>LR989984.1:14081875-15442500 GCA_905147175.2 Nymphalis urticae | reverse complement strand
GAGATATAAACCAGTTGCCTTACATCGACAGAGAAAATCTGTTCGAAATGAGGTACTGTCGCCCGAACCTGACAACAAACATCACCAGGGAGTTGTCATGCACATACCGGTGCCCCATGGACGTCGCATTTGCCATCAGCGACGTCTACAGAGCCATCTACTCCGCCAATCCCATCGTCCACTCCTTAAGCATGGAAAGGTTCACTGGCGCGAAAATACCATCAGACCAAGCCGGAACCCTATATCTGGTCCATACGCAGGAAGAAAAGAAACTCCTTATGGACCAGGGATATGGCAAAGGCGAAGGATCTCGCGTCATGACCATCCATGAATCGCAAGGACAGACCTACGGCAAAGTCATCATCGTCCAAACCAGACGTACGGGGCTCACGGTCCATCGAAGCGTACCTCACGCTGTGGTAGCTATAACAAGACACACGAACACCTGTGTCTACTATACGGACGACTGTGACGATGCAATCGGCAATTTTATCAGCCGAACGGTGGGTATCAAAACAAAGATAATCCTGGAGCACAGCCTGAAAATGGCAATACACAAGCGAGACAACATCGTCGCTGAGGCTGTGCTCTCACTCCTAAAAAGATGGACATGGTCCGCAGGGCCCGCCGCTGCGCCGTAAAACAATATAACAAGTGCAAAGAGATGTGTATTACAACAATATAAATAAGTCTGAAAACGATAATATAAGATGATTAATCAATGTAAAAAAAAAAACTACTTACTAGATAAAAAAAAAAAACTAACTAGATATAAGTACAACAGAAGAATGTAAAGAGAGAAATAATTTAAAAAAAAAAAAAAAAAAAAAAAAAAAAAAAAAAAAAAAAAAAAAAAAAAAAATATATATATATACATAATACTAATAATAATAATAAAATGGTCAATACGGGTCACACCCCTCCATAGAAGAGCTCCGGAGGAGAAGAAGACCAGCTGCGCCGCAGCGCTGCAGTGGTTGGGATGTTGTAACAAAAAATTGTAACTATGTAATAACCACTGTAGCGCCATAAAACGTCAGAAATAATGTTCGCTTAATAGTAAAATAAATCTCAATAGTAAAAAAAGGCACGGGCAACTATGAGCCCGTGGATGTAGTTTGATTTAAAAAAAAAAAAAAAAAAAAACCTAACCTAACCTAACCTAACCTAACCTAACCTAACCTAACCTAACCTAACCTAACCTAACCTAACCTAACCTAACCTAACCTAACCTAACCTAACCTAACCTAACCTAACCTAACCTAACCTAACCTAACCTAACCTAACCTAACCTAACCTAACCTAACCTAACCTAACCTAACCTAACCCTGTGAAAAAAAGGAGCTAGAAAAAGTCTCGAAAATGTTGGTAGGTTCCAAGTTGAAGGTCGAAGAGAGAAGAAACAAAGATCCTCTCGTAATCCTGCGAAACCTACTTACACATAATAACGACAATGATATCTTAAGCTCCATAAAAACGCAAAACAGCAAAATAATAAAACACATACCAGAATCAGAGTACAGGGCTACTATTAAATACAGGATGCGTGCTAGGAACCAACTCGAAAATCATGTGGTGATGCAGGTGTCTCCGGCCCTTTGGAGAGCACTAATCGACGCAGGGAAACTCCATATCGACCTCCAAAGGGTACTGGTGGAAGACCGGTCACCTCTGATCCAGTGCACGAAGTGCCTCGAGTTTGGACACGGGCGGAAAAATTGTAAAACGGAAGTCGACCTGTGCAGTCACTGCGCAGGACCCCATCTCCGTAAAGACTGCCCGGATCGATTAGCAGGGAGCCCGCCGACCTGTATAAACTGCCGGCGCGGAAATTTTAAAAAAACTGACCACGATAGCTTTAACGATGACTGCCCAGTGCGTCGGAAATGGGACAAGCTGGCGAGGTCGAGCGTGGCATACTGCTAAGGCGAGGAAGGCAGCTCAAAAAATATGCTGTTTCTGCAAGCGAACCTCCAGAGAAAAAGGCTTGCCCTACAGGAATTGGTCGTAGAAGCTGAAAAAAGAAAGGTAGCTGTCGCTCTTGTACAAGAGCCGTATGTGGGATCAGGAGGGGAAGTAGCTCCAAGATCAGGATATAGGATCATCCAATGCACTCAGGGTAGATCGAAACCAGTAAAGTCAGCCATTTTGATCTTTGATAATGATATTGATATTATCAGTCATCCGGGATCAACTACTGAGAATATAGCAGTCGCAGTTCTCAGTACTAAAAAATGGAGAATAGGCGTGATTTCGATCTACTTTGAAGATACGAGCCCTATTGATCCGTACCTCCATCAAGTAAGAGCAGCAATAGTAAAAACGGGCGTAAACGCAGTGCTGCTGGGAGGAGATGTAAATGCCTGGAGCACATGGTGGGGAAGCGACAGAGAAGACCATAGAGGAGAGGCACTCTCGGGAATGGTGGAGGAGATGGGACTGCATATCTTAAATCAAGGAACAGTTCCTACCTTCTTCACGGTTCGAAATGGCACCATCTGTCAGAGTTATGTAGATATAACCGCTTGCAGCCATAACATGATAGAACATGTTATGGACTGGAAGGTAGATCGAGGAGTCACTAGCTCTGACCATAACGCGATCACCTTTAGTATTGAAGCAGAAGTAAAAATGACAAACAAAATAAATAACTCAACCCGGAAATATAATACAAAAAAAGCAAACTGGCAAAAATTTAGAGAAAAAATAAAAAAAGAAATGTCGGAAGTAAATTTAAACGTAGAAAAAATAAGGAACATAAATACAGTAGGAGAAATAGAAAATTCGATAAATCAATTAGAAAATATAATGGAAAAAACATGTAACGAAACAATACAAAAAATTAAGAAAAAGAAAAAATATAAATTTCCGTGGTGGTCAAGGGAGCTAGAAATACTAAAGGAAAAGATGGTGACTATGAAGAGAAGGATCCCGTGTGCAGCACAAAGTCGCAGAGCCCATGTAGTGGAAAGGTATTTACAGGCCAAAAAGGCATACGAGCAAGAAGCGGAGCTAGCCCAAAATGAGAGCTGGAAGAGGTACTGTAGCAAGCAAGACAGAGAGAGTTTCTGGGATGGGGTCTATAGGGTGATACGTAAGTCCGAAGCAAAAAAGGAGGACCAACCAATGATGGTTGACGGCACGGTATTAAGCCCTAGGGACTCCGTCGAACTCATCGCTCGGACCTTCTTTCAGGAGGACGAAAAAGAAAACGACAATGAGGTACATAAAAAGATAAGAGAGAGAGCGGCAGCTGCTCCAGGAACAGGGGAAGCTATGGATCCACTGTTTACTGATGAGGAGCTCCGGTTTGCGGCAAAATCGATCAACCCTAAAAAAGCCCCAGGAATGGACGGCTTTACCGCGGACATATGCATGGAGACGATCGAGTCGGAAAGAGGGCTATTTTTGGAATTATTTAACAGATGCCTCAGCCTATCATACTTCCCAGCATCGTGGAAGCTAGCTACGGTAGTAGTTTTACGAAAACCGGGCAAGGATGATTACTCCTCGCCCAAATCGTACAGACCGATTGGCCTACTACCCGTAATGGGCAAGATATTGGAGAAGATGATAGTCAGGAGAATTAGATGGCATCTGTTGCCCAAATGTAGCCCCAGGCAGTATGGCTTCGTGCCACAGCGAAGTACGGAAGACGCCCTCTATGATCTGGTGCAGCATATTAGAGGCATTGTTCAGAGGAAACAAATTTGCTTAATGGTGTCATTAGATATAGAGGGTGCTTTCGATAGCGCATGGTGGCCAGCCATTCTATGCAGACTATCCGATTACGGCTGTCCAGCAAACCTCCGCGGAATTATAAGCAGCTACCTGGAAGGCAGGACGGTTAGGGTGCGGTATGCCGGAGAAGAGGCCCAAATCCCGACAACAAAGGGATGTATCCAAGGGTCGATCAGTGGACCTACAATGTGGAACCTGTTGCTGAATCCACTCTTGGAAAATGTGGATAAAAAAGACGCTCACATACAAGCCTTCGCTGACGACATTGTTCTAGTGTTCTCAGGCAACACGGGCCAGGAACTCGAAACCAAGGCCAATGAGGTGTTGGACCGTGTGTATGCGTGGGGCGTCGAAAATAAACTAAAGTTCGCGCCACACAAGACCTCGGCCATGATTGTAACAAAAAAACTGAAATTCGACACACCACGCATGCACATGGGGGGAACCGAAATTGACATGGTGAACAGTGTAAAACTATTGGGTGTTACGATCGACTCAAAACTGACCTTCAATACGCACATCTCGAATATCTGTAGGAAAACAACAACCTTGTACAAAATGCTAGCAAGGTCAGCAAAAATAGAATGGGGATTAAGTGCCGAGATAATCCGTACAATGTACCTTGCAGTTATAGAGCCAATAATACTGTATGCTGCGAGTGTATGGGCACCAGCTGTGGAGAAGATCACGTCGAAAAAGAGCTTAAACAGCGTTCAAAGAGGATTCGCGCAAAAAATATGCAAGGCGTATCGAACTGTATCACTTAACGCTGCGCTAATCCTCTCGGGTCTTCTCCCGCTCGATTTACGAATACAGGAAGCAGCGGCTCTGTACGAGGCAAAGCGAGGAAAGCCGCAGGAAGTATTGAAGGGAAGGAAAGTCGAAAACAAGGCAAGTCACCTCGAAGCCCCGCATCCGGCGGAGGAGCGAAGTATCGCTTTCTCAGAGTTCAGGGACGCTGGCCCAGCGGATGGAACTGACGAGGAGGAAATCATGATCTTCACGGATGGCAGCAAAATAGAGGGACGAGTGGGAGCGGCGCTAACGTCATGGTGCGGAAGCAGGGAGGTGACAAACAAAAAATACACTTTGGCTCCCTACTGCTCAGTGTACCAGGCGGAGATGTACGCCCTGTACCAAGCCACGAACCTTGCGGCCAAACTAAAGAAAAAATCCGTGAAGATCATAAGCGACTCGAAGTCAGCGTTACAAACGCTAGAGGATCAAACCACCACAAATAAGATCGCAGTGGAGATAAAAAGAAAGGTACGTGACCTAGCAAAAAGTAACACATCCGTCGACTTCTTCTGGGTTAAGGCACACGTCGGAATCTGGGGGAATGAGCGTGCAGACGAATTGGCGAGAGAAGCGGCTCTAAAAAGCAAAACCGCCGCCAATTACGACAAATGCCCACTATCGTACATAAAGTATACCATTAGACAAGAAACTCTACAAAAATGGGATTACCAATACCAGAATGCAGACACAGCAGGTGTCACCAAGATCTTCCTCCCGAACGCAACAGAGGCTTATAAAATAATAAGGAAGATAAAGATGACACCTGTCCTAACGCAGACAATGACAGGACATGGGGGATTCGGTCAATACCTACACAGGTTTAGGTGCAAAGATAGCCCATCCTGTGTATGTGACGCAGAAACGGAAGAAACAATCATCCACTTGTTGACCGAATGCCCCAAGCACCAAATAACGAGAATGGATGCTGAAATCCAATTAAACTGTTCTATAAAGACAAATGAATTAAAAAAAATATTAGAAGACAAAACAAACAGAGACAAATTTTTAGAATTCTGCAAATATATTACCAAACAAAGTATAAACAGAAATAAAGACATATAAAGAAAATTAGAAAAGAGAACAAAAATAAAAGAAGTGGACAAGGACTCCGACCTCCATATCGGGGGAGAAGCGGCCGGTACTAATGATAGGAAGTACCATTAAAAAAATAAAAAAAAAAACCTAACCTAACCTAACCTAACCTAACCTAACCTAACCTAACCTGAAAGAACACCTGACGCACCGATTTGGTGAAAAAGCCAAATCAAGGGTACGAACTATGGCTTCCATCCTCGTAAATGGTATTCATGAGGACATAAAGTGCGACCGCCTTACGGTTGACGAAGCCCTCATGAACCATTTCGGAGCCATAGTGATGGCGGCTAGACTATCCGGGGCCAAGGAGGTGGTTCTCGTCGGAGATATAAACCAGTTGCCTTACATCGACAGAGAAAATCTGTTCGAAATGAGGTACTGTCACCCAAACCTGACAACAAACATCACCAGAGAGTTGTCATGCACATACCGGTGCCCCATGGACGTCGCATTTGCCATCAGCGACGTATACAGAGCCATATACTCTGCAAACCCCATCGTCCACTCCCTAAAGATGGAAAGGTTCACTGGCGCGAAAATACCATCAGACCAAGCCGGAACCCTATACCTGGTCCACACGCAGGAAGAAAAGAAACTCCCGATGGACCAGGGATATGGCAAAGGCGTAGGGTCACGCGTCATGACCATCCATGAATCGCAGGGACAGACCTACGGCGAAGTCATCATCATCCAGACCAGACGCGTGAGGCTTCGAGTCCATGAAAGCATACCTCACGCGGTAGTAGCTATCACCAGACACACTAACACCTGTGTCTACTACACGGATGACGGTGACGATGCAATCGGCGGTTTCATCGGCCGAACGGTGGGGGCCTCAAGGAAGACCATCGTAGAGCACAGCCTAAAAATGGCTATTCATAAACGCGACAGCACTGTCGCAGAGGCTGTGCTCTCGCTGGTCAAACAAGGTGCAGGGTCCGCAGGACCCGCCGCCGGGCCATAACGCTATATCAATGTAAAGTAAATGTAATGTAAAAATGTAAAGTGTGCAACAAGTGTAAGTAAAATAATATAATTAAGTGTGTAAAATAAGATAAAAGAAAAAGATAAGATAAGTCGATGAAATAAATGTATATAAAATAAATGTATGTTAAAAAAAAAAAAAAAAAAAATATATATATATATATGTAAAGAAAGAAAATGATTTCTTTCTTTAATCTGCATACGCGCGCGCACCGTTAGTTCGAGAGTTAGCCGCGGCGCGTCGCGTCAAGCTGGCTGTCATTGTCAAGGAAGAATTTGCATGAGTTGGCGTTTTTTGATTAATAAAGTTAATTAATAAAAAATAAGTTGTAATAAGTTTAATAATTAATAATTAGTACAATCGAGAGGTGATAACAATAAACTTTTATTGTCGTTTCTTTGTTTACAGGTAAGACTGTGCTATTTTTGTAAAGTTTATTATGATTGTGTACTACTACCTACTCGATAAATAAAACTTTGCATTCTTTGTTTACAGAGCAACAAAATTGAAGTTTTATTTCTCCTCTTGCAATAAAAATTAGTAATTGTCTTATAAAACGACAATACTTGTTTAGAATGGCACCTAGATTGCAGTTTGCATTTAGATATGAGGCATCACAAACCGACAGTAAGACGAGTGTGATCGCCATAACCTCAATTACAACAGAGGACAACAAAAAGTACATACTGCCAGACGCTGATACATATGCGAGTCGCCACACAGCACTAACTAAGACAGAAACCTATAAAAGAGTGAAAAAAAGTTTAAATCAAAGAGGTCAAGAGAGAACAATATGGATTACTTGCACCGACGAAATGGTAAAAATTTATTTGGATGAAGATAATAATTTAATGTTTAATGACTTATATCTAAAAGAAATAAAAGAAACGGACGTCATTGCATCCACGCAGAAAAATGACGGTCAGCTAAATCTAAAAAATATATCAGAAAGATTTATGATTGAGAAATTTGTATGTAAATTCTCGAATGCAAAACAATGGATAGAAACATTTGAGAATGAATGCAATAGATTTGATATTAAGAAAGATACAACGAAGATAGAAATATTAAGATTATTCCTAGACAAATCATGTGCAGACTGGCATTCAGCAACATTGAAAACTTTGAAAATAGAAGCTGGATGGTCCGAGTGGAAAGGTAAATTTTTAGATTCATTTGCTGATAGAGGATGGAATACGGGAATGTATGCTATATTTTACAAATATAAAGAAGGATCACTAATGGAATATGCCATAAGAAAAGAAAAGCTATTATTAGATATGGACGAGAATATTGGTGAGAAAAGCCTGGTGACACTTATAGCAGCTGGTTTACCTGAATCTATTAGAAACAGAATTGATCCAGAAAAGTGTGAAAACTCAACGAGATTACTTCATGAAATAAGTAAGTGTGAAAGTTTGGTAATTAATAAAAGCTTTATAAAAAAGAGAGAAGAGAAAGAGTATAGTAAGAAATACATTGGAGGGAAAAAGCCATGCAAAATTTGTCAGGACTTAAATAAAGGTACTCGGTACCACCCAGAACAGTCATGTTGGTTTAAAAAAGAAGGAAAAGAGATCAAAATGATTGGAAGCAATTCTGTATTAGAAGTAAATCTAAGTGAAGAGAAAAAAAACGAGTAATCACACCATTGATTAAAATAAATATGTTATTAGGAGACAAAATACAAGTGAACGGAACATATGATTCGGGTTCCCAAGTCTCTCTAATAAACAAAAGATTAGTTCGAATACAAAATAATTCAGAAGATACAAATAGGATATTAATAAAAACGGTCAATGGTGTGACGTACACAAAAGGACTAATAAATGTAAAAATAAAAATTTTTGATATAGAAGAATGTGTTGATGTTTTCATTATAGACAAGGTTGATTTTGAAGATTTCATTATAGGACTAGATATGATAAAAAAATTCAGATTAACTCAAGATGAAGACCTAAATATATTGCAAAAGACAAAGATGGAGATAGATACCATGAAGAAATTGGAAGAGATAGAAACAACTAAAATCAACTTTAATGAGCATGTGAATAAAAATGAATTCGTGACAAACCTACAGCTCTTGGAAAACAGCAAAAAGATTCAAATACAAAGTTTAATAGATAAATATAATACTGTATTTGCCAGAGACAAATATGATGTAGGGACAGTAAAAAAATATGAAGCTCGGATAGACTTACTGGTGGACAAATACTGCTGCAAAAGGCCGTACCGTTGCACAATAGAAGACAAAATAGAAATAGAAAAGCAAGTAGCAAATTTACTAAAAAATAACTTAATTGAAGAATCTTATAGCCCCTTTGCAGCGCCAGTTACTCTGGCATTTAAGAGAGATGAAAATACAAAATCAAGACTCTGTATTGATTTTCGTGAACTGAACAAGATAGTCATACCACAAGCACAACCATTTCCATTGATAAGTGACTTGATAATTAAAGCAAGAAACTGTAAATACTTTACCACTCTTGACATAAATTCCGCATTTTGGTCCATACCACTACGCATTGAGGACCGACAAAAAACAGGATTTGTCACACAAGATGGACACTACCAATGGACTTGCTTGCCCTTTGGACTGAAAACATCACCAGCAATATTCCAGAGAATTTTATCAAATATATTAAGAAATAATAATTTGAGGGACTTCACTGAGAATTACATTGATGATATCCTAATATTTTCACAATCATTTGAAAAACACATAGAACACATAGAGAAAGTACTTATCGCAATAATAGACGAAGGTTTCAGGCTAAAATTTCAAAAATGCACCTTTGCAGCAACATCCGTAAAATACTTGGGACATATTATTGGAAACAATACGGTAAAACCAATCAAAGATAATATTATTTCGATACAGAAATTCCCAACGCCAAAAACCCAAAAGAACATTAGACAATTTCTAGGGAAGATTAACTTTTACCACGAGTATATACCGAATAGTTCAATAATATTAGATCCACTACATAAGTTACTGAGGAAAAATGTTCGATTTTTATGGTCAGAAGAGTGCGAAAAATCTTTCTCTGAGATAAAGAATATATTATGTTCACAACCAGTACTGGAAATATTTGATAAAGACCTACCTATTACGATTTACACGGATGCCTCGTTGAATGGCATAGGTGCAATATTGAAACAAATTCAAAAAGATGGAAAAGAAAAACCTGTTGGTTACTTTTCAAAGAAACTCAATGATTCACAAAAAAAGAAGAAGGCAATATACCTTGAATGCTTAGCAATTAAAGAAGCCATCAAGTACTGGCAATACTGGTTAATTGGAAGAAAATTTACAGTTTTTTCAGATCATAAACCACTAGAAAACCTTAACATAAAGGCTAGAACAGATGAGGAACTTGGGGAATTGACACTTTATTTGTCACAATATGACTTCAACATTAAATATATTCCGGGTAAAATTAACACTGAAGCAGATAGTCTCAGTAGAAATCCAGTTTTGGAAGACAATGATAATGACGAAGAAATTTTAAAAATGGTAAATTTGATAACATTAGATGACATAAAGGCCGACCAACAGAAAAACGAAAAAATAGGGAAAATGAAAAACAAATTAATTGAAAGAAATGGGATACTATACAAAAAAAATAGAAAGAGAGAAAAAATTATATTATCTGAAGAATCAAGTATAAAGCTAATAAAAGAAATACACACCGAATGGTGCCATTTAGGGATTAATCAAATGATAAATAAAATCAGTCCTTACTATACAGCAAATAGCCTAACGAGAAACATAAAAAAAATATGCAGTAATTGTGAAACCTGTGTAAAAAATAAATCTAGGGGCCAAAATAAATACGGATTGATGTCACATTTAGGGCCAGCATCAAAACCATTTCAAATAATGTCGATAGATACCATTGGTGGCTTTGGAGGACAAAGATCAACAAAGAAATTTCTACACTTGTTAGTTGATCATTTCACAAGGTTTGCGTTCATCTTAACATCAAGAACACAAAATGCTACAGATTTCATTAAGTTAGTGAAAAAAGTTCTTGAGACAGAAAAAATTGAAATATTACTTACAGATCAGTATCCAGGATTAAATTCAAAAGAATTCAAAGAATTTTTGAGAGATAATGATGTAAAACTAATCTTTACTGCAGTCGATAGTCCGTTTTCAAACGGACTCATTGAGAGATTGAACCAAACGTTGGTTAATAAAATGAGGTGCAAAATAAATGAAAAAACGGAAAAGAAAGCCTGGACAACAATCGCAAGGGAATGTTTAGATAAGTACAATGAAACCGAGCACTCAGTGACAGGTTTTGCACCAGTATATTTATTAGAAGGAAAAGTCACCAGCATCTTGCCACAAGAACTACGACAACCAATAGATACACAAACTTGGATCAAACATAGAAAAGAAGCACTAGAAAGAACGATCAGATCACATACATATAATAAGAAATTATTTGATAAAGGCAGAAGACAAAGTGAATTCAACATAGGGGAACTAGTATATATTGAAAACGGAAATAAATTGAATAGGAAAAAACTGGATAATTTAAGAATCGGCCCATTTGAAATAACAGACAAAATATCGAATACAATATACAAAATAAAAACAGGCAGAACAAAAAAGGATACAAGCCTATACCATATAACAAAACTTATTCGAATGGAAGACAATATAAGTGATTTAGAGGATAGTGCTAAATAATAGATACAATTGTAATGAGAACTACTGAGTAATTCTCACCCTGGAGGAGGGAGATGTAAAGAAAGAAAATGATTTCTTTCTTTAATCTGCATACGCGCGCGCACCGTTAGTTCGAGAGTTAGCCGCGGCGCGTCGCGTCAAGCTGGCTGTCATTGTCAAGGAAGAATTTGCATGAGTTGGCGTTTTTTGATTAATAAAGTTAATTAATAAAAAATAAGTTGTAATAAGTTTAATAATTAATAATTAGTACAATCGAGAGGTGATAACAATAAACTTTTATTGTCGTTTCTTTGTTTACAGGTAAGACTGTGCTATTTTTGTAAAGTTTATTATGATTGTGTACTACTACCTACTCGATAAATAAAACTTTGCATTCTTTGTTTACAGAGCAACAAAATTGAAGTTTTATTTCTCCTCTTGCAATAAAAATTAGTAATTGTCTTATATATATATATATATATTATAATAAAAATGGTCAATACGGGTCACACCCCTCCATAGAAGAGCTCCGGAGGAGAAGAAGACCAGCTGCCGCCGCAGCGCTGCAGTGGTTAGGATGTTGTAACAAATAATGTAACTATGTAATAACCACTGTAGCGCCACAAAACGTAAGAAATAATGTTCGCTTAGTAATAAAATAAATTTCAATATTAAAAAAAGGCACGGGCAACTATGAGCCCGTGGATGTAGTGTAATTTAAAAAAAAAAAAAAAACCTTTTTTTTTTTTTTTTTGTTGTCGAGGAGGGAAGGCATTTACGCCTACCGCCCGGTCCGCGACCGGGACGGTTATGTGGGACTCACGGGGCAGAAGGCCACCGTCCTACCCACTAAAACCTCCCCGTTTCCGTCTCACCGCAGGCGGCGGCGGGGTTACGGGAACGCGTTAGCTCACCACCGCGACCCCGCCAGCGGCCGTCGCTATGGGTTAGCGACCCACCGGGTGTTTTTTATTGAGGTTGTCTCCTCTTGGCCCAGCCGGTGAAGGCCAGACCCTCGGTCCCACCGCAGGCTGACGCCTGGATGGGGAAACGAGTTTGAGAGGCGGTGACTTTTGACGGTCTGTCCACCCAGCAACGACACCGAAACTGGGCGAACCCGCCTCTCCCTCCTCCTTCTACTCTACTCCTGTCTCCGGCTGCCCCAAAGGACACCGGAGAACAACTCCTGCTCCCTCCGGCAGTCCAAAGGACCCCGGAGTCCACCTACTTGCCACGAAGCCGCTCGCTAGTCCACTCTGCTGCAACAGAGAAGCACCAGGAGCGGCCCGTGACACTTCCGCCGCGTCAGTCTCAGCCGCGGTCGACAAGCATTCCGGAAAAAACGTCGGATTGCTGGTCGACCCCGTTGCCCAGGGTGCACCACGTGGAGGTGACTGACATGCACCCCAACCTAACGTAACCTTTTTTTTTTTTTTTTTTGTTGTCGAGGAGGAAAGGCATTTACGCCTACCGCCCGGTCCGCGACCGGGACGGTTATGTGGGACTCACGAGGCAGAAGGCCACCGTCCTACCCACTAAAACCTCCCCGTTTCCGTCTCACCGCAGGCGGCGGGGTTACGGGAACGCGTTAGCTCACCACCGCGACCCCGCCAGCGGCCGTCGCTATGGGTTAGCGACCCACCGGGTGTTTTTTATTGAGGTTGTCTCCTCTTGGCCCAGCCGGTGAAGGCCAGACCCTCGGTCCCACCGCAGGCTGACGCCTGGATGGGGAAACGAGTTTGAGAGGCGGTGACTTTTTACGGTCTGTCCACCCAGCAACGACACCGAAACTGGGCGAACCCGCCTCTCCCTCCTCCTTCTACTCTACTCCTGTCTCCGGCTGCCCCAAAGGACACCGGAGACCAACTCCTCCTCCCTCCGGCAGTCCAAAGGACCCCGGAGTCCACCTACTTGCCACGAAGCCGCTCGCTAGTCCACTCTGCTGCAACAGAGAAGTACCAGGAGCGGCCCGTGACACTTCCGCCGCGTCAGTCTCAGCCGCGGTCGACAAGCATTCCGGAAAAAACGTCGGATTGCTGGTCGACCCCGTTGCCCAGGGTGCACCACGTGGAGGTGACTGACATGCACCCCAACCTAACGTAACCTTTTTTTTTTTTTTTTTGTTGTCGAGGAGGAAAGGCATTTACGCCTACCGCCCGGTCCGCGACCGGGACGGTTATGTGGGACTCACGAGGCAGAAGGCCACCGTCCTACCCACTAAAACCTCCCCGTTTCCGTCTCACCGCAGGCGGCGGGGTTACGGGAACGCGTCAGCTCACCACCGCGACCCCGCCAGCGGCCGTCGCTATGGGTTAGCGACCCACCGGGTGTTTTTTATTGAGGTTGTCTCCTCTTGGCCCAGCCGGTGAAGGCCAGACCCTCGGTCCCACCGCAGGCTGACGCCTGGATGGGGAAACGACTTTGAGAGGCGGTGACTTTTGACGGTCTGTCCACCCAGCAACGACACCGAAACTGGGCGAACCCGCCTCTCCCTCCTCCTTCTACTCTACTCCTGTCTCCGGCTGCCCCAAAGGACACCGGAGACCAACTCCTCCTCCCTCCGGCAGTCGAAAGGACCCCGGAGTCCACCTACTTGCCACGAAGCCGCTCGCTAGTCCACTCTGCTGCAACAGAGAAGTACCAGGAGCGGCCAGTGACACTTCCGCCGCGTCAGTCTCAGCCGCGGTCGACAAGCATTCCGGAAAAAACGTCGGATTGCTGGTCGACCCCGTTGCCCAGGGTGCACCACGTGGAGGTGACTGACATGCACCCCAACCTAACCTAACCTTTTTTTTTTTTTTTTTTTTGTTTTCGGGGAGGAAAGGCATTTACGCCTGCCGCCCGGTCGGGGGACCGGGACGGGTATGTGGGACTCACGGGGCTAACCTAACCTAACCTAACCTAACCTTTTTTTTTTTTTTTTTTTTTTTTTTGTCGAGGAGGAAAGGCATTTACGCCTACCGCCCGGTCCGCGACCGGGACGGTTATGTGGGACTCACGGGGCAGAAGGCCACCGTCCTACCCACTAAAACCTCCTCGTTTCCGTCTCACCGCAGGCGGCGGGGTTACGGGAACGCGTTAGCTCACCACCGCGACCCCGCCAGCGGCCGTCGCTATGGGTTAGCGACCCACCGGGTGTTTTTTATTGAGGTTGTCTCCTCTTGGCCCAGCCGGTGAAGGCCAGACCCTCGGTCCCACCGCAGGCTGACGCCTGGATGGGGAAACGAGTTTGAGAGGCGGTGACTTTTCACGGTCTGTCCACCCAGCAACGACACCGAAACTGGGCGAACCCGCCTCTCCCTCCTCCTTCTACTCTACTCCTGTCTCCGGCTGCCCGAAAGGACACCGGAGACCAACTCCTCCTCGCTCCGGCTGCCCAAAGGACCCCGGAGTCCACCTACTTGCCACGAAGCCGCTCGCTAGTCCACTCTGCTGCGACAGAGAAGTACCAGGAGCGGCCCATGACACTTCCGCCGCGTCAGTCTCAGCCGCGGTCGACAAGCATTCCGGAAAAAACGTCGGATTGCTGGTCGACCCCGTTGCCCAGGGTGCACCACGTGGAGGTGACTGACATGCACCCTAACCTAACCTAACCTAACCTAACCTTTTTTTTTTTTTTTTTTTGTTTTCGGGGAGGAAAGGCATTTACGCCTGCCGCCCGGTCGGGGGACCGGGACGGGTATGTGGGACTCACGGGGCAGAAGGCCCCGTCCTACCCACTAAAACCTCCCCGGAATTCCGCCTCTCCGCAAGGCGGCGGGGTCACGGGAACGCTGTGGCTTACAACCGCAACCCCGCCAGCGGTCGTCGCTATTCGAGCGACCCACCTAGAGAGCGCGCCGTGGTGTTAGGGCGCGCCTCCCTCCTCTCTGCCTCCGTCCCGTACCGTGACGGACTCCCCCGAGCCCGCCACTGGAGGCTGGGCGTCAGGGCTCGACGCCCCGCGGCGGATCAAGATTTTACTGGCTCCGCCGCCGACCACACCTCAGCTCTGCGGCAGCGTCCGGCCTGCGAAGGCACGTCGCCGCCGACCCGGTCTCCTCCTACGTTGCGGGAGCGAGTCCACGTCGTCCTCCCGCTCCCGCTCCGCCGCCTCCTTTTGCGACATTACGCATGCGCTGAACCGGGACACTGCCGCCCAGATCTCTTCGCTTCCGGCCATCTTTTCGACGAGGGCCGGAAGCGACAGATCCCCTCCTACAGCCGTGGATAGGACTGTGCGAGGCTCCGCCCAAGCCGGGCACTCTGCGCGCGTGTGTTCGGCCGTATCCACGGCTCCTCCGCCACAATGGTGGCAAACCGCCGAAGGCTCCCTTTCGACCACCTCACACAGGTACCGGCCAAAGCAACCGTGGCCGGTCAAAAGCTGTGTGAGGTGAAACGTGGGTGGGCCGTGCTTGCGCTCGACCCACTCCCTCAACACCGGCCGAATGGCCGCAGCGAGGTCTCGGCTAGCCCCCCCCGGAACACCTAGTCGCTCCGCCCATTCGGCGAAGAGTCTTTCTCGGGCCTCCGCCCGCCACTGTCGAACCTCACGTGGGTGAGGCCGGTTTTCGTCCTCCGCTTTCGCCGCCTTGATCCGCCAATAGACCCTCGAGTTAGCCTCGGCCTCGAGGTCCCATGGCGGACTTCCGGCGAGCAGGCACGCCGCGGTGTGGGACACCGTGCGGTACGCTCGAGCCGCCCTGAGCGCCATCGCTCGCTGCGGACGTCGCAGCGACGCGACGTTACGAGCGCTCAGAGCGTCCGCCCATATCGGCGCCCCGTAGAGCGCCATCGAGCGCACGACGCCGGTGTACAGGCGCCTGCAGGAGCCTCCTGGCCCACCCACGTTCGGGAGGATCCTCCCTAGCACTCCGGCTGCAGCCACCAACTTTGGGGCCAAGCGCCGGAAGTGCTCTTCGAACTTCCACCTGCCGTCGAGGACGAGTCCCAGGTACTTCATCGTCGACCCGACGGTGATGGAAGTTCCCCCCACCGTGATGGACGCCCCCGGTGGTGGCGCGTTCCGAGGCCCGTGAAAAACGAGGGCCTCGGATTTGTGTAGGGCCACCTCTAGGCCCAGCGCGCGGATGCGGTGGACCACGTGCGCGACCCCAGCCGTCGCGCGATAGGCCGCCTCCCGGTAGGTGCTGCCGCGGGCCGACACGAGAGTGTCGTCAGCGTAGCACGTGACGCTGACCCCCCGCAACGTGGCCCCGCGCAGCACCCAGTCGTAGCCGATGCTCCACAGGAGCGGTCCTAGTACCGACCCCTGCGGAACACCGCACGACAGCGTCTTCCGGCTCCAGCCCTCCCGCGTCGGGTAGGCTACCGCTCGGCCAGCGAAGTAATCGGCCACTGTTCGCCTCAGGTAGCCCGGCACGTTGTGGTACCGCAGGGCCTCCATCACGGTCGCCCAGGGCAGGGTGTTGAAGGCATTCGAAATGTCCAGCGAGACTGCCAACACCACCCCACCCCGAGACACCTCCTCCTCGGCCAGGGCCCTCACCCTGGCGATCGCGTCGAGCGTCGAGCGGCCGGGGCGAAACCCGTACTGCCGCTCGTCCAGTCCCGGCTCCATGCTGCCGACGAGACGGGCAGCGAGCACCCGCTCGAAGAGCTTGCTCACCTCGTCGAGCAGCACGATCGGGCGGTAGGCCGACGGCTGATCGGGCGGACGCCCGTCCTTGCGGATCAGGACGAGCGTGCCCGTTTTCCACCGCTGCGGGAACTTGCCCTGAGCCAGGCATGCGGTAAAGAGGCGCCGCATGCTCTCGCCCAGCTCCTCCGACGCGATCTTCAGGGCTCGACCGGGGATTCCGTCCGGCCCAGGGGCTGTCTTTTTCGACCCTTGTCTGATGACAGCCGCCTGTAGTTCCGCCTCGGTGATGGGAATCACCGGACCCTCTTCCTCGTCGAGCCCGCTCGCCGGCACCATGGTCGGTGGCACGAACTCTCCCCGCTCGGGGAAGAGCGTGTCCACCACCCTCGCCAGGAGCTGCGGCTGGAGACTGCTGGTCAGCGGAGGAGCCCAGGGTCGGAGCTTTTGTCTCACGACCCGATAAGGCCTCCCCCACGGATCGCTGTTGAGCGTCTCCAGCCACTCCTCCCACGCCGCCTCTTTGGCCTGCACTATAGCCTTTTGTAGGCCCTGGCAGGCGGACCTGTATGCGGTGTAGAAGACGTCCTCCGCGTCGTGATCCCGGACTCTTCGTCTCCTACACCGAACGTAACGGCGCCGTGCCGCCACGCACGCCTTGCGCAGCCGACGGAGCTCCGGACGCCACCAGTACACCCGCCGACGTGGCAGGTGCAGTTTCGCCCTCGGCATCGCCGCGTCACAGACGCGTGACAGGGCATCTCCCATCCGGTCCGCCCCCTTATCGATCCGAAGGACCGGGTCGGAACCGGCCCCCCAGGCTTCGACGATGGCCGCCTCCTTCGCCAACTGACCGTCGAGGCGACCCAGACGCCAACGCGGACCTTCCGTTCTCCCAACAGCGGGTCGGACGTCCAGAAGAACCGACGTAGAGACATCGAACCGAATATATCGATGGTCCGACAGAGTCTCCACGCCGGTCTCCACCCTCCAATTTTGAGCACGGCGGGCCAGGGCGTTGGACGCGAACGTGACGTCGACGATCGATTCGCCCTGCCGCCGCACGCACGTGCTCTCCGACCCGCTGTTGAGGACCGCCAGCCCCAGCGAGACCGCCCACTCCTCCAGCACCTCACCCCGGGCATTAGTCACGGGAGAACCCCAAGCCGTCGATTTGGCGTTGAAGTCCCCCGCGACCAAAACAGGTGCGGGCGCTGTTTGCCCGATCAGAGCCCCGACCTCCACCAGCAACTGCTCAAACTCGGCGAGACTCCGACTGGGCGAGGCGTAGACGGCGACGACCTTTATACTGCCGACGACGGCCAGCACGCACCCCCTGCCCCTGGCCACACCCTCGATGGCTGGAGCGCCAGCGACCGCAGGGGCGACGACGGCCACGACCCGTTCGTGGTCGGAGACCCAGTCGTCCCGCGAGGGAACGAAGTAGGGCTCCGATACCACCGCCACATTGATCTGCCACTCTGCCATGCTTTGGACTAGGAGGTCCTGAGCCCTGGCAGAGTGGTTGATATTGGCCTGGAGACAGCGCAGGGCCATCACTGCGCGGTCTCCATCGGCTCCGCCTCGGTGCGCGACGACGCGGCTACCGGGCCTTTCGTCGTCGCTTTTCCGTCTTTCTGCTTCTTCTTCGGGGGTGCAGCGCCCTTCCCTCCCTGGCACGACTTGCTGCAGGCGGCGTGGGCAGCTGGCTTGCCGGCCGCCGTGCAGACCACGCAGCTCGCCTCGGTTGCGGAGCAATCTCGAGCCCTGTGACCGGGCTGACCGCAGCGGAAGCACAGACGGCTTCGGTCGACGCCCCGGTCACATTTCGCACCCATGTGCCCCCGCTCGAGGCACCTGAAGCAGTGCAAGGGTCTGGGGTCGAGCAGCACCACTCGTGCCGACACCCACCCGACCCTTATGCGGCCTGCCTCGACGACCTTCTTCGCGGCCGTTATCGGGCAGCTCAGCCAGAGCGAGCCAGAGCCACTCGAGCCCCGAGCGATGACTCCGGACTTTATCGCTCCGACCGAGCACTCTCCCTGTTCCGCGACCGCCGCCGCGGCTTCCTCCGCCGTCACAGAGTCGTCCAGGTCTAAAAGCCTCAACTCCACGCACTTCGTGGGTCGATGGACCTGGACGATCTCCGGGCTCAATACCTCGCGGAGCTTGTCCGCCAGGGCATCCGCCGCCTTCTCGGCCTCGTTGGTGCCCGGCGGCACCTCGAGCATCCTCGCGCCCGTGGCCGCGGTCCGGAACCGCACCGACGTTAAGCCGACCTCCCTCAGGCTGATCCGGCTCTTGGCCAGGGCCAGAGCCTTTTCATAGCTCCACCCTTTTTCCTCGGCACCGGGTTTCAGCGTTATCGTTAACGCTGCGGTGCGAGGGGGGCGGAGTTTCCTCGTAGCCGGGGCCTTCTTGGGGGCCCCGGAGGAAGTCGGCTTCGCCGCCGCCGGCTTGGCGCTCGGCTTCTCGGTCTTCTTAGGTTTCGGCTTCGACTTTCTTCCGACCACGGCGCTCCAGGTGGTCGGAGTGGCGGCCGGCTCCGCGGACGGCTGAGGAGCCTCCCTTCTGGCTGCCGCCTCTTGAGCAGCCATACTGTTCTTCGGCCGTTTCGGGGTTTTCGGGGGTGCACGAGGGGCGGCAGGAGCCTCCGCTGCCTGCGCAGTCCTACGGTCAGCGGCCAGTGGAGGCCGCAGCCGAGGCTCCGGAAGGAGGCGGCCCTCGATTCCTTCGAGGCGAGCGTTCAGCATCGTGCTGAACTGCTCGCGGTTCGCGCGCAGCGCCTCCTCCATTATGTGCTGGAGGTTCGCCTCCGTCGCCGCCGCTGGCTGCTTGCGCATTTCCGCGACTTCCCGGCGCAACTCAGCCAATTGGCCGGAAAGTTGCGCGTTAGCCGCCTCCAAACGCGCCACCTCCTCCGTCACTGTGAGGGCCCTTAGATCCGCCACCGCACCTTTGATGGTGTCGGCGGCAGTCTTCAGGGCCCGAACGAACGTGCCCTTCAGGTTGCCCGACTTATCGGCAACCTGCAGGACCACGTCGAGCGCCTCCTGCACCGCCGCGTCCAGTGCGGCAGACGTCTGCGGTACGTCCTCGGTCCCGCCACCGGGTTGGCGCTTCCGAACACGGGCCGCCCTCTCTTCAGTGGCCACCTTGGCCGCCGCACTGTACGCGGCCAGTGCATCTTCCGCCTCGAAGCTCCGCTCTTTGGCCTTAGCGGCCTTCAGCTCCTCCCGGGAGCGCCCGAGGCCGACATACTGGCCCGTCGTGGGCGGTCGGCCACGCCCCCTTTTTGGGGAAGGCTTAAGCCATTTGGCGACGGCCGACTCAGAGTTTCCGCTTTGCGCGTCGCTCTCGGAGCCCGAGCAGCTCTCCCCAGGACGGGGCCGCTTCTCCAATTTCCGCCGTAGTCCGGCAGATACTTTTGACGAGACCGTCACCATGCTGGTGACCGACGAGTCCGACTCTGAGAGCCGTTCCAGCCGGACCACCAGCTCCTTTTTCGCGCCGAGGTCGTTGGTTTTAGCGCGCGCCATCGGGGCGCCCGCCTCCACCGCCATTTCGTCAGTTTCCCCTTGATCGCCTGTAGTCGGTATGGTATTTTTATTTGTATTCTTTTTCATATTTGTTCCCACGAGTATGGGGGAAATAAACAGTCCACCAAGGCAGTGCCCCCTGTACCTTGGTAACCCTATATACACCGTGAGGTCGGGTGGTATCACGGGATCTAATACTAATGTTTTTTATTGAGGTTGTCTCCTCTTGGCCCGGCCGGTTAAGGCAAGACCCTCGGTCCCACCACGGGCTGCGAGACGTGTCCACAACACCCGGATGGGGAAACGAGTTTGAGAGGCGGTGACTTTTTACGGTCTGTCCACCCAGCATCGATACCGACACTGAGCGAACCCGCCTCTCCCACCTCTTTTCTCCGGCAGCCCAAAAGACCCCGGAGACCTGACAACTAATGTCGCCGAAACGATCGCGAGACCTCAGAGTCGGGAGGCCCGCCCATAAAATAAATAAAAGAAAACAAAACAAAGCAAGACAAAATAAAAAGAGAGCAAAATAAAACGATAACAACATTAGACAATAAACCAAAAGAAGCAAAAACCAAAAGAAGGAAAGAAAAGGAAAAGAAAAGAAAAGAAAACAAAAGGAAGAAAGCTACGAAGACACTTTCTTCTTCCCACCTATTACTTGCCACGAAGCCGCTCCACAGTCCACTCTGCTGATCAGAGAAGTACCCGGAACGGCCCGTGGCACTACCGTCGCGTCAGTCTCAGCCGCGGTCGACAGGTACTCCGAGAAAACGTCAGATTGCTTGTCGACCCCGTTGCCCAGGGTGCACCACGTGGAGGTGACTGACATGCACCCCAACCTAACCTAACCTAACCTAACCTAACCTAACCTAACCTAACCTAACCTAACCTAACCTAACCTAACCTAACCTAACCTAACCTAACCTAACCGAGTACTCGCCTATACAACAACAAAACAACATCGGCTCCGCGAAAAAAAATTCATAAAAAATCGAAAACCGGGCCGATAATAACAAAACCAAGTTCGCGTGAAACATAAACGAATGATTCACCGGGATAAGTGTTTGTGGCGCTCTAGTCCAAGTAGTTCCTGAGGGAGAACCCATCAAACTCCCAAACAAATAGCTCCAAGGAAGTGAGTGTGTCATTGAAGATAATTAAATAGTCGAAGAGAGCGGAAGAAGACCTATCCGCAGACACCCGTCACGACGAGATCGGACAACAACAGGCGGAGTTATTAAGGTTACTAAAACAACCAAATAACCTTTAAAACCACGCGGTCTGCACGCGGCAACGTAAAAAACACGTGTTTGAGGTTATACACGTAGGACGCCGCTGCGGACGCGACCCAAACGAAGACTCCGCCCCCAGTCGTCGTACTCCGAGGAGCATATACAAGCTGATCATCATCACAGCCAGGTGAGGATCCAGGGAACCCACCCTTCCCTTGAACAAAACCCTCCTTGCGACGGCTCAATTAAACCGTCTCAGGGAGATCCTACCAAAAACCACCCCAAATTAAAACCACCCCTTTACACCCCCAAGCTCAAGACACGCGAAAGAACTGGTGCGTGTCGAGAGGGCCCATAACAAAGAGATAAACACGTACCAGATTATATCAACGACAGTGGTGGAACAACTGCAGGAGACCCGCAAGAACATTAACGGGGCCCTGAAGGAAACCCAGGCGGTTCGTAGCTGGCTAGGCTACGAAACGGTTGAGCCCTTCAGGGCCATAAAAGAGATCCGAGAGGCGCAGGAGGGATTGGAGGGCAGGCTTAAAGCCCAGACCTCTAACACCACCGACAATGGGAAAGAGGGGGCTAAATGGGAGAGTGTTGAAAACATGTTGATGGGGCTGCAAAAACAAGTTAGCAGCCTCGGTAACCAGCTAGACGTCCTACGAAAAGAGGTCGACAAGACCAAGACCCTTATCGTAGAGATGCCAAAACCTCCCGAAGCCACCGCCCCCCAACCCCCTGCTGCGATAGATAAAAGTCTCGGGGAAAAACTTTCAGAAATCGACACAAAAATCTCCACCATCGAACAAGCAATGCTAACCACCCAAAATGACACCCAAAAACACCAGAAAACCGACCCGACTGAACAACTAAACACAATTACAGAAAAACTCAATATCCTATCATCGGAAGTACGCGCCCTCACCAACGTAAAACCAAAGGCGGCTTCACCTCCAAGACCGTCCCTAGAAACCGAACTGGCGGTCAAAGAGGTAAAACAGACCCTCGACAAAATAAAGCAGGGGGTAAACAAACTAAATAACAACGAGAAACCCAATACAGGGCCACTCACATTCGCGCAAATAACAGCGAAGCCGAAACCCCCTCAGCAGCCAAACCACACCCTAATAATCTCGTCCAAAGACCCGAAAGAGACGAGTGACAACGTATTCACTAAGATTAGGACCGCCCTGGACTTAAAAACTACCGGGGCGAGGGTGGACAGGGTCCGAAAGGCCAGGGACCAAAAGGTGGTCCTGAGGTGCGCGTCCAAGGAGGATATGAAAATAGTAAAGAGTCGGGTCGAAGCAAATAAGGATTTAAACATCAGGGAGCCAGCAAATAGGAACCCCCTCGTCTGCGTGCGGGGCGTCCTGGCCTGCTTCACCAACGACGAGATCGTCGAATACACAAAATCGCAGAACAAACACCTTCTGCACGGCGTTGGTGAAGCAGACCTAAAAATGAGGGTTCGCTACAGAAAGCGAGCCCGAAACCCGCACGAATGCCACCCCGTCCTTGAGCTGTCCCCGGAGGCGTGGAAGCGGTTCACGCAAGCGGGAAAAATATACGTGGGTTTTGGCAGATGCTCAGTGGAGGACCAGTCACCCCTCATCCAATGCGCCAAGTGCCTCGGTTACGGGCACACTAAACAGCTATGCAGGGCGAAAGGTGACACCTGTAGCTACTGCAGTGGCGACCACATGGTACAGGACTGCCCCACTAAGAGAAAAGCCGAGACCCCCCGCTGCGCGAACTGCGCACGCGCAAAAAGGGACCCCTCAGACCTGGCACATACGGCCTACAGTGCGGAGTGTCAGGAAAGACAAAAATGGGACCACATAGCGAGGTCTAGGGTCCAATATTGCTAAAGGCTCCCTGGAAACCGATACATCGGTCCCACCGCGGAGGTCGGACGGAGGGGCGGGCAGGATCTTGTTTTTACAAGCAAACCTGCAACGCTCAAAACTGGCCACGGCTGAACTGCTCCAGACGGCTCAGGAAAAGGGAATAACCGTCGCACTTGTCCAAGAACCCTATGTAGGAAGGACAGGTGAGATGAAGCACTATCCCGGCACGCAAGTCATCCAGTGCACCCTGAACCGTCAAAAACCTGTGAAGGCGGCCATAATAGTTTTCGGTGATAGATTGGAGGTCATCCACGACCCGCAGATCGTCACTGAGAACGTAGCAGCTGTCTTCCTGAGGGCGGGTCAGCTAAAGCTAGGCCTCCTGTCCGTCTACTTCGAGGGGGACCAAGACTTGCACCCATATCTTACCCAAATAAGGGCTGCCACAAAGAAAGTTCCAACCAAGAACCTGCTTGTGGCAGGGGACGTGAACGCTTGGAGCCACTGGTGGGGCAGCAGCTCCGAAGACCATCGCGGAGCGGAATACCACGCCTTCATCACCGAGATGGACCTCCATATTCTAAACACGGGAAATGTACCAACCTTCGAAACCTATCGAGGTGAGAGGTTGTACACCAGCTGCGTGGACGTGACACTGACCAGCCAATCCCTGTTAGGCAGAATGGAAGACTGGAGAGTGGATAGAAGCCTTATAACATCAGACCACAACGCCATTACCTTCGCCCTGCGACTAGAGAAGGCCCTAGAACCCTTGCGGCCTATCTCAACACGCAAGTATAACACCAAGAAGGCAAAGTGGTCAGACTTCTCCACCGACTTCAAGACCAACCTCGCCAACAGTGGAATCACTCTGGAACGTGTCTCGGAGCTCACAAGACCGGAAGAATTGGAGGAGATGTTTACAACATATACATCGATAATCCACGGGTCATGCGAAAGCACGATCCCAAAAGCGAAGGCGTGGAAAGGCGATCCTAGACCCCCATGGTGGTCCGCCACCCTTGAAGATCTAAAAAGGGATGTCTTAAGGAAGAAACGCCGCATCCGCAATGCTGCACCCAGTCGGAAGCAATTCACTGTCCAAGAATACATACAGGCAAGGGAAGACTACAAAGAGAGAGTGATCCAAGCAGTCACAAAAAGCTGGAAGGAGTTTTGTTCGACCCAGGACCGCGAAAGTGTCTGGGACGGCGTATACAGAGTCATAAGGAAGACGTCAAAACGACGGGACGATATGCTTTTAAGGGATACAGCTGGCGAAACACTGTCGCCCGACCAGTCAGCTGAACTCTTAGCAAAAACGTTCTATCCAGATGACTCTGTAGACACTGAAAATGAAAAACAGAGGTCCATAAGAACGACCACTGAGAACAAAACTCCCGAGGAGATTCAAGATCTGTCGGCCGACGATCCACCATTCACCATCGCGGAGCTGGAGACGGTACTATCGGGCCTCAACCCGAAGAAAGCTCCAGGCCCGGACGGCTTGACGGCTGACATATGCACTGCGGCCATTAACTGTGACAGGGAGGTATTCCTGGCGCTGGCAAACAAATGCCTTAAGCTAGCATACTTCCCAAAGCAGTGGAAGGTCGCCCACGTGTGCATCCTCCGAAAACCCGGCAAAGATGACTACACCCACCCAAAATCCTACAGGCCGATTGGGCTGCTGTCAGTCCTCGGCAAGATTGTAGAGAAACTTATGGTGGGTAGGATCCAATGGCACCTACTCCCATCCTTACACCCGAGCCAGTATGGATTCATGCCACAGCGCGGAACAGAAGACGCCCTCTACGACCTAATCGGACATATCCAGGAGGAAATTAAATCGAAGAAAATCGTACTTCTGGTATCGCTCGATATAGAGGGCGCCTTTGACAACGCATGGTGGCCAGCCCTTAAAAAGCGGATGGTATTTCGGATTCGGATTCTGGATTCGCTACTACAAAAGATGGCATCCATGGGAGTTTACTGTCAGGCATTTGCGGATGACGTGGTCCTCGTTTTCTCCAACCATCGAACCAGCGGGTTACAGACTACAGCGGAAACCACCCTAGCGGCCGTACAAGAATGGGGCATAGAAAACAAGTTGAGTTTCGCACCACATAAAACAAATGCAATGGTGATCACCAAGAAACTCAAATACGATGACCCTGTGATTCATATGTGCGGCACCCAGCTGAGTCTAGTAACCGAGATCAAACTGCTGGGCCTCATCATAGACTCCAAGCTCACATTCAACGCGCATGTGGCAGCCACCTGCAAGAAAGCTGCAGACATATATAAACAACTTGCATGCGCGGCAAAGGTGACTTGGGGCCTAAACGGAGAAATAATAAGGACCATATATGTGGCGGTGATAGAGCCCATAGTCCTCTACGCAGCAAGCGTTTGGTCTCCTGCAGCCGAGAAGATTATGATAAGAAACAAGCTAGACTCGCTGCAGAGAGGCTTCGCCCAGAAGATCTGCAGGGCGTACAGGACTGTGTCTCTAACATCGGCACTCATCCTATCAGGCCAGCTCCCCCTCGACCTCCGCGTCAAAGAGGCCGCCACCTTATTTAAGATCAAAAAAGGCTACTGCGTGGACCTCATACCGCCAGGACGAGAAATCGAGCGCAGAGTGGGACCCCTACAGAACCCCCACCCATCGCAACTCAAAACAACTGAGTACGTGCGCTTAGAGAGTCTGGACCCACAAACCCTTGAAGAACACCATATAGTCGGCCCCCTAATATTCACCGACGGCAGCAAGATTGAGGGGAAAGTCGGAGCTGCCCTAACATGTTGGGATCAGGGAACGGAATCCAGAAACTCCACGTTCCGTCTTGAACCGCACAATACTGTCTTCCAATCAGAGATGTACGCACTCCTAAGAGCAATTAAAATGGTGAGGAAATCGAAGCAACGCTCTGCAAACATCTTGAGCGATTCGAGATCCTCGCTCGATCTACTTAGGTGCCCATCGGTGACTCACCCGCTGGCCCTAGAGATGAAGGAGTGCTTACGAGAAATCGAGGAAGAGGGCAGGAGTGTGCGATTCTTTTGGCTCAGGGCCCACGTAGGTACACCGGGCAATGAAAGAGCGGACGAGCTAGCCAAAAAAGCGGCCCTAACTAAAAAAACGGCACCTGACTACGATAAAGTCCCAATATCGTATGTCAGAAGGCGAATACGAGAAGAGACCATCGCGAGGTGGCAGGCGCGCTACGACTCCACAGAGACAGGGTCAGTAACCAGGGTATTCTTACCAGACGTCAAGGTCGCAAGCAAAGTGGTAAGAACGGTGGCACTAACTCCCACCGACACCCAGTTGATGACCGGTCACGGGGGATTCGCGGCGTACCTTCACCGCTTCAAACTCAAAGACAGTCCTTCTTGTGTCTGCGATCCCGAATGCGAGGAAACAGTCCTCCACCTAATCTTGGACTGCCCAAGATTCGGTCAAGGTAGACAGGCGCTAGAAACCCAAATAAGCGTCACCCTGGACCAGTCTACACTCCACACCATCATGGAGAGAGAGAAACTAAGAAAACCCTTCCTCGCATTCGCAAGAAAAACCATTCAAGTGGCCGCCAAAAGGAACAGCTCGACCGCGATACCATCCGCGACAGACATAAATTCACAATCACAACCATCTTCGAGCACCACAACCACACACACAACACAACCAAGCCCACACACTCATACTCATACTCATACTCACACCGGGCAAAATACCCTGAGACGGTGGCTACAGGCTCTCCCCAACACGTTGCACGGACCGCTCATGAGGAGAAACCAGCCCACCATGCCCTTGCAACCCACACACTACGCCGCGTTTAAAGAGCTGATAAAAGACGTAGGAGCACGCGGCGTTCCGGGTATTGCGGTTAAAGGTGTGGTTCTTTTCATGAGTGACGAAACGGAAAGGCTGGGCATCAGCTTCTGTCGCCCAGACGGCTCGGATCGCGTGACGGTGTCGCCTGGACTAGCCTTGCTAATAAAAGGGAGCACTTCACAAGTGAGCATCAAGCGCGCTACCATCGACGCGCTCACCACGCAAATGCCGGGTGCCTTGACCTGCCGACTGGTGCGGCCACAAAACAAAGTGATCGCACTCTTCGAGTGGGGAAGGGATACCCCCTTTGCATTGGCATGCAAAGCTGTCACAGCTCTCGAAACTTGGCGAGGAGGACCGGGACGGCACACCACGCCGGATAAGCGTGGATGCCATGAAAGTCGGCGCCGAAAAAGGTGACGTAGCAGATCGCTACGGGTGTCTGATGGCCTCGCAAGCACACGAGGTCATCGTAAGGTAAAAATGGCAGCAAAGCGAACTGCCCAAGCCTCACAGACCCGTGGGGAGCCTAGCCCCAGAAAACCAAAAATGGCTCTGTCTAAAATGATCCGAGATCTGGTCTCCCCGAGAAATAAAGAGTCCAAATCGCTCCAACTTGCCCCAGGATCGTCGACCTCCGCGGACCGACAGGCGACAGCGATGAGGGAATTCCTTAAGTCAGAAGACAGAGGAAAACCCAAAACGTCTCGCACCGGTTCAACGAGGGCCGACTGGGGACAAGTCACACCACCAAAGCGAAGACTGGCGTCAAACCCGCGAGACCACGCAGTGAATGCATTCCTAGAGTTCCAGGCTATAGTGTCAGCAACCCGTGAGGTTCACTTAGCCACCTGCAAAAAAATCATGCAGACCTACCAGCGAGGCAACGAAAAGCTGCTGGAGGTGGAACTCAATGAAGCCGAGGCGGCCATATACAACAACGACACATCCCAAGTCATCAAAGGGAAAATGTCGGGGTGGTACATGGCTGCTTATAGCACTGTGGGAGGTTTTGTGGGCCCAGTCGAAGCGAAAGGGCGAGAAGACTCACACCAAAAATTTCTCGCTCCAAAGGGAGACCCCGTAGTGGTGGTTGCCAGATGCACGAGAATCATGCTGGATGACAGAATCCTGGAGTTGGCTAAGTCCATCTCAGGTGGTCCAGATGACGACACACCTCTCGTGGACTGGGAACTACCGCAAATATCTTGGATCAATGGAGTACCGGGCTGTGGAAAGACGACTCATATAGTCAGGAACTTCGATGAGAACAACGAAATAGTGGTCACCAATACAGTGGAAGCCGCCAAAGACCTGAAAGAACACCTGACGCACCGATTTGGTGAAAAAGCCAAATCAAGGGTACGAACTATGGCTTCCATCCTCGTAAATGGTATTCATGAGGACATAAAGTGCGACCGCCTCACGGTTGACGAAGCCCTCATGAACCATTTCGGAGCCATAGTGATGGCGGCTAGACTATCCGGGGCTAAGGAGGTGGTTCTCGTCGGAGATATAAACCAGTTGCCTTACATCGACAGAGAAAATCTGTTCGAAATGAGGTACTGTCGCCCAAACCTGACAACAAACATCACCAGGGAGTTGTCATGCACATACCGGTGCCCCATGGACGTCGCATTTGCCATCAGCGACGTCTACAGAGCCATCTACTCCGCCAATCCCATCGTCCACTCCTTAAGCATGGAAAGGTTCACTGGCGCGAAAATACCATCAGACCAAGCCGGAACCCTATATCTGGTCCATACGCAGGAAGAAAAGAAACTCCTTATGGACCAGGGATATGGCAAAGGCGAAGGATCTCGCGTCATGACCATCCATGAATCGCAAGGACAGACCTACGGCAAAGTCATCATCGTCCAAACCAGACGTACGGGGCTCACGGTCCGATGGACCGTGAGCCCCGTACGTCACGCTGTACCTCACGCTGTGGTAGCTATAACAAGACACACGAACACCTGTGTCTACTATACGGACGACTGTGACGATGCAATCGGCAATTTTATCAGCCGAACGGTGGGTATCAATACAAAGATAATCTTGGAGCACAGCCTGAAAATGGCAATACACAAGCGAGACAACATCGTCGCTGAGGCTGTGCTCTCACTCCTAAAAAAATGGACATGGTCCGCAGGGCCCGCCGCTGCGCCGTAAAACAATATAACAAGTGCAAAGAGATGTGTATTACAACAATATAAATAAGTCTTAAACTAGTAATTTACAAAATAATTAACTAGATATAAGTACAACATACGAATGGAAAGAGAGAAAAAAAAAAAAAAAAAAAAAAAAAACTTTCTATATATATATATATAATAATAAAAATGGTCAATACGGGTCACACCCCTCCATAGAAGAGCTCCGGAGGAGAAGAAGACCAGCTGCCGCCGCAGCGCTGCAGTGGTTAGGATGTTGTAACAAATAATGTAACTATGTAATAACCACTGTAGCGCCACATAACGTCAGAAATAATGTTCGCTTAGTAATAAAATAAATTTCAATATTAAAAAAAGGCACGGGCAACTATGAGCCCGTGGATGTAGTGTAATTTAAAAAAAAAAAAAAAAAACCTAACCTAACCTAACCTAACCTAACCTAACCTTTTTTTTTTTTTTTTTTTTTTTGGGGAGGAAAGGCATTTACGCCTGCCGCCCAGTCGGGGGACCGGGACGGGTATGTGGGACTCACGGGGCAGAAGGCCCCGTCCTACCCACTAAAACCTCCCCGGAATTCCGCCTCTCCGCAAGGCGGCGGGGTCACGGGAACGCTGTGGCTTACAACCGCAACCCCGCCAGCGGTCGTCGCTATTCGAGCGACCCACCTAGAGAGCGCGCCGTGGTGTTAGGGCGCGCCTCCCTCCTCTCTGCCTCCGTCCCGTACCGTGACGGACTCCCCCGAGCCCGCCACTGGAGGCTGGGCGTCAGGGCTCGACGCCCCGCGGCGGATCAAGATTTTACTGGCTCCGCCGCTGACCACACCTTAGCTCTGCGGCAGCGTCCGGCCTGCGAAGGCACGTCGCCGCCGACCCGGTCTCCTCCTACGTTGCGGGAGCGAGTCCACGTCGTCCTCCCGCTCCCGCTCCGCCGCCTCCTTTTGCGACATGACGCATGCGCTGAACCGGGACACTGCCGCCCAGATCTCTTCGCTTCCGGCCATCTTTTCGACGAGGGCCGGAAGCGACAGATCCCCTCCTACAGCCGTGGATAGGACTGCGCGAGGCTCCGCCCAAGCCGGGCACTCTGCGCGCGTGTGTTCGGCCGTATCCACGGCTCCTCCGCCACAATGGTGGCAAACCGCCGAAGGCTCCCTTTCGACCACCTCACACAGGTACCGGCCAAAGCAACCGTGGCCGGTCAAAAGCTGTGTGAGGTGAAACGTGGGTGGGCCGTGCTTGCGCTCGACCCACTCCTTCAACACCGGCCGAATGGCCGCAGCGAGGTCTCGGCTAGCCCCCCCCGGAACACCTAGTCGCTCCGCCCATTCGGCGAAGAGTCTTTCTCGGGCCTCCACCCGCCACTGTCGAACCTCACGTGGGTGAGGCCGGTTTTCGTCCTCCGCTTTCGCCGCCTTGATCCGCCAAAAGACCCTCGAGTTAGCCTCGGCCTCGAGGTCCCATGGCGGACTTCCGGCGAGCAGGCACGCCGCGGTGTGGGACACCGTGCGGTACGCTCGAGCCGCCCTGAGCGCCATCGCTCGCTGCGGACGTCGCAGTGACGCGACGTTACGAGCGCTCAGAGCGTCCGCCCATATCGGCGCCCCGTAGAGCGCCATCGAGCGCACGACGCCGGTGTACAGGCGCCTGCAGGAGCCTCCTGGCCCACCCACGTTCGGGAGGATCCTCCCTAGCACTCCGGCTGCAGCCACCAACTTTGGGGCCAAGCGCCGGAAGTGCTCTTCGAACTTCCACCTGCCGTCGAGAACGAGTCCCAGGTACTTCATCGTCGACCCGACGGTGATGGAAGTTCCCCCCACCGTGATGGACGCCCCCGGTGGTGGCGCGTTCCGAGGCCCGTGAAAAACGAGGGCCTCGGATTTGTGTAGGGCCACCTCTAGGCCCAACGCGCGGATGCGGTGGACCACGTGCGCGACCCCAGCCGTCGCGCGATAGGCCGCCTCCCGGTAGGTGCTGCCGCGGGCCGACACGAGAGTGTCGTCAGCGTAGCACGTGACGCTGACCCCCCGCAACGTGGCCCCGCGCAGCACCCAGTCGTAGCCGATGCTCCACAGGAGCGGTCCTAGTACCGACCCCTGCGGAACACCGCACGATAGCGTCTTCCGGCTCCAGCCCTCCCGCGTCGGGTAGGCTACCGCTCGGCCAGCGAAATAGTCGGCCACGGTTCGCCTCAGATAACCCGGCACGCTGTGGTACCGCAGGGCCTCCATCACGGTCGCCCAGGGCAGGGTGTTGAAGGCATTGGAAATGTCCAGCGAGACTGCCAACACCACCCCTCCCCGAGACACCTCCTCCTCGGCCAGGGCTCTCACCCTGGCGATCGCGTCGAGCGTCGAGCGGCCGGGGCGAAACCCGTACTGCCGCTCGTCCAGTCCCGGCTCCATGCTGCCGACGAGACGGGCAGCGAGCACCCGCTCGAAGAGCTTGCTCACCTCGTCGAGCAGCACGATCGGGCGGTAGGCCGACGGCTGATCGGGCGGACGCCCGTCCTTGCGGATCAGGACGAGCGTGCCCGTTTTCCACCGCTGCGGGAACTTGCCCTGAGCCAGGCATGCGGTAAAGAGGCGCCGCATGCTCTCGCCCAGCTCCTCCGACGCGATCTTCAAGGCTCGACCGGGGATTCCGTCCGGCCCAGGGGCTGTCTTTTTCGACCCTAGTCTGATGACAGCCGCCTGTAGTTCCGCCTCGGTGATGGGAATCACCGGACCCTCTTCCTCGTCGAGCCCGCTCGCCGGCACCATGGTCGGTGGCACGAACTCTCCCCGCTCGGGAAAGAGCGTGTCCACCACCCTCGCCAGGAGCTGCGGCTGGAGACTGCTGGTCAGCGGAGGAGCCCAGGGTCGGAGCTTTTGTCTCACGACCCGATAAGGCCTCCCCCACGGATCGCTGTTGAGCGTCTCCAGCCACTCCTCCCACGCCGCCTCTTTGGCCTGCACTATGGCCTTCTGTAGGTCCTGGCAGGCGGACCTGTATGCGGTGTAGAAGACGTCCTCCGCGTCGTGATCCCGGACTCTTCGTCTCCTACACCGAACGTAACGGCGCCGTGCCGCCACGCACGCCTTGCGCAGCCGACGGAGCTCCGGACGCCACCAGTACACCTGCCGCCGACGTGGCAGGTGCAGTTTCGCCCTCGGCATCGCCGCGTCACAGACTCGTGACAGGGCGTCTCCCATACGGTCCGCCCCCTCATCGATCCGGAGGACCGGGTCGGAACCGGCCCCCCAGGCTTCGACGATGGCCGCCTCCTTCGCCAACTGACCGTCGAGGCGACCCAGACGCCAACGCGGACCTTCCGTTCTCCCAACAGCGGGCCGGACGTCCAGAAGAACCGACGTAGAGACATCGAACCGAATATATCGATGATCCGACAGTGTCTCCACGCCGGTCTCCACCCTCCAATTTTGAGCACGGCGGGCCAGGGCGTTGGACGCGAACGTGACGTCGACGATCGATTCGCCCTGCTGCCGCACGCACGTGCTCTCCGACCCGCTGTTGAGGACCGCCAGCCCCAGCGAGACCGCCCACTCCTCCAGCACCTCACCCCGGGCATCAGCCACAGGAGAACCCCAAGCCGTCGATTTGGCGTTGAAGTCCCCCGCGACCAAAACAGGTGCGGGCGCTGTTTGCCCGATCAGAGCCCCGACCTCCACCAGCAACTGCTCAAACTCGGCGAGACTTCGACTGGGCGAGGCGTAGACGGCGACGACTTTTATACCGCCGACGACGGCCAGCACGCACCCCCTGCCCCTGGCCACACCCTCGATGGCTGGAGCGCCAGCGACCGCAGGGGCGACGACGGCCACGACCCGTTCGTGGTCGGAGACCCAGTCGTCCCGCGAGGGAACGAAGTAGGGCTCCGATACCACCGCCACATTGATCTGCCACTCTGCCATGCTTTGTACTAGGAGGTCCTGAGCCCTGGCAGAGTGGTTGATATTGGCCTGGAGACAGCGCAGGGCCATCACTGCGCGGTCTCCATCGGCTCCGCCTCGGTGCGCGACGACGCGGCTACCGGGCCCTTCGTCGTCGCTTTTCCTTCTTTCCTCTTCTTCGCGGGTGCAGCGCCCTTCCCGCCCTGGCACGACTTGCTGCAGGCGGCGTGGGCAGCTGGCTTGCCGGCCGCCGTGCAGACCACGCAGCTCGCCTCGGTTGCGGAGCAATCTCGAGCCCTGTGACCGGGCTGACCGCAGCGGAAGCACAGACGGCTTCGGTCGACGCCCCGGTCACATTTCGCACCCATGTGCCCCCGCTCGAGGCACCTGAAGCAGTGCAAGGGTCTGGGGTCGAGCAGCACCACTCGTGCCGACACCCACCCGACCCTTATGCGGCCTGCCTCGACGACCTTCTTCGCGGCCGGTATCGGGCAGCTCAGCCAGAGCGAGCCAGAGCCACTCGAGCCCCGAGCGATGACTCCGGACTTTATCGCTCCGACCGAGCACTCTCCATGTTCCGCGACCGCCACCACGGCTTCCTCCGCCGTCACAGAGTCGTCCAGGTCTAAAAGCCTCAACTCCACGCACTTCGTGGGTCGATGGACCTGGACGATCTCCGGGCTCAATACCTCGCGGAGCTTGTCCGCCAGGGCATCCGCCGCCTTCTCAGCCTCGTTGGTGCCCGGCGGCACCTCGAGCATCCTCGCGCCCGTGGCCGCGGTCCGGAACCGCACCGTCGTTAAGCCGACCTCCCTCAGGCTGATCCGGCTCTTGGCCAGGGCCAGAGCCTTTTCATAGCTCCACCCTTTTTCCTCGGCACCGGGTTTCAGCGTTATCGTTAACGCTGCGGTGCGAGGGGGGCGGAGTTTCCTCGTAGCCGGGGTCTTCTTGGGGGCCCCGGAGGAAGTCGGCTTCGCCGCCGCCGGCTTGGCGCTCGGCTTCTCGGTCTTCTTCGGTTCCGGCTTCGACTTTCTTCCGACCACGGCGCTCCAGGTGGTCGGAGTGGCGGCCGGCTCCGCGGACGGCTGAGGAGCCTCCCTCCTGGCTGCCGCCTCTTGAGCAGCCATACTGTTCTTCGGCCGTTTCGGGGTTTTCTGGGGTGCACGAGGGGCGGCAGGAGCCTCCGCTGCCTGCGCAGTCCTACGGTCAGCGGCCAGTGGAGGCCGCAGCCGGGGCTCCGGAAGGAGGCGGCCCTCGATTCCTTCGAGGCGAGCGTTCAGCATCGTGCTGAACTGCTCGCGGTTCGCGCGCAGCGCCTCCTCCATTATGTGCTGGAGGTTCGCCTCCGTCGCCGCCGCTGGCTGCTTGCGCATCTCCGCGACTTCCCGGCGCAACTCAGCCAATTGGCCGGAAAGTTGCGCGTTAGCCGCCTCCAAACGCGCCACCTCCTCCGTCACTGTGAGGGCCCTTAGATCCGCCACCGCACCTTTGATGGTGTCGGCGGCAGTCTTCAGGGCCCGAACGAACGTGCCCTTCAGGTTGCCCGACTTATCGGCAACCTGCAGAACCACGTCGAGCGCCTCCTGCACCGCCGCGTCTAATGCGGCAGACGTCTGCGGCACGTCCTCGGTCGCGCCGCCGGGTTGGCGCTTCCGAACACGGGCCGCCCTCTCTTCAGTGGCCACCTTGGCCGCCGCACTGTACGCGGCCAGTGCATCTTCCGCCTCGAAGCGCCGCTCTTTGGCCTTAGCGGCCTTCAGCTCCTCCCGGGAGCGCCCGAGGCCGACATACTGGCCCGTCGTGGGCGGTCGGCCACGCCCCCTTTTTGGGGAAGGCTTAAGCCATTTGGCGACGGCCGATTCAGAGTCTCCGCTTTGCGCGTCGCTCTCGGAGCCCGAGCAGCTCTCCCCAGGACGGGGCCGCTTCTCCACTTTCCGCCGTAGTCCGGAAGATTCTCTTGACGAGACCGTCACCATGCTGGTGACCGACGAGTCCGACTCTGAGAGCCGTTCCAGCCGGACCACCAGCTCCTTTTTCGCACTGAGGTCATTGGTTTTACCGCGCGCCATCGGGGCGCCCGCCTCCACCGCCATTTCGTCAGTTTCCCTTTGATCGCCTGTAGTCGGTATAGGTTTCTTTATTTTGTTATTCATATGTGATCCCACGAGTATGGGGGAAATAAACAGTCCACCAAGGCAGTGCCCCCTGTACCTTGGTAACTCTATATACACCGTGAGGTCGGGTGGTATCACGGGATCTAATACTAATGTTTTTTATTGAGGTTGTCTCCTCTTGGCCCGGCCGGTTAAGGCAAGACCCTCGGTCCCACCACGGGCTGCGAGACGTGTCCACAACACCCGGATGGGGAAACGAGTTTGAGAGGCGGTGACTTTTTACGGTCTGTCCACCCAGCATCGATACCGACACTGAGCGAACCCGCCTCTCCCACCTCTTTTCTCCGGCAGCCCAAAAAGACCCCGGAGACCTGACAACTAATGTCGCCGAAACGATCGCGAGACCTCAGAGTCGGGAGGCCTGCCCATAAAATAAATAAAAGAAAACAAAACAAAGCAAGACAAAATAAAAAGAGAGCAAAATAAAACGATAACAACATTAGACAATAAACCAAAAGAAGCAAAAACCAAAAGAAGGAAAGAAAAGGAAGAAAGCAACGAAGACACTTTCTTCTTCCCACCTATTACTCGCCACGAAGCCGCTCCACAGTCCACTCTGCTGATCAGAGAAGTACCCGGAACGGCCCGTGGCACTACCGTCGCGTCAGTCTCAGCCGCGGTCGACAGGCACTCCGAGAAAACGTCGGATTGCTTGTCGACCCCGTTGCCCAGGGTGCACCACGTGGAGGTGACTGACATGCACCCCAACCTAACCTAACCTAACCTAACCTAACCTAACCCAGTACTCGCCTATACAACAACTAAATAACATCGGCTCCGCGAAAAAAATTCATAAAAAATCAAAAACCGGGCCGATAATAATAAAATCAAGTTCGCGTGAAACATAAACGTGTGATTCACCGGGACAAGTGTTTGTGGCGCTCTATCCCAAGTAGTTCCTGAGGGAGAACCCATCAAACTCCCAAGCAAATAGCTCCAAGGAAGTGTGTGTGTCATTGAAGATCTTTTAATAGTCGAAGAGAGCGGAAGAAGACCTATCCGCAGACACCCGTCACGACGAGATCGGATAACAACAGGCGGAGTTATTAAGGTTAATAAAACAACCAAATAACCTTAAAAACCACGCGGTCTGCACGCGGCAACGTAAAAAACACGTGTTTGAGGTTATACACGTAGGACGCCGCTGCGGACGCGACTCTAACGAAGACTCCGCCCCCAGTCGTCGTACTCTGAGGAGCATATTCAAGCTGATAATCATCACAGCCAGGTGAGGATCCAGGGAACCCACCCTTCCCTTGAACAAAACCCTCCTTGCGACGGCTCAATTAAACCGTCTCAGGGAGATCCTACCAAAAACCACCCCAAATTAAAACCACCCCTTACATCCCCCCCCCCCCTCCCCCGAAAAAACCACCCCCCGCGTGAAGTCGAAGCACCCAATCCGGGAAACTCCCCCGATACTGTGCTCACGAAACGCTTCACCACAACCATACCCTCTTAGTGACTCCCCCCCCCAAAAAAAAAAAAAAAAACTACCCCCCCCCAAAAAACTACCCCCCCCTTCCCACTAAAATCTTCGATAGCATAAATCAACTCCCCACGAAACTCGACCCCCCCCCTCCGACTTGGATCACCTCACCCCCGCGAGCCATATCTCGGGAACGGAACATCGGAAATACCCCGAGTTTGGGCTCGTTGAAATCAGGAAGAGCAGCCGAGTCATCTGGCCCCAACGGAATCCCGGTGAAGTCACATCGCATCACGCGGACTTCGGCGAAAGTGTTTCTGGCGTACTCAGCAGCGGGACTTCACAGCACTTCGCAGCACACCAGCGACAGGTGAGCCCGTATTGACCCAATAAAAAAAAAAAAAAAAAAAAAAGAAAAAAAAAAAAAAAAAAAAAAAAAAAAAAAAAAAAAAAAAAAAAAAAAACAACCTATTAATAACTCTCTATAAAATTGTAAAAAAAAACTTTTATTAATAACTCTCCAACTGTGTGTGTAAACAACTCAGTGTTAGCAATACCTTTATACATACCTCTATATATACATACTAGCTGGTGCCCGCGACTTCGTCTACGCAGGATTAGTATTTGGAGTAGCTTATATTAGCGTGGCGTAGAAAAGAACTAACATTATGACATAAATATTTTTTGAGTCGCATTTGAAAAATATAACTGCTTGACAATATTTTAACATAAGAAAATTGTTGTCTATCTTACATTACATAATTATGTGTAACTAACGTTTATGGCAGCGCACGCCAGAATACCTCGCAGAAAGGTAGGTTTTTTCCTAGTTACTTGACATTTAATGTCATATTTTGGACAGCTCACACAATATCTTTATAAATTGTAGCCTATGTGTTATTCTGATGTATAAGCTATATTATTGGAAAGTTTAATTGAAATCCATTCAGTAGTTTTTGCGTGAAAGAGTAACAAACATCCATCCACACATACAAACTTTCACGTTTATAATATTAGTAGGATATAAGTTAATATGTCATCGAAAAGCGAAGTTTGTAAAACACGCAAGGCTGCGGACCCTGCCAGACCAAAATCCTTAAGGCAGGCAGTGCTTAAAAGGAACGCAGCAGCCAAGGAGAAATCACCAACACCATCCCCACTCGAAAAAACACCACAACCGTCACAGTCGAACGTGGCCGAAATTAAAATAGTACACGACCACCCCGAGGACCGTCTGGAGCTCCGGGACACGTCGAAGGAGGAAATCGACGACCTGGAGACTTCGTCAGTGGGATCCGGTGCCTCGACGTATAACAGGAGAGTAAGTCTCCTTTATACGACACCCACAAGAGGCACCGGAGTCGAAATGGACCTGGTCACGGGAGTGGCCAACGAGCTCCTGCAGAAGGGGAAGGACGCGCTGGAAATAGCTGGGAATATGAAAAGAGAAGCTAAAGTTGCCGTCCATGACTCCCTGCAGGGGCTTTACGAAACGGTACTCACCCTCTCGGACTCCAGAAACCGCCATAAATATAATCTGGAACAAGAGCGCTCAAGACACGCGAAAGAACTGGTGCGTGTCGAGAGGGCTCATAACAAAGAGTTAAACACGTACCAGATTATATCAACGACAGTGGTGGAACAATTGCAGGAGACCCGCAAAGACATTAACGGAGCCCTGAAGGAAACCCAGGCGGTTCGGAGCTGGCTAGGCTACGAAACGGTTGAGCCCTTCAGGGCCATAAAAGAGATCCGAGAGGCGCAGGAGGGATTGGAGGGCAGGCTTAAAGCCCAGACCTCTATCACCACCGACAATGGGAAAGAGGGGGCTAAATGGGAGAGTGTCGAAAACATGCTAATGGGGCTGCAAAAACAAGTTAGCAGCCTCGGTAACCAGCTAGACGTCCTACGAAAAGAGGTCGACAAGACCAAGACCCTTATCGTAGAGATGCCAAAAACTCCTGAAGCCACCGCCCCCCAACCCCCTGCTGCGATAGATAAAAGTCTCGGGGAAAAACTTTCAGAAATCGACACAAAAATCTCCACCATCGAACAAGCAATGCTAACCACTCAAAATGACACCCAAAAACACCAGAAAACCGACCCGACTGAACAACTAAAAACAATTACAGAAAAACTCAATATCCTATCATCGGAAGTGCGCGCCCTCACCAACGTAAAACCAAAGGCGGCTTCACCTCCAAGACCGTCCCTAGAAACCGAACTGGCGGTCAAAGAGGTAAAACAGACCCTCGACACAATAAAGCAGGGGGTAAATAAACTAAATAAGAACGAGAAACCCAATACAGGGCCACTCACATTCGCGCAAATAACAGCGAAACCGAAACCCCCTCAGAGGCCAAACCACACCCTAATAATCTCGTCCAAAGACCCGAAAGAGACGAGTGACAACGTATTCACTAAGATTAGGACCGCCCTGGACCTAAAAACTACCGGGGCGAGGGTGGACAGGGTCCGAAAGGCCAGGGACCAAAAGGTGGTCCTGAGGTGCGCGTCCAAGGAGGATATGAAGATAGTAAAGAGTCGGGTCGAAGCAAATAAGGATTTAAACATCAGGGAGCCAGCAAATAGGAACCCCCTCGTCTGCGTGCGGGGCGTCCTGGCCTGCTTCACCAACGACGAGATCGTCGAATACACAAAATCGCAGAACAAACACCTTCTGCACGGCGTTGGTGAAGCAGACCTAAAAATGAGGGTTCGCTACAGAAAGCGAGCCCGAAACCCGCACGAATGCCACCCCGTCCTCGAGTTGTCCCCGGAGGCGTGGAAACGGTTCACGCAAGCGGGGAAAATATACGTGGGCTTTGGCAGATGCTCAGTGGAGGACCAGTCACCCCTCATCCAATGCGCCAAGTGCCTCGGTTACGGGCACACAAAACAGCTATGCAGGGCGAAAGGTGACACCTGTAGCTACTGCAGTGGCGACCACATGGTACAGGACTGCCCCACTAAGAGAAAAGCCGAGACCCCCCGCTGCGCGAACTGCGCACGCGCAAAAAGGGACCCCTCAGACCTGGCACATACGGCCTACAGTGCGGAGTGTCAGGAAAGACAAAAATGGGACCACATAGCGAGGTCTAGGGTCCAATATTGCTAAAGGCTCCCTGGAAACCGATACATCGGTCCCACCGCGGAGGTCGGACGGAGGGGCGGGCAGGATCTTGTTTTTACAAGCAAACCTGCAACGCTCAAAACTGGCCACGGCTGAACTGCTCCAGACGGCTCAGGAAAAGGGAATAACCGTCGCACTTGTCCAAGAACCCTATGTAGGAAGGACAGGTGAGATGAAGCACTATCCCGGCACGCAAGTCATCCAGTGCACCCTGAACCGTCAAAAACCTGTGAAGGCGGCCATAATAGTTTTCGGTGATAGATTGGAGGTCATCCACGACCCGCAGATCGTCACTGAGAACGTAGCAGCTGTCTTCCTGAGGGCGGGTCAGCTAAAGCTAGGCCTCCTGTCCGTCTACTTCGAGGGGGACCAAGACTTGCACCCATATCTTACCCAAATAAGGGCTGCCACAAAGAAAGTTCCAACCAAGAACCTGCTTGTGGCAGGGGACGTGAACGCTTGGAGCCACTGGTGGGGCAGCAGCTCCGAAGACCATCGCGGAGCGGAATACCACGCCTTCATCACCGAGATGGACCTCCATATTCTAAACACGGGAAATGTACCAACCTTCGAAACCTATCGAGGTGAGAGGTTGTACACCAGCTGGGTGGACGTGACACTGACCAGCCAATCCCTGTTAGGCAGAATGGAAGACTGGAGAGTGGATAGAAGCCTTATAACATCAGACCACAACGCCATTACCTTCGCCCTGCGCCTAGAGAAGGCCCTAGAACCCTTGCGGCCTATCTCAACACGCAAATATAACACCAAGAAGGCAAAGTGGTCAGACTTCTCCACCGACTTCAAGACCAACCTCGCCAACAGTGGAATCACTCTGGAACGTGTCTCGGAGCTCACAAGACCGGAAGAATTGGAGGAGATGTTTACAACATATACATCGATAATCCACGGGTCATGCGAAAGCACGATCCCAAAAGCGAAGGCGTGGAAAGGCGATCCTAGACCCCCATGGTGGTCCGCCACCCTTGAAGATCTAAAAAGGGATGTCTTAAGGAAGAAACGCCGCATCCGCAATGCTGCACCCAGTCGGAAGCAATTCACTGTCCAAGAATACATACAGGCAAGGAAAGACTACAAAGAGAGAGTGATCCAAGCAGTCACAAAAAGCTGGAAGGAGTTTTGTTCGACCCAGGACCGCGAAAGTGTCTGGGACGGCGTATACAGAGTCATAAGGAAGACGTCAAAACGACGGGACGATATGCTTTTAAGGGATACAGCTGGCGAAACACTGTCGCCCGACCAGTCAGCTGAACTCTTAGCAAAAACGTTCTTTCCAGATGACTCTGTAGACACCGAAAATGAAAAACAGAGGTCCATAAGAACGACCACTGAGAACAAAACTCCCGAGGAGATTCATGATCTGTCGGCCGACGATCCACCATTCACCACCGCGGAGCTGGAGACGGTACTATCGGGCCTCAACCCGAAGAAAGCTCCAGGCCCGGATGGCTTGACGGCTGACATATGCACTGCGGCCATTAACTGTGACAGGGAGGTATTCCTGGCGCTGGCAAACAAATGCCTTAAGCTAGCATACTTCCCAAAGCAGTGGAAGGTCGCCCACGTGTGCATCCTCCGAAAACCCGGCAAAGATGACTACACCCACCCAAAATCCTACAGGCCGATTGGGCTGCTGTCAGTCCTCGGCAAGATTGTAGAGAAACTTATGGTGGGTAGGATCCAATGGCACCTACTCCCATCCTTACACCCGAGCTAGTATGGATTCATGCCACAGCGTGGAACAGAAGACGCCCTCTACGACCTAATCGGACATATCCAGGAGGAAATTAAATCGAAGAAAATCGTACTTCTGGTATCGCTCGATATAGAGGGCGCCTTTGACAACGCATGGTGGCCAGCCCTTAAAAAGCGGATGGTACAAAAACACTGCCCGCGGAACTTATACGCCTTGGTGGCCTCATATTTACAAGACAGGAGGATCGTAGTAAACTACGCCAGAGCGACCAGTGAAAAGGGAACCACGAAGGGCTGTGTCCAGGGTTCTATCGGCGGACCGACCTTCTGGAACCTCATCCTGGATTCGCTACTACAAAAGATGGCATCCATGGGAGTTTACTGTCAGGCATTTGCGGATGACGTGGTCCTCATTTTCTCCAACCATCGAACCAGCGGGTTACAGACTACAGCGGAAACCACCCTAGCGGCCGTACAAGAATGGGGCATAGAAAATAAGTTGAGTTTCGCACCACATAAAACAAATGCAATGGTGATCACCAAGAAACTCAAATACGATGACCCTGTGATTCATATGTGCGGCACCCAGCTGAGTCTAGTAACCGAGATCAAACTGCTGGGCCTCATCATAGACTCCAAGCTCACATTCAACGCGCATGTGGCAGCCACCTGCAAGAAAGCTGCAGACATATATAAACAACTTGCATGCGCGGCAAAGGTGACTTGGGGCCTAAACGGAGAAATAATAAGGACCATATATGTGGCGGTGATAGAGCCCATAGTCCTCTACGCAGCGTTTGGTCTCCTGCAGCCGAGAAGATTATGATAAGAAACAAGCTAGACTCGCTGCAGAGAGGCTTCGCCCAGAAGATCTGCAGGGCGTACAGGACTGTGTTTCTAACATCGGCACTCATCCTATCAGGCCAGCTCCCCCTCGACCTCCGCGTCAAAGAGGCCGCCACCTTATTTAAGATCAAAAAAGGCTACTGCGTGGACCTCATACCGTAAGGACGAGAAATCGAGCGTAGAGTGGGACCTCTACAGAACCCCCACCCATCGCAACTCAAAACAACTGAGTACGTGCGCTTAGAGAGTCTGGACCCACAAACCCTTGAAGAACACCATATAGTCGGCCCCCTAATATTCACCGACGGCAGCAAGATTGAGGGGAAAGTCGGAGCTGCCCTAACATGGTGGGATCAGGGAACGGAATCCAGAAACTCCACATTCCGTCTTGAACCGCACAATACTGTCTTCCAATCAGAGATGTACGCACTCCTAAGAGCAATTAAAATGGTGAGGAAATCGAAGCAACGCTCTGCAAACATCTTGAGTGATTCGAGATCCTCGCTCGATCTACTTAGGTGCCCATCGGTGACTCACCCGCTGGCCCTAGAGATGAAGGAGTGCTTACGAGAAATCGAGGAAGAGGGCAGGAGTGTGCGATTCTTTTGGCTCAGGGCCCACGTAGGTACACCGGGCAATGAAAGAGCGGACGAGCTAGCCAAAAAAGCGGCCCTAACTAAAAAAACGGCACCTGACTACGATAGAGTCCCAATATCGTATGTCAGAAGGCGAATACGAGAAGAGACCATCGCGAGGTGGCAGGCGCCCTACGACTCCTCAGAGACAGGGTCAGTAACCAGGGTATTCTTACCAGACGTCAAGGTCGCAAGCAAAGTGGTAAGAACGGTGGCACTAACTCCCACCGACACCCAGTTGATGACCGGTCACGGGGGATTCGCGGCGTACCTTCACCGCTTCAAACTCAAAGACAGTCCTTCTTGTGTCTGCGACCCCGAATGCGAGGAAACAGTCCTCCACCTAATCTTGAACTGCCCAAGATTCGGTCAAGGTAGACAGGCGCTAGAAACTCAAATAAGCGTCACCCTGGACCAGTCTACACTCCACACCATCATGGAGAGAGAGGAACTAAGAAAACCCTTCCTCGCATTCGCAAGAAAAACCATTCAAGTGGCCGCCAAAAGGAACAGCTCGACCGCGATACCATCCGCGACAGACATAAATTCACAATCACAACAATCTTCGAGCACCACAACCACACACATAATACAATCAAGTCCACACACTCATACTCATACTCATACTCACACCGGGCAAAATACCCTGAGACGGTGGCTACAGGCTCTCCCCAACACGTTGCAGGGACCGCTCATGAGGAGAAACCAGCCCACCATGCCCTTGCAACCCACACACTACGCCGCGTTTAAAGAGCTGATAAAAGACGTAGGAGCACGCGGCGTTCCGGGAATTGCGGTTAAAGGTGTGGCTCTTTTCATGAGTGACGAAACGGAAAGGATGGGCATCAGCTTCTGTCGCCCAGACGGCTCGGATCACGTGACGGTGTCGCCTGGACTAGCCTTGCTGATTAAAGGGAGCACTTCACAAGTGAGCATCAAGCGCGCTACCATCGACGCGCTCACCACGCAAATGCCGGGTGCCTTGACCTGCCGACTGGTGCGACCACAAAACAAAGTGATCGCACTCTTCGAGTGGGGAGGGGATACCCCCTTTGCATTGGCATGCACACAGCTCTCGAAACTCAGCGAGGAGGACCGGGACGGCACACCACGCCGGATAAGCGTGGATGCCATGAAAGTCGGCGCCGAAAAAGGTGACGTAGCAGATCGCTACGGGTGCCTGATGGCCTCGCAAGCACACGAGGTCATCGTATACGAAGACAGGGGTGAGGACCTAGGTTTCTTGAAACCAGAGGCCAAAACACCTCTCCCCCCTGCGGCGCCGACTAGCATGGAACCCCTTCTAAGTGGATCTGAGCGTCTACAAATAAAAATGGCGGCGAAGCGAGCGGCGGCTGCCCAAGCCTCACAGACCCGTGGGGAGCCTAGCCCCAGAAAACCAAAAATGGCTCTGTCTAAAATGATCCGAGATCTGATCTCCCCGAGAAATAAAGAGTCCAAATCGCTCCAACTTGCCCCAGGATCGTCGGCCTCCGCGGACCGACAGGCGACAGCGATGAGGGAATTCCTAAAGTCAGAAGACAAAGGAAAACCCAAAACGTCTCGCACCGGTTCAACGAGGGGACAAGTCATACCACCAAAGCGAAGACTGGCGTCAAACCCGCGAGACCACGCAGTGAATGCATTCCTAGAGTTCCAGGCTATATTGTCAGCAACCCGTGAGGTTCACTTAGCCACCTGCAAAAAAATCATGCAGACCTACCAGCGAGGCAACGAAAAGCTGCTGGAGGTGGAACTCAAAGAAGCCGAGGCGGCCATATACAACAACGACACATCCCAAGTCATCAAAGGGAAAATGTCGGGGTGGTACATGGCTGCTTATAGCACTGTGGGAGGTTTTGTGGGTCCAGTTGAAGCGAAAGGGCGAGAAGACTCACACCAAAAATTTCTCGCTCCAAAGGGAGACCCTGTAGTGGTGGTTGCCAGATGCACGAGAATAATGCTGGACGACAGAATCCTGGAGTTGGCTAAGTCCATCTCAGGTGGTCCAGATGACGACACACCTCTCGTGGACTGGGAACTACCGCAAATATCTTGGATCAATGGAGTACCGGGCTGCGGAAAGACGACTCACATAGTCAGGAACTTCGATGAGAACAACGAAATAGTAGTCACCAATACAGTGGAAGCCGCCAAAGACCTAAAAGAACACCTGACGCACCAATTTGGTGAAAAAGCCAAATCAAGGGTACGAACTATGGCTTCCATCCTCGTAAATGGTATTCATGAGGACATAAAGTGCGACCGCCTTACGGTTGACGAAGCCCTCATGAACCATTTCGGAGCCATAGTGATGGCGGCTAGACTATCCGGGGCCAAGGAGGTGGTTCTCGTCGGAGATATAAACCAGTTGCCTTATATCGACAGAGAAAATCTGTTCGAAATGAGGTACTGTCGCCCAAACCTGACAACAAACATCACCAGGGAGTTGTCATGCACATACCGGTGCCCCATGACGTCGCATTTGCCATCAGCGACGTCTACAGAGCCATCTACTCCGCCAATCCCATCGTCCACTCCTTAAGCATGGAAAGGTTCACTGGCGCGAAAATACCATCAGACCAAGCCGGAACCCTATATCTGGTCCATACGCAGGAAGAAAAGAAACTCCTGATGGACCAGGGATATGGCAAAGGCGAGGGATCTCGCGTCATGACCATCCATGAATTGCAAGGACAGACCTACGGCAAAGTCATCATCGTCCAAACCAGACGTACGGGGCTCACGGTCCATCGGAGCGTACCTCACGCCTCAAGCTATAACAAGACACACGAACACCTGTGTCTACTATACGGACGACTGTGACGATGCAATCGGCAATTTTATCAGCCGAACGTGGGTATCCAAAGAAAGATAATCTTGGAGCACAGCCTGAAAATGGCAATACACAAGCGAGACAACATCGTCGCTGAAGCTGTGCTCTCACTCCTGAAAAAATGGACATGGTCCGCAGGGCCCGCCGCTGCGCCGTAAAACAATATAACAAGTGCAAAGAGATGTGTATTACAACAATATAAATAAGTCTGAAAACGATTAATATAAGATGATTACTCACTGTAAAAAAAAAAAAAAAACCTAGTAATGTACAAGATAATTAACTAGATATAAGTACAACATAAGAATGTAAAGAGAGAAATAATTAAAAAAAAAAAAAAAAAAACGCCCGTCCTTGCGGATCAGGACGAGCGTGCCCGTTTTCCACCGCCGCGGGAACCTACCCTGAGCCAGACATGCGGTAAAGAGGCGCCGCATGCTTTCGCCCAGCTGTGGCATCTATCTAGATATACACATGTTTAGTGCCATCATAATATAAAACCCACACCAGTAACGATAATAGAGTAGTCTTATATCAACATTCGAGCGTTTCATTTCCCTCGTCCTTATAAGCTCCTCCGACGCGATCTTCAGGGCTCAACCTGGGATTCCGTCCGGCCCAGGGGCTGTCTTTTTCGACCCTAGTCTGATGACAGCCGCCTGTAGTTCCGCCTCGGTGATGGAAATCACCGGACCCTCTTCCTCGTCGAGCCCGCTCGCCGGCACCATGGTCGGTGGCACGAACTCTCCCCGCTCGGGAAAGAGCGTGTCCACCACCCTCGCCAGGAGCTGCGGCTGGAGACTGCTGGTCAGCGGAGGAGCCCAGGGTCGGAGCTTTTGTCTCACGACCCGATAAGGCCTCCCCCACGGATCGCTGTTGAGCGTCTCCAGCCACTCCTCCCACGCCGCCTCTTTGGCCTGCACTATGGCCTTTTGTAGGCCCTGGCAGGCGGACCTGTATGCGGTGTAGAAGACGTCCTCTGCGTCGTGATCCCGGACTCTTCGTCTCCTTAACCGAACGTACCGGCGCCGTGCCGCCACGCACGCCTTGCGCAGCCGACGGAGCTCCGGACGCCACCAGTACACCCGCCGACGTGGCAGGTGCAGTTTCGCCCTCGGCATCGCCGCGTCACACACTCGTGACAGGGCATCTCCCATCCGGTCCGCCCCCTCATCGATCCGGAGGACCGGGTCGGAACCGGCCCCCCAGGCTTCGACGATGGCCGCCTCCTACGCCAACTGACCGTCGAGGCGACCCAGACGCCAACGCGGACCTTCCGTTCTCCCAACAGCGGGCCGGACGTCCAGAAGAACCGACGTAGAGACATCGAACCGAATATATCGATGATCCGACAGAGTCTCCACGCCGGTCTCCACCCTCCAATTTTGAGCACGGCGGGCCAGGGCGTTGGACGCGAACGTGACGTCGACGATCGATTCGCCCTGCTGCCGCACGCACGTGCTCTCCGACCCGCTGTTGAGGACCACCAGCCCCAGCGAGACCGCCCACTCCTCCAGCACCTCACCCCGGGCATCAGCCACGGGAGAACACCAAGCCGTCGATTTGGCGTTGAAGTCCCCCGCGACCAAAATAGGTGCGGGCGCTGTTTGCCCGATCAGAGCCCCGACCTCCACCAGCAACTGCTCAAACTCGGCGAGACTCCGACTGGGTGAGGCGTAGACGGCGACGACCTTTATACCGCCGACGACGGCCAGCACGCACCTCCTGCCCCTGGCCACACCCTCGATGGCTGGAGCGCCAGCGACCGCAGGGGCGACGACGGCCACGACCCGTTCGTGGTCGGAGACCCAGTCGTCCCGCGAGGGAACGAAGTAGGGCTCCGATACCACCCCCACATTGATCTGCCACTCTGCCATGCTTTGGACTAGGAGGTCCTGTGCCCTGGCAGAGTGGTTGATATTGGCCTGGAGACAGCGCAGGGCCATCACTGCGCGGTCTCCATCGGCTCCGCCTCGGTGCGCGACGACGCGGCTACCGGGCCCTTCGTCGTCGCTTTTCCTTCTTTCCTCTTCTTCGCGGGTGCAGCGCCCTTCCCGCCCTGGCACGACTTGCTGCAGGCGGCGTGGGCAGCTGGCTTGCCGGCCGCCGTGCAGACCACGCAGCTCGCCTCGGTTGCGGAGCACTCTCGAGCCTTGTGACCGGGCTGACCGCAGCGGAAGCACAGACGGCTTCGGTCGATGCCCCGGTCACATTTCGCACCCATGTGCCCCCACTCTAGGCACCTGAAGCAGTGCAAGGGTCTGGGGTCGAGCAGCACCACTCGTGCCGACACCCACCCGACCCTTATGCGGCCTGCCTCGACGACCTTCTTCGCGGCCGGTACAGGGCAGCTCAGCCAGAGCGAGCCAGAGCCACTCGAGCCCCGAGCGATGACTCCGGACTTTATCGCTCCGGCCGAGCACTCTCCCTGCTCCGCGACCGCCGCCACGGCTTCCTCCGCCGTCACAGAGTCGTCCAGGTCTAACAGCCTCAACTCCACGCACTTCGTGGGTCGATGGACCTGGACGATCTCCGGGCTCAGTACCTCGCGGAGCTTGTCCGCCAGGGCATCCGCCGCCTCCTCGGCCTCGTTGGTGCCCGGCGGCACCTCGAGCATCCTCGCGCCCGTGGCCGCGGTCCGGAACCGCACCGTCGTTAAGCCGACCTCCCTCAGGCTGATCCGACTCTTGGCCAGGGCCAGAGCTTTTTCGTAGCTCCACCCTTTTTCCTCGGCACCGGGTTTCAGCGTTATTGTTAACGCTGCGGTGCGAGGGGGGCGGAGTTTCCTCGTAGCCGGGGCCTTCTTGAGGGCCCCGGAGGAAGTCGGCTTCGCCGCCGCCGGCTTGGCGCTCGGCTTCTCGGTCTTCTTCTGTTTCGGTTTTCTTCCGACCACGGCGCTCCAGCTGGTCGGAGTGGCGGCCGGCTCCGCGGACGGCTGAGGAGCCTCCCTCCTGGCTGCCGCCTCTTGAGCAGCCATACTGTTCTTCGGCCGTTTCGGGGTTTTCGGGGGTGCACGAGGGGCGGCAGGAGCCTCCGCTGCCTGCGCAGTCCTACGGTCAGCGGCCAGTGGAGGCCGCAGCCGAGGCTCCGGAAGGAGACGGCCCTCGATTCCCTCGAGGCGAGCGTTCAGCATCGTGCTGAACTGCTCGCGGTTCGCGCGCAGCGCCTCCTCCATTATGTGCTGTAGGTTCGCCTCCGTCGCCGCCGCTGGCTGCTTGCGCATTTCCGCGACTTCCCGGCGCAACTCAGCCAATTGGCCGGAAAGTTGCGCGTTAGCCGCCTCCAAACGCGCCACCTCCTCCGTCACTGTGAGGGCCCTTAGATCCGCCACCGCACCTTTGATGGTGTCGGCGGCAGTCTTCAGGGCCCGAACGAACGTGCCCTTCAGGTTGCCCGACTTATCGGCAACCTGCAGGACCACATCGAGCGCCTCCTGCACCGCCGCGTCCAGTGCGGCAGACGTCTGCGGTACGTCCTCGGTCCCGCCGCCGGGTTGGCGCTTCCGAACACGGGCCGCCCTCTCTTCAGTGGCCACCTTGGCCGCCGCACTGTACGCGGCCAGTGCATCTTCCGCCTCGAAGCGCCGCTCTTTCGCTTTGGCGGCCTTCAGCTCCTCCCGGGAGCGCCCGAGGCCGACATACTGGCCCGTCGTGGGCGGTCGGCCACGCCCCCTTTTTGGGGAAGGCTTAAGCCATTTGGCGACGGCCGACTCAGAGTCTCCGCTTTGCGCGTCGCTCTCGGAGCCCGAGCAGCTCTCCCCAGGACGGGGCCGCTTCGCCACTTTCCGCCGTAGTCCGGCAGATTCTCTCGACGAGACCGTCACCATGCTGGTGACCGACGAGTCCGACTCTGAGAGCCGTTCCAGCCGGACCACCAACTCCTTTTTCGCGCCGAGGTCGTAGGTTTTAGCGCGCGCCATCGGGGCGCCCGCCTCCACCGCCATTTCGTCAGCTTCCCTTTGATCGCCTGTAGTCGGTATGTTAGATTTATTTATTTTGTTATTCATATGTGATCCCACGAGTATGGGGGAAATAAACAGTCCACCAAGGCAGTGCCCCCTGTACCTTGGTAACCCTATATACACCGTGAGGTCGGGCAGTATCACGGGATCTAATACTAATGTTTTTTATTGAGGTTGTCTCCTCTTGACCCGGCCGGTTAAGGCAAGGCCCTCGGTCCCACCACGGGCTGCGAGACGTGTCCACAACACCCGGATGGAGAAACGAGTTTGAGAGGCGGTGACTTTTTACGGTCTGTCCACCCAGCATCGATACCGACACTGAGCGAACCCGCCTCTCCCACCTCTTTTCTCCGGCAGCCCAAAAAGACCCCGGAGACCTGACAACTAATGTCGCCGAAACGATCGCGAGACCTCAGAGTCGGGAGGCCCGCCCATAAAACATAACAAAACAAAGAACAAAAAACAAAGCAAAACAAAATAAAACGAGAGCAAAATAAAACAATAACAACATTAAAAGAATAAACCAAAAGAAAAGAAAAAGAAAACAAAACGAAAAAAACGAAATAAAACAAAAGGAAGAAAGCCAACGAAGACACTTTCTTCTTTCCACCTTGCTTGCTTGCCACGAAGCCGCTCCACAGTCCACTCTGCTGATCAGAGAAGTACCCGGAACGGCCCGTGGCACTACCGTCGCGTCAGTCTCAGCCGCGGTTGACAGGCACTCCGAGAAAACGTCGGATTGCTTGTCGACCCCGTTGCCCAGGGTGCACCACGTGGAGGTGACTGACATGCACCCAACCCTAACCTAACCTTTTTTTTTTTTGTGTTGTCAAGGAGGAAAGGCATTTACGCCTACCGCCCGGTCCGCGACCGGGACGGTTATGTGGGACTCACGAGGCAGAAGGCCAGCGTCCTACCCACTAAAACCTCCCCGTTTCCGTCTCACCGCAGGCGGCGGGGTTACGGGAACGCGTTAGCTCACCACCGCGACTCCGCCAGCGGCCGTCGCTATGGGTTAGCGACCCACCGGGTGTTTTTTATTGAGGTTGTCTCCTCTTGGCCCAGCCGGTGAAGGCCAGACCCTCGGTCCCACCGCAGGCTGACGCCTGGATGGGGAAACGAGTTTGAGAGGCGGTGACTTTTTACGGTCTGTCCACCCAGTATCGATACCGATACTGAGCGAACCCGCCTCTCCCAGAATCCTGGAGTTGGCTAAGTCCATCTCAGGTGGTCCAGATGACGACACACCTCTCGTGGACTGGGAACTACCGCAAATATCTTGGATCAATGGAGTACCGGGCTGCGGAAAGACGACTCACATAGTCAGGAACTTCGATGAGAACAACGAAATAGTAGTCACCAATACAGTGGAAGCCGCCAAAGACCTAAAAGAACACCTGACGCACCAATTTGGTAAAAAGCCAAATCAAGGGTACGAACTATGGCTTCCATCCTCGTAAATGGTATTCATGAGGACATAAAGTGCGACCGCCTTACGGTTGACGAAGCCCTCATGAACCATTTCGGAGCCATAGTGATGGCGGCTAGACTATCCGGGGCCAAGGAGGTGGTTCTCGTCGGAGATATAAACCAGTTGCCTTATATCGACAGAGAAAATCTGTTCGAAATGAGGTACTGTCGCCCAAACCTGACAACAAACATCACCAGGGAGTTGTCATGCACATACCGGTGCCCCATGGACGTCGCATTTGCCATCAGCGACGTCTACAGAGCCATCTACTCCGCCAATCCCATCGTCCACTCCTTAAGCATGGAAAGGTTCACTGGCGCGAAAATACCATCAGACCAAGCCGGAACTCTATATCTGGTCCATACGCAGGAAGAAAAGAAACTCCTGATGGACCAGGGATATGGCAAAGGCGAGGGATCTCGCGTCATGACCATCCATGAATCGCAAGGACAGACCTACGGCAAAGTCATCATCGTCCAAACCAGACGTACGGGGCTCACGGTCCATCGGAGCGTACCTCACGCCGTGGTAGCTATAACAAGACACACGAACACCTGTGTCTACTATACGGACGACTGTGACGATGCAATCGGCAATTTTATCAGCCGAACGATGGGTATCCAAAGAAAGATAATCTTGGAGCACAGCCTGAAAATGGCAATACATAAGCGAGACAACATCGTCGCTGAGGCTGTGCTCTCACTCCTGAAAAAACGAACATGGTCCGCAGGGCCCGCCGCTGTGCCGTAAAACTAAATATATATCAATAAAGTGTGCAACAAGATGTGATATTATGAACAACGATATAATAAGTCTGTAAACCATTAAGATAAGATGATTAATTAATGTAAAAAAAAAAAAAAAAAACAAGCAATGTATAATATAAATAAATAGATATAAGTACAACAAAAGGAAGTATAGAGAAAAAAAAATACAAATAAAAATTGGTCAATGCGGGTCACACCCCTCCATTGAAGAGCTCCGGAGGAGAAGAAGACCAGCTGCCGTCGCAGCGCTGCAGTGGTTAGGATGTTGTAACACTAAATTTAACCATGTAATAACCACTGTAGCGCCATAAAACGTCAGAAATTATGTTCGCATAGAAATACAATAAAATTCAATATTAAAAAAAGGCACGGGCAACTATGAGCCCGTGGATGTAGTTTAATTTATAAAAAAAAAAAAAACCTAACCTGCCTGCCTGCCTGCCTGCCTGCCTGCCTGCCTGCCTGCCTGCCTGTCTGCCTGCCTGCCTGCCTGTCTGCCTGCCTGCCTGCCTGCCTGCCTGCCTGCCTGCCTGCCTGCCTGCCTGCCTGCCTGCCTGCCTGCCTGCCTGCCTGCCTGCCTGCCTGCCTGCCTGCCTGCCTGCCTGCCTGCCTGCCTGCCTGCCTGCCTGCCTGCCTGCCTGCCTGCCTGCCTGCCTGCCTGCCTGCTTTTAAACTTGCGTCGAACTTTATTTTTAGTCAATTAATTTTAAATGGATGTATTATTATAATTTAATGTATTAATTACCTTAATTTAGTAATTTATTAAATTCAATTAATGATTATATTTGCAAGTGGCCGTATTCATTTTTTTTATCAGCCTGCCGTGTACACATGTTTTGGAGTGTAATCTTGCTTGAAATTGTACCCATTATACCCATAAATAAATAAAAATGAATAATACTGTTCTTCCCGACTGTACTGGCCGTTGTCACATTTGGACTCTACTACCATTCACCATCAGGTGGAGTAGAGTCAGTCATTTGCCCGGCAAGTATAACAAAAAAAAAAAAGAAACTGAATTAATACCGCTAACATTGACATTGAGTTATATTTATATTATATTAACTAAATTACACTTTTATTATCTTTATATTATATATATTTTTTTTTAATTTAGCATTCAAAGTGCTTACAATTTAAGTAATTAGATTCAAGTTCTAATATGAATTATTATTATGTTCTAATATACATTATAATATTTTAGTTTGGATATGACAATTTATTGTTTATATTATGTGTATATTAATATTTTGGTTTAATTAAGTCTAATACACTTGACTCTTTGGTAATTTGATTTATTTGATAAGTGAATCAATGATTATTGTGTACTTTACATGTAAAGTAATACTCTAATCTGATATTTATATATTTTTTTAAACTGTTGTTTGTTATTGATTTGTTTTTGGATTTTGGATGTTTGTTTATTCTTAATTATTATATTACACTTTTTTATTTCCTTAGATTGTCCCAATATTGTTCAAATTACATTCTAATACATTGAAATAAAAAAAAATCATCAATACTAATGAATTATCCCTTATGGAAAAAAGTAAATATGGCATTATGCCTTATGAATCAAAATTATAAAGGGCATTATTCCTTATGAAAAATAAATAAGGCTTTGTTCACTACTACTACGCGTTTTGTCAAATTAAATCACACTTTACTTGATGAGAAGACACGCTTTATTGAAATTAGCTTCAAGACACTATACTTATTTTATTTTATACTTTAGACACTACATTTATTTTTAAATGTACAATGTCAGTGTACAATTTCTGACATATGTCATGTATAAAATAAAAACCATATAGTATAAAAACTCTTTAAAATAATTTTAAATTTTACATACTATTAGACATTCCGCTTACTGAGAATACCGTTATTTCTTATTTATATGAAAATGTAGATAAAATTGAGTGAAGGATAACGAATTTTATTAACCGCCCACCGTGAGATAATTTCTTAACAAAAAATATTATGAGGAAAATGTCAATAGCAACATTTATCTCTCTAACTCATAACTAAATAAAAACATGACAAAGATTAAAAATTAAGTAACAGTAAATATTTCTGAATTCCATAAAATACTTGAAAGAAAATCTTAATAAATTATAAATTAAATAACTCAATTTTAACACATAAAACACAAACACTCAATTATAACATCTAACGATTAGAATTTCGCAATAGACAGAGCATATTACATGGTCTTTAACATAATCCGTTTTTTGTTTTAATGGTAACTACTTTTTTTCAATAACCCTACCTAGTGACCACTTAGCAGGTGGTATACTTTGATCTTTTACTACCACAATGTCATTAATTTCAGGTTCAGATCTTTTCATACACTATTTAAATCGATGATTTAAGTTCACCAAGTATTCCTTGGACCACCTTTTCCAAAAGTTATTCAACCATTCTTTGAGTAAGTTTTCACGTCTGAAGCCCGGTTAATTTAGAAGTGTCATTATAATTCCTATCAGGAATTGTAATAATCGGTTCTCTTATGAAAAAATATTCCGTTTTTTTATATTTGCCGGAAGGGCAAATGACTCTACTCCACATGATGGTAATTGGTATTAGAGTCCAAACGCGACGACGGCCAGTACAGTCGGGAAGAAGGTTCTGCACTAGCTGCCTTCAACTTGCCGGCCCGTAAGATGCCTCTTCACGCCTCGTTTGAAGGAACCCGGGTTGTAAGAGGAGCTTCCTTCCTTACATTCATTCCTTACCAGCTCACGTGTTCCCACGTGAGCTGGTAAGGAATTCCATTTTTTGGAATTTCGACAAAGAAAGGAGTTGCCAAATTTCTTTGTGCACGATGGAATTGATGTCACAGTTAGGCGGTGACATAGAGAGACTTTCGAAGAAAGGGGAAGCAGGAATTAGAGAGAATAATTCCTCGGAGCACTCGCCGGAGTAAAGGCTCGAGAGTGTTTGTTACCTTTACGTCTCCAATAATGCGGACCGCACGTCGCTGCAACCGATCCAAGGCCTGAAGTAGGTACTTAGCGGAGCTATCCCAAAGTTGCGAGCAATATTCAACGCAAGACCGTACCTGTGTTTTGTACAACAGGTACAGTGGTTGTGGCGTGAAAAAACGCCGCACCTTGTTCAGAACTCCGAGTTTCCGTGAAGCTATTTTTATAACAGCCTCGATGTAATCCCTTGGACTAAGGTCGCAGTGAACGTCCATCCAGCATGGAGATTTTGCTTTGTATCACCAGCGGAATGCAACAAAGGGGAAGAGGGAAAAATGGTGACTTTTTCGCTGTGAGAGCACATACCTGTGTTTTCTTGGCGTTAAACTCAACAAGATTATCAGAGCCCCATTTGGCGATAAGCTCTAACGTCCTATCGAGTTCAATGACAAGATCCTCCCGCCTCTCCTCAATTTCCGCTCGCCCAGTCACTGCGAGTCCGTGTTATCCACCATGCACTGTACTATCGTCTGCATAGCAATGATTGTTCCCGAGAGAGAGCATATCATTGATATGCAAAAGGAAGAGAGTGGGAGATAGCACAGATCCCTGGGGACCCCAGCATTCACTACATAGAATTGTGAAGCGCAACCATCAACTAAAACACTAAGGCTGCGCTTATGTAGGAAGCTGGCAATCCAGGTGCAAAACTGAGCAGGCAGACCATATTCCGGAAGCTTGTAGAGAAGACTTCTGTGCCAGACCCTGTCGAAAGCCTTGGAGATATCGAGGCTGACAGCCAACGATTCCCCATGCTTGTCGATAGCTTCACCCAAGAGGTGTGTTACGTACGCTAGACGATCACCTGTAGACCGTTTTGGTCGAAACCCGTACTGACGATCATTAATAAGCCAGTGATCTTCTAGATAATGGTTTAGTTGGTTGTTTAGAATCCGTTTCATCACCTTACAAAGTACAGAGGTGATAGCTATTGGCCGATAATTTACCGGGTCTGACCGATCCTCTTTTTTGGGAACCGCTTGCGAATTAGCTCTTCTCCAAGCCTCCGGCACACATTCCGAAAAGAGAGAAAGTTGGAACAGGCGCGTTAACACAGGAGACAGCTCCACCGCGCACTTTTTCAGCACTATGGCTGGTATTCCATCGGGACCGCTAGCTTTCCGTACATCAAGTGATTGCAGCTCTGCACGCACATTACGTTGCCTGATTTTGATGTCAGGCATCGTATGGCCACATAAAGGTATTGTTGGTGGCAGCACACTACAATCATCGATGACGGAGTCATCGGCAAAGAGTTTAGTCAGAAGATCAGCTTTCTCTTGCGGACTGTGAACTAGCGATCCGTCCGGATTTCTGAGCGGTGGCAGCGAAGATTGGCAGAAATTGTTTTGCACAGACTTGGTCAGACGCCAGAAGATACGGGAGCTTCTAGGATGTGAAACGCCCTTACATAAACTGGCCATGTCCTTTGTTATTAAAATTTAACGTACAAAACCTGGTTTATGGACAAAATGACGCTATAGTTCGGTGATTTTGTACAAAAAATTTACAAATTACACGTAATAGGGGCTTTATACATAATTCACGCTTGGTAGAAAGTAGTGAAAGACTTCGGGGATACGCGCACAAAGCAATGTGGCAAGACTTGTTTGCAACTAAAAGCATCGTATGTTGTAGTGATTCCATCAATCTTTTACCACATTTAAAAGATTTAATAACTTAGTATGGAACTCTTGGTTGCATCAAAATTGTTTAGTTGGTTCGGAATACCTATAATTATTTCAGTCGACAACAGTTGAATGTTGTTAATATTTAAACAGCGCCAAGTAACGAGGCGGAGTAAAGGTTCTAACCAGTTATTAAGCTGTTAACCGACTCAACCTAGCACTGTAATTAACAAGAAGAACTGTCTTTACACGGGACTGTAATTAGCTCGTACTCGTCGCAGAACAAAGCTGGACAGTGACTGGACAGCGTCTTAGCGACGACCGAGATCTCTGATTTGTACACTTGACCGCCTGACCGCCTGACCGGGAATAAAAAGATTTATTTGAATATTCATACAGATAATGTATTATATTTTTAAATAGTTTACAAGTATTCTTTAATATTACTTTGAACTAAATGTGATAGTTCAATGATAAAAAATATTCTTAGTTTTAATATATACTGAATTATTCGTAAACTGTGTATTGCATATACTATTGAGTTCGAAATTGATTATTTTAAAGTCAATTATATTATGTTAATATAATAATAATTTTAAAGGTCAGCTTCGTGGCAATGCGTGGCAGTACACACGGCGCTTCTCCAAAGCGCGGGGTACATGCGATGGCGCTCGGGAAGTGCGTTCGTCGTGCGCCTTCACGCCGGATACCGCGCCGTCGTGCTCGCTATCACCTCGACTTATCTACTACAGGAATGTGTCTACGCGTATCAGGAGCGTAATGATATGACGAAGCTTTCTCGGGTCATGTTCCTTCTGCTTTGTCATATCACCTCCATAGCTAAGCAGATTGTATTTCACACGGATGCGGATCGGATCCATGAAATGATTGAGAGTTTAAATGGTACGTTTCGAGGCTATCAACAGACTAACATAAAGTAAACACAGTCGAAAGTAAAGAAGAAAATTGCTTATATATTTAAATTTAAATGAAATACAATAACACAATAAACCTTTTCCATTGCTCCTGTCGGAAAAAATATAAAGATCCCATTTACAACGAGTCGAGCGGATACGCGCAGTCGTTGCTGCAGCGCACGGCGCGAGGCGCTCGGTTCTTGCTGAGCGCGTACACCGGCTGCGCCGTGCTCACGTGTATGCTTTGGTTGTTATTTCTTGTGATGCATCGCATCGCTGGCCGGTCCGTCGAGTTTCCATTTTGGACAGGCTTGCAAACAGATAGACCCTTTGTGTAAGTCGTTACTATGTTTTTTTAAAGCGGTGATACTTATAAGAGGTGTCACATCGTGAACTAGCTCAAAATTTCATACAATAATAATTATGGTTTTATTTATATTGCGTATTATTAATTTAATAACATTTAATTCTGAGACTAGATATTGCATAAGATTTCCGATACAAGTCGAGTCTTATTTCTTATAGATTTGTGCTGGTACTGCTCTATTCATTTTACGTCACGACTTTAGTCGGTATTGCCAACACGACAATGGATGCCTTGGTGGCAACTATTTTGTACCAATGTCAGACTCAACTAAAAATTCTAAGGTATCTAAGGCAAACGATAACTCAAACTGAGAAGCTTTAAATGGATTATTTATATTATATATAAATCGATTATATTATAATTTTTTTTTAGGAATGAGTTTCAGTCGTTGCCAGAAAAGGCTAAAAAAGTATGCAACAGAACAGGAGAGAGCTACGAAGCAGTTCTGATGTCTTTGTTAGTAAAGTGTTTTAACCACTATAAGCGAGTAACTGAGTGAGTAAGACTAAGAATAAATACATTTTAAATGTTAATATTTTCAATACATATACTCACAAAGTTTCCCCAGGACTGCGCGACTCCTACAAGATATTTCTGGCGTAACTATATTAGTGCAGTTCGGTATTGGAGGCTGGATTCTTTGCATGGCTGCCTATAAACTAGTCAGTGTAGGTCAATTCGTTTTTTTTCCTTAATCGTAAACCCGTATTCTAAATACTGAGTCGATCTAATCATTGTAAATGTTTTCAGCTAAACATACTAAGTATAGAATTTGCGTCGATGACGCTCTTCATCCTCTGTATTCTCACGGAGCTCTTCCTCTACTGCTACTACGGGAACGAGCTAACGGTAGAGGTGAGATTGCCCTATGCCACTCCCGGCACCTACTACTCAAAGCAAGCAGAGAGTAACTGTGTTCGGTCGTAAGCAGAGCGACCGCATCGTGTGTTCGGTGTACTCGATGCAGTGGGTGCGCACGCCGCGGCGCTTCCGTCGCGCGCTGGTGTTGCTGATGCAGTTCGTGCGCCGCCCGCTGCGGCCCGCCGCCGGACGCGTCATACCACTCTCTCTGGACACTTTCATTAAGGTAACCGACGCACGAATATCTAGAAATACTTGATGGATAAGCAATTTAAATTCCCACGTGATGAGAATAATTAACGACTTTTTTTCAGATTCTTAAATCTTCTTACACATTCTACGCTGTTCTTCGACAAACGAACAAGTAAAGAATGAAAAAAAAATTAAAAAGATCGGAAGAAAAACTGATGTAGATTAAAATTACTAAAAATTAAATATTTCACAAATTTATTGTCGCTTCAATGATTGATACTGCTTACAAATTTGTTGTCATTGGTCGTGAACTGTCGATGTTATCCTTAAGTAAACGTTTTCTAACTAAAAACACTAATATAACTACATACACTGAGACAAATAATATTTAATTTAAATTAAATTGCGTTGGTCGTTCGAATTCACTACCGCATGAGCGCTTCTGAAGGTGCCGTATTTTTGCCGAGCGCCAAGCCACGCCAAACGATAGAGCGTGAACTGTATAGTGCGCCTACTATTTTATTATTAATTAAGTTAAATACTTATATATGAGTAAACTCGATCAAAATAATTAATTTTATTTAAAATACTTACCTAACGGTCTTTAAAATACAAACACAAAAATATAAAGGTAATACAAAACCATATAAGGACCAATAGCGCAAGTCCCAGGTTCGAACCTGCGAACCGGCTACTGTCACAATTCCCATCATAAACTTTTTTTAATTTGAGGAGTAAATTATTAAAATATTAGTAAATTATTTAAAATGGGAATTGCTATTTTTTTTAATTAAGTTAAATAATTAAATAAGAGCAAACTCAATCAAAAGAATAAACAAAAATAATTTTGTTTGAATAGTCGGTTTGTGTGATTCCTAGATACTTGCCTTTCGCGTCGCAAGTCGTGGCTTCGATTCCCACCGAGGACAGACATTTGGGTGTATAAACATGTCTGTTTGTCCTGAGTCTGGGTGCCTATATAAGTATGTATTTACAAAAGAAAAGTAGTATTTCAGTTGTCTGGTTTCCATAGTACGAGCTTTGCTTAGTTTGGGATTAGATGGCCGTGTGTGAATAATGTCCCAGGCTATTATTATTATTACTTAAAATCCTTACTACTAATATTTAACGTTACTACCCAACGTTCTTAAAAATACAAAAACATTTTATACGGTCGATGTGTAGTATAGTATATATTGAAACTAAAAAAATACCCAATATAAGAGAAAATTTTTATAATATCGTTATATTTCTGGCGGCAATAATGGGTACTACGTCGTTATGGCAGTCGTCGAATAGGCAGTAATAGTTCATAGATGGCGCTCCAAGCATTACCACGATCGATTTTATTTCTGGTTTTGCATTTTAGTACTTTGCAAAACTATTTTATATTAGAAATTCATTATATTAGCAACTTCCTTTGTGATAGACCATTGTTATTAATGCAAAATATTTTTTTAAAATATAATTTAATATTGGAACTAAATATGTAATTGAAATTTACATAACTCGAAATGATTAATTTTATACAAATTCTATAAAAAATAAATGTAAGAAATAATATAAGAAAACAATTCTAACATTACCCGTTCACAGGTGTCGTTGCTAGCAGTATTCAAATAGAATTAAGATTTACTTATTGTAAAATGATATAAATTAAAACAGATTCTAATGTAAATATTGTCGCAGTAAATTCTTTATTTGAACAATAATGTAAACATCAAATGTCTTTAAAAGTTTCAAGCAATCAAAACAGTCTACTATAAATTAAATATAAATAGCTTGATAAATGATGGTCTTATATTTTCCAATTACTGTTAGAATATACATTTTGTGTGTTTTAGACATTTATAAAAATAAAATATAATCATTAAAACAAAAAAATGACAAATGACAAACAAAAAGATCAATATAAATTTAATGATATAATTTTTTTTTATTTGATAGCTATTGCCGACGTATGGCGATTTGCACCCGTTACGGTCTACGCAACACAACCGCAATACTATACAACTAAATATCATTTCAAATATTTCTTAGACTGAAAACATAGAAAAGTAAGTTAATGAATTATGTAACTTTTTTTTTTTTTAATATATAGGCTAGCGCTTGACTGTTATCACACCTGATGGAAAGTGAGATACAGTCTAAGATGGAGCGCGCTTGCCTAGAAGGTGCCTATTCACTCTGGACTTGAAGGTACCCATATTGTAGGTGGTGGGGAAAACGGAGGTCGGGAGGGTATTCCAGACCTTGGCGGTGCGTATCAGAAACGAGGAAGCAAATCGTTTCGTACGTGTCCTAATACGTCAACGTCAACCACGTACGGGTGCAGATCCTTTCGATGCCTGTTCCTTGGTAAAAAGGTGACGGGGGAACCAAATCAAATAGTTCCTGAGCACACTCGCCGAAATATATCTTGTAGAATACCGACAGACAGGCAACTTTACGACGATGTTCTAAGGTCTGGAGTCTTGTAACCAGTGTCTGGTCGCCAATGAGTCTTCTAGCACGACGATCCATTGAATCCAAAGTATCAAGCTGGTACTTAGCAGAGCCGTCCTATAAATGGCTGCAGTACTCCATGCACGATCTGACTTGGGCTTGATATAGAGTCAGAAGCTGTTCTGGTGTGAAGTACTGTTTGACCTTATTGAGGATGCCAAGTTTTTTACCAGCAGTTTTAGCTTTGGATTCAATGTATTGTCCAAAGTTGAGTTTGGATGTTAATGTAACTCCTAGAAGCTCAATACTGTCGGTGATGGGTACAGATACATTCCGGAAAGTCGGAGTCAGGTGGAATGGACTCCTCTTGGCAGTAAACAAACACGCTTGAGTCTTGGTAGGATTAAATTTGACTTTGTTATCATCGCCCCAATTCGAAACCTCTTCCAATCTCAAATTGATGCGTTCTACCAAGGCCTCCCTGTGCTCACGAGTTTCTGTTGCACTAGTTCGGGGACCGGATATGTATCTCTCCGTGACAGTGTTGTCGTCTGCGTACCCAAAGATACCGGGTTTCAGCAGGTCGTTTATATGCAGCAGGAAGAGTGTGGCGGAGAGAAATGAACCCTGAGGAACACCGGCATTAATCGCCATTAGATCAGACGAGAAGCCATCTAGGACAGCTCGAAACGATCGTCCACTCAGGAAATCTTATATCCAGTTGCAAAGGCCAATAGGTATCCCGTAGCTAGGAAACTTGCTAAGAAGGCTCTCATGCCAGACCCGGTTGAAAGCCTTGGACACGTCAAGTGAAACGGCTAACGCTTCACCTTACTTGTCCATGGCCTCGCCCCAGATGTGAGTAGCGTACACTAAGAGATCTCCTGTTGATCGATTCCAACGAAAGCCGTACTGCTGGTCCGATAGGAGATCGTTTTCTTCGAGGTACGCCTGGAGTTTGTTATTCAATACACGCTCCAAACCTTTGCAAAGTATGGAGGTGATTGCTATGGGTCGGTAGTTGGCCGGGTCGGTACGGCTATTCTTCTTAGGTACTGGTTGTACGTTGGCAATCTTCCAGGCTTTAGGGACTTGAGCGGATTTAAGAGAGAGGCAGTACAAGCATGTTAAAACAGGGGACAACTCAGGTGCACAATTGCTCAGGACTATTGCTGGAATCCCATCAGGGCCACTGGCCTTATTCACGTTCAAGGTGCGCAGAATTTTTAGGACCTCTCTTTGGCGAATTCGTATCTCTGGCATCATTGAGTCGCAAGGTGGTATATTTGGCGATGAGGCACTTCCTGCATCGAGACGCGAATTTTCGGCAAACAGGGCCGCTAATAAGTTAGCCTTTTCTGTTGCCGCAAAGGCCAAGGATACGCCAGGCTTCAGCAGTGGAGGCAGCGATGGACGACAGAAGTTTGTCTCAACTGACTTGGACAGAGACCAGAATGCTTTACTACCACGGGGGTAGGAAGCTAATTTGGCTCCAAGACGTCTAATTCGGTTGAAACGAGCCTTCTTGAGAACCTTCTTGTAGGACTTGGCAGCAGAGTTAAAGGCTCTCTTCTTAGTCGCAATGTCCGGAGCTTTGGTGGTGCGGGCTGCTGCCCACGCTACAAACGCTGAGTTTTTACGGGCCTCAGCTGCGGCGCACTCAGCGTTGTACCACCTAGGGATCTTGCCATTCAGTGATACGTCAGCATATGGAATAAAGAACTCCATAGCCTGACATATCACTTCAGATATGGCTTGTTCGCAGCTCGACGGATCAGTGGAAGAGAAGCATATTTGCCGCCAAGGGTAGGATGCAAAAAAGTGTCGCATCTCGTCCCAGTCTGCCGACTTGTATCACCACACCCGTCTGGTTGCAGTGGGACTGGAGTCCAGAGGGTGGAAGTTGAAGACCGACCTGATCACACAATGATCAGAAGTGCCCAAGGGAGCTTTAACTGACACTGAAAACCGGTCAGGGTCGGTAGTCAGCAGAAGGTCCAGACAATTAGGTGTATGACCGTCCACGTCCGGCACCCGAGTTGCTTCATGTACCAGCTGAGAGAGGTTTAGGGATATTGCGAATTTGAGCGCCTCTCTCCAAGCGTGGTCGTTGTTCTGGTATGGGAACAGCCTATCTTGGTGGTGAGCGTTGAAATCCCCCAGAAATACCATTTGAGCAGTCGGGTAACGACGTTGGACGGCATCAGCCGTCACGCTGAGATACTCAAACATCCGAGTTGTCTCCTGGTCACCATTGTGCGACCTATAGACGCAGGCGTATACAATCTGCTCCAAACCTGTATCCGAAATGCACCACATTATCGAAAAATCGGGTACCTCCAAGTTTCGGAGACGCCGGCAGCAGACGTCATTACGAGCGTACATACAGACCCCAGCACGAGGTTTGAAGTTATGCTCGAGAGAATATCCGGGATACTGTAATTACGCTACATCCGCTGGACTGGTGATTTGTGTCTCCGTGAGAAAGAGCAAGTGCGGCATGGCGGTCTCAAGGTGGTGGTGGACCGCAAAGAGATTGGAGTGCAAAACTCGTATATTAGAGAGATGCACTGAAAATGAGAGGTGGTGCAGCCGCTGTGAAACTTTCTTCTTGCTGTATTTGTAACTTATTGATTGTGGGCGTGAAAAGGTATGGGGAAATGGAAGTTGTACGAGGTGCCGCATTTTGGACACCGTGACTTTTACCGCAGAGACGGAGATGGTAGACTCAACTGGAGACCGCGGGGACGCCCGAACCCCCCTGGGAATCGCCACCGGGACCTCTCTCTGGTCGCTAACCAGCACGGTGGAAACCATCCCAGGATTTTTCGCAAGTTGGCGGGGCAGCCTTTCGTAGATGGCGAACCTACTAATTGGGCCCCCTACTAACTGCGGTCGGCCAGCGGTGCACCGTGCTTCGGATCCCGCTGCCCTCCAGATTGAGCCGCCCGGCGTCACTGTGACTACGGTCAGAACCTGTCACCAAATGCAGAGCACAACTATACAGACCCAATCCCCCATGGTAAGCTGCTGCAAACATCGCACCGGAACACGACATGCTGCGCGACAATGTGAATCTAGCCACTTGACAAATCGCTATGGCGGTGCGGCTTTGTTCGCAGGGTGGTAATGCTAGCTACGGCCGGAGCCTCCCGCCTAGAATATGTTGCTCAATTAGCACCACCCCTGCCCCTGGGCCACGTTTAGGGTAATGAGGGATGAAACCTGTCTTTGGTGAGACCTACGGACGTGAGCAACTTTGACCCCCAAATTACAACTTAACTTAAACTTAATACAAGTATTTACATATTACATACATTCAATACATGTATATATATATATATATATATATATATATATATATATATATGATTCGAGTGTTTACTATTCACATGCATTACAGAAATGTTATAGTAAAATCATGATATTATGCTAAGCGTCAAAAAGTATATCGTATGAAAAAATAATCTAAAATAATTTTTAAGATTTAAAAAAAAATGCCAAAAACAAACGCTCAACGTCAACGTCAATTTCAACAGAATCTAAAATAAATAAAAAGTACTGCAAAATGAAATTTTGAATTATGCGAGGTATGTATATATATATCGATATATAGTTATTTAGCACGAGAAAAAGAAACAATTTTATGTTTTCTTTTTTCATTTCTCTTATTAATGAAGATTACTCGGAAACGAAGTTGATAGTTATTTAGGTGGGGAGTGGCATCAAAATTAAACAAATATATATAAGCTAGCTGCCCGTCTCGACTTCGTACAGACAAAATAAGGGTCGTCGGTCGGTCGAGGTGAATATGTCGTATATTTTTTAAGTCAATAAAATATAAAAAATTGAGAGAGAACTAAATAAAGGATGAATGCACTATTTGGTTTGATAAAAATACAGCAATCAACAAAAATCTACATTTTAAGACAAGTTTTGAGTTAAAATATTTCTTCAATATTGCAAAGAACTTCGTTCCTGACGGGGTCCCCGACCGCACACGTTTTTGTTACTACAAACGTGGTGTAAAATGTGGATTTTTATTGATTATATTACTGCAGTTTTGTCACGCCAAATAGCGCAGTCCTCCTTTTCTCAACTCTCTAATTTGTATATTTTGTATTTAATTTTCAAGGCAAAAATGTTAAGAAACGATTTAAATTTATGAAAAAAATTTAACATTTTTAAGAAAATAGTAATTTATTCAAATTAAAATATAAAATACCGAATTATAAAATACATGTATAAAAATATCAACTCACTAACATTATTTATTCACAATTACACAGGACCGTAATATAACAATTAATAATATATGCAAACATTATTTTAGCTCTCTTCACAGGACGCGCTGCTAACAAAATTCAAATGGAATTAAGTTTTACTTATAGCATTAAATAATTAAATTTAAAAAGTTTTGATGGTTAATATAGTTGCATATATGCAAAGTGACACAATACAAAATAAAAAAAAATCGATCTTTGTTAGTGTTTGCTATCTATGACATACGATACGTTACAGTTATTAAGAAAGATCGTGCCACTACAACGTAGTACCGATCATTGCCACTAGAAATATATTATTGAATTTTATAAAACTTCAAAAACCTTATACATTTATTTGTTCATGACTTTCTTTTCTTTTAATTTGAGATTTTTTGTTAACCAATCGTATTAAATAGATAGAGACAATAATATAAAGAGAAACAGAGGGAGTAGGCATAATGCTTTCCCGTTAAAGTTTTTCGAGTAAAAGAACTTCGTTCCAAAAATATTACAGAAAAATCTCCGAATTGAGACAAGTAATATTATAATATGCTGGAACAACAGTGAGTGCTGTGATCTGCGAGTCAAAACGTGCGCTACAGTCTGTCTCATGCGCAACAACTGTCGCCGGTATCACGAACGAGGTGTGTCACGAGGCGTGTCCCGAGGCGAGTCCACACAGATGTCGAAACGATATAAACGAGTACTGAAGACACAAGTCGAGAATGGTGACCGGTGTGAGTAAAGTGAGAGAATAATTATTTATTGTAAAAATCTAGTGTTATAATATGTTGCTGTATAGTATATATGATATCAGTCATTCCTCACGAGTGTGTGTGTGTGTGTGTGTGTGTATATATATGTGTGTGAAGTGTCACTATATGCTGATGACACATGTTTATTTTATTTTGGCGAATCCATTCAAACTCTAATAGAAGCAGCACAACGTGACTTAGACATTAAATGATTGGCTTAAATACAGTTTACTGACAAAAAAAGTTTCGAAAACTTCTTACATGATTTTCTGTGCGAAAAACAAATTTATACAACTCTACAGCGATTGAATACATAGGATTAGTTTTAGGTTAATACTTGACTTGGCGTCCTCATATAGATTCAATAAAACTAAAAATTGCTTCATTTACCGGTGCCCTTAGTAGATCAGCGCGCTGTGTTCCACCTAAGGTACGACCTATTATCTACAATACTAATGTAAAACAGATTTTAGAACAGCTTATTAAAATCTGGGGCGGTGCCGCTGAAATCCACATCAAAATTCTCCAATTATCTCAAAATAAACTGCTAAAAGTCTAGAACTATCGCACTCCTCCGATAAATATTAATAGCACAACAAAATTTTTATCAATAAAACATGCTTTGTAATTTCTTAAAATAGTTACAAACACCTCACATTCACAAATTACCTTTCAACCTAAAACTCATTCTTATCTTACTAGAAATCGACAATTACAAATAATAATATAACATATTCAGAGGCGCCTGTTTGTCGTCCTACCTAAATTACTACATAGAGAGTAACGAAAATCTTTAGATGATGAAAATTAAAAACGCTGAATCGCGTATTATTTCATATATTTATGAAAGGTAGGACTATAACGACTATTTGTTGGCAGAACATAAGACAGGCTCGGCTCGTAAGGACCGGCTGGACGACGGCGCCACTAAAGCTCGGATGCTAACGACGGCTCCTTACAAAAATTCAATCTAAAGCAAACCGCTCTCATTTCAGTTAAATACGAATAAAATTTTCATTCATTTGCATTTCATTCAGTCGCGCGCTTCCCGCTTATTTATTTACATTCATCGTCGGAGCGGTTTGGGTCCGTCCGACACTACAATTAAATAATTCAAAAGAGATACTACATGGAACTCTGCCTTCGAACTTACAGACTGCTTTATGCAGTGGAGGTGTTTGTGGCAGATTCCATTCGACAACATCAACTTAGTTTGGTGAACATCTTAGTAGTTGTTTAGGCCAGAGATACGTATGTCCGGGACAGTGACAGCCTTAGAGCGTTTCCTGTGCTGGTTGATCTTCTCGTATCTCAAGAATCTTCTTTAATGCTATTAACCCTCTGCCACTTCACGGCATATTTACAATAATACAAAACCAGACAGCTATATACATTAACTCTTTTGGGACGGTCCGGTCCCAAAACTATTAACCTCTGTCGAATGAACTTTATGTTGACCGATGACTGTTTGGAGGAATTTACGAGTTTATTTGTTTTTTTTCGTTGTTTTTTTTACATATGATGAAAAACATACACAGAGGTGAGTGCTTGCGCACACACTTGTGCACTATAATATCTCCTGCGTAGTTGGCTAATCTCTCTTGAGATTGGCCGCCGTGGCCGAAATCGGTCTGGAGGACATTATTATTAAGTTAAAATATTATTATTACAACGGGGTAAAACCTAACTATTATTATGATATTTCCAAAATCACTTTAGCGGCTAGCTTATAAGTCTGACCCGCGATGTGCAATAAAATGGTATTCGATTTTTCTGTCAAGTAATGACTCGTAAAAGTAGCAGCCAGGAGTTCGGATGTGGGACGTATAGGCACACCGCCTCCTCGGAAAGTCAACGGTACTGCGCCTGAACTTGCGCCGCACGTGTCGGACTGTCGTCTATCCGACAATCAGTGTAAGCAAATAGGACACTTCCGTTTGCATTACTGTGTTGAAATAATAATTCATTTTATAAAAACCAGCAAAAGGAAACAAGAAATATAAGCAAACAGGACTTGAATAATGAAGAACAAGAGCAATCCGAGCTTAAAAGCTAGAACTTGAATTGAAAGTGGTATGACGCTTTTTATACAACAACATTATTAGCCGAGTTGCGTACTGTTACTCGCGCGTCCGGCGCGGCGCTGCTGCCGCGGCGATAGCGTCGCGCCGCGGACTAACTTCTAAACCATGTCTGTTTCACCTGCATCAGAGTTTTATCTTTTGTATAAAATGTTGTTTGTACAACATTTCACGCTCGTTGTATGTACCTCCAGATAACTGCCGAGAACTGGTTTCACAACGTACATTCAGCGTTGCTTCATTATTTATTATTTTATTTAGACCTTCCTAATATTATAAATGCGAAAGTAAGTTTGATTTTTTGTTGTCAACTACTCAATCGATTATCTTAAAATTTCGTAAACGTCAGGGAGACAAAAAGTGACAGCATACCTTGTTAGGTATGCTGTCACTTTTTTTTTCTTTGTCAACATATAGAACAGAATATAGAAATTATATAAACTATAATTTATTATATAGCGTATAGAAACTATAATTCTACATAACATATAGAAACAAATTCTCAATAAAATTAGCAAAATGTCAGAAAGATAAAATATGCATTTTGCAGATACAATCAAGCCAATAGTATATAAACATGAGTAATTCCAGAAAAATATACCTTGAAAAGTCGTAAATAATGTTCACTTTTTAATTTTTATAATTTTTTTCGCAAAGGAATCATGACTCGGTCTAGCTCTATTTGTTTACAACTGAAGGGGTCGGGGCGCACCTCGTGACGCGATGGGAGCGCACTTGGGCGCGTTATTTTGAAATAATGAAGGGTATCCGCTTTGCCTGGTCTGTTCACTATGCCCGGCCTTCCCTATCTTCAAATTACATTTTTGATTTCTATGCTGTAACAATTATACCAATTGAATGTGTCTTAAATACTAAAATATAATCTAATCGTATCTAAATGAAAGTAATCATCTAAATTATAATATATTTGTCTGAATCAGAAGTAGAAATAAACAAGAGTAGCGCGTAATATAGGAAGGCAAGGCTGGATATCATTCAGAGCTAGCTATTCGCGGACTTTGAAACTCAATTTCGCAGGATGCTCAGTTAGCGCCGCAGCGCACTCGATCATTTTATTAGTTTTGTTTCATAATCATTCCAAAACAAGATAAAAATTATATTCATATAAATTAATAGTCTGAGGCGATTGGGTTAGTTCATACTTTACGTCTTTAAATACAGTTTTAGTAATAGTATAATATATATATTTTTTAAATAATCGATAAGTTATAAGCAACTTTTTATTTTTATATAATTTTTTTTTTCACACCGGGTTTAGTTAATTTTTGTAAAACCATGTGTATACATTCTCAGTGAAATTTAACCAATTGCTATTGAAAGTTTGTTATAAAACAAACAATTGTGACCCAAAAATTCGCCTTCACTCCATTTCAATCAATCAATAAAAAATATGTTTTATTGTTAGCATCAAATATATAAAAATAAATTATATTGAGTTGCGTTTTAGTTAGAATACTGTCAAACGTTAATCGAGTGTAATTCTCGAGATTATGAGTAAAGATTTAAATTTCGTAAAACACTTCGAAGGACACGAACAATCAACAGCCATATACTCGTATTACTTTGATATTCACGGCTTCGCGACTCATGATGTGTCCACTGTACAAGCATTTTATCGCGCTCTACTAGTACATTATCGTTGACTATTCCATTTCGGCGCGTGGGTACAAAGTTAGTAAAGTAAATAAATTGAGTAAAATATTTATCTGCTACGATTGTTCATCGCTCCGTCGAAGTTCGTGTCAGGTCGAGTGCTGAGAGCATCGTTCGAAGCCATCGCATTAGCGAGATAACTTAAACTGCGGGAGCTGACGAACAAATTTATTACTTTCCAAACTCGTGATTCAATCTTTATCTTAATATTTCTTCTCGCTCAAATGAAGAATTTATTTTTTGTTTTAAACATACAAGTATTGTAAAGAAGTATATTTCGTTGTTACTTTGTGTCTTCCGAAGTCAAACGCAACATTCACATATCGAACCGCTTGCAACTTAAAACACTTATATATTTCATTCATTACTATTTATTTAATCTTATAATATTAAATGAGCACGTCTTGTCTATCTATTAATATTTACTTATATTTTGTAGAACAGCTCTAACGATTTGGCTCAAGTTTGTTATAATGTTGTACCTACAAAAAAGTATTGATTTTAAATTTTATCCACATAAATATGTTTAAAAACACAATATTTCACAAAAAATATTATAAGTAATTATTAAGAATTTAACAAAATAAAATAAAAATATAGTTACCTTTATAAGCAAGCGAGGTTGAAGCCGATAGTTATTCAAAAATAATTTCAGGCTAACGAACTTAAATGTCAAAATTTTCTTGGTGGCGGGGCTTTGTGCGCGACGGACGGACGTCTGGGTGGGTACTGCCCACTCAGCACATGTCGTACCGCCAAACAAAAATACTTAGTATTGTTGTCTCTTGTTAGGCAAAACCATCATGGAAATAAGAACTAAGTTTCCTAGTGGTGGCGTTTTGGCGATGTAAGCAATTTTAATTTCTTTCAATGCCATTGGGTTGGTGGTGGTGGTGGTGGTGACCATTTACCATCAGGTAGCCCACTTGCCATTCTAATACAAATTAATATATATAAAAATAATAGGTAAGGATGTGAGGAGTTTTGTAACTTAAACCATAAAACCAGAGTATGTACAACTAGAGTCCTACACTGTACAGATCGGTTGTTAGTCTATGTCATAACAATATGGACTGGCTAAGCTAATCTATTTATCTACAGCCAGCCAGTGACGTCACTGCGTTGCTCCATTACCGCTCATCTTAAGATTAGTCTAATTAATTGCTAGAGATAATGCGTTATATGCAATCAATATTATGTTCCTGCGCTCAGCCCGCTCCGCGCCGAGCTCGAAATTAATAATAGAATAATTATGAAAGGATTTCCAAAGAGCGACCGTAACATCGCCTGTTAAAAATATAAGTAATATTGAATTTCTCAGTTTTTGAAATATTTATTTAATTGTTGATTTCTTGAATGTACATACATTGTGAAGTGGGAAAGCACATATAAATAAATAAAATATTAGTTTAAACATCACGCTCACCGCAGGTTCTTCTTGGCTTCGTTCACGGCGTGTCGAATATTGGAGCGATGACTGTCCGTCTAATATTTATATAGTACACGTATTGTTGCGTGTAGCTCGCAGTACGGCGTGTTCGAGCGTCGCTTATCTTGTAATGGATGTTCATTGTGTTACGGATTAGTGAAGGATACAATCAAAGCAGGATTAATGGTGCATCGTGGAGGCGTCGGGGAGGGCGGGGGAGCGGGGTGTGCAGAGCAGAGGCCTCCTCGGAGATAAACAGCCAATCAAGCATGCAATTAACCTGAATTAATGGTCAGCATTGTAATGTGGCAGACTGTAACTAAGCGCCTGTTATCTGTCATATTTACAATACTGAGATACAATTCAAGTCTGCCATTAAATAAACACTTAACATTTCAATTTCGAGTTTATACATTTGTAATTTCATTTCTCATGCGCAATAAATATACATTAGTAAGAAAAAATAATTTATTCGCGACATTTGTGTGCAAGTAAACAAAATTTGCTCTTCGGGTTGATCCGTTGTCGGCGTGTCATTTATACGAGTGAACAAACATCACGTTGAACCTCCATCTACCGACAGCAATCCGACCGCTTGTACGCACTTAAAAATGTATGACATTCAGAATCCTTCCTTGTTAATTATGCATCAGAATTATCTGACGCCGACCGGACCGGTCCGGCCGCGTGCTGCGGTGCGTCGGTGCTGCCCCGGAGCTCATAACGAATTACTAGCTGATTGAAACTGACAATGAGGACTGTAAGGCAATATTTATAAATCTCAATTTATTTTGTCTGTATGTAGTATTTTACGAAAGTGTAGCGGTTGTTCGCATTGTAATTAAATATTGTGAGTAATAAAAAACATACAAAATGCAAATCATCGTCAATGATCATTGCATGTTATTTTATTTTTATTATTATTTTTCACCTACAATTCACCAAAAAGTAGATAAACTTTCATATTAGTAGTCTATCTTTAGTATTAAATTGTTAGACTGACTTGAATGTACGCAGAAATGTATTATGTTTGTGTAATAAAGAATCTGATATTATTATTGTTCTATTTACTAAAGAAAATTTACGTTTAATAAATGATTACATTGTATATCTCAAAACCTCAAATGTATATTTATTTATCTTACTAAAAAAAGATAATAAAAGTTTGAAAAGCGTTTTAATATTTTACAAGCTGATGAAGTGAACGCAGTTATTCTGGTTTAGGCCCATTTATATTAGCTGTCGCGGCGACCGCCCGACCGACCGCCCGCTCACTGCGATATTTGTAATGGCTCGGCACCGACGCGCGGCGAGTCGAGATAAGGGGACTGCTTCATTATCATAACTTCGCATTATATCAATATACTCTTACATTGACTAACTGCTCTACAGTAACCTTATATAATGAATCTCGTGTCGATGGTATTTAGTGATTTTTAGTGTTGTAAATAGGTGAAAGAATTTAAAAATATATATTATTATTTCTATTGTCTTGCATTTTCATCGTTCAACTCTCGTGGGAATAGATAATGTAGTAGTAACCCGTTGCTTTCTAAATCGCGGTACTACAGACTTGGTGCCCGTAGAAATCTGTTAGTGAACCGATTCAGAACATATGGTTCTTGCGCTTCACCACAATACTAGTGGTTACCGCTGCCCTCCACCAGGATTCAGGTACTACGCCCCTGTGGCTCCTCCGCTGGTTGGACCGTACCGACAACTATTGTCTCCGCTCTTCTCCACCGTTGAGGTCTTCACCCGTAACCTTGGGCACACGTTCTGCGTTATACCCCGCAGAGCTAAGTCCCTGCTGAACTTCGCCATCTAGATACTTCGGCTTACTGGAGTGTAAGATGCCCACCCCCGCGACGTGGACGCGCCAAGCAGGAATTACATAATACAGGAATAGCATAACTCGTCAATTTAAACTCAAAAGCTCGGCTATCGAGGATTTGAATGGAGTTACTGTAACCGAAATCAAGGATATTGTTGGTGTGTGGAAAGGATATTGCGAGCAACTGTTTAGAGATGACAACATGGGATTATCGTGCAAGTTTTTCTCACAGACTGCATACAATACCATGGAACCAGCTGTACTGAAAAGTGAAGTTCGAGCCGCAATCGATCACCTGAAGAGGAATAAAGCTGTAGGAGCTGACGAAATCCCAATAGAAATCTTTAAAGCAATGGGTAAATACGGAGTTGATATGCTACACACTATCTGTAATCGTGTCTGGGAAACAGAAAAGTGGCCAAAAGACTGGGCACACTCCGTGTTTATACCACTGCATTAGAAGGGATCAACAAAGAATTGCAACAACTACAGACTCAGAGCCTTGATATCACACGCCAGCAAAGTACTCCTTCATATCATCAACACCAGACTGCAAGCTTTTCTGAAACCTGAAATAGCTATGCTATCAAGCCGAGATGACCCAGTGGTAAGAACAAATGAATCTTAACCGATGATTGTGGGTTCAAACCCGGGCAAGCACCACTGAATTTTCATGTGCTTAATTTGTGATTATAATTCGTCTCGTGCTTTACGGTGAAGGAAAACATCGTGAGGAAACCTGCATGTATCTAATTTCACTGAAATTCGGCCACATGTGTATTACACCATTCCGCATTGGAGCAGCGTGGTGGAATAAGCTCCAAACCTTCTCCTCAAAAAGAGGAGAGGAGGCCTTTAGCCCAGCATTTTTCTGTTACGGAAATAGCTATGGAGCAAGCAGGATTCATCAAGGGTCGAGGGACAAGGGAGCAGATTTTAATTCTTCGACAGATAATCGAAAAGTCTAGAAAGTTTAACAACCGGCTCTATATCTGCCTCGTCGACTTTCGCAAGGCCTTCGACACCGTGAAATGGCACAAGTTATGGGACGTACTCATACAAATGGGAGTACCTAACCACCTAGTTCGTCTCATTTTCCGACTATACGAGGACGGGACTGCGACTGTTCGAATAGACGACATTGACTCAAAAAGCTTTCAGACACATGCTGGTGTTCGGCAAGGGTAAATACTCTCTCCACTCCTATTCAACATATATACGGAGTATATTATAAGAATCTTTTTGGAGCAAGGGGACAAGGGGGTTTCAGTAGGAGGTCGTAAGATATCCAATTTAAGATACGCCGATGACACTACTCTTCTCGCTCAAACAAAAGAAGACATGGAACACTTGCTGACACGCCTAGAGACAATAAGCATCTCCTTCGGACTTGCGATCAATAGAGTCAAAACCAAGATGATGATTGTGGACCGTGCTGAACTGAATCACCCAGATATATCTATGATTGGCAACTGTGAAGTAGTCCAAAGCTACGTGTACCTCGGCTCCACAATCACGAACACGGATGTGAGGACGAGATTCGAAGGAGATGTGCTATTACAAGGTCTGCTGTTGATAAGCTAAAAAGAGTCTGGTGCAGCCGCAATGTAACAAAAGCCACCAAAGTCCGCATGAGAAGCCTGGTCTTCCCTATATTTCTTTACGGCGCAGAAACATGGACGGTTCGACAGAAAGACCGACGCAAAATTGACGCACTCGAAATGTGGTGTTGGCGGCGACTGCTGCGGATCCCTTGTCCTCTGTGCTGTCCGACAGCATTTCGGACTAACATCTCGATCTTGGAGGAACTAAAAATCAAAAAAAGACTATCGTCGACTGTGCAAACACGAATTCTCAAATACTTCGGACACATTGTTCGAAATGAACACTCCGTGGAACGACTCGTTGTCCAAGGGCAAGTGGAACGCAAGCGGTCGCGCGGTCGAGTACCTAAGCGTTGGACAGACATTATAAAAGCTACAACACAGACCGCATCAAATGGAGACACATAGCGGGGACTATATTAGCCATAAACGATGCGTCATCGTCAACAACGACCACTCTGTCAAGAGCGAACGACTGATGCTGCAGCTAAGATGCTGCTATATTATTATTTAGAGCTACAAACTTGGATACAATGTGTAGTTGTATGTGTCCATGATAGTTTTTCAGTATTTACAAATAAAGGCTCCGGAAACGACGATTTGATCTTTGACAACCTGTACATACATTTACATACACGTGTAGCCTGCCAAGGTTGGAATTGTAGGCTGGCATCATGTTAATTTATTGTGAGGTTGCGTATCGATCAATGTGTAACAATATCGTGTAACATATTATCTTGGAGCAACAATTTAATCATTTGTTACAAGGTTCATTAAAAAAAATATTTTATTAGAAGGGATCATATTCAAACTGATGTTTCAATAAAACTTAAAATGTAAGGAACACAAAAGAAACTGCCATCGAAAACATAACATGTTTATTAAATAGGAGAGGTTCAGTCGTAATGAAAACACTTAGGGACTCTTAATACTTAATACAGATAAAACAAGTTTATATACAAGTAGTCCGCGTCCTGGCGGAGGGCGTCGGTAGTGTCGGTCACGTCGGTCGCGCGCCACGGGCGGCTAGATCGCGTCCCGGCGTTGCGGCGCCGCTGAGAAGTACCTGCACAAACAGCAATGTGACGCAGGAACGATGACTGCATACATAAGTTAACGAGCTACTGAACATTCATCTGCGTTCATGCGGAGCGAGCGTAATTGCAGCTTCATTAAGAACTCAATTTCATAACTGTCAACAATGTAAACGAACCAGTCATATCCAATTATTGAAGTCAACACGGATTAATCGGCTGGCTCCAGAGCGTTTGCTCGCGACATGCGCTTCATGCACTACGACCGGGGTCGCTCCCGGCCGACGCGTCAATTATTCGGGCCAAAGAGATCCTTTATGATGTTCGATTTTCTTCATTAATTTGTTATAGTACATATAAAACAAGAGGAAAGATAAATCATATCAAAAAGATCTCCGATAGTTGATGGGTGACCAGAAGCTTCGAAGCCATGCTCGGGGTCTGGGGACTGCGGGGCTCTACTTATGGAAATCTAAAACTATCGAACCGAACTCACTATCGCCCAATCCGATCTTAGAACCGATGGCTTCAGGAAAGAAAAAATATCAATTTATATCGCATTTCAGTACTGATATTTAATACGAAACTTCGTCGCTAGCGTGTACCGACGAGATACCGGCTCCTGAACTACTATGGAATAAAAACGACTCGCTTTCTGTCAGGAATACTTAATTTTTTTTTTTTAATTATTTATATTACATTATGAAAACTATTGAAAAAAGTGTCAGTTGTAATATTTTTATATAGCGAAACACAATTTGTTTTCTTTTGTGTGTATTGTGATTTTAATCATGATATCCAACTTAATGTAGAGCAGCCGCGGTCACCTGACAGTGGGCTGGTGCGGGCGCGCGTGGTCGCGTCGCCGCGCGCGCGGCCGTGGCTGCGATTCTCGCGACCGCGCCGCTCCGCCGTACGAGCCGTCTTCGGTGCTCGATTCCGCCGCGCCCACACTTCCCGCGGGCAACGTATCTTTATATTTAAACACTTCGTAAGCTGCGTTGCTCAAACTTAAAATAATAAATGGAAATAGTATAAGATGCGTGGAGACCTGAGAGCCTCGCGGCGGGCAGGCGGTATAGCTCAGCCGCGCACGCCGCGCACGGAGAGCCGCTCGACTCCGAGTCGCTGTCCCGCGCGCTACCGTAGTCTGTTGAATAGTGACGTATACTTACTATGTATAATTCTTATCTCTTATTGTTTAATTCATTAAAAGTGATATGGTAAATAGGCGTGACGCTTCATCTCTATATATATAATACACTGTACCTTCTCTCCGTCTGGAATATAATATAGACAATACCGTAATAATTAAAAGCCAATCTCAATCCCAAGCGTTGCATAAATATTTTGACACCAATGCAAAAAATTGAAATGAAAGTGTGTCTGTGATTTCAAAACAACTGCCTATTTTATTATGGCTTTTTGTGAGTTACCAAAACCAAAACGATCATTTATTTTATTTATGTCTGTCTGTCTGTTTGTAAGAAAGCGGCCAAAAATCATAAATGGAAATAATTTATTTATTATATACAATAAATACTCCTTGTATTTAGTCTATCACAAGTCGTACATAACTGCTTAAAGTTTGTGTACGTATTTTTATTGTTTACTATTTTAGGTTTATCTATACAAATAAATAAAATTTAAGTGACTGTCTGCGGTTTTTAAAAATGGCTTTTTGCGAGCAGCCATTGTTTTTTTTTATTTTAGTCCATTGCTGCTACCTAAGTATTTGTATTTGTATGTAAGGACCTAATATATTTATATTAGGTCCTTACATATGAGATTAGCGTTTTGTCGTACTGACCACTTTGATCTGAAATATCTCCTCTTTGGTTAAGAATTCCAAATTCCAAATTTATAAATTCATTTAGCGGGTACATTTGAGTTTTGAAAACAGACATTCATTTGTTTTTTTCTCATTATTTTTTTCTTTGGCGTCGCTTATTACCGCACAATGGAAAACATGAAATATCGGTATATTTACAAGTACGAGTTCTACCATGGCACCAGTGGTGCAGAATCAGCTCGAAAGATTAATGATATGTACGGCGCTGGTGTCGTAAAAGAAAGCATGGAACGTTTTTGGTTTCAACGTTTTCGTTCTGGAAATTTTGACATTCAGAAACAATCCGCCGGATACCAAAGTGGAAAATGAAGAATTAAAGGCTATTGTGGAAGCGGATCCATCACAAAGCATTACAGAGACAGCTGCAGGCTTTGGGGTAAGTGTAATAAAATAAAGTGTTTTAATCCACTTGAAGCAAATCGGGAAAGTAAAAAAACTTGAACGATGGGTACCTCATGAATTGAGTGAATCGAACTTACAAACACGCGTCGACTGCTATGTTACTTTGCTCAACCGACACAATAATGAAGGGATTTTAAATCGAATCATTACTTGTGATAAAAAGGGGATTCTGTACGATAATCGGAAGCGCTCGTCGCAATGGCCGAACCCTGGAGACCCAGCCAAACCTGCCCTAAACGAAAATTGACTCATAAAAAGTTACTTGTGAGTGTTTGGTCGACTAGCGCCGGTGTCGTTCACTACAGCTTTCTAAAATCTAGCCAAACGATTACGGTAGATATCTATTGTCAGCAACTGTAAACCATGAAGGAAGAACTAGTTGTTAAAAAACCGAGATTGGTCAATCGCTCTAGGCCACTGCTGCTTCACGACAACGCAAAACCACACACTGCACAACAAACAACCACTAAGTTAGATGAGCTACAATTTGCGACATCCACCGTACTCCCCGGACCTTGCTACAACAGATTACCATTTTTTCCGGAATTTGGACAACTTCTTACAAGGAAAAAAATTCAAATCCGATGCGGCAGTCCAAGCCACCTTCAAAGAGTTTATTGATTTTCGCCCCCATGGTTTTTTTAGTAAAGGGATCAATGAACTGCCTATGAGATGGCAAAAGTGCGTAGATAACAACGGTGCATACTTTGATTAATTAAATATATTTTACAAAAAAGACTATATTCCTCCCGTACAAAATGCCAATTTCATATTTAAGCACCTAATATAAAAAAAGGATTATTAGGAGGATTAAAATGGCAAAGTATGAACTATTGTGGCGAACTAGCGGGTTTTGCTAGTTAAAAAAAATATGATGATTAATAAAGTATATACTTATATTTAAGAGCCATATACCTGTATATGTCAGTGCAAATCAGGCAGCGCTATCAGTGTAATAAGAGTAGAAGGGATGAAGTTTATTTCCTTTTAAAAATAAAACGAGCAACTGTTAACACAAAACTTTCATTCCACTCGTACGCGGTAGTTTTATTAACCGTAACCCTCTTCTGCGGAAACTCAGACTGGAGTTGTAATTATCCTATAAAACCACCATTAAATGGTGAAGTGACAGTTCGGCCAGGGACAGATAATAGTTCGCTCGCATGCGAACATGGACGAGGCCTGCGCAAGTAGAAGTTACCTAGCCTACCGTGAACATTTCACGACACTTGTGAGACGTAATATGACTTACATACATAGTAAGACAACACATGTCGTGGAAAACAGTCTATATAATCATGAAGTGATCTAAAGTACGCTATATATATCTAATGAGAATGTTGAACTTGAAACTTCAATGAACCGAGATGGGGCGTGGGTTAGCGAGGAGGGGCGCGCGGGGGGGGGGGGGGGGGGGTTCAATGCGGGCACTCGGCGGAAATTGCAAACTCGCTCAGTGGAACCAGAGATAATAACATCGGAATGAGCTACTATTATTTTACGGTGTTTTTCAATATCCGCCACCTCCAACTGCTAGCAAAGGAATCGAATCTTTTCCGAATCGAATTTAATCTTGTTTTTTCAAGGCTTTCATTCTGTACTTGTGTGGTACTCTATCATATTTCACTGATTACCTTAGAGCTCATTATAATTTATTTTGTATGCTTTTAGGTTGTTATTTATATACATGTATTATGCACTGTTTCGAATTTAATGAAAACTTAATTAGTTGTTCAGTATGTTGTATGAAGTCAAATCTCTTTTGTGCTAAAGAGATGCGAGATGGAGGACGTTAACGATGTCAACAGGTACAAACACAATAATTGTGCACGTTACGCTCCACCCTTGTCCCTCCCCAAGGTCATGAAACATCATATTAAACTTTCTAGAGTCTCCAAACTAATAATATAGACAAAAATCGGACCCGTGCAAACTTCGTTGAAATATTTGTCCGATAGCAAAAACTCAAGTAGTATTTAGTTACCGTTGTGTCACGTCCAAGATATTTCGTGTCTGTAGCATTGGTGGTAAATTCGCCGCGCGTAGAATTAAACTTGCAAATAATAAATACAAAGCGAACCGGAAATTGCGATCTCAATCCGCCGTGACGCCGCTCTGAGCATCTCTGCAGATAATTGCTTATTCTACATAAATCTCTTCATGTATTTTCTAACGAACGAAATAATTTCTACCATTTTCCGAGTAAACGTTTACACAACAAACGAAATTATCTTTAAAGTATTGTGCTAAGGGTTGTGTTGGTTGCGTTTTCCACGCTTATCGCTCTCGTAGTTGAAAGCTATAATGTTTTAATGTTAACAGAACAGACAGACAGGCAAAAATCAAATACTGCTCGTTTTGGTTTCGGTAACTCGCAAACCGCCATATTAACTTTAAAATACTAGACAGACAGACATCACTTTAATTTTATTTATTTGGATTGGTATCATATATTTACATCAGTAAAAGAACTTTCGCAAATGCACGTAACTTAGAAACGGTGATATCGTCTAGAGTATTCGAATATTGTAAAGGGTAATTGTAATCTATATTAAATGCACACCGTAAAGGAAGGATGGTTTTTGAAAAAAGATTAATCATGAATTCGAGAAATGGCTTCGCAAATAACTTTTATTTTTTACTGTTGTATCTGTAATAGATAAAAATAGTTTTTGTAAGTACTTTTCTTTAGACATGTTTAAGATACAATTTTCTAATGTTTTGTTTCAATGTATCTCCTAAGGTTTAGCCAGCGTTAGCCATGTTAGCGTACGTATGTATAAAATATTATATTTTATAAAATATTTACAAATTAAATATACAAACCTTTATCAATTTATACTCTTTCTATTAGTGAAAACGTTGCTTGATTTTGAAGAAATTAGCTGTATTTTGGATGAGATTATATACAGTATAGTAAGTAGTGTATTTAATTAAAATAGGGCAACTTGCCGTTAGGATGCGCAAGCAAATGCGGACGTGGAGGCGGAGCCGCGAGTTCGAGCGGGTCGCGTGTGAAGGAGCGCAGGTGCAACGCGCACGAGCGGACGCCCGAGTCGGGGTCCGTCGGTGCGCCCGCGCCGCACTCGCGTGACGTCGCGCCCGAGGACATGCTGAATGTCGCGTATGGACTAATCTCGTGTAGATCCCCTGATACAAGTTTTTGAATAAAAATAAATCCCACTAGCAGTAAAACTTTGACTCGGTCAGAGAGAAATCCACGTAATACATTAAATTTTTTATGTGATCATTAAAATATCAGGACTTAAATAAACTGCAAGTAGAAGCACGATGGAAAATTTACCCATACAAAATGCTACATATGTATGATAGTCTTTGTCGGTTGAAAACGGTTAAAGCACTTGAATATAATTTATAAATATTGTTACCATCGGGTGGAGTTATCGTTTTTCCATTCGTGTGCGTGGGTTGTGCCACGTAAAGGGGTTGATTGTGTCCTTCGTGAGGGGGACGCGCGTGGCGCGTGCGACCGGCGCGGTGGCGGCAGGCGAGCAGCGCGGCGGCGGCGAGCAGCGCGCTGAGCGCGACGCCCAGCAGCACCACCGCTGCACCCGCACCGCCACGCCACCAAGAGTCCGCTACTGCGACGTCGTCAGCACCGTCCGCTGCGCTCATTCTCGCCTCTAGGGGTAGTTCTATTGGCTCACCGACGCGTTCTGTATTTATATTTGTGTACTTTATTGAATGTAAATGCATTTAAAAAATTCAATATTTGTATTTCAAGTAAATAGTTATTCCACCTCCATTCATAGTGTGTGTCGCTGCCTTGTAAAGAGCGGGAGTGTCACCAGCTGGGGAATGTGCCAGGACACGTATTTCATACCACGTGCCCGGTTCCAAATTCGAGGCCTGTAGGATATTATGGCTTAAGTATGAGGTATGTAAAAGAAATATTTTAAGATAATTAAAACAGCAACTCAATTAAAGTACCTCTGCGATTTCTCCATCAGTGGGAAGGTCAGACCAAACCCCACCACTAGCAGGACGCAGTGTGAGTGTGAAACGCGCCACAGAACATCGTCCGCCCCACGCGAGGAGAGCGATTCGTAAAGCGGTACTGTTTGACCAGATGCACTCCTTGCCCACCGGTGCCTTCGCCTCTGTGCATTTCAAACAGTTTCTTAAGTATATCACTAGAAAGTTAAGTATGAATGTATTTCATTAAAGAAGAACATATTTTGCTACTGTCATTAAATGTTTCTTGAAATAAAATTGTCAAGACGGAGAAATCAATAAACACAAATCACAGATAACTAACTGTCGCCACGTGTGCGCAGTGTTACGGCACGTGAGTGTGGTGACGCTCCGACCGCGTTGTGTGCTCGCATTGCCACGTGATAAGGAGCCCCACACGCGAGGCCACGAAGTGCTGCGCCACGAGCTTCCCCACCGACGCGCCACCATCGCGCACTTGCGGCAATGTTACCATTCAATAAACTTTCGCTTCGAAGTTCACCACTTTCCCATCCTCGCCACCACCAAACTGTGTATCCTGTCCGGTAAATATTAATAGCTATAGACACATTGTAAGCTTTAAACACGTAACGAAGTTCAAATAGCCGAGTATTGCCTAAATGATACAATTAAAACATTTGTCGGAAAAACATATTTTAGAATATTTTACCTAAAACCGGAGCACCGCCGTCGTGCGGTGGGTCCCATGCTAAGTGCAGAGCATGTGTATCGGCGCGGGAGAGACGTGGCGCAGGCGCCGCAGGAGGACGAATCACGCGCAGTGCAAACACTGTGGTGTCTCCGCCTGCCGCATTGCGTACTGAGCACGAGTAGTTCAAGGCCGACAGTTGCTCCACCTCTGTCAGCAAAATATACACAAGGAGCGGATTGATACAAGCAACATATAAAAGTTTAAATACAGCCTCGATAGCGTCATATCGATCTGTATCACGTTAGCGTTAGTACATAGCGGTTACTTACTGTGGATGATTAAGTCTCCAGTGTCAGTGACTGTATGTGCGTGTGGCAGCGGCATCCATCGCCTCGTAATGGGAGGGATACCCAGCGCAGAGCAGCGGAGCCGCAAGCGCGAGCCTACCGCCGCGGTCACTAGTCGTCCAAGTGATGAGATCCGCGCTGACACTGTTTTATAGTAACTTTTTGTAATGTGCAAACGTTGTTCGATTTAAAAATAAAATTTTATTTTTCTTTAGAGTTTATGTGAATTTTTAATAATTTACTGAGCTGTGTTGGTGCAGCGCTGACTGCGCGACTGGGGGGCCCTGCTCCTGCCGCTGTAGAGGCACGTATCCAGAACTCGTATACAGCGCGTTCGCGCAGTCCACGCAATTCGTGCCATATCTCATTTTCGCCCTCTGTGCTGTCGTCGACGGCTTCCACACGCTGTGACCATTCTCCTCCCACTCTTCGTTCACAAAAAGGCTGTTAAATTGATGAGTAATTCAAAAACAACATTGCCCATATTAGGGACTTTTTGACAAATCTCGTACTTGCCAAGTTCCCTCGTGTAGAGAGTGTAGTGTGTGAGTTGACCGCCGCGCTCAGCCGGCGCTATCCACGAAACGCGCACCGCGTCCGGCCCGGCAGGCAATGCTCGTATCAGTTCAGGGGCGCTCGGAACTGGTTTGACATAATTATCAATTCTTACCACCTAACCTTTTGGAGAAAAACAAAGTAATAATTTGAATAAAATACCATCTTCTCTGGTGAGACAATGCACGGGCGGCGAGGGCGGCCCCGCGCCGCGGTCGGAACGCGCACGCACGCTCACCGAGTAGTTCGTGGCGGCGCGGAGCCCTTGCAGCACCGCCTCCCCCACGGCCGCCGCGCGCGCTGCTTCTGAGCCGACGGCACCGCTCCATGCTACATACAGAGACTGCTTTTCGTACTTGTAATATTAACAGAACTAGTTCATTAAAATATACAAAAGTAACTGAATACAAACTTTTATTAATGCTTATTTTTAATACAACAATGTACGTGAAAAACAAACTCTGTGAGAAATGCAGTGGAGCGTAATGTAGATCATAGCCGCGGATTGCTTGTGCGTGTGACTGCGACGGCGGCAGCCAGCGAACCCGCAGCGACCTCGCTGACAGCGCCTCGCATGTTACCGAATTCGGTGGCTCTTCTGGGACTAGACGTAAAATATTTCATATTTAATTTATTACGTTACTATTAGCTGCTCTTAATCTATCGGGTTATATTGCGTTTAATTGCGTGCTTTAATACCAATATCTTTAAATATGTAAATCTAAGTATCATTAAGATTAGAATGGAATAGATAGTGCTTAAAACAGATGCTTCGTCACATAGGAAGGCGTGAGACTTGGACGCAGACAGACAATTATTCGATTAGAATATCAATACGGGGAAACATATCTTTCAAGAAAGGTTTTTTTGTATTATTTTATACATTTGGTAGCATTTTACTACGTAGCGTACTGACGTAGCGTAGCGACGTAGCCGTAGCGACGTAGCCGGAGCGACAATTGTCGGTCTAGTCGTTTTAAAAATGCTACCAAATGTATAAAATAATACAAAAAAAAACCTTTCTTGAAAGATATGTTTCCAAAATGACTACAGAAAAATTAGTGACTACATATAATATTTAATTATAGGTAACTTAGAGTAATCAGTTTTATCTTTAAAAAGATCACAGAAAATAACAGAACTGTGGTTTATTTATCACAAAGTATTGGTCCTTATTAAAATAAATAAGATATTAATTTGAAACGTGATCATTACGTCGTTAGGTAAAAGCAAGTTTAAAATTCGAATCAGTAGCGTAACAAATATTAGACAGAGATAAAGATGTATTTAAATAAACACGTGAATAGATCGGTTGGCGAATGATTATGTCTCTCTCTAGATTAATGCAAAAGTATAATTTATTGTGTATTAACCTCCATCGGCAGTAGTGGCGTAAGCGGTAGAAGAAGGCGGTCCAGGACCGGCACGATTAAACGCGCGCGCAGACACAGCATAGCGCGCAAACTGACGCAGACCGCCCAGAGTGAGTTCCGCACTGCTCCAGCCGCGAGCCACGGCCGTTCCGGCGCGGGTGCCGTCGTCCCGGCCGCCCTCGTACTCACTCTCCTCCTCTACACGACCTACTTCACGCCACGATAACGCATAGCCTAATAGCTCACCGTTCCAGCCATCTTGCGCCGGTGCCTGGTTTGTACAATTAAACAAGGTGAAACAGTTCTATCGCTAACAAATAACAAAGTATGTTTGGGTAGCGACGGTTACTTACCGACCACGACACGTGTAACTCGCCGGTGTTGATGGGCCTAATGCGAATGTTTTGAGGTGAAGATGTCGGAGCTACAACAAATATTTTAATGTATTTTTTTTAAATCTTCTATTTATCAAATTATAATTAACCTTACCTTCTTCGAGAGTTGTAAAGAGCAGGGCGTCAGAATGAGGTGACTGACCGACGTGGTTAGTAGCGACTATTCTCAAAGAGTAAGCGGAGGCAGGGCGAAGACCTTCCAGTCTTGCACTCAGTAAGTTAAATCCTTCTTCGTCGAACCTTGCGTTTATTGCATTTTGAGGAAACAAAACAATCATATTAATACTTTCATCAGAGAATTCCCGTATTGATTAACTAGTAAAACAGTATTACATAATATTATTAGGTTTGACTTGAAGGGTGAGTGAGCCAGTATTATTACAAGTGCAAGAGACATAAAATCTTACTGAGATTACCATTGTCTGTATTATTACGTGGAGGAAAAAGTATTATGTGGTTAATTGATTTTTTAAAGATGTTATTTATATTTATTCACCTCTCATTATCCATTGAATCAAGGGTAAGATTATAATGGTGCGTGTTATGTTCTAGTGCGGGTAGTGCATGCAGCGGCGTGCAGAGTGCGGCGAAGTGTGTGCGCGGCGCTGGGTGGGCGGCCCACCGCACGCGAACCCATCGAGACCCTGCCCCCCAAAGCTGCAGCGATCGAGGTACATCAGGCGGTTCTGTACATATTATTTTTGTGATGAACTAATAAAGACACTGTACCTTGTTGTTACAAGGTATAGCCGTTACTTCTTTTTGTATTCGTCCGTTAAGGACCAGTTCTTACGTTGTTAGAATTTTTATGTTTAATTGTTACCTTCAACATTTAAGAACATCAGCAGATCGCTACGGCCATATTGGTTGCGTGCATGGCAACGGTACTCGCCAGCGTCATGGCGCTCCGCCGCGCGCAGTTGTAAAGATGATCGTACGCCCTCGCTTGTGCGTACTTCTGATATTGTCCATCTACGAAATTCATGTTACATAATAATTATAAGAAATGTATACCTTTAATTATTAATAAAATATTTCACGTTCGGCATCAAACTATATTACCTGTACGAGTCAAGATCAAGCTTATTGCCTCGATGAGTCCAGTGTACTACAAGTGGGGAATCCCCAAGCGCGAGGCAAGTGAGGACGACGCTGCGTCCTCGCACGCTAGTCATGTTCCGCACAGTTTCACTCGACAGACCAAAATGTGCTGGTTCTGTAAGGAATATTTTCTTTAAAAAAGAAAACATCAATGTTATAGGAATATGAACATGACTAACGAGTTCCATCGGATCTCACCATGTATGGTCACATTGACATGTTTGACTAGTGGCGGACCTACGCCGTTGTCTGCTGTACATCGATACAGTCCTTGATGTGAACGTGCTGCCGACCTAGCTGCTATAGCACTACTACCCATGACTGCATGTCCGTTGCTTACTTCATGGGGTACATTCCCCAATCCACTGGTAGGTTTAAACTGATCCCCGTCTGGGCCCCATTCTGAACCTGCTACTTCCCACCGATCAGAATTTTCTATTCCATTTATTCCATCACCTAAATAAGCATAATTTCACTTCATTATAAAATTCAAACCTGTAGCTATTACCAAACTTATAATTATTTTAAAAATCTCACCTATTCTTCGATACCAAGTCACGACAGGTGTAGGATAACCTTTAGCGATACACTCCAGTAATAATGGGGCTCCTAACAGAACAGCAGAGTCTAATGGTTCCGTAATCCATGTGGGTGCAACTGCACATCGGGAAAATTAAAATATAAAAACATCAAATTAATTTAAAATTGTCCTAAAATAACGTAAATGTAATGCTGCTACGGTATAAGAGAAATTACCTTTAACGCTAAGCGTAGCGGTATAATTCACAGTGGCGGCGTGGTTGGACACGCGGCATGTGTAGGCGCCGCTGTGCCGAGCCGACAGCTCCGAGAACATGAGGAGAGAGAACTCGTTCAAGCTCTTCTCCTCTATCTACACAAATGGTCACGTAACGTTTCTAAATACTCACGTAACTTTTCTTCCTTGTCCGTATTTTTTATTATTTTTTTCTATAATAAAAAAAAAACAAATATAATACCTGGAGGTTCGGTGGAACAGGAGAACCATCTTTAAGCCACGAGAAGTAAACTGGCTTATCTCCTGATGAAACACCACAGAGCACCTGCACTGAACTACCCTCAGTAAGTTCTGACGAGAACATGAATGGTGAAATCTTCGGTGGATCTAGAAAATATATTGATTTATGCCCAACAGTTGACTGGTACACCAGATTTTAATGTAATGTTTAAACGAAACGATTTGTTACCGTTAGATATTGTATAAAATTCATGAGTTATGTTTACATTAAATATATTATACCTATGGTCATGAGATGATTGGAATTTAAATGTTTAAAAAAAATAATGAAAACGAACAGTTCGTGTAATTTATGGCAAGAGATCTCATGGGGATTATCGCGGAACCCTTGAGGATTATTCCTTTTCTCTTCCTCATTTATTTAAATAACCTGCCTTATATTGAGATGAACAAACTGTATGATAAATAATTCATTAGATTCGTTTCATTAATTTATTGTTAAATGATAAAAATATTAAATGTATCAAATATATGTACTTATCCAAATAAATGTTAAGCGTGTCCACATTTAACAAACTAATGTGCTACTAAATGGTGAAAGACATTATCGACGCTACAAAACTCTTGGTATTCCATTCCACTATTTATGCTAAGATTTAATGGAGGTAGACTGAGCTCTGTAGCATTCGCGTTCATGAAAATTAGATTGTTGATTGATTTGAATACGGTTTGCCTTGTACATATTAATGACCTTTATACTATTATATACTAAATGTTCTATGGAATTCTGCTTTGGGATAACTTAACAGATTCAATACATAACCGATTCAATAAATAAGAGACGCAATGCATAACCGGGCCCCATAGTTTCCTTAAGAAAAAAAATATATTGACTAAATGTATTTGATGATGTCATGTACTTGCGTAAGCATATGTTGGTTTTTCTAGAAATAGTGACGTACCCGCTATTTCTACCAGGAACTAGCGATAATTGCATTGTAAATAACAATTAGGGTTGAAATAAAAAATGAAAAAAATTCTTAATGAAATAAGATAAAGTGCTTGTTTCTAAACCAGTGGTTGATTATTTGACGACCAATAAGTAAGTGTGATGTTTATATTGAATAAAGGTTTTGATTTTAACTTAACTGTAACAACATAAATATACCGCAGTTTTATGTGTTATGAAAGAAACATTGTTAATGAGCGTTGTGATGGAATTTTGCGCAGAAGGGGACTCCGTTTTCAGACCAACAACATTCTTCTTTCAAGTGATTCAGGTGGTTTCTTATTACCTATTGCTAAGAGAAAAATATGTTTCGGCCTAGAAAGGGAAAGGAAAAAAAGTGGATATGTTTCAGCCAAATATTTTGACAATAAAATAATATAACAAGAATTTTCACTTCTGTAGTACGGGTAATATTTACTTATATGCAGAACCGGATGTAGTTCTGTAATCTTAGGACACACTAAGTCAGTATCGCTCACTTCGAACTTGTATTTCTACGTCTCTCGTAGCCGCAGGGCCCGCGGGCGCGGAGACGCTGCAAGCGTAGTGGCCCGCGTCATGCGGTAAAGCAGGCGCAAGGCGGACGGAGCCGCCGCGCGCCGACACGCGCCCGGCGCCCCCCAGCGCCGCCGCAGCGCCGCGTCGCCACCATGACACGGAGCTGGATGTTATTTTATCATTTCTGATTCATGTTTATAAACAAGTATTAGAATTAATAAAAAATAAACAATGTGCATATAAATATATAAATATATTTTGAATAGGAATTATCCTATCAAATGCACCTCTATAGACCTGATCGGATATCCGGCGTAGGGACAGTGCAGTGTTAGGTTCTCGCCGGCGACCGCGCGGACCGTGCTCATGGGGCGTATCGACGGTGGGCCTACAACAATGTCGAGCGGTGAGACTTGCACCCGGAGCATCTGGGTATATGAGTACACCCTAACTTGACAATACTGACACCAACCAAAACTGGACAGTACCGTATATGTTGAGTCTCGCAGAGTGTTCGACCGCACCGAGCGGGTTAGCAGCGTGGCACGTGTAACGACCGCCGTCTGCTGCCGTCGCTGAGGTCAGGTTCAGAATTGATACCACCTCTCCCTGAACAGATGCTTCTTCGCTTATCGAATACCTGCATACGTATAAGTATGTATCATTGTTCTATTAAAACAAAACTGTTAGCATTCAGCACATAAAAAACGTAAGTAGGAAATCGAGACCTATGATGTGCAAGGTAGTGGTCGAGAGGTTGTCCGTCCAGCAGCCATGTGATCCGTGGCGGGGGCGAGGCAGCCGCGATGCAGCGCAGCGCGACGCTGCCACCCGCGCGTAACGCTTGTTCGATGAAAGTGTACTGCAGTTCCGGTGGCGAGTCTATGTAATTTATCGTAGATAAAATATGACATTTATAAAGTAAACATAGTAACAATAAAGAGTACAAATAGAATATTCTTTGTAAAGGAATTTAAAAAATAAATAAATGTACTCCCGAGTAATGTGATGTCTCGTAAATCGAAAGTTTCTACGATTAAAAGCTTGTAGGGGATAGACTCGTGGTTTCGCGTCTCCAACATGCTGATGTTAATACAATGAAATCGTTGACGGTACAGATAAATTAAATATTGAGGAAATTAATAAGGATAATGATTGAAATTTATGTAAATACTAACAGTATATTCAAATAATATAAATGTGTTTTCACCATTATTTATTTAAATTAAGCTGTATTAATATTTTGTACCGAGTTTGCGACATATTGTGTATTTTGATGAATAAAAAGCTATATAATAAAAAAAGATAGAATTATTACTTGGAGTGCCAATATATGTGGAAATTGGACAAATATATTTAACACTTTCAAGTTTTCACTTCTATGGGCAGTCATAGGGACTGCATGTTTTTCTTTATTAGATTGAGGTCGAAAGATCTATTCTCACATGCAGATCTAAGTCACGTAATTCCGTTGTTAGCAATTAATTCCCTCGCGCTTAATGTAAAAATACAACTTCCTTACTTTTGGTCCTAGATCTTTGTCCATACCGTCTAGCATTATAACGAAAGTCCACAACTGTAATCTGACAGAATCAACTGACCAAAGATAAGTCCACATATTAAATCATATTCAAAACATGCTCACAAATCTTCACACACTCGCTATTTAACATATACACCTGTTCACGTACATCTGACTCAAGACACACTCTCATACACTAAACATATTGTCGTCGGTACACAAAAAACAAACTTTACGTTATGTTAACTTACAAGATTTAGTTAGTTAATTAATTTTTATATCTGATACTTTTTTTTTTATAATTTTTTTTCTTACCCTCACAGCAAATAAAAAACTATAAATTGAGCATTATATTTCTAGTTAACAGACGATTATAACAAAAGGATTTCCCTTGCCCCTAGCGGCTATCGATCTAAATTTTTAATTTAATTTATTATGAGCTACAACACATATATTTGTCTATTAGAAAACTGCTGTAGGAGAAAATGCAGTGTAGGGTTCCTTCTTAGTCAAAAGCGTGGAAATCCTCTGCGGTAACGATATGACGTCAGAGCTCGTTAGAAGCACACTTACCTTGGATGAAGAAGCATTACATATAAGTATATAATAAGATGCCGCAAAGCTTTCGTAAAATGTTCCAAATATTAATAGTCATATTTTCAAACATTAATAACACAAATCACATATTCAACGAATAAATTAAAATATAAAATATGTATAATATAATATAAAATAATATTTGCTTTTTATGATTTTGTGGAAATCTTCTAATCTAATTTTTACCCACCAAAACCCCATTTACCCAGATGTATATCAGAAGTCTGGCCAAAAATGTTTGTTTATCAAGAAATTCTCAGTAACAACTAGAATTTGCGAAGCTGGCATTGTTACGCTTTCGTACTTCGAAAAAAGTCGACACAACTCTCCCCCCTTTCGGATACCACACCATTGCACTACCAGACCGAGGTAACAGTGAGAGCCTCTCTGTTTGCGAAATTGTGCGCTCAATATCTCCTGCGGACTCTTGATTATAAATAGTCGCCAGTGGTCAGGGCAGAGAAAGTTCTTATCAACTTTTTAACGCGAATGAATCTTTGTACTTTTATGAATGTTCTGATTATAAAAAAGAAACGAGTAAGTACTAGTGTTCTCGTAAGTATGTAGGTTATGTCACCTACATCTCACATGTCTACCGGTGGTAGGGCTAGGTCATGGGTACGGCGAGTTACTTATAGTGGTGGTCAACGGAGCGATGATGTACTAGTGGTAGTAGCCGACGTAACAAATCATATGTTCCATGTTTACTAGTTGGTTTACTAGATGGCTCAAAGACGGCAGTCTGCCTATCTACCTAAACGGCCAATTATTTCAAGAGGTCTGTCTAATAATTCGGGACGAATGTCCGATGAGCCGCCGCTCACGAATCGAAGCCGCAAACAGAAGTCTTAGAGACCTAAGAAATTTAGATAAAATTATGGAAGTGTTTGCCGTTCCGAAACTTTTTTCGAACACTTCCTGTTTAAAAATTAATTATACCTACGCTAGTATCTACTAAAGCAGACAATTGTTCAACCCGGAAGAAGTCGGGCGGGCCACTGGTCGTTTATATTCATATGTGTATAGTAAAAAAGTGGATTATTGATATTAAGCTGCAATGTGGCTTAAGACAATGAGGAAGGTTAGCGTGTGATCCGACACATTAATCGATCTACGCTCGGGTTGTGCGGCGGGGTGCGGTCGCTCCGCTCCGAGCCGTTCTCTATCGCTGCCTTACGCCTGCCTTTGATACTAATCCTGCCCCTGCGCTCCGTGCAACCACATAGGTCACAGTGCTTTAACTTCGTTAGAGATGACCGATTCTCCATATTGAGATTTCGATTTAAATTAGCTAGTATATTCATTGCAGTGTTTATCTATTATTTCTATGTTTAAGTCCAATTAAAGAATGTTTAAATTACTAGCGAGTGTAAATAATTAATGAAATCAGCGCAAGCAACGAAGGCTTTGTTTATAATCTGAAATTCATTTGACAAATAGCTTTTTGTCAACCTTATTCCATTAATTTGACAAATGCGCTGAACCGGGCAATATACGCTATAAATGCTCTTCGCTGATTGATTCAGCGCCGCGCGAATACGTCATAGCGATTGATATCTGTCGTCCCCCAATCCATATCCATAATAAAATAAATATGTGTTCATACACTACCTGCGTGTCGCGAATTCACGATAGTTATTATAAGAGCTTACTAAATTTACAATAATGATATAATAAAATAGATTCATTTACTATTGATACATTTAAACGATCATATCGCGCCTTTTAGACCTACTTACTGGTCCAAAGTGCAAAGTGTAAATGATAATTATTACGTTACGATAGTATAACGTTATTTATTTCGGCAATGGTTAATATTGAATGACGAATAAGTCCAACTAAATTGAAAGCTTATCACTGACAGCCCATAAATATTCTGTACAAAATTGTCGCCTATAATGTTACATAATTACATTCTTCAGTCGTAGTAAATGTGCGTATATTGCAAAGCACACTTTACTACTTTTCTTTATGTAAATAAATACTTATATAGATAATTACACCCAGACTCAGGATAAACAGACATGTTCATGCACACAAATGTATGTCCTGGGTGGGAATCGAACCCACAACCTTCGACGTGAAAGGCGAGTATCTACCAACCACGCCAACCGGCTCATCTATATAATAGTTTTTGTATGAATCTTAAGCACATCAGAAATACCATAAAATTAGCCATCCTATACAAAAATATCTTCTGAATAATAAAAAAATACATAGATAATGTTGATTTATGTTGTGCCTTAGTTTTAATGTTTCAAATTTTAAAACTAGTCGGTACAATCCAGTAACCGATTATTGTTCACAAACTGAACTTACTTATCATTAAGCAAACGGCTAAATTACCATTCGTTGTTCTAAATGCGCCCGAGCGAACTCCAATATTGAAAGTGCACGGGGCTGAGCTATTTATCACTGAATCGGTTAACATTGTGAAATCCCGATAGTGAGTTATAGTATGTAGTATACAATGTACCTAAAGAAACGGACGTGGAGTGGAGGACTCGGGGACGAGGGGAGACGGGCGGGGCGGGTTACGTACACTATAAATCTCTTCAGAGCTAGAGTCGCGCGCTATTTGTTCGGAGCCGACGCTCGGCGCTCGGCGCTCGGCGCTCGGTCGACGCGGCACTGAGCTGCGACATTACTTACATCCAACTGACTAATGGACAACCGGACACCGTTGCTTCCCACCAGGCAAAACATTTATCACTACCTTTTAAAAAGGAAAGCTCGGAACTTAAATAAAAGGCGACCAGACATGATAATATTTCACTTTAACTAAAGTCTCATAGTGGCCTCTCAGACGAGGAACACGCACTCGTAAGTGGAGTTGGCGTATCGAAACATGGGCAGTAAAATAATGTATTTCTCGTGTTAATAATTTCCCATTTATGTGCTAAGGTCGAAACACAGAAAGTCACTTATAAATTTAATCAATTTCCTGAATTTATTTCTATCGTAAGGTCGGGCCGAAGGGTTGGAGTGGGTCCATTGATGGGGGTCGCGGGTGATTGACGCACGCGCTTAATTAGTTTCGGGACACTGCGGCGAGTTAATCATGATCATGCCGATCAGGCTAATCTAATTGTTCGTCATGTGATCCTTCTTCAGCTTTATTAACTCGCCTGAAATGTAACGTAACGATATTGTATAGCATATCACGGAGCTCATACACTAACCTTGGCCTTCGATTGGTCGGGAACGTTACATAACGCGAATTTTACTTAAAACATTTGTAATAAGTTAAAAGTTATATCTTAAAAATGTTTAATGTACCAGTAACTTTTATTTCTAATTTATTATCGTCTCATTTAGGTGCTAAGGCTTTCCGTTACATTACGTTAGCTGACCGACTATTCTTACACAAATGACCTAAATAAATGAATAAAACATTAACTATTGAGTATAACGTAATTTTTTTTTATTTGTACAACTAGTATCGTAATGCTTTGTTAAGTCTAGTTACCTCCGAGCCTTATCTCAGCGGCGGCTTGTTCGGTGCGCGAGCCGCGGCGCGCCAGGCACTGGTAGAGGCCGGCGTGCGCGCGTGTGAGCCCGCGCAGGACGAGCGCCGCGCCTGCCGCGCCCGCCAGCGCCGTGCCGTCGTGCGCCCAGCGCAGCAATGCCTCGGGATCGCTTGCACTGCAGTTCAGTCGCACCGTACTACCGGCTTCCGCAACCTTCCATATAAGATTGTATCATTTAAAAACACTAATTAGTGGAAGTCACGATTATAGTCAAATGAATAGCTATTTTGACTAACCACTACGGGTGGGTTAACAGTCACTGTAAACGATTCCTGCACGTCGACGCGCATTTGTGCTGTTGCATCTCCGAAGACGTTGTACGCCTTACAAAGCCACGCGCCGCTGACCTCCCGCGAGGCTCTGGTGAAGCAGATCGCGGCGCCGCTCGCCCACAGCCAAATAGAGGCCGTCGGCTCCACGGGTTGAAGTCGACCATTTTTTTCGCGATACCATCTATTTGAAGATATATAAAAAAATTGATTAATTACAAATTAAAATTATGATTATCTTTTTTTAGGAATGATTCTTCAGTAAAAATAGTCAAGACAACGTGGTACGGAATGATCCAGCCGGACGTGATAATACGAAAAGGGGGTTTTATTGACGTACGTGTACTGTGGTGGAGGGTACTCGGAAGCGACACACGGCATGCAAAAGCTGGTGCCCGCGGGGATGCTCACTTCGGTCTCCGTGGCAACTAGTCTCGGCGCCGAGGTTGGCGAGCTGGCTGTAGAACTTCTATTAAATTCTAGAAAACTGTATGTCCAGCTCAAACTATGAATATGATATTATTGTCTCTATAGCTTAAATGGCATTAAGCATTTTGTTGTATTATATTTAATAAAGGATTTGAGAAAATGACCATACATACATAATATAACCTTTATGTTCGTCAATATTGGGCTGTTGTGATTTGTGGTATTTATTGTATTTAATCACAAATAGATACAAACGTAGAACGTTGAGATGAGCGGGTCGCGACCGCTTGGTGAGGGCCGTCAGTGAGTGGCGCGCGAGACAGCTGTAGGCGCCCGCGTCCGCCGGCGACACGTCGCGCACGAGGAGCGCCGACCCCGCCATCAGGTAGCGCGCATCTGATGTGCAGTACAGTTTTGATAGTTTAATAATAACTTGTCTAAATCCTTTCCAAAATTATTATAATCTATAGCAGCAGCATCATCAAATTAATTCCTATGGTAGTGGATTCGGTATTTTTATAGTATAAGATAATATATCACATTACTTCGGATAAAACTTTAGACATTAAAACTGTTTTCATTTCGCACAATCGTCGGGTCTATTTATCTTGAAGTTCAGATTCCGATTTTGACCCCCGTCACAATAATTACAATATGTTCTTATATTCACAATTAAAAAAAAAATATTAACATAGATCATTTAGATAGAATTACTCAGAGTACAAGGATAAGCTTATAGCGCTAAGTTTCCGACGCCGTGAAGTCAATAAATCCTTCCTGGAGAAAGGTATTTGTTTTTATAATAGAACTCCACAAATATTTTTAAATTTGCATTATGTTGATATATATTGTATTGAATTAATATTAATATGTAGTTGCGTAACTTATTACAGTGCACACGTGTTTGCGTGTGCTAATGCTCTCTCTATTCCCTCAGTCTCATAATCCGGTGGAACGGCAATCCGATTCGACTGGAAAGACGAAGGACCAACAAAATAATAAAATTAACAATAACAGATGCGAAAATTGGAAATTACTTTTAAAATAAAAATATGTGAAAATTACATACAATGAGACTCGATATGTTACGTGATCAGTGAATGAAAACTAAGTGAATTTAGCTGATGGGTCTTTTTGCAAGTCCACCTGAGTGGGTACCACCCTTTTATCGTATAATCCACCGCCAAACAGCAATACTTAGTACTGTAACAGCTTTACGTGCTTTCGAAGGCACGGGAATTCACTAGAGTATCGGCGTGGATGTCTCCGTTCTAGTCTCTAACAATATATAAACGCGTATCGAGTTTTTACCTAAGCGCGCGACCTGTAAAATGTACTTTACTTCTTAAAATTACAAATGTATAATTGTTTTTAAAAATATATATATTTAAGTTGATAACTGCCTATACTCTTTTTATTTTCGGTTAAAAAAAATATAATAAATAATTAGTTATTTAAATAAATAATTACTACATGATTTATACTTATTTTGTTTTCCGCAAAACGTAACACCTGGACAATTTCAATAAGCTTTTAATCATACTTTGCTGGCGACTCGAAAGAACAATAACTTTATCTTTTATTATCAAAACCTAAATTATATTAATAATAAAAAAGACATATTAAGCAACGCAAGATTATATACTTGAATATAAAAAAATCGTGGCGTTAGAATATGTCGGCAGGACATAATGTATGAAATTAATCGTAGTTGATTGATACCAATTTGTATTATATAAGTAAGTGTAATACTTTCATGTTAAATAAAGTATTCTTTGAAGTTTTGGAAAGGAGTAACTACTAAGTTTCTTGTCGAAAATTCTCGGTATAATCTACATTTCGAACCGGGGGTAGCTTTACATTTAATATAATCCTGTAGAATTTCGATTCAAAAGTGATTGTAAAAGCCTTCTTGAATAAAGTTTATTTCGATTTGATTCACAACATTAGTACTTGTGGTTAATGTGAAGAGAGAATAAGTACTCAAAGAGGACCGTATCAAGTCTTATCCACAGCCATTCATCAGCGTCGCGCCCGTCTCCGATGAGAAATTGCTTTAATTAATATTACTTCGCTGCTATTATAAATATGCTGTCGGGAGAACCTCCTCTGTCGGCCGAGACTCGCGTTAATTAGGCTCTCTTCTTCTAAATATATTCAAAGTGTCATAAATCGGCGTGAGTGCAATCCTTGACTAAATTCCTTTGTCAGAGATTAATTTAATATAATTTAACAAGATTAACGCCTTTATATCTTTATTTTTTACAACGTTCATTATTAAGTACGACGTTGCTTTTAATTTAATTCATACAACACTGCACATAAATTAAAAACGAATATATATTTTTAAAAGTAACCGTTTGACTTCTGCCAAATGCCACACCTGGGCTAAGGTCTCTAGTTATTTTATGTAGACGTTTTAGGATTACATTCACTGGTCCAATAATCCACCACTATTTACGCGGTGGATTATGACATGGAAACGAGTAGAGCAAATTCAAACTTTGTAGAGCTTGACCTGATTTGGATTCGAGATTCGGTTAAGAAATACGTGTATATAAAACTGAAAATTGGAAGATAATTGGGCAAATAAGGATATAATTGTCTTTATATACGTAGAGATTATACAATACAATATCATTAAAGACACCATTTAATACAACGGTAGCATTCAAAGTAGTAGTTCACCATTTTTTTTACCCGTTATATCATACTCTTAGATACAGTTCGCCTTGTACTAATTAAGACACCACAAGACACCTAGGTCAAGTCGAGAGCGCTCGGTCAGTGGACATATTTTACTGTGAAGAAGAGATTTATCGGCGGCCGCACTGACCGCCTCGAGCCGCGACAATTTATGTGCGCCGATAATTTACTGCCCTTATTAAAAGAAAACTGTCCGACTTATCACCGCCCATACAATTGTCTCTCGGTAACGAAGATTTATTATCGTTACTGCTTCAACGAAATAAGTTTCCAGTTATGATATTATATTACTTAGGAATTATTTCAAACGACGTCAATAATGATAACATCGAGTTGAAATATTTAGAACTAATATTTAACACTTATTTATTGAACATAAAATAACATTTATTTAATAATTGCGTAAACTCACCCGGGCTTGGTGCGTCGACGTGGAGTACGCGCTCGCCGCGGTAGAACAGCGCTGCGGTGGCCGGAGGCGGCGCGTGCGCGTGCGGCCCCTCGGCCGCGGCGCGACACGTCAGCGCCGCCACGCCGCCCGTCGCCACCGACGTGCCGGACATGACAACCTCCCATTTTGTGTCAGCCACTAAACAGACAACGTATATGTTTACAGAGGAGGACAATTGTCGAGTATTGTCAATATATTTTATATTACATATAATATACGTTTTGTCACGAAGTAGTTACTAATATTCTTCTCCAGAATCCACTTGCAGGCCAGTTATACTATAATAAAAAATAAGTATAGATTACTAACCTGGTTGTAAAGTCACGTCTCGCGAGACGATGGCCCCGTGCGGGTTGGCGGCGCGGCAACGCACCGTACTCGCTGCTTGCTCGTCGCGGTACGCGCTGGACGGGAACAGCTCCAGGGTGCCGTTGCTGTACACTCGTCTACGAAAACAATTTGATTGTTATTGATTGATTTGATATTACACTGATCTCCTTGAAAATTTCAATCGAGTTGCTTTCCGGAAAATTAAGGAGTATAATTTATTCATATTTTGTGTACATAGAAATATGAGCTTTACCGGTTGGCACCCCGCTATCGAATAGTATGTTATGTACTAGCGCTTGGCCCGCGTCATTATCGCAGAACCAATTATGGCATATTTTGGCTGTGATAAAGCTTGAAGAAGTAACAAATATTCACAGCCCACACAACCTTTTTCCTATTTTTGACATTAGTGCGATTTTATTATTCTAGCCTCTTTATCTATACATATAATAAATCTGTAACTGATCGCTATCTGTACATGGAAGATATATGAGTAAAACTATTACAGGGGGGTCCTTATAAACGCAATAGAAAATTATTTGATAGAATTTTTGTCTATTTGTCGGTTTGTTTGTTTGCCTGTTTGTTTGTCTGTGCGTTTGTGCGCGATAATCTTAGAAATGACTTAACGGATTTGGTTGCGGTTTTCACTAAACTATTGTGGTAAGCTTCACTTTAAATAAGTGTTTGTTTTATTTCAATCGCTTCATAAATAAAAAGTTATGTCAATTTGAAGAATCACGTCGAACATGTATTAGATAAAAATGCTATAATATAACCGTTAAGTTGAATTTTCTGAAAGTTTAGCTAACTATAAATGATAGTTTGTAAAATGATGATGATTGAAACTTTATAGAAACAAAACAAAGTTAAAAAATAGACACTTTCAGTGATTTAGACACTTCCAATGTAAGTTGAGCTCAGATTTATATAATCAATAATTATAAATAGGATTTAGGTTATGCTGGACATACGTCAATTAAAAGCGTATGTAAGAAACCTATCTAAACTACCTAAAATACGTGATTAAGGAGATTTATAAATATTTTATATTGATAGTGTATTTAATTTATGTTATTTTGTTTTCACATATTTTATTGATTTTGTTATAATTTATAAATAACTATGTCGTAATATTTTTCTGTTAAGTAGTAACTGTTTGCATTCGTGTAATACAATTTGTTGTATTAATGAGGAGAGCTCCGCCGAGCCACGTGCGGAGCAAAGCACGGGAGAGGTCGCGGATGCGTTATATCAACACGATCCCGCAGCCTCTCCGATCCGTGCTAAGGGCGGCCATCGCTGTGGTTTTAGTGTGGTAAAAATCCCATATAACCCAGTTCAATGGGAGCGAGAGAGGTACCTTTCTGAAGGTTTCCACTGCGTGAAAAAAAAGAAGCTTATTAAAATTTATGTATGTAGCTTATTTAATACACATTTCTTTTGTTTTTTTTATAGAATAGAAAGGCGGACAAGCGTATGGGCCACCTGAAGGTAAGTGGTCACCAATGCCCATAGACATTGGCATTGTAAGAAATGTTAATCGCTTACATCACCAATGCGCCATCAACCTTGGGAACTACGATGTAATGTCCCATGTGCCTGTAATTACACTGGCTCACTCACCCTTTAAACCGGAACACAACAAGATATTGTTTCTTGATACTATATATAATTTAAGTTAAAGGATAAATGGTTGTATCGAAGTCTGAGATTTTAAAGTAAGAAGCATGAAATGTCATTCTGGTTAGAATAAAAGTATATTACGGCGTTTTTTCTCATCAGTGACATATTTCAACAGGAATACTTAAGTATTTATTTTCGATTTATAAATAACTTTATAAGTTAGGCAGGCATTTCGTTTCGTTGCCGCATATATATTTTTTTTATTGTTTTGTTAAAGTTACTTAGTCGGTCAGTTAATAATAAGAACTTAGGTTTTAAACACACTTTATCTGATTTAACTTTCAGTTTTCGGACAGGAGGACACAATTTCTCGCGAAGGTATTGTTTGTAAACACAATAAATAAAGCACAGGGAAAGACATTCAAGTATGTCGGAATAGATTTAAGGGAATACTGTTTTTATTATAGCCGATTGTATGTTGTCCTGTCTACATCCGAGTGCGGCGAAAACCAATAAATACTAATATCCCACAAAAATAAAATTAAAAACTTTGTATATACTGAAATATTATAATTCTGCTCTAAGTGTTTTTTTTACGTTATGCGCAGATGAAACCGCGGGCACAGATAGTATACTACATTAGTTAGGACAACGATATCTTTGGCATGACTAACACGTGAACACGTTACATATAGTCGGCCATGGGTTCAGTCAGCATGATTGTTGTTTTATAACATGTTTTGTAATGAGTTTACCTTATTGTAATTTTAAGTGCTGCTTTAGTCGACGGTGTAATATAATTTATTACCCAACAATTAAATAACAGGATATTTTGACGATATTAACCGTGATGAATTTAGTAAAAATAACCAACCACTATCTACATACAAGTATTGTATGTTGTATGTATTTGAAAAGTGGCTCGACGTAAATAGCATTTCTCAACGATCCAATATAATATTTCGCTAATAATAAGAGCTTACTTTGTTAGACATTCATAGAATATTTCAATCTTATAGTAAAATAAATAGCAAATAATAGTCACGCTCTAATAGAGCGTTATTAACGCAGAAGCGAAGATAAATAATAATTTATCTTCGCTTCTGCGATGAGAAATGAAAGGTCGTCACAACGAATATGAATTGAGTTCGCGATAATGGCTGCGGTTTGACTCGACAGTAATTACAATTTTTAAAGGACAAATTATGATTACTGACGTCATGTACATAATTCCTCCTTCTCGTCTTTTCTCATGAAACATTCTACTCATTAAAGATCTTTGTTCAAAACTCATAAATAATTTGAAGTTTCATGTCTGTGTAAAAGATATTTTTCATAATTATGAATTGCCTTTGCAATTTGCTAGACAGTTCAGAACTTACAGCGATTATTTAATATTTTATCTGTATTATTTTTAAAGAAAGCTTTTGTGTTTCTATGACTAACACTGCAATTAACCTTAATTGTAATCAGTTATTACTCATAAATTGATCAATAAGTTTTTTAACCTGATTCCGGGAGCATCATTGAGCGTGCTGCCGTCGTCTGCGAGCCAGGAGAGACGTGGCGGCGGGTCCCCGCGCGCGGCGCACTGCACGCGCGTCCCGGCCGACGACGCGTACCGGACCAGCGCCGGCGGCTCCGCCGTGAACACAGGACCCAAACGAACCGGCGCGTCCAATGACACATCTACACATCAAAATATTAAATGGTTAAAATTTCTTACAATGCCAATGTCCATGGGCGTTGGTGACCATTTAGCATCAAGTGGCCCATAATATGCTCGTCTGCCTTCCTATTCTTATTCTATAAATATCAACAACCCATTTGATGCTATTAATCTTTATTGTACAAATAGTAGTAAATAGTTTTTTTAAGTACTACAATCTGTTTTGAGTCATTATCACAGCGGAGCGAAAAAAACAAAATCATATTTTGGTATGGGTGGTGCAGTGTCTTAGATAGGTCCTTGCAGTCAATTAAATTTCTTAAAAAATACAATGAGTATTAAATGTACTTTTAAACAAGTCATAACTTACTGGATGGAAGCCGATTTACCCTTCCGAGAAAGCGACACCCCGTGATACAGTTAAAAATTCTGTTTGCAAACAACGAATAACTTTAAGCCACTTAAAAGTCTAGCAACAAAAGTGGAGTTTGAAACTGTTTGACCTAAAAAAAGGCGCTCGCGGAGAAGTTGCGAACTTGGGCCGTTACGATTGTCCTCAAATGTGTAATTCAGCAAAGTTTGTTGCTATCGTTTGTTGGAATTAGTTCATATATTACTTTCGCAATTTACCGGAGCAAAGACAAAGAAAGCTATGAATCATAGAGTAATTAATTCCGCGCTTTGCCGCGGATGACACAATACGTTTTCATTAAGAGCACGCATCGCTCGCAGACGATATCGAACTATCGTCTCGCACGTTTGATTAAATCTCAGCCTATTTCTGCCGATTTAATTATGAAATTGAAAGCGCTGCAAACGAAGCGGGCTTTATTTGCGAATAATTTAGTTTTGTATGGCAACTGGGAGCAAGGAACAATAAAACGAATATGTTGCTCTATGTAGGCGGCGCGTTCGATACAGAAGGCGCCGGGTCGGGGACTTACCCTGCCTTTGACTTTGCAGTAATATCGGGCCTAATTGCTTCATTTATTTGTTTTGTTATCAACAGCGTTACAATTATTTTTTTACATATAATTTTTGCGATTACACAATATGAAAATCTTACAACTTAAATATGACTAGTTAAATATTTTATTATACATAAAAGGAAAATACATATTTATATATGTTTTTTATTAGGTAGTGTAAATATGGTTTTGCTACTTAATCGTAATGATAGAAAGACTCGTACCGTTAAAATAATTAAAAGCTGAAATGAAAAAATATACTCGCTAATTTGTTTTCAAAACAGTATCAAAATAATGCCACCAGTACGAGAATGTGACAAATTATTCCCAAACAAAGTTCATCAGTCAGTTACATATCATACAGTATCATTTTTAAAATATAATTTATGTAAGGGTGAGTATAATAAACTCAAACACCGTCTGCGTGAATATTTGTAGAAAAGGTTCCTAATTATTTATTTGAGTTTTTTACTATGAAATAATTTAATTGAAGCCTTAAATGAATCAAAATTAAAAATAGTTATTGTTTTCTCCGGTTTGCCCAGCTATTTTTTATCTTTCTTTTCTATTGAATTTGGAAATTCATGAATATATATTTTCAATTTTCAATAATTATTTGTGAACTTTGACCTCTGGGTGGACACTAGCTTTTAAAACGAAATTGGTTTTATGTGTTTTAGTATGGGTATATCCAATTCAAAGTTGAAAATGTAATCATCATCATCATCATCAAACGTTCGTCGTACACTGCTGGACATAGGTATCTTCAATGGCACGCCACTGAGCTCAATCTTCAGCTCTTAGTCTCCATCAGTTGCCACCCACTTTGCGTATACCGTCACTCCACCTAGCTGGAAGGCGTTCTACGCTACGTTTGCCAAGGCGTGGTCTCCACTCCAGAACACGTCACTACAACGGTTGTCGGTTCTGTGACAAATGTTACCAGCCCACTGCCACTTCAGCTTACTAATCCTTTGGACTATGTCGATAACTTTGGTTATCTGTCGGATCTGCATATTAGAGATTCGATCGTTCAGAGAAACTCCGAGCATAACCCTCTATGCTATGGAGAGCCATAGCTCGCTGAGCGACCTTAACACGGTGGGCCAAACGCACTGTCTGTCTGAACACTGTCACATCTCTCGACGTAAATTTAATATTGTACGTAAATTACATTATATTTTAAGGGTTCTTAATAAAAAATATAATGAAAATGTCTAGATACAAAAAAAAACACGAAATTCCTTCTAAGCATTACATATTTTTTTCAATTTATGATCGTGGTGCCATAGGTAACTAAATCACCTAAAATTGCAGTAATAAACTGTAATTGATTACTTAGTGCTTATAAGCTATCTAACTATGTACAAATGTACTGCATCACTGACGGTCGAAGTCTTACACTTGTTTTAGTCCTTAAGGTACTTCGTTCCAAAAAATTGATCATGTTAGACTTACTTGTAAACAATATTCCTAGAGCCAGCAGGAGTATAAAAAGCATGATGTCTCCTGGGTCGTGGTCGGCACAAGCGCCACCGTAGATCCTGTTGGTAAATAAAATATTGTTGCAAATCAATATTGAAGTTATTAAGGTATCGGTCTACGCGACCAAGCGTGTAATGTAATGTAATTATTTAACAACTCAACTCAATTTTATTTAAGAAAATAGATTTTAATACCCCGTCACCTTGGATCTACTTAACTTAAAATTAAAAAAAAATACAGAAAATAATTCTTTACTTGTTGATTACAGTTAAATATTTAACATATTCATCATACAGAACCCTCTCCACTCAAGTTTAACCGGCAATTGTCCAGTTCTTTATTATTCTATTATTGGTTTAGGTACAGATAAGTTAGACGGGAGTAAACAGATAAACTAACTAGGGGATGGGAGAAAGAGTCTCGGCGGCTTTATTAGAAGTGGACCACATTTGCTATTAGATATAGAGGTTGATTGAAAAAAAAAGACATGCAATCCTTAAGTCAATCGACGCGAGTTATTTCACACCAGATTTAAAAAGTGCTTAAGTCATTGATGAATATTGAGAGTAATAAATTAATGTTAATAAACTTTTATAATATAATATTATATTAATATGACATGCGAAGTCGGAAAAGGCAGCTAATAATTTAATCGTATAATTAATATTTGTTTCAAAAATGTGCGTATCTCAGTTATAACGAGATAAAACGTTACTAACTCGATGACGGATGAGTTCGCACCGCGACTCGACGCGCCTGAAATATGCATTCGCCGCGTGAAGCGCAGCGCTCGCGTTGAGCTCTCTATAACATGCCACACACGAGGTGCTGTTTTGTTTATTCTTACACTTATTACATACGTTACCTTCAATATATAACATAAGAAGTATGTACAACATTGTATAACAGAATTGTTGTGTCGTTTTTAATTTAGTCCAAAATATAATCAGTGCTAAAAAAAAACTGTGTCAATTTAAATTGCACATAAAATGTGGAGACAAAGCAAGCTCAATATTATGACTGAGTCGTAGACTCAACTCCGCAGCATACGCGGTTAGAAAAGTTAGACAACTAGCCGTTTTTGATACTACTCGATCTATTTTGGTTATTTTCATTCTATGTTATGGCATATTACTTTGGGGTAACGCTTCGTATATTGAAACTTTTTTAATTGTTCGAAAAAGAGCTGCTCGGTCTTGTTTGCAAGTCGAGACTGCCTTGAGATGTTCTTACCGGTTCTTTTCCGTATAAACTGCATTCGAAACCCGTGGTAGCTTTACATTACTTGGATAAAGTATACTTTGACTTATTTTAAAACACAGCACTGGTTCTCTGCGTAAAAGTGATAGAAGTAGATTATGTAATATTGTATTAAAGTATAAAAACTTTTTACTGGAGTTTAATACATTTTAAACAAACCGTCTCCTCAAAAGAAATGAAGAACTCAGCCCAGCAGAGGGATGTAAATTTGCAGAAATAATTTAATTTCTAGAGTTGTGTTATGCCAACAATACCCTCGAGCATCGCGTTTTAAATAATATTTATCAAAACTTGCGTTTGCATAATATACTAAGTTGCAACAGATTTAACATTTTCTACTGTTTTAATTTAAATTTTAATTTAACTTTACATTATCGAGCTGATAAGAACACAACTTAAAGGTTGCAGGTAATATTCTTGTGTATTTATTGATGAACATTCATGTATGCATGTATGGCAATAAAATACTCCCTTCGTTTGATGGGCATCGGTTATGGCAGGCATTCCCAATAGAGGCGCGACTGTGGGTACGTACACAGATTCTATCCCACAGATACAAGGTCTATTGGAAAGACCTTATAAGTAACCAATTTCCGGGTCGGATCCGGGACCACATGAACAGTAGCCATATAGGCATTGTTTCGTCAAACAACATTATATGGCTACTTTTACGCCGCAATCTATTATGTCATTAAGTGTTAGTGAAGCTTAATACGACATGTGATGTCATAAATGGTGAAGTTTAGCTAAACATCACACCCGTTAAGAGAACTTGCCAAAACAGTAATTCTATTCATCGAGTTTGTGGGAGGAACAGTTTGCATTGGCCGGCGGTAAATTGAAACTATCGTTTTCCCTAATACTACAAAATAAATCTGTGACCCTCGTTGTGAATAAACCTCGAATGAAGAAACGATTTCAATTTGAAGGCTGAATTATAACCGAAGTATAGTTATAGCGAGACGTCGCTCTCGATGTCTCTGCCGAGTGGAATGAGCGAATAAGCCCCTTCTTAGTCCCGCTGCGCTGTCTCTTTCTGGACCATGAATGTATCACAAAAGAAGCCTACGGTCCTCCATTCCAATTCGTTCTTCGTTCTCTACTCTCCTTCCGTGGTTCTTATGTTCTCTCCTTTTAACGCCTTTTTTCTAACAAAAAAACGGCTAATATAATAATAATATAATAATAATTTATTATATCAGCCGTCTGTCGCGTTGTAGACCCGTAACTTACTATTTACATACGAAAATATTTTAATTATAGCATTACATTTTTACTTTATTTAAGAGCGAGCATGGTCTTTACAACGGGATATTTTTAGAAATATTAGTTATTATGTGATTTGACCCGATGACTGTTTTGTGAAATAAAAAGAAAATTGTTATGACACAACAGTTTCGCAAGTCACGCTTAATGTATATTCATAACTCGGGTTCGGCTCAATGAAGTGGAAAAAATGCACAAAATAGAAGTCATCTACGATAATGTGCTGAGCGCTTGTCACACTATCCATTAGGTCGACGACGTTAGGCTTCATTGCAGTTCGTTGTGTAAGGTCGTGCTTAACGCGTCACATTACATCACCTGACACGGGAACATGGAATCTGTAGAGCTTTTGTGTGTAACATTAACTAGTATTATATTTAAGTAAGAGCACAAGTAAGTAATGGAACACAAGTAGAGAAAAAAGCAATTTTAAATTGTTGTTATTTTTACGTCATAACCACAGAGCGACTTTTAAGGTCTTCCAAAAAAAAAAAATATTAATTTTAATTTATTAAAATTAATTTAAAGAAAATTTATATGTATAAAAATAATTCATCAAATTAAGCTACCTTTGTGAATAATTTAATCAATATTTCTGTAAGATTTACTTAGGTAGAAACCTACGAAATTACGGAATAACAAATCATCGCGTCGATAGTAACAAAGTAAGAAAACATATAAAATAATAATAATAATATCCTCCAGACCGATTTCGGTAACGGCGGCCAATCTCAAGAGAGATTAGCCAACTGCACAGGACATATTTTAGTGCACAGGTACACTCTCTATTGCCTAACTCTCATAATCCGATGCGACGGCAATCCAACACGACCGGAAAGAGTTCAGGCAGTGGACCAATTTACGTGCTTTCCGAGGCACGGGAGTGTACACACTTCCAACTTCCAGATTCCGGGCTGCTACTCAGAATTTTCTGACATAAAACCCCAATAACTTTTATTGGCCCGACCTGGGAATTGAACCCAGGATCTCCGGGTCTGCGACCTTACATCAAGCCACTAGACCAACGAGGTCAATCAACATATATTACGAGGCAGTCGACATAATATAAAGTCTCTCATATAATATACAATTTAAACAACCACATTTCATTACTCGAAGCGATAGCCTTAAATTCAAGGACTATAAAATGTTACAATAATATTTTCTCACGTGCTTAGTAGTTGATCTTAACACGCAGAGCCCAGCGGTAGCCGACACGGCCCGAGCCCTCGGCGAGAGACACGTAACTACTTTATTGAGAGGCTCCATAAATTCCGCTCTTTAGTGGCACTGTGAGTACTTCTCCGTTAGATTAATGAAGTACTACATTTTAAGTGCGATAGGTCCTCAGCTGTGCTGTGAGCACTCGAGTGGATAGCTGATACATTGTCCGGATATCTTTAGTTAAGTAAGTATTATAATTAATATTTTATTAATTTATTCATTTGTATTGATAGAAAATCAGTATTTTGTTCACTCATCTCGAAGTCATTTAAGTTCTACATTTTGAATTTTGTTGAAATAATTTTAGATCCATCTATTAAAACTTAGCACTAATGAATTATAATAAACAGAAATTTTCAAAAAAAAATATACATTCGCTGATATCTGGAGATTTTCTGAGGTTGCCAAAACTTGTATAAAAGTTGTGATGATGTATTGGCAGTTCTCCCCACTAAAGCGGGCGCTTTGGTACGATATTTGGCGACAAAGAAACTATGTACATTATATGAAAGTTCCTTTTATCTGATTAGTACTGTTGTCATACTAGTATTAGAAGGAGATGCAATGATAGTTTTTTCTTTATTTTTTCAGTTTAATATGAATACTTTATAATTATTAAATTATATGATATTGATAGTTTTATGCAATAATCTATAGTATGTTTTTATTCAGCGATACTGAAATAACAGGTTCTCCGAGAGTTCAAATTTTTTTTCGTGACTCATTTATTTGATGTTCAAAAAAAAATTGTCTCATTATGGAATTGAACCATTAATACGATATTATTATTTAATTACTCTCATGGGTAAGAGTAAGAATTAAAATTTAATTAAAAAGACAAACAGTACAGACATATTAGCCGCACTTTGAGTGCATTAAAGCTAAGTGCCCACCGCCGAGGGCACATTTGCATCCAGTGTAAGTTTCAGGTAACTCAATACAAGGAACCCGTCTCTCTCAACAGAGTGAAAGGCAAAATTAAGCTGTACACCGACTAGGGCTAGGATTCTGTATCCGTAACGCGAAATCTTACGATACATTATGATCCTCTACTGCGTATGAGACTATTTGTTTATCTCATCAAATTATATTATAATAAATAGATCTTATGTAAATCTTACGTAATCTTTCAAGAAAAAAACAATCATAATTGAAAATTTATTTGAATCAAGCATAATCTTGAGACACAGATAACGGGCGCTGAGCCAATTTGCGGAGATGGCGTTGAGATCGCGAAAACTCGATGAATACTCAAACAGCGCCGCACGGAGAATAATATCCTATTGAAGGCGAGTCACGGACTAGTGTACGGTCAGCACAAATGAGCAGGATGTACCTCATGTATTACATTATTTTACTGAAATTAGAACTGTCAAAATTTGTTTAATTAAGTAACACAGTGTTCTGATTTCGCGTCTCATTATATTTTGGTTTGAGTTGTTTGCGAAAATTGTATTCTGTGCATAGGTTGTTATTACAATGAAATTAGTTAAATATATGATGATTTCGGTTCTGGTGTTTTTTATACTTTATGGCCTACATTAATATATCATGTATCGAGAGGTGGTTATATAGGCAGCACATAAATTTGTAATATAATTTTGTAACTAAAGTTGTAATGTACAGAAATTGACGTTCTAATGACGAGGATTATTACGTATCAGCTCTTTCTAAGCATTGAGATTGTTTTGATTTTCACAATGTATCTTTTATGCTATCGGTACAAAAACTTATTTCCATTATAACTAAAATAGTTTTTAAATCAGTAATCTTATAAGTCTAACGCTAAGCTTAAAATCGTTAGATCTTGTTTTTATGTGTGATTTAATAGATGTAATTAGTCATTAAGTTTTATATTTCAGCCATTTCTCAATTCATGTGTATAGGAAAGAACATGACGGGCATGACTTCATAACAATAAAGTAAATAACTATATTTTATTCGGTTAAAAAAATAGATGATAAGCAAATACAAGCTAAGCATTCGGTGCGACAACTTCGTTATGGAAGCCAAAATCCTATACCTCGATAAATCCGCGAGCAATTAATTCATTAAATATAAATAATGTTTAATAGTATGTAAGTGTGTTTGTGAAACTTGCACATAAAGTATTCAAAAAGCAATTACATGAAGTGGCTCCTTCCGTCAACTCAGTTTCAGTAACTGTTGTAAGAACATTGGCTTTGTGTAACAACTTCATTGTTCCCGCACTAATCAGTCTCATAGTGAGCTCCGCTACTTTGTATTAATTGGATCTGGTCCTACGATCTCTATCATTAGAGCGACTTCTGAAGAGTTGGCAGAAGTTATATTTGTTATTAAAGTAAAACTATTATTATTATTATTTAATAAAAGCGTATCTTAAAAAAATCCTTTAAATTATAAAATTGCTTTTTTCAAAGAATAAAATCTATCTTATTAATATTTTTGCTTTATAAAAGTTATGCGTTTCTTTAACTTATTAAAGAAATATGTAACATAACAATAATCAAACATACCGAGTGTCAAGTTTAATATAAAAATGAAACGACATAAGCAATTGTTAAGTAGTTATACCTACTTTTATTGTCACAGGTGTTTTAAACTGGAAAGCTATAAACATACGAAACTTTTTGTGCTGTTCTTATATTTAAGTGTTTTGTCTTTCTCATAGATTTTAATATAAAATTAATATTATTGAAAGGTGAGATGATATGAATTAAATTAAAAACAATTTACACCATTCCAATTAATTAAATTATAACAGTTTATGTAGAAATTATTAAATTATTTAATTTTATCGCTATAATGCAAAGACGAGATGTTTTTCATGATTTTTACTTAATCTTTATTTTATTCACAATTAAATTCTTTAAAAGGCTTTATAAAAACTAAAACTAATTCAAACAAAAACCTGAAACGATAAACTTACCTAGAAAACTTCCATTGATAATTAACACAATTTCACTCCGATATCACAAACACGCGATACTATAAGAAGTTAACAATAAGTATTAACAAAACTGCGCCGAGTTCGCGTAAAGTCCGCACGAGGCCGCACGAGGCTGCCGATGGTGCAGAGAGTCATCCGCCGCGATCCGCGCTCGACTGCGGACTGAGCGCCCGACTCACGCAACTCGCCCGCTCGCTGGCGAGACTCGGCCGCCCTACGTAATTGTATCTCTTCTTAAGCCCGCCGCCCCGATGAGGGCTTTAAGCAGCCTTTATTAAGGACTTATGCTGTTTGGAAGGAAAATGTTATGTTTCGTCATTTGATGTAATATGTTTAATGTAACTCCATTTTATTTTCTTGATCTTTTACTTTGTATGTTAAGATATCGTTATGTTTTGATTAATGTTTAAAATTAAATCAATCTGTTACTGAAATAGTTTGGTGTTTCTCTTTGAAGATCGATAACAAATGAACCTTATTAAGACAGCGAACGAGCTTCAAACAAGTCGGATGCTGCGGTTAAAACAATATCTATCTATCTATCCCTGAACAGATATTATTTATCCATAAATAATATATTAACGAACAAATTAAAAATGTTACAATTATTCAAATATTATCTAAATATGATAAATATTGAATGTGTTTTATTATTACTAATAAAAGCCACAAGCCAATACCCATGATTGGTTAGCACGTGTTTTATTTACTTTTTAGGGTAAATTATTTTCTACGTACGTGTCAATGAATTAGTTAGATAGAATAACGGTTTATTTTCTCACCAAGGCGCTTAGTAAGAAAAAGGGGTTTGCAAGCAATTTTAAGGTCAAGTAGACTTATCATCAAGCTTTTATATCATATACACAGACAAAACTACATTTGTATTATACCTGAGTTATTTAATTATGCTATAAAATACCAGCATTTAAATGATAGAACATAGCCTCATCTCACCCATTTCACTTAATCCGTCAAAGTCTATATTGCTCTTAACCTACCTACCTGAAAACAATAAAATTAAGTAATAGTATTATTATTATGATGCCTAAACCCTGCAATACATTGCCAAAAGATATCAGCATAAAAGATTTTAGTATATTTGAAAACAAATTAAAGCGACAGCTTTTAATAATAATAATTACTTAATTAATGTCAGTAATTTCATACTAATTTTATTTAATTCAATTTGATGTTTTATTATTCGTATTTTAGAATAAATTTATTTTATACTGTTAAATTTAAAATATAATATCATAACATATTGCACTCCTGATATGGCAAACTATGAAAACTAATTAAGTATTAAGATGTTAAAATGTATTTGCAGTTTATGCAATAAATAATATTCCGATTCTGATCGCAACGTTCTAAGTTCACAAACTAAGTACAGATTGTGAAAAGTAATAAAGTATGATAAACTAACTTTTTTTCCAGCCTTTTGCCGTTTACTGCTGGACGAAAGCCTCCTCCATAGAACGCCAACCATCCCGATCTTGGGCAGTCCGCATCCATCCCGTACCTGCCACCTTTTTCAAATCGTCGGTCCATCTTGTCACAGGGCGTCCTACACTACGTTTGCCTAAGCGTGGTCTCCACTCTAACACGTGTCGGCTCCATCGGCCATCAATGCACCTAAAGACATGACCAGCCCACTTCCACTTCAGCGAGCTAATTCTACGCACGAGGTCGGTGACTTTAGCTTTCTGGCGAATGTCCTCATTTCGGATTCTATCGCCCAGAGAAACCCCAAGCATCGCGCGTTTCATTGCTAGCTGAGTGACCTTAAATTTGTGGAACAGTCCTACGGTGAGTGTCCACGTTTCGGCACCGTGAGTCATTACAGGTAGGACGCACTGATTAAAGACTGGTCTTAAGCGACTGTGGGATCGATGATTCAAAATTATGATGCAATTTCCCGAATGCCGCCCAGCCCAAACGTATTCTTCTTTTAGCCTCCTTCTCAAAGTTGTGCCAGCCAAGCTATTGAGACAATAATCGAATGGCAACAGGCTCACACTAGTTACCATTTAGGAGCGAGAATTTATAATGGAGCCATGAATAAAACGAGACGGCAGAGGCGAGCGAAATTAATGTACATTTAATAAACGTTCTGCTTTGAGTGAAAGTTCCTACTCGTTCCTACTCGAATATAAATTGAAAGGACATTTAATATTCCATTTAGCGAGCTGATATCAAATATTGTCTAAAGTTTGCTTTTCGATATGAAGATACGAAGACTTAGGGTGCGTACTTATAATCTTTACAACGTATTTTGCTTCAAGTTCTAAATTATTTATTCCTTTTGTGCACCTTATTAAACAAAACATAAGGCAGCGGCTTACATTTAATTTATTAATTAATATTTATTATGATAAAAAAGAATGAAATAGCATGATAAAGTAATTGCTTTTTTATGAAATATTAAATATTAAAATTTTTATAATCGTAAGAGAATCTTTCGAGACGACTTTTCAAAACAATTACGATGCCATTATCGCTTGAACCGGCGGACGAACCCATTCTTTCGCGAGTTATGCAAATGTCCGAGGACCCGATGACTCAGCAAAAGCTTTCTTTAAATGGAGACAGCGAAAAAATTAAAACAGTTTTAAATTGAGAGGGGAGACTGGGGGTCGGGGCGAGGGGGTGACGGGGGCCGAGGGGTTGATAGGCGGTGTGGCGGCGGGGTCGCAGAGACGTCGTCCGCCGAGCGTGAAGATACCTTGATGAAAAGAAAATGAAACCTGCAGCGGGATGATGTAACGCGCAATGCACAGACTAGCCTCGTGTCGCAGGCTCTCGATGCGAATATCACTTTTCTTGTAAACATATTGTATTGTAGTCATTTGGGCCAATATATAAAGGCTGATTATTATATTATACTTTGAACACGTTCATTCATTTTAAGTGTTACGCTATAAGCTACAAGAACATAATGAGACTATAATGTTGTATCGTTTGTGTGCGTCAGTCCGTTTGTAACCTCAGGATTGATTTTAATGAAATATTCATAAAAAATAAAAGAAGACCATGTGACATTATCATTAATCATAACACTTATAATATGTGTTTTAATAGCTATCGAGTGTTTGTAGTGTAAGTCTTGGTTTTCCGAAACAAACGTCTAATTAAAGAACTGCTTAAATACTCTACAAGTTTATAATCATATGAAACAGTGTTATGAAAGATAATAACCTTTCATTAAGAGAAAAAACACTTTGTATGTAATTTCAGAGCTCACTTGAGTATTTTTAATAAATAAGAGTCTGCGTACAACTACCCTGCGCCGTCTCGTCGTCCGAGATTGGAGAGCATTGTGCCGTCACTCGTCGCGGCTGACGCGGCCGCTGAATGATCCGGGAATTAAAAGAAATACAGCCGCTACACTTAATTGCGTCGCGAGTCATTGCACCCCGTTGTAATCTAACGTATACACAGCGCCAGCGGATAGAATTTAATTTAAGCCAGCCTAACGTCCACTGTGTAACGATTATTGTACATTAAGTACAATAATAACAATAATTGACTGCGTTTCCATATTCTGCTGCTACAATACTATATATTATGAATATGGAAATGCAGTCAATCGGAATTAAGCTCCTTATTAAATTAATTACCACTAAGACAGTAATAATTATATATAACTGTTACACAATTATGACACAAAAACTAAAAATCACTGAATGGAACTGTAATCAAATAACTGACAAAAGGATTGCATTTTGAGCCGTATAGATGTTACGACCTATTTTATTTTCAATATCAGCGGTTGTGTGTTATATTTATTTTATTTCACTTTTGTTCCCAAAGAGGTATCCCAATTACCTGCACTTACGTAACGGGGCGAGAGAACGTCGGTGCCGCCGCTGTTTGGCGTCGCGCCAGCCCGCACGCTGCAACGGTGAAGTACATTCCGAACATAATAACGTTTGAAATGTACGGACGCTGTAACTTAGTATGGAGTGATGTATGGAGGGAAGTCAGATTTAGAGGTTGACTTTTAGCAGCGAACAGCTTAGAGTAAAATTTCTCACAACTTTATAAAAAAAATCAGTGTTATTCTAATTTTATTCAGAAGTTACATTACTATAGTCGTATATGTTAAAGACCATAATGTAAATAGCTCTTATGTTAATAAGTAATATATTACATTTTATTTTAGAATAAAGCAAAAAAAGACTTAATGTAGAAAATAAAATGGAAATGTGTCATAAAATAAACGAAGATAATTAAAGCATGTGTGGAAACTACTTCGACGAGACTATGGGGATAAATAATTGATAAAATAAGAAATGGATGGATACGCTGTCATTGTTGCTCGTGCATCCGATCGCGAGCAAGCCTCGCCTCGCCGAGCTCTTTGTGTCGACCAATTATTGTAATTGGGAAGCGTTCTGCTTAATAAATTCCTTTCCTTATTTTTTTATCTCCTCTGCTATCTTTGAACATTTCTCGATGCAGATAATAATATTCTTTGTATATTGAAAGCAAATTAACTGTTTCAACATGCGGCAAAATTTGTAAAATTGCATGAATATTCGAAAATTTATTATATATACTGTTATTCATTGTATTGTTTATTCCGCCATGTTCAATTTAGAAAAAAATGTGGAAATAATAATAAACGTTAACACCGGGCTGACAAAATAATATGTAATCTCGAACTTGTGTAATGTTTGAGGAGGAAAGTTATCATGGGACCTCTTCAAGCAGCAAGTTAAGAAAATGACTTAATTACAAGATATTCCGAAGGATACTTCGTAATTTCTTAGAAATAAATAAAGTATTTTTTAATATTTTTAGTACGTACTACTAATACGCGTACAGTGAATGTAGCAATTTCGTAGTGGCAGTCTACGCGGTTGTAGCTAATGAAGTCGACTATATTATTATTCGAATTTAAATACAAAACAGATTCTATTGGAAACCGCTTAAGGATTGTTATATAAAAAAATCGAATGAAGTACAAGAATAAAACTTAAAGCATTTTATTTCTTTTATAAATAGAATATAAAATAAATAAAAAAAGAAGTTATTTTATAAAAAAAAATTATATTATATTATTTATTTAATTTAAAGCACAACACTATATCCATAGTTATTACATAATAATTTGGTAATAAATACCTTTATTTCACAATAACATAAACTGTGATAAAAATTTTAATGTTAACTCAAGCGCCCGAAATAATTAGTTTCGTGTTCATCTTAATATCAAAAGATTTAACACTGTGAGCTTACCAGAAAATTCTGTAATAAAATTTAAGGTATTACGTTTGTAGAAATAAGTGTAGCATAGATCACAGGGAAAATAACATTCATAAAACATTTGTAGCGGAGTTAGAGTGGAACAAAGGAACAATTGTTCACATTTACACAGCAAAGGTTATAAAAATAAAATAGTGATTTCAAATTGCAATTCTGTGCATATTGACTTACATAAGCGGCTGATTATATTTATATAATAAATGAATGTGCAATCAAGTTGTTTGTTAAGGGGTATATAGCAGAGACTGGATGATTTAGTAATTGTATGGGAAATGAAATATGTGGCAGGAGAGACTAACAACGTGACGTGTTCACAATTACAAAAAGATGTAAAAATAATAAAATTCTTTATTTTTGCTTTTTTATTACAATTTTGAATTTAAAATTACAATTTAAAATTAATTACAAATAATAATTAATTATAACTTATATTTTTTTAATTATAACTATATCTAACACGTATTGGAGCAGCGTAGTGGTTTAAACTCCAAACCTTCTCCTCAAATAGGATAGTAGGCTTCAGCCGTGGAACGTTTACAGGCTTACTTTATAACCAAAATGACTTAAATGGTCTGCACTTAACAATATGCGCATTCAAAGTTTAAAATCTATTTTTCATTATAAAAGCATTGCATTTGCTGATTGATTGTCAACACAAAACCTACTACGACTTCTGAAAGAAATACTCCCAAACTGAGGAAAACCTGAAGAAACTCAGCGGGATTTTATATTTAAACCAACCCTTACTAATGTGTGCCTTACCATTCCTGTTTTCATTATAATTGTTTTAATGTAACTTTAGAAACTAGCGTTATACATGTCACATCACAGTGTGCGAAGATTTAACATTGTAAGTACGTCGAAAGTTTCAGTAGTGAAGAGTATATATCGTGCGTACGACTTGTAACACGATACGATCTCAGTCGGCACTCATCACTGTGATACGTGCAATGAAGCGCTCGAAGATCCTCCAGTCAGTGCTGCACTACTGTGAGGTATTCCTATCGACGAATCCTTATATAATACATAACACGTAAATAGTCTTAAGGAATATCCCATATTATATTAACACAATGGACTTTATTCGTGTTCAGAATATTGGCAAAGGGATAAATCTCAAGAGACCAATCAATTCCTTACCAGAACAGTATTGACCGAACTCGAGCGTGTGACATATGTATGTATGTACATATTATTATAGCTCATGACGAATAGCAAATATTATCCTGTTAAGCAACACTGATGAATATTTTCTCCTTGTAGTTATTCAAACTGAATAAATAACTCATTTATTATATTTTTATGACTTATTTTTTTATGAGATAGAATTAATATTAGGTAAAAAAATAATTAAAAAGTAAATAATATTATTGAAGATCTTGCAACTTAGAATTATACGCCCCCGCCCACCCAAGGAAGGATTGGTTACCCTATGTATGTTTCTGTACACCTGCATACTCGTTGTATGCAAAACGCTATGATAATCGGATGAGCAGTTAAGACACGAAAGTGCACCAAGCAACTTTCGCATTCATAAAACATCGATATTTTTGTTCTTATTTCGCGATAGGGACAACGTTGGTGTCTTCAAATCCAGAGTAATCAGGTATCTTCTAGGCAAGCGTGCTACATCTAAGACCGTAATACCTCCCGAACACCACATCTCCCGCGATCGTTACAATCGCGGGGTTCAGTGCTGGGCTATTTCCTGTTCCCTTGCAGTGGTGGCACCGCCTATAAGAGCAAGCGCTCAGTCGAGTGTTGATTCGTTCGCTGCTCAGTCGTCGGTGGGTGAAGTGGTCGGTTTCGAAGAGAGGCGCACTGTATGTTCTTTCGATAATATTTCTATTTGCTGTGGTTATTTTATTGAATTGTGTTAATTCCTGTGTGAAATTATCGGTTGTTTGTGTCTAGTCACGCTCCATCGCTACGGGCCTAGCGACCTCTACGGGAATACGGGACAGGAGTGGCGACGACGAGAAAGCGATACCTCCCGAACACCAAATGTCCCGCGATCGTTACAACCGCGGTCTTACATCAACGGTCAAATGCTGTTCTATAAATTATTTAAAAAATATATCAAAATAATGTTGATAATTTGAGTAAAATAATAATAAAACCCGAGGTCGATCCCATGTCATGAATCTGTACTTTTATGTCAACTGTTTTTATAAAAATGGTCTGGATGGATAGTTTACGACTTTTGGAACAAAAGCCACGATTGCCGATGAAATAGAATAAATGGAACTTGATTCAGTATACAGGTACAGATCTGGGTCAAAGAGAAACTGAACTTAATGTGTATAAATATAAATATCAGCTTAGTTTTGCTTTGAAACGAATTAATGGAAACGTCTGTAATCGATAAGACCATTGACTGAAGTTCGGGCACATGTATATCCTTGTTGGATATAACCATTGTATTGTGTACATCCGTTATAAGTGAAGTGGGGGTAAATAAAGGTCAAACCTTATACTCAAGGTGAGAGGAGCTCATCACAGCAGCGTGCTATTGTCGCACTTCCTTTTTTTACTGTTGAAAAATACTTTTTTTAAACAAGATACCTAGAGTCCAATTTCGAAGTCTAAATAAAGCATAATCAACTATGTTATTCTATTAGTTATTGTCAAATGATTTAATTAAACCTAGAAAAATTGAATCCAATAAGTAAATAATAAAATAAAAGTCAAACTGTGTTCTTTTATACAACTTTAGTTTCTTCTGAAGCCATATCGTGAAACGGCGAGATCCGTGCGACGTGGCGCGTCGTGCTGTAGCAGCGAAATGAGGAAAGTTGTCGTGAACTTGTTATTTATTGCTCGACTATGACGTCACATGATCTCCTCTCGACTCCAAAGTAATCAAACTGATGCGCTGTGTTATGACTTCTATATTCAAAGATACCTAAACTCATGAAAAGTTTTTATATTGAATCAACCTGTGTGATTGGTTATAATAACTGATGATCGTAGAAGATAAGGTACACTTTATAATATGATTCCGTAAATAAAAACCAAGGATAGTGTATAAAGAATATCTACTTGAAAGACGTTAAAGAAACAAAATATTTAGGCTGCGGATAGTTTTTCGGGACTAACCATATTACTGAAACTCTTGACTATTCTTAAATAAGCCACTTATTTATTTTGCCTTGCTACTGAAATGTGCGAAACTTCGACCTGGCGTTGCTGACAGTTGTGGGTTTTGTATTAGATTGAGTAATTTTAAACAACCATTCTTATTCCGATCTCGTGTCACCTTAACACACTACGAGTATAATATACCAGTTCCAAACAACGATAGAACAAGCGCCCTATCGATCTGCCCCTCGGGGCTCCGGATCGCGCTCTCGGCCCGCTGCCTCTTTGTACCACTCAATTATTGTGATTGCCAAGCGCTCCACTTAATTAATTCGGAGTTCTATTGTTAGGCTCACCTCCTACTTAGTTTGTCAGAGAAACCTCGCTTCGTATATTTGGCAATTGTACGTATTAAAATGTATGTCATGGTGATATTATGTTTCAAAAATGTTACGGTTCCTAAGTTTTAACTTCGTATAACTTGTTTTATTATGAAATAAAGGATTATATAACAAGATAAAAATAATATCATCACCATATTATAGTATGATAATGCTTCGAGTAGACGACTGGCGTCGGCCTTATAGTTTGAATGGGGTATTTATGTCGGTCACATGATGGATTGACGGCTCAAAGCAGGGTCGATTTACTAATTACAGGTTGTCACCTCTGTCAAAGTACGCAAGTATCAAGAACCACTGGAAAATATTTGAATCTATATTTATATAAAAACGATATCAGCTTGAGATTCAAAAACTTCGCCACCATTTGACAGATAACCCTGAAAGTTGGCACATGCAAGTATTTTACCTGGAAAATGTTTTATACATTTGGCTTTGTTGTGATTCGCAACATCAACACGTCTCTACCGTTCAAACGACCGCCGCGACAGTTAGGGACGCACGTCTGCCATTATGTCATTTGTAAAATCTATTTGACTACCAGTCAACGCACAACCTGAAGTATATTATTACATAAAAACTCGAGTGTTGGACAAGAGACAAGAGTCTTATAACAAGACGTGCACTTTATAAGGATTTACAAAACCTTGATTTTAAGAGAAACGCTTCACCTCTCAAGTTTCAACTTCATAGACCTGTTCGAGGAGTTCGTGTTAGAGTTTACGAATCAAACATAAGTAACGCGTTAACAGCGAACGGCTATAATATTTTGTTTAACTTTTCTCAAACGAAGCCGTAACGTGTAGAATCAGTTGCAATACATAATATTGTTAATGTTTATTTAATAAGGTTTTAACCAACTGGTGGAAATACTCAAACGGTAGTAATAGTGGTATTCAGTAGTTTCATGTAATGCTTTAGTTATTTATTTATTTATTTTAATTAAGAAAGTAAAACTCGGTCTGGCATTTTTGTTTCATAAGAAATACTTGGAATTAGTTCGGCGTCATTAATGTTCCTTTACCGAAACATTTAATTTATATTTCCCGGAATTCGAACGACACAAGGCTAAGTTGGTGTTTAGTGTTTGGTAACTACTCTCGCTGTTTCTCTTAAAGTCTCTTTATATTCTTCCATAATCTATTCATTGAAAAAGATTGATTCAAATAATTTTACAATACAGTAAGTGGAGAGTTCCTCCCAATGTCCCATTGTTATCCCGTTTTATGTGAAGATTAATTACAGCTGAACGATGTGGAACCGAATTAAAGGCTCATACAATGATACTTCTACAATTTCTTCAATAAATTAAAATATGTTAATATTTACGAAGGAACAGCATTTAGAATAAACAGCAAAAACGACAAATCCATCATTACATCAGGTACATAAAAGTATCGACGAACGAAGATGTTTTCTGAAAAACTCGCTCACTTACAGCTGTTATAATTACGTCGAAGAAAAATATATAAAGATCACCTATAGTGGGAACAGGTCCGAAGAGAATAAAGCTTTAAATATTGAAACTGCTGGTCAGTGTTCGAGAAGTCGGATAATATATAACAAAAAACCATACTTTTCGGATATTATAAAATTTTCTCATTTTAACATAGACTTTAGACTAGTGTAGTTGTGAAGTTGTAGTTAAAAAAACATACTTTATTTTAGTTTTATATAATTATGTACATATATTACTATCACTTAAAATGGTAATTAGCATTTAAAAAGAAAATTAAAACACTTTACAGTGGCTTCTAGAAGTTAATATCGCTATACAAAATGTTCTCGCGCCGCTTGACTCGAATCGCGTTGTGACTCAACAATTCAGTGAACAAGTTGCAGCGCCTCGCAGAGGAACACAATCGGGCGCAGTGCGCGGACGAAACATTTGGGAACAAAGCGCGTCGCGCGAGAACACGCATCCGACCGTGGCGCTGCACTGAATTTAAACGTTCAATTTGTAGATAGGATTCATTGTAATCATTTATCATCAGGTGTTTCAAGTTATCTTGTCTATATTTAGAAATTACATTTGTTGGAGCTTTGGAATTTGTTGAAAAAGGTCAGATTTGTGCGCCATGAAGTCATGATATATTTATGACATGGTTTGCGGTTTTTAGAGTCATAAGAATTCAGTTATTTAAGATGCAGAATATATAAGTGTGTGTATGTATTTATACACTGAAGTAGTATTTGGATGTGTATGTTTGTGAATATTTTCTTATCTTTCTGGACCCTTACGCTTCGGGTAAGGTCGCAGAAATAAACACTAGATTGAGTGTTCTTTCAATTAATTTAGCAGCAAACATGACATTAGTCTCATAATATTCTTATTTAAACTTTTTGACTTTTATTTATTCTTAACTAAAAACTAAGCACACAACTGGCACACAGCGTCGGGGAAAATTTTATAAAGACGATGGAAATAGAAAAAATACACTGAATTTTCGATTGTTGCTTCCTGGAAATAAAAACGCGCAAGCACACCAAACATAAGCTCAGTCGTTCAATCAAAAAGTAATAGAAATATAAAACAAAGGCAACACCACGTCTCGTATGTGGAGATTGATCATTGATAAAAGATAAATAGTAATTTGGTATTGTTTATTAAAGTTATGTATAATAGATATTTTTTTACATCCGCAAATATAAGAAATAATGAATATGACATTATCATAAAGTACTTAACTATTTTAATTTGAAGGATAGGTTGTGTACGAATTCACAGTATCACATTTCCTAACAAACAATCTCGTCGCGTCGCGAGCCCTGCAGCAGTTCCACAACGACGCAGTTTTAAATACAATCAAATTTTGCAACGCGCCGCCGCCGTCGTGAGTCGTGACGGAAGACACGCCGCGGGTGGAGGATATTAAAATTTACACTTTATCCGAATGCGAGCGACGCGTGAATAGAGTTTTACGTTATTTTACGATGAAAAACATATTTTGTTTTAAAGTTTCGTGATACCTGCTCGTGTAGTTTTTATGCTTTTCGAGCTCTGATGAGAGTTGTTTTGTTCTCATATAAAAAATGTAGAATTTTCTTTTTGTGTTATCATTTCTTTTTTAACAGGTTTTTTTTTTAATAAAACCGTATAAAATAATTACAAAAAGTACCTAAACGATGATAAAATATACTATTGTATAACATGAATAACGAATTATATCGGATTAAGACTTAAATATTGAATAACAGTCTAATAATAAATCTTGGTAATAAAAATAATAAAATTAAAATGGTTTGAGCATCACGAGTTTAATAAAAAAGAATAATTGAAATAGGATTAGACGCTTTTTTTTTAAGTTGGCAAAACTTAGTACATTATTCGCTAAATAATGTTTATTATTTATATTTGATATATGATTCCGTCAATACATATTTGTTGTGTTTCTGTAATTGTTTACTCTGGTCCCTTTAATTTCTAATGTATACACTTGACTGCTCAAATATGTGGTTTTATCCTTATAATATCTCCAACTTCCTCCATCGTAGCAAATAAATGAAATAAATATCAATTATTATTAAACTCGCATAGTTTTATCAAAATGCTCCCAAAAGACAATTGGTCAAAACAATAATTTTGTGTTATAACTACATAAAGGAAGCCAGTTTCGGTTTCACGTGTCAATACGCTGTAATAGGAAATTTTACGAGGGTCCTCCGCCGTGCTCGTATCTCGGCTAACGACTCCGGTGATAGCTGATACCGACAAATATAATATGAGCACTGTGTACCGGACCCGAGCGATCGCTGTTTGCCTTATTGGTCCTTTGTCTCCATCCGCGTGTGTGACCGTGTCACTGACAGCTTTGTTACAGACCTAACAAGCCATTGGATACTTCTCTTGACAAACTTTGAGAGGGTATATCCGTAAACTGAAATAAGAGTAGTTATTATATTTTGTATAAATAAGCTTGGCAAAACAAGTCTTTATCGTTAAAATAAGTTATATGTTTTGTATAGTATATATAGTATTATGTTTTAAAATGCGGATCGGTATAGTGTCATATTATCAGATTTATATTAATATGAATGAGTCCAGAGATGAGATAGATGGCTGACACACATAGTCTATGAAGTTATCGTGCTGTGTCGCACAAATAATTCGGTTTCCTATTTGCATAAATGAACCTGCTATCTGCGCGCCGGGTAAGACAACTGTCGAATTATCATAAATATGTCCTGTTTTGATTTTACACAAAATTATCGAAGTCGACTATACGGAGTTACCTTACATGTAATATTATTTTGTATTTGAATAAAGAAAACCTTTTCAATATTTTTTATGTAATACACGGTCATGTACAAGAATATCAACAATTTGACTCTTAACGTAGGCAAGTGTTTTCATATAAAATTTAGGCGTAAGAAAAAACCGCGCGTTTCTAGTTACTCAATTGAAAATAAAATCTTACAAGAGATCGCAAATTAAAGACTGAGTCACTATTGACGGGCGTCTAACCTTTGTAACTCATGTTGATAACATAGTTGTTAAAGCTGTTAAAATTTAGTTTTATCAAGCGGAACACTCAAGGTTTTTCAGGGAAAACTAAATTACTCTTGTACAATTCATTAAGCGTAGCTGTCTTGAGTTTGCCAGTGTTATATGGAAACCACTGTATAGCGTACACTCTCAGCATATTGAGAGTATTCAGCGAGCCTTTACGAAACATCTTGCTTTTCATGAAAAGGATTTTTCGCACAGACAGTTATACAAAGAACGTTTGGCAAAATTTAATATGATTTCTCTTCGGAATAGGCGTTTTAGGAAATGTTATAACTTAAATACTGTGTAGTATTATTAACTATAAGTTAACCCAATTAGAATCAATTGAGAGGATACTAGTCCGTCTAGGGTACCCAGAAGTACTCACACCCACAAAATATTTCATACTCCTTGCGTAGTCACATATTGATAAACAGGTTCCTTTGGTACGGTTGTGTGATCAATATAATAATATCGTTATATCAATACCCGACATTGACATTTTTTATGACTCTCCTTCAATCTGTAGAAATAAATTACTTAATTATTATAAAATACATGATTAGTTTTAATTAATACTTTTAATAATTTTAATTATGATTTCGCCGATTGATTTTTAATTATAACAATGTCATTATTTATTATTTAATTTTGACATTTTTAATAATTACTGATGATTTTTTGTCACTTTTAATTTAAATTTGATTAGATTGAATCTGGAAGTGTTATAAACACTTGTATGTAATGTAATTGGTATGCATATTAGATATACTATGATTGTTTTATAAAATAAATATTTTAAATGCTTTATATGTATGTTGTAAGTGTGCTTTTACAAATAAATATAACTTAGTATACTCGATTGTATTGTCAAACGTGAAGTGAACTGACAGGTGGAGTTAAATACGAGCTTTCAATTATAAAAGGGGACTAACTAAAGATAATACAGTAATCTATCTCTCATGGCATAGAATAGATTAATATATTGTGAGGTCGTTATCTGTATCAGCTCTTATCCACAGTAATAACATATCACAAATACGAAAGAACCTCAGTCAGTCTGTATCTGCCTGGTTGGTACGACTACACGACTGAGTCGATATTAATGATATTTTGAGTTTCCTTGAACTCTAAGAAAGAATAAAAGCTATTTTGTTTTTAAGCTAACACAATATAATGTGTGAAGGTACTATGATATGTGTTATTTCTACGTCAAAATAATTATTGTGTTGTAAAATAAACTATAAAAATGTAAGATAATTAAAAAAATACGACTCCTTGATAAATAAGCACTCGGATCGAGTGCGTTAACTAGTGTTATTATGCTTCGAGCATTCAATCAAACCCGAAGCGATTGTAATCGTCTCCGAGCAGTCGCTGTATGTACCGGACGTAGACGATGTCCTTGTGTTCATAATTAATATCTATTGATCGAATCGTAATTATTAATGTATTGTGATTGAGTTAAATACATAAGTTACACATAAACACGACGCTCATGTATAGCTCATATATTACATACGAGTATCTATTAAAGTAATTATAGAAGGTGAATTACCAGGGTGGCGGCGAAAATGACGATACGTTATATAAGAAAACACTTGTAATGCTCGTTACAACGGTTACAATACCAATGCCCGATATATTTTAAACTGGCGGTAATTATACAAAAACATCTTGACCTAATTTAATACTAAATTTACAAACTTAAAAGATAATATTAAACATTGTTTATCTTAATTATTCTAATGATTATTTACGGACAAATATTATTTAATAATACAGGATTATGTAATATTAAAGATTAATATATTACACCGGAAGTTGATAAGCAGCAGATAACCTAGCCAGATCAGTAAAATAAGATTCTAGTAGCTTAATCCTTACATTATACATAATAAAACAAAATTATTATAGCATTGATTAATCGACATAATTTGAGAAAATATAAATAAACAATAAGCACTATTTATTAATTGCGCCGGAAGCTGACAAGCAGAAGGCGCCATTATTAAATAGAATAATATATAATAAAATGTTCCAAGTATAAACAAATATGAATCAATTATTTATTTGATTATGAAATTACTAATTAAATTGTTAAACAGAAGTTTTAATCTATACTTATAAATAATCATCAAGATGTACCCGAACTAGCCGTATATGTAGGACCGGAAGTATTAATTGATAACATAATATAATGAAATGAAAAATAAAATAAAAACGTGCGCCGCGGGATCTCCGTCAGGAACGAAGTATTTTGCGATATATTTCTGTGCGATATATGTTTAATTTATTGGATTATAATATTTTATTAATCTACAAGAATAAGAGGCAAACTGTTGAAGTATCTTGTTTATTTATTTCGTTTCTTGGATGATTAGATTTACTTTACATATATATTTTATATTAATGAAATTTGCTAGTAAACGTGGAAAAAAAACAGTAAAATGTTTTTATTATATAAAATAATTTAAATTTCTGTAAAATACCAAAATTCAAAATAAAAAAAATCGATCATTGTTATTGCTTGGAGCGCCATCTATGTCATACATAATATAGTTATTAAGAACGATCGTGCCATTACAACATCGTACCTATTATTGCCGCCAGAAATATAACGATCTTCTTCTTCCTTCTTCTTCCTAGCGTTTTCCCGGCCTAGAAATGCCAGGGTCCGCTTTCCTACACCTTTGCCTCCACTTTGCCCGATCGAAAGCGTCGTCTTTAGTGAGATCGTGCTCTCTCATATCGTCCCTCACAACATCGAGCCAGCGCTTCTTGGGCCTGCCGCGGGATCTAGGGCCTTCGACAACAAAGTCCAGGCATCGGTTCCCAACATAGTCTGGCGGTCTGCGGCTAATGTGGCCAAACCAACGGAGACGGCAACGATATTATTGAATTTTATAAGAATTCAAAAACATTATACATGTATCCATGACTTCCATTTACTCTACTGTAAGCCGCGTAAAAATAGAAAAATCTACTAAATGTGATAGTATTGACATCGTTTCTTATTATGTGTTAAAACCATGAGTCCTAATATCACCGTACACGTTTTCCTTTCTAAAGTAAATAAACAAGTAATAAAAATATCACGTTATCCTGAGCGATGTGGTCGATATATCAAAGTGTATAATGTAATATTCTGTAGATCTCGTAGGATTATGACGATTTTATCTATGGCGTAATAAAGTAATATAAATAGGACAAATTTCAAAGGCCTGTAGCCATCGTTGTAATCTATTTCTCTCGATGGTTTGTAATTGATTAATATAATTATTTTTACTATATAACTTACTAATAACAATAAGTAAATCTATTAAAAGTATTTCGTGTGAAAAAAATATGGCAGATAAAGAAAAATTTAATGTCTCGCGATAGAAAGAGAGGAACGTATAAATCATAATGAACCAAGTTCATTCACTAATAAGGGGACGAAACAAGGCAACACAATTATGAGCAAAGCAGGAAGGTCTGTTCTTGAGCTCACAATTTCCGTCCCTCTCTGAACAGCCTCTTGACCTCTTTGTATGACATGACATTAGCTCTTCAAAATATCCCTCCTGTTTCTCCATAATTCCTTCAAGTGTCTATGATTCTGTTAATACTGTTTGTGGATTGAGGAGTTTTATGAGTGACTTTATTATCTTTAAAAAAAATTTGAAAAATAATGTAAGTAGGTGTCTTGCACTTACTCAACTTACACAAAACATTCACAAAAGTTGAAGTAAAATGTACACTAATAATACGTATACATTAAATTATAATAAATTACTAATAAGTGTGTCATGGGGCGGAAGCGAAGTTTCTTACTTGTCTACACATTTTAATTATATGTTATTAAAAACCAGAGGTAGGATAATTTAAAAAAAAATAAACAACACTCAATTACTATCCTTCTAATAATTCAAAACTATAAAATCACCGTTATTGAACATTAACACAAACCATCAATTAATTAAAATAATATCGCAATCAATCCTAAATTAATGCTATTTCTACGCTTACACTTATTATAAGCAATATGGACATATCTAACCAACACAACTGTTTAAATAATTAAAAGTAGGCGCTTACTATGAACTACGAAACGAATATAATTAATGATAAAATTAAAAGGACATTGAATATTGTAAAAACAACTATCTAACGACCGCCGCTCGCAACCGCCCGCACAAAAGTGAGTCTGAGGATGTCGTGATCCCTCTGACGTAGCTTCTTCCTTCTACCCGACACTTGGCAAGCTTTGATAAATAATTGGAGGGTAGGATGTTGGATATGTCTCATTTCCTTGCAAATTATCTAAGAATGTATAAATTATTCCTAAAAATATATTTTGTAACGTCTTAACTCTCAATCTTTAATGCATATATATGGGTATAAGACAAAATTGACAAAATCTTCAATTTGATTTTGCAGGGGTTAATCCAGTTCGAAGTTAAAAATAAGATATTGTATGTATAATGAAATTATATTCACAACAATAAAATGCTTTTGGCGTTTACTACATTTTCTTTTCACGAATAATCCATCATATCATCTCCGGTCCTTCAAACATCTGTACATGTTTTTGTTTTTGAAATCTGTCACTGCGGAGCTGTGGACACGAGAGGACTACAATAATAAGATACTGCCGGGTGTTTGCGATGCAAGTGAGACCGCGAGTCGAGAGGGTTGCGTGCAATTACAAATTTTGCTGACTAGACAAATATATGATCATCTGTATCCAATGACAGGAAATTATAAAACTCTAGTTGTGTATACACGAAACAAATTATTGTTATTATTTCACGAGTACAATGTAATGTAAAGTAAGTAATGTGAATAAAGTAATGATGAATGTCAATAAAATAATGATATAAAATTTTACGAAAAACTTTGTAAACACGACAACAAGCAATTAGTAGGACTTAAGTACACGTATCAGGGTAGTGTCAGGGAGCCACTTGACCCCGACCGGCGCTGCAGGCGGAGTCGAACGCCGCGCCGCTGTAATCTCATTACGTGCTCCTCCCGCCCGTGCAACCTGAGCCTCATATTAACTTACGGGAATATTCCTTACACTATACTAGCTCGTGATGCCAAGATAATAATTCAATAGATAAATTTTTTGTTGCTACTTAAAAGTTACAGACAAAATCTATCGACATCACAGTGTACGACCAGGCTTTCGCACGCATTCACTTTGTGCTAGTTATTTATTAGTTGCCTTGTTATTTATATTATGTTATTATTCAAAGAAATTAAATAAAATCAAAGTGAATGAACAGTAGGATCTACACGATCCTAGTGTGAATAAGTAGTATAACTGATAAGTAAGTTCAGTTATAATTAACTTATTACTTAAAATACATAATTATTCCGGTTAGATTTTAATGAACCCCAGGGACCATCTCAGGAAATGTTCAACTTCTGCTATACCCCGCTCTGCCCACCTGCCTATGCCATAAACGGAACCCCACGTAAACAAGTAAAGACTAAGGAGACAAGTAGCTTTCACGTTTCCAACTTCCGTCCGTTCCGTCTTCCAAAAAATAGAATCTTAATGCTCGAGCAACGGCCTGTCAGTGGGTATCATAGTTTTGTTAACTTTCTATTGCATCAAAGTTAAGGAATATCAAGTAATTATAGACTGAAAACACAAACTTTATATTAAAGTAAATGAAAATTGAATTACAGAATTAAGTTGTCCCACAGACGTATTATGTAAGAAATAAGTAATAACCAAACGTTATACACGTGTGTAAGTTTGTACCAAATTGTACTTTTAATGTAACAGCATTCCGCAACTATCATTTTACTGTAATCCGGCGCTGGAATGTAGAGTTACGGACGACTTTATTAGTTGTCGTGTAGCGTCAGCCCAGGAGGTTCATTTCAGCTGTTTACATATTTGCTATATTTCCAGTACAAATGTGATAAATGTTAAATCTACTTTATAATAAAAATAATGAAAATCTAACAATTCCAATTCTCCTAAACTAGCACAAAGTCTGCCGACCACTATGCTTGCCAGTTTATTTGAGTGTCGAGTACAGACTACCTACTACAACAAATAATTAAACATTTTCTAACAAAATAATATATACGCATAATATTCACCTTACTTAGGTGTAATTTTCGTACGAAGACCTACAATCGGAGGATGTTTCAAATAAAAAATGTAATTAAACTATTCATAGAGACAATAAGTTGCATTTCTTTCTATAGCTCGCCGTCCTTTCAATTAGCGAAACCTAATTAGCATCCTCGTCCAGGCGGCGCACTGACCCGGGCCGTGAACTGCGCCGCCATCAACCATGAGCCGTAAAAAGACAATTACGAAGGCCTCTCTCATGGAGTAATTACATTGTTCTTACGACTTGGGAGGTCGAGCTTTAAGTTTTATTCGAAGGTAGGATCCGGGGCGGCCGTCGTTAGGAAACTTTTGGCTTGTTTCACTGATGTCGTGACAGTGAGGTATTTTTTAAATTAAACGTTGGTAATGCGATATGTTGTTAAGCAGAAAAATTAAAACATTCATTCTTATTCTTAAAACTGCTCGTTACTATATAATCTCTGAATACAATACGGTCAATATTGGAAACGCCAGGCCAGTAACTATAGTACAAATCATTCCAGTACTTAAGTTTTTGGTCAATGGGCCACCTCATGGTAAGTGGTCACCACTGCCCACAGGCATTAGCACGTTCCCCCCCACATGAGCTAGAAGGGTATGTGGGACTCGCCGGCGCTAAAGGCATCGGAATGCCCACTAAAAAACCAGCGGTACCCACACCGTCTTTTTGGGAGACGTCACGACGTCATACTACTGGGACGCCCGTCTCTTCTGCCTACAGTTACCCTGATTTTAATTATATTAATATGATTTAATGAAGATAATATATGTTAATATATTTCTTTTGTGTGACGTTTTATTAATGTATTTATGAATGCAACAGAACAACCAATGAAGTAATTAATAGTTAATTACTTCAATGTATTTTAAATTTTGAACTGAATATTTTCGATAACTCAACAATACAGGGTCTGTTGGTGATTTAGTTTCTGAATGATTCGAGGGTATATTGATTAAATACGTGTGTACCACATCGACAAGAGCTACCCGAGAGGAACAAAGGAGCCGACAGTGGCTCTCTCTGCAGGGCGATGTTGACACGCAAGCATTGACGAGGCAGGCCGGCAACAAAGAGAAACTAATTAACTCAAAACCGCTCGGGTTACTAGCAGACGCATTCTAGTAGCTTACTGCCTCGGCTCGAGTAATTTAATAGGCTCTTGCTCGAGTAAGCAATAGTTACTACACGTGACTTTGTTTTTAAGTAAAAGTATTAGGGTGCTTTGGGCGTTATGTGTTGCAAAGACAAAACGAAAGACTTCAGTTATGACTTTTATTAATACACAGTATTTATTTGTGTATTTCCTGACAAGAAAAATTGTGTTTTAGTAAAAAGATTAAGCCGTCAGAACTACGCCTAAACCATTTATGGTCATTAGAGTGAAAGAATAGAAATTGCACCTGTGCTTGTGCAAACACACTCATTAATATATCATACGACACTTCAAAAAATGTCAAATCAAAAGGGGACTTCCTTTACGAATGGTAGCCGTGGCCGACATCGTTCAGGAAGACATCCTACACGAGGCCATCTCGGCTCTGTAGGAATCTATATATATAAAAGAAAGTCGTGTTAGTTACACTATTTATAACTCAAGAACGGCTGAACCAATTTGACTGAAAATTGGTAGGGAGGTAGCTAAGAACTGGGAGAAGGACATAGGATACTTTTTATCCCGTTCCCGTCGTTCCCGTGTGATGTGACATAAAATGTGGTATAACAAAACGCAACTGACATGTAATAACAAAACAACTCAGTCAAAATATAAGTCAGCGGTTCATTTGTTAAAAATGTAATAACAAAACGCAACTGACAGCTGATAATATTTAAAAAACAGTCTTGCCGGTTGATTAATTCGTATAAAACAAGGAATATAAATACTCTGTGCCTGTTTAAAGTTTCTAATAAAAAGAAAGAAAAGCGAACTTCAACTTCTAATTTAATTTTTTTTTAATATCGTATTGCTGTGCCATTTATCATCAATAAAAATACCATGCCGAGACCAAGACGATCAAATCTTTCTCGACAAAGCCGTAATGCAAGAGTAATTCGAAACATTGCGAATGAAAGCACTGAAGAAGAGCAAGAAAATGCACGTGAAGAGCGCCGCCTTAGTATGGCTCGACTACGTGCTTCTCACTCACAAGAGCAATGGGAGGCAGCCCGTGAAACGGCTCGGTTGGCAATGCGAAATCGTCGAGCAAACCTCAGAGATCAACAGCTAGATAATTTACGAAGCACAAGAAGAAATTCATCAAATACTGATTTGAATCGGGCAGCGTATCGATACGATTGCACGACTGATTACTGCTTGCATACTAGCGTTCGCATTGGGCCAATGGACGTTGTTTGCGAGTATTGTGGCGCATTAAAGTTTTCCGGAGAACGGCCAGGATTGTGCTGCCTTAATGGCAAAGTGAAATTGCCATTATTGACTCCGCCACCTGAGCCATTAAATTCATTGCTTCGTGGCGAAACACCCGAATCCCGTCATTTTCTTGGAAACACCCAAAAATACAATAGTTGTTTCCATATGACCTCATTTGGGGCAGACATTATTGAAGAACGAGGATTTAATCCGACATTCAAGGTATTTATATTTATTTAAACCTTCATGATTATCACTCATATTGATTTTAGTATTACGGGACTTAATCGCGTGTGTTATTTAAGCTAAAATTAATATTCAAGGTATTTATTTGTTTTTGTACTTATACACAATACAGTAGAATGATAACATATTGTATTTATTCCTGTAGTGTTTGTAAAGTAATAATGACTGTTTTTTTTTTGTAGATACAAGGACAGATTCACCATCGAATTAGATCATTGCAACCTCTCGATGATGGACAGCATAAATTTTTACATGTGCGCTCACATCATGATGTTGTAATCAAAAATGTGTTCCAGATGGTCGTTTATCCGCACTGATCACAACTTTGTAGTCATCATTTGGCATGCGCTCCAATGCACTCTTGAACAACCTGACCAACGCATGATGTTCTTGAAGCAGTTGTTGCAGATCTGGAAGAATTGCTCTTTTCGTTGCTGTATTGATCTCTTGACGTCGATCAAGTTGTTCCTCTGTGTTGTCCATGAAGTATATTTGTAAAAATTTATGCTGTCCATCATCGAGAGGTTGCAATGATCTAATTCGATGGTGAATCTGTCCTTGTATCTACAAAAAAAAAACAGTCATTATTACTTTACAAACACTACAGGAATAAATACAATATGTTATCATTCTACTGTATTGTGTATAAGTACAAAAACAAATAAATACCTTGAATATTAATTTTAGCTTAAATAACACACGCGATTAAGTCCCGTAATACTAAAATCAATATGAGTGATAATCATGAAGGTTTAAATAAATATAAATACCTTGAATGTCGGATTAAATCCTCGTTCTTCAATAATGTCTGCCCCAAATGAGGTCATATGGAAACAACTATTGTATTTTTGGGTGTTTCCAAGAAAATGACGGGATTCGGGTGTTTCGCTACGAAGCAATGAATTTAATGTGTGGCGGGTGGCGGAGTCAATAATGGCAATTTCACTTTGCCATTAAGGCAGCACAATCCTGGCCGTTCTCCGGAAAACTTTAATGCGCCACAATACTCGCAAACAACGTCCATTGGCCCAATGCGAACGCTAGTATGCAAGCAGTAATCAGTCGTGCAATCGTATCGATACGCTGCCTAACATCATGATGTGCGCTCACATCATGATGTTGTAATCAAAAATATGATTCATGGACCATGTGGCGCTATTAATCCTCAATCACCTTGCATGATCGACGGCAAGTGTTCCAAACGATATCCACGGAAATTAACAGCGGATACGGCGGATTCGGATTAACAGTCGAACTATTACCACAAAAGTTAAAAGAATAGATTTTGTGGTCGACAACAGTTGGATTGTTCCATATTCTCCACTTATTTCCAAAACGTTCAAGACACATTGTAACGTTGAGTATTGCAATTCAGTAAAATCTATTAAATACATCTGTAAATATGTCACGAAAGGCAGCGATATGGCGGTTTTTGGCGTCCAAGCCTCCAATACGAACGATGAAATTGCGCGCTATCAAGTTGGTCGGTATGTGAACTGCAATGAAGCGATTTGGCGTATATTCTCATTCCCTATACATGAACGTCATCCTACTGTGGTGCATTTGGCGGTGCATCTGGAGAATGGCCAACGAGTATATTTCACGGCTTCGAATGTTGCTCAACGTGCTGAAACACCTCCAGCAACAACATTGACCAGTTTCTTTGCGACCTGCCAGAGCGATGCGTTTGCGCGAACTTTGCTTTACTCGGAATTACACTTGGAATGCTTCATTGAAGAATTTTCAAAAATTACAACGACGGAAGCAAGGCGATGTGGTTCCTGGTTATCCGGATGTGCGTTCCACTGATGCTCTTGGTCGTATATATACAGTTCATCCTAAGAATGATGAATGCTTCTATTTGCGATTGTTGTTGGTTAATGTGCATGGGCCAACGTCATTTGAGTCACTACGGACTGTTAATGGTACAATATTTCCAACATATCGTGCTGCATGTGAAGAACTCAAGTTACTAGAAAACGATACCCATTGGGATACTACAATCGTTGAAGCCATTATCTCTGCATCTCCAAGTCAGATACGTACATTATTTGCTATCATCATTTCGACATGCTTTCCATCGAACCCATCTTACCTGTGGCACAAATACAAGGACAATATGGCAGAAGATATTTTACATCAAATTCGTGTCAGTTCAGGAAATTCCGATCTTAAAATGAATGAAGAGATACATAATCGGGCCTTGCTCTTGATCGAAGACATGTGTTATCTCATGTGCGGTAGTTTATTAGTCAGATTAGGAATGCCAGCGCCAAATTGTGAAATGAATGACGCATTTAATCGAGAATTGGAACGGGAACGTGAATATGATCACCAGGAATTAGATTTAGTAGTTCAAACAAATGTACCCCTGATGAATCCCCAACAAAAAGAAGTTTATGATACAATAATGAAGGCAATTGATGATGGAAACGGTGGTTTATATTTCCTGGATGCCCCTGGTGGAACTGGTAAGACATTCCTCATGTCAGTAGTTTTAGCCACTGTTCGTGCAAGATCCAACATTGCGGTTGCAGTTGCTTCTTCTGGTATAGCAGCCACATTGCTAGAAGGATGTCGTACGGCACATTCTGCATTTAAATTGCCGTTAAATCTTCAATCTATTGAAGAACCAACATGCAACATTACAAAGCGCTCCCCTACGGCCAAAGTTTTATCAGAATCGAAGATCATCATCTGGGACGAATGCACAATGGCGCACAAACGTGCATTGGAAGCACTTAACCGAACGTTGAAAGATCTACGTAATGACTCGAGATGTTTTGGAGGAGCAATGATTTTACTGTCTGGTGATTTCCGCCAAACATTGCCAGTAATTCCCAGATCGACTGCTGCTGACGAAATAAACGCTTGCCTTAAATCATCGAATCTATGGCGCTATGTTAAGAAACTTCAGCTAACAACAAACATGAGAGTTGCATTGCTGAACGATACATCTGCTGAAGATTTCTCTGAGCAATTGCTAACTATCGGCAATGGTCGAGTACCCGTCGACGAATCGAGCGGATTGATTTCATTTCCTCCGAATTTTTGTAACTTTGTCTCATCAAAATACGAACTCATCAACAAAGTATTCCCAAACATCATGACTAACCTCAAAAATAATGAATGGTTGAGTGAGCGAGCAATTTTGGCAGCTAAGAATAAAGATGTAGATGACTTAAATTACATAATTCAGGATGACATCATTGGTACACTGCATTCTTTCAAATCTATTGACTGTCTAACAAATGAAGATGATGCCACCAACTATCCCATTGAATTTTTAAACTCCTTGGATGTACCTGGCTTACCACCGCACAAAGTAAATTGATGAACAATTTGATTTATGCCACAATTCTCAAAGGAAAATTCAAAGGTGAGGAAGTTCTCATTCCGAGGATCCCGATGATCCCAACCGACATGCCATTTCAGTTTAAACGGCTTCAATTTCCGATCCGTCTAGCATTCGCCATGACTGTAAATAAGTCACAAGGCCAATCGTTGAAAGTTTGTGGTCTTAATCTCGAACACCCATGTTTTTCCCATGGCCAATTATATGTGGCATGTTCACGTGTCGGAAGACCTTCCGCGTTATTTGTTTTCGCGCCTAATGAAAAAACAAAAAATATCGTTTATCAAAAGGTGCTACAATAAATGGCAAATAAAGAATAATTGAATAATTATATCTTTTTTATTTACAATTACCCTAAGTTAAAAATTAAAAAAATGTGATAATGTGATATTGCCTTTAAGGTGGAACAAAGTTCACCGGGTCAGCTAGTTATTAATAAAACTGTAATTATTAACAAATAACATAAAGCAATCATTTCGAATCATTTAAAAATATATCTAAAAGATGAAGCGCATTAGCACTGGATCGCTTGGAAATAAAATAAATTAAATAATTAAATTCTATTGTGTGTTTAAAACAATCTACGAGTATGCTTAACACATACCGTCACAAAAAACCTTAAAATGTTAGAAGCTATTTAATATGAAAGGCAACTGTGTAAACTGATGGAGTACCTACAATTGGTATACCTTCTCCGAAGGAAGGCGTTTGTCCAGCAGTCGGCCACAGGCAGTCTACATTACAATATATGCTCCAATGTACAGCCGAGTATAACGATACACTCTGAGCTGACTCTTCAAGCCATAAATCTATCTTCGGATGTAATATTTCGGCGTCGGACGGCGCGCCCTGCGTTCCTCCTCGCCGCACCGATTGGACGAGCGAGGGCTGAGGTTTGCCTCAAGTAACGAGATATGAAACATTATTAATACTAAAGCAGTAAGTATTTTATTTTCGTTATTTTTTTATTTGGTCCTCTCAAATGTTACGAATTACATCAATAAATTTTAAAATTATTTTTGACTTTAAACGTTTCTATATTTGATCTCGATACTTAATAAAAATGTTTTCTCAAAGAGTAAAAAAAATCGTGACAAAAACCCAATGGTCAATATTTTATATCACCATTTTAAGACGTCTCTTCTCGCTATCAGTATCATTATGTAATACTCTAGTATATAAAACTAGAATACTTTATTTATAAGTGTTTTTATTCGTTTGTCTTGTCCCAGAAAAGTATAATATGTCAATTTTTATTTGGTAACACAAAAATAATGAAATTTAGGCCGAGACGATTGGATAAAGTTGAAGATTACGAGACTTCCATAAAATCAAAACTTTACTCTATAAGCGTGCGTGCGTACGTTGATAATAATAATCGGCCACACAGGGCATGGGTCCTTATATACCTATGTGTGTATTACGTACTTAAAATTACAAAAGCTAGTTATCCGTACACTCGGACCACTATCTCTTGCACATTCGCGATATTACACGCGCTCGCTATCCGCTTTCACGCTTCGCTGCACGCTGACGGGCCACTCAAACGTGAAATAGACATTCTCCGGCACACAAATATAACTCTTATAACATAATCCAAAGCGACGATTATAGCCTAAGCCGAAATGAGCTTTTTTGTGTGCATTACGTAAGGCTGTAAGAACATGATACTTATTAAGTAAAATGTAACCTGTTTCTGCTGGAATTTTCAAATTGAAGTTGCTTTTAATTTGCATGCTTCTAGCTTCGCAACGCTTGTTTTAACAAAAGTTCGATTTAAACTAATGAAGAATGATAGAATTTGGTTTTAAAATATTCAAATATATTTTTATTTTATCTCCGTAAAATTTTTACTATTAATAATAATAATTATTATTAATTATTTATTCAAGTAACAAGACTCATTTACAGATTTACAAGACAATAAAATAAAATAAACACTACTATCTACTACTTATACAATTTACTGGTCCAGCTGAAACTTTACAACAGCGGTTTATAAATATACAATCTAGTCTGTTAGCAACCATGATTAGAATTTTGTTGTCGCTGGCCCGGATTCTTTGAACCAAGGATGCAAACTTTTTTCGCATTAATGCGTAAAAAAGGTCTACATTCGCTTCAGCAAACATCCCTGAAGCACTACAGAAGCGAGGCAACCCCATCAGCAATTAGCAGTATTAAAAAGGAAAACAAGCCATACCAAAAAGATTATCAATTCATCGGAATCACTGTATCATGCATTAAGACGTTTCCTGTTGTTCGCTGCCAGCGGCAATGACCGCTTCAACAAATAATACTATACTTGCACTGTTCCGTTTTCGTTTTGTGTCGCAACGTAATTTTAAGGCGTTTCCTATCTTGCACAAGCGCTCTGTGGAACCAGCTTTCGCCGGCGAGTTTTCCGAACCGATATGACATAAAAACCACAAAGAAAACAGCCTACTCATTCCTTAGAGGTCTGCAACGTATCTGCAAGCGCTCCGGTGTTGCAGTTGTATGTGGGCGTTGGTAGTCACACCGGCTGTTTGCCACCTCTTACATTCAAAAACTTTAGGTTTTTTTAGGAGACGAGATTTCCGAAAAACAAAAATGTATTTACATTTATTTACAACAATACTAGGTATTGCTGTTTGGCGGTAGAATATCTGAGGAGAGGGAGGTGGTCCCTAGACACATTTGCACAAAGTCTTTACTATCAAATAAACCTTCGTAGAATTTAAACATTTAATAATTATTAAAAATACATACAATCATATTTATAACACTATCAAGTATCTAGTAAGTATACTAAAAAGTCTTAACCAGCTTCAACAAGTTAATAAGAATATTATAAAACTAAAAAACACCTCAGTTAAGAAGTTATGTGTAAATCAAATAAATGAAAAGTAAGAACTAGACCGAGACGAGTTCCCGAGACTAACTTGAATGCTAGTTCTGAGTAACAAATCTCCCATACAGCGTTTCATATTATAGAAATGTTTTTCTCTCAAATAAATAAAAGAGGAAGCGAATACCATACACTTGTAAGTGAGCCCTGAATGGAAGGGAATAAAGGAGACGCGGAGTGCGTGAGCGACGGCCTTTGCCCGGCTTCGCGGCTGAGCGCTCACGCTTAGGGAGCGGTCCCACTATGGCGACTACTGCTGTTGGTGACCATTGAGCCACAACATCATACAAGTTACTAAAATAATAATACCCTTGGTTACATAAAGTATTTATATTTTCACTTTCGTCTCGTTGTAAAGTTTAATATACGAACTAACTGGACTAAATATAGATTTTTTATATACCTTTTCAATTTACTTTTGGAATATAAAACGTACATTAATTGTTATTTTACATATATTTTTAAGAGCTCTCTTCATTTTTTAATTATACACAATTAAATTATTAGTATATTACTTTAAATTGCAGTTATAACTGAACTACAAATCTTCGTAATACTATATAATGGCGATTTCACTTTCAGACATTCCAGTTGCGTCCGTTGTGGAAGGGAAATATATTGTCGTCAGTCGCCGCAGCGAGTCGCTAGCCAGTCCGCATTGCACTCGGGTGGCGATGTGTATAGAGAAACGTGGATTTTATTATTTTTATTAAAATGTATAATATAGCACTAGACGCTCGTGAGCCTGCAGTGAATGGATCTAAAGAAAATAATGCTGACGTGCGCCATTCTACGAGTGCATGTTTTAAAGAACTGATTGTAAATATAAGAGCGGGTGCTTTTATACCACAATTAAACAAGACTAAGTTTATACAATAGTCGTTGTTTTTTGATGCGATCTACAACATCACTCCATGTCAGACGTAACTATGTCATAATCTTAAATATAGAACCATTCAGTTAGTTAAAATGACGATTTATTTCAAAACATATAATATGTAGTTAGTTATATAGTTCGTTGTCGCAGGCTATAGAATAATAATAAGTTAATGAATCAATTCGTGTAATTACTTTAATATTAATGTAACATTGAAGGACTGACATAGATATTAATTAGCAGAATATGTTATGTTCTAACAACACTGGTTGAAATAATAATTATTTGTAATAATTTTCTTTTTTACGACGGGAATAACATTATATTTCCAAATCAATTCGTAAATACTTTATTTATATATTTATATCAAAACTTCTAAAGAACCGATGACGTAAAAGTAACAGAAAAATTGGCAAGTATGTCGCTTAGAACGACCTCTTACAGACAACCAGTGTACATCAAAAATACATAAATGCATTTATATCCATATATAACAATACAACACATACCTGTACTTCTCAATAATCGTACTTTATATAATATTGAGAATTATACTAAATACATAATAATGAATCATATAGTGGGAGTATTTACTAGATATTGCTTGGAAAATGATGAATAAAGGTGGTCCCTACAGACCATCGATAGCAAGTAATGAGATTTAATATGTTTTATTCCTTTTTATAAGTGTAATTGTTATTAACACTTATAGCCCTTCCAATGAAATTTAATATCGGAATAACTGACGAGTGGGTGAGTAGTACTAGCCTAATGGAGCTTGCAAAGCCGTACCACTCGTTAAATATTCATAAAGATTATTTACAAAATCTTCGCTCTGGGTGATATAATGGTTTTGATAAGAACATTATATCTATACTGAATTATGGTAATTATCAAAATTTTATTCGTTATGTATGTATATACTTGACTATTCAAAAACAGTGTCAGTAGTTGTGGCCATGGTCACCCCACGCCGATCTCGCTCCAGCGACTGTAAGACATGTAATAAATACTTCGGAGCGGACATTGTCCGAAGCTATCGAACCTTTAAATCGCGTAAACTACGGATATAACATACCATCAAACATTTTATTTATAATAGACGAAAATATTATGTTTTTTCTTTTTTTATGTAAAGACAACGACAGAATATCTTTTTTTTTTTGTTTGTGCGTTGGAATATAATGAATAAATAAGTTTTGATAAATAAAATACAACTAGCCAAATGTAATTGTTTTTTAACAGAACTCTCAAGTAGTGAATTTATATGTTAATATAAAGCATAAGCATAGCGTGTTCTATTATAAAATAAAGTATAGTCGTTTGTTGAGACTTCTAATAATTCATTATCTCCTCTTTTCATTTTTCTACTCTACGTATATATTTGTGTGGGTGAACGTGCGTCAGTATATTACCATCCCTGAAAAGCAATATCGTATCTCCACAACAAGGGTAACACGTGAACTGATATCCCCATTTAAAATATTAATTAAATTAATTAAACTCGAGACAGTATGCTGAATTCGTACAAACCGCAGCAGTGGGTTCGGGTCGTGTTATTGCAACATAAATTATAGCCTACAAATGGAATGGCAGGTCCCGCGCGATATATGCTTCTGTGACATTTTTCACTGAAGCGAATTCTTTGACCCACTAGCCTGTTTCACTTTTAGAGTAATATCTCTTGTGCCTATTTCGCTTATAGTGATTTATATGAAAACGTTAACTCCGGCTCGCAAATTACACTTTTCGAAATGTACTTCCATTGTTTCCAACATTCCTCGTATCGAGATAGAATAAGTAATTCCCGCTAATGCGATACAATCTCGAAGTCGGGCTCAAGGAAGTTGGCGCAAAATAAACGTTATTTTATATTGTTATGATGTGCTGTTTGTTGGAGAAGTTGTATTACGACGTAATTTGAAAATAATGAAAACAACGTTTGAATTTTTTCCATTCCGTTTTTTATTAAAATATATAACATCAATATTATACCAGTAGGAGTATAATTTCCCATAATAAGAGCCGAAATGTTCCCGTGAATAAATGCGTGAATTCGAACCGAACATCGCGGTTCAAGGCCGAGTTAGTAACACTAATTTTTAATGTATAGTTTGCAGGTATTTACAATTCCATCTAATATAAAAAAGCGAAAGAGAGTTTATTTGTTATATTTGAACGAGTTAACTACTTCTTATACAATATCTTTATTTCTATAGTTTATAATAAAACGTCGATAGCGCAGTGGTAAAACCATTAAGAAGTCGCAGATCCGATCCTGACCGCTTGGGCTAAGGTCGTCCTTCCAACACAAGGTGTAGGATTAAATGACATTCCAAAAGAATATTAGTAATTTCCTTAAAACGGGCATTGCTATTATTATTTAAAAAAAAAACAAAAACGTGCCAATTAGGTACTAAGTACCGATGGTAAAACGTAAAGAAATCCATTTTCATATCATCTCCGAGTATATAGGCCTATACATGAGATCTAAGATGTTATACCCATTTTTTCTCCATTTTTTCTTATGCTCACTTTGACTCACCCGCCACGGATTGCAGGTTGCGTGAGCACTTATAGCAGTATGATGTGATGACCTTCATCGGCGACGGGAATACACAGGGCTGTAGAATATATCTTAGGATATAGTTTTCATTTATTCACCTACTTCTCGTTCATTCCTTTGATTTTTCAATTATTCATAGTTTTTTAAATTAACATTAGAGGTAAGTTTTGTTTTGGCGTAAATACTAAATAAGGCGGTTAATATGTCTGACGTGGGCGGAAAGATTATGATCGATGGGGGCGCCTTTAAATCGAACGCTGACTAAAGTATAAAACATACACAAAAACTTTTCATACGAGATTAGTAGGTCTCCAAAATGTATACAGAAAAGTCATACATAACTCACAGTAAACATTTTTGTGTTTAAAATAAAAGAGAAACATATAAAGACGAAACTAGTTTAGTTTAATTATCAAATAGTATTAACCACCTCAGACGCACCTCCGTCATCACCCGTACGCCTTCCTCAGGAGAGCCGGACACCCCCTCAAGAGAGCCGGACACCCTCCAAAAAGCCGAGATGGTTAAGGGGTTAGATCGCGTGAATCTTAACCGATGATCGTGGGTTCAAACCCGGGCAAGCACCACTGAATTTTCATGTGCTTAATTTGTATTATAATTCATCTCGTGCTTTACGGTGAAGGAAACCATCGTGAGGAAACCTGCATGTGTCTAATTTCATTGAAATTCTGCCACATGTGTATTCCATCAACCCGCATTGGAGCAGCGTGGTGGAATAAGCTCCAAACCTTCTCCTTAAAAGGGAGAGGAGGCCTTAGCCCAGCAGTGGGACATTAACAGGCTGTTACAAAATAAATGGTATGGTCGCGTAACATTTCCACTGAATAAGCACTACGGATACTAAGAATATAAAAACAAATGAAAAAATCTGGCTACTATTTATAATACTTGTAATAATATTACAAAACTTTTTAAACAACAAGATGTTTTAGTATAATATACATAATTAAGTAACTAAAGACAATGTACTCCAATTGATAAACTTAATTAGTAGAAACACTGAGTACTATTAATTACTGACTGACTAATATTAAATGTTATTTATTGAATAATATTAATTAAATATGGTTTAGTACCATTGAATTACCTGCAAACATTTTAATTAAATTTTACATTGACTGGTTGATATACCAAGCGCAGCCTAACATGATGAAATTCCTTACGGAACGTAAATAAGTACAACGAAAGGATCTTTCAAATTTCATCACCTGAGAGAGTGAAATGGCAAAGTTTGCATGAAAGTCGACCTTTTTTAAGTTTGTAAGTCATGAAATTGATGTTTAAGCTTTTGATTATGAAGAAACGAACATTCTTGGCGCGTTTTTCATGATCTAAGAGGGTGAAATTAGGTAAGAAAATTTTACTGGAGGTCTTTATTGGAGTTTAGTCTTCTGCTTATGAGTTAAAGACAGTTGTTACACGTTTTTGAAAATACATCACCTAAGAAATAGAAATTGGGATGAAAGTTTGTGTAGAATTCGCCTTTTAGTTTAAGATATAGAAGTTGGTGTTACGCTTCTGTTCTATTTTAGTTATTTAATTTTTAAAGCGCAAGTTCAAATTTCTCCATTAAATTAAATGTATTTGTTACACAGACTAGCTTTAAAAGATAGCTTCTTCTTCTTTTTCCTAGCGTTTTCCCGGCCTAGTTATGCCAGGGTCCGTTTTCCTACATCTTTGCCTCCACTTTGCCCGATCTAAAGCGTCGTCTTTAGTGAGATCGTGCTCTCTCAAATCGTCTCTCACAACATCGAGCCAGCGCTTCTTGGGCCTGTCGCGGGATCTGGGGCCTTCGACAACAAAGTCCAGGCATCGGTTCCCAACATAGTCTGGCGGTCTGCGGCTAATGTGGCCAAACCAACGGAGACGGCTTTCCTGCAACTTATTCGCTACATCGCAAACGCCAAGGCTACCACGGATGTGCTCGTTACGAATACGATCAAGTCGCGTAACACCACACATCCACTGCAGCATCTTCATTTCAACGACGTGAAGTTGCTGAACATGTCTCGCGAGAGCTGGCCACGTCTCGCTGCCATACAATAAGACTGGTCGGATGATGCACTTGTACACAAGGCCCTTTAATTTCACCGGTATCCTGTGATCACAGATTACCCCGGTGACTTCCCGCCATTTGGCCCAAGCTGCGTTTATTCGAGCTCTGACGTCTTGGTCGATTGTACCAGACTCGTGCCGTACGGACCCGAGGTATTTAAACTTTTCCGTCTTGATAACGGATTCTCCGCCTATGTTTATGGGCTCGGGGCCCGTACTGCCACAGGCCATATACTCGGTCTTCGCAACATTTAGCATCAGACCACCCCTCGCTAGCACACCCTTCCACTAGTTCACCTTTTGCTCCAATACCTGCTTGTCCTCATCTACCAGTGCAATGTCATCAGCATACATCATGAGCCAGGGAGACGGCTCATGGGCTTTCGCTGTGACAACGTCAAGCACTACACTGAACAGAAAAGGACTCAGGGCCGAGCCTTGGTGGACACCAACTGTGATCGGGAAAGGGTGTGTGTCGCCAACGGCGATCCTTACTATTGATTCCGAATGATGGTACATGTCTCGGATAATGTCAATATATAATATTATTAATTATTAATGCTATCTTTAAAAGATAGCATTAATAATTAATAAGAGTTATTTAATCGCGCAGTCAAGACGTGACGTGTACACAGGTTCTAAACTATCTCTATATGTTACTGCAATATTTAAAGTTTGAATGAAACCTTAATTATTAATAATTATTACTATTTTCTGTAGTTTGCTTTGTTTTTAATAACTCTTTTATTTACAAAATAAAAGAGTTATTAAAAGAACACATCTACTTGTCATTGTCAAATGTCAATGTTGAATGTCAATGTCTGTTGTAGATTAAAAATTTATTTAGATTATTATAGAAGAAAAAAAATGGAAAAGAAGAGTGATATTATTTTACACTATTTAGTTTTGTATTCCTTATATTTGCTTGTGTATTTATTTATTTTTCTTTTTTTCCTATTTCTGTTAGTTACAATGATTCTGTTGTTGACCTTAAGTGAAACTTTTACTTTTTTATTGTTTCTTTTGAGATGCTAACTGACGGGTTATGGACATGCTACAATAGTCTTATAGGTACACATAATTTTTATTACTTATTTATTTTTTCATTTATTTTATAATATACTTATTATTATTATCACTTTTATTTATTATTAATATTTTTGTATTTATTTTATTATCATTATTATTTGTTTTTATTTAATTATTATTTTTGTATTTATTTATATATTAGGACTTTTTCTACATTTATGGTATTTTATACTTCTTACTATAATGGCAGTAAACAAGAGCGACAATGATTCCATTCTTTCCTTATCATCCGATGACTAGAACACAGACACAGACTGTAGTTTTTACAGTATTCCTCCTTCTCTTTGTGATTCCCTTGACTCCCAATTTTCCGACGTTGTTAATAATTTTAACAGTATACATATAAATGCGCAGAGTATTCCAGCACATTATCCGGACATGTTATCCTTTTTTCAAATTAAAAATTTACATGCAATTTTGGTTTCGGAATCCTGGCTTAAGCCGTGTTTGCCTTCGACAGCCTATTCCCTTCCTGGATTCCATCTGATCCGTAATGATCGTATGGCAAGAGCTGGTGGGGGTGTCGCCATTTATCTGACCACGCCATTCATACCACGATCTCCTCCCTTCTTTCCTTCCTTTCTTATAAAATTAGACCTCCTAGAGCTAAACCTAGAATTCTCCTGCAACGCAATTTCGGAGGAATGTGTGTGGAGCAATAGCGAGAGGATGCTGCTAAAATAAACTGGTTAGAAGCTTTGAACGGTGTTACGGTTGATGAGCAGGTTAATATTTTTAACTCTCTTCTGACTCAACTGTACGACGTACATGCTCCTATTAGGCGTATACGTATAAAGCACTTACCAGCACCCTGGATTACTCCCAAAATAGAAATAAGAACTCCAGCATACGAAAAATTTGGCAAAAGCGAAATACAAGTCTAATCCATCTGATAAGATGAATAAGATAATAAGAACAAATTAAATTATAAAAAATATCGGAATCGTTGCAACATGCTGTTTAGGGATACACACCAAAGGCACATTTTTAAATGTGTCTTTGGTGTGTATCCCTATACTATAACTATAACTGTTGTTGAAGATGACAACACTTCCAGTGTCTGGAAATTTTTCAAGTCGAGTTGGCAAGTCACATATCGATACCTCCACTAGTACCCTGGATCTCAACCAACTTAGCCATCAATTTGCATCTTCAGTTACCATAAATAGTACAATTAAATCTAATACCTTAATTCAACTTTCTGCGTCATCAACCCCGACTTTTTTTCCCTTTACTTTTCGTGATTTTACCGAATGTGATATTAAGAAGAATATCTTAGCTATAAATTCTGATGCCGTTGGTTCTGACTGCATTAGCCGTAAAATGATGATCCTACCTATTATTGACTATTTAATTCCCACTATAACTTGCATATTCAATAATTCCATTAATTCCTGTACCTTTCCTGACTCCTGGAAAGATGCTCAAATAATCCCTCTACCTACAAAAATAATCCTTCGTCCTATGGTGATTACCGTCCTATTTCCATCCTTCCATTTCTTTCTAAAGTTCTTGAGCGTCTTGTACATCAACACCTTAACCTCTTCCTGTATTACTACAACTTGCTAAATCCTTTTCAATCTGGTTTCAGATCTGGCCATAGTACGGTTACTGCATAAGTCACCATTACCGACGACATCAGATTAGCTATGGATAACCAGGATTTTACAATTTATCATTGATTGATTTTAGTAATGCTTTCAATACTGTAGATTTCAACATACTCCTGGCTATACTAAATTCTCTTAATATATCTCCATCGGTAATTAATTAGTTTCATAGTTATCTCAATAGTCGCCGTCAACGTATTCGAATCCAAGATTCTTACTCGGACTGGTTGGCGGTAAGTGCCGGTGTTCCCCAAGGCGGTGTCTTATCTCCTCTTCTATTCTCAATTTTCATTAGCTCTGTAACTCAACATATCTCTTCTTGCTATCACTTGTATGCCGACGATCTCTAAATTTATGCTCATTGCAAAATTACTGACCTACCACATACCTACATTCAATTAATTAACTCTGACTTAGACAAAATTTTAAAGTGGAGTTTTTCTTTTGGTCTTAAGGTAAATCCTATTAAAAGCCAGGCTATTATAATTGGCAGTTACAAATTATTACCCCGTGTAGACTATTCTCGTTTGCCACCTGTAGTTTTTAACAATACTATAATCCCATTATTCTAGATCTAAATTTCTCGTGGATGTCACAAATAAGCGAAGTGAGCAGGAAAATGTTTCACTCGATTGGGTCCATTCGTAGACTACGTAATTTTCTACCTATTCCTACCAAAATTGCGTTAGCGCAAGCCATCCTCCTGCCCATCCTTGATTACGCTGACACCTGGTATCTTGACCTAAAAGAGGAGCAATTAAATAAAGTCGAGCGTATTCAAAATCTCTGTATTCGGTTTATATTCGGACTCCGCAAATTTAAACACATTTCTGAATTTCGAAATCTTCCCCAATCCGTCTTCGCAGGAATACTCATATTATTTCTCTTCTCTACTGTATACTTTTTCATCCGAATTCTCCTCACTATCTTAAACACCATTTTGAATTCCTTAAGGACTGGCACGGTCGCACTCTATGATCTGACGATATTCTTATTCTTAAAATTCCTTCTCACTTTTCTTCTTTTTATACCAATTCCTTCTCTGTCCAAGCAGTTCGCCTATGGAATTCTTTACCACTCCACTTAAGACGATCTCAAGCTATTAACACATTTAAAATCCGACTCAAGGCGTATTATTTATCTTTATCTTTATTAATATCAGGGGAGTGTTGTTTTATTATCTGCCGCACTTTATTGCTATTTATTATTATAATTATCATAATTACACATTTTTTTAAACATATTATATTAGTATGTTAATGTATATATTATTTATTTATATGTATGTATATATATATTTATTTAAAAAATAAAGGATAAAAATTGATATGATCAGTACACCTCCTTACCGCTTTATTTATTTATTTCTTGTCCTTCACTCAAAGGTTGTCTGGAAGAGATCGCTCTTTTAGCGATAAGACCGCCTTTTGTACAAAATTGTTTTCGTTTTTTTTATGTTTATGTTTAAAATGGTTCTGTAACTATTTTGTTTTACAATAAAACATTCTAATCTATTCTAAATTTCTGTGAAATAATATCTCATTAGTTATTTGATTAACAATTTTGGTTGTAAATGATATGTAAGTTTCATCTTGGTTTAGAAGTTTAGTAAGTTTTTGTGGCAGTTTACGGTAATTAATAAAGGGTTCCCTCCCAAATCTGGGTATAAATCGAGGTATTGCGTAGAATCTGAGTCGATTTATTTTAGACATTTTTTTTGTTAGCTCTGAAGAAGAACTCTGATACTTAAGAAAATTCGCTGGGTTTCTAAATAATGTTTCTGATGGGAGATCCCATCGGGTACATGGCTAGTATACAAATAAAAAAGATCATTGCGCCGTCGGTGTCCATTCGCAAGCGCTTTAACTTTTACGATCGTAAGGCACACTACCACGTAACAATCTTCTTGTTTCGATTTTCTTCGAAGATGTAGATGTTCGCAGCTGGAATCGTTCAATCTCCATTCATCACATTGTCTTAGCTCGTAGCATTATATTTATCTTTTAACTTTTCTTTTGGAATACAATTATGATTTTTCATCTTGTTATGTAATTATATACTAAGAGTAAACAATGTTTACTTCCAAATTTAATATTTATTCTATTTCAGGTGCTTATTTTAAGCACTTTAAATAGAATTGTCTATTAAAAAAATTTATTATGTTTTAATGTCCTTGAAATAGTTCTTAACTACTCTAGAAGTGATGTTGAAACGCTAGTTCCTTAATATTTATCCCCTTTTCGGTTTTAGTTACATGTTATATAACACTTAGTACTATAAGATATGTATATAAACTGTTATTTTTCTAGGAAGCAATCTCTCTGCGCTCAAATGACGACGCTCCATAACGTAAAGAATCTCTCACAATTCAATTTTGTTGAAAACTCTTCTGTATTGATAAAATTATAAAATCATAGCTAAATACCACATTACACCAGCAAATAAAACACATTAAAATTCGAACAAATGCATTTTAATTTTGTGAAAAAAACTAAACATAATCAAAAAGTTTTTAAACGACCAGCCAGTATGTAACGTGGAACAAAAAAGGTTACATAAGTTTTATTGATTAATATAATATTATATAGAATTTGTAACATGATGCATGTTGCTTAGACTTAATTGATGAGTGTATTTTGTTACTTCTCAGGTCCTTAGAACGTCACCGCGGTTTTTGTTGTGTCCTATGAACTTTATATTATTATATTAGTTCTACAACAACACTTAAGACTACTATACTTGCAAATAATAAGCAAACATTGCAGACTCGATATATAGATAATATTGTTTACTGTGGAGCTGAATGGGTATTCAGCGTGTTTATGTTCAATCTAAGTACAAACACACGCTCTCTGCTCACAATAGCCGCCGCGTAAATAAATATGAGTCGACGATGGATAATTAATTAAATCACAGCGCGTATTATTACTCCACATATCTGCCAGAAGTAAAACAGACGATTGTTATCTTTTGTCTTATGTTACTTGCAAATAGAAAGTTAAAATTTCACAAGACACAGTGAGGGTTTTTTATAAAAACGAATTAAAAGGCAGTCCATCAATCAACATTACGAATACTGTTGGTAATTTTGTAAGCACGACGTTTATTATTAAATTATTAATGGTTTTGGTTGTAATAAGTAAAATTTCTGAAAATTAATGTTAACAATTTTTCAAGTCACTAACTAAGGACAATCTACACATGCGTGTGTTGTCATGTCATGTGGAGAATTCCAAATTATGTGCGTTCATGTTTTATGTGCGCGCATGTCTTATAACTGATCTACGTCAAACATATTGTAAGCGTTGAATCCGATGATTTCGATTTAATTATTATTAATTAACATTCACCATTAAAAGTAGGTGAACTGTCTGAATGAATTGACCAAATTACAACTCGACTGATTTTACTTTTCCTTATCTTGTAAGTCTACACAAGTAGTTTGTAATTTATACTCAAGCTAATTTACAGACCAATGATTTTTATTTTAGTTCTTTTGTGTTTTTGAAATGATTTGCCGACCGAAAAAGGCTTTGATAGACAGACAAAATGATTTTATAAAGGTTTAATGAGGGTAAAAGTTAGTCATAATTCCTTAAAACTCAGGGATTATCCTGGAAAGGGTTAGATTGTGGACTTTACTTGAGATTTATAGCGTCTCTATCATCAAGGAACACAGGCGAGTATATACAGTTTATTTTGAGAGGTTGTTTGCGATGCCTCATTGCCTGGCGCATATATATCGACGACGCCCCCAGCGACGCGGTGCCGGCGGCGGGTGTTTGAGGAAGACATTGCATTCAATCTCACGACTCTTGATCGAGTATCGACGAGCTATCCACGGGGGAAAGATTTAAGTGAGAAGCGACAATCATTGTTGTCACTTTATACATTACCTAGTTCTATATATCTTATATTGTCGTATGTTTTATTGAATATTGTAACAACTACCATTCAGGAAAACTATAAATCACGATACGACATCACCGAATGATGAAGCCGGCGTAAATGCTCTTCCTTTCAAGAGATTGTAACCTTTTTTCCATGTGTGTATTTTTATTTCATTTATTTACTTTTATATTGTAAAAAAGTCAAGAAACTAGAATATTAGACTACTAAGAATAGTCAACTTACCTATATATTATTTTTATGTTATGGCAAATGGGCCTCACCAAAATGCCACCTCATGTTGAGTGGTCACCACCGCCCACAGACGTTGGCGATGTAAGAAACATTAACCATGGCTTACATCGCCGATGTGCCACCAACCTTAGGAACTAAGATGTTATGTCCCTTGAAACTAGAATTGTAGACTTGTTTTAATAGTTTGGTAAAATTTGTAATACTTCGTTCGTGATTATAATATGAAAGTTATGATTGCGCTTGAATTTTCTAATAAACCAGGTAGCTACAAAAACACATGACTCAATTTGTCCCAGTCATTAAGACGACTAGTATCGCCGAATTGGATCGCTTTATGTTTTGAGTTAGGACAAGCGTCACTGCAGACGGAGTTAGCCCAGTCAAGTCTGGCGCGCACGATAAGTAATTTCGCAACTTGTCTAGTTAATCACGAGAAGGTTCAGTCGCATCTCGTCTCAATATAACTACGTGCTACAAATGTGTGTGTGCCCACCTCCTGCCAAAGTAAATGGATATTGTAATATGATTTCACATTAAAATGCACATATTTCATTGTACTGATGTAATTTATTACTGTGTTATTATCAAATTACTGTTTGAAAAATGTGTAGGCGTCGTATTCTTCCAATAGTCTAAGTTAAGGTGAAATCTCAAAATATAGAACCATAACGCTTGCTTATTAATTGTAAAAAATATACAAAAAGTTTCAATTGAATTACTTAAGACCTACAAAGAAGCGCGAAAGTACCTCAGCGAGATAGCTCGCGGTTTTCGATGATCTTTACACACATCTAATGTTAACATTAGTAGATACGTATGAAAATAAAAATAAAAAGTGCAATAGTAAAAAATGATGTACTATAATACTCATAAACTAACACATAACTTTATGAAAATATAATAAAGATTAATTAATTAATTAATTTGAGGCTCTGATATATAAAAGATTTACTATATTATCTCGCAATCCGCAATCCACAATCCACTTGGATTTAGTTATCAACTTAAAAAAATATTAATTTTAAACATACTCAAACAATGGATTCTCTTTGTTGTTTCGATACGAACGTACTCAACTTAATCTCTGTCCCATGTGCACCGGCGTTAAACCTGGCCTCGGCTGCCAGAGCTGTTCAAATAGCGTCCTTATTACTATCACGTTTAAGTTCACATAAATATGTCTCATATTGTATTAGGAGTTGTAATGTAGCTCGTATTACGAAAGGATAAAGTTTATATTTTGCCCCAGATAAAGGTGTATCGCAGAAAGGGAAATATTAGGGTACTATTTTAAGCAGAATTACTGCTACTGTGATTTTATCGTGTCGGTACGATATTGAAATGTCGCAAGGGATTTTGTTGTTTGACTTATTACTTGGTATCTGTTTAGAAGTTATTTTGATTTTATTATTATTGAAATGTCCCGTTTTGGGACCTGTATAATATCGTCATTGTTTCCGTTAGTGTGTGACAATATTGTTTTAACCTAGCTACAATAATTTATGAGTATAATAGAGTATTTATTATAATAAGTAGTGGCTCATCACAGCCCCAATGTTCGGGTATTAAGAGATAGGGCGTGACCGTGAATGCGAAACCTGAAGAGGCAGCCGAGATGGCACGCGCGGGGAAGCGGTCACTCCGATTGGGCAAATGGATATTTCTTTTAGGAAACTGTTAGTAGTAAGTCGGATTTCTTCAGTGCCTTAAGTAGTTTCTGCGCCGGATATCGGATTCCCGTCCTAACGAACTATCAGATTCATGACATCGAGAGTGCATAGTATGCGAAAGCACACTGCAATTGATGGTTGTGGTAATAAATTGGTAAGCAGGACTTTATTTCTTCCTTACTAATTTTTACTACTGACTCTGGATTTAGTTAACGTGATGAGTGTTGACAACTGAAAGAAATTGTGTACTTAGTTGGTAAATTAATCATTGACTGATATATATTTCTGAATTTAATTTTTAGTTTTTTTATTTGTGACCATGTTTTGTTATTTTATTTTTGTTTTAAAAACCAAAAGTATCTCACACGAGGCTTACGAGTCCGAAGTTGTTTGGTCCGAAAATGAAACGATCAAATGCACGGCGACTGGCGGAACGCCAGGACACGGACGCGGATGTGAAGCTGACAACACAATAAAATCGTTTATAGCGCATAATGGCTTTCATTAGGCCGATCTTATCTTCAGCACATTTATTTATCTTTATAGACACGTATATATTGCTGTTGCATTATACACGTTTGGTATGACACTTCAATTATTCCTGCTGCGTCGCCGGTTACTTGCCATCATTATGATAAGCGTTACTCATGGCAGGACAACAGTGTTCAAGGCCACGGTTTTAAACAAGAGTTTGTTTTAAATATGGTGACTTATTATTATTTGAAAGTAAAAATACTTATCTAATATTTTTTATTAATCCAGATAAATATTATTAGATTTAAGCAATGCGATGCATTTCTATTCATAATAACAATTTCGATTTAGATCACAATAGCAGTAAAGTTATTGTCTACAAACTTTATAGAATATGGTTGATCAGTAGAAAGCTGCTTCAGTTTATTGTACCTAAATTGTAACAATGTCCATTCCTTTGTTTAACGTCAGGCCGCAATGCAAATAAATACTCCAGTGTAGTTGATTGGTAGCTTGGAGACACCTAGTGAATGGCTGGAGCGGGCAGCGTGCCAGCTTGCGGCGCACCGACTTGGACTTGATGCGGATACAGTGAAACTAAGTTTTACAGACCTGAGGTAGCTTAATAATACTGACATTAAATTAATCGAAGTATTGTTCTGTATTTTGTCTCAATTAATTGCCTATGAAATTCTAAATATAGACCTGTGATGATGATAGAAACTTCGTGGAATAAGCTCCACGAGAGGAGAGGAGGCCTTTGCCCAGCAGTGGGATATCTCTAGATGTTACGTACGAATGTAAATGACAACGGACCGTATCTAGTCTTGTTATGTCAGATCTTGTATTTAAATAGCGTAGTTTGATACAATAGAGAGATTACTAAATACTAAATGAATATATATGCGTTGAGTATTAAGATTGCTAGTGAATGGTATCTTACTTAATTAAGACATATCTATCTTAACATATATCTTAATTTTACCCGGAGACGCCCAGGAAGCTTGTGGCGTGGGCTCCTGAGAATAAATTTTAATACATATTTATATGTATACAGGCGAATATTTTTAAAAACAACAACAGTGTTGTGAGGTGAGGCAATATAAATAAAAACAAGTTAATTATGTGTGATGAGATATAAACGAATACTACAATACAATTGATATCGAGCCAAGATATTCGTCCCTCGCGTCGCGCGGCGCTGTAACAGCGCAATGCGCGCCGCACGCTATCATAATATGATTAAAATTACAACTTATTAAAGACTCGTTTTAATATTTTTCAACTTTATTATTTGGCAAGCAAACGTTTCTGAAGTTAGCTTTAATAAAAGTGACTGTAAAACAAAAATGTATGTGACATTTCGCATTTTAACTTAACAGCCCAGTGCAATGCGAATGTCCCAAGATAGGACAAGCGGCGCATTACTATGGTCGAATCGCCCCGGGACGGTCCGGCCACTGGCGAGGTGCCAGCGCCCTGCCAGTTCACACAACCTTGTATATAAATGTAACAAGAGTTACAGTGTAATAAGCTACGAATATTGATTAAACTGGAACGTTACAGGATTACACATTTGAGCTCACATCGCAGCCTGTACAACTACACCGAGCAGGGAATTAGAAAAAAATAATATATATACAATCTCTTCTTCTTAGTCTAGCGTTTCCCGGCCTATTCTAGGCCAGGGTCGGCTTTCCTGCATCTATTTCTCTACTTTGCCCACATCTAAAGCATCCTCCTTAGTGAGATCGTGCTCTCTCATGTCATCCCTCACGACATCGAGCCAGCGCTTCTTGGGCCTGCCGCAGGATCTAGGATATCTAAAATATAAGCCTGTAATGGTTACACGGGGATCATTATACAATTTTGTGTGTCTTATTTGCGTATTAAGAAAGCAAAGGATAAAGAAATACATTAAGACATTACTCAAATTATTAAAGTTACAGCCGTTGGTATCCCATTTATTTAAATACAAAATGAAAGTGATATAAGTTAGAAAACTTTATCGTGCTATGTGTGTGTCTCGCTCAGTTCCATGTGTGAGTGCGAGTCTCGTCGACGTATCTATTAAAACGTTTCAAATGCATTTGTAATATTACATTCAACGCGAAACCGTCAATCTGTTTAAATGCAATGTTATTCGTGTATGAAATGAAATAAACATAACTTTTATCAGCATCAAAACCGGGCGGGACTCGTAAACGTAGGGAGGTGTAACGCGGTAGGGCTGCCACAAATCGACTACATGAAAAATAATATATATTTTATTCATGTCACAATTTCAGTATGCTCATATTATTATTATTTATTTGTTAACCTTGTAGATTATACATCTCAGTTTTACATTTTTCAAGATCATAGAATCACACTAAGAGAACGTAACGGAAGAACCTTTACGCCTACAAAGTATTATAATATATTTACAAGCTGATAACTTAAGCTCATATTGCTAGATTTAATATACATCATTGAATACGTTATTTCATAAATTTAATTTAAAAAAAGAATATCTACTAAATGTACATAAGCTAAGAAAGAATAAGAATACTCGCGACGACCCTACAATGGCGTGATATCGTGGTACATTACAAGGATTAAAGAAGCGGCGCGGCGCGAGGGCGGGAGCGGGCGCGGGCGCGGGCCGGCTCGGCGCTGTAGCCGTGCACTCTCAATTATGCAGAAAAGCGCCCGTGCCTCCTGCTACGGCGGCGATCTAGTTCAGTGCGCGTGTAAGCGTCGTGGAGCCCTCAATGTTACCCATGCTTGAATAACTTATACTTCGAATTACGTATAAAGTACAAATGCATTGAACGTAAATAAGTAAAAAATAACAGCCCGTTAACGTCCCGCTCCAGGGCAGAGGCCATAAAGATTAGGAGGCATAGGCTGTAATCTTAAAGTTAAGGCTTCGAGCTCATTTCATTACGTTTCTCTAATGATAGGTGGTGTGCTGCTCTTCTCCCGTGCACAAGGTTTATAATAATGTAAAAACACAATTTATTAACTAAATGAAAACTCAGTCGTGGTTGTCAAATGATATAATAGTCAGGTGTCGATTGCATGACAGTTATATTAATCAATATTGATACAACGAGCGATTAACACGCCCACACTCGCACCGACCGACAACCATTAGCTAATTGCTTGGAAAAATGCCACCGAGTGACGTCCTCCGCAGCGACAGGACGACGCGTTCGCCGCGCTTACTTACACACACACTTGACGCGCTCCGTGTTGCATCTCTGTAGTCGGTACCGACAGCGCCGACATGTTTTTTTGGTAGTAGTAACAAACGTTTACACGAACCGCAATTGTACGAGAGAACAAAAACAATACTTTTTTAACGTAAGCTTTGCTGTTAATAATTGTCTGTTTCGTTCGTTGCTATTAACTAAATTATAAATTTATAAATTTTGTAAGTATATTATAATTCTGATACTACCCTGTGAAATATATATTTTATTTTTTTACAATGTAAAATTGTTTTTATGCTAACATATTTTTTATACTTTTTCTTTACACTTTTATTATCATTTTTTTATATTGTTTTATATTGATTAATTAACTTATCCTGTGTGTTGTCCATTTCATTTAATTTCATTACGAAAATGAAAAATCTATTTAAACATACTCCTAGTTTCTAAAATCAAAACCAAGCGTAGTTGAGACTCAAAACTTTTAAATGCTTTTAAATGTATGTACACATTTAGTTCAGTAATTATTTTAAATTGTGGGATGTTTTTATAAACAGAGTCTGCAGATTACCAGCAGACGAGCTCGTGAAATGTAATCGTGAGTTCCGCAAACAGATTGTAAAGAGCACTTAGAATGATTGTTATCTTTTTATACGCAAACAGTTCACCAGACATAATGACGACAAATATTTTTAAGCTTCGCCTAGACTTGATAAAGTGGTAGCTGACAAGCTGTACAATAGTGTGAGATGTGTGACGTAGGTATATGCTGTATTTTTACTAAGTGTTCTTCTTTTGTTTTGTCGAAATATATTTTAATCTGGGTCTTAAAATTTCCTATGAAATTAAAATATTAATTGTGGCTTCTCAATAATATCTAGAAACTGCGAGACTTACTAAAAACACAGGAACAACTATAAGCTGGTAACGCGACAACACAGGGATAGTGATTCTTTTCGAGGTCAGAGTTTTTTGGAATCCTTTTGTAAAAGCGCATATAAAATGTGTACGCTTTTAAAATATGATCCCAGAAAACGTCGAGAAAATTTTAAAATGAAAGTTTAATAAAAAATAAAAAGATTAATCACGTTCGTGTGTAAAATAAATTTGTGGGTATTATAGAATAACTAATGACTTGAATAATGGGTCTTAATTGAACCGCAGTTGTGTCTTTCAAGTCCCTTGTCAGCCCGTAAGCCGTGTGCTATTACGGCTTCTAGTTCAAAGGTATTTTTTAATCTTATCTACGTACTTTAAGTCTTTGGTTCGTCTGTGTGATCTGGCGCGTTTCCTCCGTGTGGGCAGCGCACCGTGAGCGAACAGTTTATTTGTGGCCGGATAATCCTTTCGCCGGCGGCGTCTTCACTGAGCTGACTTGTATATTACCAGACTTAAGTTAAGCGACATTCATATTTTTATCATTGACATAGTATTATTGGGTCATTATATTTCGTACTTTTAATAAATTCGTTCTTTTTTATAAAATACGTAGGTAAGTAATAAGCATTGGAACTTACTTACCTTTCGTATATATTAACCACCCCTTACATCGCAAATGCGCCACCGACTTGGGAACTAAGATGTTATGTCCCTTGTGCCTATGGTTACTGGCTCACTCACCCTTCGGAACACGACAATACTAATGTAGGCCTAGTGGTTAGAACGCGTGAATCTTAACCGATGACCGTGGGTTCAATTCAAAACTGGGCAAACACCACTGAATTCTCATGTACTTAATTTGTTTATCGTTTGTCTCGTGTTTGATGGTGAAGAAAATCATCATGAGGAAACCTGCATGTGCACTGAAATTCTGCCACATGTGTATCCCAATGTGGGTTACATTGGAGCGGCGTGGTGAAATAAACCTTTTCCTCAAAAAAAAAGAGAGGCGGTCTAGCCCAGCAGTGGGACATTCACAATCTGTTACTATACTATATATACGAGTATAATGCAAAAGTATGGTTCCAGCAGATTAAAATAGAATATAGTAAGTACAGTAGAGGGCAACCAAATAAAAACAGACCGGCAGCGGGCTGCAGAAAAAAAAATCCTGAATATTTTTTTCATGCAGTTTTTTGTTAACTACGTCTACTTCAAATGAGTGGGAAAGGAAGAGATAATTATCACAAACAGCTAATTAATTTATTACGAATTAGCCATTGGATATCAAATCCTAAGTGTGTATAGTTTGATGAAATATATATATATATATATATTGACTCAACAAACAGATTAAAATAATCGATTTATTACGTAAAATAAAGACTAAATATAATAAGATGTTATTAGCTGGTATAATATTATAAATTTTATGACATCACTAAATAGTACAGTACGACGCACGCGCGAGACACGCCAGGTATGCTATATTGAGTTACGAAACAACTTAATTTCCAACGGCTCGCCAGACTCGCCTGCACTTTTTTTGTGAACATCAGAGCGTTAACATTATTAATTTTAACTTGCTTGTAACTGCGAACATTTTCAACTGTTTTCACGAGTTCGCTCAAAAGCGAAACGCGTACAACTCTATTAATATCAAGAGATACATCCGCGTGTAAATTACTTACACTTTGTGTACGAATTATATTTAATGTTATTGGTTTAGAAGGACTGTCTTGTGTTTTAATTTTAAACTGTAAAATTATACTTTTAATGGAATTTAATATTTCTTCGCTTGTTAGCAATGTGGAGCTTTTTTTGTAACAAAATGGAATAAACGTGTTCTGCACTGCACTGCACACTGTTAACCCGAAGGATTATCATAGTTAACAAACGCCGCATGCATCCGGCGGCGTTGTCTAGTGGTCAGGATGTAACGCTGCCGGTACTGAGAGCGTGGGTTCGAACTTATATAATTAAATCCCGGATTGGGTTATCAGATTACTATATTGAATTGACACTTTGGATATGCTACAACAGGCCTTCTGTCGCAAATACTATACTCATACCAATACCAGTTACTCTTAATGGTCCCAATTAATGTTTATACTAGAAATAGATATTACAAACATATATATATTTTGAACTAAAATAAGAAAAGCTCTACTTAAAACATTTTCAACACACATTTTAAAATAAATTATATTTAATCGAATGGGAAACGAGAAACTACCAGGGCGGCAGCCGCACCGCAGAGGTGGCACGTGATACACGCGATGCCGACTCATCTCCGACACGTTAAACTTTTCCTGTAAATAACCTTTAATTTCCTCTTTCGAATTTCCCATAATCATTTTTATATGAAATAGTAAATTATGGAGTTTGAAATGTATGTATGTATGTATGTATGTTTATTATGAAGCCTTCAGTAATTATTTGTTTCTATTGCACTAGAAAATTCTACGTATATTTTTAAAGAAAACATTTTAAAAGAAGGATAAATATGAGAATATTAAGAGGTGGGTGTTATTGACTTTTTATTGAATTAACTATTTAACTTTTTCATGATTTAGTGACACTGATTTAAGGGTTTCATTATAAAGCTGCAGCTCATTAATATTTCACTGTTCGGCAAAGCCGTCCTCACATGGTAAGTAGAATCGCTTTGAGGTTTATTCCACCATTCCGCTTCAATACGGGTCGTCGATGAAAATGTTTTAAGTTGGTACTTAGTGTATTTAAATAATCTATGTGTATCATTGAGAAATAAGTCAACTACAGTTAAACAAGTCTGGGTACAATACAATAAATACAATGTGTCGCCAACCACATCGTGATGATATATATTATATGCCTTGTGCGTGTAATTACACTGGCTCACTCACCATTCATGCCGTTCAAATTATCAAGCTCTTTGGCGGAATAAGACCTGGTGGAGGACTGATTCAATGTCAGTTAATTTAAATTCATTGCGAGAAACATTTTATAATGAAAATTGGAAAATTGTATTTTCTTTACGTCAATGTTATCAGATTACGTTTCTTCTTTATCGTCTGTCAATTTATTCGTGAATATTATATTTCTACCTGTAAATGATGTTAGAGAAGGTTCGCTATAAATGGCTTTCAAGTTTAGAAGTCCTGTCACGGATAACGAGAGCATAGCGTCTTTAAATACAATGAAAAATATAAAAAATGTGCTATTATGTGAACACATAGATGTACACGCCAGTTACTGGTCCATATTTCGTAAATATTAGTATTGATTTTCAGACCATTAAATTATATAAACATACTACTTTGACATCGATAGATTGGCAGTAATAATTCTAGACACGTATAATTTAAACACTACGTTTCCTTTCAGATTTGCAAACGCGCTCCTTTGAATTAGCTTAGTACGAATAATTCGAATTAGCTGTTATAAATTAGTCATATTTTATTAAGAAAGCAAAATGTATATAATATTTAATTATTTCTTAGAAAATAAACCACCGTCTACTAATTAAGGCAAGCCGACGTCGAGGTTTACAAATAAAATTTGCGTTTTAATATTATCTTTATTCCTAAAATTATAAATCAGTATATGGCACTTGTTTTATTATACTTGAAATAAGTTATAAATATAATCAATTATGTTAATTATGCAAAGCTTACAATTCTTAGGTATTTATTTTTAATATCAAATATTGTAAATGTAACTCACTCGAGGGATGGTGAACGATTCTCACTTAGGCTAGTATGCGGCCGTGGCTCTACTCCACCACACGGGGAGGACAGGTTTGTTGTACTTTGTCCTTTGTTGTGTACCTAACAGCGTATATTCAAAGTAAAAATGGTATTGTTTTTAATGAATAATACATTCAAAAAACAAGCTTTCCAAGTATGTAAAAGTCACTTTATACACACCGTACTCCTTGTACGGTAGATGGCACGCGAGTCGTATCGGGTAATTGTATACAATAATTTAATAAATAATAACTATAACAACTCTACAGAATTTTAAATTGGAATGTCCTATTGAAGTTATTTATGTTTTTATTTATCCTATTGTTACCGACTTTAGATATATCATTGTTTTAATAACGCGGAAATATACAATATTTTAATAAGTCACAAAACTATATCCTACAAATTTAGTATCTCAATTGATTCTTTCCGTTTAGATTAAAATATTTATTTTGATTAATAATATAAGTTTTATTTTGACTCGAAATTGAACTTATAATAAAAAGTCGGAAAACCAGCCATTCGTTTGCTAGATACCGAGCAAGAAAGGTGTGCTGGCAAATAAATAATTGTAATACCAAATTGCAAATTGTCTTTAATTATAATTCAAAACCTAATGACCTTGAAGTAAAGTGCAGTAGTGTAAAATAAAGAGTTGTGCGGTTATTGTGTTAGACTAATAAGAGAAGGGCATAACACTATAAATACTAATATATATGTAATTATTATTGTCCTTTTATACTAAACAACTTAGTGAGATAGCTTGAATATCAATAAATAGAAACCGAAAGTCCGACAGTCATGGTCGAAATACTTTCAGGTCGGAACAAATGTATCAAGGACTCGATAATTACGGCGTGCGATGTGAATGGAATGTCTCTTACCAATGTACTATCATTGGTGAACCTCACCAAGGTAAGTTGAGTACTCGCCAGTTATTCTACCGCTAAGCAACCATGCTTTGTATTGCTTTGTTTTTGATTTAATGGAGAGTAAATTAATATCTATTAATTCTCTTTTAGAGCCTTGGAGATTATTCCACCGCGCTGCTCCGATGCTGATAGTAGATAGAATGTAGCAGTCATCCCACACATGCAGGTTTCCTCATGATTATTTCTTATCTGCCGAGCATGAGATGAATTACATATAATTATTCTACACAAATTATTACCATTACACGTGAAAATTCAATAGTACTTGCTTGGATTTGATCCGATAGTCGTTGGTTTAGATTTATTAGATTAAATCATTGGGCGATCTCGGACACTCATTGCTCATGCTCAATAATCTTTTTATCTATTTATAAAATTGTCGACATCGACTACTATATAATAACATTTTGTTTGTCTTATCTAGTTATAATGAAACGATACTGTATTACTTTGAAGTTTATAAAACACGCCGACATTCGATATTATTTCGCCGGCGGTCCTCATTGGAGTTGGCACTCACTGTTCAGAGGTCTTACAATTTAATTCTAAGGTATTCTTAAACAGGATTTACGTTTCAAATTCATTTTAAGAAATTAAGACTTTTTTGTAAACTGGAGCCGCGACTTCAATTACTCGGCGATAGATTAATTCTCCATAAATAAATTTAACATCGAATCAACTCGAATACGAACGCTATTGTTTTATAATTTATTTAGTAAAGCAGTCGAAAGTCACTATTTGATGAGAATTCCTTCGCCTATAGATAATGGTATCGTAAAAATTAATGTGAACCAGTTGCATCATCAGTGCACCGAACATATAAATTAACGATATATACGAGTACAGTACTAGTGACTTAATACAACAACACAGTTTCAAAATATATTTTCATATTAATAATAATAAATCTAATATATAAAACTACTTAATTACTTTATATATATTGAATGGTTACCGAACGAGCTTAAACAAATGTATGCAGCAGTCTGCAATATATTGGGTTGCGGTCGGCGCCGCCACTGGGGCAGATGAACTGCGAGATAGCGTTGTGAGGCTCACATGGACTTTACCTTCTACAATATTGGAAAACTTTACTTTACTGCTTATGTGGCTTTGCACGTTTCAATGCATTTAGTTATTATTTATTCCATATAGAAACTATACACTTATTTAGATTATCAAAATATCAGCCATCGATGAGAAATTACATACCTCATATTTGAGAACATCTTGAAAAAAATCTTAGCAGGATTGTTGTTTCAAGAAAAATGCTGTTATCGATACAAATAAATAAAATTGTAGTCTGTTCACGAATTCAACTCTGTCTGTTAGTCCGGGATAATCTTTAAAACGGCTAAAAATTACCTATTCCTTGCAGGTCGTAATAAAGTCAGCATTAAATTTTTTAGTATCGACTTAACTACCCTGTACTAAAACATCTGGCAGCGTAATTATTATCCAGTACATAACTATCGATCTTCAATACTACTAATCTTTATATAGGTTTAAATAAAACTAAACGCGCTGGTAGCGTAACATGTGATTACATTTACTCTCAATTTTTCCAACCGCAACTGGCCGTAACTTCACAGAAAGCGGACAGGAGTCGAAACGTGATCAGCGTTTAATTACAGCTGCTGCTTAGATAGGTGCTCGCCTCTGATGCACCCGATGGTCTTCAAAGCACTCAAGTTCATACATTGTTTATCTTTTCTAATATTATAAAGAGATAAGATTGCTTTGTTTATATATTTTTATATAATGATTGATATACTCAAAAACTGTTAAACCCATTTTAAAAATTCTTTCTCTTTCAGAAAGCTACCTTATCGAGCTGTATTTTATTTTCAAAAAATTAAAAAATCCTTAACTAGCAATCTGTAAACAGCAACACTAATTGTTGTGCTCCAATTTGAAGGTTGAGTCAGCTAATGTAACTACAGGCGCAAGGGGCATAACATCTTCGTTCCCAAGGTTGATGGTGCATTAGCGGTGTAAGGTATAGTTTTCCTACAACAGTGTGACTGTGTGTTAGATTTACGTGACTTAACCATTGGTCTGTTTATCAGTCCGTAACAGCAAATAGCATACAAACAGGCACTTAGTGTTCTCTGATATAAACACGAATATATTCTGCATTGCATATAATCCAAAAGCTTAATCCTTTAAACGGTACAGAGCGAATACTACGAGTGAATTACTAATCTTAATTAAGTGACACACAGACGGCGGGCAGGCTTAATTTAAATTACTCGCGCGACTCTGCACCGTAGCAATTTAGACACACACACACATATTCACACACACACCCAAACACTAGCTGTTGGTATTACTCAAAAGATTACTTTTGATGAATATCAATATAAATAAAAATATAAAAAGTGCGCTACTTATTGGATAATAAAATAGACATTATAATATTTAATTTTTGACATTTGCGTTTTAGATGCAATGGTGGATTTGAATTGCTTGTGACGTAGCAAGATTCAACGCGCCCACTTGGGTATCGAACCCAAAGTGCTTTGCCAATTACGCAGATTGACTGCCTGTCTGTGAAACTCGTTGATATGATCCATATAATCGTACCGAGTAGTAGTTAGTTGTTACATAAGTCTATTGTTCTAAATTTCTTTATACAAAATGGTTTCTATCAACTGATCCGGAAAATTGCTTTCATTAAAAAAAATCTAGAAAATACCTAAACCAAAGCATAGCAGACATATCTATCTATTCTAGTAGTAACAGTTAATGTTTGCCATATGAAGTTAAATGTATTCGCCTTACTTATATACGTTTAGTGGTTGTTTAGGTAAACACTCCATTATATTTATATATAATATAATTTAGCATAATAGGAAGAAAAACAAGTAACAAGTAGGTTTGTACTGGTGGTAGGGCTTTGTGCAAGCTCGTCTGGGTAGATACCACCCACTCGTCAGATATTCTACCGCAAAACTGCAGTACTTGGTATTGTTGTGTTCCGGTTTGAAGGGTGAGTGAGCCAGTGTAATTATAGGCACAAGGGACATCTTAGTCCCAAGGTTGTGGCGCATTGGTGATGTATACGATGGTTAACATTTCTTATAACGCCAATGTCTATGGGCGTTTGTGACCACTTACCATCAAGTGGCCCATATGCTTGGTCCACCTACCTACAATATATGAAAAACAACTTTTTATTATTATATTATATTAGTGTTATAAAAAAGTTTGAGTTTTTTTAAAAGTGTAGATAATGATCTAATTGTAGTGTTTGGATAAAAGCAGCCGTCCTCGCGACACGGATTAAGCTTTCACGAACTTCAGGTACGAATACGATGTAGTTACTCGCGATATTATCAAAGTTCGTGGAAGTGCGGTAGATCAGTTGCTCCCGGATACAGCTGTTTCCAGCTGGTGTCAGGTGCAGTACTTACATAAACTGTATTATAAACTTACACGTGTCTTTTTTAAGTATTACAATTTATTATTTAAGCTTCATAAGCTCCATATCCCACAAGCCCACAAGTTAATGTAAGTGTATAGTGTAGAAGCGGCTGGGAATATTATTTTATTGTATTTTTGAACTATTGAAATTAATACGCCATTTCGTAATAGAGAATACCCACGAGGAGTTTATAGACAGATGGGACGGTAGTACACAACCAGAGAGAGATCAGTAACAAAGCGGCTTTATGTGCAATGGTATGCGAGTACAAAATTGCGATGGCAGCAAAGTAGGTACAGACATCTACATAACAGCAACTTTTCAGGAGAGCACATTAAGTAAACAATAGTTACCATTTCGACATTTAAATATCAATTAACTTGAAATTTTCAATGATGATTTAAAATAACATTTTTTATTTATTGTATTGTTTTTCTGAAATAATGTAGATGTATTTTTTTACTTTGTCTCAACGTAAAAGAGGACATCTGCCTGATATCCGTTTATTCGTTGTTATCAAAATAGAGCTTCTAATTAAAATATTTAATAAATTAAGGTAACAATCTCACATAAATAACATAAATTAAGGTCACAAAAACGCAGATGTCCGTATCTACTTTGCTGTCATCGATTGTTAACTTTTGAAATCTAAGAGTTTTTTTAATTCGAAAACCGTTAACCATTGATTTATATTTTTTGACACAATCGTGTTACAAGCATAAGTGTTTACAATAATAATAGTTATGGTAAGATGTGTAACGTTTGTTAGTATTATTTCTGTATAATAATCTAGACACGCGGTAGCGTGTCAAGCCAAGTTCAAGCTAACAGAACTAGCAAGCAGCACCTAGTGTAATATTACACGAACCATTTGGAGCCACTTTTGAGCCCTACATATCACAAAAACTATTTCAAATTATTTATTATGATATTATAGATTCCGAAAGTTCTAAAGCTATAAATTATTATTATATTCTTCCGAAAATTCGGCTTCCTGGTAGAAACTAGTCATAGAACATAGGGCTCTTCCATGACTGTTTTAGTAGGTACTTAGGTAATAATAATTCGCATATGAGAACTAGCCAAGTCAGAACTTAGCCTTCAGTATATTATCCTATGTTATAAGAAGAAATGATATTTTAGGTTTTTACAAAATATTTTATGTTGTTATAAATAAATTTCAGGACTGACCATTGAACAATTGGGAAAAGTTACCGGATGGAGAGCTGTTGGGCTCAGAAAAAAGTCTTGGCTGTGCAACATCCGAGAACGGACGGGAATCGCGAGTGTTGCCGAACTCTTTCACCTCGCGAAGAACAAGAAGGAGTATTCAAAGCTGACTGCCAACCTTCGCTAGTTGGAGTGGCACTCGAAGAAGAAGAAGACCATTGAACTTGGCACCCATTTAGATCTCACTTCTTTAGTCGTTGAAGTCAACAACCAAGGCATATATCCTAATATTGAACTTGGCTCTTATTTCACATTTATATTTTTGATGGGATAAAATATACAAAATCATACGAAATAAATAAAAACTTTTAATTATTTAAGATGAAATCATAATATTATAGAAGCGTAGAAGCAAACATACGATATTGGGTTCAATGAATAAAGTTCCACGGGATCGATAGGTATAGTTTAATTAGACGGCGCTGAGCGGCGCGCTGACCCGGAAAAGATGCGGCTCGCTCCGGATATTAATTCTCCCGGGCGGAGCAGGTGACTCGACCGGTTGGGGGAGAAAAAACTTGAATGTAATTAAATGGTGATCTTAATTGACTTTCAGGAGTATATTTTTTACGTAGCAATTATTTAAATTAGGTACAGATTCTTGTCACTGATATATTCCTCCTCTTTTATTCACAAATTCAAAAAAGAACCTCCATTTCTCATTCGTCTGTATATATATATATATATATTATCGTATGTATATTTGCGGTTTTTCTTTGATGAAGAACCGATTTTCATGATTTATTTTGCAGTAGCCACATATAGTTCTAGGATAGTCTCTACAGTCATCTATTTCGTTGGGATTGGACATTTTAAATTATTTTTTATTTTAAAAATCGCGATTTCTTTGTTTAAGAAAAAAATAGTTTTATTAGATTATATTTGTAACATATATCGAGTATAAATTATTGTTAACAATGAAAATATCAGTTTTTTCTGTAAAATGTGTAATATATCGTTAGCTATATAATAAAGCGAATATATGATGCTTTATAAACAGTCGTATTTCACGCTCGACCGAAAAACCAGCACCGTATCGAATTAACTTTCAATAAATGAAACCTTGTCAGCGGGGAATTAAATTCCGCTCATTTCAGTCGTCGAAAGTGTAGAGAGAGGAGTCACACAATATCCGCAGACATCCGCCGGCGGATATTAATATCCGGCCGAATGGATTTCGTTGGACACCGATCTGGGACGGTCACTTTTGTTAACCGTTGGTTCATAGGAATCTTCACTTATTCTCACAGAGGATTTTAATCAAAAATGTAATATTACTGGTGACTTATAAGGCCTTTTGATATTGAGATTATTTTACATTCATATTGTTTAAATACATCGAATAGTCACAAGTAATCACAAGTTTATATGAATTGTAATATTAATGTAGACTTGCTATGTTTCCCTCTTAAGAAAATTTAAGTTTCTTATAAAACTAAACTAAAATTTTATTCAAATTGGCTCAGTCGCTTACATTGGAAACCAGACAAACAAAGCTACTTTACGTATTAGCGTAAAATTAGTTAATTGATATTACTGGTGGTAGGGCTTAGTGCAAGCTCGTCTGGGTAGGTATCATCTGATATTCTACCACAAAACAGCAATACTTGGTATTTACGTGTTCCGGTTTGAAAGGAGAATGAGCTAGTATAATAGCAGGCAAAAGTGACATATTAGTTCCCAAGGTAGGTGGCCCATTGGCGATGTAAGCGAAGGTTAACATTTCTTACAATACCAAATTCTATGGGCGTTGGTGACCACTTACCATCAGGTGGCATGCTGTCCGCCTATCTGTGGTATGCTTGTCCGCCTATCTATTCGATATAAAAATTTAAAAAAAATATTAAATATTCTGCATCAAACGGGTAATATTTAATAGTTATATTTTTTAATTAAAAAGAGAAACTACTGATAATCTTACCGGTTCTTCTCTCTACGTTCCGAATCTTACATTTTTTTTATGAAACGAGTGAATCAGCAATCCGGTGGTAAGTGGTTACATTGGTGATGATATACCATTCAAACCACTTATCATCGTACATTGGCAATATAACTATCAACCTAGACGGACTAATGTAATTTATCTTGTAAAATGACGATTAAAATATGCGTGTCGTGAAAAACCTTGTATAGATAATATATTCTGTTTTTAAAACAAACTGAAGTTAAACATGATTGACTTACTAAATAAAACAATTCATTAGTCGAATATCACATTGATTATAACAAATAATATATACTACATAGTATTTAAATATATAATATTGCAGGCTACGGTAGCAAGTATGTAGTAAGTACGGTAGCTGCCACTTATGTATTCCATCTAACAATCTGCTGTAGTTCAAATAATACTCTTTCTTTTATGGAATCTTTAATTTAAAATTACACAGTGGCAGAGTGCAAGATCACTTAAAAAGACGATTTCATTTTTAGGTGCTGTAGGCTCTACTACGTCAGTCTATAAGAACACATTGACCTTCGCGTAGCTTTGTCCTACAAGCTACGCCGGTGCCAACGAAACCGCTACTAGAACCTCTACTTCTGTTTCGTCGCTGACGGCGTGTTTCAATCGGGTTGGCGTTCGCGGCTAGACCCGACAACATCGCCAAGTCCGCGAGTGCCTGCCGCACAGCTTGAACATCTTGTATTATTACTGGCTACTTCGTACTCGTAGTGCTGCATTTATACTTTGACATGTAATAATCAATTTTACTAACCGACTAAGTATAAATTTAACAAAATAATGAAAAAAAATGCGGCTACGAAACGAAATACCTACCTAACCTATTTTAACCTACTTACGATATTTACAAAACGAAAACAAATAGTTAAGTATGAGTATTTTGAAACAAACTACTCAATGAAGTATTGAAATATGTCAAAACTATACAAAGTAATAAAAACTGTCGATGATCTTATCTCGATATCTTTCATAAGAATGAATGACATCGGTATAAAACTGACTTCACAAATAATGCATTATTTTAGAAATAACGTGTTAACTGCGGAGTTTCCAACATAATCTGAACCCTATTTAATATGATCATATAGATCTAAGCTCAACTTACATTGGAAGCATCTAAATCTCTGAAACCGTGCATTATTTAACTTTGTTTTGTTCCTATAAACTTTCAATCATCGTCATTTTACAGACTATCATTTATAGGTAGCTAAAATTGCGGGCAATTCAAATGAACAGTTACTTTATAGAATTTTATTGAATAAATGTTCGACGTGATTTTTAAATTGACATAACTTTATTATTTATTAACCCATTAAAATAAAATAAACACTCATTTTTTATGTGAAATTAGCCACAACACATTAGTGATAACGGCAAACAGAACAAACAGACAAAAATTCTAACAATGATTGTTTTCGGCTCTATTGATTTGATAAAATCCCCCGTAACAGTAACAGGTAACAGTTTTACTCAAAAATTTTCCATACACAGAAAGCGATCAGTTACATTTTTATTTTATACATAGAATAGAGATGTATATGCTTTATGATGTGAGTTTATATGGTAGCTGCCTAGCATGATTTCGCGTATAGAATGAATATTATTCATCATCATATAGGCCTCTGCATCTCTGACAGATGATTCAAGCAGCATCACGAATTATTTAAATATTATTAGATCCTTACATCAGTAATAGCTTCAAAAAATAATAACCACATTGAAAAACACAATATAATTGCAGAGGAACAAAAAGGATGTAGGCGGGGCCATATGGGATGCAAGGAACAGTTAATCATAGACTCAATAATTCACAAACATGCCACTATCAAAAACAGAAATTTACATTGTACTTATATAGATTATAAAAAACCTTTTGATTGTATTCCTCACTCCTGGCTAATACAAGTATTACAGATATATAAAATTAACCCAACTATAATAAACTTTTTAAGCACTATTATAAAACGATGGAAGACAACTTTACAATTAAACAGCCAAAACAAAACTATTATAACTAGACAAATAGCTATTAAGAAGGGTATCTTTCAAGGTGATTCCTTAAGTCCTATGTGGTTCTGTCTAGCTCTGAATCCTCTATCCCACTTACTGCACACTTGCCAAGCTGGATACTCCATTAAACAGTCAGCAAAAGAAACAATTATCTCACATCTCATTTATATGGACGATATTAAATTATATTCAAAAATCGAAAAAGACATGAAAATACTAATAGACATTACAACAGAATTTAGCAAAGATATAAATATGGAATTTGGATTAGACAAATGCAAAACTATACATATAATTAAGGGTAAGATTAAGCCTGGCAACTATGCAGTTAATGATAATGAAATAATAACAGCTATGGAACCAAACGATTTTTATAAATACTTAGGCTACAAACAAAGTAAAGGACTAGATCACACAATAATTAAACAGACAATTACAACGGAATACAAAAAAAGAATAAATGCTGTATGCCAAACACAACTTTATGGAAAGAATTTAATAAAAGCCTTAAATACCTACGCTATTCCCATTTTAACGTACTCATTTGGAATAATAAAATGGTCAAAAACAGATTTAGAAAACATAGAACGATTCACACGTACCACACTTACAAAATACAATAACCTACATCCTAAATCAGCAATAGAAAGAAGGACTATTAAAAGACAAAACGGTGGTAGAGGTTTAATAGATATCCAAAACTTATGGCAAAAACAAATCAATAAACTTAAAATATTTTTCGATTTAAAATCTCATTCCAGCCACATACACAAAGCTATAACTGTGGCTGATCAGAACTATACTCCACTTAACTTAAGCGAACAGAATAAAATAGAAAATAATAGTAATAATGACCCGCAAAAACAAAAAATAGACAACTGGAAAAAGAAAATACTTCATGGGCGACATCCTCATGAACTGGAACAACCCCATATTGATGCAATAGCATCAAATAAATGGCTGCAAATTGGTAATTTATTCCCGGAAACTGAAGGATTTATTACAGGAAATATATAATTAAATACCCTACTGTGAAAAACGATAAATGCCGCAAATGTCATAGACACCCGGAGACTATACAACATATCACAGGAGCTTGCATAATTCTTACACAGACTGATTACACTCACAGGCACAACCAAGTAGTTAATATTATTCACCTAAAGTTGGCACTTACACATTCACTAATACAAAACACGAACACTCTTTACTACAAATACACGCCCCAAACAATTCTTGAAAATACATCACACAAACTCTATTACGACCGCGCCATACTCACCGACAAGACTATTCACTACAATAGACCCGATATAATTTTACAGGATAAAAAAAACAAGTCGACTTACATAATAGACATAGCAGTTCCTAACACACATAATATACAAAAAACAATAACTGAAAAAATAAACAAATACACAGAACTTAGAGAAGAAATCGCACGAATCTGGAGACAAGAAAAAGTATATATCGTACCCATAGTCCTTTCAACCACCGGTGTTATCCCTAGTCACCTCCATCACAGCCTAAAATTATTAAATCTGAAAAAATCTACATACATACCACTACAAAAAGCAGCTATTTTAAATACTTGTAGAATCGTGACAGTCCTCTACCAAATTAACACACCACATGCTGCATTTACTTGGTTAGCGCCCGTAAATGTAGCCAAAACCAGCCATGAGCTGAGAAATATAAATATGATAATAATAATAATAATAATAAAATAATATCACTTTCAGTTATTTATCAATAAAATAATCTGTGTATGTTGTGAAATTATATAGCCTTTCACTTATAACACTTGAATACTTATCATTATTTTGCAAGCGAAACCACGCTCGGAGTCTACCATACCTATTATCCAATGAATCCAATTTCACATCGTAAAATTTAAACGTGTTTTAATACATTGAAATAAATCAAACAAGAAATCGATTGTTACATGTTAAAGTATAAATGCCAAATGCTTGCTCTCTTCGAAACACAACTGTACTTACAGTACAGCGAGTACGAAGTAGCCAGTAATAATACAAGATGTTCAAGCTGTGCATGACTCTCGTGGCCTTGGTGATGTTGTCGGGTCTACTCGCGGACGCCAGCCCGGTTGAAACACGTCGCAGGGAAGCCAACAAGGACAGGGATATAGAGTTCCGTGCGGGCATTGTGGTCTCCAAATGTCCTATTGGCTACGAGAGGGTACAACATATGTGTCTTAAAAAACACTGACGTTACGGAAGCTACAATTACATTGTATAACGTTATTACAATAAAGTAACCGAATATTTAACATTATATTAAATTTATTTTAGACTTATATTGTCCCATTATATATTTCGATTTCGTAAAAGTTACACAGACTAACCGGGAAATTGAAATATTTCTGCAAATAAAAGTTTTCATTTCGAAGCACTAAGGAACAGACTTATGATATTAATTAAATCAAATCAAGTAACACAGGTTTCTCATTGTATTTGATTTGAAACATTATACATGTATTACTATTCAACTATGCATTTGCTATTCAAAATATGCAAAGATAAATAATAATCTATAAAACACACTAAGCTATCAATCCGGTGCACAGCAAGCAGTTTTTTAATTTTACATTAAAACGATAATAATAATAATACCTTGGCACATTATTCACACACGGCCATTTGATCCCAAACTAAGCAGAACTTGTGCTATGGAAACCAGACAACTGATATACTACATATACTTCTTTTCTTTTGTAAATACATACTTATATATAATATAATTACACCATGCCTCAGGACAAGCAGACATATTCATGCACACAAATGTCTGTCCTGGGTAGGAATCAAACACACAGCCTTCCGCGTGAAAGGCAAGCAATCTACCAACCACGCCACCGGCTCGCTAAATTGAATTAAACATAAAGAAAACATGGTTATGTATATTTATGCTATCGTCGATATTATTTTTGATCTCAAGATATACGAGGCGATAGAGGTACACGAGCATAGAGCTATTCAGAACCAATTACTTAGAATTGCCACCATCTCCTGTTCCCTGTTAATATTGTTATGCGATATGATCATTATTAATAATATGATCTACAGCTTAGAGCTATTCTTTAAGATGTAGTCTTTAGATTATCTGTACTACTTACAAAGTAATCTGTCAGTAAACAAGCCAATGTTAATTACTTATATATAGATGAAACAAAAACCAGAAAATAAAAAAAAAGTAATTCTTGTGTAAATTGTTTTATTGTTGTAAACTACAAACAGATATAGAACAACAGAAGACTACGTTAAACATTAATTAGGATACAGTCTAAGCCTACTCAGGTACAAACTTGTATTTCAGGCGACACTGCAGCTAATACGATATCTGCTAACAAAACGCAACCACGATGTGAACACCCGATGTGTCGTAAAAAACCGCAAACGCTGCGCCGAGTGACGTGTGACGTGTGACGTGTGACGAGCGCCTGACGAGCTGCAAACGGAATATGTTACAAGCTTTGGGAATTATTAACGCGGCGCTGCGGATTGATTAATTTTATTATTGGGACTGTGTGCTCTTTCGTCGCACTTTAAAAGTGTTTTTTTTCTATTAATTTTAAATCACACTGATTCAACGCTGTATGTACTAGATCTGCATGTTCGATTACTTAAGATGTGAATACACTATGTTCGCGAAACTATCATAACACTCGGCGATTCACAACTGCATTGTGCTGGTGGTAGGGCTTTGTTCAAGCTCGTCTGGGTAGGTACCACCCACGCATCAGATATTCTACCGCAAAATAGCAGGACTTGGTATTGTTGTATTCTGGTTTGAAGAATGAGTGAGCCAGTGTAATTACAGGCACAAGGGACATAACATATTAGTTCCAAAGGTTAGCGGCACATTGGCGATGTAAGCGATGGTTAATATTTCTTACATTGCCAATGTCCATGGGTGTTGGTGACCACTTACCATCAGGTGGCCCATATGCTCGTCCGCCTACCTATACTATAAAAAAAAGAATTACGTGACATACTCCGTATATGAGTGCTCCTCGAGATGGTGGTCTTTGAGTAAACATAAAGCTGATCAAAGTATGTTCGTGAGTACAATCTCTATTAGAGCAGTGTAGTTTTTTGCCCGTATATAGTGAATGATGCATTACATAGCTACAAATAGATCGATATACATTTTAAGAATTAACTGACAACGCACTGCCTAAACCGGTGAATTTAGAAGCATGAAATGTGGCACAGGAGTAACTTATAAACGTAGTTGAGCATTAATCTTGAAACAAGATAATAACGAAAATAATTTAATCAAATTAGTTATTTTAATCTATCACCATATACGTTGCAGTGAAACTTTGCTTCATGCACGTTTTATTATTAAAAGGTACATATAAGTAGTTGAACTCCAATTTTACTCTTAAAGCGCTGATGGCCGACCTAATCATTTAATAAAGGAAATTAAATGTAGCAAATAAATCACTGAAATAATTACATCACGATTGATCCCATCCAAGTAATACACACACAGACACAATACTAATACAAATTTATTAGTACACACATAGATGATATACATATAAATGTGGTTTAATTGTTTAATCATTCTGGCCGAATATGCTTATATAGCGCTTGATGTTATACCAATATAATGATATCAATCAAATCAAAGCAAAATATACCTTATTCAAGTAGCTCTTCCAAGTATTTTTGCATAAATTACAAGATTATATAATATTTAAAGCTACCGCCGATGCGGAATGTAGATTTTATCGAAAAGGAATCCTTTTTGACAATCAAGTTAAATATATGCGATTAATTTTATTTAAGTTTTGTACACATAATATAATTTAAATGAGACCAATAAAATATTTCTATACGAACAATATGTTTGATAAACACGTTATTAATATAATATTGTATTTGATTTAATTTACAACCCGCATGCCGGTCTGATTGTATGAGAATAAGATAGTATAATAAATTTTTATCATTTTATTAAAAATATTAAAATTTATAAATGTTTTTCAACTTGATATTGTTATAATTATGACAAAATATTATTGCTTAGAGAAATGAATGTGCGAAGATACGATTGACCCAATATTTTATGATTATAGTCGGCAATAACGCGCGCCAATCTACATAAGCGTAACTTTTCTCATTCTTAAAGGAAAGAATAACAATAAATCGTATATTAATAGGCAGTTATGGATATACTTGAAATAGTTTAGCGTAAGTTTGTAAACAAGCACGGGATTAATACCGCTGACTCTGTATTGATCGAGTAGGGAGATGTATTTAAGCACCTTAAGTTGTAACTTACGTTAGTAATACGATACGGAGAAGCACACCTGCGATTGCGAAGTTTCTGTTGGTTGTTGGTTTTACGACGGACTGCGTCACGAACGCTTTGGTCTGCTTGACAGTTATATTACGAGCAGTTAAAGTAAGTTCTTGTTAATATAAATAATTGTTTTAGGCACTTCGTTATATCATTAGGATGATGGAACGGATTACGACGAAGCAATCAGAGGGTTGTGATTTTAGTTTTTTTTTTTTTTTTTTTGTATCTGTTGTTATTATTTTTATCCGTTCCCGCGTAACTTCATGTTAGTTCCGCATTATATAGACTTTGTGACGCAGTTTAACATCAAGCTGTAGCTTTTAAAATGCCAACTGTTAGCACGAACTCTAACAGGAAAGCTCTCTTTCAAGCTTAGAGTTTATTTCACCACATTGCTCCAATGAAGATCGGTGAGTCTTACATATGTGGCAGAAGTTCATCCGACAAGTTTCATCACAATGAAATGATAAATACAAATTAAAAAACATTCATTTGAACCTTTAATCCATGGTAAGCCTGACGTTTTCTAAACACTGGGAAACTCGGCTTAAATTCTGATCGACTATATTGTATATTGGTAATGTTGATTAAATCAATGGTTTCATTTACAGATTTCAAGGACGTATGCTTAACATAGAATAGAGATATATAATGTAGATTAAAATCATCTGAACGTTAATGTTTCGTGTTCGAAGGCAAACTTCGAGTAACACTATCTCACTTTTATGAAAGATTACGTCTTCACTAGAGACTTCGCATCGTTTTCCATTTAACATTATCATTAAAAACCTACGCGAAAATAAGGTAGTTTATAAATTAATTAATCATGCGCGGTATCCAAGCGGAAATGAGCAATTTAAATTGTTTTACGCGAAATAATCAACAGATTTAATAATTCAATATAATCCCGAGTCAATCAATGAAACGGGAATATGTGATCTGTATTTCTGTACATATATTAATAAAACTATAACCTAATATTTATTGTGAACTTGACTTCTTATATCAATCAGTCGATTTGTCTGCATATTCCTTCGCTTATATTCATAGAATAGCCTCGTCTATCTCTATCTCGTGGTCAAGTGGCTAGATATAAGGCCGAAGGCCTACTAACTACTGACTAAAGTTACTCGTTAATTATTTACATCACAATCAATAATTATTGCAAGTTAATTAACGTATATGAACTATTCATGGCTGCGTTCAGTAAAACGCCTTATTAATTTATATTTTCTTATACTTCAGTACATAATACTTCAATTTATTAAAATGGTAAATGGTAAAAGAGAATTTTGAACTACAATATTTTTTGTAACAGCCTGTGAATGTCCCACTGCTGGGCTAAAGGCCTCCTCTCCCTTTTTGAGGAGAAGGCTTGGAGCTTATTCCACCACGCTGCTCCAATGCGGGTTGATGGAATACACATGTGGTAGAATTTCAGTGAAATTAGACACATGCAGGTTTCCTCACGATGTTTTCCTTCACCGTAAAGCACGAGATGAATTATAATCACAAATTAAGCACATGAAAATTCAGTGGTGCTTGCCCGGGTTTGAACCCACGATCATCGGTTAAGATTCACGCGTTCTTACCACTGGGCCATCTCGGCTTACAATATTAATTATAGTAATTAAATTAAATTACCTTTGGACCCTTGGATAATTTATCTCAGAGAATGTCAAAAACGGGCAATATTTTACACGTCTACCTTGTGACGCAATTTAGAAATAATAATAATAATTATTATGTAAAGTAAAAAAGTATCAGACTGTAAATGTCCCAGTGCTGGGCTAAGGAAAGGAACCTATTTTGAAGAGAAAGTTACTGGAGCTTACATACTCCGATGGGTTCCTCTCGATATTTTCCTTTACCGACAAGCGCGAAATGAATGAATGTTTTAGCGCAGTCTCAAGTCTCAAGTGTCTCGGAGTTGGCAAGTCACATATTGATACCTCCACTAGTACCCTGGATCTCGACCAACTTAACCATCATTTTGCGTCTTCATCACCATAAATAATACAACTAAATCTATTACCTTAATTCAACTTTCTGCGTCATCAACTCCAACTTTTTTGCCCTTTACTTTTTGTGTTTTTACCGAATATGATATTAAGAAGAATATCTTAGCTATAAATTCTGATGCCGTCGGTTCTGATTGCATTAGCCGTAAAATGATCCTGCCTATTATTGACTATTTAATTCCCGCTATAACTTGCATATTCAATAATTCCATTAATTCCTGTACCTTTCCCGACTCCTGGAAAGATGCTCAAATAATCCCTCTACCTAAAAGAAATAATCGTTTATCTTATGGTGATTACCGTCCTATTTCCATCCTTCCATTTCTTTCTAAAGTTCTTGAGCGTCTTGTACATCAACACCTTAACCTCTTCCTGTCTTCCTACCACTTGCTAAATCCTTTTTAATCTGGTTTTAGACCTGGCCATAGTACGGTTACTGCATTAGTCAAGATTACCGACGACATCAGATTAGCTATGGATAACCAGGAAGTTACAATTTTATCATTGATTGATTTTAGTAATGCTTTCAATACTGTAGATTTCAACATACTCCTGGCTATACTAAATTCTCTTAATATATCTCCATCGGTAATTAATTGGTTTCATAGTTATCTCAATAGTCGCCGTCAACGTATTCGAATCCAAGATTCTTACTCTCTCTTTCGAATCCAAGAATCTTCTCTTCTTCCTACCACTTGTATGCCGACGATCTCCGAATTTATGCTCATTCCACAATTACTGACCTACCACATGCTATGCAATCAATTAATTCTGACTTAGACAAAATTTTAAAGTGGAGTCTCTCTTTTAGTCTCAAGGTAAATCCTATTAAAAGCCAGACTATTATAATTGGCAGTTATAAATTATTACCCCGTGTAGACTATTCTCGTTTGCCACCTGTTGTCTTTAACAATACTATAATCCCATTATTCTAGATCTAAATTTCTCGTGGATGTCACAAATAAGCGAAGTGAGCAGGAAAATGTTTCACTCGATTGGGTCCATTCGTAGACTACGTAATTTTCTACCTATCCCTACCAAAATTGCGTTAGCTGAAGCCATCCTCTTGCCAATCCTTGATTACGCTGACACCTGCTATCTTGATCTAAGAGAGGAGCAATTAAATAAACTCGACTTAAGAGACTTCAAAATCTCTGTATTCGGTTTATATTCGGACTCCGCAAATTTGACCACATTTCTGAATTTCGAAAAAAAATCGAGTGGCTCTCAATCCGTCTTCGCAGGAATACTCATATTCTTTCTCTTCTCTACTGTATACTTTTTCATCCGAATTCTCCTCACTATCTTAAACACAATTTTGAATTCCTTAAGGACTCGCACGTTCGCACTACGATCTGAAGATAATCTAATTTTAAAATTCCTTTTCACTCCTCTTCTTTTTATACCAATTCTTTCTCTTTCCAAGCGATTCGACTATGGAATTGTTTGCCACACCACTTAAGACGATCTCAAACTAATAACACATTTAAAATCCGACTCAAGGCGTATTATTTACCTTTATAATTATCAGGGGAGTATTGTTTTATTATCTGCCGCACTTTATTTATTATTATATATATATTATATATGTATGTTTACGTATATTTTATATCTTTATATGTATATATATATATTTATTTAAAAAATAAAGGATAAAAATTGGGATGATCAGTACACCTCCTTACCGCTTTATTTATTTATTTCTTGTCCTTCACCCAAAGGTTGTCTGGAAGAGATCGCTCTTTTAGCGATAAGACCGCCTTTTGTACAAAAAAAGTTTTCGATTTTTTATGTTTATGTTTATAATGGTTTTGTAACTATTTTGTTTTACAATAAAGCATATTCTATTCTATTCTATTCTATAATCCCGAGTTAATTAATGAAACGGGAAAATGTGATATGTATTTCTGTACATATATTAATTAAACTATAATCTAATATTTATTGTGAACTGTGAAGTGTCTGGAAGGGCGCCAGCGGTGTCGGGAAGACGGGAGATATTAGTTCCTTCTTACAATTTCAAGCAGAAGTGAGAATAGTCTCACGGATAACAAATAAGTAATGCTTTTATTTGTTTTATTAAACACATCGAATCATGGAATATTACAAGACTCAAGAGCTTATCTTACTTACATATACAAAGCAAAATCGCCATGCTGGGGATGGACGTTCGCTGCGACCTTAGTCCAAGGGATTACATCGAGGCTGTCATAAAAACAGCTTCACGGTAAATCGGAGTTCTGAACAAGGTGCGGCGTTTTTTCACGCCACAACAACTGTGCCTGCTGTACAAATCACAGGTACGGTCCTGCGTTGAATATTGCTCGCACCTTTGGGATGGCTCCACCAAGTACCTACATGAGGCCTTGGATCGGTTGCAGCGACCTGCGGTCCGCATTATTGGCGACGTAAAGGTCACAAACACCTTCGAGCCTTTACAATTGCGTCGAGAGATAGCAGCGCTGAGCGCTTTCTATCGACTGTATCACGGCGAGTGTTCCGAGGAATTATTCTCCCTAATTCCTGCTTCCCCCTTCCTTCACAAGTCTACGCGTGCTGGCTCTTGATGTCACCGCCTAAATGTGACATCTATTCCATCGCGCACAAAGAAATTTGGCAACTCCTTTCTTTGTCGCACTTTCAAAAAATGGAATTCCTTACCAGCTCATGTGTTCCCCTCCTCTTACGACCCGGGTTCCTTCAAACGAGGCGTGAAGAGGCATCTTGCAGGCCGGCAAGGGGAGGGCGGCTAGTGCAGAATCTTCTTCCCGTCTGTACTGGCCGTCGTCGCGTTTGGACTCTACTACCACTTAACATCAGGTGGAGTAGAGTCATTTGCCCTCCCGGCAAATATAAAAAAAAAACTTACATATATGAGAATTTTTAAAAGCTAGATCAACTTATTAGGTTATATTCTAGGTTATATTAAAATTCAATTTAGAATAATTAAATAGTAAATTAGGTTAAAAACATACCAAACCAGAATTCTAGCCTATTTTACCAGGCCAACAATTATGTCATTAATTAAGGACAATAATTGTGTATATTAACCACTTTGTATATCGGATTTATTTTAAAAGAACGACTACGCGAGTTCCTTTGTTTTTCTTCTCGCTAGAGACTGCTTTCATTTCATTTCATTGCGAATTGATTTGATTTAATTACTGCTATTTATAATGACATAATAATAAGTAAGTTTTTTCCATTCCATAACATATTTTTTATTTCTTATATAAGCTATTTATTATTTATGTAAGAACTTTAATACCTAGGTATATATATATTCATTACAATATTTCTAAAGTATCTTATCTTATTAATTTTGTGCAAGTTTTTTGTATTTTTATAGAAAAGTTTTTTGAATGACAATCATCAATGTACAGCATTAATTATTTTCAGTTTCAGCCACTGAACTCAAATATATTGGGAGAAACTATATTGGAATCTTTAATCAATTTAATTCGAATTTGCCACTCGGGCTTCGGGATGGCAGTGAGTTATTATTAACCATTTCTGACATCACCAATCTTGGGAACTAAGACGTCATGTGCCTTGACGTCATGCCCATTACTTTGGTTCACTCAGCCTTCAAAACCGGAACACGACAATATTAAGGATTGCTGTTTGGCGGTAGGATATCTGGTGAGTGTATCTGGGTACCTACCCAAAGGAGCGTGCATGACTACAATCAAGTTTAAAAATTAAAAGTTGCAATTACTTAGTAGTGATGTACAAAAACTTACGAAACTGTTATAGTGGACGTCGTCGGGTCTTTAGCAAGTACAGCCGCCACGAGAATGAAAGAAATATTAAGAATTTATTTATTTCACACATTATTATTATTTTATGAAACGAAATTGAATTGATAATTTTCCAACACATTATTCAATTTATCGCATTTATTCTGTAGCGCCAGTCACTCGAAACGTACACATAAAATAAAGTTGTAAAGTTCCGTATCACCATTATAATTGTTTTTTCTAAAATTGACAAATCCTTCAAAAACATAATTTTGGGTCCACGGCCATGCTCTCACTCTCATTAACAGTTTTTTGTTTATAAAATACAATGAATACAAAAACCGAAAAAAAATAAGTAACCAAATATCACAAAAGTATATCAAAGGCTGTGCAAATATTTATCTATGTACAACCTTTCATTTGAATACCCTGAAGGTAACATGAGCCACATACATACACAGTATGTAGAGCAAAGATTTAGGTGTGCTTCCTAAATATTTTCTAATTATTGCTACAGCTGTGGTTTTAAAATAAAACCGCTTATTTTAAAAGACCGTTTTTTTATCCTATTTTTAGTCTGAATAGTCGCAATCTTAAATATTTTTGTCAACCGGTTCAGCGTCTTAGTTAATTCGATTGACTCTGTTATTCAAAGGGTGGAAAAGAGTAACCATTCAGTTTCTTACCGGTTCTCCTCGGTAACTCTTCTAACTAAATAAATCGATATATTATGATAAGTCTATAGGCAAAACCATGAAAAAGTAGCTACCACGTAATTTTACGCTTTCTTATCATACCAGAAGAATTGAAATGAAATTGTTTATGAAATTTAAATCAAGGCCTTAAAATAAATCAGACGAGAAATCAAGTAATAGATTATAAGGTATAAATACCGAGTGTTCGCAATCTTCGATACATTGGATCTTACTGTGAGTACAAAGTAGCCAGTAATAATACAAGATGTTCAAGTTGTGCATGACTCTCGTGGCCTTGGTGATGTTGTCGGGTCTACTCGCGGACGCCAGCCCGGTTGAAACACGCCGTCAGGAACACAACAAGGACAGGGACAAAGAGTCCGCTTCTAATTTCGACGGCCCCCATTGTCCTACTGGCTACGTGAAGGTGAACGGACAATGTGTTCAAAAACACTGACGTTATGGAAGCTACAATTATATCGTATAACGTTATTAAAATAAAGGAGCCAAATTATTAAACATTTTTTTTATTTTTTTTTTAGACTTATATTGTCCCATTATATATTTCGATTTCGTAAAAGTTACACACACTAACCGCAAATTGAAATATTTCTTTCTGCAAATAAAAGTATTTCATTTCGAAGCACTAAGGAACAGACTTATGATATTAATTAAATCAAATCAAGTAACACAGGTTTCTCATTATATTTGATTAAAAACATTGTACATGTATTTTAAACACTATTCAGCTATGCATTTGCTATTCAAAATATGCAAAGATAAATAATAATCTATATAATCTCTCTATGATCCGTGCAGTGACGGAGAAAGAATACATTTCACTGTCCCTTTCCCATGGGTTTCGTAAGAGGCGACTAAGGGATATCTGAGCGACCATCTGCTCATCTGGTGGTAGGATGACAAACATCCGCCTGGCTTGTTACCACCGTACGCATGGTGAAAAGTTTCGAGGTCAGCCAGCGTACAGCCAGTGCCCGAGCGAGCATTGCCGCGATGGGTGTTGGTCCAGTGGAGACGGCTGCTGAACCAATGCCGGGGGAAACTGTATTGCGTTGCCGGACAGGGAGACCTGAAGAAACGGCTATTCCGCTGGCCGCCCGTGGCATAGTACAGGGGCCCGAGCGTGCCTAACCAGCACGCAAGCCGCCCCACCAGGCCACGCAAAATCTTGGGATGGACCGTCGTGCCGGTTGGTGACCGGAAGGTGGGGTCCCGGCGGCCACTTCCGGGGGGGTTCGGGGGCCCTTCCGTCCGGCGGGTCAGTGTAGTTTCCCTTTTGGCAACCACTTGGGGAAACACGCCTCCACACTTTGCCCATCCCTATCGTGGCAATACGTCGCTCGCTTCACGTCTCTTTTCCATTCTTTTTTCCCATATGGTAGCGCATCAAAGCAGGAATAACGTTCGTACAGCGGTGCACACCTCCACCATACCCACGCTGTTTGAGGTCGAGTTCACTAACATCCGTAGACTCCACGCTAACCTCAACGCTCTCCACCACCATCTCGAGACAGCACGGTCAGCAATGTTGTTTCTAACGGAGACACAAATACTCCGTCCTGCCGATACCAGCTACCTTAATTATCCCGGCTACATGCTTGAAGAATCTTTCAAAGCGAAAGCTGGAGTATGCTTGTTCGTCAGGACGGATGTTTGCTGACACCGACTGCGCTGCTTGGAGGACACCTTCTTCTCCATGTTGGTGGTACGTGTGGATCTGGTTCGTCAGAGTCGGGTCTACGTGTGCCTCTACAGATCCCACAATGGTGACTTGGAGACAAGCCGATTATTTGACCATCTTAGTCGGGTGGCAGATGCTGCGCAAGAGCAGTTTCCTAACGCGGAATTGGTGTTTTTGGGGGATTTTAATGCTCACCATGAATCATGGTTGAAATCCCTCAAAACTCACCATGCTGGAAGGACTGCTCATGCTTTTGCTCTCACACATGACTTGACCCAACTGGTTGATCAGCCCACCAGGAACCCAGACATTGATGGGCAAGCGTCTTCTCTACTGGACCTTCTGCTGACTTCTCACCCGGTGGAATAACAGGTTGTGGTTCAAGCTCCACTTGGTTCTTCGGATCACAGTCTCGTATCTACCAAAGTGCCACAGGCCAAGCTGCCGCCAACAGCGGTATGCAAACGTCGCGTTTGGTACTACAAGTCGGCAGATTGGGACAGTATGCGCGATTACTATGCGTCAGTCCCTTGGAAGGAACGTTGCTTCAGTGGGAATGACCCGACAGCTTGTGCCGCTACTGTTCCTGGCGAGATCATGTTGGGAATGGAATACTACATTCTTAGCTCTGATCTCGTCAGTAGGGGTGCGCGTAACCGTTGGTTCACTCGCGAATGTGCCGACGCTGTATCATCTAAGCAGGCGGCATATCGCGAGTGGATCAATGGCTGCATTAGCGGGGCATCTAACATTGACTCACTGAAAGCAATCTACAATAAAAACTCCAAGTCCTGTAGGAAGGCTTACACGAGAGCGGACGCACAGCGCATTGTACAGATTGGTCATGACCTTATTTCACATCCTCGGGGCTCCCGTAGCTTCTGGCGTCTGACCAAGTCTGTGCAAAACAATTTCTGCCAACCTTCGCTGCCACCGCTCAGAAGTCCGGACGGATCGCTAGCTCACAGTCCGCAAGAGAAAGCAGATCTCCTGGCTAAACTCTTTGCCGACAACTCCGTCATCGATGATTGTAGTGCTCTGCCACCAGTAATACCTTCTTGTGGCCACACGATGCCTGACATCAAAATCAGGCAGCGTGATGTGCGAGCGGAGCTGCAATCACTTGATGTACGGAAAGCTAGCGGTCCCGATGGAATACCAGCCATAGTGCTGAAGAAGTGCGCGGCGGAGCTGTCTCCCGTGTTAACGCGCCTGTTCCAACTTTATCTTTCTTCGGGATGTGTGCCGGAGGCTTGGAGAAGAGCTAATGTGCAAGCGGTTCCTAAAAAAGGGGATCGGTCTGACCCGGCAAATTATCGGCCAATAGCTATCACCTCAGTACTTTGTAAGGTGATGGAACGGATTCTCAACAACCAACTGATCCATTACCTAGAAGATCACTGTTTAATTAATGATCGTCAGTACGGATTTCGACCAAAACGGTCTACAGGTGATCTTCTAGCGTACGTAACACACCTCTGGGGTGAAGCTATCGACAAGCATGGGGAATCGTTGGCTGTCAGCCTCGATATCTCCAAGGCTTTCGACAGGGTCTGGCACAGAAGTCTTCTCTCCAAGCTGCCGGCATATGGTCTGCCTGCTCAGCTTTGCACCTGGATTGCCAGCTTCCTACATAAGCGCAGCCTTCGTGTTTTAGTTGATGGTTGCGCTTCACAATTCTATGTAGTGAATGCTGGGGTCCCCCAGGGATCTGTGCTATCTCCCACTCTGTTTCTTTTGCATATCAATGATATGCTCTCTTTCGGGAACATTCATTGCTATGCAGATGATAGTACAGTGCATGGTGGATACCACGGACGCGCAGTGGCTGGGCGAGCGGAAATTCAGGAGAGGCGGGAGGATCTTGTCATTGAACTCAATAGGACGTTAGAGCTTATCGCCAAATGGGGCTCAGATAATCTTGTTGAGTTTAATGCCAAGAAAACACAGGTATGCGCTCTCACAGCAAAAAAGTCACCATTTTCCCCTCTTCCCTCCCTCTGTGGCACTCCGCTAGTGATACAAAGCAAAATCGCCATGCTGGGGATGGACGTTCGCTGCGACCTTAGTCCAAGGGATTACATCGAGGCTGTGATAAAAACAGCTTCTCGGAAACTCGGAGTTCTGAACAAGGTGCGGCGTTTTTTCACGCCACAACAACTGTGCCTGCTGTACAAAACACAGGTACGGTCTTGCGTTGAATATTGCTCGCACCTTTGGGATGGCTCCGCTAAGTACCTTCTTGAGGCCGTGGACCGGTTGCAGCGACGTGCAGTTCGCATTATTGGCGACGTAAAGGTCACTAACACCCTCGAACCTTTACAATTGCGTCGAGAGATAGCTGCGCTGAGCGCTTTCTATCGACTGTATCACGGCGAGTGTTCCGAGGAATTATTTTCCCTAATTCCTGCTTCCCCCTTCCTTCACAAGTCCACGCGTGCTGGCTCTCGATGTCACCGACTAACTGTGGCATCAATTCCATCGCGCACAAAGAAATTTGGCAACTCCTTTCTTTGTCGCACTTCTAAGAAATGGAATTCCTTACCAGCTCACGTATTCCCCTCCTCTTACGACCCGGGTTCCTTCAAACGAGGCGTGAAGAGGCATCTTGCGGGCCGGCAGGGCGAGGGCGGCTAGTGCAGAACCTTCTTCCCGACTGTACTGGCCGTCCTCGCGTTTGGACTCTACTACCACTTAACATCAGGTGGAGTAGAGTCATTTGCCCTCCCGGCAAATATAAAAAAAAAAAAAAAAACAGCAGCTGTCTGTAATGGTACAATTTTTAGAGTAAGCAATGATACAGTTCAAAATAAATACCTTAAAAAACCGACATGGCAGAGAAGAATTGAAAAAAGAATTGAAAAGTATAGACTAGAAATCGGAAGATTAACCCAATATATTGCAGGTAATAGAAACCAGAAAGTAATCAAAACCGTAGAAGATATTAAAGTAAAGTATAAAACCCATAGTCAATACGAGGAACCAAATATTGAATTAGAACATTTTCTTGACACATTAAAACAAAAATTAAATACTGCATCTAAAAGGCTTAAACGATACTTAACATGTACAAATAGAAAACAACAAAATTTTACATTCACAAACAATGAAAGAACGTTTTACAGAAACTTAGGAACACATAATCAGAACACTTTTACTCAAAACACTGAATACACCACACCACAAAAACTTCACGAATTTTGGGCGGGTATTTGGTCAAATCCAGTCCAACATAATGCAAACGCCAACTGGCTTCAGAAAATCGAAAATAGTACGCATATAGAGCAAATGAATTTTAAAGACATACCAATAGAAACGTTCACTCAGATTATCAAACGCACACATAACTGGAAAGCTCCTGGTACTGATAACATACATAATTTTTGGCTTAAGAAACTCACTTGCATCCATCCATACATCCATAATCACATATGTCAATTCATCAAATCACCAGAAACTACACCAAAGTTTTTAACAACTGGAATTACCTACATGCTCCCTAAAGAATCAGATCTTAAAAATCCTGCAAATTATAGACCAATCACATGTTTACAAACAATATATAAGATAATTACAGGAAGTATTAGCGAAATTATTTATCAGCACTTAGAAGAATATAACATTTTAGCAGAACAACAAAAAGGTTGTAGGAAAAATAGTCAAGGATGTAAAGAACAATTAGTTATAGATACAATAGTAATGAAACAGGCACTGACCAGCAAACGAAATATCTACACAATGTATGTCGATTATAAGAAGGCATTTGATTCGGTACCTCACAGTTGGCTTCTACATGTACTTCAACTTTATAAGATCGACCCAGTACTTATATTTTTTTTTAGTTGTATAATGCCGCAGTGGCAAACCACACTTAAAGTCTATCAGAATAACGCATCAATTACTACTGATCCGATTAAAATACAAAGAGGAATATTTCAAGGAGATGCACTTAGTCCCTTATGGTTTTGTATGGCTCTCAACCCCCTTTCCGATTTACTTAATAATACTAATGCTGGTTTCAAGCTAAAACACAATGGAACACACTGTCTTTTTTCCCATTTAATGTACATGGACGATATAAAGATCTATGGAACAACTAAAGCCGAACTTATAAAACTAACAGACGTCACACAATCTTTTTCTACGGACATACAAATGCACTTTGGGGTTGATAAATGTAAAACGCATTCAATAAATAGGGGGAAAACGGAAACAAATACATACATGTTAGAAACGGGAGAACAAATAGAAGCAATGGATGAAATGAGCACTTATAAGTATTTAGGATTTCACCAGTCTAAGCAAATAAAACACAAACAAATAAAAAAAGAATTGATACAGAAGTTTAAAATAAGGTTAAATCAAATATTAAAAACACATTTAAATTCACGTAACAGCACAAAAGCAATTAATACCTATGCAATACCATTACTCACATATTCCTTTGGAATTATAAATTGGTCTAAAACTGATCTACAAAAACTACAGCGAATAATAAATACACATATGACCACACACAGGAAACATCACTCCAAAAGTTGTACACAGAGACTCACACTACCACGCGGTGAAGGAGGAAGAGGTTTCATTGATATACATAATTTGCACAATAGTCTCATAGCTAAGCTGAGAAAGTTCTTTCATGATAAGGCAGAAAGTACTCCAATCCATAAATACATAACTGAAATTGATAAAAAATTCACTCCACTTAACCTACATAATAGAAATAAACAACTAAGCGAACAAATAATTAGTAAAGAACAAAAAATTAGTATGTGGTCACAAAAGTCATTGCATGGAAGACATCGAGCCGACTTGAGCCAAGCACATGTCGACATGGAAGCGTCAAACGAGTGGCTGCGGCGTGGTGAGTTATTTCCTGAGACAGAGGCTTTTATGATAGCTATACAGGATCAAGTAATAGACACCCGAAACTATCAGAAGCATATTATTCGCACAGCTAATTTACCGACTGATTTATGTAGACGTTGTCAAAGCAGTTCAGAAACGATTCAACACATAACCGGTGCTTGCAAGTCAATCGTCCAAACTGATTATAAGCACAGGCATGACCAAGTAGCAGCAATAATTCACCAAAACTTAGCCCATCAATATAAATTCATAACAAAAAAAGTAGCTTACTATAAATACCAACCCTGTAAAGTCCTAGAAAATAATTATTATAAAATCTACTGGGATAGAACGATCATCACCGACCAAACCATACATTATAATAGACCGGATATAACTGTGGTAGACAAAAACAACAAAATAGTTTATATAATCGATATTGCAGTATGTAACACACACAACCTACTCAGTACACACAATGAAAAAGTAATAAAATACATAGAATTGACTACTGAAATTAAAAAACAATGGTCAATAAACAAAGTGAAAATTTTACCGATCATTCTCTCTACTACAGGCGTTATCCCATAAACACTCAAGACTAATCTCAATATTCTCCAAATGTCCAAGTCCACTCTCGCACTTTTACAAAAAGCAGTCATACTGAACACTACACGTCTTACTCGAAAGTTCCTCACATCACCATTGTCAATTTAATATTAAACAAACCTATCACGCTTGGTCATGGCCCGCGTGATAGTTAAATTACCCCTGTTAAAAGGGAGATAAAAAAGATATATATATATTGTTATAAATCAAACAATTATTAAAATAAAAAAAAAGATTTATTTGGCCTTCGGCCTCAAGTACATACACAATTTATGACTTTAAACAAACATAAAATAATTAGTAATAAAATTAAATCGGTAATTATTCGGGGAGAGCTTCCGCACACTTCAAAAGTTAACGAAATAATGAGCTCTTATCGCCAACATCTCGTCTTATATAGGCAGGTGTGGTGTTGCTGAATTAAAATATTAGTCTTCCTCCAACACGGCCTCTCCTGACGGGGCTGCGTCCCTGAAGCCCTCAGATGAACATGTGGATGGACCGGTAACACCCACAACATCCGATAACTGCTCAGCATTGTCATCATTGGTTTCTGAGGAAATAAACACACAAAAATCCATCATTAGTCACGTCTGTTCTATTACTCAACAAGGCATATATTTGTATATTTGTCAACTACACAAGTCATTTTGAATAGACTACATAGGTTTTACACAGGTCTGTTCCCACGCAACCGAATACCTCGCACAAAGTCGTGTGTACGAACAGGTTTTACATCAGTCTATAGTGTATCAGTCGTTCGCTCTTGACAGAGTGGTCGTGGTTGACGATGATGCATCGTTTTTGGCTAATGTAGCCCCCGCTATGTGTCTCCATTTGATGCGGTCTTCAGCATCTCTAAAACATTGGACTATGGAGGTCTGTGTTGTAGCTTTTATAATGTCTGTCCAACGCTTGGGTACTCGACCGCGCGACCGCTTGCCTTCTACTTGCCCTTGGACAACGAGTCGTTCCATGGAGTGTTCATTTCGAACAATATGTCCGAAGTATTTGAGAATTCGTGTTTGCACAGTCGACGATAGTCTTTTTTTGATTTTTAGTTCCTCCAAGATCGAGATGTTAGTCCGAAATGCTGTCCAAGGGATCCGCAGCAGTCGCCGCCAACACCACATTTCGAGTGCGTCAATTTTGCGTCGGTCTTTCTGTCGAACCGTCCATGTTTCTGCGCCGTAAAGAAATATAGGGAAGACTAGGCTTCTCATCAGGCGGACTTTGGTGGCTTTTGTTATATTGCGGTTGCACCAGACTTTTTTTAGCTTATCAACAGCAGACCTTGTGATAGCACATCTCCTTCGAATCTCGTCCTCACATCCACCCGTGTTCGTGATTGTGGAGCCGAGGTACACGTAGCTTTGGACTACTTCACAGTTGCCAATCAAAGATATATCTGGCCGATTCAGTTCAGCACGGTCCACGATCATCATCTTGGTTTTGATTCTATTGATCGCAAGTCCGAAGGAGAGGCTTATTGTCTCCAGGCGTGTCAGCAAGTGTTCCATGTCTTCTTTTGTTTGAGCGAGAAGAGTAGTGTCATCGGCGTATCTTAAATTGGATATCTTACGACCTCCTACTGAAACCCCCTTGTCCCCTCGCTCCAAAAATATTCTCATAATACACTCCGTATATATGTTGAATAGGATTGGAGAGAGTATGCACCCTTGCCGAACACCAGCATGTGTCTGAAAGCTTTTTGAGTCAATGTCGTCTATTCGAACAGTCGCAGTCCCATCCTCGTATAGTCGGCAAATGAGACGAACAAGGTGGTTAGGTACTCCCATTTGTATGAGTACGTCCCATAACTTGTGCCATTTCACGGTGTCGAAGGCCTTGCGAAAGTCGACGAAGCAGATATAGAGCGGGCTGTTAAACTCTCTAGACTTTTCGATTATTTGTCGAAGAATTAAAATCTGCTCCCTTGTCCCTCGACCCTTGATGAATCCTGCTTGCTCCATAGCTATTTCAGGTTTCAGAAAAGCTTGAAGTCTGGTGTTGATGATATGAAGGAGTACTTTGCTGGCGTGTGATATTAAGGCTATTAGTCTGTAGTTGTTGCATTTCTTTGTTGATCCCTTCTTATGCAGTGGTATAAACACGGAGTGTGCCCAGTCTTTTGGCCACGTTTCTGTTTCCCAGACACGATTACAGATAGTGTGTAGCATATCAACTCCGTATTCACCCATTGCTTTGAAGATTTCTATTGGGATTTCGTCAGCTCCTACAGCTTTATTCCTCTTCAGGTGATCGATTGCGGCTCGAACTTCACTTTTCAGTACAGCTGGTTCCATGGTATTGTATGCAGTCTGTGAGAAAAACTTGCACGATAATCCCATGTTGTCATCTGTAAATAGTTGCTCGCAATATTCTTTCCACACACCAACAATATCCTTGATTTCGGTTACAGTAACTCCATTCAAATCCTCGATAGCCCAGCTTTTAAGTTTAAATTGACGAGTTATGCTACGAATCTTCTTATACAAGTCTTTCGTTTCGTTGCGTTCTGCGTTTTTTTCTAACTCTAGACAGATGTTTTTGAGATAGTTGTTACTATCTTTGCGAGAAGAAGATTGAATCTGCGCACTCATCAAATTTAAGTCTTGGACAGATGTACCCTTGGCTTTCATCTCACGGCGTTTCTCAACGAGGCGCCAGGTGTCGTCTGACATCCAATGCTGGTGCTTAACCTTAGTTCGGGTAGGCTGTGTTAAGTGAACAATTATTTTTATTTGCTCTTTTGCAGATTGCCAGAGTGAGTCAGGATCATCGCCTAGTGCTTTGGATTTCCATGTATCAACTGATAGTTGGTTAATAAAAGCAGTTTGGTCCACTATTTCTAGCTTCTTGCTAGATTTGCGAGGTACGGAGTTACGTAACTTAAGTTTGAGGTTGCATACGAGAAGTTGATGGTCAGACTGACAGTCAGCTCCAGGCAGTGTGTGTGCGTTCGTAATTGAGCTTCGCCATCTAGATCTTATAAGTATATAGTCAATTTGATTCCGATGTTTTCCATCAGGGGTCGTCCAGGTATACAGTCGTCTGTGGTGTTGCTGGAATACTGTGTTCATGATGGTGAGGTTGTTGTCAGCTGCGAATTGGAGTAATCTCTCCCCTCTAGCATTTCTTTGGCCGAGACCATACTTGCCTACAATATTCCGCAAGCCCACATCCATCCGTGTATCACCCACCTTTGCATTAAAATCGCCAAGTATAATCAGCAATTCTCTATTTGGTATTGTTGCTATTGAAGATTGAATGTCATTGTAGAAACTTTCTACATCTTCATCTGTCGCCGCGCTGGTGGGTGCATATACCTGTATAATATTCAACGGGGTGGGAGATGCACCGAGCTTCAATGTTATAATTCTGTCGCTGACAGGGTTATAACCTAGAACTGCTTTAGTCCATTGTTTGGGAATTGCAATGGCCACTCCAGCGTGACTACTGGAACTGTGTCCTGAATAATAGATGGTATGTTTAACTAAGTCTCGGTGGCCACTATTTTTCCAGTGAGTTTCGCTTAAACCGGTAATAATGGAGTCACATCGTTGGAGCTCATGATCCAAGATGTGTAATTTACCCTCATCAAGGAGTCCTCGTACATTCCATGTGCCTATACGGGTGTTCTTGCGCAATTGGAATTGTCTTCCAGTCGCATGCTTTCCGGGGGATGCCTGGTTGCCTACATTCCCCCGGCCGGTAGCCAATTTCACACTTTGAGTCCCGGAAAACCCAGAGCGCCGGTCGCTACGCGGATCATCAGGCAAACGTACGTATCTCTTGTCTTGCATTTTCATCGTACAACTCTCGTGGGAATAGATAATGTAGTAGTATCCCGTTGCTTTCTACATCGCGGTACTACAGACTTGGTGCCCGTAGAAATCTGTTAGTGAACCGATTCAAAACATATGGTTCTTGCGCTTCACCACAGTACTGATGGTTACCGCTGCCCTCCACCAGGATTCAGGTACTACGCCCCTGTGGCTCGCCTCCTCCGCTGGTTAGACCGTACCGACAACTATTGTCTCCGCTCTTCTCCATCGTTGAGGTCTTCACCCGTAACCCTGGGCACAGGTTCTGCGTTATACCCCGCAGAGCTGGGTCCCTGCTGAACTTCGCCATCTAAACACTCCGGCTTACTGGAGTGTAAGATGCCCACCCCCGCGACGTGGACGCGCCAGGCAGGAATTGCCCAAGTGAAGAGTAAAGAAGGTGGCTCTACTCTCCCAGGGGCCGAGTTAATGGACATGTATGATCCCATGCCCAAAGGCAGTCTATAGTAGGTCACCCCAGATACCTATACATCATGGATTTACACAGGTCTGTTGTCAGCTGCGCAACTGACTCACCCCAGAAACCATTGTGGTCAACCCAATACCGCGCGCACAGGTTTTACATGGGTCTTTTCCACTAGCACGTCTCACATTTACATGCCACAATAAATAAATAAAGTCAAGACAAATAACAACTCATGCACAACAAGTAAATACCCTCAAAAAATGCAGCACAAGTTTCAGGTGTCCATTCACCCTTCCATAAAACCATATATGTTGCAGCTACCTGAGTAGTTTTGCCATAGGCACCAGCCAACAATTGGACTTCGTATCTATCATTAGGGAGCGCCTTCGTTACTTTATAAGGGCCTCTCATACCACTATCAAGTTTCCCGGTGCTTTGAGAATTCTTGATCACGTAAACCAAGTCATTTACTTGATACTTTTTAGGAGGTTTTCTATTTTTATTAACATAAGCATCTTGTTTGTTTCTATTATCGCGAATAAGCTCTTCAGCTCGTTGCCTTTTTAATTCGCGGGTCGCGTCGCGATTTGGATTTGAACCTTCGTAGGTTATGTCTTTAATCAAGCTATTTATTAACGGAGTAGTCGAATCGGTGCCAATGAGAAGATTAAGTGCCGGGTATTGGGTTGTCTTATGTTTAGTGATATTTAATACTAGTTTTAATTTCCACAATACTTTTGACTAATCATTTTTATTATAATTTACTTCAACCCTTATCATATTAAGTACTGTGCGGCAGTAACGTTCAACTTGGCCGTTTTCTTGGGGAGTAATAAAATGCACTTCGACACCGTAACCAGATATCCAGTTAATAAATTCGTAATTATCAAACATACGACTTCTATCACACACTAGCTTTTTAAAAGTACCTACCAGCGATATAATTTGAGTTATTACACGCTTTAGCTCACTACTATCTTGGCGTGTTAACGCGAACAGTAAACAATATTTTGTATATGCGTCAATTATAATGAGTACGTGTTTATGACCATCGCTATCTCTCAGCGGCCCGAGTACGTCGGCGTGTATCACGTCAAATGGTACCGAATCTTTTTGCCACGAAGATATAGGTTGTAAAGGTGCTCGGCCTAACCTGACCATCGCGTATAATTAAGTTTATAGAAAATCCTTCCTCTGTCAAAGTTTTAATTACCGCATCTAATAAAATAAGGTTTTCGTTAATGCTTTGTGTCAATATAAGTACGTCATCGATATAGACTACAACCTGTCCGGCCTCAATAAAGGATTTTATCGTCTTAGCAATAGTTTTCTGATAAAAAATCGGTGCATTTGCTAATCCGTAGGGGACCTTACAATATTCGTGGTGGCCTTCCGGGGTAACAAATGCCGTCTTATGAATAGACTCCTCAGCAACTCTAAGTTGGTGAAACCCAGATACCATATCTAAGGAACTAAACCAGCGAGCTTTACCTAATCGGTATATGTAGTCATTAATCAACGGTAGGGGATGTCTAGTTTTAACAGTAATCCAATTCAGTGCACGGTAGTCCACCACCATTCTATCAGAACCATCTTTCTTTTTCACCAATAGAATTGGGCTAGCGTACTCCGAGTCAGATTCACGAATTATACGTTTATTAAGCAAATCTTTAACTATTTCGCGAACTTTTAATTTTTCATCGTGTGATAATTTATAGGGTCTATAATACACGGGTACATTAGTTGTCAGTTTAATATGCATTTCACTATCCTTTACAGTTGTGATCGCGGTACCACTTAAAAAGAATTTTGAATACTTGGCTAGAATCTCTAATAATCGTTCCCTATCTTTTCCAGACACAGACGTATTTACTTGTTCGGATAAACAAATTGAATTTACTGGCAAAATATTGCTTTCAATAGGTTCACTACGAATTATACGCTGACAATCACCGGCTAACATAAGTTATGCCTTTTCTATTTAACACGTCGGTGCCAATAATTACAGGTACGTTTAAATTATTATCATCGACGATATAAAAATCAATTTCTATTGTTAAGTCACTGAATTCAACGGGCAACGTTACATATGATTCTGATTTCACTTCCATACCACCTAAGCCACGTAATAATTGATTTGTAGGTCTTAATTGACATGAAAAATGTTTAACAATATTTTTCGACATTAGAGAGACACATGAACCACTATCGATCAAAACATCTAACGGGATTCCCGAGATAACAGCAGTTGTTACGTTACGATTTTTATAACTACCCACAAGTTCGCGACAAAAATTAACACCATTATTGTTTCGTTAACTCGACCGTTCTTTGGCAAAACACATATTCTCGGAATGACCTACTTTTTTACAAAATGTACACTTCAACACATCAACACGAGACGTTGCCGGTAGCGCGATTGCTCTTTCGTTGTTATTATTATTTGTAGTTGTATTCAATCGTTTACTACAATCTACACTTTTATGGCCAAATTGCTTACAATGATAACATTTAATTGATTTTGAATCGTTTGAACTGTATTTGCGTCTTAAATGGTTGCGATTTAAATAATTATTATTAGAGAATTTATCAAACCGACTATAGTTAGTAGATATTTTTCTATTTGAATTGTCAGAAGGTTTAACAAAGCTAGACAAAAACTCCACTATAGAATCGGGCGATAATTTAGCGTTAATAGCCATAGCGCGGATTTGTGGATCTACGATTCCACGTATAATAATGGCAGTAAGTAGCTCGTTGCTTAGACCTTTAACTATGCGTAACCTTAAAAGCGATCTACGAGCATATTCGGCGTATGTGGAGTATTTGTCGGACTCTGTTCGCATAACGTCATAAAGAATATTCGCGACATCGACAGAGCGTGGGCATAAGGCTTTTAATTCTAGTTTGAAATTGGACCATGTGCGAATATCACTTGTCCATTGGCTAAGCCAGGTACGAGATTCCCCTTTCAGACAATGTCCGATGCGAGCAAGGCATTCTTTGTCGCCCCATTGGTTCAAAATACGCGCTCTTTCTACCTCATCACACCACGTGTCGAAGTCATGAACACTCGGATCAAAATCAGAGACAAAATATCGATTGGATCTGACCTGAGCACAGCTGATAGCGGTCAAGAGCCGCTCGGCAGCATTCGTCACCACATCTTCGGACTGCGATAACCCCGTCTGGCTGGTTTGCGGAGTCGGTGGCGGCGTAACCACGTGGTCGCGTGGCGGAGTCGGCGCCCCAGGCGTCGATGCGGCTGCTGGTGTGGCGCTTTGCAGCGCGACAGCGCGACTAGTGCCAGCACTGACTGATGCACTGGCTTGCGTCTCCACAGACGCACGAGACTGCTCCTCCAAAGCGCGCAGTCTGGTCAGGATCTCTTCCATTGAGTTGGGAGGAGTTTGTCCTCGACGTCTTCGTTTGTTACGTTTATCGTTGTTCGACATTACACTGATGGAAGCATTGCCCGAATATTTAAATTACTAAACCACGTGGGAGGGTAGAATTAAGTTTCATCTATAGCACCAGAAATGTGTTTGCGGCTATAACAGCCTTCGAATCCCACTTCTGATGTTATAAATCAAACAATTATTAAAATAAAAAAAAAGATTTATTTGGCCTTCGGCCTCAAGTACATACACAATTTATGACTTTAAACAAACATAAAATAATTAGTAATAAAATTAAATCGGTAATTATTCGGGGAGAGCTTCCGCACACTTCAAAAGTTAACGAAATAATGAGCTCTTATCGCCAACATCTCGTCTTATATAGGCAGGTGTGGTGTTGCTGAATTAAAATATTAGTCTTCCTCCAACAATATAATAATAATAATAACCCCCCAGGGGACCACCTTGCCGTGGTGGGGGGGCTTATGAGAAGACATGAAAGGTCTCTTGGACTTGACCTTACCCTGTTAAATAAGTAGAACAGGAGATACACAAAATTTAATAGCCACTTAAACCTTGGCTACGTCATTCTCAACTAACGGTCCCAAACCCAAACCCAAATGGAGATGAATAAAAGAAGATACAATTTACGGCCGCTTCCCGGGGTGCGCCGGGGCGCATCTGGAGCCGATGCTGGATGCTACAGCATGCGAACCATCGATGGTGAGGAGCTGAGCAGGCGGGCACTCACCAGTAAAAATGTTACAGCCGGTCGTTGTGAGCTGAACAGGCGGACTCACAACGTAGAAGTTACAGCCGACGCCTTGAGCGATGATACGATGAATGTGACCCAAGCAGAAGATAAAAAGGACTCCGATTTGCTTAGTGAAATAATTTCATCGACATCGTCACCATTGAATTCATATGAATCACCCATTTCATCTCCACTCTCATGCCATATTTCACCAAACACCATTTCACCTACGTCTGTGGATGTTGTGCAGGAGGCACTTGCCATTGAACCTGCACCCGCCACAGACACAAGCCGTGCGCGCAAAAGATGGTTGAAAGAGATGAATGAGTTCATCTGGCGCACGTACCTCATAGCCACAAAATTATCTACAAGCAAAATATACCTTGATCATTTACACCACGAATTTTCAAGGAAATTCCCACAGATGCAGGCATCCAGACAGAGATTAGGTGACCAATGCCGAGCTATTGTAAGAAATAAATTACTCTCCCAAGAAACATTAGACCAAATAAAAAAAGAAGTTACTATTTATCTACTGCAAACCAACAACCAGGACACAGTACAAAACATACAAACTTATCCAAACATACAGACACACAAACACTGTCATCAAAGGGTACGGCAGAGAAGAAGATAGACCCCTGAGTACAACGAAACTATTATTAGAAACTACTATAAAATTACAGAGTTAGAAGAAAATAGATCAGCTTACCGTCAACCCCTTTATCAAGCAGTAATTGCAGAACACCCAGAATTGTCAGAAGTAAGTGAACAGAGAATATCAGACCAGCTACGAGTCATACTTAATAATAAAATGATTAGTGATGAAAAACTTAAAAGAATCCGTGAAGAGATATCGAACGATCTTTGTGTGCGCCGCAACCGTTTAGAACTTACTTCACAACACGCAATGTTATCACAAAATACAACACCCGTACAAGCATCTAACCACGACGGAGAAAATAACAATCACACACATCTATAATACAGAAAAATATATAAAGTATCGAAATCGTTGCAACAGGCTGTGTAGAGACACACATCGACGGCATATTCACAGAGCTGTAGTTGAGGAGGGCGATACCTCTAAAGTTTGGAAATTTCTGAAATCTCTTGGAGTTGGGAAAGCTCAGTCGGATACAAACTTTAATAATGTCGATCTTAATCAGCTCAATAATCATTTCGCGTCAGCAGTTGCTATCGATGGCACTGTCAAATCAAAAACAATAAATAATCTTTCTGCTTCATCCACTCCAGCATTCCCATCTTTTAGTTTTAGTCAATTAACGGAAAGTGATATTAAGAAGAATATTTTAGCTATAAATTCTGATGCTGTCGGCTCTGACTGCATTAGCCGTAAAATGATAATTCCTATCATTGATTACCTTATTCCTGTCATCACATGTATCCTTAATAATTCCATTAATACTGGTATTTATCCTTCCTCCTGGAAAGACGCTCAAATTGTCCCATTACCGAAAAAAGTTAATCCATCGTCCTATAGTGATTTCCGCCCTATATCCATACTTCCTTTTCTCTCAAAAGTCCTGGAGCGCCTTGTTTACCAACAACTTAATTTATTCCTAACCAAAAATAACCTATTTAACCCACTTCAGTCGGGATTCCGAACTTGTCATAGTACGGCTACTGCTTTAGTTAAGATCACCGATGACATCAGATTAGCTATGGATAACCAGGAAGTTACAGTTTTGACATTACTGGATTTCAGTAATGCCTTCAATACTGTTGATTTCGACATATTACTGGCTATTTTAAGTTCTCTTAATATATCTCCTACTGTAATTGACTGGTTTCGTTGTTATCTATATGGCCGCAGACAAAGAATCCGAGTTCAGGACTCTTATTCTGATTGGTCAATTTTAAGTGCCGGTGTGCCTCAAGGCGGAGTGCTTTCACCTCTGCTATTTTCGATTTTTATTAATTCCATAACTCACAATATATCTTCTCTCTACCACCTGTATGCCGACGATTTTCAGATTTACTGTCACTCTAAGTTAATAGATTTACCACTGACAATACAGACAATTAACTCAGATTTAAAAAAGATCTTAAGTTGGAGCAATTCATTCGGTCTCAAAATAAATCCACTTAAGTGTCAATCTATTATTATTGGCAGTCCAATATTAATCTCACAAATAGATTTTTCTCTTTTATCCCCTATTTTATTTGACAATGCCATAATCCCCTACACTGATAAAATTAAAAATCTGGGTATAATATTCGATAAAACCCTTTCTTGGAATCCACAAATGAGTGAGGTAAGCAGAAAAATGTTTGTTGCCGTTGGTTCCCTACGTAGATTGCGTAACCTTTTACCGATTCCCACCAAAATTGCGTTAGCACAATCTATCCTTTTACCAATTCTTGATTATGCAGATTGCTGTTATCTTGATCTTAGAGAAGATCAATTGAACAAACTTGAGCGCATTCAAAATCTTTGCATCAGGTTCATATTTGGGCTTCGCAAGTATGATCACATTTCCGATTTTCGCAAAAAGCTCGAGTGGCTCCCGATCCGCCTTCGCAGGAATACACACATTCTCTCTCTTCTCTACTGTATACTATTCAACCCCAATGCCCCTATTTATCTAAAACAGTCCTTCCAATTCCTTAGTGATTCCCATTTCCGCAGTCTTCGCTCCGAACAAAACCTTACTCTTAAAACTCCTTCCCATACTTCTTCCTTTTTTACTAAATCCTTCTCTGTCCAAGCAGTACGCTTGTGGAACTCCTTGCCCATAAATATAAGACGTGCACAATCCGTTGCTGCTTTTAAGAGGCTTCTAAAACACTATTATTTGTCATTGTAAATCGTTGTAATTTTATTTATGAAATATAATAATACTTTATATATAAGTATGTATTTTTATGTATTTGAATTTATTTATAAAACATATGTAATATTTTGTTTATACACGTATTTATATGTTATATATAACATGTATTCATCGTATGTATGTATGTTATGTAGATATGTTATGTTTGTGTATATATGATTTACCTAAAAGGTGTACACCTCCGAACCCCTTTCTTAGAGTATTCAATGTCCTCTATCCAAAGGTTGTCTGGAAGAGATCGCTCTTAGCGATAAGACCGCCTTTTGTACCGTGTTTTCTATTTTGTTGTGTTACTTCTTGTATTTTTTTGTTTCGGTGTACAATAAAGTATATTTATCTTATCTTATCTTATCTTATCTATTCACCCCATCAACACAAACACATGCTCTATCAGACATCGCTGGAAATAATGAACTGAACCAAACTACTTACTATCCTGACGTGGAAAAAATTAAGGAACAATATAACATTGCAGTACAAAAATTTCAAAACACCAACCCGGTTGCCCGTCCCTACATACCAAAACAAAACACCTCAAGAAAATTAGCTCAAATTGTTAATATCATTAACACCGAAATAATACCGCAACAAATTTCAGCAGAACAAGATTTTCAGACCACTCATGCCATAATCTATCGTGCAGCATACACAGCAGCTGTTTGCAATGGAACTAAGATTAAGGATACCACCCCTCAACTTAACAAACAACTGAAAAAAGAACCTGCATGGCAGAAAAGGTTACAGAAAAAGATACAAGATCTTAGAAGAGACATTGGAAGACTCACAGAATATAACAATGGCAATAGGAGTAATAGGCTTATATTATTAGTGGAAAAGATAAAAAATAAACACCGGATACACTCACAGCATGAAGAACCTAACACAAACATTGAACATTTTCTTGACACCCTCAAACAAAAACTAAATGCCTCATCTAGTAGGTTGAAAAGATATTTAAATTGCACTCTTAGAAAGTCACAGAATACTCACTTTTCGAACAATGAGAAACATTTTTATAGAACCTTTTCATCTGCCTCACAACACAACACACGCACAGATAATCAAGATTTACCATCACCACTACTACCATCTACTAACACAATACATAGTTACTGGTCTAGCGTATGGGCTGATCCAGTAAATCACAATAAAGACGCTGCGTGGTTAGACCCGGAAGAAATTAATTCAATCAAGCCTATGAATTTCAACCATATACCTTTTGACATATTCTTGCGAGTACTAAATAAGACCCACAATTGGAAAGCACCTGGAAGTGACTGTGTACACAATTATTGGTACAAAAAATTTACATCAGTCCATACATTACTTCACAACCACATCAATGACTTTATTCAAACACCTAATATAATGCCACACTTCGTTACACAGGGCCTCACGTACATGATACCGAAAGACACTGACCATCAAAATCCAGCTAAATATCGTCCAATTACCTGCCTACAAACCATTTATAAAATACTTACAGGATGTATTGCTGAAATCCTACACGAACATGTTGCAACTAACAATATTCTTGCCGAAGAACAAAAAGGATGCCGAAAAAGTAGACAAGGTTGCAAGGAACAGCTTGTAATAGACACAATAGCCATGAAACACGCTACATCTAGGAAAAAAAAATATTAATACCTTGTATATAGATTATAGAAAAGCTTTTGACTCCGTACCACATAGTTGGCTTCTTTACGTACTACAATACTATAAAGTTCACCCACAGCTTATTTATTTTCTTGAAAGCTCTATGCAAAACTGGAAAACAAAGCTTAAAATCGCAGGACAGGTTAAAAGCGAAACGGCTGAAATCCCAATACGCCGAGGTATCCTTCAAGGAGACGCCCTTAGCCCGCTGTGGTTTTGTCTTGCGCTAAACCCTCTCTCCCATATGCTAAACAAATCAAATCACGGTTACTCTATCACCACACCAAATACAGAAACTACTCTCACACACCTCATGTACATGGATGACATCAAATTATACAGTAGCACAATAGCATCATTACATCACCTTGCAGATATCACCCAAACTTTCTCAAGCGACATTCACATGGAGTTCGGGATAGACAAGTGTAAGACATTTTCGGTCAAAAATGGAAAAATCATCCCTAATAGCTACATCTTAGAATCAGGAGAGATTATTGAACCTCTAGAACCGTACACTACCTACAAATACTTAGGTTTTGAACAAGCTAGGCAGATTGATCAAAAAGGAGCAAAAGATAGTCTTAAAACTAAATTCAGACATCGTTTAAATATTCTATTCCGGTCTCAACTCAACTCCCGCAATTTGTTTAAAGCAATAAATAGTTACGCGATTCCGGTGCTTACATATTCTTTTGGCATAATTAAATGGTCTCAATGTGAACTCCTCAACATTCAACGTATCATTAACACTTCTCTAACTGCCCACCGAAAACACCATCCTAGATCTTGCGTACAGAGAATGACCTTGCCCAGATGTGAAGGCGGACGAGGCTTAATAGATGTAGTCAACCTACACAATAAACAAATCATATCTCTTAGACACTATTTTTATCAACGCTCGGAACACTCTACACTGCATAAAACAGTAACACTCGCAGACAAACACTTCACCCCGCTAAACCTTAAAGATCAAAACCCACAAAGAAATGAACGTATTACCGACATTAATGAAAAAACTGCCTCATGGCAACAGAAATCCCTTCATGGAAGACATCGCCATGACTTACAGCAATCATATGTTGACAAAGCAGCGTCAAACGCTTGGCTGAGGCGTGGTGAACTCTTCCCTGAAACTGAAGCCTTTATGTTGGCAATTCAGGACCAGGTCATCGATACCCGAAACTACCAGAAACACATAATACGCACACTTAATATCCAATCAGATTCATGCCGGCACTGTCATTCTAATCCCGAAACCATTCAACACATAACATCCGCCTGTAGAGCCCTTGCGCAAACTGACTATAAACATCGACACGACCAAGTGAGCGCCATCATACATCAACATCTCGCACATAAACATAATTTTATAAAAAAGAAGACTCCATATTATAAATACAAACCTAACACTATACTAGAAAATAATAGTTCCAGGATATATTGGGACAGAAGTATAATCACAGATAAAACAATATATTTCAATAGACCCGATATCACATTTCATGACAAAATTAAAAAACTATTTATCTTATTGATATAGCTATTCCTAACACCCATAACATACAGTCGACAATTTCGGAAAAGCTCAGCAAATACCAAGATCTAGCAATTGAATTGAAACGTCAGTGGCGAGCAAACACCATCCATATTATTCCCATTGTCATATCATCAACTGGAGCCGTACCTAAAAGCCTACAACGTAGTCTTGATATGTTACAGGTTCCTCAACACACTCATAATTTACTCCAAAAGGCAATCATCCTGAACACATGCCGCCTCACTCGCAAGTTCCTTACGACTTCATCCATTTCATCTTCTTATACGATCACTTAGACCCTACTCAATAAAATAAACATAAATAATAATTAACACGCGGATAATATTAATAATAATAAGCCTCCCAAATTCCAACCTTACGTCCGGTCTGAACATCTAGTCCACGTGGGGTGCGGACGTGTAATATATGTAGTATGTATATATAAACTTACACGGCTAACAGGGCAATGGTAACCCATTAACATGGAAACAAGGTCAAAAAGAAAACGTATAGAGTCGCTACCCGGGGGTGATCGCCGGGGCAAACCTAGAGCTGGCGCTGGGTGTTTCAGCATGCGAACCATCAGCGGTGAGGAGTCGAGCAGGCGGGCTTCCACCGACAAAGATGCTACAGCCGAAACCACTGATACAGACAGGACGATTAGCCCTAGCACTATCTCCTACATACCCTCAAATCCATCATCACCTTCAATTTCATCGTCAATATCCATATCACATGAAATTCCACCCATCCCAACTTTGGATGTTGCGCGGGAGGTTAATGCCTGGTTACCCGCGTCCACCAAAGCTGGAAAACCCAGAGTACGTATGAAATGGAGCGCAACAGTAAGCATGTTTATCATGCGTACCTATTACTATATAACCAGATTAGAAACCGATATGACTACCTACAGACAACAATTGCATGAACATTTCTCCAGAAAATACCCAGAAATAATTGTTAGTGAACAAAGAATTGCTGACCAGAGAAGACCAATAATCAGAAACAAATTATTAACCCAGGAAGTATTAGATAGACTAAAGAAGAAGCACGAACACAATTAGAAAAAGAGTTACAGAATAATATACAACCGATATATCACACACAAACACTCTGAAATACAAACCCAAACTCACATTCAAAGTCAATCATACAGCCAAAGTACTCACACATCATGTTCATCTACCCAAACTGAGTCTATAGCTTTAACACTAGAAAATGATATCGAGATATTAGACCTTCACAATACTATAACTGAAACACATACCCAAGAAATACATGATAAATTTAGGGCAGCTTTAACACAGTATTCTGGGATGGACCCAGCCGCTCGACCAAAATTACCAAAACTCAAATACAGCCCTCAACTCTCTCAACTTACTAATTTATTTAATCAAAAAATACTGAACCTGTTTATATCTAAGGACACAAAACACAGGAAATAGGAGACCACCACTTGATTATAAGCCCCCGTGGCAAATTAGACTAGAAAAAGACATAGAAAAACTAAGAGCAGATTGTGGTAGACTAACACAATATATCAACAATAACAGATCGAAAAAAGTTGTGAAGAGGGTTGAAGTAATATTTAAAAGTACAAAATTACATACAAAGCACGAAAATAACAATAGGACACCTGAAGAATATTTAGATACGTTAAAACAGAAACTAGCACTTAAGGTTCACAGACTAAGAAGATATAAAAAAGCACAACAACGCAAAAATGATAACATCACATTCATTACAAATGAAAAATTATTTTACAGAAACTTATTAAAACCACAAACTCGAACTGTTTCTAGAGAAAATGTCAAAACACCAACACAAGAAGAATTAGAGACATTTTGGTGTGATATATGGGAAAAACACACACAACACAACGATAAAGCAGATTGGATAGATAAAGAGAAAAATAGATGCAGCCTAATAGAAGAATAGGAATTTGTTGAAATTACAGCGACCGATATAACATACATCACATCTAAGCTACATAATTGGAAATCACCGGGAATAGATAAAATACATAATTACTGGTATAAAAAATTTGTAACACTACATGAATCAATAGCTAATAATTTAACAGAAATTATCTTAGAGAAACAAAATATACCTGAGTTCCTATCAACAGGAATATCTTATTTGTTACCAAAAACTACACATTCATCACAACCTTCACAATACAGACCAATTACATGCCTACCCACAATATACTTTTTTTAAATAGGCTCTATTTTCACTACAAGTAGTGAAATTAATTGTCATGACACCAAGGTGTCATGACAATTAATTAATTTTCAAAAACTGTAGGCATTTCTGTATTTAGTAATATTTAAAGCAAAGATAATGCGTAACCATTAAATGTTTCATATCACAATAAAATGGTTTTATTGAAACGATCTGCTGTTCGAATCAGAAGTTGAATATAAATAAGTCATAAAACAAAGATTTACGGAGGTGCAGGATTATAATAAAGTTTAACCTAAAATTATATTCAGACATACTCCGCCGGCTATCGCAGATTTTTATCGCAAAAATAAATGGGACAGAAGCAACAAACTTCGGCGACGATAAACTCGAAGTTTCAGCTTTTGATAATAAAGGTTTAATAAATGGCTGAGGACGGTAACCGGAGCACGACAGCGCTACCTGACTACAGGAAAACCATTCCTACAAATATAGCGGGCCTTCATGAGGCATACAAGTAATAATTAAGAATTAAAAGTACCAACTTTTCATATTTTGTTTTGTACTTTTCATAATTTTTTTAGTTAAGCCGAATTCATATGTGATGGGCAGTAGTTTATCCCATTTCTCAAGTCTACATCGCCTATTCAGCAATGTTTGAAGACGAACAATTAGTCTTGCCTGCCATGACATACGGTGCCAGATAAGAACCGGAGTTGCTAGCTTACAAAATTAGCTGACTGAAGTGGTAGTGGTCTGGTTACATATGTCGAAGGACTCCACGGCCATTGGAGCAGTCGAGTCGAGTGAAGACTAGAGTTCGGAATACGTAGCATCGGGCGACTTCTAACCAGGTGGACCGTTGACATGTTGAATGGGGGAGGCCTGTGTCAATTAGTGGATTATAATAGGCTGTTGATGATGAACTTTTTTATCGCCAACTAAAATTGCCTTAAGTTATTGAAAAAAAATTAGACGTCAAGTTTGGATATAATGACACTGCATTTTGATTATAATATTATTGTTTCAAAATGTCAATTTTGTTGTACCGGAAGTTTTGCTCAATAGTAAGCCATAGATAAAATAATTATTTTTTTTATTTGTAGAAAATATTAGTGTTTCAAAAATAGTATTAATACTACAGCGATTTAAAAAAGAGGAATACTGGCAATGCCCGTTTTTGTATAGGCTTACTAATATTCTTATTTACCCCTTCAATTAATCGTACAGCTTGTGTTAGAAATGACGACAATAGCCGAAATAGGGTTAGTCGAACCTGCGACTATTACATCGCCAGGCGGCCCGTTATTGATACCCACTATTGATGCAAAATTCATTATATTAATAATAATTTAGTTTTAGTATTTTTGAAAAACGCTTTTTTTCTAATTTGTGTATTATAAAGGGTCTTGGCCTTGGTCGTTACTGGTTGAATGGAGTAGGTAGTCATCAATACGACAACAGCGTTTGAAAACGAATAACATTGCTATTTCACTATTCACCTATAAAGCGCGAACTTGAAAAGACAACTATCGTCACGCATTTTTTTTATTGGTTACATATATACAATGTTTGCTGGTGTTCTTGGCTGCAATCGGACCCCCGTCCAGTGTTCCAACTTAGCGTTCGCGGCACGTCCCGCGATACGATCTTTCTGATATAATAATACCATTAAAGTTCCTGGCGCGGCGCCAACACCGGCGGCCATCACGTAATGTACTATAACATTTGATTTTGCTCATTGCAGCCCCGATAAAATCAATAATGTAAAAACGATTAAAATTCGTAGTTGTTTATTATAATTATTATAAAATATAGAGTTACACCATATTATGGCCAGTGTATGTTCACGGCTGGAAATTGTAATTTCCAAAGACACTAAGGATTAGGTAATCACACAAAACATTAACAAGCGTTTTTAGAAAATGACAAAATATTGTGTCGATGTTATCGCGGATAAATATATTATATTATTTAGTGCCCTCCCGTAGCCCGAGAGTTAGGTGGGAGGAGGAGGTATTATTTATAAAAAGTAGCCTACGTCTTTCCTTGAGGACCAAGCTTGCTGCATAACAAATTTTAGCAAATTCGTTTCAATGGTTTAGCCGTGATGAGTATCGGAAGGACAGACAGAGTTACTTACGCTTTTATAACATAGTTAGAGAACAAATTAAAGTATTAAGTGATAAAACGTGGCTGGTGATATCATTAAACACGGCACTGCTGTATACAGTTACATTAGATCCGATATTTACGCTCGTAGGCAAATTGGTAATTCAACGCTCAATATAACAAAATAATTTTATTTTAAGATTTTTATTTAGTAAATTAAAGTGATTTCGGAAAAGAAAACAAGTCAATCACAAAAGTGATGGATTTCAATAGCATAGACTCGACAGCCACACTATTATTTTTGTTGCGCGAGAGTTTTTTTTTTACGATGACTCCTAACATATTAATTTAAATTATATACTGAAAAAGGACAAATATTCTAAATTAAAATAATCTTAATAAACTTATCAAAATACGTTGCGTGATTTAGAAAAAGGTAGCGGACATCTGTATGTCAGATACAGAGAAATTCAGTGACTTTGTTTTATACATTTATAGGCGTAGATTAAACATTTTCTTGTTTAAAATCTATTTTTATTTTATTTTGGGATTAAGTTAAAAGATATGAAATAATTCACTGGTTGAATGTCGCTGTGATTATAATGCAGTAAAATACCTTTACAATATACATAAATCTTTATAAAATCCTTAATTTATGATAACACCAATGCAGTGGGCTAAAAAACATATTCTTTTACAATCAAATGACGTAATATAATGTTATAAAAATAAACTGTTAGATCAGTTTTAATAACATTACATTACGTAGTTACCGTAGTAGTGATGTACCCGTAGTTACAGTGGCTCACTTAACCTTCAAACCGGAACGCAACATTACTAAGTATCGCTGTTTAGCAGTAGAATATCTAATGAGTGGGTGACATCTACCCAGACGAGCCTGCACAAAGCCCTGTCTAGTAAATTGTAATTTTTCCCATTATTTTATGCATTTGGTAGGTATACATTAAACAAAGTTTTTTTTTTTTTTTTTTTTTTTTTTTATATTTGCCGGGAGGGCAAATGACTCTACTCCACCTGATGTTAAGTGGTAGTAGAGTCCAAACGCGAGGACGGCCAGTACAGTCGGGAAGAAGGTTCTGCACTAGCCGCCCTCGCCTTGCCGGCCCGCAAGATGCCTCTTCACGCCTCGTTTGAAGGAACCCGGGTCGTAAGAGGAGGGGAATACGTGAGCTGGTAAGGAATTCCATTTCTTAGAAGTGCGACAAAGAAAGGAGTTGCCAAATTTCTTTGTGCGCGATGGAATTGATGCCACAGTTAGTCGGTGACATCGAGAGCCAGCACGCGTGGACTTGTGAAGGAAGGGGGAAGCAGGAATTAGGGAAAATAATTCCTCGGAACACTCGCCGTGATACAGTCGATAGAAAGCGCTCAGCGCAGCTATCTCTCGACGCAATTGTAAAGGTTCGAGGGTGTTAGTGACCTTTACGTCGCCAATAATGCGAACTGCACGTCGCTGCAACCGGTCCATGGCCTCAAGAAGGTACTTAGCGGAGCCATCCCAAAGGTGCGAGCAATATTCAACGCAAGACCGTACCTGTGTTTTGTACAGCAGGCACAGTTGTTGTGGCGTGAAAAAACGCCGCACCTTGTTCAGAACTCCGAGTTTCCGTGAAGCTGTTTTTATCACAGCCTCGATGTAATCCCTTGGACTAAGGTCGCAACGAACGTCCATCCCCAGCATGGCGATTTTGCTTTGTATCACCAGCGGAGTGCCACAGAGGGAGGGAAGAGGGGAAAATGGTGACTTTTTTGCTGTGAGAGCGCATACCTGTGTTTTCTTGGCATTAAACTCAACAAGATTATCTGAGCCCCATTTGGCGATAAGCTCTAACGTTCTATTGAGTTCAATGACAAGATCCTCCCGCCTCTCCTGAATTTCCGCTCGCCCAGCCACTGCGCGTCCGTGGTATCCACCATGCACTGTACTATCATCTGCATAGCAATGAATGTTCCCGAGAGAGAGCATATCATTGATATGCAAAAGAAACAGAGTGGGAGATAGCACAGATCCCTGGGGGACCCCAGCATTCACTACATAGAATTGTGAAGCGCAACCATCAACTAAAACACGAAGGCTGCGCTTGTGTAGGAAGCTGGCAATCCAGGTGCAAAGCTGAGCAGGCAGACCATATGCCGGCAGCTTGGAGAGAAGACTTCTGTGCCAGACCCTGTCGAAAGCCTTGGAGATATCGAGGCTGACAGCCAACGATTCCCCATGCTTGTCGATAGCTTCACCCAAGAGGTGTGTTACGTACGCTAGAAGATCACCTGTAGACCGTTTTGGTCGAAATCCGTACTGACGATCATTAATTAAACAGTGATCTTCTAGGTAATGGATCAGTTGGTTGTTAATAATCCGTTCCATCACCTTACAAAGTACTGAGGTGATAGCTATTGGCCGATAATTTGCCGGGTCAGATCGATCCCCTTTTTTGGGAACCGCTTGCACATTAGCTCTTCTCCAAGCCTCCGGCACACATCCCGAAGAAAGAGAAAGTTGGAACAGGCGCGTTAACACGGGAGACAGCTCCGCCGCGCACTTCTTCAGCACTATGGCTGGTATTCCATCGGGACCGCTAGCTTTCCGTACATCAAGTGATTGCAGCTCCGCTCGCACATCACGCTGCCTGATTTTGATGTCAGGCATCGTGTGGCCACAAGAAGGTATTACTGGTGGCAGAGCACTACAATCATCGAAGACGGAGTTGTCGGCAAAGAGTTTAGCCAGGAGATCAGCTTTCTCTTGCGGGCTGTGAGCTAGCGATCCGTCCGGACTTCTGAGCGGTGGCAGCGAAGGTTGGCAGAAATTGTTTTGCACAGACTTGGTCAGACGCCAGAAGCTACGGGAGCCCCGAGGATGAGAAATAAGGTCATGACCAATCTGTACAATGCGCTGTGCGTCCGCTCTCGTGTAAGCCTTCTTACAGGACTTGGAGTTTTTATTGTAGATTGCTTTCAGTGAGTCAATGTTAGATGCCCCGCTAATGCAGCCATTGATCCACTCGCGATATGCCGCCTGCTTAGATGATACAGCGTCGGCACATTCGCGAGTGAACCAACGGTTACGCGCACCCCTACTGTCGAGTTAGGAAACTGCTCTTGCGCAGCATCTGCCACCCGACTAAGATGGTCGAATAATCGGCTTGTCTCCAAGTCACCATTGTGGGATCTGTAGAGGCACACGTAGACCCGACTCTGACGAACCAGATCCACACGTACCACCAACATGGAGAAGGAGGGGTCCTCCAAGCAGCGCAGTCGGTGACAGCAAACATCCGTCCTGACGAATAAGCATACTCCGGCTTTCGCTTTGAAGGATTCTTCAAGCATGTAGCCGGGATAATTAAGGTAGCTGGTATCGGCAGGACGGAGTATTTGTCTTTTAAAGTAAAATTAAGCGGAGATAATATGATATAAAATTAAAATTTATATATTTCAATATTTTAATTTTTATTAAAATATTGAATTTAGTTTACCGACTTATAAAATAAATTAAGGTTATCGAATCGGCATTCATTGTTTCGAAACAATTATTTCAAAACATTTATTATCTGTTCGGTTTGAGAGATGGCAGCTCTACGTTGATCGGATGACGGATCGGTCGTCCTTTTGGTCGTTGAGCAGGCGCCGGTCCCTTATCGACGCATGTCAGTTTTAAACGATTAATTATATTCGTTTTTGTAAGTATATTCGTAGAATATAGTGTTTTATTGAATATATTGTTTGTACATTTCGTATATTGGTTTTTAGATTCGTTTCAGATTATATACAAAATTATACTAACGGAGGGTTACCTACGTCATCTACTTTGTAAAACTTATTTGAGAGGTTCGGGTTACCAAACCGTAAGTAAAACGCATTGCATTCGTTTAGTCAAGGCATATTATTTGTTATTTGAGTAGTATTTAATCGATTCTTCGTTTAATTCCACGTCTTTGTATCAAAACCGTGCCAAGTGCAATATAATGCATATATTGCCTTATTTCCACATATTTAAGAACTCCTGAGGTGAGTTTATGCATAAATTACATTCAATAATTGTTCAATATCTGTTCGACCTCAACGCCTTCACAAAATATTAATATAATATGAAATAATAATAATAATAATAATAATAATATGCTTTATTGTAACAAAATAGTTACATAACCAATACAAACACAAACATAAAAGAAAAACGAAAACTATTTTGAACAAAAGGCGGTCTTATCGCTAAGAGCTATCTCTTCCAGACAACCTTTTGTTAAAGGACAAGAAATACATATATAAAGCGGTAAGGAGGTGTACTGATCATCTCAATTTTTATCTTTTATCTCATTAAATAAATATATATATACATATAAACAAATAATATATACATAAATATACATATATATATATATATATATATATATATATATATATATACATATATATATGATAAATTATAACAGTAAATAACAACAAAGTGCAGCAGACAATAAAACAACACTCCGATAATTACAATGACAAATAATACGCCTTAAGTCGGATTTTAAACGTATTAATAGTTTGAGATTGTCTCAAGTGGTGTGGTAAGGAATTCCATAGTCGAACTGCTTGGACAGAGAAGGAATTGGTATAAAAGGAAGAGGAAAGAGAAGGAATTTTAAGGATTAAATTATCTTCAGATCGTAGAGTGCGACCATGCGAGTCCTTAAGGAATTCAAAACGGTGTTTAAGATACTGAGGAGAATTCGGATGAAAAAGTATACAGTAGAGAAGAGAAAGAATATGAATATTCCTGCGAAGACGGATTGGGAGCCACTCGAGTTTTTTGCGAAATTCAGAAATGTGGTCAAATTTGCGGAGTCCGAATATAAACCGAATACAGAGATTTTGAATACGCTCGAGTTTATTTAATTGCTCCTCTCTTAGATCAAGATAGCAGGTGTCGGCGTAATCAAGGATGGGCAAGAGGATGGCTTGAGCTAACGCAATTTTGGTAGGGATAGGTAGAAAATTACGTAGTCTACGAATGGACCCGATCGAGTGAAACATTTTCCTACTCACTTCGCTTATTTGTGACATCCACGAGAGATTTTGATCTATATATATTCCTAAATTTTTAACTTTGCTGCCTAATGGAATTATAGTACTGTTAAAGACAACAGGTGGCAAACGGGAATAGTCTACACGGGGTAATAATTTATAACTGCCAATTATAATAGCCTGGCTTTTAATAGGATTTACCTTGAGACCAAAAGAAAGACTCCACTTTAAAATTTTGTCTAAGTCAGAATTAATTAATTGAATAGCAAGTGGTAGGTCAGTAATTGTGGAATGAGCATAAATTTGGAGATCGTCGGCATACAAGTGGTAGGAAGAAGAGATATGTTGAGTTACAGAGCTGATGAAAATTGAGAATAGAAGAGGAGATAAGACACCGCCTTGGGTAACACCGGCATTTATCGCCAACCAGTCCGAGTAAGAATCTTGGATTCGAATACGTTGACGGCGACCATTGAGATAACTATGAAACCAATTAATTACCGATGGAGATATATTAAGAGAATTTAGTATAGCCAGGAGTATGTCGAAATCTACAGTATTGAAAGCATTACTAAAATCAAGCAATGATAAAATTGTAACTTCCTGGTTATCCATAGCTAATCTGATGTCGTCGGTAATCTTGACTAATGCAGTAGCCGTACTATGGCCAGATCTAAAACCAGATTGAAAAAGATTTAGCAAGTTGTAGGAAGACAGGAAGAGGTTAAGTTGTTGATGTACAAGACGCTCAAGAACTTTAGAAAGAAATGGAAGGATGGAAATAGGACGGTAATCACCATAAGATGAAGCATTATTTTTTTTAGGTATTATTTGAGCATCTTTACAGGAGTCGGGAAAGGTACAGTAATTAATGGAATTATTGAATATGCAAGTTATAGCTGGAATTAAATAGTCAATAATAGGCAGGATCATTTTACGGCTAATGCAGTCAGAACCGACGGCATCAGAATTTATAGCTAAGATATTCTTCTTAATATCATATTCGGTAAAAACACGAAAAGTAAAGGGCAAAAATGTCGGAGTTGATGACGCAGAAAGTTGAGTTAAGGTATTAAATTTAGTTGTATTATTTATGGTACTGAAGATGCAAAATGATGGTTAAGTTGGTTGAGATCCAGGGTACTAGTGGAGGTATCGATATCTGACTTGCCAACTCCGAGAGACTTGAGAAATTTCCAGACTCTGGAAGTGTTGTTGTCTTCAACAACAGATTTAAAAATGTGCCTTTGATGTGTATCCCTACACAGCATGTTGCAACGATTCCGATATTTTTTATAATTTAATTTGTTCTTATCAGATGGATTAGCCTTATATTTCGCTTTTGCCAAATTTTTCTTAAGCTGGAGTTTTTTAATTTTAGGAGTAATCCAGGGTGCTGGTAAGTGTTTTATACGTATACGCCTAATAGGAGCATGTACGTCGTACAGTTGAGTCAGAAGAGAGTTAAAAATGTTAACCTGCTCATCAACCCTAACACCGTTCAAAGCTTCTAGCCAGTTTATTTTAGCAGCATCCTCTCGCAATTGCTCCACACACATACCTCCGAAATTGCGTTGCAGGAGAATTCTAGGTTTAGCTCTAGGAGGTCTAATTTTATAAGAAAGGAAGAGGAGATCGTGGTATGAAAAAGCGAGTGCAGCATATTGCCCATGTTTTTCAACATGAGCAAGCGATGACACAAATATCAGATCAAGTAAAGAAGGAGTGGAATTTGGAAAGGAATGAGTTGCAGAAAGTGGCAGAACATTTAAGTTAGCACCATTGATGATAGAACATAAGCGTAATGATCGAGTATCGTTCTTGAGAAGGCAAGTATTAAAGTCACCCATCACCACGGTATGAGTGTACAAAGGAGTAAATGACTCTAGTAAGTTCTCAAAAGATGGAAAGTAATCAATATTCTGCGACGGGCAATAGTATACACCCAGGAGTAACTTTGAGTGAGAGAGAACAACTTCAATAAAAAGGTGCTCTGGCTCTCCAACTGTATTCGAATTAGAGGAGCTTACAATTGTAAAGGGTATATGTGGTCTCAGATAAATGGCGACACCCCCACCAGTTCTTGCCATACGATCATTACGGATCAGATGGAATCCAGGAAGGGAATAGGCTGTCGAGGGCAAACACGGCTTAAGCCAGGATTCAGAAACTAAAATTGCATGTAAATTTTTAATTTGAAAAGAGGATAGCATGTCCGGATAATGTGCTGGAATACTCTGCGCATTTATATGTATAATGTTAAAATTATTAACAACGTCGGAAAATTGGGAGTCAAGGGAATCACAAAGAGAAGGAGGAATACTGTAAAAACTACTGTCTGTGTCTGTGTTCGAGTCATCGGATGATAAGGAAAGAAAGGATTCGTTGTCGCTCTTGATTGCTGCCATTATTGTGATAAGTATAAAATACCATAAATATAGAAAAAGTCCTAATAAATAAATAAATACAAAAATAATAATAAAATAAAAACTAATAATAATGATAATAAAATAATTACAAAAATATTAATAATAAATAGATGATAATAATAACTATAATATAAAATAAATGAACAAATAAATAAGTAATAAAAATTATATGCACCTATAAGACTATTGTAGCATGTCCATAACCCGCCAGTTAGTATCTCAAGAGAAACAATAAAAAAGTAAAATTTTCACTTAAGGTCAACAACAGAATCATTGTAACTAACAGAAATAGAGAAAAAAAAAAAGAAAAAGAAAAACAAATAATAATAAATACACAAGCAACTAAAAGGAATATAAAAGTAAATAGTGTAAAATAATATCAATTTTCTCTTCCATTCTCTTTTTCTTTTTTCCCATAATAATCTAAATAAATTTTTAATCTGCAACAGACATTGACATTCACATTGACATTTGACAGTGACAAATAGATGTGTTCAATGACATGAGACACTTAACATACAAAATAAACGAGTTATTAAAAACAAAGCAAACTACAGAAAATAGTAACAATTAATAAGGATAAATATCGCAAGAAGGTTAAAAAGCAACTATACAAAAATACAAAATAAAAGAGTTATTAAAAACAAAGCAAACTACAGAAAATAGTAACAATAAGGATAAATATCGCAAGAAGGTTAAGAACCAACTATTACTTTTTAATCAGCCTTTTAGTGCGTGGAATAGTCACCTTGTCACCTTTAGACTCGGTAGTCTTCATCTGAACAGGAGACTTCACATTCGACGAGCATTGAATGGCATTGAGATCCGACAAACATTCGACTTTATGCCGGGTACCATCTTGAGCTATGACAAATATAAAGCCATCCCGTGTCCAGCATTTGGCAATACCGAAACGAGTTCTTGCTTCAAGGAAGACATCATGCCTACTTTTTGTCAAAAATTCCGATTACGTGACTCCAGTTCCTTTAAATTTTGTTTTGGCGAACCATACTTTATCACGCATCGCGACGTCACAAAACTTGACTACAATAGGTCGAGGCTTGTTATCATTTAAGCAACCTAGGAATTTTTTATACTTGTACTGGAGAAATTCGGCAGATGTAGATGCTGAACTACGAGACCAGTGACTCGGGATGTTGTTTCCTCTGACTTCTCTTCTGGTACTCCATGTAAAAGAAGCATTCTTCGTCTTTTGCGCATTTCCTGACGATCCATCTCTCTTGCAAGAAACTCAACTTGTCGCTGCAATGTGTTAAGTGCAGAAATAATAAATGACTTAAAGGTCGTGAATTCTGAAGCCAGCGAGGAAGTTGTAGCAGGCGAGGAAGAGGAGGATTTTTGTAGATCTTGCTGGAACTCATTCATTTTATTGTTGAACAATTCTGTCATGGCAGACAAAGACTCTTTAATGGTTTCCATAATGTGCTGTTGTGATGTGATAGTGATGAAATAGTGAAGTTATACAGGAGAATACTTGCTGAGGGTTAGTGTGATGCTACATATGTTTAATATATAGTAATATACCCTTAAAACAATTATTTAAATAAAAGTTTATTAGAGCAAACAAAAGCTTGAATATATTGAAATGAAATAACATTTAATATGTTTCACAATGGCTTCACTAGATGGCGTTGGGATCGAATTGAATCGCGATGATACTTCGCTCACGGATTAGTACATAGTGTTGTTTAAATTTTAATAAAATTTGTCTTGCTCTGAAGTATGGTGTTTAACTATTCCTGAGTTATACTGGGTTCGAGAAATTTCGTACGGAATCAGTACAATAATCAATATCTCACGTGGTTCAGTATTTATTTTTATCAATTTCTTCATATTTTATTTAAAAAGTGAGCATAGACTTTTTTCAGTGTACTAGGTGACCTGGGTTGAATCCTAATGCGATTCGAATTGTTTAAAACTTTTTTTAATTAATTTAAATATAGTTCTTGATTTCTAATATTATTTTGGCACCGGTTCATGCCAGGCTTCCACAAAAAAACAACTAAACATGGCAACGTATAATGGACCCTCGATACGGCTGGACCATCACCTCGCCGAATTAGAAGTAGAGTTAAGTCATATAAACTGGCATATACTGGGGTTATCTGAAGTCCGAAGACAGGGGGAGGACACGATAACTCTAGAGTCTGGTAACTTACTCTACTTCCGCGAAGGTGATAACTTCTCCCAGGGTGGTGTCGGTTTTCTGGTCAAAAAGGATCTCATTAGCAGCATTGTAGAAATCAGTAGTGTGTCGAACCAGGTAGCGTACCTTGTCCTAAAACTTTCCGACAGGTACTCCCTGAAGGTCGTACAGGTATATGCGCCAACTTCGGCATACTCTGATGATGTGGTCGAAGCGATGTACGAAGACATCGCAAAGGCCCTCAACAACACCTCGACGGCCCACTACAATGTTGTTATGGGAGACTTTGATTCTAAAGTGGGAGTACAAGATAGCGGTGAACCGAAAGTCGGACCTTACGGCTTGGGCTGCAGAAATCACAGGGGGCAAATGCTAGTAAACTTTCTCGAAGCACAGGGGCTCTTTTTGATGAATTCTTTCTTTCAAAAGAAGCCCCAGAGGAGTTGGACCTGGCGAAGCCCTGATAACGTGACAAGGAACGAGATAGACTTTATTATTTGTAATAAAAGGCACATATTTAGAGATGTCTCAGTGATCAACAGGTTTAATACCGCAAGTGATCACCGCTTGGTTCGAGGCACTCTAGATATCGACTTCAAAGCCGAAAGATCGCGAATGATGAGGTCTACTCAGCGACCTACCATGCTCCAAGCTGCTCTAGGCGCCGAAAAGTTCCAAATGGAACTTCAAAATGAATTTACCGTGTACCGAATAACCGTAAGCAGTATTGATAAGAAAACTGACATGCTGGTCAAAATACTGCAAAACACATCCCGCAAGTGTGTTCCGCCACAGAAAAGAGACAACGCACCAAAACTCTCTGCTGAGATACTCGAGCTCATGAGGAAACGACGAGAACTACCATCGTTTTTGTCCTTAAATCGAAGAATAAAAACGCTGACGCGACGCGATCTCCAATGCTCTTATATCCGTGCCTACAAGGCTGCGATTGAGCAAAATCGGGCATCGAAAGTGTTCGCTCGCAAGTTTGGGAGGCCGCGTCTGATAAAACTTAAAACTGAAAATAGTGTGTGAAATAACCAAGGCGAGATTAGGGCGGCTCTAGAACAGCTTAAAAACAACAAAGCTCCGGGAGGTGACGGAATCACAACAGAGTTGCTCAAGGCAGGCGGGACTCCGGTCCTGAAAGAGCTAGCAAGCCTCTTTAATTCCGTCATCCAACATGGCAAGACCCCGGAAACGTGGAGCGGGAGTGAGGTGGTACTGTTTTTCAAGAAAGGTGATAAAACTACAGACCAATGTCCCTCCAGAGTCACGTGTATAAGCTGTTCTCAAGAGTCATCACGAACCGTCTCGCCCGACGACTTGACAAGTTCCAGCCCGCAGAGCAAGCCGGCTTTCGATTAGGCTACAGCACCCTGGACTACATCCATACTGTTCGGCAGATTGTGCAGAATACCGAAGAGTACAATCAGCCGCTGTGTATGGCATTTGTGGACTACGAGAAACCCTTTTACTTCATCGAAACCTGGGCAGTGCTCGAATATCTATCGATATATCGAGGTACTGAGAGTCTGAACAACGCCGCTACAATGACTATCCACATCCAGGACTGTAAGACGAAGGCGATCCAACTGCGCAGAGGGGTGAGATAGGGGGATGTAATATCCCCGAAACTGTTTACCAACGCGTTGGAAGACGTTTTCAAGATGTTGGATTGGACTGGGTATGGGGTCAATGTAAACGGCGAGTACATCTCACACCTTCGATTTGCCGATGATATCGTCATCATAGCAGTCGCTGGAACAACTCACCGAAATGCTGCTTGCCTAAGCGAGTTTTTCCGGCGTGTCGGTCTCGCTATGAACTTGGACAAGACCAAGGTCATGTTCAATAGACATGTCGTGCCGGGACCTATATACGTCGGAGGGAAACCTCTCGAAGTTGTTAGTGAATATACCTACTTAGGACAGATCATACAAGTCAGTAGGAACAACTTCGAGAAGGAAGTCGATCGAAGAATTCGCTTAGGATGGGCAGCATTTGGCAACCTTCGTCAAGTCCTCAAGTCGTCTATACCGCAATGTTTGAAGAAGAAAGTCTTCAACCAATGCATCTTACCTTCCATGACATACGGTGCCGAAACGTGGACACTAACTGCGGGACTAGTCCACAAATTCAAAGGCGCTCAGCGTGCTATGGAGCGAGCTATGCTCGGCGTATCTTTGAAGGAGATCAGAAATGAGATTATCCGGAAAAGAACCAGAGTTACCGACATAGCTTGCAAAAGCAGGCTGAAGAGGCAGTGGGCTGGACACGTATGTCGTAGGACCGATGGCCGTTTGAGCAGACGAGTCCTAGAGTGGAGACCGCGGATAGGCAAACGCAGCGTAGGGCGCCCTCCAGCCAGGTGGCGATGACCTTAAGAAGGTGGCGGGCACCGACTGGATGCGGAAGGCGGAGGACAGGGAGCTTTGGCGCACCTTGGGAGAGGCCTATGTTCAGCAGTGGACAATAATTGGCTGTTGATTGATTGATTGATGGAATATTATTTATTTCTAATAAAGAAATAATTTTCCATGTTTTGACACTTTAAAAGTTAAATTTAATAACCTCAATTATCTAAGTTATTCTTCTTCTTCTTCATCGTGACACTCTTGTCATAGCGGTCGTGGTCGCCATGAAGTATTATAAATTGTTCGGCGCAGATGTTATTCGCCTCACGAGCCTTCGCCATATGTCCCTGTTAGTGGTGAGCCTGGTGCATTCATGCAATTGACCGCCAACAGTTGTTTTTATTTGGTCGGTCCATCGCATGGGCGTCCTTCCACGTGGTCTGGTGCCATCCACCTTGCCTTGAACGACAAGGCGCTCTATGGAGTTATTTCCTTGCCGGGAGACGTGTCCGAAAAATGTTAGTATGCGCTTTTGAACTAGCGCCAAAAGACGCTGTTTGATGCCGAGTTCTTGAAGAATGGAGATATTGGGGCGAAATTCGGTCCACGAAACTCTTAGCTCGATTCTCTGGAGATGTGGCGCTGGAGACGAATTCTCCAGCGCCACATCTCCAGAGAATCGATCTTCTTTTTTTCGACCTGCCGCAAAGTCCACTTCTCCGCAGCGTATAGAAATATGGGGAAAACAAGCGTTTGTACGAGCCGGATCTTTGTTGCTTTGGTAATGTTTCTGTTCCTCCATATTTTCTTCAGCCTCTCCATTGCAGTTCTCGTAATTGCCATACGTCGCTTGACCTCATCTACGCATCCGCAATTATTCGATATTAAAGCTCCGAGATATATATAGGATTGGACGACCTCACAGTTCGCAATCTGAGTGATCTCCGGTGAGTTGTTTTTCGCCCAGTCTATGATCATCATCTTAGTTTTACTGCGGTTAAGCTTTAATCCGAACTTTAACTTCTATATGAACCGCGTCAGACGCAAACAGGGTCGTGTCGTCGGCATAGCGCAAATTTGTAATCTTGCATCCACCAACTGCAACACCGTCATTCCAGTCCTCAAGCGCAATGCGCATTACCAGTTCTGTTTAAGCATTGAACAAGAGCGGTGATATTATGCATCCTTGGCGGACTCCAGCGCTGGTATGAAAGTCTTCAGATAAAACATTATCCGTCCGCACGTATGCAGTCCCATGTGTTACGAAGGTAAAGGCGCCTAAGAAGATGAACTAAGTATTTCGGTGTAGCCATGTCCAGCAATACCCTCCATAATAATAATAAATAATAATAAATATGTATAATTCAAACTTTCTAATTTGATTATGACATCTTACAATCTCTTACAATGTATTTAAACTCACAATTGATAATTTTGCTTAATTTAATTAATTTAATTTATTTTTAAATTTTGACATGAAACTGTATTAAGACTGTATCCGATTGTCTCTTTATTTTTATTAATTCTATAATGTTTTATTTTATCACTTAACTTTTTACAATGTTGACTTATATTATAATTTCCAAGTAATCTTAGAACACCTGTAAAAAAGTAGGCAATTACCCATTTACGTATTATGACTTTTGTTTAATGTGTATTTTTGTTGTACTACTTGTTGGTGTTGTCAAATAAATAAATAAATAAATAATCTTTATTCACATAAAAAGTTACAAAGTATAATGAAGTCCCTGATTTCTGAGCTAAGCTCAAAGACCTGTATTACAGAAATCAGTGTCCTCTCTCATATTTCAGTGTCATATCGTTCTATGTAAATAAAAATAAATGATAAATAAGTATTTCTTACTAAATCTTAATAAATAATTATTTAGAGTAGAGTGTGTAGGTATGTGTGTGTGTGTGTGTGTGTGTGTGTGTGTGTGTGTGCGTGTGTGTGTGTGTGTGCGTGTATGTGTGTAATTTGTTTCACAAAATATTATAGCAACAACAGTTCAGTTTGTTCATAATCAAGTCCTAGTAGCCAATTTTTAATAATTACTTTAGCTTCACGATTACATAAAAGATGTATATTTTTTATTTTATTTATTTTGTTATACAAATAAACTGCTTTAAAATCATGTTGTCGTTTGGCTGAAGCTGTTCGACATATAACAGGTGGACATACATTTTTAATGACACGTTGTTTACTGTATTCGTCGGCATGATAGGGGGTGATTCTATGTTGTTGGATAACTAATTGATAGACGTATAGTTGCCTAACCGTTAGGAGTTGACATTTTTCATACTTAGTTGTAGAAAATCTGTATGGGCTAGAGGTCATGACTTTTAAGATAGATCTATGCGCTCTTTCCAAGTCTAATATAAAGGTTTTACAAGCACCACCCCAAGTTTTTATACAATATCCAATGACTGAACTGAATGATTGAACTAGTGCATAATATATTGTGCGCAGAAGATCTAAATCAGCAACGTGCCTCAACTTCTTGAAAACCCAAATAAGTTTTCTGGTGCGCGAAGTTGTGATGTTTATATGAGAGCGCCAGCTAAGTTTTTCGTCCAAAATAACTCATAGGTATTTGACGGTCGTACATTAAGCTATCTCAAAGCATGAACAGGAAGCAAGAGAATCACTGGGGTAGTTACATGTGTGAACCTTAAGACTAATGTTCTCTGGTTTTGTTTTGGCCACAGAAAACTGAATAAATGAGGTTTTGGAGAGATTCAATGTCAACAGGTTTACATAAGCCATTGATTGACTCTGTGCAGTCCTAATTGAGCATAATACCGCACTTTGTCCGAAAGTCTCTCCATGGAACACAAGTGCAGTATCATCCGCGTAAGTAAAAATTTTACCATTTTTTAGAGTTTGTTCACATAGGTCGTTAATATAGATCAAAAAGAGAGTTGGGCCAAGAATACTGCCCTGAGGGACGCCACAAATGACAGGTGCCTGAGAACTGACGTGATCACCAATTTTAACTTGTTGTGAACGATTAACCAAAAAGTCCTTAAAGATCAGGAGCGGTTTGCCACGAATACCGAGGCATTCCAACTTGTTCACAATAATGGGAATTGGGACGGTATCAAACGCCTTGGCTAGGTCAAGGAATATACCTAAACACTTTTGCTTTCTATCTACCTGAGAAATAACATAATTCGTTAAATTGATGACTGCGTCTTCAGTACTTTTCCCAGACCTAAAACCAAACTATGAGGCAGATAAAATTTTGTTGTGTTCCAGAAAATTAGTTAGTCTGTTATTTAGTAGTTTTTCTAATATTTTGGAAAGAGATGACAGAACTGATATAGGTCTATAATTAGAAACTTCGCCTCGCTTCCCACCCTTGTGAACAGGAGTAATAAGCGATCTTTTAAAGACCTAATCCCACACTCCCTGAATTATGCAAAGGTTAAAGAGCTTAGAAAGAGGTGGGACTATTATATGCTTAGATAATTTTAGAAGCTGGGCTGGTACTAAGTCCCAGCCTGTAGCGAAATTATTTTTGAGGTTCATTATTAACAGTTCTATATCTGCCTCATCTGGTGGTAGTAATACTATGGAATTACACTCTGGAGGAAACGTGAAATTGTATGAATTAGTGTTATTTTCATTATACGCAGTTGCAGTTTCGGCAATTCCTGCTTCCCTATACTAGAAAAGTAATTATTTACAGAGTCTATGCCATTATTTATATTATTGTTAGTACGTTTTCTGTTTTGTATAATCTATAATTGATTTGATTGCATTCCAAGATTCTTTATTAGTTTTTGCGTTACGTAAAAGCATTTTTTCAAAGTTTCTTTTAAGCTTTCTCAACAGAGAGTTACAAAAGTTCCGGTATCGCTTATATGTAACCTCGAGCATTACGTTTATTTTATTCAGCCTTTTGCCATCCACTGCTGGACGAAAGCCTCCCCCATAGAACGCCAACCATCCCGATCTTGGGCAGTCCGCATCCATCCCGTGCCCGCCACCTTCTTCAAATCGTCGGTCCATCTTGTCACAGGGCGCCCAACACTACGTTTGCCTAAGCGCGGTCTCCACTCTAACACGTGTCGGCTCCATCGGCCATCAATGCGTCTGGAGACATGACCAGCCCACTTCCACTTCAGCGAGCTAATTCTCCGCGCGATGTCGGTGACTTTAGTTCTCTGGCGAATGTCCTCATTTCGGATTCTATCGCCCAGAGAAACCCCAAGCATCGCGCGTTCCATCGCTCGCTGAGCGACCTTAAATTTGTGGACCAGTCCTACGGTGAGTGTCCACGTTTCGGCACCGTAAGTCATTACAGGTAGGACGCACTGATTAAAGACCCTGGTCTTAAGCGACTGTGGGATCGACAATTCAAAAATATGACGCAACTTCCCGAATGCCGCCCAGCCCAAACGAATTCTTCTTTTAGCCTCCTTCTCAAAGTTGTGCCGGCCAAGTTGTATAGTTTGGCCCAGGTAGATATATTCCTGCACAACTTCAAGTGGAGAGCCATTTACGACCACTGGTCCCGGGGATACATGATTGTTTGCCATAATTTTGGTCTTTTCAATGTTCATCCCGAGACCTACTCGTCTCGAAGAATCGCTCAGGTTGTTTAGCATCTCTTCCAAATCCTGCAGAGTCTCCGCCATGATGACAATGTCGTCGGCAAATCGCAGATGTGTAATGTGTTGGCCATTGATATTAATGCCGCGTCCGTTCCAATCGATCGTTTTGAAGACGTCCTCCAATGCATTGGTAAAAAGTTTCGGGGAGATTACATCCCCCTGTCTTACCCCGCGATGCAATTGGATTGGTCTTGTGCTCTGATCTTGTACTTGGATGGTCATGATTGCGGCTTCGTACAAACACTTCAACACCTGGACATACCGATAGTCAATTAGGCACCTCTGCATGGATTCCAGAACAGCCCAGGTCTCAATGGTATCGAAGGCTTTTTCGTAGTCCACAAACGCTAGGCATAGAGGCTGATTATATTCCTCGGTCTTCTGTATTATTTGCCTAAGTGTGTGTATGTGGTCAACGGTACTGAAGCCTTTTCGAAACCCAGCCTGCTCAACGGGTTGGAAGTCATCGAATTTCCGGGCAAGACGATTCGTGATTACCCTCGAAAACAACTTGGAAACATGGCTTAAAAGTGAAATGGGGCGGTAGTTCTTCAGAAGAGCTTTATCACCCTTCTTGAAAAACAGAACCACCACACTTCTGCTCCATTTCTTCGGTGTAGTACCATTATGGAGGACGGAATTGAAGATGTTAGCCAGCTCTCTCAGAACTGGTGTGCCTCCTGCTTTAAGAAGCTCTGAGGTAATTCCGTCATCTCCTGGAGCCTTGTTGTTTCCAAGTTGTCCGAGAGCAATCCTAATCTCGCCCAAATCGATGTCGGGAAGATCGTCTGATAGGTGGCGTGTCAGTCTGGCTCGTGGGTCATCCGCACTGTGGGACTCAGGTGGAGGTACTCGTGATGAATATAAATCGCCATAGTACTTTTCGACTTCAGCGAGAATCTCTGGTTTTGAGGTGACGGTTGTGCCTTGTGTGGTTCTGAGTTTTGTCAGGTGACAACAGGAGGTATGTGACTTTGCAAGAACCTTTGAGCCCCTATTGAGTGCTATGGCATCTTCAATATTCCGGGTATTAGCTCGTCTTGTGTCACGTCTTATTAGTTTTTTAACCTTCCTGTTAAGTGCCTGACACTCAGATGCATTACGTTATTTCGTTCATTTTTGTGTTTTTTGTGTAGTTTATCTCTATTCCGGATACAGCGTAGGAGTCCAGTGGTTATCCATGGTTTAAGTGTTCTTTTCTTACTAGGTATACGGCTAATTTCAGAATTCAGTTTAACAGAACCAGACAGTATATCAACAAACCTTGATGCTGCTTCATTAGCATCGCAAGATGGTGTGATAAAAGAGAAGTCCACTATCTCTAAGTACTTAATGCAGGCATCAAAATTAATTATTTTGTAAGTGATTGGTTTTTTAGACTTACAGGGGGCGAGGTCAATGCTGAGCAGTACTGAGGCATGGTCCGTTATGGTAGAATCCACTACAAATACTGATGCTCGAAATACTGTTTTTAGCATAATATGGTCTAGACAGTTGTGCAACCTAGTAGGATATGTGTGCCCAGGCAATAGTCCCAGTTCAGCGGTTACATTTAGGTAAGCTGCACAGTTCCTATGAATAGAACAGGCTTTAATATCAATGTTTATATCTCCGGCAATTATCAAGTTATTTCTCGGGCTAATGGGACCAATAATATTATCAATAGAGTTTAAAAAACTGTCTGTGCATTGTATGGACGGGGATCTATAAATAGCCAAAATGAATATGTCTCGTTCAATTTTAATAAGTAAAAGTTGCCTCCTATTGCTTCGGGTTCCGTTATAGAATATTTTATGTCTTTTTTCACGTATATGACTATACCATCGTTTTGATTAAGGCAATTACTCGAGTAATAATAATCATAGTTATCAATAGTAGGAATAGGTTTGTGACTATTTAACCAGCATTCCGTTAATATTATAATGTCACTCTCAAACTTGAAGCGTGACAACTGAAGTGTTAAATAATCGAAATTTTTATATATACTCCGAATATTTTGACAAAATATCTTAAGATAACCAGCAGAACCTATATTTAATAAGTTGCAAGTTTGTGTATCACACAAATACGCAGATGCTACATTAATGTTATCTATATCCGTTGAGATAATATCATTTGAATCAATCATTGCAAATGACAGGTATTAATTTGGTACAAAATAGAATGTTAAAGAATACATGCTTTGTAAGAACTAGGAATGCTAATTGTAATAAATCTGTATTGAGATTGCTATTTGTGAAACATAATATTGTGTATATGTGTATAAAAGTTAGTCGAGGTACATGTTAGTGAAATATGTGTACTAATACTTTGTAGAACAGTATATATAAAATAAAAATAGAGGGTTTGTTACAGTGACATAATATGATGAGAATATTAAACTTAACATTAAAAAGGCATATCAAACGTAAGAGATAATTAATTGCAAAGGGCAAACAAAGAGTATAAATACAAATTACCACTAGTCATTTTTCTTGACGTAGTCTGTGAAGGTCATCTTCATTTTTAAAATGGATTTGCTTGTGGCCGTCCATTCTTCGTAGTAACACCTTCCCGAAAGCAGTCCAACAGTACTTGTATTCATTTTCTCTCGCAAAGTTGCGTGCCAGATAGTATATACGATAAGTATTCGGGGTCAACTTTTCAGAAATGAAGACTGGTTTGGCAGGTCCATCTAATTTCAGGTGGGTCGTGTTGAGTTTATTTTCCTTATGCCTATTATTAAACTGTCGAGCGCCTTTAATCATATTTTCTTAAACATAAGCACTGTTGAAGTCGACTAGTATCGTTGGTGCATCCTTTTTTCCCGTGCGGAATACATCCCTTATATCATCCCTTATATTTCCTTCACAATCTCGCAGATGTCTTCCTTGGTTTCTTCTAATTTTTTGGCACATTTTTAATTTCAAGCTTCGTTGAGTACAGCTGACGTTTCAAAGTATCGACTTTTTCTTCAAGATGTTGAATATGACAGCGGTCCGCTTCACGTTCCGACTCCAAGTTATCCAGTTTAACAATCATGTCGTCATACTGCTTGAAAATGAATGAAATGTTTTTGTTTTATTCAATATTTTGAGCAAGAATTTCCAATATCGATGCCTGGAGGGCTACAAACTTAGCCTCGGTTTGTGCAGCGGACGTTGACAACAGTAAGCGGATCTCCTCAAAACTGGCATCTTCGCATTTTCTTTTGAAGCGAGAGGTAATGTTTTCACTATCAATAGCTGTTAAGTTCGGAGTAGAACCAGATTGTGGTATCGACCGGGCACTTAAGTTCATATTACCATCTTCAGTCAGGGCACTCGATGTTTTAGGTGGTGTACGATTAAGCGGCATTTCAATTTAAGTGTAGAATAAACGTAAGACAGTGTTATTAACAACGCAAAATATAATTAACGAAGTCCAGTTTACTCAATCGACGGCCGTCTGTCGAGTTCGCGATTAGAACGTCGTAAGTGATCGATACAGGCCGTCGCTTACGCGTATTATTGTGTTACTTTAATATATCACAAAGCGACGGTATTTTTGAAGATGTAGAATTTTGTTTTATTAAAAAGTCAATTGTTTATGCACATTCTAGTCACCAATGTTATTTAATTAGACTGTCATTGAGTACACTTTATTAATTATCGCTAAATAACACTTCAAAATACACTTTTTACAGCGAATTATAATTATAAATGACGGAGCTAATTTACAAAGATATTTACTGTGCGGTAGCTTGAGAGAGGATCCCCCCTCCCTCCCTCCATATCCATCCCTCCATAGTTTAGGCCATTTTACTGAGTCAAATGCCTTTGAGAAGTCAACAAAGCAAATATAAGTAGGCTTGTTAAACTCTCGTGCCTTCTCTATTATCTGGCAAACAATGCGGACCTGCTCACGTGTACATCTTCCTTTTACAAAACCGGCTTGTTCTAGTGCAATTTCCTCGGAGAAAAAGTTCTTAAGTCGTTCATTGAGTATGTGTAGCAGGATTTTACTAGCATGATATATGAGGTCTATAAGGGGGTAGTTGCTACACTTCTTAGTTGAACCCTTCTTGTGCAGAGGAATGAAAACCATGTGAGAACATTCTGTTGGCCATGTCCTTGAATGCCATATCTTGTTGCATATGTTGTGAAAGATATTGACACCTATGTCGCCTAAGGCTCTTATAGTTTCGATCGGTATAGCATCTCTTCCTGTGGCTTTCCCCTTCTTTAGATGCATAATGGCGGCTTTTACTTCCGATCGAAGAATGTCTGGCTCTTGGTTTTCATTTCCGGGCTCTGTATCGGGAAAGTTTTTCGACTGGTTGTCCTGGAAAAAAAATTGGCAATATCTCTTCCAAACGTCAGTTATGTGGTTTAGCTCATTGACTACTCTACCATCACTATCTTCAATAGCCCAGGTCCTGGAAGGAAGTGTATTTGTGATGGATCGAATTTTATGGTAGAGATCTCTGGACTCGTGTCTATTTGCATGAGCATCGATTACCTCACATATTTTGCAAAGATAGGCATTATAATCCTTCCTGCATCCTGCTTGAATTTGTGCTGACAGTTTGTTCAATTCACTAACGCCTGCACCTGTTGACTTTAGCGTACGTCTCCGTTCGACTAGTTTTAAGGTATTATCTGAAATTCAATGTTGTCGCTTGTGTGTTGCAGTTGATGATCCCGACACCGAAGCAGACTCTATTATTAGTTTTTTGGTTCTGGTTCGGTCCCACAACCTCTCAGGCGTCTCCTCTGTAAAGTCTGCGTTAGCCCGATCTACCCAGTTCTGTTTTGCAGTAGCGTAAAACTTTGAGTTGCCCTGAACTTCAATTCTTCTCTGTTTTTGGTGACTTCGAGCCGCTTTTAACTTCAATTTAAACTTTGAAATTAGAAGTTGGTGGTCAGATCCACAATCCGCCCCGGGTAGTGTATGGGCATTGATGTTTTCCATCGCGATCTGATTAGGATATAATCTATTTGATTGCGATATTTACCATCTGGCGATGTCCAAGTGTATAGCCTGCGATTATGGAGCTGGAAAAGGCTATTGGCTATCACCAGGTCATTTTCATTTGCAAACTGTATGAGACGTTCTCCTCTTTCATTGCGTGCTCCAAGTCCAAATTTGCCGACACAATGTCCAGGCTGGTAAAAATTTTCTCCAATTTTGGCATTGAAGTAACCCAGTATTATTAGAGCTTCTTTATTGGGTACTTTGGCAATGGAAGTTTATATTTAGGAATAGAACCTCTCAATGTCCTCTTCACTTGCAATGCTAGTAGGTGCATATATCTGCATGATGTTCAGATTCACTGGTGATGCTTTAAGTTGACGCTTAATATTCTGTCATTCACTGCTTCAAAGCCAATCACACAGTTTCTCTAGTGGACAGGTACTAATAGAGCTACTCCATTCTGGCTGCTGGTGTCATTTCCAGAAAAGTATACGGCGTGGGAATCAGTGACGAAGTAGCCGTTGCCCTTCCAGTGGGTTTCACTGAGTCCACAGATGTTAAGACCGCATCTGACTATCTCCTTTTCCAAGATAGTAAATCTGGAATGTTCGTGGACTACTCAGCCCTCCCAGGGCTCCTGTCCATGTCCCTATCGTCTGGATTTGGCGTAGCTTGACATACGTTCTAGTCACTAAATTTCCATGGGGAGCCTGGTTCCCTGCTGCCCCGTGGCCGGTAACATATTTCACACCGCCTGCCTCGGACGCAGAACGGCGCCGGTTTCTACGCAGGTCGCATGGCAATCGTATTCTCTTTGTTCGTACTTTCATGTCGACTTTCTTGGGAAGGATAGTTGCGGTGGTTTCCCCTTGCCTTTTGCACCAATCCTTTTGGAGATTATTTGTATCCCCAGGCTGCTGAAACCTCTTCTGTCAGGTTACCCAGCCAGGTGTTAGTGGTTATACCGCCACAGCTCGGTCGCCAGGGCCTCGTCAGTTACCTAGCAGGAGGCTGGCGTTTGGGGGCCGACTAGATGGTATTGTCGTTCTACCCCCTTCTAAGTTATTACTTGGTTTTAATAACTTATTTTTCTTTGTACCTGTTTCTAGGGCATTCTTAAGACCTTCTTAGTGTTTATGCAAGATAGGTGATAAGTTGTTTTGTTCACAGTATATTACATTACAAAGTAATATAATATTGTTCTGTGGACTCAACTGAGGAATTGTTGCTGATTTGGAGCTGTTAGAGGCTCTGCTGTTTTGTGGAGGAGAGGCTGCTTGTCCAGTGGCCTGCTGTTGCTGCTGGGGCTGTTTGCTGCTTGGCACTGCTTTTATTTACTTGCTCACTCATTGTGACACTGCGTTCAGGGTTTGCACTATCCTGCTTATCTATTTAAACCTATCACTTAATTTTAACCGCTGCCAACTCACCTACAACTAACTCAGTTATAATGTTTTATCAAAGTGAACTTAATCCGTGCAGTGACGGAGAAAGAATACATTTCACTGCCCCTTTCCCATGGGTGTCGTAAGAGGCGACTAAGGGATATCATCTGGTGGTAGGATGTTAAACATCCGCCTGGCTTGTTACCACCGTACGCATGGTGAAAATCTCGTGAAGTGGCTTGCAGCCGCGTTTCGAGGTCAGCCAGCGTACAGCCAGTGCCCGAGCGAGCATTGCCGCGATGGGTGTTGGTCCAGTGGAGACGGCTGCTGAACCAATGACGGGGGAAACACGCCTCCACACTTTGCCCATCCCTATCGTGGCAATACGTCGCTCGCTTCACGTCTCTTTATGAGGCGTGAAGAGGCATCTTGCGGGCCGGCAAGGCGAGGGCGGCTAGTGCAGAATCTTCTTCCAGACTGTACTGGCCGTCCTCGCGTTTGGACTCTACTACCACTTAACATCAGGTGGAGTAGAGTCATTTGCCCACCCGATAATTATAAAAAAAAAAAAAAAAAAATAAAAAAAAAAAAAAAAAAAAAAAAATAAAAAAAAAAAAAATTGATCAGATTTTGTCAACCCACCCTCTGATTTTTATAATATTTATGTATAGCACGACAGTATGTCAGTATCAGTATGAGCTGTTTATGTTTAAGTCCGCACCGGTGGAAGACTTTAGTGTAACGCTTATATATTGAATATAACTTATGCCTTTGAATACAACACGCGGAGCTTAACTGAAAGTGCAAATCGGGTGTCATCACCATTTTTCACGCCACAACAACTGTGCCTGTTGTACAAAATACAGGTACGGTCTTGCATTGAATGTTGCTCGCACCTTTGGGATGGCTCCGCTAGGTACCGCTTGAGGCCTTGGATCGGTTGCAGCGACATGCGGTCCACATTATTGGCGACGTAAAGGTCACAAACACCCTCGAGCCTTTTACAATTGCGTCGAGAGATAGCAGCGCTGAGCGCTTTCTATCGACTGAATCACGGCGAGTGTTTTGAGGAATTATTCTCCCTATTTCCTTCTTCCCCCTTCCTTCAAAAGTCTACGCGTGCTGGCTCTCGATATCACCGCCTAACTGTGACATATATTCCATCGCGCACAAAGAAATTTGGCAACTCCTTTCTTTGTTGCACTTCCAAAAAATGGAATTCCTTATCAGCTTACGTGTTCCCCTCGTCTTACAACCCGGGTTCCTTCAAACGAGGCGTGAAGAGGCATTTTGCGGGCCGGCAAGGCGAAGGCGGCTAGTGCAGAACTACTTCTTCCCCACTGTACTGGCCGTCGTCGCGTTTGGACTCTACTACCACTTACCATCAGGTAGAGTAGAGTCATTCGCCCTCCCGGCGAATATAAAAAAAAAATCAATTTGCCGGTTAGTGTGTGTAACTTTACGAAATCGAAATATATAATGGGACAATATAAGTCTAAAAATAAAATAATTGTTTAATAATTTGGCTCCTTTATTTTAATAACGTTATACGATATAATTGTAGCTTCCAAAACGTCAGTGTGTTTCAACACATTGTCCTTCCACCTTCGCGTAGCCAGTGGGACACAAGGAGCCATCGAATGACGAAGCGGACTCTTTTTCCCTGTCCTTGTTTTGTTCCATACGGCGTGTTTTGACGTTCGTGTTGGCGTCCACGAGTAGACTCGATAACATCACAAAGACAACGAGAGTCATGCACAGCTTGAACATCTTGTATTATTACTGGCTACTTCGTACTCGCTGTACTGTAAGTACAGTTGTGTTTCGAAGAGAGCAAGCATTTGGCATTTATACTTTAACATGTAACAATCGATTTTTTGTTTGATTAATTTCAAGGTTTTATTCTATGTATTAAAACACGTACAAATTTTACGATGTGAAAATTGAACCAATTGATAATAAGTACGGTAGCTGCCGAGCGTGGTTTCGCTTGCAAAATGATGATAAGTATTCAAGTTTTATAAGTGAAAGGCTTCATTCACAATTTCACAACATACACAGATTATTTTATTGATAAATAACTAAAAGTGATATTATTTTATTATTATTATGAACTGTTACGGCTTACTTAGGTTATTTGTCAAGTAATGCTTGGCATATTTTAGGAAGACTGACGATGAGGTCCCTAGCTCATTGTCACCCGCACTCATATAGGCATATGGAGAAAATCATCATACTGGATTCACATATAGTGTATCCCCTTGAATGGCTGAAGCTGAATCCAGCCTTCGGACTGGCAGAAAGTCTCAAACTTCAAATAAGCATCCAATTTCTGTCTCATTCCGAGGGCTCGAATCTCCCCTTCTGAAATTTTTTTTTATCGTAATCTACTATAATAAGCTATCCATTAAAAATACAAGATCATCAATGAAAGTTAACAAGACACACAAACATTAAATTCAGACCAAGTGATAGTTGAGTCAGCAATTTGCTCCAATGTTATGGAACTAACTATGTTTATACAAGTAATGTGTGCATAATCAAACCAAATGCTTATTTATTTTACAATAATATAATTTAATTTAAAACAAATTTATCACGGTATTAAAAAATATAGGTACGAGATATTTACAAGAATTAATTTTACGCGTTAGTTTTCGTAGGAGCAGACATTATTTATATGAATGCTCGAAGAAACGATCTAACTATTTTATAGTTTGATTTATATTATTACAACTTGTAATCGGTCGTTTCTTGATTCCTTGGTCCTTTATTGAGCCTTTTTTTAACGCTGAAAAAACGCATTACGTATTTCTCCCACGGGAACAGTGGAGGGGTATGTGGGGCTCGCTGGTCTCCAAGGCGCCAAGTGCGCCCCGAACATCGGAATACCCACTAAAAACCAGCGGTACCCTTTTCGTCTTAACGAAGAGCGCCACGGGATCGCTTTCGCATGCTACCGTGACGCTCTCCTTGATTGAGCCTACTCTAAATTATGAATGACATATATATTGTTATATTGCTTGGGCCTTTAAATGGTTTACCGTTAACCTTATGTTTATGAGTGAATAAATAGCACACATCTCAAGAAGCGACAGTTAAAATATATATGTATTTATAAACTTGTAATTGTATTCTAGGTCTGATGATTATCATATAATTATAGAAGAATATCTAAATCAACAATAGCATAACTGGCATCAAAATAATATATATAAAATTAAGCCTTTAAAAGGCTTCTGGTATTATTAACCGATTTAAAAAAGAAGGAGATCCTGTGTTTGACAGTGACTAGTTTCAACCACCCGTGAATGATCAAAACGGAAAAAGTTATTTTTTTTATCGTATTTTTTTTTGGCAGTATATAGTAATCCGATGGTGGCAAACTTTTTTTGCTTATGTTACAGGTAGGCAAAACGGCAAACGGTCTACCTAAAGCTAAGTTGTCACCACCACCCATAAGCATCGACTATGTAACAAATATTAACCATTCAATACATCGCCAATGCGCCACCAACATTGGTGGTTAAAATTTCTTGGTAATGTGGGTAAAATTACGAATATGATATAAAAAACGGCACCAGAAACAACAATGAATGACGATTGTGACATTAAATAGTTTACAGTTTGAACTTTGACGGATTTACGCCTAATGGCCAGTACATATGTAAGTTTATTAATCATTGTGTAAATATTTAAATGACTGCCTCGTTGGTCTAGTTACTAGATATAAGGCCACTGACTCGGAGTTACTGGGTTCAATTCCCAGGTCGGGCCAATAAAAAGTTATTGGGTTTTTCTGTCAGAAAATTCTCAGTAGCAGCTCGTGGCCTGGAAGTTGGAAGTTTGTACACTCACATGCCTCGAAAAGCACGTAAAGCTGTTGGTCCTGCACCTGAACTCTTTCCGGTCGTGTCGAATTGCCGTCCCAACGGTTTATGAAAGCTAGGGAATAGAGAGTGCACCTGTGTTTGCGCACAAACTTGTGCACCTATCCTGCGCAGTTGACTAATCTCTCTTGAGATTGATTGGTCATCGTGGCCGAAATCGGTCTGGAGGACCTCATTTAAATGCTGCATTATTATTGTATACGCTACTGTATGTTTCATTACAAATAATATATTCCATGAGACTACATATTTGACCAATTAAAAAAATATACGCGCCCGGATTGATGGCTTAGTGTCTTATATCGATTATTATTTATACATGCATATAATGAGTAGTGAATGTTGAATAGTATTTATAATAAATTTATAATGTTTTTTAAATGAATATAATGACAAACCTATTGGTATAGCTCGGGGCAAAATTGTTTCACCATTTAAATAAACCAGTAATCGCCCAGTGTATGTGCCCAGTTTGAATGTTATTTAGGTTCTATTTCTGTTTCTACTATCACAGACTTCACCAAAGCTACTCAGTTAATAATCCTTTCTTTTTCAAACAAACGATGTAACATTGATTTAAAAAATAAATACAAAAAATTAAGATTGACAAGAAAAAGAATTATATGTTTTATTGAAACAAAAAATAAAGCGATTAAAAACAAATGCCATCCATGATTGAACTTGAATGTGTATCACATTCTTCGACAAGCTGCTTAAGGGGTTATACAATATAGAAAAGTATACAATATAGAAAAAAGCAGTTATATGACAGTTTTGATTAAAGTTTCAAAAGCAGTTTCATTTGACCACTGGGAGGATTAGTGTTATGTAATTTGATAAATCGCAAATGGGTTGCCTACAACTTACCCGATTTGTTATTGATGAAAATCAAACATTAGTCGAGAGAATTTTACACACGGAATTGGAAAAACATAGCTTGTCCACATTCTCTTTAGCACTACTACTATACTATAAATTTGCAACGTACAAACAGGTAAACAGGCGTCATCAATATACACTCATTTAATTATTTTTTATTAAATAAAAGGTAATATTATTCGCTACAACATTGACTGTCGCTTCTCAGTGTTTATTTAGTAATATCGTGTAAAGTAAGATATATGATGCGTAAATAAAAACACAACGTTAGTAGCCTTATGGTAAACCGAGGTCCAGGCCATCGGTTAATGTCAGTATCAGTATGAGCTGTTCATGTTTAGTCCGCACCGGTGGTAAACTTTAGTGTAACGATTGTATACTGAATATAACTTATGCCTTTGAAAACATCACGCGGAGCTTAACTGAAAGTGCAAATCGGGTGTCATCGCGGATTTAATATGCTGAATTCGATAATCTATCATGCGAGGACATGAAACAGCTTGGTGAAATAAGCTACAAGCCTTCTTCCACAAGACATATGTGCGCTGCTATTTATCAGCCGCAAGGACAGCGCATGGTCTAATTTCATTATTAACCAAATACTTTATGTATGAACTTATAACACCTAGTTTACGACATTGCAAACTCAATAAATCGTCCTTGGACACGATATTTGTTTTTATAATAAGGATCCACAGTAATTTTTTACTTTGCCCTTTAATAAATTTATATAATATAATTAAAAAAAAAACTTTGCCATTTAAAAAATGAGGCATATTACTCAACAATGATGTTGATACAATAATAATAATAATAAAATATTTATTTCGACCAAACAGGGATCATAAATACAAAATATATAATAAATAGTAAAAAGACAAAAATTACAAAACTAATATTTTACATATTATAACAATGATCTTGTCATTTTATGTAATGATAAAGATTTTATCATTTATATAAATTGAAAAGCGCGAAGTTAGTACGAGTTAATTTCCAAGCAGCGATTTCAAAAGATCTTTATGACATTTTCCGTTCACCTTCAAGGAGTCACTAGGACAACGGGGGCCGTCGGAATTAGAAGCGGACCCTTTGTTCCTGTCCTTGTTGGATTCCTGACGGCGTGTTTCAATCGGGCTGGCGTCCGCGAGTAGACCCGACAACATCACCAAGGCCACGAGAGTCATGCACAGCTTGAACATCTTGTATTATTACTGGCTACTTTGTACTCACAGTAAGATCCAATGTATCGAAGATTGCGAACACTCGGTATTTATACCTTATAATCTATTACTTGATTTCTCGTCTGATTTATTTTAAGGCCTTGATTTAAATTTCATAAACAATTTCATTTCAATTCTTCTGGTATGCTAAGAAAGCGTAAAATTACGTGGTAGCTACTTTTTCATGGTTTTGCCTATAGACTATATACTTATATCATAATATATCGATTTATTTAGTTAGAAGAGTTACCGAGGAGAACCGGTAAGAAACTGAATGGTTACTCTTTTCCACCCTTTGAATAACAGAGTCAATCGAATTAACTAAGACGCTGAACCGGTTGACAAAAATATTTAAGATTGCGACTATTCAGACTAAAAATAGGATAAAAAACGGTCTTTTAAAATAAGCGGTTTTATTTTAAAACCACAGCTGTAGCAATAATTAGAAAATATTTAGGAAGCACACTTAAATCTTTGCTCATGTTATGTTACCTTCATCATCGTCATGTTACCTTCAGGGTATTCAAATGAAAGGTTGTACATAGATAAATATTTGCATAGCCTTTGATATACTTTTGTGATATTTGGTTACTTATTTTTTTTCGCTTTTTGTATTCATTGTATTTTATAAACAAAAAACTGTTAATGAGAGTGAGAGCATGGCCGTGGACCAAAAATTATGTTTTTGAAGGATTTGTCAATTTTAGAAAAAACAATTATAATGGTGATACGGAACTTTACAACTTTATTTTATGTGTACGTTTCGAGTGACTGGCGCTACAGAATAAATGCGATAAATTGAATAATGTGTTGGAAAATTATCAATTCAATTTCGTTTCATAAAATAATAATAATGTGTGAAATAAATAAATTGTTAATATTTCTTGCATTCTCGTGGCGGCTGTACTTGCTAAAGACCCGACGACGTCCACTATAACAGTAACTCCTTTGGGTAGGTACCCAGATACACTCACCAGATATCCTACCGCCAAACAGCAATCCTTAATATTGTCGTGTTCCGGTTTTGAAGGCTGAGTGAACCAAAGTAACAAGGCACAAGGCACATGACGTCTTAGTTCCCAAGATTGGTGATGTCAGGAATGGTTAATAATAACTCACTGCCATCCGTGGCCCGAGTAGCGAATTCGAATTAAATTGATTAAAGATTCCAATATAGTTTCTTCCAATATATTTGAGTTCAGTGGCTGAAACTGAAAATAATTAATGCTGTACATTGATTTATACAAGAAATAAAAAATATGTTATGGAATGGAAAAACTTACTTATAATTATGTCATTATAAATAGCAGTAATTAAATCAAATCAATTCGCAATGAAATGAAATGAAAGCAGTCTCTAGCGAGAAGAAAAAAAAGGAACTCGCGTAGTCGTTCTTTTAAAATAAATCCGATATACAAAGTGGTTAATATACACAATTATTGTCCTTAATTAATGACATGGGGGATTGGGTCTGTATAGTTGTGCTCTGCATTTGGTGACAGGTTCTGACCGTAGTCACAGTGACGCCGGGCGGCTCAATCTGGAGGGCAGCGGGATCCGAAGCACGGTGCACCGCTGGCCGACCGCAGTTAGTAGGGGGCCCAATTAGTAGGTTCGCCATCTACGAAAGGCTGCCCCGCCAACTTGCGAAAAATCCTGGGATGGTTTCCACCGTGCTGGTTGGCGACCAGAGAGAGGTCCCGGTGGCGATTCCCAGGGGGGTTCGGGCGTCCCCGCGGTCTCCAGTTGAGTCTACCATCTCCGTCTCTGCGGTAAAAGTCACGGTGTCCAAAATGCGGCACCTCGTACAACTTCCATTTCCCCATACCTATTCACGCCCACAATTAATGACTTATAAAAAAAGCAAGAAGAAAGTTTCACAGCGGCTGCACCACCTCTCATTTTCAGTGCATCTCTCTAATATACGAGGTTTGCACTCCAATCTCTTTGCGGTCCACCACCACCTTGAGACCGCCATGCCGCACTTGCTCTTTCTCACGGAGACACAAATCACCAGTCCAGCGGATGTAGCGTACTTACAGTATCCCGGATATTCTCTCGAGCACAACTTCAAACCTCGTGCTGGGGTCTGTATGTACGCTCGTAATGACGTCTGCTGCCGGCGTCTCCGAAACTTGGAGGTACCCGATTTTTCGGTAATGTGGTGCGTATCAGATACAGGTTTGGAGCAGATTGTATACGCCTGCGTCTATAGGTCGCACAAAGGTGACCAGGAGACAACTCGGATGTTTGAGTATCTCAGCGTGACGGCTGATGCCGTCCAAAGTCGTTACCCGACTGCTCAAATGGTATTTCTGGGGGATTTCAACGCTCACCACCAAGATTGGCTGTTCCCATACCAGAACACCGACCATGCCGGGAGAGAGGCGCTCAAATTCGCAATATCCCTAAACCTCTCTCAGCTGGTACATGAAGCAACTCGGGTACCGGACGTGGACGGTCATACACCTAATTGTCTGGACCTTCTGCTGACTACCGACCCTGACCGGTTTTCAGTGTCAGTTGCAGCTCCCTTGGGCACTTCTGATCATTGTGTGATCAGGTCGGTCTTCAACTTCCACCCTCTGGACTCCGGTCCCACTGGAACCAGACGGGTGTGGCGATACAAGTCGGCAGACTGGGACGAGATGCGACACTTTTTTGCATCCTACCCTTGGCGGCAGATATGCTTCTCTTCCACTGATCCGTCGAGCTGCGAACAAGCCATATCTGAAGTGATATGTCAGGCTATGGAGTTCTTTATTCCATATGCTGACGTATCACTGGATGGCAAGATCCCTAGGTGGTACAACGCTGAGTGCGCCGCAGCTGAGGCCCGTAAAAACTCAGCGTTTGTAGCGTGGGCAGCAGCCCGCACCACCAAAGCTCCGGACATTGCGACTAAGAAGAGAGCCTTTAACTCTGCTGCCAAGTCCTACAAGAAGGTTCTCAAGAAGGCTCGTTTCAACCGAACTAGACGTCTTGGAGCCAAATTAGCTTCCTACCCCCGTGGTAGTAAAGCATTCTGGTCTCTGTCCAAGTCGGTTGAGACAAACTTCTGTCGTCCATCGCTGCCTCCACTGCTGAAGCCTGACGGATCCTTGGCCTTTACGGCAACAGAAAAGGCTAACTTATTAGCGGCCCTGTTTGCCGAAAATTCGCGTCTCGATGCAGGAAGTGCCTCACCGCCAAATATACCACCTTGCGACTCAATGATGCCAGAGATACGAATTCGCCAAAGAGAGGTCCTAAAAATTCTGCGCACCTTGAACGTGAATAAGGCCAGTGGCCCTGATGGGATTCCAGCAATAGTCCTGAGGAATTGTGCACCTGAGTTGTCCCCTGTTTTAACACGCTTGTACCGCCTCTCTCTTAAATCCGCTCAAGTCCCTAAAGCCTGGAAGATTGCCAACGTACAACCAGTACCTAAGAAGAGTAGCCGTACCGACCCGGCCAACTACCGACCCATAGCAATCACCTCCATACTTTGCAAAGGTTTGGAGCGTGTATTGAATAACAAACTCCAGGCGTACCTCGAAGAAAACGATCTCCTATCGGACCAGCAGTACGGCTTTCGTCGGAATCGATCAACAGGAGATCTCTTAGTGTACGCTACTCACATCTGGGGCGAGGCCATGGACAAGTATGGTGAAGCGTTAGCCGTTTCACTTGACGTGTCCAAGGCTTTCGACCGGGTCTGGCACGCGGGCCTTCTTAGCAAGCTTCCTAGCTACGGGATACCTGTTGGCCTTTGCAACTGGATATCAGATTTCCTGAGTGGACGATCGTTTCGAGTTGTCCTAGATGGCTTCTCGTCTGATCTAATGGCGATTAATGCCGGTGTTCCTCAGGGTTCAATTCTCTCCGCCACACTCTTCCTGCTGCATATAAACGATCTGCTGAAACCCGGTATCTTTGGGTACGCAGACGACAGCACTGTCACGGAGAGATACATATCCGGTCCCCGAGCTAGTACAACAGAAACTCGAGAGCACAGGGAGGCCTTGGTAGAACGCATCAATTTGAGATTGGAAGAGGTTTCGAATTGGGGCGATGATAATAAAGTCAAATTTAATCCTGCCAAGACTCAAGCGTGTTTGTTTACTGCCAAGAGGAGTCCATTCCACCTGACTCCGACTTTCCGGAATGTATCTGTACCCATCACCGACAGTATTGAGCTTCTAGGAGTTACATTAACATCCAAACTCAACTTTGGACAATACATTGAATCCAAAGCTAAAACTGCTGGTAAAAAACTTAGCATCCTCAATAAGGTCAAACAGTACTTCACACCAGAACAGCTTCTGACTCTTTATCAAGCCCAAGTCAGATCGTGCATGGAGTACTGCAGCCATTTATGGGACGGCTCTGCTAAGTACCAGCTCGATACTTTGGATTCAGTGGATCGTCGTGCTAGAAGACTCATTGGCGACCAGACACTGGTTACAAAACTCCAGACCTTAGAACATCGTCGTAAGGTTGCCTGTCTGTCGGTATTCTACAAGATATATTTCGGCGAGTGTGCTCAGGAACTTTTTGATTTGGTTCCCCCGTCACCTTTTTACCAAAGAACTGCGAGGCATCGAAAGGATCTGCACCCGTACGTGGTTGACGTTGACGTATTTAGGACACGTACGAAGCGTTTCGCTTCCTCGTTTCTGATACGCACCGCCAAGGTCTGGAATACCCTCCCGACCTCCGTTTTCCCCACCACCTACAATATGGGTACCTTCAAGTTCCGAGTGAATAGGCACCTTCTAGGCAAGCGCGCTCCATCTTAGACTGTATCTCACTTTCCATCAGGTGTGATACAGTCAAGCGCTAGCCTATACATTTAAAAAAAAAAAAAAAAAACATAATTGTTGGCCTGGTAAAATAGGCTAGAATTCTGGTTTGGTATGTTTTTAACCTAATTTACTATTTAATTATTCTAAATTGAATTTTAATATAACCTAGAATATAATCTAATAAGTTGATCTAGCTTTTAAAATTTCTCATATATGTAAGTTTTTTTTTATATTTGCCGGGAGGGCAAATGACTCTACTCCACCTGATGTTAAGTGGTAGTAGAGTCCAAACGCGACGACGGCCAGTACAGACGGGAAGAAGATTCTGCACTAGCCGCCCTCCCCTTGCCGGCCTGCAAGATGCCTCTTCACGCCTCGTTTGAAGGAACCCGGGTCGTAAGAGGAGGGGAACACATGAGCTGGTAAGGAATTCCATTTTTTGGAAGTGCGACAAAGAAAGGAGTTGCCAAATTTCTTTGTGCGCGATGGAATAGATGTCACATTTAGGCGGTGACATCAAGAGCCAGCACGCGTAGACTTGTGAAGGAAGGGGGAAGCAGGAATTAGGGAGAATAATTCCTCGGAACACTCGCCGTGATACAGTCGATAGAAAGCGCTCAGCGCTGCTATCTCTCGACGCAATTGTAAAGGCTCGAAGGTGTTTGTGACCTTTACGTCGCCAATAATGCGGACCGCAGGTCGCTGCAACCGATCCAAGGCCTCATGTAGGTACTTGGTGGAGCCATCCCAAAGGTGCGAGCAATATTCAACGCAGGACCGTACCTGTGTTTTGTACAGCAGGCACAGTTGTTGTGGCGTGAAAAAACGCCGCACCTTGTTCAGAACTCCGATTTACCGTGAAGCTGTTTTTATGACAGCCTCGATGTAATCCCTTGGACTAAGGTCGCAGCGAACGTCCATCCCCAGCATGGCGATTTTGCTTTGTATATGTAAGTACGATAAGCTCTTGAGTCTTGTAATATTCCATGATTCGATGTGTTTAATATAACAAATAAAAGCATTACTTATTTGTGATCCGTGAGACTATTCTCACTTCTGCTTGAAATTGTAAGAAGGAACTAATATCTCCCGTCTTCCCGACACCGCTGGCGCCCTTCCAGACACTTCACAGTTCACAATAAATATTAGATTATAGTTTTATTAATATATGTACAGAAATACAGATCACATTTTCCCGTTTCATTAATTAACTCGGGATTATAGAATAGAATAGAATAGAATATGCTTTATTGTAAAACAAAATAGTTACAAAACCATTATAAACATAAACATAAAAAATCGAAAACTTTTTTTTGTACAAAAGGCGGTCTTATCGCTAAAAGAGCGATCTCTTCCAGACAACCTTTGGGTGAAGGACAAGAAATAAATAAATAAAGCGGTAAGGAGGTGTACTGATCATCCCAATTTTTATCCTTTATTTTTTAAATAAATATATATATATATATATATATATATATATATATATATATATATATATATATAAATAAAGATATAAAATATACGTAAACATACATATATAATATATATATAATAATAAATAAAGTGCGGCAGATAATAAAACAATACTCCCCTGATAATTATAAAGGTAAATAATACGCCTTGAGTCGGATTTTAAATGTGTTATTAGTTTGAGATCGTCTTAAGTGGTGTGGCAAACAATTCCATAGTCGAATTGCTTGGAAAGAGAAAGAATTGGTATAAAAAGAAGAGGAGTGAAAAGGAATTTTAAAATTAGATTATCTTCAGATCGTAGTGCGACCGTGCGAGTCCTTAAGGAATTCAAAATTGTGTTTAAGATAGTGAGGAGAATTCAGATGAAAAAGTATACAGTAGAGAAGAGAAAGAATATGAGTATTCCTGCGAAGACGGATTGGGAGCCACTCGATTTTTTTTCGAAATTCAGAAATGTGGTCAAATTTGCGGAGTCCGATTATAAACCGAATACAGAGATTTTGAAGTCTCTTAAGTCGAGTTTATTTAATTGCTCCTCTCTTTGATCAAGATAGCAGGTGTCAGCGTAATCAAGGATTGGCAAGAGGATGGCTTCAGCTAACGCAATTTTGGTAGGGATAGGTAGAAAATTACGTAGTCTACGAATGGACCCAATCGAGTGAAACATTTTCCTGCTCACTTCGCTTATTTGTGACATCCACAAGAAATTTAGATCAAGAATAATGGGATTATAGTATTATAAGGATGGGACTTAGACACAATAAAACATCTTTAATGATGATCGAATACTGAGTATATTTAGTCTCTCAAACATTATTATAAGTACGCACCCAAGCATACATATGTACTACATATATACTACATCACACCTCCCCCGGCAAAATAAGGACAAAAAAATTTTTTTTTTTGTTTTTTGTTTTTTTTTTTTTATTTAAAGATGAATTTAAAAGCGTAAAATTAAATTTTAAACATGTGTTAAATATCGTTATGTAAGCAATTGTGTTTTGTAAACAATAATCGAGCGAGTAACTCGATATTCGTAAGTCATTAGCATCTACAATCTAAAATTAAATGACATTATAAGCACCTACTTTTCTACTTATACATACGAGTGAGTAGTGCAATATAGGATTTTTATTAGAATAAGCTTAATAAACATAAGCTTAGAGATATAAGATCTAAAACTATCGATGAGTACATAATATAGTTTATACATAATTAGTCATAGTACAATTTCGTACGATTCTTATGGACTAAATCTAATTTACCGTTTATATTCACCTCTACATTCGGTGACAAATCTCGGATTACCTTGTAAGGTCCCGTATAAAGGTTTGTGAGCTTATTACCAGTTTCATTTTTAATTAATAAAGTATCACCTTGTTTATATTTAGTAGGGCTTATGTGGTGATCATATTTGTCTTTCCTTTGCAATTTACTTTTGATTAAATTATTCCTTGCTTCTCTTTGTGACATCTGTAATCGATACTTGAGCTCGTTGGGATAGTTATCATAATTGTATAGTGGCTCTACAGTTTTCGTGAGATTACTTGGCAAATTACATATCTTTCCATAAACTAGTTCGAATGGCGTAAATTTAGTTGAAGAGTGTACCGTCGTGTTATATGCAAAACACCAAAATGGGAGCCAAGTGCTCCATGAATCTGGTTTATTTTCTGTTTGTATTCTTAAAAATGCCCCTAAATTTTTGTGTGAGTTCTCTAGCGCCCCAATACTTTCGTGGTGATATGCTGTTGAATTTAACTTAGAGATATTAAGAATTTTACATACCTCTTTAAAGATGTCGGACATAAATTCCGCGCCTCGATCGGTAGCAACCTCTCTTGGAACGCCGTGCTGTAGAATGAAATTGTTCACGAACACCCGTGCGACTTCTTCTGATGTTTTAGTAACCAAAGGGAACGCGCATACATATTTTGACAGCTCACATTGAAGTGTTAGGATATACGAATGATTACAAGAATCCCTGTCGAAGGGTCCCATTAAATCCAAATATATTTTTTCAAAGGTAGTATGAGACGTAGAAGTAAGGGTCATTGGTTCTTTAACAAATGACGTATATTTTTGTTGTTGACATTTTGGACATTTTTTAACAAAATTAATAACATCATTTTCGAGTCCCGGCCAGAAGTAATATTTTTTTATGCTATTGAACATGCATCTAATACCTGCATGTCCGCTTGTAGGTAATAGATGGAAGTCATTTAAAATAACTCTCCTATCGTCTTTATTTTCGATTCTCTCTACATCTTTTATAATAATTATAGTTGGCCCTCTCCAGTCAGAACACTTTTTTATCTCATTTGTAAACTTTTGTGTAAAGATTCTATTGTCCTTGTTTTTCATTAAAAATATTTTATTTATTTTAATTGTATCACAAAATTCACACATCTTTTTTATAAACTCTGTAGGCGTCAGCCGAGATTGTGCTGACGGATTTATAAATAACGTTAATTGATGTCTATCGTACAAAAAAATATTATTTTCATATGTAATCTTATTCTCGATTCGTAGCCTATTTAAATACTTCCTGTCGGCAAACCTAAGTTCAACCGAATTTTCCGGAACCATTTTAGATTCTACTAGCCTTGGCTCGTTATGCCAACTCTTCATGCTCTGAGTGTTTTGATTAACTGGAATATTAGTTTCTAATCTTTTCTTTTGGGCTCGCGTCATGACGCAAATACATTTGTTAAATTCTTTTAGCTCCTCGGATGACATTGTAAGACGAGATAGCGCATCTGCGGCTGCGTTCTCTTTACCTTTTATATGTTCAATTAAATAATCGTATTCTTCTAAGCATAGTCGGAACTTAAGTAATCTACTTGACGGATCTTTTAAACTAAACAAATAAACTAGTGGCTTATGATCGGTAACAATTTTGAATGTACGACCATATAAGTACGGCCTAAAATGCTTCACAGCCCATACAATAGCTAGAAGCTCTTTTTCTATCGTTGGGTAATTTAGCTCGGCCTTGTTTAGGCTCCTACTAGCGTACGCTACTGGGCGGCCATCGGAATTAGATAAAATAGCTCCCAGCGCGTAACCTGATGCATCAGTCTGTATAATAAATGTGTTTTTACTAGATAAATCAGGATATTGTAGAACAGGGGGCGATGTTATACATTTTTTCAGGGTTTCGAACGACTTTTGACAATTATCATCCCATTTAAATTTAGTATTTTTCCTACATAATAAATTTAAATGATAAACAATTTCAGCAAATTTCGGTATAAATTTTCGATAATAGTTAGTAAACGCTACGAATCGCTTAACTTCATCCGCGCTTTTAGGCACAGGATAATCTTGCACCGCTTTTATTTTCTCAGGATCGGGTAATACTCCTTCTGCTGATACAATATGGCCTAAATAAAGCAATTCTTTTTGAAGAAAATTACATTTCGCCGGATTTAATTTCAAGTTAACTTTACGTAATCTTTCAAATATGTCTATTAAATTTTTATTATGGTTTCGGCCTAAAACTATCAGATCATCTTGGTAACATAAACATTTTTCGTAACAAAGACCAGCCATAGCCATGGTCATCATCCGCGAAAATGAACTAGGGCTTGTCTTAAGCCCCATCGGCATTCTGGTCATTTGAAACTGCCCCGAGCAAAAAGCTGTATATTTTCTGCTATTCGACTCAAGTTCAACATTATAAAATCCCTGATTTAGATCTAAGTGCGAAAAATAAATACATCCGGATAAAGAATCTAATATTTCACTAATATTAGGTAATGGAAATTTATCATCCTGTATACAGTTATTTAATTTACGATAATCTATGACTAAACGCCATTTTTTCGACCCATTCAAGTCTGTTTTCTTAGGCACCAGAAGAACCGGGCTCGACCACTCACTGTTACATGGTTCTATGATACCTTGCTCGAGCATATTATCTATTTGCTTGTTTATTTCCACTTTTTGAGAATGCGGGAGTCTATAAGGCTTAGAATACAATGGCGTGGTGTCAGGCTTTAAGTTTATCGAATGTTTGTACAATTTTGTCGTAGTTAACTTGTCCCCTTTTAAGAAGAAAAGATCGTTACATTAATTAAAACGGATGAACGCGATAGTATTAAAAACATATGCACATATGTTTTTAATACTATCGCGTTCATCCGTTTTTAAGTGGTCTAAATTGAGTAATGGGAAAAGCCGTTTCACTCTTTCCGCATATTTTGCTGCGGGTCTGGTAAATTCACAAATATTATAATCATTTGCTAAGAGTATCGTGGGCTTAAAATCTTTTAAATAAATATCTTTCTCAGTAGTATTCAAAAATCGCACAGATATTCGCCCATTGGTCGGCGTTGATAACGTACTTGCTAAAAACAATCCTTCCTTTAATTCAGTTGCACAGACTACACAATCCTGTTGAATTTCTGTTTCGATATAATGAATTGATTCAGACCTAGCGGGTACAGTTAATGACTTGCCATTCGTAGTGATAGGCAAGTCTATTTTTTTATTTTCTTTCCATAGTTGTATAGAATTGTTACCGAAGTTTAAAACGGACTTATATTTGTGTAAGAAATCTTGGCCTAGTATGCCACTAGCCTTACATGGCAACGATTTAAATACAAAGAATTTATTGTTTACAATTTGATCACCCGAATATAGATTAATATAAACATATCCTATTGCTTGTACTTTGCCTCCGATACCATCAACAATAAGTGTCTCTTTTTGGATAGGAATATTATTCTCGATTACATGTACATATTTTATGGCTGAAATAGAAGCCCCGGTGTCAATAAGCCATGTATGCAAGTCCCCACAAGGATTAATGTTTAAATTAATATGACACATACTATTACAAGATAAAATTGTATGGTTATTCACGAAAAAACTTATCTGGTTCTGACTCTTTAGACTCTTGGTTTTCTTGTGAATCTGAGTCTGTCAAAATATGTATTTCTGGTTCTTCTCCTTCAGTATATCTAGAGCGACTGTAAAATATCTTACCTCTGTTGCCTCGAAATGACCTTTGCGCGCCTCGTCCTCTGAATCGACCACCGGTCCAGCTGCTCTCGTCTGATTGAGCCTGAGTACCCTGAACTGGCACCTGTCCTCTTCCTGGTGTATACTGACCTCTATTTCTGAACCGACCTCTAAAATTCCGGTATTGATCAAAGTTATTTCTGTTATTATAACGCATAGAAAATATATCACCTGATGTTGATGGGGAAGTGATTTGTTCATCTATAGCAGCTTGAATAGCGTCACTCAAGGACGAATAATTCCTTGCTGCTATTATGGTACTTAATCGCCGATTTCTCAATCCATCCGCGAAACTTTTTATGGCCTGTTTTTCATTTAAAGGCTATACATATACACTAAAACTGGTTTCACTCCCTTCGGATTGAGAGATCGTCAAATCTACAAATAAATCTGAAATTTGTTTACCATACTCATCTATAGAAAGATCGTTTTGTCGCAAATTAAATAATTTATGTTGAAGTGCTGTTGCTGATTTTTTGGGCAACAGATGAGTTTTCATAGCCTTAATTAAACTATTAACTGAATCATATTTATTTTCAAGTTTTAGTTTAGCCGTTTGTGACAACCGACTTTTCAAAACAAAGTTTACTAATTTATTTTGACCTTCCTGGTCGAGCTCGGATTGATAATACTCTACACCGTCAATGAGCTGTTTTGTACTAGCCTCGTCATCTTTCAAAACGGGTAATAAGTCCAACGCAACCTTGAGGTCAAACTTAGCCATGTTTTTTTAATTTACTAGTGTACTTTTCTACCGATGAATTACTGCATAAGTCTAATATACTGTCATATAAATCAAAAAACTGTGAAATTTGTTCATCTAATTCTAAAGATTCATTCTCCTTTAAATTAGGTCTCAACGTATTTAACTTTTCCAAACTAAAATTAAACTGACTAACTAAATTATCAGCTTCTTTTAATTTTTTCAATACAATTTCACCTTGACGCCTACCTGGTCCGATTTTCACCAAATATATTCTTACTTTATTTAGCTCAATACTTAAATTATTTAAATGTTCATACATTACGGTCCATTATATAACATATTTATATAGTTTAAATATGCTTCTTCATATATATTACCACGCATATACCAATTCACTATAAAAGCACTTTGACATAATATTTTTAATTACACTATCACTCAAAATCTTCTAGCCTCGGTCATCTGGTTCCAGCATAGGTATGCACAATTATCCACTCCTTACTTCACTGGGCTTTCCTTGCAGGAATTGGTAGCTCTACAATTACAATCTTCGCATATAACCTTAGAATTCCGGTATTGATTAGATAGTCTGGGTTGATTAGAACGTCTTAGCACATGTCGCGTTAACTGGTCTCTCATCCAAGATTGATGGCATTTCTTATATAATCTGTAGCTAATATATAATAATCCAAGGAAAAATATTGTACATATAATCATTAAGACTATGCTTATTGTTGATAGATGAAATTTGATTTTTAATTTAACTTTGATTAACTTGATCCCCGCTCAAGTGGCAGGGTCGCCATATAAGGATGGGACTTAGACACAATAAAACATCTTTAATGATGATCGAATACTGAGTATATTTAGTCTCTCAAACATTATTATAAGTACGCACCCAAGCATACATATGTACTACATATATACTACATCACAGTATTGTTAAAGACAACAGGTGGCAAACGAGAATAGTCTACACGGGGTAATAATTTATAACTGCCAATTATAATAGCCTGGCTTTTAATAGGATTTACCTTGAGACCAAAAGAGAGACTCCACTTTAAAATTTTGTCTAAGTCAGAATTAATTGATTGCATAGCATGTGGTAGGTCAGTAATTGTGGAATGAGCATAAATTCGGAGATCGTCGGCATACAAGTGGTAGAAAGAAGAGATATGTTGAGTTACAGAGCTAATGAAAATTGAGAATAGAAGAGGAGATAAGACACCGCCTTGGGGAACACCGGCACTTACCGCCAACCAGTCCGAGTAAGAATCTTGGATTCGAATACGTTGACGGCGACTATTGAGATAACTTTGAAACCAATTAATTACCGATGGAGATATATTAAGAGAATTTAGTATAGCCAGGAGTATGTTGAAATCTACAGTATTGAAAGCATTACTAAAATCAATCAATGATAAAATTGTAACTTCCTGGTTATCCATAGCTAATCTGATGTCGTCGGTAATCTTGACTAATGCAGTAACCGTACTATGGCCAGATCTAAAACCAGATTGAAAAGGATTTAGCAAGTGGTAGGAAGACAGGAAGAGGTTAAGGTGTTGATGTACAAGACGCTCAAGAACTTTAGAAAGAAATGGAAGGATGGAAATAGGACGGTAATCACCATAAGATGAACGATTATTTCTTTTAGGTAGAGGGATTATTTGAACATCTTTCCAGGAGTCGGGAAAGGTACAGGAATTAATGGAATTATTGAATATGCAAGTTATAGCGGGAATTAAATAGTCAATAATAGGCAGGATCATTTTACGGCTAATGCAATCAGAACCGACGGCATCAGAATTTATAGCTAAGATATTCTTCTTAATATCATATTCGGTAAAAACACGAAAAGTAAAGGGCAAAAAAGTTGGAGTTGATGACGCAGAAAGTTGAATTAAGGTAATAGATTTAGTTGTATTATTTATGGTGATGAAGACGCAAAATGATGGTTAAGTTGGTCGAGATCCAGGGTACTAGTGGAGGTATCAATATGTGACTTGCCAACTCCGAGACACTTGAGACTTGAGACTGCGCTAAAACATTCATTCATTTCGCGCTTGTCGGTAAAGGAAAATATCGAGAGGAACCCATCGGAGTATGTAAGCTCCAGTAACTTTCTCTTCAAAATAGGTTCCTTTCCTTAGCCCAGCACTGGGACATTTACAGTCTGATACTTTTTTACTTTACATAATAATTATTATTATTATTTCTAAATTGCGTCACAAGGTAGACGTGTAAAATATTGCCCGTTTTTGACATTCTCTGAGATAAATTATCCAAGGGTCCAAAGGTAATTTAATTTAATTACTATAATTAATATTGTAGTTCAAAATTCTCTTTTACCATTTACCATTTTAATAAATTGAAGTATTATGTACTGAAGTATAAGAAAATATAAATTAATAAGGCGTTTTACTGAACGCAGCCATGACTAGTTCATATACGTTAATTAACTTGCAATAATTATTGATTGTGATGTAAATAATTAACGAGTAACTTTAGTCAGTAGTTAGTAGGCCTTCGGCCTTATATCTAGCCACTTGACCACGAGATAGAGATAGACGAGGCTATTCTATGAATATAAGCGAAGGAATATGCAGACAAATCGACTGATTGATATAAGAAGTCAAGTTCACAATAAATATTAGATTATAGTTTTATTAATATATGTACAGAAATACAGATCACATTTTCCCGTTTCATTGATTAACTCGGGATTATATTGAATTATTAAATCTGTTGATTATTTCGCGTAAAACAATTTAAATTGCTCATTTCCGCTTGGATACCGCGCATGATTAATTAATTTATAAACTACCTTATTTTCGCGTAGGTTTTTAATGATAATGTTAAATGGAAAACGATGCGAAGTCTCTAGTGAAGACGTAATCTTTCATAAAAGTGAGATAGTGTTACTCGAAGTTTGCCTTCGAACACGAAACATTAACGTTCAGATGATTTTAATCTACATTATATATCTCTATTCTATGTTAAGCACACGTCCTTGAAATCTGTAAATGAAACCATTGATTTAATCAACATTACCAATATACAATATAGTCGATCAGAATTTAAGCCGAGTTTCCCAGTGTTTAGAAAACGTCAGGCTTACCATGGATTAAAGGTTCAAATGAATGTTTTTAATTTGTATTTATCATTTCATTGTGATGAAACTTGTCGGATGAACTTCTGCCACATATGTAAGACTCACCGATCTTCATTGGAGCAATGTGGTGAAATAAACTCTAAGCTTGAAAGAGAGCTTTCCTGTTTGCTAACAGTTGGCATTTTAAAAGCTACAGCTTGATGTTAAACTGCGTCACAAAGTCTATATAATGCGGAACTAACATGAAGCTACGCGGGAACGGATAAACATACTAACAACAGATACTAAAATCACAACCCTCTGATTGCTTCGTCGTAATCCGTTCCATCATCCTAATGATATAACGAAGTGCCTAAAACAATTATTTATATTAACAAGAACTTACTTTAACTGCTCGTAATATAACTGTCAAGCAGACCAAAGCGTTCGTGACGCAGTCCGTCGTAAAACCAACAACCAACAGAAACTTCGCAATCGCAGGTGTGCTTCTCCGTATCGTATTACTAACGTAAGTTACAACTTAAGGTGCTTAAATACATCTCCCTACTCGATCAATACAGAGTCAGCGGTATTAATCCCGTGCTTGTCTACAAACTTACGCTAAACTATTTCAAGTATATCCATAACTGCCTATTAATATACGATTTATTGTTATTCTTTCCTTTAAGAATGAGAAAAGTTACGCTTATGTAGATTGGCGCGCGTCATTGCCGACTATAATCATAAAATATTGGGTCAATCGTATCTTCGCACATTCATTTCTCTAAGCAATAATATTTTGTCATAATTATAACAATATCAAGTTGAAAAATATTTATAAATTTTAATATTTTTAATAAAATGATAAAAATTTATTATACTATCTTATTCTCATACAATCCGACCGGCATGCGGGTTGTAAATTAAATCAAATACAATATTATATTAATAACGTGTTTACCAAACATATTGTTCGTATAGAAATATTTTATTGGTCTCATTTAAATTATATTATGTGTACAAAACTTTAATAAAATTAATCGCATCTATTTAACTTGATTGTCAAAAAGGATTCTTTTTCGATAAAATCTACATTCCGCATCGGCGGTAGCTTTAAATATTATATAATCTTGTAATTTATGCAAAAATACTTGGAAGAGCTACTTGAATAAGGTATATTTTGCTTTGATTTGATTGATATCATTATATTGGTATAACATCAAGCGCTATACAAGCATATTCGGCCAGAATGATTAAACAATTAAACCACATTTATATGTATATCATCTATGTGTGTACTAATAAATTTGTATTAGTATTGTGTCTGTGTGTGTATTATTTGGATGGGATCAATCGTGATGTAATTATTTCAGTGATTTATTTGCTACATTTAATTTCCTTTATTAAATGTTTAGGTCGACTATCGGCGTTTTAAGAGTAAAATTGGAGTTCAACTACTTATATGTACCTTTTAATAATAAAACGCGCATGAAGCAAAGTTTCACTGCAACGTATATGGTGATAGATAAAAATAACTAATTTGATTAAATTATTTTCGTTATTATCTTGTTTCAAGATTAATGCTCAACTACGTTTATAAGTTACTCCTGTGCCAAATTTCATGCTTCTAAATTCACCGGTTTAGGCAGTGCGTTGTCAGTTAATTCTTAAAATGTATATCGATCTATTTGTAGCTATGTATGTAATGCATCATTCACTATATTCGGGCAAAAAACTACACTGCTCTAATAGAGATTGTACTCACGAACATACTTTGATCAGCTTTATGTTAACTCAAAGACCACCATCTCGAGGAGCACTCATATACGGAGTATGTCACGTAATTCTTTTTTTTATAGTATAGGTAGGCGGACGAGCATATGGGCCACCTGATGGTAAATGGTCACTAACACCCATGGACATTGGCAATGTAAGAAATATTAACCATCGCTTACATCGCCAATGTGCCGCTAACCTTTGGAACTAATATGTTATGTCCCTTGTGCCTGTAATTACACTGGCTCATTCACTCTTCAAACCAGAATACAACAATACCAAGTACTGCTATTTTGCGGTAGAATATCTGATGCGTGGGTGGTACCTACCCAGACGAGCTTGAACAAAGCCCTACCACCAGTACAATGCAGTTGTAGAATCGCCGAGTGTTATGATAGTTTCGCGAACATAGTGTATTCGCATCTTAAAGTAATCGAACATGCAGATCTAGTACATACAGCGTTGAATCAGTGTCGATTTAAAATTAATAGAAAAAAAAACACTTTAAAAGTGCGACGAAAGAGCACACAGTCCCAATAATAAAATTAATCAATCCGCAGCGCCGCGTTAATAATTCCCAAAGCTTGTAACATATTCCGTTTGCAGCTCGTCAGGCGCTCGTCACACGTCACACGTCACACGTCACTCGGCGCAGCGTTTGCGGTTTTTTACGACACATCGGGTGTTCACATCGTGGTTGCGTTTTGTTAGCAGATATCGTATTAGCTGCAGTGTCGCCTGAAATACAAGTTTGTACCTGAGTAGGCTTAGACTGTATCCTAATTAATGTTTAACGTAGTCTTCTGTTGTTCTATATCTGTTTGTAGTTTACAACGATAAAACAATTTACACAAGAATTACTTTTTTTTTATTTTCTGGTTTTTGTTTCATCTATATATAAGTAATTAACATTGGCTTGTTTACTGACAGATTACTTTGTAAGTAGTACAGATAATCTAAAGACTACTTCTTAAAGAATAGCTCTAAGCTGTAGATCATATTATTAATAATGATCATATCGCATAACAATATTAGCAGGGAACAGGAGATGGTGGCAATTCTAAGTAATTGGTTCTGAATAGCTCTATGCTCGTGTACCTCTATCGCCTCGTATATCTTGAGATCAAAAATAATATCGACCCTAAAAGAATACCATGAAATAGACGATAGCATAAATATACACAACCATGTTTTCTTTAAGTTTAATTCAATTTAGCGAGCCGGTTGGCGTGGTTGGTAGATTGCTTGCCTTTCACGCCGAAGGTTGTGTGTTTGATTCCTACCCAGGACAGACATTTGTGTGCATGAATATGTCTGCTTGTCCTGAGTCTGGGTGTAATTATATTATATATAAGTATGTATTTACAAAAGAAAAGAAGTATATGTAGTATATCAGTTGTCTGGTTTCCATAGCACAAGTTCTGCTTAGTTTGGGATCAAATGGCCGTGTGTGAATAATGTGCCAAGATATTATTATTATTATCGTTTTAATGTAAAATTAAAAAACTGCTTGCTACTTGCTTGGTTGTTCGTAGAATAGTTTAAGGACATTACGCTGAGAGCTTATAGTATACTATTTCAATATTGTTGTAGTTTGCGCTTTACGCTTTTAACTTTCTATAATATGCTAAAATATTGTACGATATTTGATTGCACTACATTGGTTTATCCTCAAGCTATTGATCTATCAATCCAAAGAAATAGAACGGATTATTTTTTCGGAGCCAATACCTTCCCCACTAATCTCGCAGCGGATTTGCTAAGCTATTTACTGCTATGCAGTTGACAACGCTGGAGACGCCTTGTACACCGGCTGAGCTAATGTTTCTCAAGGACACGTCGACGAGTATCGGAACAATCTTGTCTCTGAAGTCGAGTCTTTATTCAACCTCAAGTCTAGTCGGACTGTGTTTAAATGCTCCATTATTGATGTATATGCTACTATATTTTTAATCACAAAGAATATATTCCATGAGGTCTTACATATTTGACCAATTAAAGAAATATACGTGCACCGGATTGATAGCTTAGTGTGTTATATAGATTATTATTTATCTTTGCATATTTTGAATAGCAAATGCATAGCTGAATAGTGTTTAAAATACCTGTATAATGTTTTTAATCAAATATAATGAGAAACCTGTGTTACTTGATTTGATTTAATTAATATCATAAGTCTGTTCCTTAGTGCTTCGAAATGAAATACTTTTATTTGCAGAAAGAAATATTTCAATTTGCGGTTAGTGTGTGTAACTTTTACGAAATATATAATGGGACAATATAAGTCTAAAATAAATTTAATAAAATGTTAAATATTCGGTTACTTTATTGTAATAACGTTATACAATGTAATTGTAGCTTCCTTAACGTCATTGTTTTTTAACACATATTCCTCCTACCTTCACGTGGCCAATAGGACACTTGGGGGCGTCCAATACCGTACGAAACTCTATATCCCTGTCCTTGTTGGCTTCCCTGCGACGTGTTTCAACCGGGCTGGCGTCCGCGAGTAGACCCGACAACATCACCAAGGCCACGAGAGTCATGCACAGCTTGAACATCTTGTATTATTACTGGCTACTTCGTACTCGCTGTACTGTAAGTGCAGTTGTGTTTCGAAGAGAGCAAGCATTTGGCATTTATACTTTAACATGTAACAATCGATTTCTTGTTTGATTTATTTCAATGTATTAAAACATGTATAAATTTTACGATGTGAAATTGGAGTCAATTGATAATAGGTATGGTAGACTCCGAGCGTGGTTTCGCTTGCAAAATAATGATAAGTATTCAAGGGTTGTGTTCACATGTAAAATAAAGTGAAGTGACTGTATTTCTCAGAAAAAATCAAGACCTCTTCAACTTTGTTACAAATTCATTGTATATTGTCATCACAATTTTCGAATAATTTATTAACTTGGCATTAGTCAAACGGTGCGAGGAAACGACTTCAAGACACAGAAGCGACAAGTCCTGGGTTCGCGTCTCGTCGAAACCGTCATCCATAATTAATGTTTTTTCATCATTTGTTTCAATTTAAAACTATTTGATTAGAAATACCAACCAGAATAGTGTCTGAACTGCAAATGCACATTTAAAACAAATCTAACAGATACTCGAATAAATGGGTGACTCAAATAAAGTACCAAAAGGCAAGATTAGGTTTGAGTGTTGTAACAGTTCACAAACATCGAGTGAATTGTTAACTTGCAATTCGTGTAACAAGAAATATCACTTCGCTTGTGTCATTTCGAGCAAAACGGAATACTCGGACCTTTCCAAAGAATTTAAATCATCGTGGTTCTGCCCTGCATGCAACCGTCCTCAAGCGGGAAAAGATAACTCAAACACACCGGTACGAGTTCTTTCCAATATAAACAAACAGGAAGCAAATATGATCGTCACTATTCGGAATAAACAGAAGTCATCTATTACTCCAGAGAATGATTCAAACGATCTGACATTGGCCGAGGTTCGCAAGGTCGTCAGAGAGGAGCTCATGAATCTACTCGACGTTTTTAAATCAAGTATAATTTCTCAGTTCGAATTTAAATTAAAGGAAATATCCGACCAACTAACCGAAGTAACCACCTCAATTTCCTTTATGGAACAGCAACATGAAAAAATTAAGACTGAAATGCAAAATAAGATTAAATCTATTAATCAGCTAGAAGCGGATAACAAAATCTTGCGCACTGATCTAAATGTTCTTAATGCTAGACTTTCTCAAATAGAGCAACAATCCCGAGCAAGCAACTTAGAAATTCAGTGTCTTCCTGAGCATAGGAATGAAAACTTAATCACCGTGGTTAAACAGATTTCAAATGTAATTAAATTCAACTTAAATGAATCTGATATCCCTCTCTGCACCCGTATCGCTAAAATAGAAAAAACTAGCACAAGACCAAGATCTATCTTAGTAAAATTCAGTTGTCCTAGAATTCGTGACGAGTTCTTAGCGGCTACAATAAAATTTAATAAAAATGCAGTTAAAAATGATAAACTCAACTCAAGTCATGCAGGATTAGGGGGCGATCATAAGCCAATTTATGTAGTTGAACATCTCTCCCCAAACCAGAAAGCTTTACATGCCGCAGCCCGACTTAAAGCGAAGACACTTAATTACAGATTTGTTTGGGTTAAACGGGGACAAGTATTTATGCGAAAGAATGAAACCTCGGAATATAAGTTTATTAGAAATCTGGATAGTTTAAATAACTTAGATTAAATTTTACATCTAGTCATTATTTACAATTACTTATTTTGATAATTATTGATTTTATTCAAAATTCGATTCAATCAATTGTTACTATCAAGATGTAAGAGGATTAAGATCTAGCACGAACGAAATACGTCAACAAATTCTAAACAATGATTTTGATATTATATTTTTAACTGAGACTTGGCTTAATGATGACATTTTTGATTCAGAAATTATAGACGACAGATATCTTGTTTACAGACGTGACCGATATTCTTCTTTACTATATAATCATAAAAAGACTGGTGGAGGCGTACTTATAGCCGTTTCTAAAAAACTTCCCTCACATCGTGAAACTGACTGGGAAAGCAACTGCGAGGATTTGTGGGTAACTATAAACATAAATACTGCAAAGGCTCTGCATTTCTGCGTTGTTTATTTGCCCCCTCCAATCAGCACTACAATACTGGAAAATTTTATTGAAAACGCTAATAATATAATGGCCATGAATAATAACTTCACTTTAATTGTTGGCGACTTCAATCTCAGCGACATAATTTGGTCTCCTTCTGTGGGTACAGTAGGCGCAACTGCTTCTAATTATAACAATTGCGTTTTGAAAAGTTCTCTCATTGATTTTATATCGCTTAATAATTTAAAACAATTTAATTTAATCCATAATTTTAAAAACAAAATTTTAGATTTAACTCTTTGTAACAATGAAATAATAGTCAATGAATATAATAACCCTATTAAGAAAATTGACAAATTCCATCCACCACTAGAAATTTTAGTACCTGTCTCTAAATCAGTGAAATTTAAAAATGCATCCAAAAATAAATACAATTTTTTCAAGGCTGACTATGAATCAATAATTAGTGAGCTCAGTAAAATTCAATGGCTAGACTTATTCTCAGACTGCAATCACAATATTAATGAAATGGTAAATAAATTTTATTTCATCATACGTGATGTTATTCGTAAATTTGTACCGATGAAGAGCCTTAAACATCGAAACTATCCGGCCTGGTTTTCACCACAGTTAATTTCTCTGCTTAAATTAAAGCACAAATGCCATATTAAAATTAAAAAATACCGCAATCCTCTAGACATATTAGAATTTCAATATTTACGCAAAGATAGTGAAAAATTAATTTTATATTGCTATAATAAATATATCAATGAGATCGAAAACGAAATTGGAAAAAACCCGAAATATTTCTGGACCCACCTCAAAAATACTCGAAAAAATTCAAACTCTTACCCTCCTGTGATGTTGCTCAACGATAATAAGGCTGCACAAGTGGAAACCATCTGTGAATTATTTGCGAATCACTTTTCCTCGGTGTACACTGTCGACGATAATGTATCTCAGTCTTTTAATTTCAACATAGCTCATTCATCCGATAAAATTAATAATTTTGTATTTTCGCGTGAGGAAGTTTATAAAAAGTTAAAAAGACTTGATAAGTCCAAAGGCCCGGGCCCTGATAATATTCCACCAATATTTTTAGTTCAATGTGCAGTGGCTATATCATGGCCGTTGTCGTTAATTTACAATAGATCCTTAGAAACTGCTGAATTCCCGGATATTTGGAAAGAGACACGTATCGTTCCTATCTTTAAATCTGGTAAACAAGAGCTAATTATAAATTATCGCCCCATATCAATTATTTCGTCCATGGCCAAAGTTTTTGAATCACTCGTCTATTCACATTTATACAACCATATCAAAAATTACATTAACGACAACCAGCATGGTTTCATAAGTAAACGCTCTACGGTAACTAATCTATCACTGCATGTTTCCAATCTGGCTGATTGTATTGATAAAGGTCTACAGGTCGATGCCATATACACTGACTTTTCTAAAGCCTTTGACAAGGTTAACCACAGCATCCTTTTACGTAAATTGGACTCATATGGGATTTCTGATCACCTACTTGAATGGTGCAAAACATATCTTACTGGTAGAATATCTAGAGTAGCTATCTGTGGTCATCAATCAACACCATTTATAGCCTCTTCAGGTGTACCACAGGGATCTAACCTAGGGCCACTATTTTTCAATATATAATATTATCAATGATATTATAACTATATTTCAAAATTCTAACGCGAGTTTATTTGCTGATGATTTAAAACTAAGTAAAAAAATTACCAATGACTCAGATGTAGTGTTACTACAAGAAGATCTACATAAACTAGTCGATTGGTGTGATAAAAATAAAATGGTCTTGAATATCAACAAATGTCATCATATAAAGTTTACCCGTAAAAAGAACATTATACCTTCAAAATATTATATATATGGTGAGGAACTGAATGAAGTTAAAGAAATTTGCGACTTAGGGATTATATTGGACTCAAAATTAAATTTTAAGGGGCATATAGACAAAACTCTTGATTTAGCGAACAGATCTCTCGGCTTTGTTCTGAGATGCTCCAAAGACTTCAAACGGTCTACAACTGCATTAACGCTATTTAATTGTTTCGTTCGTAGCAGATTAGACTATTGTTGTTCAATCTGGTCCCCATTTACAAAATTTCAAATAAACAGAATAGAAAAAGTACAAAAAAAGTTTCTACGTCAATTGTCATATAGGTTTAGAATAAATTTGAATACTTATAATGAAAGATGCAAATATTTCAACATCCATAGCCTGGAAAACAGACGAAAACTCTTAGCAATAAAATTTTTATTTAATTTATTCAATAATGATATAGACTGTCCAGAACTCTTATCAAGATTTTACTTAAACGTCCCACGCAATAATTCCCGTAGTCTTAGTAATTTCTTCTATACGCGACCACATAGAACGCAATTTGGTAAAAATTCTATTATTCCGAGGTTATCATTATTATATATTAGTATTTGTAAGCAAATTAAGGATTTAGACATCTGCTATGATACGCGCTCTCTGTTTATTAAAAAAATAAATGAATTTATTTGTACAGCCCAGTTATAATTAGTGATTTAATGTATTGTTATTGTTACTCCTAACATAAATTAATTCAATGTAATGTTGTAGTCTAGAGAAATATAAGTATTAATGTTAATTTTTGTTTAGATGGTTAATGCTTTAATATTTATTTTCTAATTATTAATTAATAATATTTCTTGATTATTTAATAGTTTCCTATGTGTTTTTAATATGTAATTTTAAAAATGTATTTTTTGGTATTTTAATATTTATTTTTGAAATTATTTTAATTTTTTAGTGGAATTGTTATATGTATTTGTTTTCACTTAAAAATATTTTATAAAATATGTGTATTGTAATGTTATAAGTGCATGCCGAGACTACCTGTAATTAGTAGAACATTTTCCTTGATTCAAGTTGTTATTTTTAACGTATTCAATGTGTTATTGTATCTACTGTTGGTTGTCCTAAGTAAATAAATAAATAATAAATAAGTGTTATAAGTGAAAGGCTATATAATTTCACAACATACACAGATTATTTTATTGATAAATAACTTGAAGTGATTTCTTCTCTAAGTTCTGTGTATTTGTTTTTTTTTTCAGTTATTGTTTTTTGTATATTATGTGTGTTAGGAACTGCTATGTCTATTATGTAAGTCGACTTGTTTTTTTTATCCTGTAAAATTATATCGGGTCTATTGTAGTGAATAGTCTTGTCGGTGAGTATGGCGCGGTCGTAATAGAGTTTGTGTGATGTATTTTCAAGAATTGTTTGGGGCGTGTATTTGTAGTAAAGAGTGTTCGTGTTTTGTATTAGTGAATGTGTAAGTGCCAACTTTAGGTGAATAATATTAACTACTTGGTTGTGCCTGTGAGTGTAATCAGTCTGTGTAAGGGTTATGCAAGCTCCTGTGATATGTTGTATAGTCTCCGGGTGTCTATGACATTTGCGGCATTTATCGTTTTTCACAGTAGGGTCTTTAATTATATATTTCCTGTAATTTCTTGTGTTAATGATTTGGTCTTGTATTGCTATTATAAATCCTTCAGTTTCCGGGAATAAATTACCAATTTGCAGCCATTTATTTGATGCTATTGCATCAATATGGGGTTGTTCCAGTTCATGAGGATGTCGCCCATGAAGTATTTTCTTTTTCCAGTTGTCTATTTTTTGTTTTTGCGGGTCATTATTACTATTATTTTCTATTTTATTCTGTTCGCTTAAGTTAAGTGGAGTATAGTTCTGATCAGCCACAGTTATAGCTTTGTGTATGTGGCTGGAATGAGATTTTAAATCGAAAAATATTTTAAGTTTATTGATTTGTTTTTGCCATAAGTTTTGGATATCTATTAAACCTCTACCACCGTTTTGTCTTTTAATAGTCAGTCTTTCTATTGTTGATTTAGGATGTAGGTTATTGTATTTTGTAAGTGTGGTACGTGTGAATCGTTCTATGTTTTCTAAATCTGTTTTTGACCATTTTATTATTCCAAATGAGTACGTTAAAATGGGAATAGCGTAGGTATTTAAGGCTTTTATTAAATTCTTTCCATAAAGTTGTGTTTGGCATACAGCATTTATTCTTTTTTTGTATTCCGTTGTAATTGTCAGTTTAATTATTGAGTGATCTAGTCCTTTACTTTGTTTGTAGCCTAAGTATTTATAAAAATCGTTTGGTTCCATAGCTGTTATTATTTCATTATCATTAACTGCATAGTTGCCAGGCTTAATCTTACCCTTAATTATATCTATAGTTTTGCATTTGTCTAATCCAAATTCCATATTTATATCTTTGCTAAATTCTGTTGTAATGTCTATTAGTATTTTCATGTCTTTTTCGGTTTTTGAATATAATTTAATATCGTCCATATAAATGAGATGTGAGATAATTGTTTCTTTTGCTGACTGTTTAATGGAGTATCCAGCCTGGCAAGTGTGCAGTAAGTGGGATAGAGGATTCAGAGCTAGACAGAACCACACAGGACTTAAGGAATCACCTTGAAAGATACCCTTCTTAATAGCTATTTGTCTAGTAATAATAGTTTTGTTTTGGCTGTTTAATTGTAAAGTTGACTTCCATCGTTTTATAATAGTGCTTAAAAAGTTTATTATAGTTGGGTTAATTTTATATATCTGTAATACTTGTATTAGCCAGGTGTGAGGAATACAATCAAAAGCTTTTTTATAATCTATATAAGTACAATGTAAATTTCTATTTTTGGTAGTGGCATGTTTGTGAATTATTGAGTCTATGATTAACTGTTCCTTGCATCCCATATGGCCCCGCCTACATCCTTTTTGTTCCTCTGCAATTATATTGTGTTTTTCAATGTGGTTATTAATTTTTGAAGCTATTACTGATATAATATATTCCTGTTGATAGGAACTCAGGTATATTTTGTTTCTCTAAGATAATTTCTGTTAAATTGTTAGCTATTGATTCATGTAGTGTTACTAATTTTTTTTACCAGTAATTATGTATTTTATCTATTCCCGGTGATTTCCAATTATGTAGCTTAGATGTGATTTATGTTATATCGGTCGCTGTAATTTCAGCAAATTCCATTTCTTCTGACACCAAAATGTCTCTTATTCTTCTTGCGTTGGTGTTTTGACATTTTCTCTAGAAACAGTTCGAGTTTGTGGTTTTAAAAAGTTTCTGTAAAATAATTTTTCATTTGTAATGAATGTGGTGTTATCATTTTTGCGTTGTTGTGCTTTTTTATATCTTCTTAGTCTGTGAACCTTAAGTGCTAGTTTCTGTTTTAACGTATCTAAATATTCTTCAGGTGTTCTATTGTTATTTTCGTGCTTTGTATGTAGTTTTGTACTTTTAAATATTACTTCAACCCTTTTCACAACTTTTTTCGATCTGTTATTGTTGATGTATTGTGTTAGTCTACCACAATCTGCTCTTAGTTTTTCTATGTCTTTTTCTAGTCTAATTTGCCACGGGGGCTTATTATCGAGTCGTGGTCTCCTATTTCCTGTGTAATCTGTTATTTTATATTTGAGTTCTTCAGATATTACCAACGCTGTACAATAAATGAGAGTTTGTATGTCTATGAGCTTTGTGTCCTTAGATATAAACAGGTTCAGTATTTTTTGATTAAATAAATTAGTAAGTTGAGAGAGTTGAGGGCTGTATTTGAGTTTTGGTAATTTTGGTCGAGCGGCTGGGTCCATCCCAGAATACTGTGTTAAAGCTGCCCTAAATTTATCATGTATTTCTTGGGTATGTGTTTCAGTTATAGTATTGTGGAGGTCTAATGTCTCGATATCATTTTCTAGTGTTAAAGCTATAGACTCAGTTTGGGTGGATGAACATGATGTCTGAGTGCTTTGGCTGTATGATTGACTTTGAATGTGAGTTTGGGTTTGTATTTCAGAAAGTGTTTGTGTGTGATATATCGGTTGTATATTATTCTGTAACTCTTTTTCTTATTGTGTTCGTGCTTCTTCTTTTAGTCTATCTAATACTTCCTGGGTTAATAATTTGTTTCTGATTATTGTTCTTCTCTGGTCAGCAATTCTTTGTTCACTTACAATTATTTCTGGGTATTTTCTGGAGAAATGTTCATGAAATTGTTGTCTGTAGGTAGTCATATCGGTTTCTAATCTGGTTATATAGTAATAGGTACGCATGATAAACATGTTTACTGTTGCGCTCGATTTCATACGTACTTTGGGTTTTCCAGCTTTGGTGGACGCGGGTAACCAGGCATTAACCTCCCGCGCAACATCCAAAGTTGGGATGGGTGGAATTTCTTGGATATGGATATTGACGATGAAATTGAAGGTGATGATGGATTTGAGGGTATGTAGGAGATAGTGCTAGGGCTAATCGTCCTGTCTGTATCAGTGGTTTCGGCTGTAGCATCTTTGTCGGTGGGAGCCCGCCTGCTCAACTCCTCACCACTGACGGTTCGCATGCTGAAACACCCAGCGCCAGCTCTAGGTTTGCCCCGGCGATCACCCCCGGGTAGCGACTCTATACGTTTTCTTTTTGACCGTGTCTCCATGTTAATGGGTTACCATTGCCCTGTTAGCCGTGTAAGTTTATATGTAGTATACATACTATATTACAAGTCCGCCCCCCACGTGGACTAGATGTTCAGCCCGGACGTAAGGTTGGAATTTGGGAGGCTTATTATTATTATTATTATTATTTATATTTGCCGGGAGGGCAAATGACCCTACGCCACCTGATCTTAAGTGGTAGTAGAGTCCAAACGCGACGACGGCTAGTACAGACGGGAAGAAGATTCTCCACTAGCCGCCCTCGCCTTGCCGGCCCGCAAGATGCCACTTCACGCCTCGTTTGAAGGAACCCGGGTCGTAAGAGGAGGGGAATACGTGAGCTGGTAAGGGATTCCATTTTTTGGAAGTGCGACAAAGAAAGGAGTTGCCGAATTTCTTTGTACGCGATGGAATTGATGCCACAGTTAGGTGGTGACATCGAGAGCCAGCACGCGTAGACTTGTGAAGGAAGGGGGAAGCAGGAATAAGAGAGAATAATTCCTCGGAACACTCGCCGTGATACAGTCGATAGAAAGCGCTCAGCGCTGTTATCTCTCGACGCAATTGTAAAGGCTCGAAGGTGTTAGTGACCTTTACGTCGCCAATAATGCGGACAGCGCGTCGCTGCAACCGATCCAAGGCCTCAAGTAGGTACTTAACGGAGCCATCCCAAAGGTGCGAGCAATATTCAACGCAGGACCGTACCTGTGTTTTGTATAGCAGGCACAGTTGTTGTGGCGTGAAAAAACGCCGAACCTTGTTCAGAACTCCGATTTACCGTGAAGCTGTTTTTATGACAGCCTTGATGTAATCCCTTGGATTGAGAGGTCGCAGCGAACGTCCATCCCCAGCATGGTGATTTTGCTTTGTATATGTAAGTAAGATAAGCTCTTGAGTCTTGTAATATTCCATGATTCGATGTGTTTAATATAACAAATAAAAGCATTAATTATTTGTTATCCGTGAGACTATTCTCACTTCTGCTTGAAATTGTAAGAAGGAACTATCTCCCGTCTTCCCGACACCGCTGGCGCCCTTCCAGATACTTCACAGTTCACAATAAATATTAGATTATAGTTTTATTAATATATGTACAGAAATACATATTACATTTTCCCGTTTCATTGATTAACTCGGGATTATAGAATAGAATAAAATATGCTTTCTTGTAAAACAAAATAGTAACAGAACCATTATAAACATAAGCATAAAAAAAATCCTAATCCCTTGGACTAAGGTCGCAGCGAACGTCCATCCCCAGCATGGCAATTTTGCTTTGTATCACCAGCGGAGTGCCACAGAGGGAGGGAAGAGGGGAAAATGGTGACTTTTTCGCTGTGAGAGCGCATACCTATGTTTTCTTAGCATTAAACTCAACAAGATTATCAGAGCCCCATTTAGCGATGAGCTCTAACGTTCTATTGAGTTCAATGACAAGATCCTCCCGCCTCTCCTCTATTTCCGCTCGCCCAGCCACTGCGCGTCCGTGGTATCCACCATGCACTGTACTATCGTCTGCATAGCAATGAATGTTCCCGAGAGAGAGCATATCATTGATATGTAAAAGAAACAGAGTGGGAGATAGCAGAGATCCCTGGGGGACCCCAGCATTCACTACATAGAATTGTGAAGCGCAACCATCAACTAAAACACGAAGGCTGCGCTTGTGTAGGAAGCCGGCAATCCAGGTGCAAAGCTGAGCAGGCAGACCATATGCCGGCAGCTTGGAGAGAAGACTTCTGTGCCAGACCCTGTCGAAAGCCTTGGAGATATCGAGGCTGACAGCCAACGATTCCCCATGCTTGTCGATAGCTTCACCCCAGAGGTGTGTTACGTACGCTAGAAGATCACCTGTAGACCGTTTTGGTCGAAATCCGTACTGACGATCATTAATTAAACAGTGATCCTCTTGGTAATGGATCAGTTGGTTGTTAAGAATCCGTTCCATCACCTTACAAAGCACTGAGATGATAGCTATTGGCCGATAATTTGCCGGGTCAGACCGATCCCCTTTTTTGGGAACCGCTTGCACATTAGCTCTTTTCCAAGCCTCCGGCACACATCCCGAAGAAAGAGAAAGTTGGAACAGGCGCGTTAACACGGGAGACAGCTCCGCCGCGCACTTCTTCAGCACTATGGCTGGTATTCCATCAGGACCGCTAGCTTTCCGTACATCAAGTGATTGCAGCTCCGCACGCACGTCACGTTGCCTGATTTTGATGTCAGGCATCGTATGGCCACATGAAGGTATTATTGGTGGCAGCGCACTACAATCATCGATGACGGAGTTATCGGCAAAGAGTTTAGCCAGAAGATCAGCTTTCTTTTGCGGACTGTGAGCTAGCGATCCGTCCGGATCTCTGAGCGGTGGCAGCGAAGGTTGGCAGAAATAGTTTTGCACAGACTTGGTCAGAAGTCAGAAGCTACGGGAGCCCCTAGGATGTGAAATAAGGTCATGACCAATCTGTACAATGCTCTGTGCATCCGCTCTCGTGTAAGCCTTCCTACAGGACTTGGAGTTTTTATTGTAGTTTGCTTTCAGTGAGTCAATGTTAAATGCCCCGCTAATGCAGCCATTGATCTACTCGCGATATGCCGCCTGCTTAGATGATACAGCGTCGGCACATTCGCGAGTAAACCAACGGTTACGCGCACCCCTACTGACGAGATCAGAGCTAAAAATGTAGTATTCCATTCCCAACATGATCTCGCCAGGAACAGCAGCGGCACAAGCTGTCGGGTCATTCCCACTGAAGCAGCGTTCCTTCCAAGGGACTGACGCATATTAATCGCGCATACTGTCCCAATCTGCCGACTTGTAGTGCCAAACGCGACGTTTGCATACCGCTGTTGGCGGCAGCTTGGCCTGTGGCACTTTGATACGAGGCTGTGATCCGAAGAACCAAGTGGAGCTTGAACCACAACCTGATATTCCACCGGGTGAGAAGTCAGCAGAAGGTCCAGTAGAGAAGGCGCTTGCCCATCAATGTCTGGGTTCCTGGTGGGCTGATCAACCAGTTGGGTCAAGTCATGTGTGAGAGCAAAAGCATGAGCAGTCCTTCCAGCATGGTGAGTTTTGAGGGCTTTCAACCATGATTCATGGTGAGCATTAAAATCCCCCAAAAACACCAATTCCGCGTTATGAAACTGCTCTTGCGCAGTATCTGCCACCCGACTAAGATGGTCAAATAATCGGCTTGTCTCCAAGTCACCATTGTGGGATCTGTAGAGGCACACGTAGACCCGACTCTGATGAACCAGATCCACACGTACCACCAACATGGAGAAGAAGGTGTCCTCCAAGCAGCGCAGTCGGTGTCAGCAAACATCCGTCCTGACGAACAAGCATACTCCGGCTTTCGCTTTGAAAGATTCTTCAAGCATGTAGCCGGGATAATTAAGGTAGCTAGTATCGGCAGGACAGAGTATTTGTGTCTCCGTTAGAAACAACATTGCTTGCCGTGCTGTCTCGAGATTGTGGTGGAGAGCGTTGAGGTTAGTGTGGAGTCCACGGATGTTAGTGAACTCGACCTCAAACAGCGTGGGTATGGTGGAGGTGTGCACCGCTGTACGAACGTTATTCCTGCTTTGATGCGCTACCATATGGGAAAAAAGAATGGAAAAGAGACGTGAAGCGAGCGACGTATTGCCACGATAGGGATGGGCAAAGTGTGGAGGCGTGTTTCCCCAAGTGGTTGCCAAAAGGGAAACTACACTGACCCGCCGGACGGAAGGGCCCCGAACCCCCCCGGAAGTGGCCGCCGGGACCCCACCTTCCGGTCACCAACCGGCACGACGGTCCATCCCAAGATTTTGCGTGGCCTGGTGGGGCAGCCTCGCGTGCTGGTTAGGCACGCTCGGGCCCCTGTACTATGCCACGGGCGGCCAGCGGAATAGCCGTTTCTTCAGGTCTCCCTGTCCGGCAACGCAATACAGTTTCCCCCGGCATTGGTTCAGCAGCCGTCTCCACTGGACCAACACCCATCGCGGCAATGCTCGCTCGGGCACTGGCTGTACGCTGGCTGACCTCGAAACGTGGCTGCAGCCACTTCACGAGATTTTCACCATGCGTACGGTGGTAACAAGCCAGGCGGATGTTTGTCATCCTACCACCAGATGAGCAGATGGTCGCTCAGATATCCCTTAGTCGCCTCTTACGAAACCCATGGGAAAGGGACAGTGAAATGTATTCTTTCTCCGTCACTGCACGGATCATAGAGAGATTATATAGATTATTATTTATCTTTGCATATTTTGAATAGCAAATGCATAGCTGAATAGTGTTTAAAATACCTGTATAATGTTTTTAATCAAATATAATGAGAAACCTGTGTTACTTGATTTGATTTAATTAATATCATAAGTCTGTTCCTTAGTGCTTCGAAATGAAATACTTTTATTTGCAGAAAGAAATATTTCAATTTGCGGTTAGTGTGTGTACCTTTTACGAAATCGAAATATATAATGGGACAGTATAAGTCTAAAAAAAAAATAAAAAAAATGTTTAATAATTTGGCTCCTTTATTTTAATAACGTTATACGATATAATTGTAGCTTCCATAACGTCAGTGTTTTTGAACACATTGTCCGTTCACCTTCACGTAGCCAGTAGGACAATGGGGGCCGTCGAAATTAGAAGCGGACTCTTTGTCCCTGTCCTTGTTGTGTTCCTGACGGCGTGTTTCAACCGGGCTGGCGTCCGCGAGTAGACCCGACAACATCACCAAGGCCACGAGAGTCATGCACAACTTGAACATCTTGTATTATTACTGGCTACTTTGTACTCACAGTAAGATCCAATGTATCGAAGATTGCGAACACTCGGTATTTATACCTTATAATCTATTACTTGATTTCTCGTTTGATTTATTTTAAGGCCTTGATTTAAATTTCATAAACAATTTCATTTCAATTCTTCTGGTATGATAAGAAAGCGTAAAATTACGTGGTAGCTACTTTTTCATGGTTTTGCCTATAGACTATATACTTATATCATAATATATCGATTTATTTAGTTAGAAGAGTTACCGAGGAGAACCGGTAAGAAACTGAATGGTTACTCTTTTCCACCCTTTGAATAACAGAGTCAATCGAATTAACTAAGACGCTGAACCGGTTGACAAAAATATTTAAGATTGCGACTATTCAGACTAAAAATAGGATAAAAAACGGTCTTTTAAAATAAGCGGTTTTATTTTAAAACCACAGCTGTAGCAATAATTAGAAAATATTTAGGAAGCACACTTAAATCTTTGCTCTACATACTGTGTATGTATGTGGCTCATGTTACCTTCAGGGTATTCAAATGAAAGGTTGTACATAGATAAATATTTGCACAGCCTTTAATATACTTTTGTGATATTTGGTTACTTATTTTTTTTCGGTTTTTGTATTCATTGTATTTTATAAACAAAAAACTGTTAATGAGAGTGAGAGCATGGCCGTGGACCCAAAATTATGTTTTTGAAGGATTTGTCAATTTTAGAAAAAACAATTATAATGGTGATACGGAACTTTACAACTTTATTTTATGTGTACGTTTCGAGTGACTGGCGCTACAGAATAAATGCGATAAATTGAATAATGTGTTGGAAAATTATCAATTCAACTCGTTTAATAAAATAATAATAATGTGTGAAATAAATAAATTGTTAATATTTCTTTCATTCTCGTGGCGGCTGTACTTGCTAAAGACCCGACGACGTCCACTATAACAGTAACTCCTTTGGGTAGGTACCCAGATACACTCACCAGATATTCTACCGCCAAACAGCAATCCTTAATATTGTCGTGTTCCGGTTTTGAAGGCTGAGTGAACCAAAGTAACAAGGCACAAGGTACATGACGTCTTAGTTCCCAAGATTGGTGATGTCAGGAATGGTTAATAATAACTCACTGCCATCCGTGGCCGGAGTAGCGAATTCGAATTAAATTGATTAAAGATGCCAATATAGTTTCTCCCAATATATTTGAGTTCAGTGGCTGAAACTGAAAATAATTAATGCTGTACATTGATGATTGTCATTCAAAAAACTTTTCTATAAAAATACAAAAAACTTGCACAAAATTAATAAGATAAGATACTTTAGATATATTGAAATGAATATATACCTAGGTATTAAAGTTTTTACATAAATAATAAATAGCTTATACAAGAAATAAAAAATATGTTATGGAATGGAAAAACTTACTTATTATTATGTCATTATAAATAGCAGTAATTAAATCAAATCAATTCGCAATGAAATGAAATGAAAGCGGTCTCTAGCGAGAAGAAAAAAAAAGGAACTCGCGTAGTCGTTCTTTTAAAATAAATCTGATATACAAAGTGGTTAATATACATAATTATTGTCCTTAATTAATGACATAATTGTTGGCCTGGTAAAATAGGCTAGAATTCTGGTTTGGTATGTTTTTAACCTAATTTACTATTTAATTATTCTAAATTGAATTTTAATATAACCTAGAATATAACCTAATAAGTTGATCTAGCTTTTAAAAATTCTCATATATGTAAGTTTTTTTTTATATTTGCCGGGAGGGCAAATGACTCTACTCCACCTGATGTTAAGTGGTAGTAGAGTCCAAACGCGACGACGGCCAGTACAGACGGAAGAAGATTCTGCACTAGCCGCCCTCCCCTTGCCGGCCTGCAAGATGCCTCTTCACGCCTCGTTTGAAGGAACCCGGGTCGTAAGGGTAGGGGAACACATGAGCTGGTAAGGAATTCCATTTTTTGGAAGTGCGACAAAGAAAGGAGTTGCCAAATTTCTTTGTGCGCGATGGAATTGATGTTACATTTAGGCGGTGACATCAAGAGCCAGCACGCGTAGACTTGTGAAGGAAGGGGGAAGCAGGAATTAGGGAGAATAATTCCTCGGAACACTCGCCGTGATACAGTCGATAGAAAGCGCTCAGCGCTGCTATCTCTCGACGCAATTGTAAAGGCTCGAAGGTGTTTGTGACCTTTACGTCGCCAATAATGCGGACCGCAGGTCGCTGCAACCGATCCAAGGCCTCATGTAGGTACTTGGTGGAGCCATCCCAAAGGTGCGAGCAATATTCAACGCAGGACCGTACCTGTGTTTTGTACAGCAGGCACAGATGTTGTGGCGTGAAAAAACGCCGCACCTTGTTCAGAACTCCGATTTACCGTGAAGCTGTTTTTATGACAGCCTCGATGTAATCCCTTGGACTAAGGTCGCAGCGAACGTCCATCCCCAGCATGGCGATTTTGCTTTGTATATGTAAGTACGATAAGCTCTTGAGTCTTGTAATATTCCATGATTCGATGTGTTTAATATAACAAATAAAAGCATTACTTATTTGTGATCCGTGAGACTATTCTCACTTCTGCTTGAAATTGTAAGAAGGAACTAATATCTCCCGTCTTCCCGACACCGCTGGCGCCCTTCCAGACACTTCACAGTTCACAATAAATATTAGATTATAGTTTTATTAATATATGTACAGAAATACAGATCACATTTTCCCGTTTCATTAATTAACTCGGGATTATAGAATAGAATAGAATAGAATATGCTTTATTGTAAAACAAAATAGTTACAAAACCATTATAAACATAAACATAAAAAATCGAAAACTTTTTTTTGTACAAAAGGCGGTCTTATCGCTAAAAGAGCGATCTCTTCCAGACAACCTTTGGGCGAAGGACAAGAAATAAATAAATAAAGCGGTAAGGAGGTGTACTGATCATCCCAATTTTTATCCTTTATTTTTTAAATAAATATATATATATATATATATATATACATATAAAGATATAAAATATACGTAAACATACATATATAATATATATATAATAATAAATAAAGTGCGGCAGATAATAAAACAATACTCGCCTGATAATTATAAAGGTAAATAATACGCCTTGAGTCGGATTTTAAATGTGTTATTAGTTTGAGATCGTCTTAAGTGGTGTGGCAAACAATTCCATAGTCGAATTGCTTGGAAAGAGAAAGAATTGGTATAAAAAGAAGAGGAGTGAAAAGGAATTTTAAAATTACATTATCTTCAGATCGTAGTGCGACCGTGCGAGTCCTTAAGGAATTCAAAATTGTGTTTAAGATAGTGAGGAGAATTCGGATGAAAAAGTATACAGTAGAGAAGAGAAAGAATATGAGTATTCCTGCGAAGACGGATTGGGAGCCACTCGATTTTTTTTCGAAATTCAGAAATGTGGTCAAATTTGCGGAGTCCGAATATAAACCGAATACAGAGATTTTGAAGTCTCTTAAGTCGAGTTTATTTAATTGCTCCTCTCTTAGATCAAGATAGCAGGTGTCAGCGTAATCAAGGATTGGCAAGAGGATGGCTTCAGCTAACGCAATTTTGGTAGGGATAGGTAGAAAATTACGTAGTCTACGAATGGACCCAATCGAGTGAAACATTTTCCTGCTCACTTCGCTTAATTGTGACATCCACGAGAAATTTAGATCTAGAATAATGGGATTATAGTATTGTTAAAGACAATAGGTGGCAAACGAGAATAGTCTACACGGGGTAACAATTTATAACTGCCAATTATAATAGCCTGGCTTTTAATAGAATTTACCTTGAGACTAAAAGAGAGACTCCACTTTAAAATTTTGTCTAAGTCAGAATTAATTGATTGCATAGCATGTGGTAGGTCAGTAATTGTAGAATGAGCATAAATTCGGAGATCGTCGGCATACAAGTGGTAGGAAGAAGAGATATGTTGAGTTACAGAGCTAATGAAAATTGAGAATAGAAGAGGAGATAAGACACCGCCTTGGGGAACACCGGCACTTACCGCCAACCAGTCCGAGTAAGAATCTTGGATTCGAATACGTTGACGGCGACCATTGAGATAACTATGAAACCAATTAATTACCGATGGAGATATATTAAGAGAATTTAGTATAGCCAGGAGTATGTTGAAATCTACAGTATTGAAAGCATTACTAAAATCAATCAATGATAAAATTGTAACTTCCTGGTTATCCATAGCTAATCTGATGTCGTCGGTAATCTTGACTAATGCAGTAACCGTACTATGGCCAGATCTAAAACCAGATTGAAAAGGATTTAGCAAGTGGTAGGAAGACAGGAAGAGGTTAAGGTGTTGATGTACAAGACGCTCAAGAACTTTAGAAAGAAATGGAAGGATGGAAATAGGACGGTAATCACCATAAGATGAACGATTATTTCTTTTAGGTAGAGGGATTATTTGAACATCTTTCCAGGAGTCGGGAAAGGTACAGGAATTAATGGAATTATTGAATATGCAAGTTATAGCGGGAATTAAATAGTCAATAATAGGCAGGATCATTTTACGGCTAATGCAATCAGAACCGACGGCATCAGAATTTATAGCTAAGATATTCTTCTTAATATCATATTCGGTAAAAACACGAAAAGTAAAGGGCAAAAAAGTTGGAGTTGATGACGCAGAAAGTTGAATTAAGGTAATAGATTTAGTTGTATTATTTATGGTGATGAAGACGCAAAATGATGGTTAAGTTGGTCGAGATCCAGGGTACTAGTGGAGGTATCAATATGTGACTTGCCAACTCCGAGACACTTGAGACTTGAGACTGCGCTAAAACATTCATTCATTTCGCGCTTGTCGGTAAAGGAAAATATCGAGAGGAACCCATCGGAGTATGTAAGCTCCAGTAACTTTCTCTTCAAAATAGGTTCCATTCCTTAGCCCAGCACTGGGACATTTACAGTCTGATACTTTTTTACTTTACATAATAATTATTATTATTATTTCTAAATTGCGTCACAAGGTAGACGTGTAAAAAATTGCCCGTTTTTGACATTCTCTAAGATAAATTATCTCTGATATTACGAGCAGTTAAAGTAAGTTCTTGTTAATATAAATAAGGGTTTTAGGCACTTCGTTATATCATTAGGATGATGGAACGGATTACGACGAAGCAATCAGAGGGTTGTGATTTTAGTATCTGTTGTTATTATGTTTATCCGTTCCCGCGTAGCTTCATGTTAGTTCCGCATTATATAGACTTTGTGACGCAGTTTAACATCAAGCTGTAGCTTTTAAAATGCCAACTGTTAGCAAACAGGAAAGCTCTCTTTCAAGCTTAGAGTTTATTTCACCACATTGCTCCAATGAAGATCGGTGAGTCTTACATATGTGACAGAAGTTCATCCGACAAGTTTCATCACAATGAAATGATAAATACAAATTAAAAACATTCATTTGAACCTTTAATCCATGGTAAGCCTTACGTTTTCTAAACACTGGGAAACTCGGCTTAAATTCTGATCGACTATATTGTATATTGGTAATGTTGATTAAATCAATGGTTTCATTTACAGATTTCAAGGACGTGTGCTTAACATAGAATAGAGATATATAATGTAGATTAAAATCATCTGAACGTTAATGTTTCGTGTTCGAAGGCAAACTTCGAGTAACACTATCTCACTTTTATGAAAGATTACGTCTTCACTAGAGACTTCGCATCGTTTTCCATTTAACATTATCATTAAAAACCTACGCGAAAATAAGGTAGTTTATAAATTAATTAATCATGCGCGGTATCCAAGCGGAAATGAGCAATTTAAATTGTTTTACGCGAAATAATCAACAGATTTAATAATTCAATATAATCCCGAGTTAATCAATGAAACGGGAAAATGTGATCTGTATTTCTGTACATATATTAATAAAACTATAATCTAATATTTATTGTGAACTTGACTTCTTATATCAATCAGTCGATTTGTCTGCATATTCCTTCGCTTATATTCATAGAATAGCCTCGTCTATCTCTATCTCGTGGTCAAGTGGCTAGATATAAGGCCGAAGGCCTACTAACTACTGACTAAAGTTACTCGTTAATTATTTACATCACAGTCAATAATTATTGCAAGTTAATTAACGTATATGAACTAGTCATGGCTGCGTTCAGTAAAACGCCTTATTAATTTATATTTTCTTATACTTCAGTACATAATACTTCAATTTATTAAAATGGTAAATGGTAAAATAGAATTTTGAACTACAATATTAATTATAGTAATTAAATTAAATTACCTTTGGACCCTTGGATAATTTATCTCAGAGAATGTCAAAAACGGGCAATATTTTACACGTCTACCTTGTGACGCAATTTAGAAATAATAATAATAATTATTATGTAAAGTAAAAAAGTATCAGACTGTAAATGTCCCAGTGCTGGGCTAAGGAAAGGAACCTATTTTGGAGAGAAAGTTACTGGAGCTTACATACTCCGATGGGTTCCTCCGATGGGTTTATAAGTTACTCCTGTGCCAATTTCATGCTTCTAAATTCACCGGTTTAGGCAGTGCGTTGTCAGTTAATTCTTAAAATGTATATCGATCTATTTGTAGCTATGTATGTAATGCATCATTCACTATATTCGGGCAAAAAACTACACTGCTCTAATAGAGATTGTACTCACGAACATACTTTGATCAGCTTTATGTTTACTCAAAGACCACCATCTCCAGGAGCACTCATATACGGAGTATGTCACATAATTCTTTTTTTTATAGTATAGGTAGGCGGACGAGCATATGGGCCACCTGATGGTAAGCGGTCACCAACACCCATGGACATTGGCAATGTAAGAAATATTAACCATCGCTTACATCGCCAATGTGCCGCTAACCTTTGGAACTAATATGTTATGTCCCTTGTGCCTGTAATTACACTGGCTCACTCATTCTTCAAACCAGAATACAACAATACCAAGTACTGCTATTTTGCGGTAGAATGTCTGATGCGTGGGTGGTACCTACCCAGACGAGCTTGAACAAAGCCCTACCACCAGTACAATGCAGTTGTAGAATCGCCGAGTGTTATGATAGTTTCGCGAACATAGTGTATTCGCATCTTAAAGTAATCGAACATGCAGATCTAGTACATACAGCGTTGAATCAGTGTCGATTTAAAATTAATAGAAAAAAAAACACTTTTAAAGTGCGACGAAAGAGCACACAGTCCCAATAATAAAATTAATCAATCCGCAGCGCCGCGTTAATAATTCCCAAAACTTGTAACATATTCCGTTTGCAGCTCGTCAGGCGCTCGTCACACGTCACATGTCACACGTCACTCGGCGCAGCGTTTGCGGTTTTTTACGACACATCGGGTGTTCACATCGTGGTTGCGTTTTGTTAGCAGATATCGTATTAGCTGCAGTGTCGCCTGAAATACAAGTTTGTACCTGAGTAGGCTTAGACTGTATCCTAATTAATGTTTAACGTAGTCTTCTGTTGTTCTATATCTGTTTGTAGTTTACAACAATAAAACAATTTACACAAGAATTACTTTTTTTTAATTTTCTGGTTTTTGTTTCATCTATATATAAGTAATTAACATTGGCTTATTTACTGACAGATTACTTTGTAAGTAGTACAGATAATCTAAAGACTACTTCTTAAAGAATAGCTCTAAGCTGTAGATCATATTATTAATAATGATCATATCGCATAACAATATTAGCAGGGAACAGGAGATGGTGGCAATTCTAAGTAATTGGTTCTGAATAGCTCTATGCTCGTGTACCTCTATCGCCTCGTATATCTTGAGATCAAAAATAATATCGACCCTAAAAGAATACCATGAAATAGACGATAGCATAAATATACACAACCATGTTTTCTTTATGTTTAATTCAATTTAGCGAGCCGGTTGGCGTGGTTGGTAGATTGCTTGCCTTTCACGCCGAAGGCTGTGTGTTTGATTCCTACCCAGGACAGACATTTGTGTGCATGAATATGTCTGCTTGTCCTGAGGCATGGTGTAATTATATTATATATAAGTATGTATTTACAAAAGAAAAGAAGTATATGTAGTATATCAGTTGTCTGGTTTCCATAGCACAAGTTCTGCTTAGTTTGGGATCAAATGGCCGTGTGTGAATAATGTGCCAAGGTATTATTATTATTATCGTTTTAATGTAAAATTAAAAAACTGCTTGCTGTGCACCGGATTGATAGCTTAGTGTGTTTTATAGATTATTATTTATCTTTGCATATTTTGAATAGCAAATGCATAGTTGAATAGTAATACATGTATAATGTTTTAAATCAAATACAATGAGAAACCTGTGTTACTTGATTTGATTTAATTAATATCATAAGTCTGTTCCTTAGTGCTTCGAAATAAAAACTTTTATTTGCAGAAATATTTCAATTTTCCAGTTAGTCTGTATAACTTTTACGAAATCGAAATATATAATTGGACAATATAAGTAAAATAAATTTAATAAAATGTTAAATATTCGGTTACTTTATTGTAATAACGTTATACAATGTAATTGTAGCTTCCGTAACGTCACAACACTTCCTCCTCTTTAACACATATTCCGTTTACCTTCACGTAGCCAGTAGGACACCGGGAGCCGTCAAATGCCTCACGGAACTCTATATCCCTGTCCTTGTTGGCTTCCCTGCGACGTGTTTCAACCGGGCTGGCGTCCGCGAGTAGACCCGACAACATCACCAAGGCCACGAGAGTCATGCACAGCTTGAACATCTTGTATTATTACTGGCTACTTCGTACTCGCTGTACTGTAAGTGCAGTTGTGTTTCGAAGAGAGCAAGCATTTGGCATTTATACTTTAACATGTAACAATCGATTTCTTGTTTGATTTATTTCAATGTATTAAAACATGTATAAATTTTACGATGTGAAAATTGGAGTCAATTGATAATAGGTATGGTAGCCTCCGAGCGTGGTTTCGCTTGCAAAATAATGATAAGTATTCAAGTGTTATAAGTGAAAGGCTATATAATTTCACAACATACACAGATTATTTTATTTATAAATTACTGAAAGTGATATTATTTTATTATTATTATGTTTATTTTATTTTACATTTTCCCTCGTATGAGGTAATAAAAACCTAAACACACGGGCCATAGCCAAGCGCGAGTAGGGTCTAGGTGATCGTATAAGAAGATGAAATGGATGAAGTCGTAAGGAACTTGCGAGTGAGGCGCCATGTGTTCAGGATGATTGCCTTTTGGAGTAAATTATGAGTGTGTTGAGGAACCTGTAACATATCAAGACTACGTTGTAGGCTCTTAGGTACGACTCCAGTTGATGATATGACAATGGGAATAATATGGATGGTGTTTGCTCGCCACTGACGTTTCAATTCATTTGCTAGATCTTGGTATTTGCTGAGCTTTTCCGAAATTGTCGACTGTATGTTATGGGTGTTAGGAATAGCTATATCAATGAGATAAATAGTTTTGTTAATTTTGTCATGAAATGTGATATCGGGTCTATTGAAATGTATTGTTTTATCTGTGATTATAGTTCTGTCCCAATATATCCTGGAACTATTATTTTCTAGTATAGTGTTAGGTTTGTATTTATAATATGGAGTCTTCTTTTTTATAAAATTATGTTTATGTGCGAGATGTTGATGTATGATGGCGCTCACTTGGTCGTGTCGATGTTTATAGTCAGTTTGCGCAAGGGCTCTACAGGCGGATGTTATGTGTTGAATGGTTTCGGGATTAGAATGACAGTGATATTAAGTGTGCGTATCATGTGTTTCTGGTAGTTTCGGGTGTCGATGACCTGGTCCTGAATTGCCAACATAAAGACTTCAGTTTCAGGAAAGAGTTCACCACGCCTCAGCCAAGCGTTTGACGCTGCTTTGTCAACATATGATTGCTGTAAGTCATGGCGATGTCTTCCATGCAGGGATTTCTGTTGCCATGAGGCAGTTTTTTCATTAATGTCGGTAATACGTTCATTTCTTTGTGGGTTTTGATCTTTAAGGTTTAGCGGGGTGAAGTGTTTGTCTGCGAGTGTTACTGTTTTATGCAGTGTAGAGTGTTCCGAGCGGTGATAAAAATAGTGTCTAAGAGATATGATTTGTTTATTGTGTAGGTTGACTACATCTATTAAGCCTCGTCCGCCTTCACCTCTGGGCAGGGTCATTCTCTGTACGCAAGATCTAGGATGGTCTTTTCGGTGGGCAGTTAGAGAAGTGTTAATGATACGTTGAATGTTGAGGAGTTCACATTGAGACCATTTAATTATGCCAAAAGAATATGTAAGCACCGGAATCGCGTAACTATTTATTGCTTTAAACAAATTGCGGGAGTTGAGTTGAGATCGGAATAGAATATTTAAACGATGTCTGAATTTAGTTTTAAGACTATCTTTTGCTCCTTTTTGATCAATCTGCCTAGCTTGTTCAAAACCTAAGTATTTGTAGGTAGTGTACGGTTCTAGAGGTTCAATAATCTCTCCTGATTCTAAGATGTAGCTATTTGGGATGATTTTTCCATTTTTGACCGAAAATGTCTTACACTTGTCTATCCCGAACTCCATGTGAATGTCGTTTGAGAAAGTTTAGGTGATATCTGCAAGGTGATGTAATGATGCTATTGTGCTACTGTATAATTTGATGTCATCCATGTACATGAGGTGTGTGAGAGTAGTTTCTGTATTTGGTGTGGTGATAGAGTAACCGTGATTTGATTTGTTTAGCATATGGGAGAGAGGGTTTAGCGCAAGACAAAACCACAGCGGGCTAAGGGCGTCTCCTTGAAGGATACCTCGGCGTATTGGGATTTCAGCCGTTTCGCTTTTAACCTGTCCTGCGATTTTAAGCTTTGTTTTCCAGTTTTGCATAGAGCTTTCAAGAAAATAAATAAGCTGTGGGTGAACTTTATAGTATTGTAGTACGTAAAGAAGCCAACTATGTGGTACGGAGTCAAAAGCTTTTCTATAATCTATATACAAGGTATTAATATTTTTTTCCTAGATGTAGCGTGTTTCATGGCTATTGTGTCTATTACAAGCTGTTCCTTGCAACCTTGTCTACTTTTTCGGCATCCTTTTTGTTCTTCGGCAAGAATATTGTTAGTTGCAACATGTTCGTGTAGGATTTCAGCAATACATCCTGTAAGTATTTTATAAATGGTTTGTAGGGAGGTAATTGGACGATATTTAGCTGGATTTTGATGGTCAGTGTCTTTCGGTATCATGTACGTGAGGCCCTGTGTGACGAAGTGTGGCATTATGTTAGGTGTTTGAATAAAGTCATTGATGTGGTTGTGAAGTAATGTATGGACTGATGTAAATTTTTTGTACCAATAATTGTGTACACAGTCACTTCCAGGTGCTTTCCAATTGTGGGTCTTATTTAGTACTCGCAAGAATATGTCAAAAGGTATATGGTTGAAATTCATAGGCTTGATTGAATTAATTTCTTCCGGGTCTAACCACGCAGCGTCTTTATTGTGATTTACTGGATCAGCCCATACGCTAGACCAGTAACTATGTATTGTGTTAGTAGGTGGTGATGGTAAATCTTGATTATCTGTGCGTGTGTTGTGTTGTGAGGCAGATGAAAAGGTTCTATAAAAATGTTTCTCATTGTTCGAAAAGTGAGTATTCTGTGACTTTCTAAGAGTGCAATTTATATATCTTTTCAACCTACTAGATGAGGCATTTAGTTTTTGTTTGAGGGTGTCAAGAAAATGTTCATTGTTTGTGTTAGGTTCTTCATGCTGTGAGTGTATCCGGTGTTTATTTTTTATCTTTTCCACTAATAATATAAGCCTATTACTCCTATTGCCATTGTTATATTCTGTGAGTCTTCCAATGTCTCTTCTAAGATCTTGTATCTTTTTCTGTAACCTTTTCTGCCATGCAGGTTCTTTTTTCAGTTGTCCGCTGATGATGTCCTGATGTTGTCAGTTGTCCATTGCAAACAGCTGCTGTGTATGCTGCACAATAGATTATGGCATGAGTGGTCTGAAAATCTTGTTCTGCTGAAATTTGTTGCGGTATTATTTCGGTGTTAATGATATTAACAATTTGAGCTAATTTTCTTGAGGTGTTTTGTTTTGGTATGTAGGGACGGGCAACCGGGTTGGTGTTTTGAAATTTTTGTACTGCAATGTTATATTGTTCCTTAATTTTTTCCACGTCAGGATAGTAAGTAGTTTGGTTCAGTTCATTATTTCCAGCGATGTCTGATAGAGCATGTGTTTGTGTTGATGGGGTGAATAGATGTGTGTGATTGTTATTTTCTCCGTCGTGGTTAGATGCTTGTACGGGTGTTGTATTTTGTGATAACATTGCGTGTTGTGAAGTAAGTTCTAAACGGTTGCGGCGCACACAAAGATCGTTCGATATCTCTTCACGGTTTCTTTTAAGTTTTTCATCACTAATCATTTTATTATTAAGTATGACTCGTAGCTGGTCTGATATTCTCTGTTCACTTACTTCTGACAATTCTGGGTGTTCTGCAATTACTGCTTGATAAAGGGGTTGACGGTAAGCTGATCTATTTTCTTCTAACTCTGTAATTTTATAGTAGTTTCTAATAATAGTTTCGTTGTACTCAGGGGTCCATCTTCTTCTCTGCCGTACCCCTTGATGACAGTGTTTGTGTGTCTGTATGTTTGGATAAGTTTGTATGTTTTGTACTGTGTCCTGGTTGTTGGTTTGCAGTAGATAAATAGTAACTTCTTTTTTTATTTGGTCTAATGTTTCTTGGGAGAGTAATTTATTTCTTACAATAGCTCGGCATTGGTCACCTAATTTCTGTCTGGATGCCTGCATCTGTAGGAATTTCCTTAAAAATTCGTGGTGTAAATGATCAAGGTATATTTTGCTTGTAGATAATTTTGTGGCTATGAGGTACGTGCGCCAGATGAACTCATTCATCTCTTTCAACCATCTTTTGCGCGCACGGCTTGTGTCTGTGGCGGGTGCAGGTTCAATGGCAAGTGCCTCCTGCACAACATCCACAGACGTAGGTGAAATGGTGTTTGGTGAAATATGGCATGAGAGTGGAGATGAAATGGGTGATTCATATGAATTCAATGGTGACGATGTCGATGAAATTATTTCACTAAGCAAATCGGAGTCCTTTTTATCTTCTGCTTGGGTCACATTCATCGTATCATCGCCCAAGGGGTCGGCTGTAACTTCTACGTTGTGAGTCCGCCTGTTCAGCTCACATCGACCGGCTGTAACATTTTTACTGGTGAGTGCCCGCCTGCTCAGCTCCTCACCACCGATGGTTCGCATGCTGTAGCATCCAGCATCGGCTCCAGATGCGCCCCGGCGCACCCCGGGAAGCAGCCGTAAATTGTATCTTCTTTTATTCATCTCCATTTGGGTTTGGGTTTGGGACCGTTAGTTGAGAATGACGTAGCCAAGGTTTAAGTGGCTATTAAATTTTGTGTATCTCCTGTTCTACTTATTTAACAGGGTAAGGTCAAGTCCAAGAGACCTTTCATGTCTTCTCATAAGCCCCCCCACCATGGCAAGGTGGTCCCCTGGGGGGGTTATTATTATTATTATATATATATATCTTTTTTATCTCCCTTTTAACAGGGGTAATTTAACTATCACGCGGGCCATGACCAAGCGTGATAGGTTTGTTTAATATTAAATTGACAATGGTGATGTGAGGAACTTTCGAGTAAGACGTGTAGTGTTCAGTATGACTGCTTTTTGTAAAAAGTGCGAGAGTGGACTTGGACATTTGGAGAATATTGAGATTAGTCTTGAGTGTTTATGGGATAACGCCTGTAGTAGAGAGAATGATCGGTAAAATTTTCACTGTGTTTATTGACCATTGTTTTTTAATTTCAGTAGCCAATTCTATGTATTTTATTACTTTTTCATTGTGTGTACTGAGTAGGTTGTGTGTGTACATACTGCAATATCGATTATATAAACTATTTTGTTGTTTTTGTCTACCACAGTTATATCCGGTCTATTATAATGTATGGTTTGGTCGGTGATGATCGTTCTATCCCAGTAGATTTTATAATAATTATTTTCTAGGACTTTACAGGGTTGGTATTTATAGTAAGCTACTTTTTTTGTTATGAATTTATATTGATGGGCTGGTGAATTATTGCTGCTACTTGGTCATGCCTGTGCTTATAATCAGTTTGGACGATTGACTTGCAAGCACCGGTTATGTGTTGAATCGTTTCTGAACTGCTTTGACAACGTCTACATAAATAAGTCGGTAAATTAGCTGTGCGAATAATATGCTTCTGATAGTTTCGGGTGTCTATTACTTGATCCTGTATAGCTATCATAAAAGCCTCTGCCTCAGGAAATAACTCACCACGCCGCAGCCACTCGTTTGACGCTTCCATGTCGACATGTGCTTGGCTCAAGTCGGCTCGATGTCTTCCATGCAATGACTTTTGTGACCACATACTAATTTTTTGTTCTTTACTAATTATTTGTTCGCTTAGTTGTTTATTTCTATTATGTAGGTTAGGTGGAGTGAATTTTTTATCAATTTCAGTTATGTATTTATGGATTGGAGTACTTTCTGCCTTATCATGAAAGAACTTTCTCAGCTTAGCTATGAGACTATTGTGCAAATTATGTATATCAATGAAACCTCTTCCTCCTTCACCGCGTGGTAGTGTGAGTCTCTGTGTACAACTTTTGGGGTGATGTTTCCTGTGTGTGGTCATATGTGTGTTTATTATTCGCTGTAGTTTTTGTAGATCAGTTTTAGAACAATTTATAATTCCAAAGGAATATGTGAGTAATGATATTGCATAGGTATTAAGTGCTTTTGTGCTGTTACGTGAATTTAAATGTGTTTTTAATATTTGATTTAACCTTATTTTAAACTTCTGTATCAATTCTTTTTTTATTTGTTTGTGTTTTATTTGCTTAGACTGGTGAAATCCTAAATACTTATAAGTGCTCATTTCATCCATTGCTTCTATTTGTTCTCCCGTTTCTAACATGTATGTATTTGTTTCCGTTTTCCCCCTATTTATTGAATGCGTTTTACATTTATCAACCCCAAAGTGCATTTGTATGTCCGTAGAAAAAGATTGTGTGACGTCTGTTAGTTTTATAAGTTCGGCTTTAGTTGTTCCATAGATCTTTATATCGTCCATGTACATTAAATGGGAAAAAAGACAGTGTGTTCCATTGTGTTTTAGCTTGAAACCAGCATTAGTATTATTAAGTAAATCGGAAAGGGGGTTGAGAGCCATACAAAACCATAAGGGACTAAGTGCATCTCCTTGAAATATTCCTCTTTGTATTTTAATCGGATCAGTAGTAATTGATGCGTTATTCTGATAGACTTTAAGTGTGGTTTGCCACTGCGGCATTATACAACTAAAAAAAATTATAAGTACTGGGTCGATCTTATAAAGTTGAAGTACATGTAGAAGCCAACTGTGAGGTACCGAATCAAATGCCTTCTTATAATCGACATACATTGTGTAGATATTTCGTTTGCTGGTCAGTGCCTGTTTCATTACTATTGTATCTATAACTAATTGTTCTTTACATCCTTGACTATTTTTCCTACAACCTTTTTGTTGTTCTGCTAAAATGTTATATTCTTCTAAGTGCTGATAAATAATTTCGCTAATACTTCCTGTAATTATCTTATATATTGTTTGTAAACATGTGATTGGTCTATAATTTGCAGGATTTTTAAGATCTGATTCTTTAGGGAGCATGTAGGTAATTCCAGTTGTTAAAAACTTTGGTGTAGTTTCTGGTGATTTGATGAATTGACATATGTGATTATGGATGTATGGATGGATGCAAGTGAGTTTCTTAAGCCAAAAATTATGTATGTTATCAGTACCAGGAGCTTTCCAGTTATGTGTGTGTTTGATAATCTGAGTGAACGTTTCTATTGGTATGTCTTTAAAATTCATTTGCTCGATATGCGTACTATTTTCGATTTTCTGAAGCCAGTTGGCGTTTGCATTATGTTGGACTGGATTTGACCAAATACCCGCCCAAAATTCGTGAAGTTTTTGTGGTGTGGTGTATTCAGTGTTTTGAGTAAAAGTGTTCTGATTATGTGTTCCTAAGTTTCTGTAAAACGTTCTTTCATTGTTTGTGAATGTAAATTTTTGTTATAATGTGTCAAGAAAATGTTCTAATTCAATATTTGGTTCCTCGTATTGACTATGGGTTTTATACTTTACTTTAATATCTTCTACGGTTTTGATTACTTTCTGGTTTCTATTACCTGCAATATATTGGGTTAATCTTCCGATTTCTAGTCTATACTTTTCAATTCTTTTTTCAATTCTTCTCTGCCATGTCGGTTTTTAAGGTATTTATTTTGAACTGTATCATTGCTTACTCTAAAAATTGTACCATTACAGACAGCTGCTGTATAAGCTGCTGAGTAAATTAGTGCATGTAAATATTTAAAATCTATGTTGCTGTTTAAATGTTTCGGGAGAATTTCATTATTCAATGTTCGTGTAATAGTATCAAATTTACGAGAAGTTTTTTGTTTTGGAATATATGGTCTTTCTTCTGGATGCATATCTTTAAACCTATTTATTGCATTATTAAACTCTATTTCGATAAAGTTGGGTGTTAATTTACTATTTTCTAAGAAAAAACTATCACTTTCATTTTCAGTCAAAGATATACCGGTACCTAAAATGGTTTCGGGCTGGCTGTGATTTGAGTCTGTTGAAGCTATATTTGACTCTATGGGTATGTTGTGTTTAGATTGGTTTATTGCATTTTGTAGTTTTTTGTTTATTTCTATTTTAATTTCTTCTATCTTATCTTTATTTACCAAATTATTGAAAAATATTACTCTTCGCTGATCTGCAATTCTTTGTTCTGAAAGATGTGAAAGGTGTGGATGTTTGTCTACAACGAGCTCAAATAACTTTTTCCGATAAGCTGTTTTATTTGTTTCTAGGTTTGTTGATTCAAAATAACATCGGACTATATCTTCATTGATTACATTGGACCATTTCATTCGTTTATTACTGTTTGAGCTTATCTGTGATGCTAGGTGTTCGGACTGAGAAGATTGTCTAAGTGGAATATCTGCTATTTCTCCCTTTGCCTGTATTTTATCTGCCACTTCATTTCTTATCTCATCTAAAACATTCTGTGGTAGTAATTTGCGCCTGAGAATAGCACGTCGTTGATCTCCTACACGTTGTCGCGATACTTGCATATCGGGGAATTTCTGATTAAACTGCTCGTGCAATAGTTGTAAATAATTATTCATTTGTGTTGTTTCGCATTTAGTAATTAGTAAATATGTGTGCCATATAAAGCGGTTCATATCTTGAGACCATTTATTTCGCACACGAGAAGTACCAGCGCTGGGCGCAGCATTGATGGCACATGCCTCCTGCGCAACAGCTGTTGGCATTGAAATATGGGATGAACATCGTGATGGTGGTGAAGAGCTTGGTGACTCGAAGAGAGTTGCAGTTGAAGAAGGTGATGGGAAGTTTGAAGAAAGTGAGTGATTTGAAAGTGAAGTCGATGAAGGTGAGGGTGATTGGTCGGCTGTAACATATTCTTCGAGGGGAACCCGCCTGTTCAGTCCCCCATCGCCAACGGATCGCATGCTGTGACATCCAGCGTCGGCTCCAGATGCGCTCCGGCGACCCCCGGGCAGCGACCGTAAACTATATCTTTTATTACTGCGTTCCATGTTAATCTCCAATGACAAGATTGGGTCGGGTTTGGGATCGTTAGTTTGGGTAGGTGTTTGCCAAGATGTATGTGGCTATGTGAAAATGTGTATTGGTCAAGATGATAGGACCACAAGAACCAGTACCAGCTACCCGTAAGCCCCCCCACCACGGCAAGGTGATCCCCGGGGGGGTCATTATTATTATTATTATTATTATTTATATTTTCCGGGAGAGCAAATGACCCTACGCCACCTGATCTTAAGTGGTAGTAGAGTCCAAACGCGACGACGGCCAGTACAGACGGGAAGAAGATTCTGCACTAGCCGCCCTCGCCTTGCCGGCCCGCAAGATGCCTCTTCACGCCTCGTTTGAAGGAACCCGGGTCGTAAGAGGAGGGGAATACGTGAGCTGGTAAGGGATTCCATTTTTTGGAAGTGCGACAAAGAAAGGAGTTGCCGAATATCTTTGTACGCGATGGAATTGATGCCACAGTTAGGTGGTGACATCGAGAGCCAGCACGCGTGCACGCGACTTGTGAAGGAAGGGGGAAGCAGGAATAAGAGAGAATAATTCCTCGGAACACTCGCCGTGATACAGTCGATAGAAAGCGCTCAGCGCTGTTATCTCTCGACGCAATTGTAAAGGCTCGAAGGTGTTAGTGACCTTTACGTCGCCAATAATGCGGACCGCGCGTCGCTGCAACCGATCCAAGGCCTCAAGTAGGTACTTAGCGGAGCCATCCCAAAGGTGCGAGCAATATTCAACGCAGGACCGTACCTGTGTTTTGTATAGCAGGCACAGTTGTTGTGGCGTGAAAAAACGCCGAACCTTGTTCAGAACTCCGATTTACCGTGAAGCTATTTTTATGACAGCCTCGATGTAATCCCTTGGACTAAGGTCGCAGCGAACGTCCATCCCCAGCATGGTGATTTTGCTTTGTATATGTAAGTAAGATAAGCTTTTAAATCTTGTAATATTCCATGATTCGATGTGTTTAATAAAACAAATAAAAGCATTACTTATTTGTTATCCGTGAGACTATTCTCACTTCTGCTTGAAATTGTAAGAAGGAACTAATATCTCCCGTCTTCCCGACACCGCTGGCGCCCTTCCAGACACTTCAGAGTTCACAATAAATATTAGATTATAGCTTTATTAATATATGTACAGAAATACATATCACATTTTCCCGTTTCATTGATTGACTCGGGATTATAGAATAGAATGAAATATGCTTTCTTGTAAAACAAAATAGTAACAGAACCATTATAAATATAAGCATAAAAAAAATCTTAATCCCTTGGACTAAGGTCGCAGCGAACGTCCATCCCCAGCATGGCGATTTTGCTTTGTATCACCAGCGGAGTGCCACAGAGGGAGGGAAGAGGGGAAAATGGTGACTTTTTCGCTGTGAGAGCGCATACCTATGTTTTCTTGGCATTAAACTCAACAAGATTATCAGAGCCCCATTTAGTGATGAGCTCTAACGTTCTATTGAGTTCAATGACAAGATCCTCCCGCCTCTCCTCTATTTCCACTCGCCCAGCCACTGCGCGACCGTGGTATCCACCATGCACTGTACTATCGTCTGCATAGCAATGAATGTTCCCGAGAGAGAGCATATCATTGATATGCAAAAGAAAGAGTGTGGGAGATAGCACAGATCCCTGGGGCACACCAGCATTAACTAAATAGAACTGAGAAGCGCAACCATCAACTAAAACACGAAGGCTGCACTTGTGTAGGAAGCTGGCAATCCAGGTGCAAAGCTGAGTAGGCAGACCATATGCCGGCAGCTTGGAGAGAAGACTTCTGTGCCAGACCCTGTCGAAAGCCTTGGAGATATCGAGGCTGATAGCCAACGATTCCCCATGCTTGTCGATAGCTTCACCCCAGAGGTGTGTTACGTACGCTAGAAGATCACCTGTAGACCGTTTTGGTCGAAACCCGTACTGACGATCATTAATTAGACAGTGATCTTCTAGGTAATGGATCAGTTGGTTGTTTAAAATCCGTTTCATCACCTTACAAAGTGCTGAGGTGATAGCTATTGGGTTTTTGTTATTTGGGTGTAATTTGCCGGGTCAGACCGATCCCCTTTTTTGGGAACCGCTTGCACATTAGCTCTTCTCCAAGCCTCCGGCACACATCCCGAAGAAAGAGAAAGTTGGAACAGGCGCGTTAACACGCGAGACAGCTCCGCCGTGCACTTTTTCAGCACTATGGCTGGTATTCCATCGGGACCGCTAGCTTTCCGTACATCAAGTGATTGCAGCTCCGCACGCACGTCACGTTGCCTGATTTTGATGTCAGGCATCGTATGGCCACATAAAGGTATTATTGGTGGCAGCGCACTACAATCATCGATGACGGAGTTATCGGCAAAGAGTTTAGCCAGAAGATCAGCTTTCTTTTGCGGACTGTGAGCTAGCGATCCGTCCAGATCTCTGAGCGGTGGCAGCGAAGGTTGGCAGAAATAGTTTTGCACAGACTTGGTCAGACGTCAGAAGCTACGGGAGCCCCTAGGATGTGAAATAAGGTCATGACCAATCTGTACAATGCTCTGTGCATCCGCTCTCGTGTAAGCCTTCCTACAGGACTTGGAGTTTTTATTGTAGTTTGCTTTCAGTGAGTCAATGTTAAATGCCCCGCTAATGCAGCCATTGATCCACTCGCGATATGCCGCCTGCTTAGATGATACAGCGTCGGCACATTCGCGAGTGAACCAACGGTTACGCGCACCCCTACTGACGAGATCAGAGCTAAGAATGTAGTATTCCATTCCCAACATGATCTAGCCAGGAACAGCAGCGGCACAAGCTGTCGGGTCATTCCCACTGAAGCAACGTTCCTTCCAAGGGACTGACGCATAGTAATCGCGCATACTGTCCCAATCTGCCGACTTGTAGTGCCAAACGCGACGTTTGCATACCGCTGTTGGCGGCAGCTTGGCCTGTGGCACTTTGGTAGATACGAGGCTGTGATCCGAAGAACCAAGTGGAGCTTGAACCACAACCTGTTATTCCACCGGGTGAGAAGTCAGCAGAAGGTCCAGTAGAGAAGGCGCTTGCCCATCAATGTCTGGGTTACTGGTGGGCTGATCAACCAGTTGGGTCAAGTCATGTGTGAGAGCAAAAGCATGAGCAGTCCTTCCAGCATGGTGAGTTTTGAGGGATTTCAACCATGATTCATGGTGAGCATTAAAATCCCCCAAAAACACCAATTCCGCGTTAGGAAACTGCTCTTGCGCAGCATCTGCCACCCGACTAAGATGGTCAAATAATCGGCTTGTCTCCAAGTCACCATTGTGGGATCTGTAGAGGCACACGTAGACCCGACTCTGACGAACCAGATCCACACGTACCACCAACATGGAGAAGAAGGTGTCCTCCAAGCAGCGCAGTCGGTGTCAGCAAACATCCGTCCTGACGAACAAGCATACTCCAGCTTTCGCTTTGAAAGATTCTTCAAGCATGTATCCGGGATAATTAAGGTAGCTGGTATCGGCAGGACGGAGTATTTGTGTCTCCGTTAGAAACAACATTGCTGGCCGTGCTGTCTCGAGATGGTGGTGGAGAGCGTTGAGGTTAGCGTGGAGTCTACGGATGTTAGTGAACTCGACCTCAAACAGCGTGGGTATGGTGGAGGTGTGCACCGCTGTACGAACGTTATTCCTGCTTTGATGCGCTACCATATGGGAAAAAAGAATGGAAAAGAGACGTGAAGCGAGCGACGTATTGCCACGATAGGGATGGGCAAAGTGTGGAGGCGTGTTTCCCCAAGTGGTTGCCAAAAGGGAAACTACACTGACCCGCCGGACGGAAGGGCCCCCGAACCCCCCCGGAAGTGGCCGCCGGGACCCCACCTTCCGATCACCAACCGGCACGACGGTCCATCCCAAGATTTTGCGTGGCCTGGTGGGGCAGCCTCGCGTGCTGGTTAGGCACGCTCGGGCCCCTGTACTATGCCACGGGCGGCCAGCGGAATAGCCGTTTCTTCAGGTCTCCCTGTCCGGCAACGCAATACAGTTTCCCCCGGCATTGGTTCAGCAGCCGTCTCCACTGGACCAACACCCATCGCGGCAATGCTCGCTCGGGCACTGGCTGTACGCTGGCTGACCTCGAAACGTGGCTGCAGCCACTTCACGAGACTTTCACCATGCGTACGGTGGTAACAAGCCAGGCGGATGTTTGTCATCCTACCACCAGATGAGCAGATGGTCGCTCAGATATCCCTTAGTCGCCTCTTACGAAACCCATGGGAAAGGGACAGTGAAATGTATTCTTTCTCCGTCACTGCACGGATCGTAGAGAGATTATATAGATTATTATTTATCTTTGCATATTTTGAATAGCAAATGCATAGCTGAATAGTGTTTAAAATACCTGTATAATGTTTTTAATCAAATATGATGAGAAACCTGTGTTACTTGATTTGATTTAATTAATATCATAAGTCTGTTCCTTAGTGCTTCGAAATGAAATACTTTTATTTGCAGAAAGAAATATTTCAATTTGCGGTTAGTGTGTGTAACTTTTACGAAATCGAAATATATAATGGGACAATATAAGTCTAAAAATAAAATAAAAAAAATGTTTAATAATTTGGCTCCTTTATTTTAATAACGTTATACGATATAATTGTAGCTTCCATAACTTCAGTGTTTTTGAACACATTGTCCGTTCACCTTCACGTAGCCAGTAGGACAATGGGGGCCGTCGAAATTAGAAGCGGACTCTTTGTCCCTGTCCTTGTTGTGTTCCTGACGGCGTGTTTCAATCGGGCTGGCGTCCGCGAGTAGACCCGACAACATCACCAAGGCCACGAGAGTCATGCACAACTTGAACATCTTGTATTATTACTGGCTACTTTGTACTCACAGTAAGATCCAATGTATCGAAGATTGCGAACACTCGGTATTTATACCTTATAATCTATTACTTGATTTCTCGTTTGATTTATTTTAAGGCCTTGATTTAAATTTCATAAACAATTTCATTTCAATTCTTCTGGTATGAAAAGAAAGCGTAAAATTACGTGGTAGCTACTTTTTCATGGTTTTGCCTATAGACTTATCATAATATATCGATTTATTTCGTTAGAAGAGTTACCGAGGAGAACCGGTAAGAAACTGAATGGTTACTCTTTTCCACCCTTTGAATTACAGAGTCAATCGAATTAACTAAGACGCTGAACCGGTTGACAAAAATATTTAAGATTGCGACTATTCAGACTAAAAATAGGATAAAAAAACGGTCTTTTAAAATAAGCGGTTTTATTTTAAAACCACAGCTGTAGCAATAATTAGAAAATATTTAGCACACTTAAATCTTTGCTCTACATACTGTGTATGTATGTGGCTCATGTTACCTTCAGGGTATTCAAATGAAAGGTTGTACATAGATAAATATTTGCACAGCCTTTGATATACTTTTGTGATATTTGGTTACTTATTTTTTTTCGGTTTTTGTATTCATTGTATTTTATAAACAAAAAACTGTTAATGAGAGTGAGAGCATGGCCGTGGACCTAAAATTATGTTTTTGAAGGATTTGTCAATTTTAGTAAAAACAATTATAATGGTGATACGGAACTTTACAACTTTATTTTATGTGTACGTTTCGAGTGACTGACGCTACAGAATAAATGCGATAAATTGAATAATGTGTTGGAAAATTATCAATTCAATTTCGTTTCATAAAATAATAATAATGTGTGAAATAAATAAATTGTTAATATTTCTTTCATTCTCGTGGCGGCTGTACTTGCTAAAGACCCGACGACGTCCACTATAACAGTAACTCCTTTGGGTAGGTACCCAGATACACTCACCAAATATCCTACCGCCAAACAGCAATCCTTAATATTGTCGTGTTCCGGTTTTGAAGGCTGAGTGAACCAAAGTAACAAGGCACAAGGCACATGACGTCTTAGTTCCCAAGATTGGTGATGTCAGAAATGGTTAATAATAACTCACTGCCATCCCGAAGCCCGAGTGGCAAATTCGAATTAAATTGATTAAAGATTCCAATATAGTTTCTCCCAATATATTTGAGTTCAGTGGCTGAAACTGAAAATAATTAATGCTGTACATTAATGATTGTTATTCAAAAAACTTTTCTATAAAAATACAAAAAACTTGCACAAAATTAATAAGATAAGATACTTTAGAAATATTGTAATGAATATATACCTAGGTATTAAAGTTTTTACATAAATAATAAATAGCTTATACAAGAAATAAAAAATATGTTATGGAATGGAAAAACTTACTTATAATTATGTCATTATAAATAGCAGTAATTAAATCAAATCAAATCGCAATGAAATGAAATGAAAGCGGTCTCTAGCGAGAAGAAAAAAAAGGAACTCGCGTAGTCGTTCTTTTAAAATAAATCCTATATACAAAGTGGTTAATATACACAATTATTGTCCTTAATTAATGACATAATTGTTGGCCTGGTAAAATAGGCTAGAATTCTGGTTTGGTATGTTTTTAACCTAATTTACTATTTAATTATTCTAAATTGAATTTTAATATAACCTAGAATATAACCTAATAAGTTGATCTAGCTTTTAAAAATTCTCATATATGTAAGTTTTTTTTTTATATTTGCCGGGAGGGCAAATGACTCTACTCCACCTGATGTTAAGTGGTAGTAGAGTCCAAACGCGACGACGGCCAGTACAGACGGGAAGAAGATTCTGCACTAGCCGCCCTCCCCTTGCCGGCCTGCAAGATGCCTCTTCACGCCTCGTTTGAAGGAACCCGGGTCGTAAGGGTAGGGGAACACATGAGCTGGTAAGGAATTCCATTTTTTGGAAGTGCGACAAAGAAAGGAGTTGCCAAATTTATTTGTGCGCGATGGAATAGATGTCACATTTAGGCGGTGACATCAAGAGCCAGCACGCGTAGACTTGTGAAGGAAGGGGGAAGCAGGAATTAGGGAGAATAATTCCTCGGAACACTCGCCGTGATACAGTCGATAGAAAGCGCTCAGCGCTGCTATCTCTCGACGCAATTGTATTGTTTGTGACCTTTACGTCGCCAATAATGCGGACCGCGCGTCGCTGCAACCGATCCAAGGCCTCATGTAGGTACTTGGTGGAGCCATCCCAAAGGTGCGAGCAATATTCAACGCAGGACCGTACCTGTGTTTTGTACAGCAGGCACAGTTGTTGTGGCGTGAAAAAACGCCGAACCTTGTTCGGAACTCCGATTTACCTTGAAGCTGTTTTTATGACAGCCACGAATCCCTTAGACTAAGGTCGCCGCGAACGTCCATCCCCAGCATGGCGATTTTGCTTTGTATATGTAAGTAAGATAAGCTCTTGAGTCTTGTAATATTCCATGATTCGATGTGTTTAATATAACAAATAAAAGCATTACTTATTTGTGATCCGTGAGACTATTCTCACTTCTGCTTGAAATTGTAAGAAGGAACTAATATCTCCCGTCTTCCCGACACCGCTGGCGCCCTTCCAGACACTTCACAGTTCACAATAAATATTAGATAATAGTTTTATTAATATATGTACAGAAATACAGATCACATTTTCCCGTTTCATTAATTAACTCGGGATTATAGAATAGAATGGAATAGAATATGCTTTATTGTAAAACAAAATAGTTACAAAACCATTATAAACATAAACATAAAAAATCGAAAACTTTTTTGTACAAAAGGCGGTCTTATCGCTATAAGAGCGATCTCTTCCAGACAACCTTTGGGTGAAGGACAAGAAATAAATAAATAAAGCGGTAAGGAGGTGTACTGATCATCCCAATTTTTATCCTTTACTTTTTAAATAAATATATATATATATATATATATATATATATATATATATATATATATATATATATATATATATATATACATATAAAGATATAAAATATACGTAAACATACATATATAATATATATATAATAATAAATAAAGTGCGGCAGATAATAAAACAATACTCCCCTGATAATTATAAAGGTAAATAATACGCCTTGAGTCGGATTTTAAATGTGTTATTAGTTTGAGATCGTCTTAAGTGGTGTGGCAAACAATTCCATAGTCGAATTGCTTGGAAAGAGAAAGAATTGGTATAAAAAGAAGAGGAGTGAAAAGGAATTTTAAAATTACATTATCTTCAGATCGTAGTGCGACCATGCGAGTCCTTAAGGAATTCAAAATTGTGTTTAAGATAGTGAGGAGAATTCGGATGAAAAAGTATACAGTAGAGAAGAGAAAGAATATGAGTATTCGTGCGAAGACGGATTGGGAGCCACTCGATTTTTTTTCGAAATTCAGAAATGTGGTCAAATTTGCGGAGTCCGAATATAAACCGAATACAGAGATTTTGAAGTCTCTTAAGTCGAGTTTATTTAATTGCTCCTCTCTTAGATCAAGATAGCAGGTGTCAGCGTAATCAAGGATTGGCAAGAGGATGGCTTTAGCTAACGCAATTTTGGTAGGGATAGGTAGAAAATTACGTAGTCTACGAATGGACCCAATCGAGTGAAACATTTTTCTGCTCACTTCGCTTATTTGTGACATCCACGAGAAATTTAGATCTAGAATAATGGGATTATAGTATTGTTAAAGACAACAGGTGGCAAACGAGAATAGTCTACACGGGGTAACAATTTATAACTGCCAATTATAATAGCCTGGCTTTTAATAGAATTTACCTTGAGACTAAAAGAGAGACTCCACTTTAAAATTTTGTCTAAGTCAGAATTAATTGATTGCATAGCATGTGGTAGGTCAGTAATTGTGGAATGAGCATAAATTCGGAGATCGTCGGCATACAAGTGGTAGGAAGAAGAGATATGTTGAGTTACAGAGCTAATGAAAATTGAGAATAGAAGAGGAGATAAGACACCGCCTTGGGGAACACCGGCACTTACCGCCAACCAGTCCGAGTAAGAATCTTGGATTCGAATACGTTGACGGCGACCATTGAGATAACTATGAAACTAATTAATTACCGATGGAGATATATTAAGAGAATTTAGTATAGCCAGGAGTATGTTGAAATCTACAGTACTGAAAGCATTACTAAAATCAATCAATGATAAAATTGTAACTTCCTGGTTATCTAAAGCTAACCTGATGTCGTCGGTAATCTTGACTAATGCAGTAACCGTACTATGGCCAGATCTAAAACCAGATTAAAAAGGATTTAGCAAGTGGTAGGAAGACAGGAAGAGGTTAAGTTGTTGATGTACAAGACGCTCAAGAACTTTAGTAAGAAATGGAAGGATGGAAATAGGACGGTAATCACCATAAGATGAACGATTATTTCTTTTAGGTAGAGGGATTATTTGAGCATCTTTCCAGGAGTCGGGAAAGGTACAGGAAGCTTTATGTTTACTCAAAGACCACCATCTCGAGGAGCACTCATAAACGGAGTATGTCACGTAATTCTTTTTTTATAGTAAAGGTAGGCGGACGAGCATATGGGCCACCTGATGGTAAGCGGTCACCAACACCCATGGACATTGGCAATGTAAGAAATATTAACCATCGCTTACATCGCCAATGTGCCGCTAACCTTTGGAACTAATATGTTATGTCCCTTGTGCCTGTAATTACACTGGCTCACTCATTCTTCAAACCAGAATACAACAATACCAAGTCCTGCTATTTTGCGGTAGAATATCTGATGCGTGGGTGGTACCTACCCAGACGAGCTTGAACAAAGCCCTACCACCAGTACAATGCAGTTGTAGAATCGCCGAGTGTTATGATAGTTTCGCGAACATAGTGTATTCGCATCTTAAAGTAATCGAACATGCAGATCTAGTACATACAGCGTTGAATCAGTGTCGATTTAAAATTAATAGAAAAAAAACACTTTTAAAGTGCGACGAAAGAGCACACAGTCCCAATAATAAAATTAATCAATCCGCAGCGCCGCGTTAACAATTCCCAAAGCTTGTAACATATTCCGTTTGCAGCTCGTCAGGCGCTCGTCACACGTCACATGTCACACGTCACTCGGCGCAGCGTTTGCGGTTTTTTACGACACATCGGGTGTTCACATCGTGGTTGCGTTTTGTTAGCAGATATCGTATTAGCTGCAGTGTCGCCTGAAATACAAGTTTGTACCTGAGTAGGCTTAGACTGTATCCTAATTAATGTTTAACGTAGTCTTCTGTTGTTCTATATCTGTTTGTAGTTTACAACAATAAAACAATTTACACAAGAATTACTTTTTTTTAATTTTCTGGTTTTTGTTTCATCTATATATAAGTAATTAACATCGGCTTGTTTACTGACAGATAACTTTGTAAGTAGTACAGATAATCTAAAGACTACTTCTTAAAGAATAGCTCTAAGCTGTAGATCATATTATTAATAATGATCATATCGCATAACAATATTAGCAGGGAACAGGAGATGGTGGCAATTCTAAGTAATTGGTTCTGAATAGCTCTATGCTCGTGTACCTCTATCGCCTCGTATATCTTGAGATCAAAAATAATATCGACCCTAAAAGAATACCATGAAATAGACGATAGCATAAATATACACAACCATGTTTTCTTTATGTTTAATTCAATTTAGCCGGTTGGCGTGGTTGGTAGATTGCTTGCCTTTCACGCGGAAGGCTGTGGGTTTGATTCCTACCCAGGACAGACATTTGTGTGCATGAATATGTCTGCTTGTCCTGAGTCTGGGTGTAATTATATTATTTATGAGTATGTATTTACAAAAGAAAAGAAGTATATGTAGTATATCAGTTGTCTGGTTTCCATAGCACAAGTTCTGCTTAGTTTGGGATCAAATGGCCGTGTGTGAATCATGTGCCAAGATATTATTATTATTATCGTTTTAATGTAAAATTAAAAATCTGCTTGCTGCTTGTTTGGTTGTTCGTAGAATAGTTTAAGGACATTACGCTGAGAGCTTATAGTATACTATTTCAATATTTTTGTAGTTTGCGCTTTACGCTTTTAACTTTCTATAATATGCTAAAATATTGTACGATATTTGATTGCACTACATTGGTTTATCCTCAAGCTATTGATCTATCAATCCATAGAAATAGAACGGATTATTTTTTCGGAGCCAATACCTTCCCCACTAATCTCGCAGCGGATTTGCTAAGCTATTCACTGCTATGCAGTTGACAACACTGGAGACGCCTTGTACACCGGCTGAGCTAATGTTTCTCAAGGACACGTCGACGAGTATCGGAACAATCTTGTCTCTGAAGTCGAGTCTTTATTCAACCTCAAGTCTAGTCGGACTGTGTTTAAATGCTCCATTATTGATGTATATGCTACTATATTTTTAATCACAAAGAATATATTCCATGAGGTCTTACATATTTGACCAATTAAAGAAATACACGTGCACCGGATTGATAGCTTAGTGTGTTATATAGATTATTATTTATCTTTTCATATTTTGAATAGCAAATGCATAGCTGAATAGTGTTTAAAATACCTGTATAATGTTTTTAATCAAATATAATGAGAAAAATGTGTTACTTGATTTGATTTAATTAATATCATAAGTCTGTTCCTTAGTGCTTCGAAATGAAATACTTTTATTTGCAGAAAGAAATATTTCAATTTGCGGTTAGTGTGTGTAACTTTTACGAAATATATAATGGGACAATATAAGTCTAAAATAAATTTAATAAAATGTTAAATATTCGGTTACTTTATTGTAATAACGTTATACAATGTAATTGTAGCTTCCTTAACGTCATTGTTTTTTAACACATATTCCTTTTACCTTCACGTGGCCAATAGGACACTTGGGGGCGTCCAATACCGTACGGAACTCTATATCCCTGTCCTTGTTGGCTTCCCTGCGACGTGTTTCAACCGGGCTGGCGTCCGCGAGTAGACCCGACAACATCACCAAGGCCACGAGAGTCATGCACAGCTTGAACATCTTGTATTATTACTGGCTACTTCGTACTTGCTGTACTGTAAGTGCAGTTGTGTTTCGAAGAGAGCAAGCATTTGGCATTTATACTTTAACATGTAACAATCGATTTCTTGTTTGATTTATTTCAATGTATTAAAACATGTATAAATTTTACGATGTGAAATTGGAGTCAATTGATAATAGGTATGGTAGACTCCGAGCGTGGTTTCGCTTGCAAAATAATGATAAGTATTCAAGTGTTATAAGTGAAAGGCATACACAGCAACATACACAGATTATTTTATTGATAAATAACTGAAAGTGATATTATTTTATTATTATTATTATTATTATCATGTTTATATTTCTCAGCTCATGGCTGGTTTTGGCTACATTTACGGGCGCTAACCAAGTAAATGCAGCATGTGGTGTGTTAATTTGGTAGAGGACTGTCATTTTCTTCTATTTGCATGAATTTTCTCACGATTCTACAAGTATTTAAAATAGCTGCTTTTTGTAGTGGTATGTATGTAGATTTTTTCAGATTTAATAATTTTAGGCTGTGATGGAGGTGACTAGGGATAACACCGGTGGTTGAAAGGACTATGGGTACGATATATACTTTTTCTTGTCTCCAGATTCGTGCGATTTCTTCTCTAAGTTCTGTGTATTTGTTTTTTTTTTCAGTTATTGTTTTTTGTATATTATGTGTGTTAGGAACTGCTATGTCTATTATGTAAGTCGACTTGTTTTTTTTATCCTGTAAAATTATATCGGGTCTATTGTAGTGAATAGTCTTGTCGGTGAGTATGGCGCGGTCGTAATAGAGTTTGTGTGATGTATTTTCAAGAATTGTTTGGGGCGTGTATTTGTAGTAAAGAGTGTTCGTGTTTTGTATTAGTGAATGTGTAAGTGCCAACTTTAGGTGAATAATATTAACTACTTGGTTGTGCCTGTGAGTGTAATCAGTCTGTGTAAGGGTTATGCAAGCTCCTGTGATATGTTGTATAGTCTCCGGGTGTCTATGACATTTGCGGCATTTATCGTTTTTCACAGTAGGGTCTTTAATTATATATTTCCTGTAATTTCTTGTGTTAATGATTTGGTCTTGTATTGCTATTATAAATCCTTCAGTTTCCGGGAATAAATTACCAATTTGCAGCCATTTATTTGATGCTATTGCATCAATATGGGGTTGTTCCAGTTCATGAGGATGTCGCCCATGAAGTATTTTCTTTTTCCAGTTGTCATTTTTTTGTTTTTGCGGGTCATTATTACTATTATTTTCTATTTTATTCTGTTCGCTTAAGTTAAGTGGAGTATAGTTCTGATCAGTCACAGTTATAGCTTTGTGTATGTGGCTGGAATGAGATTTTAAATCGAAAAATATTTTAAGTTTATTGATTTGTTTTTGCCATAAGTTTTGGATATCTATTAAACCTCTACCACCGTTTTGTCTTTTAATAGTCAGTCTTTCTATTGCTGATTTAGGATGTAGGTTATTGTATTTTGTAAGTGTGGTACGTGTGCATCGTTCTATGTTTTCTAAATCTGTTTTTGACCATTTTATTATTCCAAATGAGTACGTTAAAATGGGAATAGCGTAGGTATTTAAGGCTTTTATTATATTCTTTCCATAAAGTTGTGTTTGGCATACAGCATTTATTCTTTTTTTGTATTCCGTTGTAATTGTCTGTTTAATTATTGTGTGATCTAGTCCTTTACTTTGTTTCTAGCCTAAGTATTTATAAAAATCGTTTGGTTCCATAGCTGTTATTATTTCATTATCATTAACTGCATAGTTGCCAGGCTTAATCTTACCCTTAATTATATGTATAGTTTTGCATTTGTCTAATCCAAATTCCATATTTATATCTTTGCTAAATTCTGTTGTAATGTCTATTAGTATTTTCATGTCTTTTTCGGTTTTTGAATATAATTTAATATCGTCCATATAAATGAGATGTGAGATAATTGTTTCTTTTGCTGACTGTTTAATGGAGTATCCAGCTTGGCAAGTGTGCAGTAAGTGGGATAGAGGATTCAGAGCTAGACAGAACCACACAGGACTTAAGGAATCACCTTGAAAGATACCCTTCTTAATAGCTATTTGTCTAGTAATAATAGTTTTGTTTTGGCTGTTTAATTGTAAAGTTGTCTTCCATCGTTTTATAATAGTGCTTAAAAAGTTTATTATAGTTGGGTTAATTTTATATATCTGTAATACTTGTATTAGCCAGGAGTGAGGAATACAATCAAAAGCTTTTTTATAATCTATATAAGTACAATGTAAATTTCTGTTTTTGATAGTGGCATGTTTGTGAATTATTGAGTCTATGATGAACTGTTCCTTGCATCCCATATGTCCCCGCCTACATCCTTTTTGTTAATTAATTTTTGAAGCTATTACTGATGTAAGGATCTTATATATTGCGGGTAGGCATGTAATTGGCCTGTATTGTAAAGGTTGTGATGAATGTGTAGTTTTTGGTAACATATAATATATTCCTGTTGATAGGAACTCAGGTATATTTTGTTTCTCTAAGATAATTTCTGTTAAATTGTTAGCTATTGATTCATGTAGTGTTACTAATTTTTTATACCAGTAATTATGTATTTTATCTATTCCCGGTGATTTCCAATTATGTAGCTTAGATGTGATGTATGTTATATCGGTCGCTGTAATTTCAGCAAATTCCATTTCTTCTGACACCAAAATGTCTCTAATTCTTCTTGCGTTGGTGTTTTGACATTTTCTCTAGAAACAGTTCGAGTTTGTGGTTTTAATAAGTTTCTGTAAAATAATTTTTCATTTGTAATGAATGTGGTGTTATCATTTTTGCGTTGTTGTGCTTTTTTATATCTTCTTAGTCTGTGAACCTTAAGTGCTAGTTTCTGTTTTAACGTATCTAAATATTCTTCAGGTGTCCTATTGTTATTTTCATGCTTTGTATGTAGTTTTGTACTTTTAAATATTACTTCAACCCTTTTCACAACTTTTTTCGATCTGTTATTGTTGATATATTGTGTTAGTCTACCACAATCTGCTCTTAGTTTTTCTATGTATTTTTCTAGTCTAATTTGCCACGGGGGCTTATTATCGAGTCGTGGTCTCCTATTTCCTGTGTAATCTGTTATTTTATATTTGAGTTCTTCAGATATTACCAACTCTGTACAATAAATGAGAGTTTGTATGTCTATGAGCTTTGTGTCCTTAGATATTAACAGGTTCAGTATTTTTTGATTAAATAAATTAGTAAGTTGAGAGAGTTAAGGGCTGTATTTAAGTTTTGGTAATTTTGGCCGTGCGGCTGGGTCCATTCCAGAACACTGTGTTAAAGCTGCCCTAAATTTATCATGTATTTCTTGGGTATGTATATCAGTTATAGTGTTGTGAAGGTCTAATGTCTCGATATCATTTTCTAGTGTTAAAGCTATAGACTCAGTTTAGGTGGATGAACATGATGTGTGAGTACTTTGGCTGTATGATTGACTTTGAATGTGAGTTTGGGTCTGTATTTCAGGAAGTGTTTGTGTGTGATATATCGGTTGTATATTATTATGTAACTCTTTTTCTTATTGTGTTCGTGCTTCTTCTTTTAGTCTATCTAATACTTCCTGGGTTAATAATTTGTTTCTGATTATTGTTCTTCTCTGGTCAGCAATTCTTTGTTCACTAACAATTATTTCTGGGTATTTTCTGGAGAAATGTTCATGCAATTGTTTTCTGTAGGTAGTCATATCGGTTTCTAATCTGGTTATATAGTAATAGGTACGCATGATAAACATGTTTACTGTTGCGCTCCATTTCATACGTACTCTGGGTTTTCCAGCTTTGGTGGACGCGGGTAACCAGGCATTAACCTCCCGCGCAACATCCAAAGTTGGGATGGGTGGAATTTCTTGGATATGGATATTGACGATGAAATTGAAGGTGATGATGGATTTGAGGGTATGTAGGAGATAGTGCTAGGGCTAATCGTCCTGTCTGTATCAGTGGTTTCGGCTGTAGCATCTTTGTCGGTGGGAGCCCGCCTGCTCAACTCCTCACCACTGACGGTTCGCATGCTGAAACACCCAGCGCCAGCTCTAGGTTTGCCCCGGCGATCACCCCCGGGTAGCGACTCTATACGTTTTCTTTTTGACCGTGTCTCCATGTTAATGGGTTACCATTGCCCTGTTAGCCGTGTAAGTTTATATATAGTATACATACTATATTACAAGTCCGCCCCCCACGTGGACTAGATGTTCAGCCCGGACGTAAGGTTGGAATTTGGGAGGCTTATTATTATTATTATTATTATTTATATTTGCCGGGAGGGCAAATGACCCTACGCCACCTGATCTTAAGTGGTAGTAGAGTCCAAACGCGACGACGGCCAGTACAGACGGGAAGAAGATTCTGCACTAGCCGCCCTCGCCTTGCCGGCCCGCAAGATGCCACTTCACGCCTCGTTTGAAGGAACCCGGGTCGTAAGAGGAGGGGAATACGTGAGCTGGTAAGGGATTCCATTTTTTGGAAGTGCGACAAAGAAAGGAGTTGCCGAATTTCTTTGTACGCGATGGAATTGATGCCACAGTTAGGTGGTGACATCGAGAGCCAGCACGCGTAGACTTGTGAAGGAAGGGGGAAGCAGGAATAAGAGAGAATAATTCCTCGGAACACTCGCCGTGATACAGTCGATAGAAAGCGCTCAGCGCTGTTATCTCTCGACGCAATTGTAAAGGCTCGAAGGTGTTAGTGACCTTTACGTCGCCAATAATGTGGACCGCGCGTCGCTGCAACCGATCCAAGGCCTCAAGTAGGTACTTAACGGAGCCATCCCAAAGGTGCGAGCAATATTCAACGCAGGACCGTACCTGTGTTTTGTATAGCAGGCACAGTTGTTGTGGCGTGAAAAAACGCCGAACCTTGTTCAGAACTCCGATTTACCGTGAAGCTGTTTTTATGACAGCCTTGATGTAATCCCTTGGATTGAGAGGTCGCAGCGAACGTCCATCCCCAGCATGGTGATTTTGCTTTGTATATGTAAGTAAGATAAGCTCTTGAGTCTTGTAATATTCCATGATTCGATGTGTTTAATATAACAAATAAAAGCATTAATTATTTGTTATCCGTGAGACTATTCTCACTTCTGCTTGAAATTGTAAGAAGGAACTAATATCTCCCGTCTTCCCGACACCGCTGGCGCCCTTCCAGATACTTCACAGTTCACAATAAATATTAGATTATAGTTTTATTAATATATGTACAGAAATACATATTACATTTTCCCGTTTCATTGATTAACTCGGGATTATAGAATAGAATAAAATATGCTTTCTTGTAAAACAAAATAGTAACAGAACCATTATAAACATAAGCGTAAAAAAAATCCTAATCCCTTGGACTAAGGTCGCAGCGAACGTCCATCCCCAGCATGGCGATTTTGCTTTGTATCACCAGCGGAGTGCCACAGAGGGAGGGAAGAGGGGAAAATGGTGACTTTTTCGCTGTGAGAGCGCATACCTATGTTTTCTTGGCATTAAACTCAACAAGATTATCAGAGCCCCATTTAGCGATGAGCTCTAACGTTCTATTGAGTTCAATGACAAGATCCTCCCGCCTCTCCTCTATTTCCGCTCGCCCAGCCACTGCGCGTCCGTGGTATCCACCATGCACTGTAATATCGTCTGCATAGCAATGAATGTTCCCGAGGGAGAGCATATCATTGATATGCAAAAGAAAGAGTGTGGGAGATAGCACAGATCCCTGGGGCACACCAGCATTAACTAAATAGAACTGCGAAGCGCAACCATCAACTAAAACACGAAGGCTGCACTTGTGTAGGAAGCTGGCAATCCAGGTGCAAAGCTAAGTAGGCAGACCATATGCCGGCAGCTTGTAGAGAAGACTCCTGTGCCAGACCCTGTCGAAAGCCTTGGAGATATCGAGGCTGATAGCCAACGATTCCCCATGCTTGTCGATAGCTTCACCCCAGAGGTGTGTTACGTACGCTAGAAGATCACCTGTAGACCGTTTTGGTCGAAACCCGTAATGACGATCATTAATTAGACAGTGGTCTTCTAGGTAATGGATCAGTTGGTTGTTTAAAATCCGTTTCATCACCTTACAAAGTGCTGAGGTGATAGCTATTGGCCGATAATTTGCCGGGTCAGACCGATCCCCTTTTTTGGGAACCGCTTGCACATTAGCTCTTCTCCAAGCCTCCGGCACACATCCCGAAGAAAGAGAAAGTTGGAACAGGCGCGTTAACACGCGAGACAGCTCCGCCGTGCACTTTTTCAGCACTATGGCTGGTATTCCATCGGGACCGCTAGCTTTCCGTACATCAAGTGATTGCAGCTCCGCACGCACGTCACGTTGCCTGATTTTGATGTCAGGCATCGTATGGCCACATGAAGGTATTATTGGTGGCAGCGCACTACAATCATCGATGACGGAGTTATCGGCAAAGAGTTTAGCCAGAAGATCAGCTTTCTTTTGCGGACTGTGAGCTAGCGATCCGTCCGGATCTCTGAGCGGTGGCAGCGAAGGTTGGCAGAAATAGTTTTGCACAGACTTGGTCAGACGTCAGAAGCTACGGGAGCCCCTAGGATGTGAAATAAGGTCATGACCAATCTGTACAATGCTTTGTGCATCCGCTCTCGTGTGAGCCTTCCTACAGGACTTGGAGTTTTTATTGTAGTTTGCTTTCAGTGAGTCAATGTTAAATGCCCCGCTAATGCAGCCATTGATCCACTCGCGATATGCCGCCTGCTTAGATGATACAGCGTCGGCACATTCGCGAGTGAACCAACGGTTACGCGCACCCCTACTGACGAGATCAGAGCTAAGAATGTAGTATTCCATTCCCAACATGATCTCGCCAGGAACAGCAGCGGCACAAGCTGTCGGGTCATTCCCACTGAAGCAACGTTCCTTCCAAGGGACTGACGCATAGTAATCGCGCATACTGTCCCAATCTGCCGACTTGTAGTGCCAAACGCGACGTTTGCATACCGCTGTTGGCGGCAGCTTGGCCTGTGGCACTTTGGTAGATACGAGGCTGTGATCCGAAGAACCAAGTGGAGCTTGAACCACAACCTGATATTCCACCGGGTGAGAAGTCAGCAGAAGGTCCAGTAGAGAAGGCGCTTGCCCATCAATGTCTGGGTTCCTGGTGGGCTGATCAACCAGTTGGGTCAAGTCATGTGTGAGAGCAAAAGCATGAGCAGTCCTTCCAGCATGGTGAGTTTTGAGGGATTTCAACCATGATTCATAGTGAGCATTAAAATCCCCCAAAAACACCAATTCCGCGTTAGGAAACTGCTCTTGCGCAGCATCTGCCACCCGACTAAGATGGTCAAATAATCGGCTTGTCTCCAAGTCAACATTGTGGGATCTGTAGAAGCACACGTAGACCCGACTCTGACGAACCAGATCCACACGTACCACCAACATGGAGAAGAAGGTGTCCTCCAAGCAGCGCAGTCGGTGTCAGCAAACATCCGTCCTGACGAACAAGCATACTCCGGCTTTCGCTTTGAAAGATTCTTCAAGCATGTAGCCGGGATAATTAAGGTAGCTAGTATCGGCAGCACAGAGTATTTGTGTCTCCGTTAGAAACAACATTGCTGGCCGTGCTGTCTCGAGATGGTGGTGGAGAGCGTTGAGGTTAGCGTGGAGTCTACGGATGTTAGTGAACTCGACCTCAAACAGCGTGGGTATGGTGGAGGTGTACACCGCTGTACGAACGTTATTCCTGCTTTGATGCGCTACCATATGGGAAAAAAGAATGAAAAAGAGACGTGAAGCGAGCGACGTATTGCCACGATAGGGATGGGCAAAGTGTGGAGGCGTGTTTCCCCAAGTAGTTGCCAAAAGGGAAACTACACTGACCCGCCGGACGGAAGGGCCCCCGAACCCCCCCGGAAGTGGCCGCCGGGACGGTCCATCCCAAGATTTTGCGTGGCCTGGTGGGGCAGCCTCGCGTGCTGGTTAGGCACGCTCGGGCCCCTGTACTATGCCACGGGCGGCCAGCGGAATAGCCGTTTCTTCAGGTCTCCCTGTCCGGCAACGCAATACAGTTTCCCCCGGCATTGGTTCAGCAGCCGTCTCCACTGGACCAACACCCATCGCGGCAATGCTCGCTCGGGCACTGGCTGTACGCTGGCTGACCTCGAAACGTGGCTGCAGCCACTTCACGAGACTTTCACCATGCGTACGGTGGTAACAAGCCAGGCGGATGTTTGTCATCCTACCACCAGATGAGCAGATGGTCGCTCAGATATCCCTTAGTCGCCTCTTACGAAACCCATGGGAAAGGGACAGTGAAATGTATTCTTTCTCCGTCACTGCACGGATCGTAGAGAGATTATATAGATTATTATTTATCTTTGCATATTTTGAATAGCAAATGCATAGCTGAATAGTGTTTAAAATACCTGTATAATGTTTTTAATCAAATATGATGAGAAACCTGTGTTACTTGATTTGATTTAATTAATATCATAAGTCTGTTCCTTAGTGCTTCGAAATGAAATACTTTTATTTGCAGAAAGAAATATTTCAATTTGCGGTTAGTGTGTGTAACTTTTACGAAATCGAAATATATAATGGGACAATATAAGTCTAAAAATAAAATAAAAAAAAATGTTTAATAATTTGGCTCCTTTATTTTAATAACGTTATACGATATAATTGTAGCTTCCATAACGTCAGTGTTTTTGAACACATTGTCCGTTCACCTTCACGTAGCCAGTAGGACAATGGGGGCCGTCGAAATTAGAAGCGGACTCTTTGTCCCTGTCCTTGTTGTGTTCCTGACGGCGTGTTTCAATCGGGCTGGCGTCCGCGAGTAGACCCGACAACATCACCAAGGCCACGAGAGTCATGCACAACTTGAACATCTTGTATTATTACTGGCTACTTTGTACTCACAGTAAGATCCAATGTATCGAAGATTGCGAACACTCGGTATTTATACCTTATAATCTATTACTTGATTTCTCGTCTGATTTATTTTAAGGCCTTGATTTAAATTTCATAAACAATTTCATTTCAATTCTTCTGGTATGATAAGAAAGCGTAAAATTACGTGGTAGCTACTTTTTCATGGTTTTGCCTATAGACTATATACTTATATCATAATATATCGATTTATTTAGTTAGAAGAGTTACCGAGGAGAACCGGTAAGAAACTGAATGGTTACTCTTTTCCACCCTTTGAATAACAGAGTCAATCGAATTAACTAAGACGCTGAACCGGTTGACAAAAATATTTAAGATTGCGACTATTCAGACTAAAAATAGGATAAAAAACGGTCTTTTAAAATAAGCGGTTTTATTTTAAAACCACAGCTGTAGCAATAATTAGAAAATATTTAGGAAGCACACTTATATCTTTGCTCTATATACTGTGTATGTATGTGGCTCATGTTACCTTCAGGGTATTCAAATGAAAGGTTGTACATAGATAAATATTTGCACAGCCTTTGATATACTTTTGTGATATTTGGTAACTTATTTTTTTTCGGTTTTTGTATTCATTGTATTTTATAAACAAAAAACTGTTAATGAGAGTGAGAGCATGGCCGTGGACCCAAAATTATGTTTTTGAAGGATTTGTCAATTTTAGAAAAAACAATTATAATGGTGATACGGAACTTTACAACTTTATTTTATGTGTAAGTTTCGAGTGACTGGCGCTACAGAATAAATGCGATAAATTGAATAATGTGTTGGAAAATTATCAATTCAATTTCGTTTAATAAAATAATAATAATGTGTGAAATAAATAAATTGTTAATATTTCTTTCATTCTCGTGGCGGCTGTACTTGCTAAAGACCCGACGACGTCCACTATAACAGTAACTCCTTTGGGTAGGTACCCAGATACACTCACCAGATATCCTACCGCCAAACAGCAATCCTTAGTATTGTCGCGTTCCGGTTTTGAAGGCTGAGTGAACCAAAGTAATGGGCATGACGTCAAGGCACATGACGTCTTAGTTCCCAAGATTGGTGATGTCAGGAATGGTTATTAATAACTCACTGCCATCCGTGGCCCGAGTAGCGAATTCGAATTAAATTGATTAAAGATTCCAATATAGTTTCTTCCAATATATTTGAGTTCAGTGGCTGAAACTGAAAATAATTAATGCTATACATTGATGATTGTCATTCAAAAAACTTTTCTATAAAAATACAAAAAACTTGCACAAAATTAATAAGATAAGATACTTTAGAAATATTGTAATGAATATATACCTAGGTATTAAAGTTTTTACATAAATAATAAATAGCTTATACAAGAAATAAAAAATATGTTATGGAATGGAAAAACTTACTTATAATTATGTCATTATAAATAGCAGTAATTAAATCAAATCAAATCGCAATGAAATGAAATGAAAGCAGTCTCTAGCGAGAAGAAAAAAAAGGAACTCGCGTAGTCGTTCTTTTAAAATAAATCCGATATACAAAGTGGTTAATATACACAATTATTGTCCTTAATTAATGACATAATTGTTGGCCTGGTAAAATAGGCTAGAATTCTGGTTTGGTATGTTTTTAACCTAATTTACTATTTAATTATTCTAAATTGAATTTTAACATAACCTATAATACAACCTAATAAGTTGATCTAGCTATTAAAAATTCTCATATATGTAAGTAAGATAAGCTCTTTAGTCTCGTGATATTCCATGATTCGATGTGTTTAATATAACAAAAAAAACTTTACTTATTTGTGATCCTTGAGACTATTCTCACTTCTGCTTGAAATTGTATGAAGGAACTAATATCTCCCGTCTTCCCGACACCGCTGGCGCCCTTCCAGACACTTCCAATTTTAAGCCGGTTGTCTCCCGCTCGGAGCAAAGGAAATAGTCGTTTCGAGGAATTGTAAAATTACTTTAATCACACGTTTATTGAATGGCTTAAGAGTAGTCGCGAAAAAAACTTCAATGAGGGCGTTCTTGTTTATTTCGACAAATCATAAAAGTTCGAGTTCTATCGAATTTTATTCTTTTAGAAATTTATTACACGAGTTCATTTAAATTATTCCAAATTTTATTTTCGACTGAGACTGCGTTAAAACATTCATTCATTTCGCGCTTGTCGGTTAAGGAAAATATCGTGAGGAAACCATCGGAGTGTGTAAGCTCCAGTAACTTTCTCTTCAAAATAGGTTCCTTTCCTTAGCCCTGGGACATTTACAGTCTGATACTTTTTTACTTTACATAATTATTATTATTATTATTTCTAAATTGCGTCACAAGGTAGACGTGTAAAATATTGCCCGTTTTTGACATTCTTTGAGATAAATTATCCAAGGGTCCTATTTAATTTAATTACTAGAATTAATATTGTAGTTCAAAATTCTATTTTACCATTTACCATTTTAATAAATTGAAGTATTATGTACTGAAGTATAAGAAAATATAAATTAATAAGATGTTTTACTGAACGCAGCCATGACTAAATATAAATGAGAAAAAAGCGCGCAGTTCATATACGTTAATTAGCATGCAATAATTATTGATTGTAATGTAAATAAATGTAATGTAAATAAATCTTAAGATCAAAAATAATATTGACCCTAAAAGAATACCATGAAATAGACGATAGCATAAATATACATAACCATGTTTTCTTTAAGTTTAATTCAATTTAGCGAGCCGGTTGACGTGGTTGGTAGGTTACTTGCCTTTCACGCCGAAGGTTGTGTGTTTGATTCCCACCCAGGACAGACATTTGTGTGCATGAATATGTCTGCTTGTCCTGAGTCTGGGTGTAATTATATTATATATAAGTATGTATTTACAAAAGAAAAGAAGTATATGTAGTATATCAGTTGTCTGGTTTCCATAGCACAAGTTCTGCTTAGTTTGGGATCAGATGGTCGTGTGTGAATAATGTGCCAAGATATTATTATTATTATCGTTTTAATGTAAAATTAAAAATCTGCTTGCTACTTGCTTGGTTGTTCGTAGAATAGTGTAAGGACATTACGCTGAGAGCTTATAGTATATTTCAATATTGTTGTAGTTTGCGCTGTACGCTTTTAACTTTTTATAATATGCTAAAATATTGTATGATATTTGATTGCACTACAGGATTTCTTTTTTCATCAATATGGATGTATTTTTTAACGTAACCTTATAGCATCCCCACCTTTACAAACATGTGAATTTGACGGTGTTTATTAGAAACTACTTCGTATTCTGTCTGGTGTAAACTGCATCGTACATTTAATTCAACTGGCTTAATGTGTATTCTTGGTTTTTTTTATGATATAGGTAGGCGGAAGGATAATTTGACCGCCTGATGTTAAGTGGTTACTCATGTCCATAGATATTGGCGCAATGTGCCACCAACCTTGGGAACTAAGATATTATGTCCCTTGTGGCTGCAGTTATACTGGCTCACCCACCCGTAAAACCGGAATGCAACGTTACTAAGTAATGCTGTTTAACGGTAGAATATCTGATGACTAGGTGTTTCCTACCCGGACGGGTATGCAAAGCTCTACCACATAGTATATCATAGGTGAGCTCAGGAGATACTAGTCTCTCAGAGCGTCACGGTAGCATGCGCAAGCGATCCCGTGGCATGACATGACATGACAACGGAAAGGGTACCACTGGTTGTTTAGTGTTAGTTACTGTACCCGTGGGAGAAACGCGTAAAAAATGAGATAATCTCATGATCACCTCGACTTAGAGAAAGTATGTAAGAAATTTCCATTAAAGAAAGTATTTATTATACTAAGAAATATAAATAAAAGCAAACGGTAAAGGTAAAGAAATAGGAAGAATATATTCGCGTATAGTTACTTCGCTTTCGACCGTGATGTATTGCGCTCATTCTGTGTCTGTCAGCACGGTGCTGTACGGCATTTTTTCTGAATTAGTTCATTAAACTCTTTCCTGTTTTATTTCAATACAGCTATCGAGTTGATAAATCTATTATAAACATTGTCTTAATTACAATGCATTATAGATTGTTATTGTAAAATCACACTCAGAGCGATCAATATAATTCTCAGCCCTCTACACGGCGCCGGCGAACATCTCACTACAGCCCGTTCGTGTTTCAAACTTCAGCTCAGTATAATTACTATGTAACAGGAAAACTTTCTTGATTGTTTTAATATAATTAGTGTGTGTCAGTTACTGGGCTTATTTAATCTCGATCCTCATAAGATTACTTTCGTTACAAAGGTATGTTTAGATATAAACAATATGTTTTAATGAAAACACAACTTGCTTAACTTACAAGAATAAAACTTGATACAAAGTCTTTTTTTGGGAATTTGAATAATTTATTTATACTTCAAATTGTTCACAAACGTAATGATGATAAATAGCAGATAAATGTTTTTTGTTAATATTTATTATGAGCAACATAAAATATATTAGAGCAGATTCGGCAATACTTGATAAGTAACCGAAGGTATCTTTTACAATAAACTTCGCTATTTTTATTGTGTTATTTTCACGCGACTCTGGTATTTTAACTGGAAATTTATTTCATGTGACGCACAAAAATGTAAGGAGTTTTCATTCAAATTTCCATAAATATTTCAGGGGAGAGTTAAAGTACCCGCAGTGGACGTTACATTATTCAGCCCCGCGTCAGTGCGTTCACTACGACCGGTACACTCACTAGTGTAATAAGCCTCGTTTTCCTGCCAGCCGCTGCAGCCGCTCATTTGGCTGCGGTGGGCGCAATCAGCGTCGGTCTGTCGGCTCGACCGCATCAAACATTAAAATTAACTTCGTAAAAATTCAACTACTTAAATACAACCTGAAGTTTGTACCGTTGTATATAATTTATGTTAATTGACTTTAATAAAGACTTGGAACTTTTAATATTAACAACTGCTTGATTTTTTTTATAAGAAATGGAATATTATATTCCGAAAGTGTCCAATTGTCGGGCAAGGTCTGGTGTTTTCCTTCATAAGTACAAATTAAAAAATTAAAACAGTTACGCTTGACAGAATTAAACCCGTGATTTAGTCGAGGTCCACAAGTTCTGTCCGCTGAGCCATCTTGCTTCTTTCATAATATAATATACAAAATATTAAATAACATGAACATCTCACAACAAAATCTTACCACTTTATAAACTTTGGTACCGCTTTATATCTATATGTATTGTGTGTAGTCAAATATTGTCCTCATTTTAACGTATTTCGCCATAATCCGTCTCTTAAACTACGTAGTAATAGCAAAGAGAAAATGTCAACATTTGTGTTTAGCAAACGCTGTACATAAATGTTATGTACTTTGATAAGAATAAATACCGCGTGACAAATAAATTTAACTAAGCTTATCGTTTATTTAGTTCCAATTTTGATCGACTACAAAAAATAAGAATTTTACATCGATACAATATTACAATGTCTTGTTTTACCTAAAATATATTGTTTCGTACACACAATCACAAACGTCGCCTAGAACCATCTATAATGAACTACAACATTTTTACCCAAAACTCTGAATAACAACATTGATTTTACAGCAAATTCAATTATTTAAGTTTATGTTGCTTGATTAATGTAAATTCTATAAAAAGAAATATAACTATCGTGTAAGTTATTTTAAGTATGTATAATTATTGTATATAGATTGAGTGTAGAAGCACTAATTCGACAATAATTATTGCAATTTCAATTTGCTGTGAAACTAAATCAAATCAAAACACTTTATCTAAGAAGGCTCTTATAACTTTTGATCAGTCATTTTATATCTTTCTATTAAAATTTAATTTTGCACCGATCTACAATGGAGATAGCGTAAACGTAGCCATTAATAAAGTTGAATAATTGCAATATGCTGTATGAAAATTAACGAACGATAACTCAACCTTGTATTTTATCATAATTAAAGAATTGATTTATTAAAATTAGATATTAATTTACCTTAATAACGTACAATAATTTAAATTTGGTTCCATATAGTATTGTTAGTAATATCTTCCGAAGAGGCGTGGCCCTGCCGAACTCATCGGCCGGCCAGGCTGGCCTTCCACACTTCTGCTTTTCTGCTTGGACTCTCGGTTGTGGAGGATATCTCATAAATAATATTTCAGTTGCTCAGTTTTGTTTCCTTTGTTCTATTTGTGTGTGTAAATCGTACGTGTCGATCTACGTTAACCTTATTGTTGTATAATTGTTTTGATTTATCTCTTTAAAAAACCTATTTCCATACTGATTCCTAAAAGCTTAATATATAATGATATGCTGAAGGTTAGCACTTAAAGATAATTAATTAATAATAACATGAAATGTAACCGATATTGCTAGCGAGGTTTCAGTAAAGTTCACGAATACATCTCGATGTTCCCAATCAAAACAAATGTTCATTACTCGCGTAATAAAATATTGCTCTTAATTTTATTGAAATGCACTCAATATATAGCGGCTTGTTATTAATGTCTGAAATAATTCTCGAGAGATAAAATAACGAACTGATATCATCCATCAGTATTGATGACAAGGTGCAGAGCGGCAACTCGACGGATGTGCAAGCTAAAATAGCAGCTATTCCATTGAAATACAAGTAGTTTTTGAGTAGTTTATGGTTGCTTATTGGATGTGGTCTAAATAAAAATATAGGAGTTATTTTATCAATAGAATGAATGAACAGATGAACCACTTATCTCGCTATCTTGACATAGACATCGGTGTCGTTAGATGTGGGAGAAATATATTTGTATATGTCCAATATAGTATAATATGCTGTTAACTTAAGTCTACATATATCTGGAGTTACATTAGCTCAATAACGAATGGAAATAAAGTTTTATTCGATACAAAAATATATCATAGTAAGTGATCGCAATCTACTGTCCTCCAAGTCTACAAACATCCCGTCAAACTTCAGTCTATTTCTGGTATACAGCTGTATACTCTAATACACTTATCGTCTTTATTTGTTTCACTTCTTCATATTTAGTAAAATATACTTACTGTAATATTATATTCTTTCTTAAAATATTAAGTTAAGAATCTTTTTAGGTTATTGAAACGAAAAGTTGTAATGAAAAAAAAATATTTTACGGTTACTAGCCGTTACTATCAAGTATCATAAGATTTACTAAAACTGTATTGTATAAGGTTTCTCATTGTACCCGTTAAAAAAGTGTCCGTATTTAGATCCATTGTTTTACTATTTTGCCGGACATTGTGCAATACAGGGTATGAATTGTCTTGCCTACAAAGACAAGTTCACTGCTATCCTCTGTTTGTTATTTTATTCATAAACAACGATATGGTATTATAATGTTAAATCATTTCCAGTGTAAAATAAAAGTTTTTCATAATATATAAAAATTGGAAGCAAAGAAGTCACGGAGTATTGAAAGCAAACAGGGCTAAGAAAATCCTGTGGCTCTATTATATATATTATAGTGTTTAGTACTTTTTATTTTGTTAATTATATTCTATATTTCTTATAGACCTATTTTTTCTTCATCCCGCTTTCTCGAATGGTTTGCGCGGTCCCGATCCCGCAATCACGCGAGTAATTAGCGAGGCCGGCGCGTGAGAGGAATGCGTATTGTTTTTGATTTATACAATGTTTGTACTCGCTTCCCCAGCCTCTTGTGTACTTCAGCAAGCGATGAACCCTGTAGCCATGGGGGAGAGCTCAAATTGCGGAGTATTTGTCGAGTGTGCAGCGGTCAAAGTAGCAGCGAATTCATTTAAGTAATTTTCAAATAAAAATAGCATTAATACTGTTTAATATATTTCTGGTTTATCTCATATATTTTAGAAAAACATAAAAGCTCTTATAATATCTTGGTTTACAAGACATGTAAATTACAGGAGAAGCAAAAATAGAAACAATAACACCAACTCATAAATAAAGAGGAAATTCGACGGTAGAAAGTCATTATTAAAACATTAATAATATTATTTTAAAATATCTGATTATTCTAAATATGTTAAAATCGCCACGTGTCTGGCGCTAGCTCCGATCGGAGTAGATCAAGTCGTTAGTGCGTGTGGTTTTCGATCGTCGAGTCGGGTCGGCGTGTGATCGGAAAGTTAATGAATAGTGAACACGGATAAGGTTTCGATGGCTCGTTATATCGCTTTTCAAATGAATAGTTTTAGCAACGTTCGCGCGTTCGATTGCGAGGGAATTTTATTTACACCGTCATTGATATTGGTGTAATTATTGAGAGGTATTCAGCTTTTTGTAACGTTATCTATCACTCGTCCCGTTGATCGTGTTATCGGAATTTATTGAATTATTTGTATCAGTATGTGTATTACAAACATTTTTGTAATTTTGTTTTTAAAATTATTGGTAATAGTAAGTGGTAGCGCGTTGACAGTTCATAAGTAATAAAATGAATATTTCAGTTATAAGCTATACTGCTATACTGCTGTAAAGTTTCAGCTGGATCATATATTATGGTGGAAGTATTTAATACATATGATTTTATGTTTATTTTTACTTGAATCGTTATTTATTAAATTTATTATTATTTAAACAAAAAGCAAAATTGTGAACTTCCTATATGCAGTTTATGTATGCCTATATGCTCATTATATCTTCGGCCTTTCACGCCGAAGGTCGTAGGTTCGATTCCTACCCAGGACAGACATTTGAGTACAAGAACATGTCTGTTTGTCCTGAGTTTGGGTGTAATTATCTATATAAGTATGTATTTACAAAAGAGAGTAAGTAGTATATGTATTATATCAGTTGTCTGGTTTCTATAGTACAAGCTCTGCTTAGTTTGGGATCTGATGGCCGTGTGTGAATAATGTCCCAGGATATTATTATTATTATATCTTAGAACATTTGCAGCGCTAAATAAAATAATGAAAGCAAGTTCACAAGCGTTATCAAAAATATTTTTAAAGTATAACATTTGATCAAGGCGGTGAATCGGAAAACCTTACCGCAGTCATAATTTTCCACCCGACGGACCTTAGAGACTAGACGAGATCAACTTATTACTAAAAAAGCTGAATTGGGCTTAATGAAGACTTAGTTAGGTGATCAATATGTAATTACGTGTCGGATAAAATTGCTTTCGAGTCGATATCAGAGAATTCACAATCACCATTAAATGTATGAATAGCGAACTGAACATAGTAATTAACTTAATATATGAATTATAATGGATTGATTACTATACACACAATTAGTATAAAATAATAAAATCTTTATTAATCAGTTAAATATTAATCAACCCAATTATCATTATAATTTATTTATATATTGTATACAAATATTTAAATGTATATGTCATTATTTATATGTATATAAGTTGTTGTATTATTCAGCCTTTTGCCGTCCACTGCTGGACGAAAGCCTCCCCCATAGAACGCCAACCATCCCGATCTTGGGCAGTCCGCATCCATCCCGTGCCTGCCACCTTTTTTAAATCGTCGGTCCATCTTGTCACAGGGCGCCCTACACTACGTTTGCCTAAGCGCGGTCTCCACTCTAACACGTGTCGGCTCCATCGGCCATCAATGCGTCTGGAGACATGACCAGCCCACTTCCACTTCAGCGAGCTAATTCTCCGCGCGATGTCGGTGACTATAGTTCTCTGGCGAATGTCCTCATTTCGGATTCTATCGCCCAGAGAAACCCCAAGCATCGCGCGTTCCATCGCTCGCTGAGCGACCTTAAATTTGTGGACCAGTCCTACGGTGAGTGTCCACGTTTCGGCACTGTAAGTCATTACAGGTAGGACGCACTGATTAAAGACCCTGGTCTTAAGCGACTGTGGGATCGACGATTCAAAAATATAACGCAACTTCCCGAATGCCGCCCAGCCCAAACGTATTCTTCTTTTAGCCTCCTTCTCAAAGTTGTGCCGGCCAAGTTGTATAGTTTGGCCCAGGTAGATATATTCCTGCACAACTTCAAGTGGAGAGCCATTTACGACCACTGGTCCCGGGGATACATGATTGTTTGCCATAATTTTGGTCTTTTCAATGTTCATCCCGAGACCTACTCGTCTCGAAGAATCGCTCAGGTTGTTTAGCATCTCTTCCAAATCCTGCAGAGTCTCCGCCATGATGACAATGTCGTCAGCAAATCGCAGATGTGTAATGTGTTGGCCATTGATATTAATGCCGCGTCCGTTCCAATCGAGCGTTTTGAAGACGTCCTCCAATGCATTGGTAAAAAGTTTCGGGGAGATAACATCCCCCTGTCTTACCCCGCGATGCAATTGGATTGGTCTTGTGCTCTGACCTTGTACTTGGACGGTCATGGTTGCGGCTTCGTACAAACACTTCAACACCTGGATATACCGATAGTCAATTAGGCACCTCTGCATGGATTCCAGAACAGCCCAGGTCTCAATGGTATCGAAGGCTTTTTCGTAGTCCACAAACGCTAGGCATAGAGGCTGATTATATTCCTCGGTCTTCTGTATTATTTGCCTAAGTGTGTGTATGTGGTCTACGGTACTGAAGCCTTTTCGAAACCCAGCCTGCTCAACGGGTTGGAAGTCATCGAATTTCCGGGCAAGACGATTCGTGATTACCCTCGAAAACAACTTGTAAACATGGCTTAAAAGTGAAATGGGGCGGTAGTTCTTCAGAAGAGCTTTATCACCCTTCTTGAAAAACAGAACCACCACACTTCTGCTCCATGTCTTCGGTGTAGTACCATTATGGAGGACGGAATTGAAGATGTTAGCCAGCTCTCTTAGAACTGGTGTGCCTCCTGCTTTAAGAAGCTCTGAGGTAATTCCGTCATCTCCTGGAGCCTTGTTGTTTCCAAGTTGTCCGAGAGCAATCCTAATCTCGCCCAAATCGATGTCGGGAAGATCGTCTGATAGGTGGCGTGTCAGTCTGGCTCGTGGGTCATCCGCACTGTGGGACCCAGGTGGAGGTACTCGTGATGAGTATAAATCGCCATAGTACTTTTCGACTTCAGCGAGAATCTCTGGTTTTGAGGTGACGGTTGTGCCTTGTGTGGTTCTGAGTTTTGTCAGGTGACAACAGGAGGTATGTGACTTTGCAAGAACCTTTGAGCCCCTATTGAGTGCTATGGCATCTTCAATACTCCGGGTATTAGCTCGTCTTGTGTCACGCCTTATTAGTTTTTTAACCTTCCTGTTAAGTGCCTGACACTCAGATGGCGTCATATTCTGCTGTTCTCGTCTCCTCGTCATCTCGTTCAGAGTCTCGCCTGAGAGCTTCGACTTACGTCCATTGCTCTTTTGTCGAAAGTAATTTTGGCCCACTTCGCGGATGACACGCACCAGACTATTGGTGGCGTCGTCAATGTCCTGCCTGGTTTCCAACATGGCAAATCGGTTCTGTAGTTTCAACTGGAAGCTTTCGCAACCAGCTTCGACTTGGGGCTGAGTTGGTCTAAGAGTCGATTTCATTAACCGCGATCGTTCGATTTTAGTGTTAATATTCAGGGTGCCTCTTACCAGGCGGTGATCACTTCCAGTGTTTACCCTGTTGATCACGGAGACATCCCTGAATATTTGGCGCTTATTGGATAAAATGAATTCGATCTCATTCATCGCTGTGTTATCGGGGCTTCGCCAGGTCCACTTCTTTTGGGGCTTTTTCTGGAAAAATGAATTCATCAGAAATAATCCCTGAGCCTCAAGGAAGTTTACCAGCATTTGCCCCCGATGATTCCTGTGCCCATAGCCGAATTTTCCTACCCTCGATTCACCATCTTCTTGTACTCCCACTTTGGCATTGAAGTCACCCATAACAATTGTGTAGAAGGTACTGGTACGAGACATAGCTTTCACTATGTCTTCGTACATGGCTTCGACCTCTTCGTCAGTGTATGTGGACGTTGGGGCATACACTTGTATAACCTTCAAGGCATACCTCTCGGTTATCTTTAAGACAAGGTATGCCACCCTCGCTGACACACTGCCAACCTCCATAACATTGCTTCTGAGTGACTTGTGGGTCAAAAAGCCGACGCCACCTTAGGATGGTTGGTGTCCTTCTCGGAAGTAGAGTAAGTGACCGGAATCTAGTGTCATCGTGTCCTCACCCTGTCTTCGGATTTCTGATAGACCTACTATATCCCAGTTAATACGACTTAACTCTACTTCCAATTCTGTCAGGTGTTCGTCCAGCCGCAGAGAGCGTCCATTATACGTGGCCAGAAACAGTCGCCGTTTGTGGTACCCTGCCGTAGCCCGGGGATTCTTAGCACCCCCCATCGCACCGTTACCATGGCCGGTACAGTGGCCAGGAATAGTGCGATTACCGGGAATTGGGGGCCGTGAATTTGTGTCGTCGCTCATAGGGGGGTTTTTGCCTTAGTCACCGCGCTTGGCAGGCGGGTTGGTGACCGCAGTGGCTGGAATCTTTCACTAATAGCGCTGCTGCCCGCTATCAGGGTTAGCATTTTCGGATTCCAGCATTTGTGTGGTTATACCGCCACGATTTCGGTCTTTGTTGTATAAATGTTTATAATAAATATATTAAAAAATACCATTTATTTTTATAATTATTTGAACTGGCCTTTACTCAAAGGTTGTTTGTTCGATCGTTCGGTTGTTGTTGTAGAGATCGCTCTCTAAGCGCTAACACCGCTTTTGCACACACTTATTTATTTATTTTGTTAATAACTGTATTTTCTATTAACTTGTTTGTTGTTCAGTAAAGCATATTCAGATCCGTTCCGTTCCGTCCCTTCACTTATCGTCCCGTCCCGTTTCGTCACGCCCCTTTTTACTTACTACAATGTATTAACTATAGGCTACTTGCCTAATATTGGGAAGTTTGCATGGTCCACTTTACTAAACAGAGAAGTAGCAGGAAAGACGAGACGTGATTCAAAATGAGGGCATCCATTAGTTAAATCACCTGGAAAATCAACCACTATATCGGAAGCCTAACTTCGAGCAGCCACATGTACAAATATGACAAATTCAATTTACTCTAAAAATTTCAATAATGTATTTATTTTTCGTTAATATAATAAAAAAACTTGGAAAAATAAATACTTTATATAAGAGAACACATCAAGGAATCGGCCTGTAATCATTTATATTACTTCGTAGCACTAAAAGCACCCGAACGAGAGTAAATAAAATTCTAGATGGTGTCCGACCCCACCCTCTATCGGTTCACGGGCGAGTGAGCGCGCTGTTCGACTCATCTCCCGGGATCACGTGAGAACTCCCTCGGTGTAAAATATTTATACGTAATCTTTAAAACTACATTTTTTTTCACATTTATATTAAATCACTGTAAGGCGAAATCAAAATCTTGATCTTATCTTAACAAATAATCCATTATGGTATTGCACCCATTTCTCGTAATTCCATTGGTGAGTAAACACGTTATTCGTTAGTAATCACGTGGTTTTTGAAGTATTATTTGTGTAACTCCCTTATAAAATATCAACATGAATTTGTAAAATATTGTCGTTAAATTTTTATAATAGATATGAATAGATTTTGGACCAACTATCTCGTTTTTTTTTGAGATTTGTTGTGTCACATCGGTTCGGAAGACACCGTCGTAAGCTGGTACCACAGAGTGGTTGTGCGAGGCAGGAAATTCGGGGAAGTAAAAAATTAAGAACACTTCATACACCTCGGAGATCTATCCCCGGCTGTGTCGGATTACCGCTCAATCTGATTACAAGAGGAAGGGTATGGAGAGTGCGCCTGTATTCACAGAGAGAGTGTACACATATTTCGCGCTATAAAATCTCATGGACAATTAGCTGCCGTGTCAAAACTTTGTCACGAGGACTTCTTCAAATTAATATAATATAATTTTGTTCTATTGCATTATATGCAACCTTTATTATCGGACAAACTCAACGTTGATAAAAAGAGTAATACGAGAATATAAATTATATAAATTTTAATGGTGGTAGGGCTTTGTGCAAGCTTGTCTGGTTAGGTACCACCCAATCATCAGATATTCTACCGCAAATCAGAAGAACTTTGTATTGTTGTGTTAGTGTTTAAAGGGTGAGTGAGTCAGTCTAACATTGTGAACATTAATTAAAGTATGCAAACTGAATTTACCTAAAAGCGTAAGTGAAGGAGTTACTGTATCTTGGTTTAGTGTATTCAACTTAATATAGTGTAAGTTTAATAAAATATCTTTGAAAATAAAGTCCCAGATAGCGTCCGTTACACACTTAATTTTTTTCACGAGTGAAAGAACACGCTATTAGTTCTATCTCCCGGAAGGATGTGTGTCTCCCGGAAGCCTTCGTGGATATCTTTAATATTATATTGGTGTGTAAATATTTTCACATAAATATTTTACTGTATATGTAACCTTTCTCTGGGGAGAATGAACATGTTACGTCTAATATTTAATAAATAATATATATATATATATATTCGTACCCTTGTATCTACAAGTTCAAAAATTGTTATCGAGTGATTTTTGTATGTTATTCAAATCAATTTCAAACAATATATTTAATAAAATTAAAATTCACTTTTACAAGTATTTATCGTCAAGCGTTACCCCCGGCTCGGATATGGATTCCACCCAGAAGAACTGATAAGAAACTCAGTAGTTACTCTTTTAAAAAAAATACATATTTTTATAAATTACGTACAATTGTTAGCTTCCACGCGAGATACAGCAATCATTCACTCCATATTTTTTGTCAGATATGTATTCAGACACAGAGTAATACTTATTATACGATAACAGCCTGTGAATGTCCCACTGCTGGGCTAAAGGCCTCCTCTCCCTTTTTTGAGGAGAAGGTTATAATTGTAATTATATTATTTTTAATTACTATTTAAAGACTATTTAGCGGCTACTCAATTACAGACTGCGAAATTTGATTAAAAATGAGTATAACTTGCTCAGCATGATTTATTAATTTCATTATAATGTCAAACTCAATGTTCAAATGTGGGAGTAGCATAGGTACTTCTTGTGTCTGGCGATAAAAAAATCATCTATTTCGGTGCAGTGGACTAAATAACAAAATAAATTACTGAATAATAACATTAACATCAACTAGTGAATAGCTTTATAATGTAATTATGAATATATAGATCAAAAGTGTAACAAAAATAAATAGTCTGTAAATACAATCAAAAATAAAATGAAATAAAATAAAATTTCCTAACTAAAACATTAATTCAATTGAATATATATATGTAAGTAGTATTTTTAATATAATCCTTAGATTAATGAGATGTTCATAATGAGAATAATATATTCTTAATGAGAATAGACTAAGCTAGTTAATCACATCAGGAGTATTTATGTGGAAGTTTGAAGTGAGACATGAGAGTGGTGTGTTTGGCCAATAATGCCTGTGACTGACCCTCCGCCGACCCCGCCGAGGCGAACTTCGGTAATTGTGTTTTCGTTCAGTTTGTCTGACTTTAATCAAGTGTTACGAACGTTTACATTAACTTCGTGTCTTGACCGCAATTGCTTACGAGGAAAAAGTACTTCTTGCGTAACTAAGTTTTATTCACTGTATAGAATTAAGAGATGAAGCTCGTGCGAGGGACGAGAAGCAAATTTTCTCTTCGCATCTTCTTCATTTAATTTATTGGAATAGCGAGTACTAATGGTATTGTAATAAATGTTATCATAAGTAATACAAATTGTCTGAGATATTTGCTTTGCTTAGCTCGAAGCTATCTAGTATAAAATAATTCAAGAAAATCTAATATGGGTATGTTATGTCGTAATATTAGCACGTTATTTCATTCAGTAATAACTATCAGTATAAATTAAAATAACTTCTATTATTAAAGTGTATTTATTTATTTATATTTATTTTCCATCTATATACTAGTTATGGGTTAAGTGAAGTATTTAATTCGAATATAACGAATAAAATTGTTATTTTCTCATAATGTCCTTTTTAGAGCCGCTAGAGGAACTTAAGTATATCTATACTGAAGTTCCTTTATAACTATAAAAAACATCGTGCGTTTGTCATTTGAAATTCAATTACAAGTGTACTCACCAATCCACATTGGCACAGCGTAGTGGAATAAGCTCTAAACCTTCTCCTCAAAAAGGGAGAGGAGGTCTTAGCCCAGCAGTGGGACATTCATAGGCTGTTACTGATCTACGTTGTGACCTTGTTGGGACATTCTATCCACGAAACACAAACGCCTACGCTAAATCAGATATATTAAATAATAGTATACACAACGCAATATTAACCTTTACAAAGGCAATTAGACAATTTTCCATACAAGTGAGCGAGGGGAATATTAAAACGGGAGCGAATACCCTCCCGGACGACTCGTACAAATTAATGCTCACAATTACGTGGCGGGATTATATTTGCGCGTATGCCTCGGAAAAAGATAGTTAAGTAGCGCCTCTCTGATATTACACTGGTAACACGAATATCAGACGTGGTAATGGTGCTGGTGTAGTTCGGCGCTGCGGTGATTGTGTTCGTTTTTGTTCAGTCACCGGCTATCCTGCCAGATTGTGAAGTTGTTTTAAAGGAAATACTTAAAAATAAAAACTGACTCCACAATTTTGCCTTCTTGTACAATAGAATTAAAATCTTAAAAGAAATATTTATTTTTCACTGGTTTTTATTTTTTGTTTCACTAGTTTTTATTTAGAATCAATTTTTTTTTAAATGGTGATAAAAAAGAGCACTGAAAAAAAACGCTCGTCTGGGTTCCGTTATTTGTTTATAATCTATGTAAGCTATTTAAAAATTTCTATTTAAAATAGTTATTCTAAATCAACAATATCAATCAATTAAATTAAATATAAAAAAAAATCTTTCAATTGCATGATTTGGCAGATACATGCCGACAGGTAAAGTAACGCTTACATAAAAATATGGCCGTCAATGGACTTGTAAATTGCAGATGTCAATTGTCGGTGATTGACACAACTTATAATTGAGAAACCAATAAATTAATATGGAGTAAAATAAATAAGAAGTTAAATTCCCGGATTATGATATATATATATTTTTTTATAGAATAGGAAGGTGGACGAGCATATGGCCCACCTGATGGTAAGTGGTCACCAAACGCTCTTAGACATTGGCTCTGCAAGAAATGTTACCCATCGCTTACATCGCCAATGCGCCACTAACCTTGGGAACTAAGATGTTATGTCCCTTGTGCCTGTAATTACACTGGCTCACTCACCCTTCAAACCGGAACACAACAATATCAAGTACTGCTATTTTGTGGTAGAATATCTGATGAGTGGGTGGTACCTACCCAGACGCGCTTGCACAAAGCTCTACCACCACCACAAACAAATGAGTAATTTATATTAAAGTGTCGGTCCGCAACGCAAGCATAATAGTTGCGCGGAGCAAATAGTCGCCTTTATTGTCGTAACTGCAATTGCTTTAAGCAAGCGAGCAGCTATGAAGAATTAAACGTATTTGGTTAGAATTTAGAGTTGTGCTTTGAATTACATATTACAAAAGGGAAGAAAACGAGCACTTGGTGAAATTGGCACAATAACTATATTGGTACTTGAACCAGTTATTAGACTTCAACGACTAAACTCAGAGAGACCGAAATAATACGAGTGTTTTCATGTCCACTATTGCGAAATTAACTAATGAATGAAAGACTGAGTGAAGTGTGTCATGAATGGTTAGTGAGTTAATACAAAATTTAGTACAAAGAAACACGTTAGTTAAATGGAAATGTATTTATAATATTGTAACTAAATTATACACATATTATAACATTCATTAAAATTGTAAATGCTTATACATTCTACTTAATATATTATTTAATACTCTAGCACACTCAATATTGTAAGCACCGCGTATGTCATGATAATATCAAGAAATATATCAAATAAAAGTATAAGTAAGTATTAAAATGTATAAATATTGAAACAGACATTGATATCCGTTACTCTGATGCCGCCGGCTCTGTACTGGAGTCTCAACAGTACGGTAATATTAAAATAGTTGTCATGTTCGATATCGGGATATCTTGTGCTCTTTACGACTGTCGCAAATGTAAGGCTGCTAATAAAACGCGGCCATATATTCAGCGTTTATGCTAAGTCGTGATCGTATTACGCATTTCACTTGCTGTGCAACTTTTATGAGTTTTAATACTGCCAGTGTAGCATTATGCTGATTCCGTATGAAATTGCTATTACAAAATATATGAGTGTGAATATGTCGTAGCTGGGAAAACGAATTCTTTATTTTATTTTTTAGATTACTTTTCAATCAGTTTTCGTAGCACTTGTAATATAATTGAAATCACATTAAGTTATTTTCCAGTTACAGCTTAGAAGCGTTACATTTATTGTTCATTAATTTTTTTTTAATATTACGGTGTAACTAATAAGATACTAACCACGATCGCAATAATTATAACGAAATATGAGCCATTAACATTGTACCGACAAATTCCAATGCCCTCTTGCAAGCCGACTCATTTATATTTGTCAATTTCGTGTGCATGCTCTTTAAATTAAACTTTTTCCAACGAAAAAAATATTGGTTAAAAAACAAAAATGATTTCGCTCATTTAGTGGCTCAAACCTTTCAGTGGCAATATTAGAACATTATGGCGAGGAAATAATAGCGCGCCGGCGAGAGCACCGAATGAAAGCAATCAGACTTCGCTGTGTACATTCCATTAACAAGAATTAATGTATATAAGCTATAGTCTATGGAGATAGCGAAAGTGTGCGTAACGCAATAACGGTGTTAGCAAACAGAGCGGATTTATGGGTGAGCGGTGACCGCAAATACAGCCTGAAGGAAATTTTATAGCCCACGCGCTTTATGATTACACGCGTTGTTACCGTGACTTGTGGTGAGTAAATATATGTATAATATTATACATCTACATAAGCTATCAATAAGAATGGAACAGAAATTTCTGGAGATCAAATTCATTATATTCTATAGTTACTAACGATATCGGATACAATTTATTAGTTTATAATTTTACTACATTTCAGTAACAGAATAAACCTGTAATCTTCCACAGGCGAGCTCAGGCTCTGTGTACTCGAAGAGGTTTCGATAAACATTTTATTGGCTTGACGTTGCTCTTTTAATAAACATATAGCCTATGTGTCTATGAAATCATGTGACGTCCGTCAAATGATTTCTTAAAACTGTTTCCATTCAACTCTGACCATTAAGTGACAATAAGTACATGAAAGCGTTCTTACCCGTTTGAATCCACAATCTTTGCTTAAACTCAAATTCCAACTTCAAATACTTATTCTATAATATTATAATGCTTCTAATTATAATATTACTTTTTGATTCTACAAAAGGTTCGGGAAGAAATACCTCGGACTAGACGAACCGGAGAAAGAAAGTCAGCGGTCAATGAAAGCTTACAATGTTTTTATTTATTGCAACGGCCTTGATCGTTCTCAAAGTGTGTTTTCATCTAAACATTCATTAGTTTTTCTTCTTCTTCGAGTGCCACTCCGACTAGCGAAGGTTGGCAGTCAGCTTGGAATACTCCTTCTTATTCTTCGCGAGGCGAAAGAGATCGGCAGCACTCGCAATTCCCGTCCATTCTCGGATGTTGCACAGCCAAGACTTTTTTCTGCGCCCAACAGCTCTCCTTCCGGCAACTTTTCCCATCATGATGAGTTGCAAAAGTTCATATCTTTCATGCCTAAGCACGTGTCCGAGATATGCAATTTTTCTCTTCTTGACAGTCTCCAAAAGTTGCCGGTTTTGGTTGACGCGTCGCAGAACTTCCACGTTCGAGACCTTTTGAGTCCAACTTATGGCCAACATACGTCTATATGCCCACATCTCGAAAGCTTCTATACGTTTTTTGAGGTCTTCTTTAATTGTCCACGCCTCGCATCCGTAAAGAAGTATAGGCCAGATGTAACAATGTAGGAGTCGTATGCGCACAGGGATCTTAAGTCTGCGATTGCAGAGTACTTTTTTTAACGTGCAGAAGGCACTTCGAGCTATTTCAATGCGAGTCTTTACCTCCTGTTCACAGCTCCAAGTGTCATTAAGCCATGTCCCTAGATATTTGTACTTGCGCACTCTCTCAATTTTTTGGCCTGCTACAATGATAGCAATGTCATCGAAGCTGTGTTTAGACAATACCATGATCTTCGTTTTTGATATGTTCATCCTCAGACCAGCGTTTTCACTGCACTCATTAACACGGCTCACAATTAATTGCAGCTCTTCAGGAGATGATGCTATTAGGACTGTATCGTCAGCGTATCTGATGTTGTTAATATACCGGCCATTTATTTTGACTCCACATTCTAGGTCTTCAATTGCTTCTGTTATTATTTTTTCCGAGTACAAATTAAATAGCGTGGGTGATAATATACAGCCCTGTCGGACTCCTCTCTTTATTTCTACCTCATCAGTCTCCTCATTGTCAACTCGTACAGTAGCCTTCTGGTTCCAATACAGATTCTGAATAATACGTACATCTTTGTCATCTAAGCCGATATCATGTAATATTGCAATTAGACGGTCGTGCAGTACTCTGTCAAAGGCTTTTTCGTAATCGATGAAACAAAGGAAAACGTCTTGTTGCATGTCTCTGCATTTTTGTACGAGAACCTGCATTGCAAAAAGAGCCTCTCTCGTGCCCACTCCTCTTCGAAAGCCAAACTGACTATCTGCGAGTTGTTCGTCGCATTTAGCTCTTATTCGCTCGTGAATGATATTCAGAAATAGTTTCAATACTTGGCTCATAAGGCTAATCGTTCGAAACTCTTCGCACCTTCTTGCGTTGGCCTTCTTAGGAAGCGTAATAAAAGTTGAGGTTAGCCAGTCTTTGGGTAAGTGGCCAGAGTCGTATACCAAATTAAATAGTTTAACCAGGAAGTCAATATTTTCGTCTTTGATAAGTTTGAGTACCTCTATGTGAACATAATCCGGTCCGGTTGATTTTCCCGTTTTAGCTTTTTTAAGAGCGTTTGTGACTTCATTTTTCAGGATAGGATATCCCTCATTTGGATCACAATTTACCGCTATGCTTCGAAAATCGTCGGCAAACATTGATGAAATGTATTGTTCCCATAGGTGTTTTTTTCCTGATATATCTAGTATGGGAATATTATTTTCGTCCGTAAGATGGTGAATGGTCTTTTTGTGCCCTACCAAAGATTTTATTTCCTTATGCAGGTTAAATGCATCATGTTTAGCATAAAGGTCCTCCACAAAATCACACTTGCACTGATACCAAGCATCTCTAGCATAACGAACTTCACGCCGAATTTGCTTATCAATATCAGTATACTTGCTATTGTCAGAATTCTTGTAGATTCTCCTTTCTTCGATAAGATTATATATTTTTTCTGTCATCCAACTCTGCTTAGGAATCCAATCTCTTTTCAAGTGTGTCTTATTGATGTTAATTATTTTGTTCTTCATTGAACACCACTCTTCCTCCACCGTGCGTATTATCCCAGGTTTCACATCTGCTGCCCACTCGTTTATTTCTTTCGCCACTTTATCTTTGATGTTAAGATCTTTAAGTTTCCTCACGTCTATTGCGTGGTACTGTGTTCTCTTCTTTAATTGTTTGAGTCGACATGATATTGTCGCTACAACTGGATTATGGTCAGATCTTATATCAGCCCCAGGATAGGTCTTAGCACTTTTGACACAATTACGAAAGCGATTATTGATCAGGATGTAATCTATCTGATTTCTTATAATTTGCTGAGGGGTATGCTTAGGTGACGTCCATGTATACAACCTCCTTGGTGGTAATTGAAAATAGGTGTTTATGATAGCAAAATCACTCTCTTGGCAGAATTGTACAAGGGCATCTCCTCTCTCATTCCTTTCCCCAAGTCCGAACTTCCCGGTTACTTTTGGCACTTCTCCTTTTCCTACTTTAGCATTAAAATCGCCAATCACTAGATTTATTTCGTGATTTTTTGTCATTTGGAGTAGATCTTCTATTTCTTTATAAAAGTTTCGAACTTCTTGATCTGACCCATCTGTAGTGGGAGCATACACTTGAAGAATGTTAATATTTCTTGGCCTGGCTTCTATTTGAAGTAACATGGTTCGGTTTGATTTTGGTACTAAGTTAACAGGTGTATTAATGCAATTTGTGTCTATGATTACTCCCACTCCATACTTGTTGGAGCTATCCTCAGAACCAGAGTAATACATGGTGTAGTTTTTATCTATTTGATGTTTACCTTTGCCTATCCATCTGATCTCACTTAGTCCCATGATGTTAATCTTCATTCGTTGCATTTCCTTGCAGACATTGTAGACTTTTTCAGGACTCTTCAAACTTCTGACGTTCCACGTTCCTATCTTCAATTGTTGTTTTTTCCACCTGGGGATTCTTAGCACCCCTGTCCCATCTAAGGGACGCCAGGAACTCGGGGCCATTTCTTTCTTAGACTTTTCCATAAAGCTGACAATAACTAGGGAATAATAGTGCAGTGGTTTCCCCTTGCCTTCTGCACCAGACATTTTAGAGGTTACTTGTACCTCAAGGTCGCTGCTTCCCTTTTCCAATCACTGTGTTGGATGCGTATGGTTATACCGCCATTGATCGGTCGCCAGGGCCTCGTCTGTTATCTAGCAGGGAGCACCACGTGCAGGTGAGGTTGGCAATTGGGTCGGATGAGATGGTAGTTCCGTTCCCCCCTTACCCCCCCCATTAGTTTTTAATATACTTTAACCTTACTTAACGCAATCTACTAGTATCATATTTTTTGTTTATCGAATAACATCTGTTCTATTTTCTATGTGTACTGTGATTTATCTTTTTTATTTTTATTCATTTAACGTAACTTATTATTGAATACAAACAACAATTTGAAAACTTAAATAATATTATAATGTCCTATATGTTTTTACACGAAAAAGCTTTTTATGAGTCGCTTCGAGTTATATACCTGTCATTGATGTAATAATTTTATCATCTTACATTTGATAAATGTATTTTCGAAGATAAAGTTTCAATTATTTATGTAAGAAATATATAAATATGTTGCATAAAAAAGTTGTGCCTCTTGTGTTTTATAACATAATATTTCAATTATTTGCAGGTGCCGTCGGTAGGTGGATGATATGTTTGTAATATTCATTCCAATAAAACGATATCGCTGCATGAACACGCTGAGACTTGTGAAGAGACGCCCGAAAAAAGATTGATTTAATTAATTATACGAATAATTTTCATAATTTAACTCTAATAATAAATTTAGTTTAAGTGTATTTGTGTTCTCTATCTATATAAAAATAAATTGATAAATTTAACAAAACACATAATTCATAATAGTCGTAATTGTAATGCATGAAATAGTTCCTCGGTAGGGAAGATAATTTGTAGAAACTTTGTAATATTACTTTCCAAGAGTTTTAACATTACGAGAGGCAGCGCGGGACAGTTTGTATTAAATAACAACACAATGAAATAAATTAACAACGATTGAGAGTAAGTAAATAAAAAAATTAAAAAACAGTAACGTAATTTTAATTAAAAATATTATAGGTCGTGATCGTCGAAGTGACACTCTTTCATTTGCCAAATGTCTGTAACGTGCGATAAGGAACTTCGTTCTAAAAATAACACACAAGGGTAACATACTACGCTTAATGTGCCTGATAATATATAGCACCCATATAATATATAATGCGCCGAGGCAGAGGTCTTTATTTCGGGCACAATGAGCACGACCCAGTGACTCGAAACAAGGGCGCGTCTTGTAGTATCCATTGTTTCGAGACAGCCCATGCTACATATTATAGGCATATTTTTATATATAATCAAGATAACATGTAAACTGTACATCATCTCCATCTTGTATCTTTCATCCTTGTCACGCTAAAGGTAGAAACATTATGTAATCCATTAAAATTAATGTTTAATTACAAACAGTGAAATTTTGACAGTAGATTTGCCCAGTCCTTAGTAGTAATTTGTGTTTTAACATTATCAATTGATAAATATGTATCAAATACAACTTATATTTGAAAGATAAATAACCAGGCGCTCAGGGCTAACCGCACTGATATGCCAGTGCTACAAATATATAGTGTCTAGGACGGCACCGCCGTATGGCAGTTGATCCTGCACTTCTTAATTTCCGTTCTGTTGTATCAGATTGTCCATCGAACTGATTGAGTTAGGAACAAGTGCGTCTCTGTTTACTTTTACGTCACTGAAATTTAGTCAGGAAGACGTTATTTTTATCATCAACAAAGTATGTTGATGTACAAGTATGTTGATGTACAACAAGTATGACTGGACTGTCTGTCAGAAAATTTTACAATTGAAATAAAGAAGAATGAAAGCACGACAAAAATTTCCTGCGTGTATTAGTGGATTCTTATTAGGGAATAAAAGATTCTAAAATTGAAAGAACTAATAAAGAGGACAGTATGTTTATTCAAGTTGTGAAACAAATAAAACTGCCTAAGTAATTGGTAAGTCTCTAGTCTCTCATCTCATTCGTGATTCGTCCTGCGCCATCTTTTGTTATATTCTATTATATTCGCAAGCTCTTTGTTGCTATACTTTTATTTATTTATTCCCTTTTAAGACTTATATTATCAGTGCATTTGCGAATGTTAGCAGAATTGTAAGTCAATTTAGTAGCGGTTCATTACATTACAATTTCTCTAATGGACTGTATTTTCGGAAGCCATATTGTTATCCGCTATCTTAACTATTTCATCTAAGGAGACCCAATTGTTATATTACATTACGAATGGTTATATTAAACATCCTAAATAAATCGGGTTCAAATGTTTGCGTTAAAATTCATCTCGTGCGCGGTGGTAAAGGAAAACATAGTGAGAAAACCTGCATGTGTATCTTATGAAAAATTACCATTTTTGTATTCCGTAACGCAATGTGGCTTGGTGGAATAAGCTCCAAACATATGCTGAAAAGGAGATGCTTTAGTCCAGCCGTGGGCCATTTACTTTGCTGTTACTTTAATTGCATCAACAGTCTCGATGGTGAAGTAGCTAACAAGGCTTCAAGAGATTCTCGTTTCGAATTTCAGGTCGAAACATCAATAGTTGTAAAATTTAAAGTACATAAGGCCGTTGTTCTTTGGTCTTAACAAATACTATTAAGTTGTAATAATGGAGATATTATATATGAAAGGATATTTACTGTGTGAATTGTCTTGAAATATGTATTCCTCGATAAATGAAATGTCGAGTATTTGACACAAAATATATAATACATATCACACATTGAACTTAGTGTGGATTATCTCTTCTTGACAAAAAGCTAATCTTAGTCCAATAATAGAACGTTCATAATACGTACATACGTTTAAAATATATATATATATATATATTTTAAATATGACAAAACATTTATACTCTACTAGCTGCGACTTCGGCCACGTGAAAGATAAATTTATTCAACGCACACACGGTTCCTACTGATTTATTATATGTATTGATTAAAAAGGAAGAAGTGTTCAGTACATTCTTTTCTGTTCAAATTAAATCTCTATTTAAGCTATTCGAAAAATTCCTCCAGCACTATTCAATATCACGCAGCAAGCGCATGCACGGCAGGCATGCCTGTCTCACAAGATACTCGTCTTTACATTAAATACCGTCTCGGTAATTCGGAGCGAAAGGCGTTTCGCAATTTCCTTTGTGACATTTTGGCCTCTATTTCATTAACGAGGACCTGTCGAGTCGCTATTTAAAGATTTGACGAGTTTTTCTATTTCACTTCTGTTAGGTAACCTGTTTCTTATATATGACCTTTATTTTATTAAATATTTATATTATAGAAGGAATATCCAATATCAGATGATGTATTCACATTATTATTATTTATTATTTCATTTGACCCCCACACGCACACTCGACTAAAAGCCGGTAAAAAGGTGTAAGCTCTTCGCTATCCATATAAAACAGCTGCTATAACGAGATTTTTTAGTTGACTTTGAAAATATTTACGACAAAATTAAAACGATTGAATATCGTATACATCAAATTTTCGGAAGATGGATTTACGATGGAAGGTGGTCTAACAATTTTTCGTTCGAAGTAACAAAAAAAACAACGATTTCAAACATTCTACAGTTAAGTTTATCAGTTATGCCATTCTTGCAAATTATGTTATGTTACTATCTAAGCCCCATATAAAAATAAAACTAGTCGATTAAATTACACAAAACATACTAATTTGTTTCGTGATGAGACACGAGTAATGAACAAAAGCTCGCAGAGTGAAATTTAATTAAGCCGTTTAATTTTCTCAAACATCATATTTCCAGCGTGAACTACAGTTAAGCGTTGATAAAAAAGTTAAGTGGAAGATAAACTGTATAAGAGTTTCAAAAACAGGAATTAATTACGCGAGGCGGAGATTAAAGCGAGGCGCTTTGTTGGAGCGCAGCGGAGGGGAGGCGAGGCGGGGGTACACTGAGACAAAGGTTTCGCAAAAAGAGAACGTATCACAAAGGAACTATCGCTATACGACCTGTTTACACTTCTATAAGGATTATAGAGAAAAGTGGTAACATTGCGAGTTAATTAATACTGTTGGTTAGAGAAAAAAATCAGAGTTAATTTATCAGAACTTATTCATGCTGGCAGATATATATACATACCTTAGATCTTTCTTTTAGATAAAGTTAAGGCTATGAAATATATCTAAGTATAATATTGAGCATAAATAAAATTTAACTTTTATAAACTTCACTCAAAATAGAAAACTCTTACTGGTGGTAGAGCTTTGTGCAAGCTCGTCTGGGTAGGTACCACACACTCATCAGATATTCTACCGCAAAAAAGCCATACTTGATATTGTTGTGTTCTGGTTTGAAGGGTGAGTGAGCCATTGTAATTACAAGGGACATAACATCTTAGTGCTTAGCTTAATGCCAATGTCTAAGAGCGTTGGTGACCACTTACCATCAGGTGGCCCATATGCTCGTCCGCCTACCTATACTATAAAAAAAGTAAAATAGAACATGAAGTTTATTTATTACATTAACAATTTTGGCAACTTTTTCGAGAGCCTTTAGAATACACACAAGCAAAAGCACAAGCGAATGCGTATTTGAGTAACATTAACTTCAGTCGTGTGATTCTATAAGAATAAAATAGCGTATTTTGGTAGGTCAGTTTCCAATAAGTCACGAGTGTGATACGAATTGAGTTCTTACAGGTTGTCATTGCAGTATTATTCTTTTTTTTTTATATAGGAATTCTGACGAGCAATTGGATTACTTGATACTAAATGGTTATAACAGTTCATAGACATTGGCACTAAAAGAGTTATATATATATATATAAGTATAAGTATATTAACTATTCCTCGAAGGGTTCTTTTCATTAGGAAAAAGGATCCAATGACGTCACGGAAACAAGTAAAATAACAAACAGTAAGAAGAAGACAAGAACAAATAACACTATTTGGATCCGCGGGCGAGCTCTGAACCCGCGAGTTAAATAAGTTTAAGTTCCCGGAGTAAAAGTGGATAAAACTCGCCAACTCGTCCGACGGATACGCTCCGAACTCACCGCAAATAAGCGCCGATTGCAATCAGAATTATAGTAATAGAGTCGTCCCGAGCGAGTTCCGAGGAAAATATGTTTTCCCTTCTAGATATTTCATATTTCTTCAATAAAATTTGTATTTTGATTGGAAAAAGTTTGTAAGACATTAAACTGAAAATAATTATCTTATGTTCAGATTCTCAGACACTGATTATCGTAAGTAGCTAAATACCGAGCAGTCATAGGTCGACGAGGCAAATGGACTACCTGAAGTGGCCACCATCGCTTCAATAATCATTATTTTTATCACTAATGCTGCACCAATTTTGGAAACTAAGATGTTATGTCATTTATATCTAAAGTGAGTCAGCTCATTCACCCTTCCAACCGGAACACAACAATACCGAGTATTGCTATTTGGTATAATATGACGTGCGTGATGATTGGGTGGCACCTAACCAGACGGGCTTAAAATATTTCGAATTGTAGATATAAAATTAGTTTCGACTGTGTCTACTAAGCCATAACTTTAAGACAATCAATAAGCGAGAAAAAACATAATTAAAGAAATGTTCTTAACAATTTTCACATGTTAGAGGCAAAAAAAAGTACAATGGGTTCTATATTCGTATATATAATAAAGACAATGGAAAAAAATCTTTCCCGAATAACATAACCTTTTCGAATAATCTAGAACACATTATTGTGTTGAGTTACGTTGGTCTCGTATTATACCTAATACGGTCGGGTAATGGCACCGACTAGTGTATTCGTAAACAGCTATTGTTCGCGTTTGCCAATTTCTAGAACATCTCTTTTGTCTCGTTACAATGAATTACGTCTAATGTACACTGAATTAGTAAAAGGAAAAATTCTACCATTTGTGTATTCGCATTGGAGCAGCGTGGTGGAATAAGCTCCAAACCTTCTCAAAAAGGAAAGGCCTTAGGCCAGCAGTGGGACATTCACAGGCTGTTACTGTCTGTACTGTTTCATTATGTACATATATAAGAAATAGACGATAATTTTATTTATTTGGCTCAAAATACTAAATAGATCTGTGTCTATAAAATTGATTTTTTACCAATGCTAGTTTTTCCCTCCCTGCCTACATAATCCCATGGATAACCATGTATTGTTGGTGTGAACCTTTGTTCTTGTTTATTTAATTTGACTGTATTTATCTTATTATTTATTGCATTACTTTAGCTTCAACATAAATAAAACAAAGCTACATACATCCTTATCAGCTTGGAAACGTTATTGCGTATGTACTATGTAGTAGTGCACCGTCAACAGATAAATGAACAATATTTTTTATTTTTGTATTAGTACTTTATATTAAACATATTAAATGTAATTGGAATTAAGCTTATTTTTCACGCCTTGCAGTAAAGTGAAATGGCAGAAATCATCACATAGCAAAAATCAATCATGCCTACTCAAAGCGGCATTTCCTCGCTTTCACTTTATTACTTGCTCTTTCTATTTTACACGATTGATGTGTGAACAAGAGTAAAAAAATTAAAAAAAGGATGGAGTTTTCTTCTCACAACGTGAATTAACATGTGGATTTTAATTGATTATATTACTGTATTTTAAAAAATATATATTTATGTACCGGTCATATTCATACGAATAAAATACATGAAAAAATTGTTATAAGGGAAATATTATCTTAACTAGTGATTTTCAGCCATTCTAGGTTGTAAGTTATATGAATTTGTTTATAATATTGTTGGTATATCAGTCAACGACAAAATATACATTACATTCATATGAACTATAAGATAAAATATGGTCTAAAAAAGGTAATATATTTTTATTTATTTTTTATTTTTCTAAATAGGAAGCCAACGCTGTATACAATTTTGTTTCTTATTCTAGACTACAATCTTAAATAACTTAAATATAAAAATTGTATACCTCACTTATAGGCTAACTTAACATGCGTAGGAATAAAAAGAAGTACATTCTTTGTTATATATAAAACTTAAAAAATAACTAAATTACATAAGCAAAAAAAAAGGAAAGAGAAACTATTTATAATAACAAAACAAAACATAACATGCAAAAATAATAACAAAAGAAAAAGTAAACGTCGTTATAAAATATTGACAATTAAATTAATTAATGTAAATAAATTTATGAACTTACTATAACATACATATTATGAGTATTGTCTTGCATCTTAGAATTAAATAAAAGAAGGTTAACGCTAATTGGTTAGATACTTTTTAATTTGTCTTTTAAAGCGTAAAGTAGATTGTTGAAAAATATCTAAGCCAGCTTTTTTGAAAATATTATTATATGCTATAACCATTATATTAATAGGTGCAGCCCTGCCCAGGTTACTTTTCGTAAACCCTTGACTGATGCGCCTTGGTTGGCAAACCCTTGGTTTAATGAAACTTCTAGCGTTATACCTTGGTACTGCCAATTTAACTCTGCTTAACAAATTTGGACAATCAATACCTCCATTTACAATACTGTGCAAAAAACATACATCTATTAAGTCTACGATTAGATAGTGAAAGATCTTTATATAACTTTTGCTGTTCTTCGTAACGCTCACTCTGTTTGAAAACATTGTCTTTGTAAGCCAGGTGACGTAAACATTTTTTTTGTATTCTTTCAATTCTATCTTTATGTAATTGATAGTGAGGACTCCATGCGACCGAACAATATTCAAGTCTGCTTCTAATCATTGTGATAAACAGTGTTATTTTGGTTGACGACCTTTTAAATTCTTTTGACGCTCTTAAAATAAATCCTAATAAATTTAAATAAATTCAATTCACATTCATTCTCTAATCTCATTGTTTTTATGAGATCTTAAGAATCATAATCATCTTACAGGATTAAATTTAATGTAAAACTACTACTCGTTTGGAATTTAGTTTCTACTGAGAACCGTAAACCGTAACAGCCTGTGAATGTACCACTGCTGGGCTAAAGGCCTCCTCTCCTCTTTTTGAGGAGAAGGCTTTGGAGCTTATTCCACCACGCTGCTCCAATGCTGGTTGGTGGAATACACATGTGGCAGAATTTCAGTGACATTAGACACATGCAGGTTTCCTCACGATGTTTTCCTTCACCGTAAATCACGAGATGAATTATAATCACAAATTAAGCACATGAAAATTCAGTGGTGCTTGCCCGGGTTTGAACCCACAATCATCGATTAAGATTCACGCGGTCTTACCACTGGGCCATCTCGGCTCACTGAGAACAGTTGTCAAGAAACCCAGACTTACTCTTTATCATCTTAACAAAGTCGACGAATATAAATATCATGACAACACAATTGACAACAAAACAGATGAAGACGATTCTCGCACACGTCTACTTTTCTCTAAAAACTATTAAGTAGTTTATTACCGTTACATAAAATGAGACCGATTTTATAACATTAATAATAACCTTTGTGAAGCTTTTGCTGGCAGCTACATGTATTACACTGTAACTTAAAATTGACACTAGATGGTGTTGACTCAAAATATCGAGTTTCTACATCGCGATGGCTATATTTTCTGTAAAAATAAGTCTATGCTCTGAATTTTCTTTATTACGTAATAATTGAGTCATTCCACCATGGATAAACATTGATTTATTATTACAAATTTTTGAGGCCTTGTATTTTTACAAGGTTAATAATATTAAGATTAAAAAAAAATGTGTGGTCTGGGGTCTGTCATCAGGAACGAAGTTCTTTGCGATATTTTTTCGACCCAAAACGTGTTTTAAAATATAGATTTTTATTGTTTATATATATACTGTATTTTTGTCAGTCCAACATGCGCTTCCACCTCCTTTATTCAACTGTCTCTAATCGTATTTAAATTTAAAGTATAAGAATCGATTTAAATTTTTAAAATAAATTTAAAATTTTCAGGAAAATACACATTAAAAATAATTTATTCAAATTTAAAGATAAAATAGCGAATTATAAGTTATATATAAAAATAGCTTATTTATTGACAATTACCTACACAGAACCGTAATGTAACAATCCATATAAGCAAACATTATTGTAACTCTGTTCACAGGACGCGCTGCTAACAGAATCCAAATGGAATTAAGTTTTACTTATTCCATACAATAATTAAATTTGGTTCAGAATAATGATATCAATTCTACCGGATTTTATTTGTAAAATTGTCACAGTAAATTCTATATTTTAACAATATATTAAACATCAAAAATTTCTTTAAAAGTTGCCAACAATCAAAACGGTCTCCTATAATTAATTTACACATCATATATATAACTCATATGTATACCTCGATACTAAATGGTCTAATAGTTTCCAATAACTATTGAAATATAATTTTCGTGTTTTAGACATTTATAAAATAAAATCATTTAATTGGTCAATGTTACTGTTAGGAGCGCTCCCTATGAACACAGACCTTTATTTATTAAGAAAGATTGTGCCAATATAACGTAGTACCCATTACTGCCGCCAGAAATATAACGTATATTACATACATACATTACGTATACCTCGAAAAAATATACATACATAATATTATATAATTTTATACAACTTCAAAATGGAGGTCGCCCGTAAAAGATCGCTATTAGTAATATGGCCGTCTTCGCTTGCAGTTCTATTTTCCGTAAAACACCATGTTTGTAATTGTATGCAATAAAGTGAATCTATTTGTATATAAATACTTCTCTTTAATATCTTTTTCGTTATTGAGACAACAATGACCAGATCAGTAATTGGATAGAAGTCGGACTGTGGCACGACTTAATCATATTTCCATTTATCTATGAGTCGGGGAACGACACCGTCTTCAGTAACTATGAACTATTCAAGTTTGAAATTGAGTTGAATTCATAAAGATTCACAAGCCGCGTTGAAGCATAAAGAATGTCGTACAATGAGGTCTAAATCTTAAGCATTTTGACATTTATGCGCTGTTACTTTGCCTTACAATATTAATAATTTTTTGGCTTTTTTTGATTGGCCAACTACGCAGGAGATATTATAGTGCCCAATTGTGTACACAAATACAAGTGCACTCTCTATTCCCTAACTCTCATAATCCGATGGGACGGCAATCCGACACTAGATCCGGACCGGAAAGAGTTCAGGTGCAGGACCAATGGCTTTACGTGCTTTCTGAGGCACGGGTGTGTATACACTTCTAACTTCCAGACTCCGGGCTGCTACTGAGAATTTTCTGACAGAAAAACCCAATAACTTTTTATTGGATCGACCTGGGAATTGAACCCAGGACCTCCGTGTCTGCGGCCTTACATCAAACCAATAGACCAACGAGGCAGTCAATATACGAATATATATTATGTAAACGTTAAAATTTTATATACCAATTGTGTAATTCCTCATAGCCTGGTAATCGAAGTTCTACAATAGCCACCTGGTCTAACGTTGTCCCTGGAGACATGCCGTCGGGGCTGATTCCATAATCTCTAAGTGCTTAGAAACACCGAGGTTCCTCAGCGGATATAAACTCGTATCTTTTGTCAAGATACACACGCGTATGCCATTAAAACTACTCGTACCTCGACTTAAATCCTATTTACAAGATGATATAAGAAATATTTAATTAAAGTTTATAGAATATATTTAAAGCAATTAGAAATAATTAAATATATTTAAAAAAAAGATCACCGGCATTTTTAGGACATACAAAGTAAAGTAAATAGTTAAAAGTGTAAGTTCACTCGAATCCGTTTTACTTTTCATTTTAAAAAATATCAACTATTTTCAGTGAATTTATGGCGTAAAAATTTCACACGCTGCTTTATGCACGCGCCATAAATAAAACATTATCCGCTGCAACGTGGCAAGATCTATGACGCGTCTAACTCCGGTTGAATGGTCGGTGAATATTAAATAACGTCACTTCGGCTCCCCCGGGCTCGCTTGCCACTCCGCCGCCGCTGCACGTCGGGCTCCAGTGGCGGATTCAATTAGACCGCAACTCCGTCGCTCGCACTTGCAAGGAACAATTCCGGGGGTTTTACATGTGACGATACGACTATAATAATATTTTTTTTTTTTATGAGATTCAAGATGTTTAATCCCTTATCATCACACACAAAATAATTCAGTATATTTATTTATTCAATAGAATAGTAAGTGCTCAACATCACACATATTAAAATAAAAAGAGTCTGACATTTAGTTACAGTCATGTATATATTACGTATACAATGCATCTGAAGAAGTTTTGCTTTGTAACAGAAGTATGTAATAATATTATGTCGTATCGTAGCCCTCAATGAATACTCAACTGGTTTTATCTGATCCCTCGCCGCAACTCCTTCATTTAAGCTAATGCGCCAGTGAATCACCCGCCGGTACGCGGCGGAGCGCTGTTTAAAACAATACTAGAATTGTAATACACCCTTAATGCACGATTAGAAACGACCTTTGTTACGTTGAAAATATTTGCTTTAGTCTAAAATATATCATACGTCAACGTATTACAATACGCTCTAGTTGAATGAATTTTGTTCTGTGTGTTGCTTCGTTTTGGTATAAAAATTAAATTTCATAAAGTATTTACAAAATTTTAATAAAAGCCATGTGACACTACGTATTACGAATTTCGATGATTAAAAATATTGGAGATAGGATTCATATATTTTCATATGGGATATATATATGATATTGATATAACATGATGAGTGGATGATATGATAATTAATGAGGAAGAGTGACTTCTGAGTTGTTTTCTGATGGCAGCTTTTTCATCAATTATTGATCTTATAAAATTACGGTTAAAAAGTGATTTTAACCCTAGAACACTATCCTTTGGCAAATCGACTACAGCAGCAGACTCGCCTGTGAGATAGCCGAGGTGTCTACGTGGGGGGCTATGAGCGCCGTTCCAGCACGCAGGGCTCGTCACATCGACGAAGGTTGGTATTTACGTGACATTTTTGCTTTACTGTGTTATTAGCTTTATGTATTTTTTTATTATTTATTGTAAAATATTAATGGCAATGATAACATGTGTTGTTATCATTAATATTTTACAATTATTTGAGAGAATATTCATCAGAGAGAATGGACATCATCATGGAAAATCTTCGTAGTTGAGTTAAGTCCTACAAAGTCTTATGTGGTGAACATAAATTTGATGTTTGTTAAAAATTTATCAATACTTGTACATTTTGTTTTTTGCTTTCTTAATGAAACAAATTTTTTTTTTTTTTCAATTTATTTCTCAAGTTTCTTCCTATAAATATAGTAAGGAAGCTCTTAAAAATTTTAACCATTGTTGATTTTTTTATGACAATATGATCTTAATCAAAAGGTTCAAAAAGAGATGAGAAATATGTGGTATTTGTAAGTTTAAACAAATTAATCTAAGAAATAATAAAAATATTACTTAATACAATCTTAAAAACTCTTTTTTATAGCGAAGTCGAAGACCAAGGTTAATTTATTAAGCGTTGGAAATTTAAGTGTTCTAGGGTTAAGAATCTACTTCAATAAGATTTTATATTATTTTGATTTTAATTCTCACCTTAAAACCTGCAGCGTTATACTGTAAGATCTCGCTATGTATCTCACTCGTGAATTATTAAAAACTGACTGACGGCGCTAACACGGGATACGCTGTCTTGATTGTATGCTGTGAATGCTATAATTATACTCAATGAGGGATGTCACTTTCTGATAGTATGCGATCGTGTTTTGTTTAGAGTTTCAAATTGTTCGTACAAAAGCGATATTGTCGATATATATTGACCGTAACTGTAATTTAATGTGCCTATTTGATATTATATTTAATTTGAAATATGCTTTGCGAAACTAATAGTGAGCACTGTCATCGATACGTAGTAACGATCCATATATCCGTACACCATTCTACGTACATGGACCATTCTGAATTATTAAATGTAAAATATATTAATTTGTCAATTAACATATTTAAATCTTGTAGTAAAAAAGCATTTTTATTTTTATTTAAATTAGACTGACAAATGGACCACCTGATGGTAAGTGGTCACCACTGCCCATAGATTTTGGCACTATAAGAATTATCATCCATTCCAGGATGGAAGATCATCAATTTGCAAACAACGTTGGAAACTAAAATTATCTTCTAGGCGAGCTTGCACAAAGCCTGACCAAGTTATAATAATAATTAATAATACAAAGAAGTGGAGCCATACGAGAGCGCTAGTCCAAAACGTTTATAGAAACCCATCATTCAAGCGATTAAGCATTCGTGTATCGGTTCAGTGAGTTTCCGAAATTCAATAAAACTATTATACCATATTAAAAAGGCTTAATTTGACAAATTGTACTAAATAATATCATAATTTTATCTCAAACACGTTATATAACTATTGTTATTTTACAAGAACATACGATAAGTTAAAAATGAAAGACATACATGTCTATGTGCGTTTGCGTGTATGTGTGTGTGTGTGTGGGGGGGGGGCGTCGATGCGCTTCAATTTTATTCAAAATACCGTTACGTAACACACCCATGCTTATATTGACCTTATTATATTATGCTTTCTACTAAACTGTTCGAAACGCAACATACTCATACATGACCACGTTTCAAAACCATTGTTATTCCGCGTCCCAAATGACGCCGTATTTTAAAACTTGGAATATTTCTTACCATAGCTATCAAACTTGACATGCTATGCTAATACATAGGCATACGAGTACAATACTAATTTACTGCAGATATATGTATTTCAGCGAATTCCACACATTGAAAATACGTACAAAAGGAATTTTAATCGTGCTGTCCAATGAAAATTCCTCGCTTTTATCACAATGACGAGCAATGGAGTACGCGAATATTCGATGAGGGAGCGGCGAGGCACACCCGTGTTTCCAATGCTTTATTGAAAATTTCGCATTTCGTAACAAACATTTTATAGCAATATTAAAGTATTATAAAAATTGGGATGCGCTTTATTTGTCCATTGTTTGAACGTTAAAATTACGAATGAAATATTATATTACTCATCGTCAGCCGTGAGGGCTGTCTGTTTTCCTGTTTCCAAAAATATAAAATATAACCGTGACGCTTGGCGGATGTAAAATGTTAAAATTTATGTTTATTCAAATTTAAAACATATAATATACGTATATAACGTAATATATATTTATAATAATAATATAAAGTACTGGTACACAAGTAAAACGGCATAAAAGAGCAGCATGCCGTTTCTCGCCACGGCGTTTTGCACTACCACGCGCATCTAACTTTCATTTGATTGGAAAAAAAGGTTTGAAGCGGTTGAAATAAGGACTGAAAGTTCTTCAATGTCAAATATAAAACCATGAAAATCTCCTCTTTTTGAGGAGTAGGTTTGATGAGAAATTAATAAATATTTATTCTAGCGTTTTAGAAATATCGATCTTTTTGGGGATGAAATAGGGGATGATAGTTCTTAAGAACGTCCAAACAAAATCATGTTTTCAGGGCTAACCCCGGAAGTAATTTCGATGAAATTTGGTACAAAAATAAAAATCGCGCTGTTGTGGATTTCCAGACAGGTGGTGAGGGAAAGGGTTAGGTTACAATTAATAACTCGCTTGTAATTTTGTTTTATAAGTCTTAAGGTAATATTATTGTTTTGAAATTTATAGATTTTATAGTATTTCCTTTAAGATTCCTTTATTTTTATAGTATTTCCTTAGTGGAGGTTTAATAAAATTTGGATTTAATTGTTTAGTTTTCACCTCATTTATACTTTAATTAGATTACAAGGGTTGTAATTTTTTCCTTTACTTATTGCTGCTTTTTTACACATTGGCGACTATAATATGTAGCGTGTTCTAGTGTAAGTCTTGCCAAAGATATCGTTGTTCTGGCAAAAGGAATTACTATACCTAATATAGTATAATATAAGGAGGCATTACAATAATTCAGTATATATATTTTTTTGTAATTACTAGAATAATAATTATTGCAATAATATCAAAATTAAAGGTTGTAAATTTTTGTTAATTTTTACAGTTTATAACAGCTAAAATATGACAAAATTAACAAATTTTGGTCTTTTAATCCCGTTTAACTGGATTTTCGATCGTGACGCGGGCGAGGCCGCAAGCAAAAAGCTAGTATATTCTATAAGTTAATATGTTACAGAAATTAATAAAAGTATTTACACATTACATACATTCAATATACATATGACTCGAGTGTTCACTATTTACACACATTACAGAGAAATTATAAAGAAATCATATGCTTAGCGCAAAAAAAAAACTATTCAAAGAAACAAACGCTCAACGTCTATGAAAATTTCTGCAGAAACAAAAAAAAAAACTAAAGCAAAATGAAACATTGAATCGTGCCAGGCGTCAGCACTGCCATCCATCGGCAATAATTGTCAAATATTATAGTTGTAAATTTAAAAAAAAAAAAAAACAAAAATAGTTTATTTACAGCAAAATATTAATATTGCACACTTAATACAATAGCCGGGTTGCTTGCCGAAACGATATCAAAATTGTATTTCCGTTGGCATCCACACTAAGCAAGCTTGTGTCGTAACCGGAGGCTCCATTCCATGGTCCTCGTCGGTGCATCCTTCGATCGAAGGTAATAAAAGTAAAAGCCCAGATGAGATATATGGGACTGATCCTGGATGAAAGATGGATGTTTCGGGCAGCACTTTGTCCAACTTTAAAACACGTTTTGTGTCGAATAAAAGCCCAATACCAAAGAACTTATAATTAATCGTGTTAAAACTACAGTAATCACATTTTGTAATTTAATATGATTAACCTTGTACAAGTACAAGGCTTCAAAAATTAGTTATTATAAATCAATCATGGTGGAATGACTCAATCACATCGTACCTAATAAAGAAAATTCAGAGCAATGACTTATTTGAAAAGAAAATTTAGCCATCGCGATGTAGAAACTCGATGTTTTACTTCAGCGCCATCTAGTGTCAATTTTAAGTTACATTAGAATACATGTAGCGCCTAGCCAAAGCTTCACTTAGGCTATTATTAATGTTATAAAATCGGTCTCATTTGGAGTAACCGTAAGAAGCTACATAGTAGGTTTTGGATAAAAGTGGACGCGTACGAGAACCGTGTGATAAATAGTAAGTCTTCGTTTCTTACTAACTGTTCTCAGTAGAAACGTTCCAAACCATTAGTAGCTTTACATTAAATTTAATCCTGTAATCATCATGATTCATAAGAACTCATATAAACAATTAGAGAAGACAACGAATGGGGATTGAATTTGTTTAAAATATTTTATGTATATATATATATATATATATATATATATATATATATATATATATATATATATACTTATGACTTTTTTAAAAATATTTCATGCTCTAACATGAAATATTTTATCATATAAATATAATGATAATTTTTTTGTTTCGATACCACATGTGATTTATATTGATTACTGATATACCAACATTAATATAACTCACATTCTAGAATGGCTGCAAATCTGTATTTAATTACAAACAAATATTTAATTAAAAACTTAACCAGTGCATAGACCATATTTTACAAAAATTTTAAAGTGTTAACACGTGGGCAACAGCTAAAGTTAGTGAAAAGGTAGATATGTCGATTGAATATTCTATAACCTATCTCCAGACCGACGAGTTGACAACGTAATATGAAACCGTTTGATGTCGACCGGTATTCAATGCCAGCTAGCGCCATCGAATATAAGCAAGTACTGTGCACGCAAATATGAAACATTTATCGTATCGTTTCTGATCATTTTGCATACACGTTGTCAGCGGTACAGAAAAGGACATAAATTATTAAAATAACGATGGATAACGAGTTAACCTTTAACTTTTCTTTCCAAAGAAACTTTCCAACTTTTCTTTTCCACTGGTGGTAGAGCTTTGTGCAAGCTCGTCTGGGTAGGTACCACCCACTCATCAGACATTCTGCCGCAAAACAGCAGTACTTGGTATTGTTGTGTTCCGGTTTCAAGGGTGAGTGAGCCAGTGTAATTACAGGCACAAGGGACATAAGATCGTAGTTCCCAAGGTTGGTGGCGCATTGGCGATTTAAGCGATGGGCAACATTTCTTACAATGTCAATGTCTAAGGGCGTTGGTGACCACTTACCATCAGGTGGCCCATATGCTCGTCCACTTTCCTTTTCTATAAAAAAAACTGGCAGTTTGCTTGTAAGATTGTTTAGGTGAAATCTTGCAAGACTTAGAATGAACTTCCACTCCTTCTACGAATCTTTTAAAGTTTGGTTCAGTTCTGATAACAATGCATTTTTATAGAAGCATGACCTGATTGTACAGCCAGAATTGGCTACAAGAAAGTACACCTCAGTTAACAATATAGACCCGAAATTTTGTATAAATTTTTAATAATGATAGTCCATTATAAGTTTTACTAACAACGATATAGCTGCTGAACCAACTATTGGCTCCTGACTAGCAAACTCCTCAAAAAAAAAAAACAGTGCAGGCACGAATTATCTTTCTTTTCGAATTCAATTGTGATAGCTCGTTATAAGTGCTAACAGAACAAAGATACACATAGGTCTGATACACTTAGGTCTGACTCCCGAGAAGGAAATTGCTCAACGGTCAACAGCACTAATACAAAATTTTGTATACTTATTCAATCGTGATAGCTCGTTCTATAGTTTGACATTATTTAGTAGAATGCTGCAAATTATATTATGGTTGGCTTGCAAAGCACACAAAACGCAGGGTAGTACAGTCGACCATACCATTAAAAATTACTAGTGTTATGTATTACAAACAGTATAATGTAAAAAAATATATGTTTTTAATTCATTTCGAAGTTTACTTTCTCCTTTTAGAGCGTTTTAATAAAAAGCTTGTTTTTAAAAATTTTAATTTATTTTAATGGGTACTAACAGTATCTAACAATGCTTTCTTGGAATTACTAATAAACTTATTTTCGGCGACCTGTACACCATTGAGCTATAAAGGCTCATTGTTGTATTATAATCTGAATAACCAAAATAAAAAACCGAAATAAACCTTATACACGGATGCTTTAACAAGGAGTTGGAGTACAATAGTGGACTTGCCAATTAACAAGATTGAGTAAAGCTACCACCGGCTTAGAAAATCCCAATAAGACTAGAAACCCAGTTACTAGTTACAGGTTACCTATGATAAAAAATGTACTTTGAACGGTTCAATTTGATACATATCAAAATTCGAAATGAAGCATGCTATATGAAAAGCTATACGTAAATAAATACATGATGTAAATACTGACAACTTCCTACTCACAGAGTGTTGCAGATAATTTTTGGATAAAAAATTAAATATGTTTTATTGTCTTCACCCGCAGATTGAATCCAGGATTTCGCAATCTGCAGCTTGATAAGCTATATCATAATTATATAAATAAAACAAAAGTGCGCAATATTATAAAATCTATCACGTACGCTTTTATAACCCTGAGTATTATAACATAATAATATTGCAGAAAATATATAAAATGCAGGCACTTTTCAAAGCGAATGTTCGATGTTAGGTGAAATTCTTCAGGTAGGAGCTGTCGGTGCTCGGAGGACGGCAAATTTGTATCTAAAAGGGAAACGCTCTCGACTCGAGTTGCGCCAGCTCAGCGAATATGTAGCACGGGAAGGTGAAGCTGGGAGGCGGAGAACTTTATATGAACGTTATATTTTGAATACTTTTTTCATTGTAGTTTTTATGCCTAGCATTTAGTGAAAATTGATTGAATTGGGTGAAATTAGCTTTTAATGTTTTCACATTTTAGGGGTTAATTCAATAATAGCCCATGTAAATGTACTTGTCCAATGTACAAATTATATATTTCATCCAAATCGTCAAAACCACATTGTATCTTATCCAAATTGTTTTAGTGGTTTAAATTTGGTATTATTAGTGCCAATATTATTTGGTATTATTAGTGTCAAAATCGTATCCATTAAAATATTATTACAACAATTGAAATTGTCATAGTAAATATACATCAAGTAAGATTAACTTTATTCGTCCTTAGTGTGACTTGTATGGTTGAGCAGCTGAACACTTACACGATGGTGAGATACGGCATGTACTGCGGAGTACAAACAAACGACATGCTATATGTAAACTAAACACCTTTATGAAGAACCATTTTGCTCGTAGACCATAAGAACCTTTTTGTCAAACACATTAAGAGCAACAATTGGATACGTTCACGATTTTGAAAAGACTACAAAATTTACAGAATACACACAATGTTGATTAGATTATGAACTTTATTCTCAACAACATAAGAACCGCGGGTGTATTATTCAACACACCAAAAGTGTAATACATAATAAAGTCTAAACTATTATGAATGTTATGTGGAGCGGCAAAGAGAGTATAATCGCGAATGTCACGTTTCAACAATGCGCAAAGATCTACTAGTAAAACAGCCTTTTTGTTGAAGTCGATAAGGACTAAAGTGGTGTAGAGATTAATGTAGGATTTAGGTACAAGACAGGTTTTCTATTTGAGTGTATTGCGAGACGGCCCGCGACGGGATTAGACGGGCTTATCGTGGAGCCGACCCGAAGATTTTCCGATTCACTTCCTCCGATGGCAGGGGATTATTTGTTGAGCAATGTCGGCTAGTGTAAGCGAGATTAAGAATTGTTTTTCATTTTATATTTACAAGATTTTTCATAATATTATCCTTATAGAAAATGCTGTGATCAATAATATGCCTATAATATTAAAACATTGACATATCCCAATAGGTAGGACTGAAGGGTTAGAACTGATTCTTCAAGAACCGAACCAAATCCGCATTGAAGCTGTGTACATATGAGGATTCCCTTTAATGCTGCTTAAATTCTGCTTAATTGCTTTCTAATTTATCTCGTACTCGGCAGTAAAAATAAAACCTCGTGAGGATACCTGCTTATGTGTGAAATGGCTATTTTATGTATTGGGATGGGATATTTTTTTTTTTTGGGCTTTACTAGATGGAAACGACAAAGGATCATAACAGTGAGGACGATACGGTTCTATCTGTATGGAGTCAAGAAGTTCTTCTTGCGAGCGATTCGCTCTGGGAACTCCAGGTGGAGATGCTTGTGGAAGTAAGCCGGTTTCGGGCGAGCGGTGACCGTCCTTGATCCGTAGGTGTGAGGTGAATTAGTGCTTCAGCCCAACGATCCTTACTTCGACAAGAGGAACAAGATCGTTAATCTCAATGTCAGAATTTACAAGTTTCTATTCAATTAAGCTTTATTTCTAACAAATAAAGTGTAAGAGGAGAGGGGATGTTGTTATTCTAAGTTTTTATGAACCTCGACCAACCTGTATGCAAAATTTCATGATGTTTGGTTGAGTAGTTAAGACGTGAAAGCGTAACAAGCACATAAACAAACTCACTCTCGCATTGCAGCAACACAGCAACGACAAAAATATGAATATATTAATAAAAACTAAGAAATCAAAGGTTTAAACACTCTTCTGTAAACTAATTGGTACAATTTTGCCTTCTTGCGCTTGTGCCTATCTTATAATATACCACCCACTTACGACCATTTTTTTATCGCTGAACAGCAATATTTAGTGTTGTTGTGTTCTGGTTAGAATTATGAGTGAGCCAGTGTAATTACTACTGGAACAAGGGTCATAGCATCTTAGTTCCAAAGGTCCATGGCGCATTAACGTTGTAAAGAATAGTTAGTTTTCTTACCAGTAGGTATTCCTATTTACCATCACCTACCTATTTTATAAAAAAAAAACTTTACCATTTTAAATTGAAATTTATTGACATACGTCCTTTTGTCCCAACAATAGCTTGATTGTGCTCCAAATCTTTGCCCATTCTCTGCGAACTTTGATACTTGAAAATACTTTTGTCTTGCAACGAGCCTCGTCTGAAAGAACTCTAACGAAACGACTGAGTCCCGTCGAGAGACTTGATAACATTTGCGATGTCTTATTAGGTCGCAATTTTGAACTTTATCTAATAAAGGCACTCTCAGTTCTGTTGAATAAACTTCTAACTTAATATATTATATTATTATACCTATACTAATAAATGAGGAGGCGTTTGTTTGGTAATGCTTAAGTGAAAAAAATACTAAACCAATACATATAAAATCTGTACTAGACAATGCTGCGCGTTTTGGAGGTTTGTGTATATTTTAGTTTCACCCACATTTCATTTTTGATTATTAATTATTTATAGACTATTGATAGACCATTGACATGACAAGCATTAATTTCATGTTCTTCTTACAGTTTTGTAAAAGTATTTTTAATATTTTATAAAGTTCCGATTTAAAACATTACACCGTCAATGAGTCAGCTCGGCGTAAAATTACAAATTGAACCCAATGTAATCAACCGCCAGTTAATTAAATTAATCGAGAAATTTTAATAACGATAAAACTATAATGTAATAAAAAAATAATTAATATAATTTGAATATAAAATATTGGATTCTGGTATCCGCAGGATGTTTTTCTTCTTGGATAGTTCGAGATGAATTATAAACATAAATTACAGATGGAAGGCAGTCTTCAGCACTTCAACCTTCAGCGAAGTTTTCTTCTCGGTTTGGATAAAATTCTGTCTACTGTTTATCCACCAACCCGCATTGCGTCCATGCAATCCATGCAAGGTTCTAGCAGCTTTACTTGTTTTGCTTCTACAGTGGTGGTGGTTTCAGCTTAATTCCATATTTTTTACTACACTTGTATGTCTTACATGAAAAGTTTTATGTTTTTCGAAAGAACGACATCTATGACCATCGTAGAACTTCGCTAAGTTGTAGTTTCGTTTCAGAAACTGCCTATACTAACACTAACTGCCATCTGTATGAAATATTCGTATGTAGACAGCTTTAGTTTCCTAAATACATCGTAGAAACATCCTCGCAATGTAAAACGTGATCTCGCTGTTTGTCGTTAGATGGCGCTGTTTACACTGTAGACTTTCTAGTATGCAAAACAAACCCGTTTATTTTTCGACTGTTTAAGCCGAAAACAAAATATATCGGAAAATTAAATCGTTGTTGTTCTATTCCAGGTCATTTAATTCTAGAAAATAATTTCTCATTTTTAACTAACTTTACCATATATATAATTTATATGTAGCATGTTAAATATAGTTATAAATGTTATTTTTTTCAGAATTTTCCTAAAATTTAATTAGACACTAACAAGTGTCACCGATTTACATGAGAACGTATTAATAACTATTTAGTTATGTAATTTTAGAATCGGGTGAATTTTTTATTAAATTAACAAACAAATATAACCCGAGACGCACTTTTTTGTGAAATATTGTATTTTTTTTAAACCTTTGCCATTTATTATTATTTATTATATTATTATACGGACGTGCCGGTTGGCGTGGTTGGTAGATACTTGCCTTTCACGCCGAAACTTGTGGGTTCGATTCCCACCCAGGACAGACATTTGTGTGCATTAACATGTCTGTTTGTCTTGAGTCTGGGTGTAATTATCTGTACAAGTATGTCTTTACCAAGGAAATGTAGTATAATATGTAGTATATCAGTTGTCTGGTTCGCGGGATAAAATTGTATATCCATGTAAATATTGAAAGTATGTTTTTATGGTAGACTAAAATTTTTAAACATAAATTTAAAACTAAAAACAAAAATGCATAGCTCATAAATCGTATTTAACATCTTAACAGTACAATATTTAACGTTTATCTTATTTGTTTGTCACAACATAATCTAACGCTATATACATAAATACCTAAATAAACAAAACTTCGAATTGTCTTACTACTCCCTCATATTACAATCGGAGTGAGTTAGAAAAGGATAACTAGTATAAAATGTCGTCACGAGAATAATTGAATTTCTAGAGCAATGTAACCGGCGATGGCAAATATTTATAGAAGCTGACTTGTTTGAGCAGTCTTTTGAGCTGCTTCGTTTTATTGCTGTTTGGTTGAAGAAAGTCGGTCACTTGAGCCTTTAAAGGTAAGCTTCGTTAGCTACGGTGGGTTTCAGCTGAATATTTTTGGATCAAGGTTCTTTTACGCGGCTTACACTAGAGTGAAATGGCAGTGGCCCAAGGTCATATCACATAATGAAAAAGCGTTCATACCGGGCCTTTTTTTTTGTCGAGGAGGAAAGGCATTTACGCCTACCGCTCGGTCCACGACCGCACGGTTATGTGGGACTCACGGGGCAGAAGGCCACCGTCCTACCCACTAAAACCTCCCCGTACCCTTTCCGTCTTAACGAGGAGCGCCACGGGATCGCTTTCGCATGCTACCGTGGCGATTCATACCGGGCCTACCAAATGCAACAAAATGTGAGTGCATTGGACGTTCAGTACTGCGCGAGGCGCTTTTGGAGGTAGGACCAATGCCGAATTAGTATTATTATTTATATTCTATTATAATTTATTATAAAAAATGAAAACCAACTCAAAAAATTGGTCTGAACGAGAAGTAAAAATCTTTAAATATCCCATTGCTTACTTAAGGTCTTTTACTCCTTTCGAGAGGTTTTGGATCATCAGTGTGGTGGATATGCATGCCAATTTTCACCAGACTTGTTTTCCTCTCATCTCATTACAATAAGCAATATAATGGGGTGAATTCCAAATGTTTTTGTACGAAGCTGGAATTTTATACTTATTATATTTTACAAACTCTATGTCAAGTGAAAAATATTGAAATTAAATCAGTGAGCTGCAATAAACACCGACTCCGATTAATAATAAATTTCAATTAAGCCATTCTGGACGGTTGACAGTGACAAACGACTCGCCGCCGGCGAACTAATAAATTCTCTGGAATCATTCAAACAACGCAACACTTCCCAATTTGCAAGTCCGGTGAAAAGATGGTCGACTTTACGGTACGTCAACTCCTTGTTCAATTTTAAATACAAACTGATACATTATTATATTGTAGCTCTGAGCAACTGCCTTATTATCTAGTAGCAAGATCTTGGATTCAACCCTTGACCGTAGTCCGTAGTCAGGTAGATTGTAGTGTTTACATTATGGTGTTTCAGAATGCTGGTGAAGTCGTTGTTCCTACAGTTGAACTTTTTCCGTTTGTGTGGAATTCGCCGAACTGTTGTTTGAGTCATTACTGATATACTAATACGGCGGTATTACTGGTATACTATAATATGTAATACAAATGGCTGGTCGCAATGTACAAATAGCTAGTTTTCCTTAAGCTTATCACATAAAGTACTAAAAACGATGTTGTTATAAGCGCAATACCAACGACTTTACTTGATTTTCCAAAGTACGGGAATGTACACACATCCAAATTCCCGACAGGTTCTTTTGAGATATTTCAACAGAAGTACCCAATAACTAACAAATAAGAAAAAAAGCGACATACCCTGCAGCTTACTTGAAGGTTCCACAGAAGATTAGAAAATTAACCTAAATCAAATGTAGAAAAAACTTGACGTGTTTTCTATGACATAAAACAGTATTGTATATAGCTATAGGATTATTGATTAATTCAGTTATAACAATTGATCAAAGTGAATTTGACAATAGACGGTTACATAGTTGAATAGTCAATTACCATAACATACATCATCGAGAGAGTTCTACGCCGTGCACATGACAGTAGCGACCTCGTCGCGTTCTCTAATTACTCTGCAGGCCTGACCCCGAACTTCAGAGCAGTAATACTGAGCATATTTAAAATCATAAAGCAACTATACCTATACATTTAATCGGACGTTTTATTAAGCTTATAGTACCTATATTTTAAAACATTATTTTAAGATAGTCTTTTCAAAGATGGCGCTGCTAACAGAATTCAAATGGAATTAAGCTTTACTTATTGCATAAAATGATTAAATTTGATTCAGAATAATGATATTCATTCTAACGGATTTTGTTTTAAATTTTGTATATTTCTATATAAATATCTTAACAACAAATTAAACATCAAAAATGTCTTAAAAAGTTCAAACAAATAATCAAAACTGTCTCCTATAAATTAAATATTAAAAATAGTAAATATTAATAATGTTCTAATATAAGATGTCGATACGGGGCAAGCGGCAGCCATAACGTCCTGGGCTACGTATCTTAGAGATAAACCAGGATATATGGTATTTTTTGTAACTTAATTTGTAAGCAAAGTGAATGTAGGATACATTTCCCTATGACTAAACACAAGCTCGTCGGTGACGTGCGAGGTCGCCGCTGTCACTTGCATCTACACGTACGCGTTAAATGAGCCTCATACAGCCTGAAAACATCACGTAGAGGTGATACAACATTCAAATAACTTCCAACTGTTCCAAGTTAATTTATTTCGAACTCAATACTTAAATATAGTTAATTTCATTTTTTTTTGTTTCGAAACAGTTGGCATAAGTTGACAATGAGCTCCGCTCCGCTTCATATAACAACATAAAAATATGGTATTATCAAACTGATATAATGGTGATACGAGGACATAGATAGCGACGCTTTTTAATGACTAAGCAGAATGTAGTGGTAGCGTTGAGCGGTTGAGTAACCCAAGATGATGATGAAAGATGATGAGTTTCGAAGGTGTCGAAAATAAAAGATGCGTTAGGCTCTCAATTCGAATTGCATGTGTTTTGTGCGTCTTTACTATGTGAACGCTGCAATGCCTCCAACATGTCTGCTCGGTTCAATGTGCATTTATGAGTCTCCCATTCCCTTTCAGTTACTTTATCTAGCTTCGACACCATAAGAAAAATAATCAAAGTATCCCAAGTGTCTGTTGGCTCACCTAGGATTTTAAGTGCGCGTAAATTTTTTAAAATTGTGTCGATTAACGTTCTTATCAATGACGGTGACTCTTTAGTTAATGCGGTTACGGTAAACAAAGCCTTGACATGATTGTGAATTAAAAGTCTGCAATTATTATAGCAGTTACGCAACAAGTCCCATGCAGTTTGATAATTGTCAGACGAAAATTCTATGGAATGTATGACTAGTTCTGCTTCACCTTTTAGGCACGATTTGAAATAGTGGAACTTTTGAATGTTAGAAATATCTTTAGAATTATGAACGAGCGAGGTAAACGAGTCTCTGAACTCCAGCCAGTGCTCATACGATCCATCAAACGTAGGCATGGAGATGGTAGGTAGTTTAACAGAGTGATTACTATTATAACTATGACATGACTTGGAGCAGTAATTAACCTCATCAGCATTAAGCATAAATTCAGCACGTGCTATTAAACTCATCTAACTCACTATCAGAAATACTTTCTTCTATTTTAGTTTGAATGTCGTTAAATTCAGAAAATAAACTAGCACATCCTTGAATTCTTAATATTAAATCGATGCGTTTTGATTTGTAAAATATTGATCATCCTTTAAAGACTAAATAATTATTAAATTTAGTAAGCCTACCCTTAATGATGCCACGTTTCCTAACCAAATCACGAACTAACTCACAACTTTCTATACTTGGCAACATAGGAGATTTGTCACGGGATTTAGCGGATTCAATAAGCATTTTGGTGGGGTAAAAGAGGAGTACTCACGGTTGTATGGTCGTCAGTCAATTAACCCGTTCTGATGCTAGCAACGTCACCAGACTTCTAATTAACTGGAAATCACGATATTCCGGGAATACGATGCAGCTATTCACTGAAATTGAGAGCACAGACACAATGTAGCACCAATAGAACCTAGGAGGTGATGGAAAAGAGTAAGGAATGGACCCACCGATTGCTTGTAGTTTTCGATGAAGCTCCAACAAAACTTCAGTTCCTGTGTGCGTTTAGCCTCCGTTTATCTGTTTGGCAGCTTGTTTCTTCGAAACTCGTCGAGATATATAGCCCTTAAATTAATAATACAAATTAATTAATGACATTATTTTTCGTTATCTCTAGTGAGAAAACTGTGGCGCTTAATAGTAACTGATCATAATAACTAAGTTCTGTTGTTGGTGACACGGTGACGTCATAAGGATTAATAATAATATAACAATTGCCCAGCTCGTCCCAACGTCTGTGTGTAGTGGTGACTATTTACCGAAGGACTCCTACCGTCTCTTATGTGTATTATATTATAAGTATATTATTTAAAAACATATTTTCAAATATTTCCATATTCATTTATGTAATTCAAAGTACTTAAAACAGAAGAGATAGTAATACGTAATTTGTAACGATGATTTATGTAAAGGAGCGAACGTGTGTATTACGCTGTGTATTACCTCAATTTATGTGTTTAATTAACTTGTGACTGCTTGGCGCTTTACAGTTCACTTATATAAAATATTATTATTTATACAAGTACTTTTGAATTCATAACCATTCTTTCTTAATACCGATTCTTCAAAAAATAATTAGAAAAGAAAAATATCAAAATTTCGAAACCATCTCTAATAATCTTTTGAGTAAAGTCGAGGTAATATAATCTTATATGAAACACCCCCTACTTTCGTAAGCCAGAGAGTTAAGCGGCGTAGAGAGGAGGATTGTATTTTTGATTCACTTAAAAATGATATAAAAGAATTATCGTCTCTTTTATTTGCACAAAATACTGAACTGCAAGCTATAAAATCTACTCTAAAAGACATTAAACAGACAAATACTAACATTGAAAAAACCATGGAATTCTTAACCCAAAAAAATGAGGAACTACAGAACAAAATAAATCTGTTGGAGATACAATCAAAAAAGGATCGGGAATGTATTACTTTACTAGAGGACAAGATCGAGGATATGCAGCGAAATAATAGGAAAACTTGCCTCGAAATAAAAAATGTTCCGAAAATTAATAATGAGACTAGGCAGGACTTAATGGATATGGTAATAAACCTAACAGAAAGCATCAAATGCAAAATTGAAAACTCTGATATTAAAGACATTTATCGGGTTCAGGGGAAAAAGGATAAAAATAAAAATACACCAATAATCATTGAAACAAGCTCAACAATTATTAAAACGGATATTCTAAAAGCTTGTAAAAACTTTAATATTAAAAATAAAGAAAAACTGCGGGCCAAAGATCTTGGCTTTAAGACAGAAGAAAATACCCCGATTTACGTTTCGGAACAATTAACGGCTAGAGCGGCTCGACTGTTCTTCTTGGCAAGAGATCTCTCCTCGTCCAAACAGTACAGGTTCTGTTGGACTTCGTTCGGTAAAATTTATGTGCGCAAGGACGAGACATCACCTGTTATTCGTATTAATAACGAATCACAGATCAATCAGTTGATGCAAAAAACTTGACTATATTTTCTCATTTCTTGTTTTGCTAACTATAGTTTTTACTCTTTTAATTTAGTCACTTTTGTTATTTTGTTGTTGTTGTTTTTTGTTTGTAAAATTAGATTTAAGTATAAAATATTTTTCTTGTATCATATAACGTTCACACAAAACTCTCATGCAAATCACTTGCCACGCACACACACCCACGTTCCTTTATTTCTTTATTACTTAATAATTCATAAAGCAATGTTGTACAAATGTAAATACGCATCCCTTATATATTTACAACGTAATATTAAGTTAACCTATGATTATGGATAAGTCTCTGCAAATTATACAAGACATAGATAATACAGAAATCGCTAAGTCCATTGAATGTTCCATTGAAGACTTACAAAATAATATTTTTAAGAAATCGAGTTTAAATATAATTCATCAGAATATAAGAAGCATATATAACAATTTTAGTGATTTTGAAATAACTTTTTCACAATTTAAAATTAATATTGACGTTATCATATTCACAGAATGCCGTTTAAATTCAAATAAAAATATTCCATTATTATCTAATTACACTGTCTATTTCACTAATAAATTATTTAATCAAAATGATGGTGTCGTGGTTTACATTAAAAATGAACATAAAGTGAAAGTAAAGGAAATGAACTTAATACATGCGTCTGGATTGGAAATAATGATACACAATAGCATAATTTTGGCCATCTATAGATCACCCTCTAATACAAACGCAGAAGACTTCATTAATTCGCTACTAGCACATTTGAATTCGATCAAATCACGACATAATATTATAATCACGGGCGACATTAATATAAATATAATCGCTAAAGAAACTGCACAAACCTATGAGAGAAATAATCGACAAAAATATCTTACATCATTAATAATGCATGGTATCCTGCCCGGGCACATGTTTCCTACAAGGGATCAATCATGTCTAGATCATTTTATGTTAAAAATAAACAAAAAGTTAACCATAGCAACTGTTGCTGTTCTAAACACATCTATAACGGATCATCTTATGATTTTACTTAATTTATCTGATAGTGTAACCCAATCAAACAAAAATCAAGCAACTAAAACAATAGTCGATTACGAAAACGCTTGTAAATTACTACAAGAACAGAATCTGGCAGAACTTTTTCTCCACACTGATCCAAATGTTTATACGGATCTCTTGATAAAAAAAATTTATTTCTCCCTTACAGAGCACACTAAAACTATTACTATTTCTAGAAGCAAACAAACTATTAAACCTTATATAACACAGGGCATACTACGCTGTATTAAAAATAGAAATGACATGCAAAGAAAACTTAAATTAGATCCCAATAATGAAATATTAAAAATTACTTATCGAAGATATAGAAATTTCTGTAATTCTCTTATTAAAAAAGTTAAACGTAAATATAACAAAGAAAAGTTAGCTAAATCTTGTAAAAATAATAAAATTTTATGGCCTATAATCAATGAAATAACACAATTCAAAGAATGTAAAACTACTAATACTAACTTACTTGATATTCTACCATCGTCAACACTTTCTGTAAATTTTGTAAACAATTTTTTTGCTAATATTGGTAAAGATTTGGCAGAAAAAATCATTTCGACCGATAAAGTTTCACGCTACAAACTTTCACCAGTGACAACTTATGTGTCTTCTTTTGTCTTACTTGATTCAGATCCTTTTGAAGTAGAGCACATTCTGATGCAATCAAATTCTACGAGTGCAAATGGCTGGGATGGGATCCCTACAAGCTTTATAAAATTATGCAGGAGTTTTCTGCTACCCTTTCTCACTCAATTAGCAAATCTGTGTTTTAAGACTGGAGTTTTCCCAATAGCACTGAAGAAATCAATTATTACACCTGTGTACAAGAGTGGAAATAGAGATGAAGTTAGTAACTACAGACCAATTTCTGTCCTACCATCTATTGCTAAGATTCTTGAAAAACTTATAAACAAACGTATTGTAAATTACCTAAACAAGTTTAACATATTGGCTAAGACACAATTTGGATTCAGAAAACATTTATCTACAGAAGATGCAGTTACAGATCTTACTGATCTAATTGTTAATAAACTTGACCAAGGTAAAAAGTGTTTAACAGTATTTCTTGACTTAAAAAAAGCATTCGACACAGTCTCTATTCCTATACTTGTACACAAGTTAGAACAAATTGGAATTCGTGGTACTCCACTTAATCTTTTAAGATCTTACTTAAATGATCGCGTACAGTGCGTAAAAATTGGGCAACATATTAGTGAGGATGCAAATGTCACCTATGGCGTCCCGCAGGGGAGTGTTTTGGGTCCAACCCTCTTTCTTATATATCTAAATGACCTCTGAAAATTAGAAATTGATTCAGGTCAGGTCTTCTCTTACGCCGATGACACTGCAATAGTTTTCTGGGACAATACTTGGGACGATGTTTACAAACACGCAAACTTAGGGCTAATTCAAGTTTCGGAATGGCTAAATGATAATCTTCTTACGCTAAACACAACAAAAACAAACTATATATGTTTTTCTATACGCAATTCGACGCAGCCAAATGATGACTACAGTATCAGGATACATAAATGTGATTATAAACTTTCTCTACCTTGTAAATGTCAGCTTATATCTAAGGTAGATAAAACAAAGTATCTTGGTATTATGGTCGATCAAAATTTAAACTGGTATGCTCAACTTAATTTAGTGTCTAACAGAATGCGAAAACTTACCTGGGTTTTTAAGAACTTGCGACACGTTGCTAATAAGGACTTGTTAAATAAAGTATATATGGCCTTGGCAAAATCAGTCTTATCCTATTGTATTCCGATTTGGGGTGGGACTTCAAAAACAAAATTTTTGGAACTGGAAAGAGTGCAAAGATCTCTTTTAAAGGTGATGTACTTTAAGTCCTACAGATTCCCAACTACCGAACTTTACGAATATGGAAACCTTCTGTCAGTGAGAAAACTATATATCTTACTCTCCATCGTAAAATTACACAAGTCCATTAAATTTGACCCTAAAGTATTAACTAAAAGACGTAAGGATATTAAATTACTCTGCACATTTCCCCCTGCAAAAAGTAGTTTTACTAGAAAACAATATAGAAGACAAGCTACTTATCTATACACTAAAATAAACCGTAAAGTGAACATTTATGGTATGAACACATATAATTGCAAAAAAACGTTAAAAGACTGGTTAAAAAAATTGGATTACTATGAAACTGAAAAATTAATGGAAATAATTACATAATTATTTAAAAACTAACAGTACAACTGACTATCAGACACACACACACACACACACACACACACACACACACACACACACACACACACTCGCAAACATACACGCGCGTTATATGAATAAAACTACGTTGAAGTTATATGTTACCTTTTTAAACGATTCTTAATTTGTAATAATGTTACTTTTTCATTGTTTTTACCTTAATGTACTTGTTTCCGTTTGTGGAAGAGCGGGGACTCCTAACACAAGTTAATTCCATTACTTAAAAGGAGCTCCCTAGCTGTATCTGTTGTATCTAGGTATAAGTTACAGAAATAAACAATTTTTAATTTTTAATTTAATTGATAATATATCGAGGATCAAAATTGTGAAAAAAAAAAAAAAAAAAAAAAAAAAAAAAAAAAAAAAAAAAAAAAAAAAAAAAAAAAAATCTTAAAATTAATACTGTCACAAATTTAGCATTTTTATATTTGTCACAGTAATGTCATTCCGATCCAGAATGTTTTGTTTCTTTTATAATATTTTTCCAAAAAGTGCGGGTGGTAATAACACCTTCATGATATTAGCATCGTTATGATATCCTCACAGAATGCTCCAATAAGCTAAGGCGGGTTAGTTAGTTTCTGGACGGAATAGAAATAAGCATGTAGACGAACGAACTTTTGAGGACTCCATTTTTTTCTTCTAGTAGTATATATGTATGTATATAATATGAACAGTCTGCAACCTTCGGGTTAAGATTCACGTGTTCTAACAACTGGTCCATCTCGGCTCCCTACATACAAACTACAACTAGAACGTAGTGAATATAAATAGGACATCCGTTGAATGTCGTAATCGAATGTCTCACTAAAATTTCCTCTGCGAAGATATCCAGTGGCTTATAAAGTTGTATTTCCACTGACAAAATTGACAATTTGTGATATTCGTCAATGATAATGCAATATTGTATCAGTTTTAATTGACAGCTCGATGTTATTCTTTGCTGTCTAATATTATAAATGTGAATGTTGACTGCCTCGTTGGTCTAGTGGCTTGATGTAAGGCCGCACCCGGACGTCCTGGGTTCAATTCCCAAGTCAGGCTAATAAAAAGTTGCTGAGTTTTTTTTCTGTCAGAAAATTTTCAGTAGCATCCCGGAGTCTGGAAAGAAGCCTCTTCTGATGGTGTTCCTTTTGCTTGCCTTTTGAACTATACAGAGGTATTAAGTGTTCTCAAACAAAATTGTCGCAGACAGTGGAAAGAATACTTTGACGAGAGAGCTGCGACAAAAGGGATATGGTACAAAACAATACAGCCAAACTTAAGTCGCAAACCTTGGTTTATCGGTGCCAATATGAGTAGGTCTGAGATTGTAACAGCCTTGCGGCTTCGCTCCGGACATATTCCACTGAATAGTTTTGCCTCTTTAATTGGTAAGGCGGTGTCATCCGCTTGCGCAGAATGCGATAAGAATGAGGATGTATACCATATTTTAGCCGAATGTGTCCGAAACGAAGCAGAAAGAAATATTTTAGTAATAAGATTTAATATTAACTTATTAGACATAGGAGCTTTTAATAGCATACTGGCCTACCCTGTCTCGGATCAGGCTAGAATGTTGTATAAAGTAGTACAAGCTGGATTAAGACATAGAATTATTTAAATTTTGTTATGAATAAGGTTGATTTTGTAAGCTGGGTTTATTATGTTTAGTTATTCCTATAGGGGTGGCATGATCACTCGGTGACCAAACCGCTCTAAAATAAAGATTAAAAAAAAAAAAAAAAAAAAAACAAAATCCCGGAGTCTGGAAGTTGGAAGTGTACACACTCCCGTGCCTCGGAAAGCACGTAAAACCATTGGTCCTGCGCCTGAACTCTTTCCGGTCGTGTAGGATTGCCGTCCACTCGAATTATGAGAGGTAGGGAATAGAGAGTGCACCTGTGTTTGCGCACACACTTGTGCACTATAATATCTCCTGCGTAGTTGGCTAATCTCTCTTAAAATTGACCACCGTGGCCGAAATCGGTCTGGAAGGCATTATAAATGTGAAAATGAGTTAGCTTGTTACGCTCACGTTACAACTACTCAACCAAACATCATCAAATTTTGTATGAATGTTGTCAAAGGTAGGTACAGAAAAGGACACAAAGTACTTACAAGTGAGATCCCCATCCTTTCACATGCAGACAAAGCCACGGGTGGATACTAGTAACTTGTATCTTCAATATTTAGTCCAAAACAAAAATTAAATGATTTTGTAAATGTAAAATCCGACTAAAAGTAATTGAGCAGTTAACCTAATAAGGTTAAAGTGAGTTTTTGAGTGAGGTTTAAGTGACTGACCAATGTTTGCTGTTTATCTGTTCCATGACTATATTTAAAGTTTATTTTATGTCAAGCTACATCATCTTTTAGGTTATAACGTGCTAATTAATAAATAACCATTAAAAATATGAGATTCAGTTTAATTAGAAAAAATTAGAAAACCTTTTAGTATAATATACACATAAATCCTGTAAACCTCTGTTTCAAAAGCAAGTATTGGAGTTTTACTCTAATAAAAAAACAGTATCTTGAAATTCAATACATTCATACTCATGCATAAGTGTGTAGTAAGTTATATATTAACTTTATCTAATGTGTAATAAAAACTCGAAAGTCACCGCAGGAACCGATCATGAAATCTCAAAAAAAAATGTGTGGCATTGACAATTAATAGTCATTATAATATTTCATGGATTAATGCACTAAAATAGCGTATGAAAGTAACTCCATTTTCATAATATCACAACTGCTGGACTCAAAACTAACCTTAATTAATAAAATATTTAAATTAATTAAAACTTCCAGCATAAAAACCACAACACTCAAATCAAATATGCCATTAACTTAAGAGAATCGGGTCTTCAACGAGTCGACAAACTCATTGTCAGTTAATTATTTTTCGTTAAGTTTATCTGCAAACTACTAAGTCTAGCATTAAACTTGAAGCTCTCTCCGAACTCCTTGAAGACAAATCTTTTCACTCTATTCGGGATTGGGAAGTTTATTGTTATTAGTTTGAGTTCGCAGCTATCTAGACAGACTTAACAGCAATATTGCTTAATATATTATGAATGAGGAAATCTATTAAATAAAGAAAACACTTTCCTGCAATAACATACAGTGTCGTGGGATTTGATATTGCTGCTTATGTTTTCAGTAACCTATACTAGAACGGCGTGTAGAATAACCTTGACTCTATCTCCTTAAGAGGATGTACTAACTTCTTTTTTATATATATAAAATAGGAAGGCGGACGAGCATATAGACCACCTGATGGTAAGTGGTCACCAACGCACTAAGACATTGGCATTGTAAGAAATGCCAACCATCGCTTACATAACCAATGCGCTACCAACCTTGGGACCTAAGATTTTATGTCCCTTGTGCCTGTAATTACACTGGCTCACTCACCCTTCAAACCGGAACACAACAATACCAAGTACTGCTGTTTTGCGGTAGAATATCTGATGAGTGGGTGGTACCTACCCAGACGAGCTTAAACAAAGCCCTACCCACATAACTATATATAAATTAACTGACTTATTGAGAGAACATCATTTCGGAGCCGATTAAAAATATAGGGAAAATAATTGAACTGCCCAGTATTTGTGGACTGCGTTTACTTTAATTCTGTTAGTATTTTTTGACATTAAAGACGTTACACTAAATCAATTATAAGTATCTATTTGCACGAGGTAAGCCGCATGAGATACTAATAATCAAAAAGTACGTTAAAAGATTTGGCAGGAGATTTTCAACGGTCTATTGACTCAATCGGATCACGATATCGATCGGAAGTTTAGCTGCTCTAATTAAACTCCCCGTTGTTGATCTTATTAAATGAAATGATCGCTATCGTGATTTTGATGTCAAAAACGGAACACCAATATAATGAAAGAAAATAACATTTAAAATACTGTTAAAGGCTTGTAATAGGCTTTTAATTTTTATTACATTACTTGTCATATATATTTTATCTTCATGGTCGCTCCGCATTTTAGACGTCAGTTTTTTTTAAATATTTTAATATGAAATGTATTCCATTTATAGTTATGTATATAACTGCATATATTGTAATGTGGGACATACACTTGTTTGTAGACAGTAAAGGAAATGAAAATTCAGTGCTTGTCCGGGTTTGAACTTGCAATCGCAATCATGGGTTGAGGTTCTCGTGTTCTCTGCGCTGAGCCATCTCGCCGAAATAATTTGAATTTACATATTCCGCATCGTGTGAAGCAAATCATTACATTTACTCGACCATATAGCACTTACTACCAGAGGAGAACTTTGCACGATGTCAAACAGTGATCGGTACAAATCCTATCTATATACGAGGTAATGTCAAAATGCTTAACGCTGTTAGTATTTTTCTTTATAATCGTTGGAAGAGTAAATATCTACGGAATAATAAAAGATGTTACCACTTATCGTTTCTGATGAATTCTTAAGGATATTTAAAGAGTAAATTAATTAATTTGGAGATGTTTGCATAAATTTTCTATAGAAGCGATAAGAGTAACAGTTACAGTTACAGTAAGAGGCTGTTAATGTCCCACTGCTGGGCTAAGGCCTCCTCTCCCTTTCGAGGAAAATATTTGGTGCTTATTCCACCACGCTGCTCTAATGCGGGTTGGTAGAATACACATGTGGCAGAATTTCAATGAAATTAGACACATGCAGGTTTCCTTACGATGTTTTCCTTCACCGTCAAGCAAGAGATGAATTATAAACACAAATTAAGCACATGAAAATTCAGTGGTGCTTGCCCGGGTTTGAACCCACGATCATCGGTTAAGATTCACGCGTTCTAACCACTGGGCCATCGGTTAAGAGTAAAGTTATTATTTTATATCGCTCAGTGAAGCCCGTCAAATTATCTTTGTTATAACCGATGCTAGATTTGGCAAATTGTGTATTTAATATGTAATTGCCAGATTGGATTCCTAAGTAGTATCACTCCTAATTTTAATCGTATTTGCGTTATCTAGAGCTTCACAAACTATTAACTGAATCAAAATCACACGCAGTAACCCGCTTAGTGTCGTGTATTTAATCCTCGAGGTTCAATTAAACGATTCGTGCTGTTTTTGTCTATTTAGTCCCTACCATAGTCCGGATTCTCACAGTCGCAAATTATTTTTTATTCCGAACACATATGAGTTAAAAATTTTAGCTCGATTTATTTACGTTTAGAGATTTCATAATTTACAAATAACTACAATTAAGATTTGCTCAATTTTACTTGTGCGCTATAATATATCCTGCACTATAATTTCTCCATTGCGAATGGCCAACGTGAACGAAATCGATTAAAATATCATCATCATCATTGACTAGTGTATTTTTCATGAACGTATATAATAATATACAACATATCTGCATACATCTGACATAATCTGCTACGCTTTCATCGTTGGCAATAACCGCACTCAAATAATAAATTCCGCGATGCGACGGACGATGTGCCAATAACAATTAATAAAAACCGCGACCCCAATGGAATCGTTTCATTTCGCAACCTTCGATTCTGTGTCAGTTTGTGGAACAGATCAAAGAGTACATTTGAAACCACTTAAAGAGACGACAGTGTATTTTTAAAATTATTTTCCCTATATTTTTAATCGACTCCAAAATGATGTTCTCTCAATAAGCCAGTTAATGTATATATATCAACTGATGGTAGGGTTTGTGCAAGCTCATCAGATATTCTACCGCAAAATAGCAGTACTTATTATTGTTGTGTTCCGGTTTGAAGGGTGAGTGAGCCAGTTTAATTATAGGCACAAGGATTATAAAATATGTCGGTTGGTGGCGCATTGGTGATTTAAGCGATGGTTGACATTTCTTATAGTACCAATGTCTAAGGACGTTGGTGACCACTTACTATCAGGTGGCCCATATGCTCGTCCTCCTTCCTATTCTATAAAAAAAGTATGTTATTTTAAGTAAGTAACGGTGACGTAATAACTGTTATGTTTATGAATATATTTTGATATTCGCGTTGGGCTCAGTATAACTGATAGATGATAGCCTCATCTCGATTTCACTTCTATTGTATATTATTTTCCACCAACCCGCACTGGAGCAGCGTGGTGGAATAAGCTCCAAACCTTCTCCACAAAAAGGGAGAGGAGGCCTTTAGCCCAGCAGTGGGACATTCACAGGCTGTTAAGGTTAAGGTGTATATTGTTAAGATTAGGAGAGCTCAAGCTTATGCTATTTATATCTACTCAAAACATATTACTATTGTAAGAGGTACGAGTGAATTTCATTACATATTAACTTCTTTAATTTAAATTCCACCTTTAGCTCATGTACAACTCATTGTATATATATAAAGTATAAAGCCATTTTTTTAAAAATATACATAATTATGTATCTTTATTTTAAATATCAAATTTTGAATCCATAAAACTAGTGTATGATTGTGGTTCACTTGTAATGTTATGCTATAATTAAAAGCAAAATAGTCATAAAGCAAACATTGGTTAAAATGGATGGATGATGGATTTCTTATATCCTTGAGTTTATATTAACGTTGAATTATTATTTGTTTACGGATGCTAACACGATTTCAAAGCCGAAAGATACGAAAAGTTCTCAATACGTCCAATGCCACTTCCAAGCCAGTGTTCTGTGAATACTGAAGCATGACCAGGTCACGAGCATTCATACGTGTTTAAAGCTCAAATTTGCATAATGCTCCGACGAACCGGAATGATTCCTATTAACGTAACGGCAATTTCACACACGGCTTGTCAAAGGTTGCAATAGTATATTACAGTACTGCGTCAAGTGGCTGTGACAACACAAAAAGGATTTGTCACTGTAACAGACTTTGAAAGTGATGTTGTCACAACGTTTCAGATACGTGTTTAGGTTATTTGTTGGATGAGTCGCGCCTTTGCTGCTGTAATTGAAATTAATCTCCTATATTTTGATAACAACTGTGTAGAGCGTTTACACACCTTGGTCAGTGGTTGTCACAGCCTTTCAGTATTTATGAATAACTGTGCAAGTTGTTCCAGCGCTCAGAGTTGGTTCTTATATTGATAAAATTTTCATTCTTTTTTTAAATTACAATCTAAGATTACGGAGTATGTATTTTAGTTGTTGGACATTCTTATTTAAGTAAATAATGTATAACCGTATTTATTTTCTACCTCCGTCCTTATAATTACGCTGACTATATCCCTTTGTTGGATTGATTGGCAACACGTTGTTGTTTGGCGATAGTCTAAACGAGATTGGATACTCTCGATCCAACACACACGGATCTACAAAGTCAATTTTGCTCCCAATATAACCTCGGGTTTGTTTAATCCCCATTTTATAGGTGACTAGTTTTCATAGGCAGCGGTTCTCCTATAATATATATTATTTCAAATATATCGTTGATCAAGTGGCCGCTTAGCGCCTGCAGATTCTGCGGTTCTGACTTTGAAACTACGTGTTGGGACTATAAAAGTTAGGTCTTCTAACAATAAGTTATCAGCAGTCTAGAGTTCAGAAGTTGGTAGTGTTTACTCGCTTTCGCCTCAGAACTGACGTAAAGTCGTGGTCTTGTGCCTGAGCTCTCGCCGGTCATGTCTGACTGCCGTCCCATCGGATTATAAGAGTGAGGAAACACAGTGTACCCAAGTTTGCGCATATACTTACACAAAGTAATATTGTCAAAATAGTAATTTATTAAACAGCAAAATTTTACATTTATGGGTTCAAGAACTACTAGAATATAAAATCACTACTTTACTCATATATTGCTCGTCGGGTAGTGATAATCTCGTCTGGATTTGTGTATCAACACAAAAGTTGTTTTTGTATTGCTTAGTTTTTTTCGATTTTTCTGAGGTCTGAGTATGCTATTTTCCAAAAGGTATTTTTTAATTTAACTATCAGTATGTAAGTGTGATTTTTCTATATTGATTTAAAGTTTTTGATTTGTATAAAATACAAATACCAAGACAAAAAAAAATATGGATCAGTAAAGCTCACTCACTCAACGCTTGTGTTATTAAAGGTATTCCGAAAGTAATATAGTGTATTATGTGGTTATAAGTAAAAAACCAACACCGCTTTCATTACTTTACTTGTTTTGTAGAATTGTAGAAAAGGTTTGCTTAAGCTTAAGTCGACTACTGTGCTTATGCAAGTGCACATGCAAGTTTTTACACGTTATATTCTTCACCATCGAGCGCGAGATAAATTATAAAACCAAATAAAGGAATTTTAACTCTATTTTAGCTACCCAAGTTTGAACCTACATTCTTCGCTTAAGATTCAGTTATCTAGCCACTGAGTCATCTGAGGCTTCATAAACGCAATATATTGGTTATATATTTGAAATAAAAAGCAATTATATTTGATGATGTTATCTCGTTGAATAGTATATCTCAATGTATATCCTATATCACATTTCACTAGGCTGCGTGTTCCAGTTATATTATGATGCATAGAACCTAAAATGCATATATACCGTGTGACCATGACGTACATTTGTCACGGGACAGTTCTTTAACATACTTTGACAAAATTGAACACGAAGTTAAGCCAGTGCTTAAATAAACTGCAAATCAGTGTCATATACTGAGCAAATATTTATTTTTGTAATTAATTAAAATATTTTTTTTTTTTTTTTTTGCAATAGGTTAGTTATATTGTATAATAGTAAGAAAGAGAGAAAAATTTGTTTATAACAGCAGCAAAATATACAAATACAGTAAGTGCAACGAAAAAAAAACAGAATTAAACAAATGACGTAATAAAAAATAATTACTATATTATAGTATATAGTAATAACATATTTTTATACTGTATTTATTATATGTTTTAATTCATTAAAAGTTTTAGTATTATTTATATTTTCAACTCAAATTTTACTTATTTTTTACTAAAATTAAGAACCCTCCAATCCTTCTAAGGAAGATAATATTATGTATAAACTCGGGAAGTAAAGAAAAACTTGTAACGCAAACTTTCCGGCTTCAATAACAACTTAATACATGCTTCTTGGGGGGAAATTATCTGTTTTTATTCTCAAGACCCGTAATAAAATTTTACATTTTTTTAATAAAAGACATATGTTGTGTATGATTATGTTACCTATCACGACGACGGATGTGTGGAGTTAGCATTCGTTGATTACCTTACAGGATAAATTTAAGTGTATAAAATATTTTATGGACACTTTGTTTACATTAAATTAATAAGAGGACTAACGTAAAGTACACTAACTATCTTACTAACTTTATTCTTTAATTGTTCCATATCGAAGACTTTCATCCAACATGTAGGTTTATTCAGTGGTTTCAGGACAAACTGCCGAGCACGACATATATATATAACACTTAATATAATTCATCTCGTGTACAATAACACGAGTACCTATTGGATAGTCTTGTCGGTTCTTTATGGCAGCATTTACACTCCGAAACCGAATAATGACATTAATGAAAGCGTTAAATGAAAATTGATATATTTGTAACAAAAGCACATATTATTATTTCAATTCTAAGGTGGTATGCAATGTATAAGTTGTATTTGTATGTATCTTGTGCCAGCAGTTCCACTGGCTCACTCGCCCTTCAAACCGGAACATTACAAAAGATTGCTGCTTCACGGTGGAATATATAACGATGAACCGAGACGAACCTGCATAAAGTCCTATCACAAAGTGACAGTTAATAAAAAAATAGAAATCAAAATATCCACCTTTTTCAGAAATAACGGTTACAGTGTTGGAGAACACAGGCGTACGTGAATAATTGGTTGGGGTGGATCGATGACACGAGATGACGTAACTTGCACACATATGTACATTGTCTGTATGTACTATCAATGTATATAGCCCATGTACATATAAAGCTAAATGAACGGGGTGACTGCAAAAGTTGATTGAATTATAATTTGTATTCGGTAATGCGACTTCATTTGTGCAGTGAATTTCGGAAGTTACGATTTTGGAGCGAGGTATTATGTAAAAATCGAAGGGACGAAAAATTATGGATATGTTCTTGTATTGGGGATGTAAGTCAAAATATATTGGTATTATTTGTGTTGTAGCAGATGTTAGAATTTTGGTTTTTTGTTTATAACCTTTTCCTAAAATCTATAAAATTATAATCATAATAAACTTCATTCGAGAAGGCTCTTACTGAGAAATGCTTTTATTGGGTTATCTAACAACTTTTGTATATTTTTTTTAAATTATAAGACTGTTGAACAACAAATACGTGCCGTCGTTTATGTATGTGTAATTTGTGTGGATTACGAGAAATCCTTCGACTCCTAAAGAGATCTGATATTATATGTTGAAGATGTAACAAGACGCTTAGATGTGTAGATAAAGACTGAAATAACAGTGAAATAGTGACGTACATATATCGAAGGGCCGATGACTGTTGGAACAGGCAAGTCCTAGAGTTAAGACCGCAACTCGGAAAACGCAGCGTAAAGTGTTCTCTAGCTAGAAACGACTACATGAGAAAGGAGAACCGAGCTTTGGAACACACACACACACATACAGACATATTGGAAGTTACCTATGCCCGCCAGTGTCCTATGATTGACTGAATGTGATGTTACTGTATTATATTATATTATGTACTAATTCAATCTCAAGCGATTTTTTTTTTTATTCAAAATCTCAATAGGTAATTTAAAACGATACTCAGATAATCGTTACGGCAAAACGAATACGAACAAAGTCGCCGGCACAGCTTGTTCAGAATAAAATAGGTAATATTAAAATCGCGTTGATCGTACCCGCAGCGACTTTAGCAATTCAATGCCATTCCCGACATAATTTTGTATCTTTATGTATGAGGGAACTCGAGAAGTTATTTTGTCAAACGACCTTATAAAGATTGTGACGCTTTAAATTGTTGAGCTATTCGGAAGCTATGAAAGTGGATTCAAGGGGATTTGAAAAGTTTGTCATTCATTTACAATGGAAACTGATTAATGTATGTTTATGTCACACAAAACATATAAACATAAGATAAATAAATTTCATATTTAATAACATATGATTGATGTGATTATTTCTTTCACAAATATGAAAAATAAAGACTTTGCCTTCCATGTTTTAACACACTGTGTGTTCACTCTAAGTTGTGTGTGCAACTCTAACTTAGCCTTAGAAATATATTCGAATCATTCAATCAGTTTAACATTTTTCAATATATAACGTAATCTTAAAAGGAACATAATAATAAAATACCGTTAACATTTAATCAAAAATATTCAAATCAGTTGTTAGTTTTTTTTTTATATAAAGTATATAAACAGAGCTGTATGAATGAGTACTATCGTCCACAGACACTGCAAGAAGTATAAACAACTCCTTGGGTAAATCTATTCCAGTCTTAGATGCCAGCAACCGCAGCTTATAAGATCTTAAGTCTCTTATGCAATAACACTGGCTGATATTGCAACCGAATGCTAACACAAAGTACAGGTGTTATGCAGTACGTAATGGGGGGTGCTAAGAATAACGGGTGAATGATTAATAGTAGGTCTAGGTGGGCAGGATATACCGCCAAATTGTATTTATTAAATTCATAATAATAATAATAATAAATATACTTTATTGTACACCGAAGCAAAAAAAATACAAGAAGTAACACAACAAAATAGAAAACACGGTACAAAAGGCGGTCTTATCGCTAAAAGAGCGATCTCTTCCAGACAACCTTTGGATAGAGGACATTGAATACTCTAAGAAAGGGGTTCGGAGGTGTACACCTTTTAGGTAAATCATATATATATAATAAATATAATCAATTAAATTTCGATTTCAAATACATACTGTGTATCGTGTATTACTATTAAATATATTCAAAAGAATTATATTATTGTATAATGTTTATTGAGCCGTGATTACCGTCCGTTATTTGGAAAATTCTGTGTATTGGGATTTGCTTCGGGTTTAAAGTAGCTCGGAACAGAATATGTGGCACAATGTGATATAAAAATTAAAATTAATACGTGTTGGTTATCGAATATTTTTTACAATGTAAATTAATTTATTTTTACAAATCAATCAATTTCATGTTATATAAATGATTTAAGCTATTTACATTTTGTATTTTAACTACTTAAGTTTTTTTTAAAGTAATAACGGAATGATAGTATATTATAAATAATTAAGGGTATTTTAATAATTAAATATACACGTAAAGTAAAAGACCTCCTGTCCCCTTGAGAAGAAGGCTTTATTACATATCCACCTCGATTCAACGCGTTGATACACATATATAACATTTCATCTGACATAATATGCAGGTTTTCCTGACGATATTTTCCTACACGATCAAACACGAAATATTTTATAAATAAATGTCAAATACGTTTTCACTCGTTAGCAGAGATTACACGATAATATCGGCATAAAGTAATAGTAAGTTGTTACAGCTCGCTTAAGTAAAGTGTGATGCAGAGTGGTTCCATTTTTGGACCGCGTAGCTAGCGATTGACGCAACGGACCGACGCGCTCATTATCGGAGAATGTAAATAGCTATACGCCAATTTATGTATGAGCGTTTGTTGTCCCCTGCGCTCTGATTGTTTGAACAGGCAAAATATATTCCGCTCGCAACAACTATATTATGTTATTACAGAACCAAATATAAAAATACCAAGAATAATTAAATTAGCACATTAAAGTGAAACGTTATTATTACATTAAATTATTGAATAATATTAATAACAATATAATAATTATTATCTGGGTATAGGCTTACCATCCATCCATGAAACTCTTCGAACGCGTAATCGATTCAAGGCTTCGGCAAGAATGTACCGTCTCGGAATGTCAATATGGGTTTCGCCCAGGCTGTGGAACCATAGACCCCATCTTCGCCCTAAGAATACTGATCGAGGCCCACAGAGAAAAGAAGAAGCCGCTGTACATGGCGTTTCTAGACCTGCAGAAGGCATTTGACTGCGTCCCACGCCAAATTATCTGGTGGGCTTTGAAGATGAAGAGCGTGCCACAAATCTATATTGACATTATCCGAGACATGTACCATCATTCGGAATCAATAGTAAGGACCGCCGTTGGCGACACACACCCTTTCCCGATCACAGTTGGTGTCCACCAAGGCTCGGCCCTGAGTCCTTTTCTGTTCAGTGTAGTGCTTGACGTTGTCACAGCGAAAGCCCACGAGCCGTCTCCCTGGCTCATGAGGTATGCTGATGACATTGCACTGGTAGATGAGGACAAGCAAGTATTGGAGCAAAAGGTGAACCAGTGGAAGAGTGTGCTAGCGAGGGGTGGTCTGATGCTAAATGTTGCGAAGACCGAGTATATGGCCTGTGGCAGTACGGACCCCGAACCCATAAAGATAGGCGGAGAATCCGTTATCAAGACGGAAAAGTTTAAATACCTCGGGTCCGTACTGCACGAGTCTGGTACGATCGACCACGACGTCAGAGCTCGAATAAACGCAGCTTGGGCCAAATGGAGGGAAGTCACCGGGGTAATCTGTGATCGCAGGATACCGGTAAAATTAAAGGGCCTTGTGTACAAGTGCATCATCCGACCAGTCTTATTGTACGGCAGCGAGACGTGGCCAGCTCTCGCGAGACATGTTCAGCAACTTCACGTCGCTGAAATGAAGATGCTGCGGTGGATGTGTGGTGTTACGCGACTAGATCGTATTCGTAACGAGCACATCCGTGGTAGCCTTGGCGTGTGCGATGTAGCGGATAAGTTGCAGGAAAGCCGTCTCCGTTGGTTTGGCCACATTAGCCGCAGACCGCCAGACTATGGTGGGAACCGATGCCTGGACTTTGTTGTCGAAGGCCCCAGATCCCGCGGCAGGCCCAAGAAGCGCTGGCTCGATGTTGTGAGGGACGATTTGAGAGAGCACGATCTCACTAAAGACGACGCTTTAGATCAGACAAAGTGGAGGCAAAGATGTAGGAAAGCGGACCCTGGCATAACTAGGCCGGGAAAACGCTAGGAAGAAGAAGGCTTACCATCCATACCATACCATATTTGAATTTGACTATGAATGCGTAACGCATAATATCGTTCAATTTTATTGTAATATTGTTTTTTTTTTGTTTCTACCTTGTTTATCTTATAAAATACTTTTCGTTTTAAAATAATTGATAATTTGTATGAATTTTTGAACACTTTCACTCGTTCTACATTTTATATTTCTAAGGTAAGGTTAATTTATTTGAAAAATTCGAATTGAAAGCGAGACGTGTCTAAGGCTCGATAAAATCTCAGTCGACTGACGCTGAGCGATTTTTGTGCGGAGGCATTATTGTAAAGTTCTCTTCGGGAGATATCGTGGCGAGGAAATAAAGTATTTTTGAATTCTGTCCATAAATCATTTTATAAAGTAAATATTATGCCGATAAACATTTATAATATTATATTTGTAATATATACTTTTCTTTACAGTAACAGTAAAAGCCTGTTAATGTCCCGCTGCTGGGCTAAAGCCTCCTCTCCCTTTTAAGGAGAAGGTTTGGAGCTTATTCCACAACGCTGCTCCAATGCGGATTGGTGGAATACACATGTGGCAGAATTTCAGTGAAATTACACACATGCAGGTTTCCTCACGAGGTTTTCCTTCACCGAAAAGCACGAGATGAATTATAATCACAAATTAAGCACATGAAAAACTTCAGTGGTGCTTGCCCGGGTTTGAACCCACGATCATCGGTTAAGATTCATGCGTTATAACCATTAGCTTTATAATATCAGGTTATCATCAGATTTATAATATCTTTAAATTTATAATATCAGGTATGATGGATATCACACTTCCTGAATACTTAATGTATGTATTGAATATCATTATTTTAGAATTATTCTTTTATAGATAGTTATATATTTATGCACAAAACGCAATTATTGTTCACAAGCTCATATAATAAAGTGTAATATTCTAGTTGCGGTAAAGGGCTAGTTGAAGTCGGGCGCGCGTCGCGTCGCTGCAAACTGAATTAAAACCTAGAAATTGCTTCACTGGACGATCTTTGATCTTCCCTATCAGCGATATAGTTAAATTAAAGTACTAGACATTTACTTTGTCGATGAAAGCAATATTAAATATTACCTATTTAATATCGCTTTCATCAATGTTAAATGATATGAAGATGAATTTGTTAAGTTATTAATGATTTTTTTATAAAGGGTCATTAATGTATTCATATTTCACAAAGAAAAATATTTTTCATGTGTATTTGAATTTTTTTTTTTTGGTAATGTGATAAGTATGCATATTGCAGAATTAGCACTTTGAAATTTAAATCAAACAGTTTCAACCTCCAAATACAGATTTCATCTTATACAAGAAACCTTTAAAAACAGAGATAAAATAGAGGACATGTTGTCTTACGAAATTAATTAATATTCGTTATGTTTGCAATGCTCGTATCACATACATACGTACCGACTATGAGAGTAATGCTATAAGTGACGCAAGCACGCAGTGGATCGATGCTACACAATACGTGTGTAGACACGTTCAACGTGTACTCCCGATATTAATATTGCCTGACCTCAGCACTAAGAACATATAAGAGAAATTACACCAAATACCAGAATAACAAATCAAACTTCCTAGAGTTTATTTATAGCAGTTGAGTGTCCTTGTCTCTGAGGTTGATGTCAAGTATGACATCCCATAGTTTTCGTCCAGCGGATTCGCTTTAAATAATCTTGTGATAGACGAAAAGACAGACGTGAGAGTCCTAAAGTCCGCGTTAAATTTTAACGCATAAACGCAATGCTAAAAAATAATCAGGTTAGTTTTTACGACCTTTGATTTGTTTTTATCAATCGTCAGTATCTCTGCAAAAAGTTACTTCGGTCAGTGACAAGACTGAATTTGATATGATTATGATTTTTTCGAATAATATTTGTTACTAATATGTAACAAATCTTACCTACTACAATAAGTACCTATGTTTTGTGTCAGCTAAGCTACGCAACTGGACGTTGCTAATGTCATGCTATTCGGTCAGTAAATTGCAATTCAGATAGCATTTAAAATGTATTTCGCTGATTTATTGATTCGTAATATTTAACGAAGTTTACGTTTGCTTCAAATCTTATTAATAGAAAAATGAAACAGTCTGTAATTGTCAATCTTTTGGGCTCTTGTCCCTTTAATTACAAAGTTTTGGAACTTATTCGCTACTGTGCAAGTCCAAATGTGCAATGGAAGCTGTAATAGTGAAACGCGCCTTTGTGAATTGAGCTAATTTATATTATAGCTGTTTGTTATGAATAAATATATATTCATAACAATTATATATATTTTATTTATATATTATTATTGACACTGATGTTTTTTTTGTAGTAAAAGACATGAAGCAATATATGAAGTTCAACTGTCAAAGTGACTGCAACAATTCGGAACAATATCAAATCAAAATATAAGTATTTTATTCAAGTAGGCTCTCACAAGTTGAATAAAAACTCCCAATGATAATATAGAATAACTAAATGAATTTACAGACTAAAAACGAAATAAGAATATTTTATTTTACAAATAGAGAAAGCGTGATACTTTTACTTAATAAATGATTTATTAGACTTTATTATTTTGTAACATTTTTGTCTAACAGACGTCATGAAACAATCAAATACAATGAAAGTAGTAGACTATTCCTCAGAAATTTTCTTATCCAGCGAACGCTTTCTTCGTTCATTGAAATTGCGCTTTATAATGGAGATGAAATATGTCACCGGGCGGTTTATTATGTTTAGACCTTAGTATTTATTTTAATTAACATACCAATATTAATTTGGTAAATATTCTTGGCAGAGTTTTCATGTAATGTAAAGAACATTGAAATTAATGTTATGTACATTACATTCAATAATAATATATTATGAAAGTACATACATATACATATGTCTAGTGACGTGTGTGTGTGTGTTTTTATATGACGTCACGTAATTGTCAACTAAAATATTTAATCTCTGTATAGCTTAACTATTTAAGAGTAATGAAACAATAAAAACTCTTACTCAAGTAAGATTTGAGCGTTGAAGCGTTTCATATCAACATGATACAAACGTCCCATAAAAACGTCTCTAAGCGGTGATTATCAGAAGTTATCTAATTGCCGCCTTAGTTTATTCATACCATTTGTATACTAAGGATCGAAGAGAGAGAGAGAGAGATTAATATCGAATGAATTTAATTTAGACTATAATATAGGCCTGTTTTCATTATTAATAAATATTTGCGCGCCTCAAAATGGGGTCGTGGTTAAAGCTACCTCTTAAATGATAAGTTCATAAATCTATTTAAATCTTAAGTGCCAATAAATGTATAGCACGTCTTAGAACATGTTCTAGAATTAATTTAATCTACGTAACATGCGTTAACGTATACACGGTGCCCTTCCATTTGTTCAGCTTTTAAAGCACTTTAAGCTTTAGGTAAACATCATAAGGGTCACATTCGGACGTACAGTGAGGTGAAGACCGACCCGAGATGCTCTCACTTAAAACCATGTCGAATACCGACATTCGAACAACTGCTTTCAAAGGGGCGAGTTCGAAAGTGGTTTCCAATAATTTCCAATTGAATCCTTTACTATGCGAATTATTCGCCGCAATCAAATACTTGTAGAGCACGTTCCGAATACAGATACATAACTAATAAAGTTAAGCACTTTTATTTTATGAAAAACTTCTGACAGGCCCAGCGGTTTTCAACCGAAGATTGTTTGTTTATGTCCTGGCGAGCACCACTGAATTTTCATGTGTTTAATTTATGTTTTTAATTCATCTTGTGGCTCGGTAGTGAAGGAAAATCATCGTGAAACATGCACGTGTCCTGTGAAAATCTGCCAGTTGTGTTTTCATCAAATTTCCATTAAAGCAACGTGAAGGAATAAGCTTTAAATGTACTCATCAAATGGAGAAGCCTCAGCCCAGCAGCGGGATATTTACTTTACCTTACTAATCTATCTCAGCTTTTCATTTAATACGAAATAAATATATATTATTATAATGTTATATTAAATTTTACGAGGATATAATGGTAGTTTATTCAATTTGATTACATTTCATGTTATAATTTCAATAAATTATTAAGGCACATTTTATAATTGTCCTAAAATGAATTTTACGAATGTATACATAGATAATATTCTTGGAATAATTTTCGTATCATTTTTTGAAGAAATAACAACGTATAAACTAGTAAGTTCATACGAGCTTCCGGGAAAGTCTCTGGTCTCAGTCTCTGGCGCCGGAGCCAGAGGGAATTCGGGAACAATCTAATTGTGGCCGCCTCGGGCTCGCAGTACATTCTCTCGTATCAAGCTGTGGTGCAAATTATAAAATGCAGCTGATAAGTCATTTTTAAAAATATCCGTCTTGAGCTTAAACAACTCGAGTCATATTTTGTTAATGTGTTAACAATTTTCTTTTTCTTTTTTTGCAGGTCAAATGTACGGTAAAGGTTTTGGAACCGGGTAATGTGGGATATGCATAATAAAACCTCTTTGCCCTAGACACGGATAAGAGAGGCTGCGGAATTATTTCAAGACACGCATTCACTGTCCGTCTTGTGCTCCAATCGTGGTACAGCGAAGATCTACTTGACATGGGTGATCTCGCATCCCAGCAGTTTTCGTTAGAATATAAGACAGCGAGAGGCCATGCCAGATGGCGTCCTCCTCAGATAATCGAACTAGTAAGCCAACGAGGCATTACAATAAGAGACATAACAATTTATTTAAATTAGTTAATAGTAAAAAGGATGTAAGCAATATTGTATACAAGTCCTTGGATTATAATAATAAAAAATTAACTAAAGTGTTGTGACATTGCAGCAAAACCCGTTCTTTATTCTTGGTTTATTATTTTAGAATAAATACTTTAATCGCTACAATCTTGTCGCTTGACACTTTTAACTAGATTAAAGATAAACCAGCGTAGACATCTATAAATCTTTTTACATACGAAATAAACATTAATTACTCGCCACCATCCATAAGGTTGTGGTTTCTACAGAACCTACTTATATTTTTTATTTTGATTTGTGAATATTTAGCTAGGAACTGTACTTAGTCAAGTGGTTAGCTTATAGCTTATAAGTTACAGCTGTGGCTGCAAAGTACTGGGTTCAAATCTTGGGTCGGGCTAAAAATATGAAATTAGATTTTTCTCTTAATAAAATCTCAAGAGTTGACAATGTTTGCACTTCCGTGCCTCGGAAAGTACATAAAACTGTTGGTCCTGCATCTGAATTTTTTCGGGTCGTGTCAAATTTGTTTTGGAATGGAGAGTAGACTTGTGTTTGTGCACATATTTTTGCGCGCCCCTCGATGTTGGCTATTCTTCCTTGAGAATACCGCCGTAACCGAAATCGGTCTGGAGGTCATCAATATAATGGTCAAATAAATTCATAATACTAAATGTATTTTGAAAAGTGCCAAAAGTCGTTCGGATGAAATGTATCCATTACGGAAAGTACCAAGCCCCAAAAATATACTATTATGTTTCACTTAGCAATATAATTTAATTAATTAATTTATAAAGGTATATAATCATAATTGAAAACTGGCAAATTATGCAAACGGCACAGAATTCAGGCACTTTTGTTGAAATTTTTTAAAAATAAAAAATTCGAAATGAATTATTATTCACTTTATGCTACATTTTATAATTTTCGTTAAATTATGTATTTTATGAAGACGGAGTAACTAATGCGCGAATTATATTCGAAATTACTTTATTGTTATAGTAATTTAAGTGAGCTTATTAGTATATTTTATTTTTTGTGGTAAGTGTATGCTATACTATGTAGTGACCAAACTTTATAAGACATTGTAATTCGTAGTTAACAATCATTAAATATGTATATTTGGTAACTATTGCACTAATATATGTTACTCCAATCCCCGCGTGTTTTTCTTGTATACTTATAACATCTTTAAAATATTTAGAATAACACACGGAATCCTTTCCAGGCTTAAGTGGAACGTCATATTTTACATATTTCTGTCTATGCCAATTGATATAAATATTGTTTATATAGGGAAGAATCGAACCTGCAACCCCGGAGCGGAAGGCTGGGACGCTAACAACGGCGCCTACGGACCAGACGGAAATCTAATCGAGATCGCATTATACGTTTAAGCATAACTTCAGCGGGTATATAGATTTGTAATATTTCGCAAGTATTATTTTCATTATGAGTGGACTCAGTATCGTCCTACCTAAATAATCCTGGTGATATTCCATTTCGAGGAAAAACGTATACAAGACGGTTGCAAGTGATTTATATGGAAATATATTTTTGGCTGTTTCTGACTTGCATTTAGATATTTTGAATGCGGTACGTTGTGTGTGATATTTAACTCATAACGCATATCGTATTATTGCAGTATTTATTTTTTTATATGTAAAGTGATGCTTTAAAAATAAAATTTTAATAATTTGGATGTTCTAAATTTAATTAAAATATTAAGCTGTATTTCTAACGTCTCACGCCTGGTTTGAAGCTTTCAATCTTAGAGGTGAAGGTGGAAAAATGACATTTTGACATATGCATCTTTAATCACTATGTTTTCCGTCACCGCCAAGCCAATCAGTTATAGACACAAATTCAACACATGAAAACTCAGTACTTTGCCTGTGGTTTATTTTTTCATGTAAAAGAGGCAAACCACTGCCCATAGACTTGAAACACCAGAGCGCTTGCAGGTGTATCGTCCTTAAATGTGCGGCTCGTCCACGTGGTGAGGTGGTGACGTCCACTCGACTAACGTATGTATCTATGATATATGTAGTGCTTAGATTGGTGCTTAAAACAAACAAAATGTTACTAAAACGTAACATAATATTGAAAACTAATTTCGACCGAATGTTATTTATTCTAGTGCAGCAATTTAGATCCTCACTGTTCTCGTTCCAGTCTTGTCTAGGAGATAAACAGAGACGTCTCTGGACAAATGTTTAGATTAGAGCGAGCCACTGCAAAGACTAATACATTCTGAAGTTCTCCCAAACGACGTCGGAACAGCTATAGTATTAAGATCAGGATACAATACGCTGTCCAATGTTGTAATACTTGAGTTACGTTCTTTGAATAATTGTTCATTTCTATGTGCTCCTAATATAGTAACGGTTTTATTGAAGGAATATTTATTGCGAATGCGTACATAGGCTTGTAGAATAAGTTTACTGATAATCGTAACAAAACATAGAGTCCCTATAGAGTGTGATTTGAAGGAGTAATTTTAAGAGGTTTGCTAGATAAGCTATGAGAAATTTTGAATTGCAGCTAGATATCAAAGTTTGGAAGCGTTTTTATTTTAGAAGACAGATGCAACGAACAACGGATACGAAAATGTAAAAGACACAGACTTTGTTTCTTTGTTTGCTTAATTCTTATACTAAGCACACGCTTTGGACTATGGGTCTACATGTATTGCACATTTTTTTGATAATGTATCAGAAGCGTCAAAAAACATGAAATGAGAATTAGAAATCATGTGGTTTTACTTAAGCGTTCGTCAGATCAACTAGACGGTGTTAATACCTTAATGACATAATACGTACTACTCTTGATTCTATTATATATATAGGACATTATAAAACACTGAATTCGTATTCGTTGATTTCCATTCGTAATATATATATTTAATTGAACATAAACATACTTGATTATGTATTTTATTTGAAAACACATCACATTCAATTTTATCTTCTAAGATGATATAATTCAATTGCGTTAACGAATATTTTGATTCTAAGCAAATCACAAGATATCGTAACTATAAGCTATAAATCGTATAATACAATTTTAATATAAAAAACAAAATAGACAAGACTCTTTGTCACTATACGCAAAAACGTAATTTAGCGAAATTTCATTAAAGCCACGCTGTTTTTTTTAGATCGAAACATTTTTTAATCTCTTTCCGCAGATGCACTTAAAATCCCATCACATTAAGCGATTAAAGCGATTGTTGTTGAACGCTTACAACATCAGACTTTTGTCGCTTTCGTGAGTGTGTGTTTGCGCTGTGTCAATACATTACTTGTAAAAATATCCAAGTTGATTAACGATCAACACACTCGTTAATGCTTAAGTTATTTACGAAATAATAAAAGCCATTATAGAATCAAAATAAATTTTATTCAAGTAGGTTTTTTCTTACAATCAATTATCGTCATATCATAAATCGTCATTTTATATTAATCGGCATTTAAACATATTATATGCTTATATTTCTAAATATGACAAAAATATAAAATTAAAATAACCGGTTCTTTTATTACTTGAAAATCGGCTGTGATATAATATACTAAATACTTTCCAACAATAAATGTATTTGTGAATATATGAATATCGCTGAACATTATAACTTCCATTTATTGAATGCTTATTATGAAATGGACGAAAGCTGATTATAGGATTTACGTGTTATCTATGAATATCGCTCGATGTATCGATTACAATTCGTTTACAATAAATTGAAAATGTCCGCTTGGAATGAGTTGCGGTATAATTATGGCGGTAATATTAGTATTGTAGAGTAAAGCTTCAGTATTGAAACAAAAATATTATTTTATATTTACGATAGTTACTTTTTACTTGATTGCTGAATAGTAAACGTAAAAATTGGTCAATACATCATAAGTATATAGACGAAGTGAATTTTGTTATTCAATACCACCGTTGCCAAATTTTTTGTTAATTTAAATTGTAGGTGGAAGAGTAAATGGGACATCTGATGGTAAGACACCAATGATGATAGAAATTGGCGGTGGAAGAAATGGCCCTACCAACTTTGGGCACTAAAATGATATTATATCCCTTGACCATATAGTTACATTGACTACTAGGTAGGCGGACGGGCAAATGGGTAAACTGATGTTAAGTGGGCAGCACCAGTAGTAGTACCAGTAACAGCCTGTTAATGTCCCACTGCTGGGCTAAGGCCTCCTCCACTCCCTTTCAGGAGAAGGTAAAGAGATTATTCCACCACGCTGCTCCAATGCAGGTTGATTGAATACTCATGTGGCATAATTTCATTGAAATTAGACATATGCAGATTTCTTTACGATGTTTTCCTTCACCGTCAAGCACGAGATGAATTATAATCACAAATTAAGCACATGAAAATTCAGTGGTGCTTGCCCGGGATTGAACCCACGATCATCTGTTAAGATTCACGCGTGCTAACCACTGGGCCATCTTGGCCATATGGGCAGCACCGCCCATAGATAATGATGATCTAAGAAATATTAACTATTCCTTACATCAAATGCACCACTAACCAATCTTGAGAACGAAGATGTTTTGTCCCTAGAGCTTGTAGTTACTCTGGTCCGCTCATCCTTCAAACTGAAACGCACCATTGCCAAATAGTCCGTTTAGCGGTAGAATATCCTTAATGATGCGTGGTACCTACCCAAACGGGCTTGCACAGAGTGCATAGTGCAACAATGAAATGAAATAATTGGACTTGTATGGATTTCACAAATGAAATCCATACAAGTCCAATTATGTTTAGCACTCCAGCGTCCAGCGCATAATCCGGCACGGCTTGATTGAATCGCGACACGACTACTCCAGTTTATGCCTGCCTGCTCTATTATTCAAACTTCTGCCTTAGACGTGGCCTCATTGTTAGCGAAGTATTTTTTTAATTTCAAATACCTATTTGATAGGTAGGTAGACTGATAAATGGGCCATGACAGTGTTAACCGTCACTCACATCACTAATATGCTACCACCTAAGATGTTATATCCCTCGTTCTTGTAAAATTATAGAATTGTTTATTTTACTAGTTTTGTCTGTGTTATCTTTATATAAAAGTGCATTTTCAAGTAAAAAGAAAATTTAATTCTTGTTTCACAAGCTTGATTAAATACAAGTTAATCTTAATAAATTTAAAACACAAGACGAACTAAAAGTAATCATATAAATACTCCGTTAGTCTTTATAACTGCGATCTTGCACATATTTTGTTTCTATTTGATAAATGACAATAATATGCACTATGTTAATAATAATATTTTCATTGTTTTCTCCCGCTATTAATCCGACGCCGCCCGAACACCATACCCCAATGAATATTCAGTCACCACTCATCCTCTTGCATCGCGGCATAAACAATCTCAAGAATACAGCCACAAGCAACCACAGTGACGTTGACAAGGGCTCGGATCCTTCGTCTAAAATAACTGCAGCGATGAAACCTGCAATTCGATTATAATATGAATGGTGGGCTTACCAGCAGACTGAGTAGGCTTAAAAAAACAGTCACCCCATAAATTGACTGTTTTTTTTATGTTGTTACAACTGAAGTAGCGTAACCATAAAATGAGTTTTAAGATCTTACCGATGTTTCCAACCATTTCACTTACATGCAACCTTTTCTTTTCACTTGCACGTACATAAGCTATTTTTTGTGGAATCTCAATAAGGAGATAAAAACTCAATAGCCTATACTTGAAAAATATGTAAATCCATTTCTTAAAATACGATTGATCTTCAAGCCTCTTTATTTATTTAGTTAATTAGCAATACGTTTCCCCAATATAGATCATTAGATTATCCTACAAGTCATGATTCATTAATGGGACTTTAATGTATGGGTAGTTGGCAATTTGGCCCGAGTTAATATCAGAGTGCACCGTTATATCCTACTACCAAAGAGGATTAAATTCTAGTGCAAATGTATGAGCTATTTGCATTCCAATATCTAATTCTACCCATTAGGTAACTTACATTACACATTAATTAAATTTAGCCCAAATAACCTTCAAGTAGCGTAACATAATATATCTTTAAGCAATACTTTTTTTTTTGCAAATTACATTTAATAATTTTGCACGATACAAAAATATAAAAACATTTGATGTTCTATATTAGTATATTGAATTAAAATCCATTCTAATCTTACTAAAAACCGACATAAAATTACCCAAATTCCGAACTAAGTATGGCACAAAAATTATATTATTTCAAGGAGCACAGCCTTACAACTCATTACCAAAGAAATTTTAAATGCGAATTCAATCAATATATTCAATAAAATATTAATATAGTACTTCATATTTAATGTTATTTCCTATGTTTAAGTGGACTTTGTTCTTGTTTTTACGAAATAAATGTCTTAAGCCTTAAACATTAATTGGAGGTAAACATCATAAATGCATGTACAAGATATTTACATAATTAAAACTGAAACAGTATTCTTTACGTCATAATAACTTGAAGTGTCGGTCGAACGAGAAAATGTCTGCTATAAAAAGAATAAATTATAATTATTGATCATGATTCTTACTTCCTTTATCAATAAACTATATATTTTTAAACTCTTGATATTTTTATACATACTTTGTTTGTACTCGATTCTATTCATCATAACGGATTAAATTCACTCGTTTATTTTTTTGACAGTACAGTTACAAGTGGAGATCATAAAAGCATTAAGAAGAGATGATATAAATATGATATGCCATACTGACTATACAGATTACGATAGACCGATTAGTTTGTATTGACATACATACACTGAAACATAACTAAGTAAGCATGTTTCTCAACAATCATCATTCACAGCCTGTGAATGTACCGCTGCTGGACTAAGGCCTCCTCTCCTTTTTTTGCAGAAGAAGGTTTGGAGCTTACTCTACAAAACTGCTGCAATGAGGGTTGGTGGAATACACGTGTGGCAGAATTTCAATGAATAAGATAAAAGGAGGTTTCCTCACGATGTTTTCCTTCACAGTCAAGAAAAAGATGAAATATAAACACTAACTTAGCACATACAAATTCAATGGTGCTTACCCGGAATTGAACCCACGATCATAGGTTTTATTAATTACATTATTTTCAGTGAGTTGCAAAAATTAAACCATAGGTAACTAACTGTACATTAAAATGAGTTATTCTAACGTTGGCTTTCCTAAAATATAGTCTGAAAATACAGTTTTAGAAACCTAAAAAACAATCAGTAGAAACTCGTAAAATTAAGAAAGAATTATAATTTGGTTTTTTTTTATTAAAAAATACGTTAAGTATGGGAAAAATTAAATTGTCAGCTTAAGTTTTTGAATATAAATCAAGTTTAATTCTCGAGATAATTTAATTGATAACCATAAATATTGATGTTAAAAATTAAAGACAAAATATAAAACAAACATGCACACTCAAAGCTGAGCCAATGTAAAACTTCTTAAAATTATAACTAGATGGCGCTGACTTCCAACATCGAGTTTCTACATCGCGATAGCTAGATTTTCAATGCAAGTAAGTAGTTATTTTGGTTTTTCTTCATATCGGCTCCTAAGTTCCTTCACTAATGCGTTCATTGTTTCTACCGAAGTACCAATGAATTGCAATTTTTGGCAACTTGCGCTTTTTCCAAGGTTAATAAAGTTAAAACTGAAGCTAAAATAAAGCTTTTTAAAAGTACACGTGAATATACTCTCAGAAACACTCCTCAAGTTTGACAACCTGAGTTGTTTGGGCGACCAAGTTCTTGAAGTATTGTGAAATGTGAGGTTTTTTATAAGTGATCACTCGAAATATTTCGCTTACAAAAATATACATGACAGGAATATAATATTACAATTAATATCATAAATAATCTCGAAAGTTTTAGAAGTGGATTTAAAAACAGAATAATATTTTAAATTCAATCGTAATAAATAAATATTTTAATATCAAACGGTAATTGCTTGAATAACAGCAGAAATAGAAAGCCGTGAATATAGCAACTTGACAAAGGTTCAGTTTAAGAAAGCTACGGAAAATTAAACGAGAGCTACTTAATACAAAAATCTCATATAAATAAAAGAGAGAAATATTTTATTAATAATTTATCCTTGTTCGATACTTTTTTTTATGGAATAAGAAGGCGGACGAGCATATGGGCCATCTGATAGTAAGTGGTCACCAAACGCCCTTAGACATTGGCACTGTAAGAAATGTTAACCATCGCTAACCTTGGGACCTAAGATTTTATGTCCCTTGTGCCTGTAATTACACTGGCTCACTCACCCTTCAAACCCGAACACAACAATACCAAGTTTTACCAAGTACTGCATATCTGATGAGTGGGTGGTACCTACCCAGACGAGCTTGCACAAAGCTCTACCACCAGTAAATTTATAGAAGTTAGTTTTTACAAGCGCTTTATATGACACATAGAAATTTGTGTTAATAGAATTAAATTAATATCTCTTATTTTTATTCATGTACTAGCACTTGGCCCGCGTCAAAATCGAAACTAATTAAACGGGATAAAAAAGCCAGAATATGTTAATTATGTCATATTTTTAGCTGTGTGTGTGTGCTTACAACACACACAACCTTTCATACTTATGATATTAGTGTGATTATTATAATTCTAGTAATTCAAGATAAACTAATATACTGATTTATTGTAATGCCTCCTTATATACAATACTACCTTAGGGTCGCGACTTCATTCGGGTAACAATTATCCATCTTAATTTATATTACGTATATTCCGTTACATTATAAGACAGACGTCTTGAAAAAGTTATGTTTCTTTTTTTTCAATAATAATAAGTACGTAGACATATGGGTCATCTAATGATACATAGTCATCAGTAACTTAGTAACTTAAAACATATCTTTGATTTAAATCAATGTTATTTTAATGCGTATGTTTTTTTAGGCATCAAAATTATAGTTTTAAAAATATGAATTGATAAATATGGTAGTCATATGTAATATTAGCTTGTATTATACGTTGTGGAGTTCAGCTTATGTCTCCATTGACTCAGAAAGTGTGCCAGTTGACTTACTTGAAGAGGTGTTATTAGTCTTCATGAGCTTCTGGATTCCTTAGCTGGATTGGATGGTATTGAGCCAGTCGGTCCAATTTAACATACGTGAATTCCGGTATAAGATTCCTGCAATGCCAATTTCAAGATCTAAGACTGGTACTGTAAATTTCCCGTATTGTAATCACTATTTAAGCCCGACCCAGATTGTAAGCCTACCTTAAAGTGATATGCATTACGAGCGCGCCACTAAATAAGTGAAGCAGTCATAAATATAAACTACATAAAGCTAATAACAATCTACGAAGTTGCGCTGGAATAAGCATCAAGTAAGCCTTCTCGAAATAAATATTAAGTTTATTGTATGAGTGCTGAAGTTTAAATATACACTCGAGCGACGCGCGTATCTTCAGCGGGCAGGCGCTGTCGGCGGCTGATAAAAACTACGCTGAATTGCACAAAGATCAACTAACGTAGCACGAATTACATTTACGCGTACAAGAATGAAAATTAAATTTCAATGTCAACTATATAAAACTAAATTTATGTTTCCTATATAGAACGTTTAACATGGTTTAACGGGTGTATTTACTCCACGCTTTTTCATCGTCTATAGTATAATCTTGCTGAAACATAAAAGTAAAGTATACGTCTGTTGAGGTCCCACTGGTACCCTCTTGCTTGCCCTCCTTATGTGAAGATTTGAAGCATATTTCAATCCAGTTAGGTGGACTTCGACCTCATAGACTTTCAACCGATTCACAAACCTGTATTGACCTTACTATATTTTCTTCCACACCGAGCACGAGATGAATTATAAACACAAATTAATAACAACTAAATTCAGTAGTGTTTGCAGTTGTGTGTTTGATGCCACTGAGCCATCTCAGATTCAGAAACGTACTCGTGATAATATTAATAATAGAATAAAAGATCCGAATACTAAGTGTTTTTGGTTTTCCTTGAGATAATACTTATTTAACTGACTATAAAACTTATGTAACTAACAATCAATTCAAAAACAAGACATCAATAATATTTGTAAACTTATATGTATTAAATTGTAAATTTCACCTATCTGTAAATTAATCTTTGACAGTTAGCGCACGTGCGCCGGTAGACAGTTCCGTGCTCCCTAGAGCAAGCGACTAACTCGGCCGGCATTTGTCGGCTTTGTCTCTCGACGGGTAAACGGCGATTACGGCTTTATTAGCTGTCCCACGACGAATTTTTATCATCCAACTTATCTGAAACTTAAACTACGCGAAGTCGAAGCAATAAGTAACGAAGTTCCCTCCCGGCCACTTGTTTGAATAATATACGTATTTAGTTTTATATTAGTTTGAGGCCGTTGTCTTTATCTTCATAAAATTTATGGATCTACTGGGCAAATATTATATTATATGCATATTTATAATCGATATTAATAGAAATACTTCTTTGATATGGTTGTGTGATAGAAATTTAGTTGTAGCGTATTACAACGCACGCAGAATTATTATTAAACAGAAATACAAATTAGTTATATTATATTATTAAATTTTTAAACAAATCAATAACTCTAAGGCTAATCGCTTGAGGTGTTATGTTTTTTGTCTTTTAAACTTATTTTATATTAATTTACTATTTAACGCCACAAGTGTATCTAAGATAGATACAATTAGAACAGAGTGGCGGAATAAATCTCCGTTATAAATGCATTTTGTTAGAAATCATCACCGCCGAGCACACGACGATTATCAGTGCTTATAATTAAAATTAAAAAATATATATTTGAATTTCCGTAATAATTATAATGGAATCACGATTTCAGAAAAAGTTTTGAGAGTACGTAATGAGAAAACATAATTATATATAACTGTCATTAACATGGGCTGTTGATGAAGTATTTAATATTTATATTACGATAAAATTTTAAAACAGTACAGATAATTTTTTATATTCATCTAAGGTATTTTTTTTTTCAAAATAAAATGTTGTCACGAATGAGTTTATATAATAATAATGTGTTTAAACTTTTTATTTTAAATATAATAAAATTATTTTTTTACCGAAACTTTTATGTACATTTGCAATTTGCTAATACTACCACAATTGCCGCGATACTCAAGAGAAATCAATTTTGTATTGAATTTGTTTATTGGTCGACATTACCTGTATAAATATTACACTCAAACAAATATCCTTCGCTCAATAAGCAGGCGAAACGACGCCAAATTAATTTGCTGGAAACAAAAAAAAACGATCTAAACAAATGCATAATATTAATCATCATACTAGATTTACCTATATTTCAGTCCTTATATATAAAAACAGAATGTCAATTGGTATGCTGCAATTATAAAGAATCTGCCGCACAATACAGCTAGTCTATGTCAAGTCGGCATCTCCCGCCATTTGCGGTCGGCTGCGAGTCGCGCGCGGTCGTGCTACACGCACTACGCCGTAGCTCAAAGCGCTACGCGTATCGAGTGAAGTTTTAATACTTAGTTAATGTGACTGAGTGCTGTGGAATGTTACGATTTGGGACTTAAGTTAACTTAAAAAGTTTGTATCACAAACGTAAGTATAATGATTAGTACATTCTTAAATATTAAGTAATTATTCCGTTAAGTTAAGAAAACCGGTTACTGCACCATTAACCAAATATTTAAAATCTTATAATTATATATATTATTATTTAAGTTATATAGTTTATGATACTGTGGCTATCGTAATAATATGAAACATTGAAATATATCTTCGTTTAGTTGTTTTAAAAACCATGAAATAACAATTACCAAAATTCGTTAATTTACTTTAAACATGTAAATATATGTGTCAACAGTCATTGCTAAAATTATAATTAAATTATCACAAGATTTTCAAATTAAAATTTATTCTTATATAAAATTTAATTCTCTTTGTAATTTTAAGAGCAATTCAAGAAATTCAAAAAAAAATTCATAAGAAATTCAAAAAAAAATCCCATTTTCTGTTATGTCGTCGTCGTTTCGTCTTTTGTCATTAAAATATTGAAGCAAATTTTGTTGCTTACGCTATTTATATTTATATTACTTTTGACATTCAACTTCCTCCAATTTGATTTTTATACATTATATTGTATATAGCACAGAAATAAATAATTTAAAGTATGTAACATAATATTCTACGTCCTTAATAATTAAAAAAATATACCTCAGACTACAGAATATTGTTTTCAAGTATTTGAAATATCAAATTTATTAAAAGCTCGCTCTAAGTTACGAAAAAATAGTATTTTTTAAGGAAATTAACATAATTCATAAAACATTAACAAAAACTATGTTTTATATACAAAATAATATTATATAATATACTTACATACCATATGCTTTTGCTACTGGAAAAATTAATATATATTACTAAATAAACAAAATAATAAGAGATGTTAGTTTGTGGTTTTTTCAACAAAAGTTATGAACTTCTGTCAGATCACATAGACTAGGATAGACTTTTATCAAAGTTCAATTCAATAACGTTTTTATATGTAGTTTATGGAACAATTAAACATTGGGTACAATACATCCTTCGAGGATTAGATTCTATGAAAAAACCAGTAGACACATTTACCTAATAATACTACTTAAACCTACAATACTATAAGTATTAAAAAAATATTAATATAAATAATAATTATTTTTATATCTAAGCACCTACATAGCTTAAAGCACATCCAAAAACGCTTCATCAGTAAATTTCCATTACAGGAATTCGAACAGAAGTTGCTACGATGCCCCCATAAACTACCCACATTTGTATAATATTTATTTTGCAGTGTTCGTTATATTGTATTTTCGATTTTAGTACGTTTTAAAATTAAAATAGAGTACATTTTAATACACTCTCGATTATAATTTAAATAAGTAAATAATAATAAATAAGTGTAAATTTTAATAATAGTTTTTTCTGTAAGAATTTAATTCTAATGAGAAAAATAAAGAATCTTAAACCAGATAATACAAGTCAAATTATTTTAATTTTATCGTAGAGTACGTATTTATTCATTTTCATGTGGATAAATTATCTTTATATATTGTTACCGGTGAAGAGTAAGTGTTTCTAACTATTAAGAAAATAAAAACTCAAACATTATAAGATTCGTCAAGTACACCTTCCAATAGCAACATTTTAAAGAATAAAATAACAACGCTGATATTAAAATAAAAAGTTGAAGGTGGCAACTGGCGTTGGTGCGATTTTGTATGTTTTCAACTTCCTATTTTATATTTGACCCGTACGAAGTTTTTTACTGCTTTACCAAAGTCAATCAGGTACTACTAATACTGATACTATTAAAATATTAAGTTTAAAAAAAAGTTTAAGTAAAATCTTAATCTAAAGTTTTGTATCAATTGTTCTGAAGGTGCGAGATGAAAGAGATTCATGAACACAAGCATTAAGGCAAATTTTTGAGTTAAAGTTAAAAGGAATCGACATATTTGTACTAAAAAATATTTAATTTTTTAATATTATATATAACTTTTAGTTAAATCTAAAAAATAGCTTATAACTTTTCAAAATTATAAAGTATTCAATTAATGTCATATAAAATTTAATTCGACATTTATTGTAGCCAATTAAATGATGATAAAATATCTCGTTTATTACTAGGTACTAGGTACATACTTTTTGAATGAAATACTAATTATAACCATTTTTATTAGGAACTTTTACATGGTTAAGTGGCTTTCAAAGGCTTCAAAATCTATATGATAATAAATGACGTAATAAATTAAGTAATATCAAAAGCATAGCAAACGTGTTTCACAGCGATACATGAAGATTACATAACAGTATTATAAAACATAAGATAAAAAAGATTAAAATTTCGTTCATTCTCAAATTCTTTTTATAAAAAGTAATCAATTTATTTTGTACGTAAAGTAAACGTTAATTAAAAATAAAGTATTTACTAAGTTGAAATAACTAAGAATTTAATTATTGTAATTGCATTAATTAGTTCTCAACGATCGATTTTCAATTACATCGACGATAATTAATACTATTTAATTAAGCTGGAATTAATTAAAGCCGGCATTAAATTTTCGTTTGTCTTTGTAGATCGTTTATCAGAAATGTTTAAATTAATCTCAGAGGAAATATTTTCAATTTAATAGATTACAAAGACAATTAGAAGAATTAATATAAGATTATGTAATTAAAAAAATACCCACTGTTGGGTATAAGCCTCCTTCGGGACTAACAATGATTCACTACGGATTGCTGGTTATAATTATACATAATGGTTTTTTATGTATATTTATATAATATAAAAGCCGAGATGGCCCAGTGGTAAGACCGCGTGAATCTTAACCGATGATCGTGGGTTCAAACCCAGGCAAGCACCACTGAATTTTCATGTGCTTAATTTGTGATTATAATTCATCTCGTGCTTTACGGTGAAGGAAAACATCGTGAGGAAACCTGCATGTGTCTAATTTCACTGAAATTCTGCCACATGTGAATTCCACCAACCCGCATTGGAGCAGCGTGGTGGAATAAGCTCCAAACCTTCTCCTCAAAAAGAGGAGAGGAGGCCTATAGACCAGCAGTGGGATTTACACAGACTGTTACAAATAATGTATATTTTATGTATATGCATACAAATCTAAAGCGTCTGGCAGTAAAATAACTGACGAGTCGGTATCTATGCAGATGATATATCTATCTATAGAATCTATGCGTGGTGCATTATTGGAATACTTTAATACATGCAGATTTTAAGACTATGCTTACTGCCAAAAGTGATAATAGAATGATATTAATTTAAAATTAAAATTCCAATAGTCAATATTGGTTAAATCCATTAAACTGCTAACATTACGAGACCTACGAGATTTACATACATGAAACGTCATCGAATATCGAAACATCTCCAATGAAATTACTATTACAAATTTACTATTATAATGCCAATACTCGTGTTTTATATAATTTATTCTATATAAATTAAGCTAATCTTAAAAGGACATCAACATCCTTACTATTTTTTACTTTATATTACGCAAATTAACACACTTACTGATTTCTTTTCAGTATTTTGAATCCCAAAATTCATCTTAATGGTAGTTTGATTAAGACTATAGAACATAAATTGGTTTTTAATTAATTTATTGTTAGACGATAAAACTTTTATTAGTTTCTCTTTTCGAAAATACATGACTTTGGACGTCATTATGACGTTTTTGTCGGATTTTTAACTATTCTCAAGCTAACCTACTCCAAGTTATCCTAATACTATGTAATAGCGGATGATGGCAATACGAGACGATCGGAGATATTTCGGGCGCAGAACTAGCGGTTTTAAGTGTCTTCCTTGAGTGCCTAAATACTGTCCATTATTAATTCCAGACTGCCTCTATGATATTCACACACCTTGGAATGCACCTCTTGGGAATGAAACGATTGCCTCCAGGTTATTTCAAATTAAAAATATATACATTATATGATTGTTGTATAGAAACTGTAAATGTTGAAATTAAATAAAACAAATCCCACTGTTTCTTTCGCCGGTTCTTCTCAGGTCTGAAGTATTTATTTCCGAACCGGTGGTAGATTTATGACAATCAATAAGTAAGTGTAACTCATCTATATTAAATATATATTTTAAAATTATATTGGCACTGTATCTGTTAGTCTGCAGCCTTATGTCAAATTTATCAAGTTCAAGTGTAATTATTCATCGAATACACAATATGTTTTGTATAAATAATTAAGCTAAGAGGCCATAATATGACTGCAGTGTGAAAGTTTTGACGCGATGCATTCTGTTTAAACTCTAGCAGTCCCTTTAGACGAAACAACTAACTATAACTGAACAGCGAGTGTAGAAACTTTATAGAATTGGGAACCGTTCATATAAATATTTGATAACACAATTTCTCATCCTGTAACGGAGATATGTAATCAATTTGACTTGATTGTTTTCTTATACGGTAACGAAGATTTAGGCTAAGCCAAGGTGCGATTCTTAACTGAAGATTCTGGGTTCGAAACCCGATCAAATAATACTGAACCTTCATGCGTCTAAATTGTTGGTTGGTAAGGAAAACATCGTGAGAAAACCTGCATATGACGAATGAAATTCTTCCACATATCTATCCAGAAACTTGCATTGAGGAAGCGTGTTGATTTTCAAATCTTATCCGAGAAAGCCCTGTTCAAGATCAAGTAACATTGTCAAATATAATCTTAATTTTACTTTTCATTAATAGATGGTGCTAGTTGCGTTTTACATCGCGCTATAACTGTTTATTTTTGTAAGTATAAGGCTATTTAAAATAAAAGTTCAGTAAAGCTATCTGACCTGCAGTACATATTCAATAGTTTTAATTCTAAAAGTAATTCAGTACTACCAGGTAACCTTAAACAAGTCTTGTCCCAACTGTGGGATATGAACATAGAAGTATATTTAGTATCAATTTGTTTTTAAATACAAATAACTAAGTATTTACCGTCGACTTGAAATTGTCATTTTCTTAATAATAAATTGCCGTGTACACAAAAACACTTGGTGGTCCAGAATACGAATACCATACAACAATGGAGACCGTTTAAAAGAATGCCGAGTAATACGGGAATGTTTTGCTTGTGACGTCCAGACGTAGGGGAGCACGAGCGTAAACTTACGCATTGTTGTAAGAAAATCCGGAGCTTTGAATTGTTCGTACTTCTTAATGCGATTGTTCTTTTTCATTTTGTGTGAATTAATAATTTATGAATAAAACATAAATTTAACTTTAAACAATTAAAAGAAAAAAAATGCTATATATATTGCTATATATTTATGTCTGTATTCTAAAAAAAATTACAAATCATAAAAATACAATTTTGTACATTTTAAGCTTTTATTTCTTTATTTAGCCTGTATTTCTCGCATATATTTAAGTCTCTCGTAATATTTCTAAAAGATATGCTTAAAACATTACTTGCAGAATGTTAAATGAAATATTTACCAACATTCAACGTTTGTAATTAATGTTATTTATTTTGATAAGGATAGCTTATGTGCTGTGTTTGAACTTATTTAACGAACGAATGTTTTTTACATTTATTTATTAAAAACAGGTATTAGTTATCGTTTTATATATTTGCAAATCTTTCTTTCTCAGTTTTCATATATCATTAACAATTTGAGTAGCATTTGCTTCGAAAGTGTTCGGATCGATAATCTACTCCACCATTACGTTGACATAATGACTCAAAAAATGTAGTTTTAATATCCGTGCTAAAACTATTAACTAATATACAAGTTTCATATTCATCAGAGTGGTTGATTTGCGTGAAACGGGAAACAAGAAACAAACAAAACGTACCTATTTATAATAATAGTGTGATTAAATAAATTTAAATGTGGAACGTTAGTTCAACACGAGTACGCGCCTCTCCTGGGCTTTAATAACAGCAACGGTCATGTTAGACTAATTGTCCGCCTAACTGATACTAACTATAAATATAATTGCTTATTATTCATAATTTCAAAACAATATCTATTAAAATAGTTTATATTACACAATTTTTATTGCGAAGATTGTAAGTTTAAGTCCGAGCAGATGTTACTATTATACTATTTGCAAGTTTTTAATTTGTGTTAAATGAAGGAAAACATCGTGAGAAACATGAACATCACATGAAATGTGTTGGATGAAAATCTGCCACTTTAGTGCACCATCCCGCATTGGAGCGGCGTAGTGGAATAAGGCATTAGACGAGCACGTTTGTTAATGTAGCAATCAGCAACAGGCTGTTACTTTACTTCAAATTCACTTTACTTATATTTACACTTCTTATGTTGTCGTCTAACAACTAAAATAGTGCTTTATTGCTGCCTACGTGTTTCAAACTTTCTATGTGTCAAAGTTTACATTAAATTTCATAAATTTAGGGTTACGGCTTCTCTTATGTCACCTGTGAAATTCTCGTGACAATTATTTGATGTAAATGAATCGTTACACTTTTGACATTGCGAATTCTATCCGTTCCATTTTCATTAAAATAAAGTTATTTTAATAATAAAATGTGATTTTTAAAGAGAATATGATTGAAGCCGTGACCTCTTGAAATCGATCAAGAGAACATTTTCACTAATAAACTATTTTGTAAAAAGAAAAAAAAATGTATATACTGCCTGAAAGGACTAACGCTTCTTTATCATCTATAATATCTTGTATCGAGTAAAATGCACAATTTACAATTATTAATTGGCAAAGTTGAAAACGACATTAACGGAGCACATATTCGTAGTAGGTTTTTAAATGTTTTTATTTAAAATAGGTAGATAGATAAACATTTGAACTGTAAAAAATATTAACCATCAATAATATCGTCAATGTGCCACCGACCTCGGGAACTTCTTCACGTGTCTGAAGTTATACTGGCTCACAATAATAGTAAGAACTTATTGCTGTTTGTCGGTAGAATATAACTGTGATGAGTGGGCGGTACTTATACAGGCAGACTTGCACAAAGCCTTAACCCCAAATCACATTTTTTATTTATAATAGCCTAACCTTTAATATTTAATGAAAAAATAATCATTCGTTTACAAATTACAATTTTTTTATACCGTATATAGTATAAAAGTATACATATACCTAAAAAAAGTCGACATAAATATTCTATATCGTCACTTTTTTTTCTGGAGTCATTTTTTTACAACTACCGTCCGTACTATCGTCAGTTTAATGTTCATTCGTTTACTTCAAACGACGAATATTTTGTTTCGGATTGAATGTCGAGTAGAAAGTGTAAGCAAAATTTTGATAGTTTGTGCTGCGTTCGTGGACAGTTTATATTTTCAAAAACAAAAAACAAAAAAAAAACCATTGTTGATTCGTTAAGAACATATCTTCTTTATTTTTGAGTACCTGTTGCAAAACAAGATAAAAAGTGGGTGCCTCATGTGTTTTGCGAAAGCTGTAGAATCGGTTTACTCCAATGATCATCAGGAAAAAACATGTACCTTCCATTTGATTCACCAATGCTATGGAGAGAATCTAGTAATCATAAAAATGATTGTTACTACAATGACTAATGATTGTTGTGTATTGTTGTGTTACGAAAACAGTGGGGTATAATACAAAAAATAAGGCGAGTATTATTTATGCCGAAGTTCTGTCTGTTACTAAGCCCATTTTACATTCAGTCACATCCAGTTTGCTTTGGTAATTCGTGTGCAAATATACTGGAAGATGACAAAATTTTGTGAAGGTGCTTGACGAAAAAAAGTAAAAATTACAAAGAAGTTGTTGCCGATTTATTGAATTTTCAATAGGTGGGAGTAAACATGTCATTAAAAATTCATTCCCTTCACTCACATCTGAGTTTTTTGTCTGAAAACCGGATAACACTACACATAAAAATAGTTTTTTTTTTGTGAAATTGAATAAAAATATCATTATTATAGATACAAATACCTAAACATACAACAAAAGATTATAACAACAAAACTTTTCCCATTCACAGGGCAACATGGGTTTCGCCGGAAGCTTGGCTTTCCTACTGCCGCTGCTGCTGTCCGGTAAGTCCTTTCATCTTTTGTCATGTGCCCCGGCTCGGGGCTTTCTAGTTACAAACTACTCGCTTATTGGGGCATATCAGTTTTAAGCGTCGAACTCGAACACATTGAAATTTGTTACATATTTGTTCGTGTGAATATTACTTTACACTAGTTTGTGGTATTATAATGGTCCAAGAAACTGAAAGTCGAGTGCTTAAGGAAGGCTCAATTTTCTAGTACTTACAATACTTACCGTATTTAGTAGGTACACGAAAATATCGTGAGGAAAAATGAATTTATTGGATGCAGTTAAACCACGTGTGTTAACCAAAGTTAACTAAAGCAACTTAGTGATACAGGCCGTCGTCCAGCAGTTTGATATGGGAAGAAACTTCTTATCTCTCCTTATAACAATGACTTGTATATAAAAAGTAAACTAAAAGCGTGTTAATGCTACGTGCTGCGTTAGGGGCTCCTTTTCTTTTGAGGACAAGGTTTTGGAGCATATTTCACAACACTTTTGATCTTTTCATCTTCATTTTTTCGTCCGCCTACCTGTAACAAAAAAAAAACTACTCCAATGCGGTTCGGGGATGTTGCATATTTCCAATCGATACATACAGGTTTCCTTCACCGCCAGTAAAATATGCAGTAAAACGCAAAGCACATGCAATTTCAGTGGTGCTTGCCTGGATATGAACCTGCAATCATCGTTTAAGATTCACTCGGCCATCTCGACATAAAGTTTGTAATTTATTGCAATTGTTTATATAACAAATAAGCAATTTAAGTTTTGATACTTTTATTTAATAGTCAATTAAAATATTTTGCTGTATTAGTAAGAAATGAACAACGGTCGCTAAACGAGAGCAGATACATCACAATACACCTGAAATATTCGAATTCATCACTTATGCCCATAAATTCTAGATATAGTTACTTACAGCCATATCAGATAAATGTTTTACCATTTAAATTCCAATAACACAATACCGAAAAAAAAATTTATTGCAAATTTTTTTTTTGAATCACACAATATAATGTTTCTTTTTTATATAATAATAACTGCTATAATATTTTTGTAGTACTGGTATAAAAACCAAATTAAAATATGAAATATATTTTCATAGCATTCATTTTACGAGTTTCGAATATTTAATAAAGTATCTAGTAGTATTTGCTTGAGACCGCACTTACATTTAAACAACGGACGGTATAAATTTTTCTTGTGAAATAATTACACAACTTTTTACCGTATCACAGATGTGTGTCAATAGTAGCAGTTGGCTTACACACTCGACCGCGAACGCGAGCCGCCGTGTCGTCACAGAGGCTGTAAGAGCTATTACTTTCTAAGCGCCTCATTGTCATCAACCTTTTGACATCACAAGTCAAAAAGAATTACCATGTTATATACATACTATTATAGAAACTTAAACTCGTAATATTATCGTTGATTTATTATTTTTGGTATATCGTTTACAAATTTAATATTTCTTTATTTTATATGATTAAAAGCGAAGAAGGTCCAGTGGTTAGAACACTTGAATTGTACTCGAAGATTTTGGTTTCAAATTCGGCCAAGCTCCACTTAAAACTGAATTTTCATAATTCATCTCACTCTCAGCTTAGAAGGGCCGTTGTGAGAAATCCAGTGTACATAATTATGTTGGATGAAAATCTCTCACATTTGTATCGAACAATAGTCATTGTTCCAGTGTGTACGTGATGTATTAAGCTCGTACACCTTTTCCTCAAAAGGAAAGGCAGCTTTCGCCTAGCTGTGGAACTGTTGCAGTCTGTTACTTAATTATTTTATGGCGTTACCTAGCTTGACACGCGAGACTCAAAAAGGAATTAACGAAATTCTATTAATTGTCAAAATATGATAACTATACAAGCTACCTTATAATCGTTATTATGCTTTTTTGCTTCGCCGTACTCGGGTAAAAACTGTAACAAAATCTTACGTCTGATTATTATTTTTTTTAAATCATTTTTGATTATCTTACAATGTAAGTAAATTGAAAAAAATCATTGTAACAATAAAATACAAAAAAACTAGTACTGTTTTACCGTTTAAAGTAAAAGAAAAATCCTGGAAAGCATAACTGTTCGTACAAGAAGTGTTTACAAAAAATACAATTTCAAGCTCTGTTAAACTAATAACAAAACAAACTTGCTTCCCATTAAAGTTGGGGCTAATTTCCAAGACTAAAGAATATGAAGTTTCAAGTGTAGTGAGCTGTATCGTGTTGAACTTGGGGTTAGTTTGAAATGCTTTTATATAATTACTTCCTTACAGGACTAGCGCTACGATTGAGATAGTATAATGTGACTTAGTGGATCAGAATCCACATTCAGTACAGGTGAGAGTACTACATTTCATATAATGGCTTTTCAAGTGTTGGTAAGAGCCTACTTGAATATTTAATTACGATGCGATTTAATTACGAATGATGATAAAACTCTCAGCTAGAATTTGAGAACGTTTTCAAATGTCACATTTCAAAATAAAACAATTCTGACGCGACAGGAATTATACACGAATCTAAATTTTTATCTGGACGTTGTGTGACTGTGACCTTAATTTATGACGTCATAAAGTTCGCTGTGTATAACAACTTCGTATGAAAGTTTAATAAACCATTCATTTAAAATTTTTAAAAAAATACCCTTTCATTTATATCGATAAAAAATATTCTCTACTTTTTTGTAATTATATCGATATTCAATCGTGTGATTGTAAGGCACATCACTACACGTTATATAGACAATGGGAACATATTCAGCGGGATTTATGTCTGTAGCAGAGATAAGCCGCGCGGCGATCATCGTTGCAATATAACAATATCAAACCATTTCAGAGACCATAAAATACGTCACATCGTTCTAGAACAAACCGCTTACGTTTAAACTGCTCGCGTTCGCTCATATTTGATTTAGTTAACAATGTATTACATATTTTTACGTCTAGTGGCGCGGTCAGCTTGTAAACCGAATCGTACGCCGTGACGACTTACGTACACTGCTTTGTACTCCCTTCTGTGTGCGTGGCCTGTACACTGTATACTTCGCTCTTTTATATTTGATTTTTATTTTATTAAGAAAACTCTGTTTTATTTATTTTGCTACATATTTATTCTTTCTTTCTTTCTGCCCTTATCCCACTATGTGGGGTCGGCACAACATGTATTTTCCTTCCACTTCTCTCTGTCACTCGGATCAAATATCCCATGTGTCGCTTGTGCCTGCAACTAAACTGGCTCACTCTTTGTTCAAATCGGAATACACAATGACTGCGACGTACCCAGACAGGCTTGTACAAACGCGTACTAACACGTAAACTCACACGATTATGCGTAGATTAAAACATTTTTTTAATTCATTTGTAATAATCAACTTTAATAACTAGAACATTCGCATTTAACATAATGCATATGTTTTTTTTTTTGTTTACATTAGCAAATATAAGAAATATTAGTAATTCCTTACATCGCCAATGTCAAACAAAGGAAAGTTATGTCCCTTAGTAGTAGGTAGTACAAGTACAGTACGCCAAGATTAATCGGTAAATGTTTGCTACAGTAAGTGTGGTATCTTAGTCAAATACTAATGATGCAGGTATTTGTGCATGTTTGTATTTGGACAGGTGTTTCGAGTAAACGGAGTCAGCTATTAGAATGTTGTACATATTCGTGATTCGTATCGTAAATAGGAACATCCTGTATTTGTTCCATTACTAATCATTACCTAACTATACTTTTAGCGACTGCAACGAAATAAATTATAATCACAAATGAAGTAAACGAAAACTCAGTTCTGCTTGGCCTGTTTTAAATTACTTATCTATAGTTAAGCTCAGCTTTCGTAGTGAAATGAGATCCAAACCTTCTTCTCGAGAAGAGAGGACCTTAGCCGAGCAATGACACATATATAGGATGTATTACATTATATTACATTTTAACAATAAATAATGAGTATTTGTTTGTACTATCTGATCTAGTTACTAGACAATAATGTTCTTCAGACCGATTTCGGCCACGGCGGCCAATCTCAAGAGAGATTAGCCAACTGAGCAGGACATATTATACTGCACAAGTGTGTGCGCAAACACAGGTGCACTCTCTATTCCCTAACTCTTATAATTCGATGGGATGGCGATCCGGCACGATCGGAAAGAGTTTAGGTGCAGGACCAACGGATTTAATGCTTTCCGAGGCACGGGAATGTAGACACTTTCAACTTCTAGACTCCGGGCTGCTACTAAGAATTTTCGCAGAGAAAAACCCGATAATTGTTTATTGGCCCGTCCTGGGAATTGAACCCAGGACCTCCGGGTCTGCGGTCTTACATCAAGCCGCTAGGCCAACGAGGCAGTCACTAGACAATAGTAACAAATATAAACAATAAAGTGTATTATTTTAGATAAAAATAAACATAACAACTACTATATTTACAGTTTAATCATTTGATTTCTTTCTTTTATACCATGAATGTTACTTAAGACACCATTGTCATGGCGTCACATTGCTCAAACGATGGATATAGGAATCTTGTATTAAATTTATACTTAGGCCTATATATAAATACAAACACGGTTTACGTAAAAATATATCGAAATAATATCAGCCAGAAATGTTATATAGTAAGTTTAATTCAATTCGCAAAACCAACTCAGATTTGCATTACGAAAGCGAAATATAATTTGCGCTCAAATATCACATACATAAATCAACGTATCATCCAACGCGTATATCAAAGGTTCATGGTTGCCCCCATCGGCAATCATATCTCGACCCCTTTAAACAGTGCCATTTCATAATGCATATAAACACGAAGAGCTCAACATTTTCTGGTCATACGTCGCGGCGTTGGCCCACTTTTTAATTACATGCATCACACTACGAGTGCAGTTTTAAAAAGGATTTCGAGCATTTTTAGTGAAAACAGCGCACGTACGCCGTTTGTTTCGCACGGATATTAAAACGTATGATCAATGGACGAGTTTTGAAAACATCGCTAGAATGAATGAATTTACAGGTTTAGCGTTTATTTTTTAGTTTAAAGCGCTTTAAAGCGATATATGAATACATGATCAAGTCCGAATGCAAAAGCTATTGAGCTTTAAAATACAAATATTCATATCAGAAAAACTGATGAAATACCAATATGTTTTGTCCGACACACGGTCTAGTTTTTTTTTTATTACAAATATAAAAAAAAAAACATTTTTTTTAAATACAAGTTGCAGTGTATGCGAAATAATCATCACTAACTCTCCCTTATTTTATTGAAATGTCTAAATGGTAATGAACTGGCGTTATTTTACTGCCAGACGCCAGTTTTTCCTTAGTAGGTGATTGAGATACAAAACGATACACGATTGATGGATTCGCCTTTGCGACAAAACTCCATTTATTATTGCTGTGTTTTTCTGTAAGAACTATACACTTCACGGGTGAGTAAGAAGTCCCGTGAAACATTGTCACTTATGGTGATATACTATTTTGAAGAATATTTTCTTGAAATGCGAATGATTATGTCGTTATGGTCAAAATCGCGCCAATTTCCGATACTTGAAAACCGTTTTTTGAGCTTCGAGTTTGTTCTTACAGAATAGACCTGCTGTTTGAGTTGGTTCTAATTTATTCTTACAGACCAACATGGCTTGTATATTATATAAATAATAAACAGACACCAAATTTATTTGACACTCGCTGATTATAATCACGTGTTCATATTAATTAAGGCAGCGATTTCGCTTCGGATATAACGAATTAATTATAGTAAAGCAGTTCGGTTCGTTCCATTTTATCCGCGTGTGAAGAGATGCGTGATATCCGCATCAGTGGTTCATGTGGGCGAGCTGCGCTGATGTATTGCCGATTTATTTAAATATACTGCATATACGTGCTGGCAATATTCATTTTACTTATTAAAACATAACTATAATACGAAATTCTGGTATTTATTCGATCATACTGCTGTTTTACAATGAGTTTTACTTTTACTTTTACCGGTGGTAGAGCTTTGTGCAAGCTCGTCTGGATAGGTACCACCCACTCATCAGACATTCTGCCGCAAAACAGCAGTACTTGGTACTGTTGTGTTCCGGTTTGAAGGGTGAGTGAGCCAGTGTAATTACAGGCACAAGGGACATAAGATCGTAGTTCCCAAGGCTGGTGACGCATTGGCGATTTAAGCGATGGGCAACATTTCTTACAATGCCAATGTCTAAAGGCGTTGGTGACCACTTACCATCGGGTGGCCCATATGCTCGTCCACCTTCCTTTTCTATAAAAAAAAGAGAAACTAAAATTTAAAGGGAAACCATAGGATTTATTTATTTATTAGTATGGTGATCGTGAAGGCACCAACTGATACATTTATGCCGTATTTTGTTTTTGTATCGATAAATGTCCTGCGGGTAGATAGACCATTCGTAAAGTTTTAAATACGTTTTAAAAACAGTTTTCTTATTACAAAATTGAGATTTGAGTACGTTTGTGTAAAATACTGGAAACACCTGACGGTTATTGATGACTATCTTCCAAATATTGACGGTGAACTGTGGAACTTAACAACTAAATGAGTGTAATTGTTTATACTATTTAACTTCCCGGTTTCATTAATGTTATTTGTGGCGGAACTCTCGAGATGTTTCAAGAAGAGCTTTCCGTAATTATCGAGCTTTGCATCGCAACAATCCATCGGCGACCGAAACGTTTAATAATAGTAACCAATATATGAATTTCATCAACCGTACCGTAACCGTAACAGCCTGTGAATGTCCCACTGCTGGGCTAAAGGCCTCCTCTCCTCTTTTTGAGGAGAAGGATGGAGCTTATTCCACCTCGCTGCTCCAATGCTGGTTGGTGGAATCCATATGTGGCGAATTTCAGTGAAATTAGACACATGCAGGTTTCCTCACGATGTTTTCCTTCACCGTAAAGCACGAGATGAATTATAATCACAAATTAAGCACATGAAAATTCAGTGGTGCTTGCCCGAGTTTGAACCCACGATCATCGGTTAAGATTCACGCGTTCTTACCACTGGGCCATCTCGGCTCTCATCAACCAAGGGGGCTTAAATGTTATGTTCCTACAACGCATATCTGAAATCTTCGATAAATATTATTTCTGTTTAGAGGTGAAGTTATTACCGAGCTTGTAACTTAGACGGGTTTTAACAAAGATTAAATATTTTTTTTTTATTTAACAGTTTCATTCTTACATTACATTTATTTGTGAATGAAACACATTCACAAAATTACAACAACAGTGAAACTTTAACATACATAATAACATTGAATTTTTATAATAGTTAGATTTAAATGATATTTTAAAGACATGGGCTAAAACTTCTCGTTATTTTTTTATAGTTTATTATCAATGAAATCTCAATGAATGAAGTTGGCAAGTTTATACTCCCATGCCTGAAAAACGTGTTCAGGCTTGTAGGCAGTACTTGATATTGTTGAGTTCCAGTTTGAAGGGTGAGGGAGCCAATGTAATGACATGAAAGAAAACACAGAATAAATATATATATATATATTATTATTACAATAATAGCAACAAATAATATACTATGCGCGGTACGCACAAACAAGGGAATAGTGAACGCCGGCAGATAAGGGTGCATGACGGCATCAGAGATCGGTATGTCATTTTTTCTTAGAAATACATACATAATAATAAATAAAATAAGAAGTGTTAGATATATTACTTATCCTTATCCGTCCATCAAACATTTAACATTAGCGATGTATTTTTGCTTCAAATTGAAATAAATAATATCGCGTAAGAAAACAAAAGGATCAACTTCAAACCTTCAACTCAACTTCAACTCAAACTTCAACATAAAACCTCATTCGATTTATCGATTAGTTACACCGTTTTAAAGTCGGCTACAGAGTATAATAGAAAATCTTCATTAAAGTATTAGATTGGACAACGGTGATTATGTACATTGAAAATATTTTATCAGCGAGTTAATTAATTAGTAAAAGTTGCCCGTTCTAGATCGTTCTATGCATCGCATGAAGTATCAATTAATATCGATATGAGAGTGCGGGCTCTGCGGTGTTTTGCCGCTTCACTCGTTTTCAATCACCGCATGTTTGCATGTTCCGTGACCGCCATCTTGTGCCGCTGACCAATCAACGGTTAATATTATAAGCTGGAAGGTAGTCTTTATTGCAAATAATATATTTTTCAATTCTATATTCAACTATTATATTTATTAATTTATTTTTGTATAAAGTGAAAATGCCATCAGGTTGGAGAAAATACCTTGATCAACAAAGAAGGATAGATAGCCAGTCGTTTCTTTTTTATTTTAACTGGACCATTTCAGCCACGTCGTCCATTCCACTAGCCTGCGCAGAATATATTTTAATTGTGTATATGCGTGCGCAAACATAAGTGCATTCTTTTAGTCTCATAATCCAAAACGACAGATCTGACACGATCGGAAATAGCGCACAGGATCAACAGGCTTTATACGTTCTCACGATGTTTAAATTCCCATGGGAATTTAAACATCACCACCAGCTTTTAAAATCTTGATTACATTTTTAAGCTTCTTTTCAATAAAATAACCATTTATTTGCCCGATTCGGGGCTCGACTGGAATCCAGAACTTGTAGCCTCATAAGTAGGTTAGACTTGTGTGTTTTTTGTTTTATAACAACCGTTTTTTTTTTACATATTTTCTGAAGCTTAAGAGTGCCAGAGGATATTTGAATCTGGGATTAAAATCCCTGATTCGGTCCCATCATTTCTTCGGATCATAGTATACAAAATATTTATCACGTTGCGAAAAACAATATTTTTAATTAAAAACATAAATAAAAAAGTAACGATTGAGGCTTACGATACAAATTTATTGCTCATAACTATTTTTAATATCGATAAATCTTTCGTCCACATACAATGTATCGGGAATGAGAGATTTATCATCAAGGGTTCGAAGGGTCTCTAAATATTTGTCGCGTGATTGAATTTGTTTTTTATAGCGGTCCCTAGGACCGCACCCTGCGGTATACTGTACTTGCATACGTATTCGGTTTACACAGGGTGTTCGGTTAGAAAGTCGACTTCAATAAAGCAATAAATATTTCAATTAAAACAAAATCATTACATTCGTTATTCAAGTAGGTTGTTATGAGCACTTTTAAATTGTCACGTTATAAGATCTCTAATGTAAAGTACCACCCAAGATCGAATTATTGATTCGGCCGTGAGGAACCGGTATAAAATTCAGTAGCTACCTACTATTTTCTAATTAAGTCACATATATATAGTAACACATACAGATATATTTATTATATTAATAGTATATATTAATTTATTTGACAGTGAAATTTATATAATTTATGAAAAAAAAAATGTAATTTTTTAAACTTCGTTTATCATTATTATTTTAACAAAACATTTAAATTTCTTAAATGGAAATATTGTAAAGAAATAAGAATTTTTTTATTAAGACGAATAATTTGATATTATAACAATTATTATAAATGCCGATAGCAATTATTGACTCGGCGGTGGCCCAGGTATTGTGACAAGTTAAAACACTATTAATTTATTGTTTACATACACTTAGGTAATCTGGCAAAGTAATAATACAAACATCATATCAAACTATATTGTTATTACCGCACACATGTACATAAGCCTAAATCAATTGTTGTGGTAAATTTAAGATTATTTAGGTCAATATTTGTAAAGATACTTTGAAGTTACAAAACATAAGAGCTTTAAACCATTTCGCGTTAATAAAATATTTAATTTATAATATTTTATGTAGTAGCGTATCTAATTAAATTAAATATGTTATTATTATAAAATCTTAATAAAATATACATTATTCAAGAAATTATTTTTTGTGTTGCTATATTTTCTTAGTTTAAGTCGTTAATAATTTGCATTTTGAGAAAAACGATAATAATTATATTTACAAGTGTTTGTATTAATGTGTAAATAATTGTCAGACTACGAAAGCTACCAAATACGTGTATATCAGTAAATCCTAGCACCGCTAAAACCGTGTATCAGTCGATGTACAATATACTTTTTATTCTGTACACAGAGAGGTTTCTCAGGGGATAATCAAAGGAGAATATTTTCCCATCCAAAGTCCAATTAACGAGGTCGTTGACACTGAGGCTTTAATAAGTTACATACTACTTTCCGTTCGCAATATATATTGTATGCACTTGTAATAACAGAACATTTATAATAAAAAATAATTTATCAGCCACACAGCCCACATCTGGGCCAAAAATTTTCTCCCTTGTCATGCTGCTCAAATTTGTGATAATAGAAACATGGTTAAAAATTCATCAGACACATGATTTTTTTTCTCGCGATGTTATCCTTCACTTCAGTTTCATCACGGTTCATAATGATGATAATATTCCAAAGTGAATTAGTGATATGATAGTGCACAAACACAGGTGTTTAATTGTGATAGTGTCATAATCCGACGAGAACCTTAGGACTTTGAGCATGCCCGTCTCTATAAGTTATCCACTAATCGTAAGTGAATAAAGCGGTTTCATTCATAATCAACCAGAGGCGTTTTTTAATGCATCACCACGGTGATGTGAACCGATGCCTCTCAAGAAGTCCGGTATTTCTTAATAAAAATAAGTAAACCTAATTATTCTGTAGTTTAATAATCAATTAATAAAATCCTCAGTCTCAAGTTATTGTTTAAATAACCGAAATATTGGAACGAACGCATTCAAGTAGTATTTGCGGTGGCTACTAACATGAGCTTTGAAAGGGTTTTCGGAGCCACGTAAGCGTATGCAGGTAGTATATACCTTTATACATATTATATACGTCCATAGACTAATAATAGATGTGTACGTTGGCTGTGAGTGCCATCGATTTGAGATTAGATACAAGCCCTTGATAACTGCAAATTATAGAATGTAAATATGTGAATACGAGAAACGATTTTAAGCCATTACATCTTTAAAAAACCATCACAAAATTTGTGAAAAACAATATTCCGTTTTGCCATAGATAAAAGTACTTTAAGAAAAATAATAAATATTCATGTGAACTTAATTTTAAAAGATTCTCATAACACACGATCCTCTTCATAAGTCAAATCACAAAGATGCGCAGATTTTAACCGAGCCAGACTTAACGGAGTTCACGATTAATTGATATTCGTGATTTTTATATAAAATACTGTGTGCTATGGGTTTAAATTTTTAAGATTTTTTTTTTAAATGTATAGGCTGGCGCTTGAATGTATCACACCTGATGGAAAGTTAGATACAGTCTAAGATGGAGCGCGCTTGCCTAGAAGGTGCTTATTCACTCGGGACTTGAAGGTACCCATATTGTAGGTGGTGGGGAAAACGGAGGTCGGGAGGGTATTCCAGATCTTGGCGGTGCGTATCAGAAATGAGGAAGCAAATCGTTTCGTACGTGTCTTAAATACGTCAACGTCAACCACGTACGGGTCTGCATCCTTTCGATGCCTCGCAGTTCTTTGGTAAAAAGGTGACGGGGGAACCAAATCAAATAGTTCCTGAGCACACTCGCCGAAATATATCTTGTAGAATACCGACAGACAGGCAACCTTACGACGATGTTCTAAGGTCTGGAGTTTTGTAACCAGTGTCTGGTCGCCAATGAGTCTTCTAACACGACGATCCACTGAATCCAAAGTATCAAGCTGGTACTTAGCAGAGCAGAATTTTTAGGACCTCTCTTTGGCGAATTTGTATCTCTGGCATCATTGAGTCGCAAGGTGGTATATTTGGCGGTGAGGCACTTCCTGCATCGAGACGCGAATTTTCAGCAAACAGGGCCGCTAATAAGTTAGCCTTTTCTGTTGCCGTAAAGGCCAAGGATCTGTCAGGCTTCAGCAGTGGAGGCAGCGATGGACGACAGAATTTGTCTCAACTGACTTGGACAGAGACCAGAATGCTTTACTACCACGGGGGTAGGAAGCTAATTTGGCTCCAAGACGTCTAGTTCGGATGAAACGAGCCTTCTTGAGAACCTTCTTGTAGGACTTGGCAGCAGAGTTAAAGGCTCTCTTCTTAGTCGCAATGTCCGGAGCTTTGGTGGTGCGGGCTGCTGCCCATGCTACCACCAAACCACGCTGAGTTTTTACGGGCCTTAGCTGCGGTGCACTCAGCGTTGTACCACCTACGGATCTTGCCATCCAGTGATACGTCAGCATATGGAATAAAGAACTCCATAGCCTGACATATCACTTCAGATATGGCTTGTTCGCAGCTCGACGGATCAGTGGAAGAGAAGCATATCTGCCGCCAAGGGTAGGATGCAAAAAAGTGTCACATCTCGTCCCAGTCTGCCGACTTGTATCGTCACACCCGTCTGGTTCCAGTGGGACCGGAGCCCAGAGGGTGGAAGTTGAAGACCGACCTGATCACACAATGATCAGAAGTGCCCAAGGGAGCTGCAACTGACACTGAAAACCGGTCAGGGTCGGTAGTCAGCAGAAGGTCCAGACAATAAGGTGTATGACCATCCGGTATAGTAAGTCCGGTCCAGCTGAGAGAGGTTTAGGGATATTGCGAATTTGAGCGCCTCTCTCCCGGCGTGGTCGGTGTTCTGGTATGGGAACAGCCAATCTTGGTGATGAGCGTTGAAATCCCCCAAAAATACCATTTGAGCAGTCGGGTAACGACTTTGGACGGCATCAGCCGTCACGCTGAGATACTCAAACATCCGAGTTGTCTCCTGGTCACCTTTGTGCAACCTATAGACGCAGGCGTATACAATCTGCTCCAAACCTGTATCCGATACACATTACCGAAAAATCGGGTACCTCCAAGTTTCGGAGACGCCAGCAACAGACGTCATTACGAGCGTATATACAGACCCCAGCACGAGGTTTGAAGTTGTGCTCGAGAGAATATCCGGGATACTGTAAGTACGCTACATCCGCTGGACTGGTGGTTTGTGTCTCCGTGAGAAAGAGCAAGTGCGGCATGGCGGTCTTAAGGTGGTGGTGGACCGCAAAGAGATTGGAGTGCAAACCTCATATATTAGAGAGATGCACTGAAAATGAGAGGTGGTGCAGCCGCTGTGAAACATTCTTCTTGCTGTTTTTATAACTCATTGAATGTGGGCGTGAATAGGTATGGGGAAAGGAAGTTGGACGAGGTGCCGCATTTTGGACACCGTGACTTTTACCGCAGAGACGGAGATGGTAGACTCAACTGGAGACCGCGGGGACGCCCGAACCCCCCTGGGAATCGCCACCAGGACCTCTCTCTGGTCGCCAACCAGCACGGTGGAAACCATCCCAGGATTTTTCGCAAGTTGTCGGGGCAGCCTTTCGTAGATGGCGAACCTACTAATTGGGCCCCCTACTAACTGCGGTCAGCCAGCGGTGCACCGTGCTTCGGATCCCGCTGCCCTCCAGATTGAGCCGCCCGGCGTCACTGTGACTACGGTCAGAACCTGTCACCAAATGCAGAGCACAACTATACAGGCCCAATCCCCCATGGTAAGCTGCTGCAAACTTCGCACCGGAACACGAAATGCTGCGCGACAATGTGAATCAAGCCACTTGACAAATCGCTATGGCGGTGCGGCTTTGTTCGCAGGGTGGTAATGCTAGCTACGGCCGGAGCCTCCCGCCTAGAATATGTTGCTCAATTAGCACCACCCAGGGGCAACGTGTAGGGTAATGAGGGATGAAACCTGTCTTTGGTGAGACCTACGGACGTGAGCAACTTTGACCCCCAATATATTATTTATTAATGCTTATTGCAAGGTAAATGTAACACGAGTTTGTACACAAGCATTTCGTTCCATTTCTTTCAATTGGAAACAGGGTTACAATACTTTAAATGTTAAGGTATAATATAAGCAAATGCTTAATAACCGCCTCCGAGAAATCAAACACCACCTGAAAGAAAGAACGGTATTAGGGACAAAAAAAAACATTACAAAACACTTTATAATTTTAAGGTTTTGATCAGCGCGATTTAGAAACAGCACAACTTACTACTAGTGCCATCTATCGACATAACTACGTATATTAATCGAATATACTACGATAACATCTTAAAAATCAATGGATAAAAACCCAGGCGAGCACCACTGAATTTTCATATTGTATGTGTGCGTAATTTGTGATTATAATTCATCTCATGCTTTACGGTGAAGGAAAACATCGTGAGAAAACCTGCATGTGTCTAGTTTCACTGAAATTATGCCACATGTGTATTCCACCAACCCGCATTGGAGCAGTGTGGTGGAATAAGCTCCAAAACCTCTCCTCAAAAAGGGAGAGGAGGCCTTTAGCCCAGCAGTGGGACATTCATAGGCTGTTACAGTTACGGTACGGTACTACGATAATATAATCACTTAAAATCCAAGTATTAAAAGTACAGGATTTTTCTATACCTCACCTCACGTTCCACGCCTTTTTTTATTAAAATATTTCTCGATATCACTTAAACTATCACTGCAAATTGGAAACTGTAAAAGACAATTTTCATTTTCATTAAATGCTAAATACGAAACTAAAAACAATTATTTATTTTGAAAACAAATAACAACTAGCAAGCAAGATACTTGCTTTTATTTATTAATATTACGATGAATCATTTAACTTGGCGTTTCAATAAACTATATAGTTATATTGATTTGAATAAAGTATTTGAAATTTATTTATTTTTTTCGTTAATCTTAAGAACAATTTAATTAATGAACAGAAAACAAGTCATCATGAACAGAAAACATAATATTAATTCAAGTCTACCTGACTAAGAACACGTTCTGTAGAACCTTTAATGCGGTATTTGCATAGACACGACGGTATTAACACAGTCAGACATCTGTCAGCAATCTACGTAAAACACTGACCAGCCACGTTTCCATTGGCATACGAATTATTATGTATAGAATATATATATTGAAAAATATATATTTAATTTTGTTATTGTTAGTGTAACAAACTGTAAATATTACATACATTAATATAATAAAACTATTATATATAAGTAATCAAGTTTCAACTTCAATGTAATTGTATGAATTAATAGCAATAAATAGTAATGTAATTCCGTTACATATTAATTGATAGTAATAATTGCAAACTAGAATAAATATTCAAACAAGAAAACATTAAACCATAACTCATTATATTTCATTTTGTAATTATTAAAAGAGCGATAAATAAATACATTTTAAGCGTATTTTGTACGAGTAGGGGGTGAATGAAATAGGGACATATTGCTTGTGTTCAATTTGGGACTTCTCAAGTAGATTTTACTTGAGAGAAGTGGACTTGTATTTAAATTATTTATCAACTTAAATATACACTTTGAACTCGTAGTGTTCGACGATCCAATGAGGAAGTTATTAAGGACGGACTTTGATTAGGGCTAACATTTAAATTTAACACACTTTATAAATTTCTGTTTCTATTTTATAAATATACATTTTATACTGTCGATTCCACACTACAGAACCATATTCTCATAACTAAATAATAACTTTGCTTTTAATGTTATTATTAAATTGTAATAATAAATGAGTGGCTTTAGCTCACGTGTAAAAGACATTATATAACATTTATTGATATTTAAATTCTGGGAGTTTTCGTGACAAAAATAACACTTATTGAAATGATTTTGCAAAAGTACACAATCCGAAGCTTTAGCAATATTTTCATCTCATCGGTAAATAACAGTATAGACGAGTGATAAAAAATGTTATGAATATCATCCACAATATATGTAACAATAAAGGACCAAGGCAAGTATATAATATTATAACTCATAGTTTTTCACTATTCCAACAATTTTACTGTAAAATAAAATTTAAAAAAATCGTCAAAGGCAATGGGCATGCATCAAAGTAAGCTGCCAGCCGACGTTATAGGCTTTATAGCCGTCATCAAAAGCAGGAGTGACGGCCTCAAAGCAATTAGATCCGAACGTCTATATGGATTATCGCTCAGCATTTATTTAATACAATTTTGTATAATACTGCAAAACAATTTTATTTGTAGAGGCGTTTTAAGCCGAGCTGTATTGACAAATATGACATACTAAATGTTAAAACATTTCACCGTCTCGTTTGTAAGGTTACAAGCTTACAAGTTAGCTAACATCAGTGATAAACTACAATTTAGAAGTTTTACTGAGTATAATATCAAAAGTATGAATGTTTTTCCTATCAACCCATCATGCTTATCTATCGCCATTCACATTTCGGTTTGTTTATTAAGTAAGCCAGTGTAATAATAACATAAAGGGACATAACATCATGTCTTATGATCCATTGAAGATCTTAGGAGGGGCTTATACTTTTTCAAGTGTCAGTGTCTATGAGCGACGTGACCACTTACAGGCAGGTGGCTCGTTTGCTTAACAAGATGGAAAATTATTAGTTGACGTGAATATTGGAAGAGATAAGGAGAGTAAGGTAAACACGCTAGTATATTACGAATTAGGTTTGTTTGTAATATTATTTACTGGACGCTACGTGATGCGGTTACTAATATCAGGATTAAATCTTACATCGTGCTGGGTTTACGCTCTCGGTTATGTTTCACTGCATCGTATAATTAACATATTATTTGCTTATAGAGTAATTAAATATTTAATCAAAAATATAATTTATGTAGTGTCTGTATTTGCATTCAAACTCGATGTTTTTCTAAGCATCATTAGTCTCTCGAATATTTATTTAAATAAAATAGTGTGTACTTCCTTTCTTAGTATTACATAATATATTGGAATTATTTAATAATATTTTTTCTTCAATGCTTCTGTCGAATATGTAGATTTTCACACGATTCATAAATTTGAAAGTAGATTCGCGAAAATTCAGTAATGTTTATCTGAATTTAATTCCCGTTGACTTACATTGAAATCCACATATGAGTGAATATTTTCTTTAAAATGCCGCAGTCGCCAATTTTTTTAATTTTACTTAGTACTGTTGTAACTTAAGAATAAACCTCTCTACAAGTAAAACGTTTAAACGCATAACTTAAATTAACACTATTCATCAACGTCAGTTCGTCTCGTAGGTCGTTGTCGAAAATTCGAGAACATTCGAGAAGCTTCCATAGTACATTACAGATAATCCGATGGATTCCTGCGCAGTTCATACGCTTTGCAATGGAAATTATTCTAGCAAGTAACGACGCCTCCCTCAGGAGCGTCTTCTTAATGTTCGGCGTGAGAACCGTTTTAGAAACCCAGTTTAGCTTTGTTCACGAGTTCAAACATACCGTAACTCAATTTGTAGCGCTTAATAATTTAGCAGCTTAAGTTTAATATTTTTCTTAAATCATATGATTATCTTATATTTTTTTTAGCAAGAGCACTTATATCTTATCATTGAAGCCAAATTTTTTTTTATATCAATTTTGACTAAAATTTCATGATTCATATATTTAAATATTTACCTATTTAAGTAGAACAAACAACTTCAACAACAAACAAGCATTCTTCATTATCACGATCATTGCTATTTATTTTTCATGACAATAATTATACCCACACAGGCATAGAAACAAACTTCTTATATCAATACACATAGCTATAAGCAGAGCGATATCGAACTTCGGTAAAAAAGAGTAAGTAAAGTTAAAACCGGATCTCCAGCAGTATTAACGCGGCCATCGACGCAATCAAAGTCGGATTAACGGGACAAAGGAAAACGCGGCCTCTGCCGACCTCCGACGACCTCTGATCACGTCAAGGCAGTGATTGCATTTCAGAGGCGCTGCTTACGTAAGCGTCGAAACTGAGATTTGTGATTTATTTGCAAATGAGTATCGAAATGAGCAGCAAAAAGTTACTTCGTTTGATATTTATTTCAATTTAAAAATTAATTTTATTTAAGTTTATTTTAGCATTATTTTTTTACATGTTAGGTTGTTGTTTTAAGTTAAAATTAAGTTTCTCTGAGGGTAAATAGCTAATACATATATTATGTTAAGAGAAATGTCGTGTATATCTTTAAATTACGTTCTTATAAATTAAGAGGAATTACTTAAGATTGTATTAATATAATTTCATGAATTTGATTAGGAAATAATTTAAATAGGCAGGCTCACTCATCCTTCAAACCGAACATAACAATACTAAGTATTGCGGTAGTATACGTGATGAGTGGGTGGTACCCACTCAGATGGGCTTGCCTCAAGCCTTCACCATCTATAATCGTATGAATAAAATGGCAATCCCGCTATGAATGTGCGAGAATATAGAACGCTCCTGTATTTACACTTATGCAGATACTATAATATAATCTTGGTAAAGACATAAATTATGTCTGGACGTTATTATTTTTATACTGTAAATTTGAGGATAGTCTTTATATCTAAGTCCTGAATGTGTATGAAAATATTGTCACACTACACTTTTTACATTTGTCTACTTCACGTGAGGCTAATAAAAGGCACGTGTGTGTGTCCTGAGGATCAGACGGCATGTATTATGTATTGTAATGTTCGCGACAGATGGCGCTTGCATGTCGCGGATGCGGAGCGCTTTTGAATATCATTACATATGATAGATAGACGTTATACAATTGGATACACTTTAAATGTCTTACAACTGAGTATGACATCAAAATATGTTAGTATCGCTCTGAATTTCGTATAAAGTTAATCGTTGTCGGGCGATGAAAATATATATAAAATTTTAAATATATATTATAAAATAAAATATTAAGGCCAAATTCATGTGCAACAACGTTTTATGTATAACTTTTCAAGTTAAAAAAATTGCTCAGATGCAATTTTTTTTATTTTGAAATGTCTTCTTTTTTAAGTCTTAAAATACATAAGCTCTGGTTATTAGAAGTTTCAAATTTTTATTTATTTGACAATGTGTGACAAAGTGTTCATCATAACTAACACAATTAGCTTAACTATAATTTAATTAAAATAAAACAAAAGGAAGGCAAAAATCAGAATAATTGTATGTACGTTTGCTGTACTTTTTTTCTGGACGATAAATTATTATATCGACAAGGGACTTATTTTATTCCATGCATAATATGTGAATATGATAAGTTTTATAATATGTTGTCGAAGGCCCCAGATCCCGCGGCAGGCCCAAGAAGCGCTGGCTCGATGTTGTGAGGGACGATTTGAGAGAGCACGATCTCACTAAAGACGACGCTTTAGATCGGGCAAAGTGGAGGCAAAGATGTAGGAAAGCGGACCCTGGCAGTACTAGGCCGGGAAAACGCTAGGAAGAAGAAGAAGAAGATAAGTTTTATAATATTAAAATTAAAAAAAAACGCTGCTATTTGACCAATATTACCATATTTTCATTTTGTTTTTTCTACTAGCAAGTTTGCAGGTAGACCTCCCGGGTCACACTCAGTCTTCATTATCAAGAGATGATAAACAGCTTAAATAAACAGCCCAATATTAAATGGACACTTGCTCATTGTCATATTATATTGTTATGCAAATGGCATGCGAACCTTCGAGTATATTCTTTTGTAGAACATCGTTCCTCCTTTCTTTGTTTATAACCTCATTATATAATATCATCCTAATATTATTATAATATCCGAAATTTAAATTGTTTTGGGTTTTTTATATATAAAAATAAATAATATGCAATAGTGAATATTGCGAGTTTGTAACCAACAGTGAAAAATTTGTGCAAGCCGATTCATACATACATATGTACTTATATATGCATAAAAATACAAATATATTTTTGACATGTTATTGTTGGGCGCAATGACCATGCTACGCTGGACAAATAGCCGTCGTTTGGTCCATTCGGGGTGTCACATGCTGCATACACAATCACACTACATACGTATGTATAAACTATACATATAGACTAACAGTATAGCTTTTAAATTTAAATAAACTAATAAGTTTTCAATGTGCGTTGATTGAAAATTACACAAAAATGAAAAGTGAAGTGTTTCATGTTCTTAATCTTTTTATCATAATTGCTTAGTCAGGTGTTGTATGTACTATTTGTTTATTTGTTTATTCAATCCGAAATTAAACGATAATAAGAAAGAACAAAATCAAGACAATAAGCACTGAATCTTTACATGCTCTTTTTGTGTTTCTATTTCATTCTATAATTTATGATGAAGGAACCATTGTGAGGAAACCTGCCTATGCTTATTTTTTATACGTTATGTACTTATATATTCTTAAATAGTTGAAGCACTTGGATCTTAGAGTGAGACATGTTCTAAAATATATTGCTCCGATTGGTGACAAGATTGGTATTCACTGGTAACGTTTGAGAATTACCTATTTATTACCAGGTGGTCCAATGTATATAAGTTTGTAATTATCAACTTGTGTATATCTTTTACAAAATACAAAACGTTTCAATTCCAAGTCGCGGACATTATTCTACAATAAAAGTGTTGGTTTCATTGTGATAATACATCTACCGAAATATCTTTGCCAGATGGTCGCAGACAGATGGAGAATAGAAACGCCGTACAATGTTGAACTAGTTTGATTATTTTGAAAATATTTTGAATGAAATAGGAACTTTAATATATTTTTTATTCGAATAATTTGAAGTTGGAATTGTATAATTAAATTAGCTTGGCTTAGCAATTTATGAAATTCCAAATTATTATGAATATATTCATTGTTGTTATTTCGAATTCCAGTGGATTTATGGAAAATGGATTATTTGATTATATAATTAACTAATTGTATTCGTGATTTCGTTTGTTCTGCTTCTGCTTCTGGATGGAGATTTCGAACATTCAAAGTCCATTGTTTCTAAAAAACAAGGGACTTATCATTCTGATCTGAGATTTATGAATTCTTCATAATGGCATTTATTATTTCTTAAGCTTTTTCTGTAGAACATTAGGAAAATACAACAAAAACGATATTTACATACAACAGTACTATTTAATTATGTTGCAGTTTACAACAGCTCCCGTCTCTGGAACAATATACATACATGTTGAGCTGGCATTACAAATTGTATAACTAATTGTTATGTCGATTGTATTGTGTAACTAATTGCATTGTTTAACTAATTATTATATTATACTAATTGTGAATACTAATTGTAATGTTTAAAAACATAATCAAAAATTAATCTAATTATAAATTTTATTGACTCTTTATGACGTGTTGGTTTTTATTAAAATAAGCTACGTCCTATTAACCTTAATTCGTATATTTTGCTTTAATTAAACATATTTTTAATTGATAGCGTCATTTAAGGCTTATATTTTATTTGTTTATATAACATAATTGTTATTTAGCTAAATTTATCTGGTGTTAAAACTACTATTTGTTCACTCGAAGCACTAGGTACGGACGTTTATGTGTTCGCTAACTGCGTAGGGATCAAGGACCAGACACAAACTTATCCCGGTGACCTCGATCAGCCGTACATTCCGGGATTCGTGGACTCCGTTCGATTCCCAAGGATTAATTTTGCGGGAACTGTTACCAGCGTAGCAGCAAAATATTTTGTATTTGTAGTAATTTAACTTAAATTAATATTTATGAATATTAATTCATGATAAGTGCGGCTATGAACTGAGGCTATCTGTGGAGTTATCCTATAAGAATAACCGCTATTTTTTTTTTGTTTAGAGGCAGGTGGACGATTTAATGGGCCACCTGATGGTAAGTGGTCTCTACTGCCCATAGACATTGGCGATGTAAGAAATAACAACCACTCTTTATATTGCCTCTTTATATCGCCACCAACCTTGGTACCTAAGATTTTATGTCCCTTGTGCCTGTAATAACACTGGCTCACTCACCCTTCAAACCGGAACACAACAATACCAAGTACTGCTGTTTTGCGGTAGAATATCTGATGAGTGGGTGGTACCTACCCAGACGAGCTTGCACAAAGCTCTACCACCATTAAATTTCAATTTAAATAGCGACATGTTACGTAATCTATAATATCCCACACGTTTGTCTTCCTTGTTTATATTATAATACATTAGTAAATTTATTTGATGTTCTCTGATTGCAATTAACAAAACCAACAAATTCAATAAATAAACTTTCGTGTATTTTGTTTATGCTGTAATTACATATGCAATAAAATATTTTTATGTATCACGCAAGTTATTAGTTTGCTGTTCAGAGTAACGGTCTGTACCAGTAACTGAGAAGTATATATTTTATAGATGTTATTAGCAAAACCCGAGGGTTAGCGTGGAGTTCAGTTTGTGACAAAAATCTTTCAAAATCTGGAATTGACGAACGTTATGTCTATTTAAATTATACATGATACAAATATTTGAATTATCTGTACAGATTATATAAATAAATTAAATTAAAAAATTGAGTTACTGAAAAACTCGCTAAAACAAATTATGTGATTCATGAATATTTGAGTAACATATTAATTAATAAGTACCAGCTAATTTACATATTAATCGTAAATTAATTACTATGTACACTATGCTAATATTTTTAATACAGATTAATATTCAATTAAAGAAAGCTTTCAGGAATATTCATGACTCGAAATAAGAAACCTGTCATTTCTAAGTGAAGCTTCAAGTTTTTTTGTATTTAATCTCTAAGGACTAATCGTCATCATAAATACACAACAAATTGTTTAGAACTAAAAAAAAATTCCTTAATTTAAATTGCATTTAATGTATCAAAGTTCGTACCGTCGAATTTAATGAAAAGAAACAGTACGTACAGTACAAGTATTTGTACAATGAATAAATTAGGCGTATTCAAGAGGTTTTTGTAAAATTGTCTTGGTCGAAAAGAACTTACTGAAATTCTTGACGATTTTTCTGTCGTTTCTACTGTGTACAAGTCGGTGGTAATTTAAAATTTAATCTTTCTAAATTACGATTGGAAATTACTTCGGAGAGCCTTTTTGAATAAAGCATTGTTTTGATTTGAATTGTTTTGTCAACTAGACTATCGAGTAAAACCAATGACAAACTCAAGAGAAACTTATTATCATCCATCATATTAATACATGTAATGATCATTTACAATTAAATTTAAATTTATATCGAAGCTCTCTTATCTATATAATCTTGTATAGAATTATAAGTCAGTGTTGTACTAAGTTCAGGATTAACTTTGTTTTTTAATATTTATCCATTTTTCTTAAGGAATCGTGTTCACGCATTGATATTCCGACGACGCTCGGTTGCCTCTGTTTGTTCAACTTTCACATTAACTTTTTAAACAATAGAATTCGAATACGAAGTTAGATTAAATCTTACACCTTTAAAATATATATTTATGTAATTTTTTTTTATATGAGAACACAAGTACTTTTAGATTATTATTATCGAAGTCATCTTGACTGATTTTGGTCACAGCGGTTCTCATCTCAACGGAGACGAGCGAATTGTTTAGAAGATATAGAGCAGTAGTGTGAATGTGTGCACTCATACAGGTGTACTTTCTATTTATTTACTCTTGAAATCCGATGGTACAGAAACATGATACGAACAGAGAGAGTTGAGTTCAGATAAGGTGTCGACGAGACGGACATCGTGTGGCATAACAAAGTGCTTAAGAACTTAGAGTTAGGTTGTAATTCTTAATATCATAAAAAGTCTGACACTGGACTTATTGTTATTATAATACGTATGAAAACCAATATTATTTGTACTCACGAAAATAATTATATGAAAATGTTCTTCATTCTTAAAGTTTGTTAAAATTATTATATTAAATATTATATAAACCTTAACGGCTGTACTTATAGACGTTGTTTAGCGGGTTCAACTAAACATTCGCTAAGCAACGTTTATAAGTAACGAAATGAAAAAAAAATTAAATAAAAAAACTGGGAATTCAAATTCGTGGAATACATTCCAGTCTCCAGACCCACGAAAGGTCACAAAATACAGGCTTGACCTAATTTTTCTACTGCACCCATTCCGTGTGTGCACTCGTTTTTATTTGCATACCTCCTAAAACTACATTGTTCAGCTGTCGGAATTCTCGCTATTTGAGTGGAAAACCTCTACAAATTAAAGTTAAAACAATTAGCGATGCAATTTTTTTAATACATTCATGGACATTGTTTTAAAGGACTGCATGATTTATACAAAAACATAAATGAATATTGTTATATACATTGTCACTTACATGCAACATATTGCATCAGAGATTTTTTTTTAATTTACATCGTATTGTTTACCCGAACACGGCAAAGCGAAATAGGGATTATTATTTTAGCAATCTATGTATGTATGTTGTAATTTGTTTCCGTGCAGCTTAAGTTATATTATTTTATTTTGTTTTCCTTCCTGAAATAAATAAAAATGTGCATTAATGCAAACCTGAAAATCTGATAAAACTACTACACCAATAAACATAAAAAATATGCCAGAAAATCCAGCGCGTTTCGGTGAAGGTTGTATTATATAATATTATTATATAAATATGTAGCTGTGCTTCGCAGTTTCATCCGCCTTAAATTTAGACGAATTTACTATCGTGTCCAACGTGAATTTCATATTTGTGAATAGTAATATAATATGATATTAACACTGGAATAAAACGACTGCCTCATGTCTAATTCTTCAGTTCCCTTTCGACAGCTTTTATCAGGTCAGGGCAAATTATTTTCCTAACCGGTGGTAGTTTTTAATTTGACTATAAATATGTAAGTCTAAAATTCGATTTTGAATATAGGAATTCGAATTTGTAAAAACAAGGCTAATCTTAGAATCGAATGGTGTAAATCCCCAAATATTTATTGCAAGCGATAATATATCTAGCTCTCATATGTCTGAGTTATACAACTGACCATTCGTAGGCCGGTTATTAAACGTGCAAATATTTTAATGTTTGTATACACGGGTGTCGCTATGAAAGCAATTAGCAACAATGCTACGTAGGTAATGGCCTTTATGAGCCAATACGCGAGCTGGCGCGCGGCCAGCGTCGAGCCAGATATATATGCTAATAAATATACGTGTTATGTACGACGAAATATTTATTAAAAAATATTTGATAGCGTGTGAGGTAAGTTTTAAGTCTATCATTTATTTAAATTTAATAATTACTTCAGTTGTTTTTTTATTCCAAAAATATAATGAAATAAAATCGACTCGACATAAATAAATAAAAAATCTAATACGTATGACGGATGGAATAAATAATAACTTTGTCATGAGTGAGCGTTGGCCACAGCAACCAATTTCAAAGAGGAACCATCTGCGAAGGCTGACTCCAGGACCTCGGACTCTGCCTTATAAGTTAGTTACTAGACAGTTAAATAATCCACGTTTGTCCAAGACTAATTCTAAAGATATTAGCATGGATTTAAAAATAATCGGCTTGAACTGAAGTAAATAATCGTTCTTTGTGTTAATACTACATTATTTTACTTTCCTTGCAATAGAAAAATTGGTATGTGAACTTTCAGCTTGGCGGTAGTAAAACATATAGTATATATATGAGTAGTGAGCCCACTGTTTAGATAAATTATGAGCTCAGTCTCTGTAGACGGAAACTCATAATTATCTGTATAATTTTGGATATTATTAATTATTTTTTTACAGAACTACTGCGAAGCGAACTGCTGCTACTACTGCGAAGTTTTCCTATCAACGGGGCCATCTTGGCCCATCTTGGAAAACATTGTTAATAAATCTGCCATTGTCGGTTGAAACCTGTCACATATATATGTTACAGCTCTAAATATGATGCTCTTGTCGTGCAATGGTATATTTACAACTTCTTACTTATTTTGAAAAATATTACTTACAAACTTAAAACTTTTAAATATGAAAATCGGCATAAGTTCGTTCTAAAAGATAGTGGATACGCTTGTAACTGAACGAAACTATCGACGCCTTTGGCTGTTTTATTAAATTTTTCCCGCTTTCCGTCGAGATTCTGTTTTGGCAACGTAATACCGATAAAAGCAATGTACCGCTTCCGGCCATTGGTTTATTTACCGACGTCACTACAACTCGATTCGGTCGGCTAATCCCCTCATATATTTCGTTTATGCAGGCAATGATAGCATTCTGGAAACGTTAATCACTTTAAATACAAAATATACATACATTACGTGTCGTAAGGTTGTTGGAAATATTGAAATTTCACACAAAAATATATTTCTTATTTTAAAAAGTAATTTATATTATTTACTTATATACATTGTTACATTGATTTTTGCCTTAAGAATCTAAGACACGTAAACCTACCAAACTGCATTGGACTTGCGTCGTGGAATTACATCCTAGCCCTCTCTAAAAGAGAACAGACCTTAGCCCAGCAGTGAGTCAATTACAGGTTATTACTTTACTTTTTTTTACTGTAGAGTTTGTGTAAGTTGTGACAAATCACCGGCAAAAGCATATTGGTCTGAATCCCTTTAACTTTATCCCAAATTAGATACTAAGTCACGTGGGAAAGTAACAATTAAAATAGATTATTAAACTCTGATAAAAAACAAATTGAACGTTATTTAATTTAGACCTTAACAAGCTTACCTAGTTTTGCTTAACTTCATTTAAATCTATATATATATATATATATATATATATATATAAGCTCATGAAACTCGAGTATGTATTATAACTTAATAATATATAATGTGCTTTTAATTTAAATTTAATTAAATAATATGAATAGTAATGATAGAAAATATTTAGTACAATGAAGGTAATTATTTGATGTAATTATTTAGTTGACAATTTGTTCATCTACAATTCTATGTTAAATAAAATATATCTATTACCTTTAAGCGTTTTAGACGTGCACACAATCACACACAACACACACTCACGAGCACATAACACACGCATATATTAACAAAACATTCTCTCTCACACACCGAAACAATTACACTACTCTTACTCATATACACACTCACACACACATACACACACACATATACAACATAGTATCACAGACACGCGCGAACATTTTAGTAAAAATAAATCTGCAGAAAAAGTGAATAAAAAATAAAAATTTTAATTCTATGTAGTCTGAATATAACTACTCACTTATCCATTTTAGAAGCGTACATCTGTGTCTATACGAAAGTAATGGCAAAACAAATGCTCGTTAGTTCATAAACTCGTCGAGCAATCTGTTTGATAGATCACCTGGAACAGCGCTGCTAAATGCGCTTTGAAAAGCGCTTTAATGGAACAAAACTGCGAAATTTATTAACACCGCGTGATACCCGCCTGAGTTAATTTGAGTTTCAATAGTTCACCGTTGAACGAGTCGCGCAGTGATATGAATGTTGCAATACTAATGAAACATAGATGTATATAACAACTGTGAGATACACTTATAATAAAAAAATCGATCAGATTGAGGAGTAAATAGGAATAATATAATAATTAGTGACTGATTTGACTTTATCGAGACATCTTAATTGTATTTCCAGTGTCCGTGTGAGAAAGATGAAATGAGTGAAAGTCACTACTGCCACGCTAAGGTCTCTTTTCAGAAAATTCAGAAGTGCTTGCCGGGTTATAACTCACAATCTTCGGTTAAGGTTTAGGTGTTGTAACCACTGGGCCATCTCGGCTCGGTGAGTGAGATGAGTGAGTGAATAATGAATGAACAGTAAGCGATACAAGCAAAAATATTTAAATCTTTTTTTTGTATTTTTACGTGACGCAGAAACACTTTTAGAGAACCTCAATATATAAATAATATGTAGGATATAAATTTTTATTGAAATAAATCCTTTTATATTAAAACAAAGTTCCAACTATTTTTATACTTTTTGTTATTTTTTTTTGAAATCAGGAATACATTCATTTGATTGACATTAAAGTGAAACTGAAAATACATAATTTAAATCACAAGTTCAATACAATATATTTTAAGGCAAAACTTTTGTTGTATCTTTTTTTAAGTACCCGACACGGTCAAAGCTAGAGCTAGTGGATATTATAATATTAAGATTATTCATGAGACATTTAATTATACTCAAACATCTGTTAACTTAATTAACATAAAAGGTAAGGTAATGTTGCATTTATAATCTAAATTATGAAGTATTATTATTTTCTTAGTTTTGTAATAAATTTTAGTTCAAATATTATACAGGTGATTTTAGAAAGGTAATCATATCGGCAACAGCTTAGTTCAAATACAAAGGCGCTTCAAGAAGTTTTTTGTTACTTAATCCATCGTCAGTCCGTTAAAAAACATGTGAATTACGATATAACCTTTTATCTAAAGTAGTAGAGCTTCAAACTGAAACATATTAGTCAAAGTACAAAGTATCGTTGTTTGACGGTAGAGTATAATTCTGGCAAACGGGAATCTTTTAACATAATAATTAACTAAGACGTGCAAACTTCTAATATTAGCCACATTGAATCTCGTAATAGTTTGTTTAATAACAACGTAGTAACTAAAGCGTTATTACAATGTAGCGCGTCGTGTAGCAGTGTAGAGCCGTAGAGCAATATCGTAGTTACGATGCTCTACAATGATTCTAATCTTACTTTATTACACGGGAACGCTTTATAAGGTTTCATTAATACGGAATAAGTAGAGAGTCCACAAAATCAGGTCGGCCTCTGATGGTATAATATCTTATCTGACTACGGGATCCACTTGTATTTATCTCATGTTACAGATAACTGGAGAAAGCTATCTATAAACATTAACACTATAAGATTCGTAATCTAAACGTTAAGGTTAATGTTAGCTAATCAAAACAGTCAATAAGTATTCCACCGTAGAGAGCCCAGTCCCAGAGTGGGACATTTACAGGCCTCCTCTCCTTTTTAAGGGAAAGGTTTAAAGCTTACTTAGCAATGCTGCTCCAAGTCGGTGGTGCTCCAAGTGGTGAATACAATTATAATATACCTGACAAGTTTTATCTATATTTTTATATATATTTGTTTTTAAATATCGCTTATCTCAAATACTATCCATCTATAAGGAAGATAATATAATGCATCAGAGTTTGTAAGCACAGGTATCCTTTTTATTTCCTCATTCTCATTGCCCAGTGAGATGACAATCAGACACGAACTTATAAAGCTGTTGAACCTGCATCTGTTCGTGCTTTTGTGGAACGGCAGTTGAAACGCTGCCAAATTTCAAATACACGTCTGCTACTGAAAATTTGTTGGCATAAAAAGTCCCATATCTTTTACGGTCTCGATCTTCACAGATTCAATATTTCTTTTGAATAATAAAGAGTAAAACTCCTGATGAAAGTACAATTAGCATACAAACAAAACCTCAAGAAAATATTTGTCGAAATACAGATATAATTAACCAAATAAATTACAAATGGTAGAGCAGCACACATGAATTTCAATAACTTATTAATCTACTAGTAAGTAATGCAGTGTGTTGCTATTAGACTATATATAAATACAGGCACAAACGACATAACGTAGGATATCCAGGTTGTGGGATTTAGTCCCGTTCAGAGTCAGTATCTATAGGAGAAGGTATAATTTGCAATTCTTATATAAATTAAAAAAAAAACATCTTGAGTTTCAAGTATTTTACTTTAAATGGAATGAAATGAAATAAACATATGTTCAAAATAATAAACAAGCTATGAGATTTTTTTGATTTTCTATAAAGCTGTGAGGGAATGAAATCTCAATCCAAACATTAAAATCTCCTTTATTTTAAAAATAAAAAAGTTAATACGATTTAATTCTGGCCTTAAAGAAAAGGAACAAAACAATTTGAATTTCCACGTAAATTGCGAACTCCGGGGCTCCCTTTGTTTAATAATGAGTGTTGGATTTACACTCATCTAAAAATCGCGCAAGGCGGAAAGGCGACCGTCTCCATCGTCCTCCTGGATTCAGAATGAATTATGTAGGTTTAAGACTTAACCCCTCTCCGCGTGCTCTGAATGTGATCGAATTATTTTTCTATCCCGCAGCTCTGTGCCGCGATCAAATAAATGTCGGTATCTCAGATTGTTCTTTGGACAGGTTTCACTTTGAAAACAACTACTTTAAACATGGTAAGAGCAAAAATCTCAATATTTTTTATTACAATAACCCTGTAATCCCTTAATTATTAATTTAATTTGCGATGATTCCTTTATCCGAATAATATAGTGAATAATTATGTTCGTGTATATCATTGAAGCCAGTACATTTTTTTAAATATTGATATTACCCAAGCATAATACTTTCATTCTGAATGAGGTGATTTTTTTACCAGCAGTAAGGCTCAACATGATATAATATAGGTTATAATTAAACTATAGTGTAAAGTTAGATAAAATTCGTATGTCACAAGGCACAACTATAACATCATCTATGGTTAGCTGCGTATTGTCCAGGATCACTAATAGTCATGTCGTCCCGACGCTTGCTTGCAAATTACTGATATAAGTTACCCGCTGTAGAATAGGCCATTTATGTTTAAAAATATCGTAGATATGATAAAAAGTATACTAAAATTATTTAAAAATATATGTATTTTATCCGAAAGTAGGTACAGAATTGAATAAAAGTCTTTTCTCTTATCCCCACAAGGCGAACTGCTTTGTCACTCCGCTCATACGAAATTCACGTGAGGTCGTAATAAGATAATTTAGATGGCTTCTTTTCCCTCGACGACTAGCGACTCCTTTTTGCGACATTGTTATAGAACTCGTTATTAATTACGCATACAGCTTAAGACTGATGTACGTTTTCAAAATTGAAAATACCTTTCGTTTAATATACTTTACACATGAGTGTATCAGTGTTTATGTGTGTATCCCTCTTTAAATGCCAGCAATAACAGCTCGTTATACATATTTATTAATTCTTCTTATAAATATATAATAAAAATGAAAGGATAGAAATAAGTATACTAAATACAATTCAAAAATTGGTTTGATGGCCAAGCTATAAACGAGAATTAATGTATAAAAAACAAATCTTACGCTAATGTCTTCTGACACTCGAAATCTTACGCTAACGTCTTCTGACGCCCGAAATCTTAAGCTTACTCGTCTGACGCTCGAAGTCTCTGTTAGCCCCATATCGTGTACCGAGCGCTAAGATATTTGGACATCAATATTTAATCACACCTACACTATTACTGAGACATGTTCGGTCTTACTTATACTAATATGTTACTACCTTTTTACGTCTTTATCTATACGCCATCGTGTTATTTTACCACAAGAAAAACGATTTCTAATAATAGTAACATACTGATTATATTTTTTTATCATTAGTAATTTGAATAGTTAATACAAAGTATTTAGTAAGGGCTTATCGTATAAACTAATAATAATAATTAAAGAACGTTAATTTAACAATAAAACCAAAACTTTTCAGATTCAAACCGACCTTCGTCTGAACAACTAAAAGTATGAACAGAAAACTTAATTGAACAATAGTAACATACCGATTATATTTTTTTATCATCAGTAATTTGAATAGTTAATATTAAGTATTTAGTAAGGGTTTATCGTTTAAACTAATAATAATAATAATTAAAGAACGTTAATTTAACAATAAAACTAAAACTTTTCAGATTCAAACTGACCTTCGTCTGAACAACTAAAAGTATGAACTCGTTTCAGAAAACTTAATCGAACAATGTTCTACTAAAACACTGTGAAGATGACAGAGAATATAATGTTTATAGATATCACGATAAGTTTATTGTCAGACGAATATATTAATAATCGTTTTTTAAACATAAATCAAAAATTATAAATGTTGCTTCACGCTTATCGACTAAGAATTCACCAAAATTATTTTTAAACTGTAATTCAATAAATATAATTATATAGATACAGATATTTTTTCTAATTTTTACAACTTTTGCTTGAAAAGCAACTTTGACATCTTATTCTTCAGAAGTTTTTACTATCAACAGCATTCGTTTCACCAGTGGCTCAAATAAGAAACGAATATATCCGTACTTTCAAAGATGTCAAGGTGGAAGATAAACTTAGTAAATATCTAAATATACACATACATATATAGATGCTTTTTCTGTGCAGTCGGTTGGCTTTATTTAACGCGTCTTAAGTAACGAAAGTAGCCACTAAATATATTGTCGGCCGCGAGAAGCAAACGTTTCAATTCATCTCTAGCTTCACAGCCATAATAGCCTGAGTGCAAAGACACCGTGAATGGGGCCGTAAGCCTCTTATCACGGTGTCTGCGTTAATGACTGGGATTTCTTCCTAAATACAGTCGAGTTTCTGTTCGCTTTCAATGCTCCTAGTAAATATGTGACTGCAATAGAATAAGGCGATTGTGTTTGAGAACTAGGTATGAAGGTATTGAATGCGTTTGTCGTATAAGTGTCTGTTAGTTGCAAACCTTAGCTCATTCTTAGTTGACTTCATTACATTGTATGTTTAGAAAAAAATGTAATATGCGCATATGTACGCATGTAGCATTATGATAAGTCAGTTTTATTTCATTTCTTTAAGCTCGTATTAGTCTGAGAGTCGAGAATGCTAAGTAGATAGAACACGTAATTTTTAAGCGAAGATTGAAAAAAAAAAGTCTAAGGTTTCTTGTGCTTAATAATTCCTCTCGTGCTAGGATGTGAAGTGAGAAAATTTGAATGAGGAACTCACAGGCATTTACTTTACTTAACTTTTTTATGAATTTAAACATTATTGTAAGGTAACGGTTTTTAGATAAAGTATAATTTACGATTTTATTCAAGTAGCATACGTCACGTCAATATATATTAATATTAATAAATACAGTAATAGCATATATGTAATTTACTTATTTCACCTTATTCAGATTATTAAAAATATATTGACAAAAGGAAAAATAACATTCACAATTTAAATGAAGAAAAAGAGATTACGTGTTAAGATTATAGGTTTATAAGGCAGATGAAAGTTACTATTTTAATAATTAACAAACCACCATTAAGTAGCACAAGTATTAATCCATCTTCTAGTTTTAATTAATCACAGTCTGATTTCAATAGCTGCTAGTAGTGCGCTTAGCTCATAATGAAGCTGTTGCGAGATCGCATCTGTATCTGTAGGCATATGACTTTTAAATGGATCATTATATTTGTTTTGCTGTCTGTACACAATGGCAGAGGCCTACGTGGTCTCTGTCATGTAGACGTTTTGGCCGCACCGGGACGTCCTGGTATATTATGTGAAAATAGTGATCATTATTGACATTGATTTTTATTAAAGAAAAACAATAAATAAATATGTGGCAAAATAAACAAACTTGTTTTTATAATAATATGCCATATATTATTATAAAGAAGATATATTTTACTTAGATTATATTAAATATAATATATTATATTAAATAAAAATAAGAAATATTAATAAATTTTTTAGAGTAAACGCGTAGAAAGTGTCGGAGGAGACAAGGACAAAACATCATGTCGTATGTCGTCACGGCACACGAGTCAGACTTACCTCTAAAGCGCATCGATAGATGTTTCACATTGAAAAAGTAATTACCTTATTAAAATATAAACTTACTTCAGTAACACAGATTTAGTTGTAATGTCTTTTTAGTCAAATTCTTACCTTATACAGCTGCAACACGAAGTCTAGGAATCGAATTCCAGGTCTCGCGGAAATAGTGTTAATTTAGTACGCTGGCACGTTAAGCTGGTACATTATATTATATTCCCTTTAACGAAGTTGCTACGTAGTCTTCGTTGAAATTTTCGAAGTAGCCGGTATTAGACCATCAAGTTTTTTAAATGGTTAAGGCGACTAACATGACTTAACTTATGAGGCATTTTTACCGAGAATTATAAACATTTGTAGGGAATAGTCCAATCTTTTTTATACAAACAAAACCCAGAGCAAAGGCTGTGAAATATGAAAAACTAATTCTCCTCAATTATTTCAACGGTTGATTACGTACGCGGTCTTTGTACGCGATCTTTGTACGCGGGTGTTTATGAGCTAAGCTTTAACTTTTTCATTAAGCGTTTGATATTAGGTGTGGAAGTTTCTAGAACACAATAGCAAAGGGAGGCAAGGATCAGCTTCTGAACGATCACACGTCACAGCGCCGCCACTCTGCACGCATCAGCAGCTTTGCGCTAACTGGTGTCGAGTTATGAGCTCTTAGCGTCGTAACAGAGGAATAGTTCATATAAGTGTAAAATAAGAATAGTTCATTTTAAACAAATAAAAAAAACCTCTTTGTAATTTAGTAAAGCTTGCATGTTTTTATTTTATTTTAGTCTATTGGGCGTGCTTTAAAATTGTATTAACAGAAGTTTATTATTTAAGTAATTTTATCTTCTTTTACCTTTCACTGCACTAAATGTAACGTTTGTGTTGGCAGCATATGTACAAGGCGAAGACTGAAAAGCAGCTTAGCTGAGACTACGACCTTTTCACCAAACATATATTATTGTATGCCATAATCACGTTTTATAAATCGAATTATCGATAAAAAAATTCAGATCTGAAGTATTTCTTTCTGATTTTTTGGAAGAATTAATAAGCCCATGTAAAATATGTGTATTTCTATATTGAATAAAGATTTTAACTTTGATATTAAATCTGTAAATGTCCTACAAACATATTCAGTTTTTGGCAACACAATTTCAAGGGATCCCAATGATTTATTTTCGTTTGAGCGCTTGCTGTTTGCAAATGAACATAAGAAATATTAAGAAAAACAATAAACTTTTTACTTACTAATTTATTAATTAAGTTTGCTATAATTAGGAAATTAATTCACAAATATTTAAAAGGAGAAAATAAAGTAAATAATACAAATAAAAATAGATCATACATTCATCCGTCTTTGTATATTTGTCATCTATGTGTCCTAAACTATTTATCTAATGATTATGAATCTTTGATAATTTTTTCTGCGTACAACGAAGGTTCCTTGCCTTCAATGTGAATGTTTTAAGTAGACCCTCATTCCACTCTCGCTATGAAGGGACAGACTGCTAGTACTGTATATATATTATCTAAGCAATTAGCAGTTAAAGCAATAAAATCGCGGAATATTTTGACTACGACATAGACCATACGCTAATAAATGCATTGCAACCAGCACGCCATTGTCTCCGCATTCCTTTCGAAGTCGCCTCAATGTGCGGCACTCAGGCGGAGCGATGGTTTTAATAATGTCAAATTAGATAAACTTCCATATGATTTGTATTTAGTAAATTAGTCAGCTATAAATAATTATATAATAAGAAGTAACTTCTGACTTTTTTGCTGGTTTTTTTTTGTCAGCTGAATTAACATATTCCTTTATTTAATTTAATATAATAAAATGACAACTGAAATGAACGACGTGCCTGAAAGAATGATCTGTGACATCAATTCCATCGCGCACAAAGAAATTTGGCAACTCCTTTCTTTGTCGCACTTCCAAGAAATGGAATTCCTTACCAGCTCACGTATTCCCCTCCTCTTACGACCCGGGTTCCTTCAAACGAGGCGTGAAGAGGCAACTTGCGGGCCGGCAAGGCGAGGGCGGCTAGTGCAGAACCTTCTTCCCGATTGTACTGGCCGTCCTCGCGTTTGGACTCTACTACCACTTAACATCAGGTGGAGTAGAGTCATTTGCCCTACCGGCAAATATATAAAAAAAAAGAGTCTAACAATTGAAATAAACAATTGAAACGTGCCTGTATGATTCTACCCAAGTTTATACTTATTTGATGTATGTAATTTTGAAGTCATATTATACATTCGTATAATACCCAACAATAATCTCTTTAATTGCTTTTTCTAACAATTACATTACTTTTATATACTAAATAGACTATGCTTATATGATGGTATAAATACTGCCAAAAAAACATATTAAATTGAAAAAAATCGAAATATATTTGAACTGGTGGTAGAGCTTTGTGCAAGCTCGTCTGGGTAGGTACCACCCACTCATCAGATATTCTACCGCAAAACAGCAGTACTTGGTATTGTTGTGTTCCGGTTTGAAGGGTAGTGAGCCGGTGTAAATACAGGCACAAAGGACCTAAAATCTTAGGTACCAAGGTTGGTAGCGCATTGGCGATGTAAGCGATAGTTAACATTTCTTACAGTGCCAATGTCTAAGGGCGTTTGGTGACCACTTACCATCAGGTGGCCCATATGCTCATCCGCCTTCCTACTCTATAAAAAAAAAGAACACCGAACTCTGAAAGTGAAGAGGTTTTAAATAGATAGTTATTACTATTCTAATACACAAATCAAACATGTGAATTTTAACTAACTATCGCGGTTCAGACCCAGGCAAGCAACACTTTATTTTCATGTGCTTAATTTATGTATTTAATAAAATTCACCTCGTCCTCGGCGTTGAAGAAAACCTTTTGGACGAAAATGTGCCGCCAACTCACTTTGGAGTAGCGTGGTGGAACAAGCTCCAAACCTTCTCCTCCTCCTCAAAACGAGAGGAGGTCATGGCCTGGCCGTGGAACGCTTAGAAATTGTTACTTTACGTCTGTAATGTAATTTTTATTTTTATGTCAATCGTGTTTAGATAGGGTTCAAATGTTAATTTTGAATCTCATTAAATTTCACAAATTTATTCGTTCGTATTTAGCAGCGATTAATTAAATTTTGTCATATACTCTACACGTGAAGTTGCGCGATAGGCGTTCGTCGTTTTAATTGGATATATATTTAGATTTCGAGCGGTAATGAATTTACTAGGGACCGAGTATCAGGGCCGTGGCGCAACGTTCGTGTAATTAAATTGTGGCAAATTTGTAGTTTTAAGAGAGCCCTATGTCAAATACTGGCTATGTTTTTACTTCAAATATATTATTGTATTTAATGTTATAAATATATACTAACTTAGCTATATTGGGATATGGATAGTAATATGAGTTTTTTTTTAATTAGTAAATTTTGTTATTATAATATTATACCAACGCTAAATATTATCAGTATCTGTAAATGCGTAAAGACTGGCTTTTAACTTTTTTTCTTTTATAGTACAGGAAGGCGGACGAGCATATGGGCCACCTGATGATAAGTGGTCACCAAACGCCCTTGGACATTGGTACTGTAAGAAATGGTAGCCATCGCTTACATCGCCAATGCGCCACCAATCTTGGGACCTAAGATTTTATGTCCCTTGTGCCTGTAATAACACTGGCTCACTCACCCTTAAAAGCGGAACACAACAATACCAAGTACTGCTGTTTGGCGGTAGATTATCTGATGAGTGGGTGGTACCTACCCAGACGAGCTTGCACAAAGCTCTATCACCAGCTGTGCAATATATGATGACATCTCTATGACAACCAACCATATTTCCTTGTATTCATTTTAAATAAAAAAAGATAAATTAAGTATTGCAAATTATTTCATATAATAAAAAAAATAACTATAATTATAAATTTTATTTATTTTTTCATTTATATATTACTAGTAAATATTCGCGGCTGGTAAAGCTATTGACCTGTGAGTTATAATACTTCTATTTTCTATATCTTAACGAAAGATAATAAAAATAAAAATAAGATTGGCCAATGATAGCAATGTTACTTGTTGAGAAAATATGAAATTACGTTGATGTAAATAAAATGAAATAATTTTATTAAATAAAAATAATATAAAAAAGGCATAAAAGTTACAAATTAATTTAAAAGATTTATATTTTGCATTATTATTGTAAATTCGAATTTTGTATACAAATATTATCCACATTTGATACTCTTTCATTGTTTGTACAATAAATTGAAAATGAACAGCTCTGATTATGTTTTTTCTGCATTCCTGAGTCGTACCAATGTTACGCTTTACGTCACGCCACTCAGAGTTACGAAACTCTATCCGTCGACACAAAGCGCTTCGCTCTTTGTTGCAAAACTATATTCATGCAGATTGGACGTATATTTTGATTTTTATTCTAATTATGAAATACGAAATGTGCTCGTTATTGTGACGGAGTGTTTGTGTAGAGTTGTGAGACGCTGAGATTTTCTCATATATATTACTTTACATATTTTTTATCGGAGTTATTCTTTATATTTTAAAATGACTCCAAAATAAAAGGAAGTTCGTCTGTATATATTATGTATATTTTATATTCGCCAATGTATACATTTATAATATTTTTCCTTATGAATCGATTTTGATGGCTATTTTTTTGGTTTCGTTATAGCTCATAAGTTCCATGTCAACTTCATTGATATTGAACATTGTTGTTAAATTTGTATCGAAGTGTATATTCAAGAAAAAAAAGTACTATTTTCATACTTAAGGATAAACATATTTTTATATTATTCGTACATCTGATGAAATGAAAGACCACTAATAGGATCTCTCCTACCTGTCTATCTATCTGTCACAGCTCATTGTTTATAAAAATCACTATTTCCTCATATTTTTTGATTGTACATGGCACACACCATTCAAACTGAAATCAATACGACCTTTTATTGTTTAGCGGCAGCTTAAATAATCAATAAGAGCCGAGATGGCCCAGTGGTAAGAACGCGTGAATCTTAACTGATTCTATAATACACCTCGTGCTTTACGGTGAAGGAAAACATCGTGAGGAAACCTGCATGTGTCTAATTTCACTGAAATTCTGCCACATGTGTATTCCACCAACCCGCATTGGAGCAGCGTGGTGAAGAATAAGCTCTAAACCTTCTCCTCAAAAAGGGAGAGGGGGCCTTTAGCCCAGCAGTGGGACATTCACAGGCTGTTACGGTTACGGTAGCTTAAATAATAAGTACGTGGTATCGCATCAAAGGGCTTGCACATCCACTTAAATTCTATCGTGTAAAATAATAATGTATTTCGTTTGTAAATATTTCATGACGTAGAGTGCTTGTCTCCCTCTAGCAGGATTGCTGTGACACCGGTTCACTACGGAGAGCTAACAACAATATTTAACTGGCTTTTATACAAACCGTCAAGTTGTGAACAAACAACCATTATTTAATGTTGAATTTATGGTTACGAATTGTATTTTTTTTCAACATCTTTCTCACTCTAACGCTAGAAAATAAAAATGAAATTTATGACTAGTGGTAGTGAAATGTCATAGATTTATAGGTTGATAGTGGTGATATATCATGCTTCATAGTTACGGACAAAATAATAATATGTGTGCATAAGGATGATATGTACATTTTTGTTCCTGAAATACAGGAACACAAATGGAGCTGGATTCTGCAGGTTCACTGGGGGATGTTACTACAAACACTGGTTTTTAATGTTTATTACTAGCTGGACGTAAATTTTGTCTCCATTTAGATCATAGGCTTATTCACGCTCATCTGCTTAGTTATGCCTGCCAGACTGCCTCGTTGGTCTAGTGGCTAGATGTAAGGCCGCAGACCCGGAGGTCCTGGGTTCAAGTCCCAGGTCGGGCCAATAAAAAGTTATTGGATTTATAAGTCGAAAATTCTCAATAGCAGCCAGGAGTCTGGAAGTTGGTAGTGTGTATACTCCCGTGCCTCGTAAAGCACGTAAAGCCGTTGGTCCTACGCCTGAACTCTTTCCGGTCGTGTCGGATTGACGTTTCATCGGATTATGAGAGATAGGATTATGAGAGTGCACTGTGTTTGCGCACACAATTCTGCACTATAATATGTCCTGCGCAGTTGGCTAATTTATACGACGGACGGACGAGGACGATATACTTAGTTTTGTTGGAAAAGCACACAATAATGTGAAATATTGCAGCTTTTCGTACTGCTTCGAAGTAAAATTTATTTAAAACATTGCACGCCAATATGTATAATAATACCACAAAAAAAAACTTGACTTTTATTAATATTTATACATATTTTTTTAAACCTATATTTATATATATAATACGTAAATAGCACTAAACAATTTAATTTCATATTTGTTTGTCGTACACTGACAAACAACTCGGCATATCAGCTATGTGCCACCTACTATTCATTTTTATTGACAGCAATCTGCTCTTTACTTTCGTCAGTAAGGCTTACCTGAAATCAATTAAAATGAAATACTACAATGACTTAATGTAAATATAATAATGTTGTGTTATTTCTATTACAGTTATTTCGATTTATAAGCAATGTAGAGTAATAAATATGTATTTTAAGCGTCTAATACAAGTCTGTTAGTAAAATATGCGAATAGTGGCAAGGGAGTGACAGAGAGTAATGGCGGGCTTCAGTGCGATTGTTTGACGTGACACGGACTCCGTCACGCATGAATGCAAGAATGAGCAACGAAAACATTTCTTACGTTATTTTTAACATGTGAATAGCGGTTTGCGGGAACTCTCTCGGAAACGTTGCTCGGTATATGTAGCAAGAAAAGCGTGTTTAAATTGAAATAATGTTCGTTTCGTTTTGTATTTATATGAATATGAAACGTTTTGCAAACCGCTAAGAAAATAATGGCATGTTTTTTTTTTATAAAATAGGACGAGCATATAGGAGGACGGTTCGCCTGATTGTAAGTGGCCACCAACGCCCATACACATTGGCATTGTAAGAAATTTTAACCATCGCTTACATAGCCAATGCGCCACCAAGGAACTAAGATTATATCCCTTGTGCCTGTAATTCACTGGCTCACTCATCCTTCAAACCGGAACGAAACATTATTGCTGTTTAGCTGTAGAATATCTGATGAGTGGGTGGTGGAGTGATCTACCCAGGCGAGCTGTCATAAAGCTCTGCCACCAGTAAATTAATAATAATTCTTAAAAAATATTGCTCATTATAAAAATGTATTCATTTGTCTGGGTGTCTTTTGTTTGTTGGTTACTTTGTTTGTGTTTGTAGTGAAATATAAAGTAAAATTTCAAAATCAACATTGATTTTGGGCTTTTCAATGATTCGCCGATATAGCCTAGTTTCTAGAATACGTGAACCTTAACCTGATTATAAGTTGAAGCACTGAGTTATCATGTGCTTAATTTTATTTTATAAATCATCTCGTACTCGGCAGTGGATGAAATCATTTGCATCTATCGGATGAATATCTGTCATGTGCCACGGGTTGGCCACATAACAGCGTGATGAAATAGACTCCACACCTTTTCAAGAGAGGAAGGCCCAGCTGTGCATATCTTATATAAATCTACGTGAATATTTTACACATTAATATTTTATATTACTAGACAAATGATGAAAAATAATCTTACAGGCCTTTCAAATATTATCATTATTAATTAATATGAACATATAAATATATTTTAATAAGAGTGGAAACCGATACGCCGGCTTATATCAAAGCCTATAATGACGCCGCACAACGCGGCCACAATGAAATACTAATTATAATATAATATAAACATTAAGCTGCTTTTATATATAATAAAACACAATGGCGAATTTACAGCGTGTGATTATATTATTCAAATTACATATAGTTAGAAGGATAGACGAATGGGCTTTTATGATGATAAGTGGTCACCACCTCCCATAGACATTGGCACTACAATAAATATTAGCGATTCCTTACATTGCTCATGCAACTAAGCTGAGAACTAAGGTATTGTCTAGTAAGGTATTGTATGTCTTTTGTGCTCTATATTACTCATCCTTTGAACCGGAACACAACGATAATATGTATTGCTGTTTGGCGGTACAATACGTGATAAGTGAGTGATATCCAGACGAGCTTCCACCCAGTAAAATGTTCTACATGACTTCGTCAACATAGTTTTTAATTGGTTGAAATTATTCGCGTGTCACCTTGTGTATTACGAACTACTAATACTAGTTCGTGCTCAGGTCTTCTGGTAATCGATTGATGAACATTGGCACAGCTTTATGAACACCTGTCTGGGTATTAATAACAATTATTATATCAAATGATATATTCACAATCATATTGACATATCACAAAAAATAATATTTTTTTATAAAATCGATACAGCTTACATTCTGACACAGAGGTAGGAATACATATTCTACGTAGCATATGTGCAAGCTCGTCTAGGTTGGTACCACCCCCTCATCAGATATTCTACCGCAAAACAGCAGTACTTGGTATTGTTGTGTTCCGATAAGGATGAGTGAGCCAGTGTAATTACAGGCACAAGGGACATAAAATCTTAGGTCCCAAGGTTGGTGGTGCATTGGCGATGTAAGCGATGGTTAACGTTTCTTACAGCGCCAATATCTAAGGGCGTTTGGTGACCACTTACCATCAGGTGACCCTTACGCTCATCTGCCTTACTGTTCTATAAAAAAAAAATGAACGTTAGTATCTTTGGTTGGATTGATAGTTTGAAAGGAATAGAATTTAAGATCATTTGACCAATTAACATGAAAGTTGACATATATATGTATTTATCTTGTTAAATGTTATAATACAATCCACATTGTTGCAACGCGCCGCTTGATTGCACTCAATACGATCGTCATGACAATTGGTATATATATGTGTGTGTACATATGTTCACTCAGGCAGAAGAACTAAGGCAGGGAGAATTACTAGTTTAACATAATAATAAAAAGTGGCGATTGAAAAGAACTTTTAAAAGTCTTATTAAATAAAGTGTAATATTATTTGATTTTACATTTCATTTCTTCAACCTGTTATACAATATTCTACTGCCAAACAGCAATATCTACTATTGTTGAGTTCCAGTTTGGGGGTGAGTGAGTCAGTGTCATTACAGGCACAAGATAAAACATCAATTGTCGTAAAAAGTAGTTTACATTTCTCACAGTGCCATTTTCATCAAAGAAGTCCGAAATTCCGACGATATAAAAAAAAAACTTGATGACGTAATATAGAACAACATATATTGTATATACCAAACACAGTAAGCGCCAGCATCGGTCTATTCCACTTGCCGCATGAATACTAATTGCAATCGGATTTACGAGCACCGCTACGACAGGGGACTGTTCCTGTCATTGCGCTGGAGCCGAGTCGAGAACTAATGACCAGCGCGTCCCACTGGCATTTTGTGGGTTGCTTCTACGTTTACGGCGTTGCAATCAACTCTCTCATATTAAAATGGAATATTCAATCTTTTTCGGTATCTTATATATTATTTTTAAATGCCTCTGGTTTAGCGGCTTGATTATAAATCTATATATAACGAGGTTTAAATCCCGAGTCGAATCATGTCTATTGAAGATTTTGACAATTTTTTTTTGGAAATTTGGAAATCTTCATTAGTATCTCAGAAAGCAATGAAAATAAACCAATCGTTCGCCTGATATATTTTTAGTCATTTCGGATTGTCGTCTCATTAGACTATGAGGGTTATGGGACGGTGAATGTGCCTGTGTTTTGAAACATGTGTAGACAGCTCTCTCTTGTGCGATACTAGCACATACGCAGTATGTTAATTTATATCACATTTTAGTAATAAAATACGGTTCTAATTTTAAGCTGCTAGTATTGTTGTCAAGAAATAGGAAACTTAAAATGTAGACGGATTATGTGAGCGGTGGTATAATTTTACGTAATATATCATAAATTGACTTCGTATATATTTCTTAATATCTGAACATTGAACTTTGTTTCTGCTCTGCATAAACCAGTACAAAATAAACACGCCCTTGTCTGTAATTAAAGCCATCCAAATAATAATATCGTTCGTCCGACATCGCATTTGAAATTATCTCATTTAGCGTTGCTCTTCCATTTCACCTCGTAAATGCTAAGCGCTATCCGATATATGTTTGCCTGGGGACTGTATCTGTCAGTCCATTTCAAATGCAGTCCGAACTAATGACCACATAACGACTAGAACATTATTAACGCTGTAATGGTCGTTGTAATGGCTGAACGAACTCGAAACCAATTATTGATGTTATAGAACCGAGAAGAACTGCTCAATAATTAGAGTTAATTTCGTTCTTCGCTAATTATTAATTGGCGATAAAAGTGGTAATAATTATGTATACTTACTTGGTGATAGAGCTTTGGGCAAGTCTGGGTTGTAATATTGTGTTCTGGTTAAACTGGTGACTAAGCCAGCTTAAATACAGGTACACGGGCACACATATTATTTTCGTTTCCAAGGTTGGTGGTGTACTGACAATGTACAGTGCATGTGTTTAAAAGTGGTGGTGACCACTTATCATAGTTGCCTTTCTGTCAGTCTGACAACGTATTATAAATATATAAATAAATAAGCGATAATACCGCCTTTGCGCACCACCAAATACATATATTTATAAAAATAAATAGTTGTTATTAAACTTTATTTGTTTTGATCTGATGTAGTTTTGAAAAATAATTTGAAAATTTGGGCTTCGGAATCATGCACATGTGACAGAATTTTATGCGAATCATGCACATGTAGGAAGCAAAAATGTAGCGTATGAAAGCAGCCACTATAAAAATTATTCACTTAGATAGTACGAACGAATACCAAATATGTTACTAAAATAGTTTTGAAAGGGTTTTCAAAGGAAATCAAAAGATACATTTCATTTCGGTATATATGTATGTACAGTGTTCTGTTATATTTTAAATGAAATGTCAAAAGTCATGAATAATGACAGCAGTAACGTGCCACCCGGGAGCTCCTAAGATAAATGACTCGCAGAGAAACTACCCGAAAACTAAAGCATAAACAGAGGGCCGATTTAATTAAACCGTTAGTTGTAGCAGTGACGAGAACACATACTCGTACCTATATCACCTAGAGAATACTAAATAACACTGGTCAACCATATCTTATAACATTTGTCACTTACATAAATAAAATATATAACATATTAACAAACAGCCCTCCTACGTGATATAAGCGAAATAATCTTACCTCCTTTGTACAATTGATCATTGAAAACCAATAATGAAAATAATACCACCTTCAATATTTTTCGTAATTTTGCGTAGGTTATTATTATTGGATATTTGTTACTAAATTACGTAAAAACAGAACGGTGTGTGAACAAAAATATGTTTTGAAAGAACTTATGTCATTTTATTTATTCAATTTTAATGCATCAAAAACCTATATTTTTATTTAGTCCCGAGCGAAATGAACGGATGTTAGCTGGTGGTATAAACCTATTATGAGCAGTGTATGGGAAATCCCATCGGGAACATCTCGGTAACCAATTGAGTTCTCTGGTAACCTGCACCAGCTCTCTTCTTGTGTTTTGTAGTCGCAGTGATAAGTTAGTTACACGTAAATAAATGAATGATTAACGGAAATAAAAATTTCATGCTTTTAACTAAAATATACTTGATTTGAGTAGGAAGATTAATTAAATTTAAGCTACCTTTGGTTCGCAATGTAGATAGATTCTCCGTACAAATTTTTATCACCTATTTATACACGATAAGGAATTTAATTTAAAAAAATACTTACGCTACTAAATTTTATTAACTAAGCCTTTGGTGTTTAAGTAATGCATATTTTCCAGCTTAAAAATATACGTTCTTCCGTACAAACATAAACATTTAAACCTGTTTTGGATGAATCGTGTAAGAAATTACGATGTACCTACATTTTTATGTATAAAATATACAGGGTGACTGGTGAATTAGGATCAATATTTTAGGAGCATAATCGGTACATGATTCTCATTCGAATTATGTAAAAAAAATAGGTACTTAATTTTTGACCACATTTACAAAAATTTTACTTTAAATAAATAAAGTGTGGACATATTTCCGCGGCGCGTGCGGCGTTGTATTTGCCACCCGCAACCCCTGCCCCGCGGCTTATTAGTATTAGTAGGTTAGTAGGTTAGTCGGGCGAGCGCCGCCGTAAGGTTCGTCCATCTTCCCGCGCGCGCGCCCCTAGCGATCGATCTTACGCGTATACTTAATGTTTCGTGTGTGAGTGTGACCCGTAATTAGTAATTAGGTATGGCTTATCAATACACAAATGCAGAATAATGTGAGTACTGTGAGTAGTAAAGTGACCCATTCGTGTTAAAGCGTGTGAAAGACAATATGCGTAAACGTGCCGAACTGTGTATCACACGAGCAGGAGCTCACTTTGAACATTTGTTAAGGTTAGTGTAGTTATGTAGGTAAATAGGTAGTTAAATGATTGACAATCGTTGTAAATAAGTATGATTCAATTTTTAAATACGCCGGAAATACCAAGATAGGTAAACAGTTAATTTTTGTCCCAAGTTCATATCATTTACCTAGTCAACAAATTTGTTGCTTAAACGAGTGAAATATTTTGGTATTTTTGCCTGTTCTAAGCCAGGTTTAAAGTATGAAGGGGGATTGGATCATGCTTGTTTATCAAAGGTAGCCTGCTACCCTGTTAACACGCGGCGGCGTTTGGACGTAGGGAAAGTACCGCGCGATAACTAAATGTACCTAACGGTGTTGTGTCGTCAGCGCAGCTAGGGCGTCCACATGACGCGTAATTAATTACATAACTTTTGGTTAACTTTACTTAGAAGTTTATTAATATTTATGTTATATGTATTTTTTTTTGGTCGTATATGGTCGTCAAATATCACGTCCTTAAGTATTGATACTAATTCACCAGTCACCCTGTAGAGTCTAAAAAGGATCTCAAACGTATTTCGAGATGAGTTTGTCGTTACGCTGCCCGAAGGCAACTTAATCGTGACATTTATAATGTGATTTAATTAAGGACTAATAATTGTGAAAGAAAACCGTGTTATAATTGTATTGTGATTTAAAAGTGTGATTGATGTGTGAAGTAAAGTAAAATAAAATTGTGTGACAGTAAATTGGTGTTTTGAAATTATAATCGCCACCCTCGAAAGAAATTATTTTACAGTCGTCAAAAAAATATTTTACAGTGCTCACTATGGTTTTACAAAAAACACCATGAACAAAAGTACCCGTACATCCAGTTGATGGTTGTAATCTAGTTTTCATGTTAAAATAAACTTTTTATTTTACTCACAATTTTATAAATTGTTAAAAGTTTTCATCTATAACTATATAAATTAAGAATCCAATACATTAAGTAATATTGAAACAAAATGATTTAGGTGGATTAGTATTAGTAGTATCCTTGTCACATCTCATATTATCTCCCCAAATCCTCATGTCAAAACCCATCGAGACAATTTCACAAAAGAGCGTTTCGAATTAACGTAATTATTGCACTTACACTACTAGTTCGCATATTAATATTTAGTTCTAGACACATGCATACATCACTTTGCTGTTAGTTGTATGACTAAAATGTGCATAATTATATTGTGACCAAAATAGTTTTGTACAAACAAAATGCTCCAACAGTCATTTATGACAGTTGACAATTTACTGAACGTTAAAAAGGTCGTATGTAAACTTATTAGACTATTCATTATTATTATTTAATAAAAAAAAGATGACGATAGACTGTTGAGTAGATTTAATATTAATATTCCTAGAGTTCTTTAAAATCGACCGCACTTGAACGAAATTTGCAGAGAATGCTCCAATATCGCGAATATCGCTAGTGTATAATTATTCTGTAAAAAAACTCAGTAGCACTGGACATTGGTTGTGACGGGCACTCATCCCTTATGAAAAAATGTGATGTTTCTTATAGTATAAGCTGTTATTTGTTTAAATATTTAATTAGTTACTACATTTTGTTTTTGTTCTTTATTTAAATATTTCCATTTTCTGCTTTTATTCTATTTTTTATTTGTATATTTTGTAATTGTGTTTGGGAATAATGTGATGTGTAATCGGTTGTACAACAGTTAGTTTAAGTTAATGTAAAAAGTTTTTTGAAAGTGTGTTATGTACAACTGTTGGAGATCCAAATAAACAAATAAAATATAAGGAAAGAAACCGATATTTTGTTCTGCTCTGAATTATATAAAACTTTAAAATGACAGAACGTTTCTTTCGTTTTCTTTCGGTTTAAAGTTTATCAAACACCAATATCAGCGAATTTACTATCAAAGACGATGCCTCAAATGAGACGTTAGGTACTCTAATTTCCAAAAGACGTAAGGGATTACTTGGCCCGTGAGCGTGTTTCAAGAATAATGGCCGGCAGAGGAATTGGTAAATTGCGTTCGGTTTAAATGCTCGAATTTAAATTATGTGTACCATCTGTATGTATTTCTGGATGTCACGTTTACAATTGTCACGAGACATTACATTTTACATTACGTCACATCTGCAAAAGCAACAAATAAAAATAAACATTACTACGTTTTTAATACATATTATTCCTAATCCCATAAATATTGTAAGCTATGTAATTTTAAAAAAGGTATATTGTACATAAATATGGTTCTGATTTAACTATTTCATTAAAATGTAATAAAATCTAAGGACTAGATGGAAGGATGTAAGGACTTAAAAGGGACGTGTCAATTGATTTGTCTCGCAGTTCGTCTGGTGCATTAGTAGCGAAATCAAAGGTACTATTTTTGCACCATTATATTTACTGTGTTAATGTATAATGTGATTTACATGACATTAATATACTCAGAGATGTGTATGTTTTGTTTTATTAAAAAAAAGTAATAGTAGATGCTAACAATATACATGACCATGTTCAATTGCACAGTCTCAAATTTCTGAAAGGCTAATCAAAATCAAATCTGGTCATTGGTCGACGGCAGTCGATGACGCGATAGGCTACCAACAAGCGAGGTAGTTATACCAGTAAATATAAAAAACAGTGGTCATAATTTCAGAAACAGGGGGAAAGAAGAAAATTTTTCTTTCTTTCTAATACTATAGTTAGGCGGACGAAGATATGGGCCACTTGATGGTAAGTGGTCACCAACGCCCATATACATTGGCATTGTGAGAAATGTTAACCATTGCTTACATCACCAATGCGCCACTAACCCTGGGAATCATTATGTTATGTGATCTCATTGTTGTCCCTGGTGCCTGTAATTAATGTAAATAAAAAACTGACATTGGAACAGTCTGGTGGAATAACCCCCATCGCCTCCTTGTAAAGACTCTAAATTTAGGTTGACGGCTCATTGTGTCTTATCGAAAAAACTACATGACTTAGAAATTTAAAAAAAAAACTACAATTTCGGTGTATAACTTAAATTTAATCACTTTGCCTATAAACAACAATTAAAACAGCAGTATCACCTATTCTAACGACATCAACTTGTCAGTTTTATTAGAATATCGATTAACAGCGAAATGGCAATTAAACTGCTAGGAACACTTCAAAAGGACTAACTCGGACACCGTGACGTTTGGAACGTGTTTCAAGGATAATGGACGACAGGCGACTGGACGAGCTTAAATATTTTACCTCAATTTGCGATGTCTACTGGTGTTTTTATTTATATTTGTTGCTGAATATAGTATCTTAGTTAACTGTAATTTTATTTTATTAGGAAAAATCAAGCAAATGTGTTATAGTTTGGTCATTAAATTACAGTTACAGCTTAGCTTTTAAACAAAAAGTCGTAAAAATTGAAAGAGCAACCTATAAAAGTCCCACTACTGAACAAATACCTATAGAAAATCCTTAAAAAGGATAAAATAGGTTTAAAACGTATTCAACCACTCAGCTCTGCTGCGGTTTAGTGGATTCACGTGCACATTTACGGCAGATTTGATACGACATTTGCACACTTTCTCACGACATTTTCTTTCACCGTCGACAATATGTTTTAATTCATCTCATTATTAATTAAACTCATAAAATAATTCTTGCCCAAACTGAAACCTGCGGTCTTTAGTTCCATTCCATTACAGCTTTTTGCTGGACAAAGCTTTGCAATACTAAAAATTCTGTTTGCAATAAAATAATTGAGTAGGTGGTACTTTCTCAGACGAATTTGCACAAAGTCCACTAATAAAAAAAGTGTCCGTTACGGGACGCCCGTCAGATGTGAAACATCAAAATAAATAATTATAAAATGAACCTATAAATAAAGTAAATACATTAAAATGTAGTTAAATAAATACAAACAGAGAGTTTTATAATTAAAATAAATATCCTTTTCTTATAGTAACGCGCTACGCACACACAAGGGAACAGAAAGTGCCGGCGGTGGGAGAGAATGACGGCATAAGAGATCGTAATGTCATTGTCGTCACGTCATACGAGGCGGTCCCACACTATCGCACGCTGTATGTTTCACATCAAAGACTTGTTAACGCTTATCCTGAAACTTTGCTTAATTCAAATGAACTGTGAACGCGAGATTCAGTTTCATGTCAAACAAGTTGCCAAATAATTAATCCATTTATCCCGTGATACGTGCACATGAGGGACATAAGCACGACTGAAACGATGACATACTCGCACTAATGTAATAATAATTTGATATTTAATTATTCCTCACTAATAAATGATATCAATAAGCACTAATCCGATCTTAACTAAAATATAGACGGACAGAGAGTATTAAAAGGTTTCTCTGATTTCTAGATCAACATTAACAAACTCTATAACAAAAATATTCAAAATTGATAAGCCGATAAAACAGTACTAATTTGTTAGAAGTCACTTCGGACACCATTTGTGAAATATTGAAAACCAACTAACGCTGATAAGCTTTGCCACGTATCGTTAATCATAATCAAAATCGCATATAACTTTTTAAGAATTTGGCTTTTCTAACAGAATAGCTCCACTGATTTATTTTAGAGAGATAATTTCGTAAACAAATTACTACTAAAAACAATTGAGCAATAAAACTTAATTATAAAGCTTTGATTACAAGAAGGCATTTTAAATAAAGGTTGCGAAACGTCCCGAAATTTAATTACCCACTTTCAAAGTTTAGATTGATTCCCTTATCACTCCCGAATAAACTCAAAAACAATGACGCAAATACCTATTTTCCTTTGTCAGAACACAAATCCAATTCTGCTTGTCGTGCACCCCCGTTAGTTAAGGTCTGCACACACTATCCGGCACAAAGCTAAGATCAATTTGTATAAAGGTGGCAATGAATACTCAACGTTCTTGTTTTCAGTTTGAGAAATAATTACAAATGCAAAAATTAAAACAAACACTAATTACGATCTATTTAATCTTATATAATCAACAATATATTAAAAATAGTGTTTCCAAATATTAGAGCTTAATTATTTTTTTGGCTACAAATAATTACATACTTTACTAGTTAAAACTGCTTACTTGGTATTAGTGCTTTGTGCAAGCAGGTGTGGTACCAATCATTCATCACAATATATTCCACATTGTCGAGTTCCGGTTTGAAGGATGAGCCAGTGTAACTACAGACACCAGGGACAAAACATCTTAGTTCCCAAAGTTGGTAACGCATTGATGATGTAAGGAATAACGCCCATGTCTATAGGCGACGGTGACCATATACCATCAGGTGGCCCATCTCCCTGCCTGTCTATCAATAATATAGAACAAAAAACTAGATAATGATAAATGAATATTCCATTTTTATGACCTTTGAAAACAAACGTTGATGTCAAATAAGAATCACAAAACGCTTATTGCATAAATGGTTAGAGAATACATAATATATTTTGTATTAAAAGTATTCACGTATGAAATTTGAATATCATTTAAATAATGATAGCAGTTAGCTTGATTTAAATAGACACGAAATTATTTAAACAATTTTCATCTCGTTTTAAGGCCAGCCGTGCGTATAATGTGGGAATAACTTTACTTTAGACCTTCAAAGTCCGTAATCAGATCAGTAGCGTCAAGATTAGCTCCGTGTTTATAATTTTAATTAGTTGACAAACTCCGGCGCCGCTATTCGATTAAGACTGGAGTAGTGTTGGAACGTGGCTAGGTTATTATATTTTGAATTTATCATTCGGTTACAAGTTGCTACGATCACTTGCCCTTATACCATTTATTTGGGCCTGATAATTAATTGCCGAGATGACCCAGTAGTAAGAAAGCGTGAATCTTAACCGATGATCGTGGGTTCAAACACGGGCAAGAATTACTGAATTTTCAAGTTGTTAATTTGTGATTATAATTATCATTAATTCATGATTTACGTTGAAGGAAAACATCGGAAGAAAACCTGCATGTGTCTAATTTCACTGGAATCCTGCCACGTGTGTGTTCCACCAACCCGCACTGGTGGGATATACACAGCCTGTTACGAATTAATTGTTGTTCATTTCCATTTTCCTTTATTTATATTCTCTCCTCGTATCACATTACCGCGACATTCAGTGAAGTAATTTAACTAGCATTCCATTTTAGTTGAATAGTTTAACAGTAGACAATACCTAAAATACAACACGACAGATCGTAACAAATAACTCTGCTGTATTGTGACGTATTAAGATATTGTTCTGAAATCTCCTATATTGACTTTGTCGCTGAATTTAACAATACGCGTCAAGACATCGCAATATAATGATTCTTAGTAAAACATTTGTACTGTGCGATATTTTATCGTAAAGTAATCGCGAATGTACAACGATAAGTAAGTAATTGTTTCTTTGATACTGAGTAGATGTATTGTTGTGAAATGAGGTTGGTATGATACCGACACCCACTTAGAAATAATATTGCTGGTGAATTCCTTTGCACTATAATAATGCACTTCTAACTCGCGTTCTCCGTTGACAAATGCGCTTCACAAAAAGTCGACTCTTTTACCCAACATTATAAAAATGATATGTTCCTTGACCGATCCCTTTTGATAAAAGATAATATAAGTATCTCCTCAAAACTCCCTTTTAATTTCTGCGTTGCTTGCAGCAATATTAAAAAAAAAGAATATGAAAAAAAAACCACAAGACAACTTAATAAAAATACAAAGATTTACATAGATATAATTATATAATAAGATAAGTCGTATAGTGTAAACGTCTTCCTAAGCTAACTGAACAGTTGAATTTAATACAGCTTCAATTTCAACGAGATGACAATACTTATTAGAAATACTTACTGTAACGAATAATTTAGCTGCCACGCGTCTCTCGTTTCAATGTTTTGTTCGAATGGAATTTCTCTGAAATCTGACATTTAATGAAGTGCGATGTTGTCCTTTGTGACGAAGTGAAGCGTCAACTCGGAAAAAAGGTATATTAATATATTTTTTTATTAAATTCTTAAAATAAGTATTTTAATTTAGTTTATTTCCTTTATTTCTTATTTATTTCTGTTTCACTAAAAGTAATGCGGGATGTCGTTAAATAGATTTTAGTGCTAGACAGAATCATATTTATCAGAAGTACCATTACCCTAAGCTCATTACGTTTACTAATTATTATTATTATTACAAAAATAATAGCATCAAGCCAAGCTATCTATCCGGTCGAACTGTTAGATGTATCACAGTGAGGCTTACATATTTTTTTTATGCATTTCTATATTATCTTGTAACACTTCTATAACTAAAGCTCCAAATTTTAAAGTATAAATAGTATTTCTTATATGTACAGATAATTAAGTGTGTGTAATGTTTTCTATTTCAATAGAGAACGATACAGTGTCATATACAGGTTAAACTGAATTTATCGATTATATTTCTCTTCATTATTAAAATATAAACTTATTGGTTGCTGTTAATTGTCTAGTAAATCTATAATAATTTGTATATCTAGTAGAAGACATTGAATATTTTTGAGATCTTTTTTATATAATTTTGTTGTATTTCTTATTGTATTATGTGTTATAATAAAATTGATGTAATAAGCTTTATCGTAAAGTACTTGTACGATATATGAACGTACAACGTAAATTATATTCATTTTGAAGCTTAAACTATTACAATTGAACGTTTTGTAGATGTTGATTTCATTTTATTTATTGTTTTTGAAAATAAATGAACAATAAATACTTTATTCTTTATAACATTAGTATTATTAATAGCAGAATAACTAAACAATCAAAACCGTCTTTGATTTTATGTCTCTTAATACGTATCTCAACGAATAAAAAATTTTGACAAAATACCATTTAATGTTTTTTTTTTAGTTTATAAATAAATATATTTTCGTAAAAAAAAATCTACAATTAGGTTTTTTGATAAAAATATAAAAAATATAGGTTGCGTGAAATTAATTTATACAAATTTAAATAGCCTTATTTCCATAAGAGAATTAAAGGGATACAAACAGCGGTATACGAGGTTATGTGACGTTGAGAGTAATATAATTTCGTCAGTTTCATGGACTTTGCTATTTTCTGGCTGCGACAGTAATTATTCGACGACGGTCAAAGGGCTTACGACTAAACATTCCGTATCACCGTTACGAGAGCGCAGAAAAAAATATGTGGATACTATTATATAACTGTGATGGAAAAAATTTAAACGAAAACAAAAATAATTTAATAATAATTCAACATTTGATTCTCGCTATTAAAAATAATCTTCCATAAGCTATATATACTATATACATATAGTTATAAATATTGTCCTATCATCAACATACAGCTATTATTATTTATTTTATATATTTTTAGTTTATTATATAATTTAACAGTACTCCAAATGAATGGAATAAACCCGTCTGGGTAGATATCACCCACTCATTAGATGTTCTACTGCCAAACCGCAATACTTAGAATGTATTCCGGTTTGAAGGAAGAGTAAGCTAGTGCAATTACAGGCACAAGGAATATTACATCTTAGGTCCGATGTTGTACCGTAACAGCCTGTGAAAGTCCCACTGCTGGCTTAAAGTCCTCCTCTCCTCTTTTTGAGGAGAAGGTTTGGAGCTTATTCCACCACGCTGCTCCAATGCGGGTTGGTGGAATACACATGTCGCAGAATTTCAGTTAAATTAGACACATGCAGGTTTCCTCACGATGTTTTCCTTCACCGTTAAGCACGAGATGAATTATAATCACAAATAAAGCATATGAAAACTCAGTGGTGCTTGCCTGGGTTTGAATCCACGATCATCGGTTAAGATTCACGCGTTCGTACCACAGGGCCATCTCGGCTTAGGTCCTATGCGCGCTATGACAATGTTTATTTCTTATACAATATCTGGGCATTGAATCATTTGCCAAGTTAACCCAATTGTACGTCTGCCTATTTCATTTAAAAAAAAAACTATTATTGCATATAACGCCCAGTAACTGATACATACCACTTGTTCTCTATCTATATTCATTTCGTTAATGGTATTGCCGATAAAATCATTTCAAACATAACTAGGCCCATTACGTTGTAATTATGCTTTTGACGCTGTTCATTGGTTGGTTAAAACTAATCGTTCACATGCTTTGAACATTTAATATAACGCAACTTTTAATCAATATCTGGTCAGAACAATTTAATCATACGTCGTTTGTACCCTTTAACTATTTATGTAAAAGTGATTTGTAGTTTTCTGTTTCGAAAAAAGATTGAGGGGAGTGGCAACGAGCCCAAGCCGCATGAGGCTGGTTAATACAATTGCGAACCAGTTGCTTTTTAATATTCTATTCGGATTTAGTTTTATTTTGCTCAATTACAATACGCTACAAAAAGTTTTTAATATATAGTATTATTTAAAATGATGACTTCACTAAAATAAAATCATAATATTTATTAATACAAGTACTTTTTTATAAGAAATATGTATTTTACATTTTTTATTTTTTTTAAATTAAAATTAAATCAACCCAAAAGGATTATGTTTTCGTTTCGTTTATTTAGGTTTTTTTTGTGCATGTATTTGGGCTTAGGATTGTAAATTTGGCTTGCAAAGAATAGGAACTTGATGATATAAATGGTGTTACAAAATATAAGGAATGTTTTAATAAATCACAGTAAATTAAAATAGTGTGATTAAAACGTTTTGACAGACTTGGTGTTTAAACGTTTTTAAGATATACGAAAGAGCAATTTTATCTAGGATATATAATAAATAAATTATTGACGACGCACACGTCACACAGCACTATTCCACACGCCTGAGCTAAACACTAATTATGCACACAACTCTGTCCTTAATCGCATGGTCCACACATATAATTCAAAATATTCAGAAATAGATCTGTTCAGCATGTCAAAACTAGCTTTTAAAAAAGCTATAAAAAAAGATAAAAAATCATTATAACACACACACACACACACACACACACACACACACACACACACACACACACACACACACACACACCTACACCACACACACTCACGCACATATTGGATCCCCACCCGTAAACAGTTTTACTTTTACTACCGTCTTCTAGTTATTAATATGTTTAAGTTAACTGTGTAATCCTATTTTGGTTATATGTTATATAATAGTCAATATATCAACTTATGTATAAAAACTGTTGGATTACCAAATAAATAAATAAATAAATAAATAAACTTGTTTTTCAACACTACAAACGAGAAACGCATTCTTCGTTCTCAACACAGTTTGATTATTATTAAAATAAACACTCGTTAGAAAATAGGTTTTCTTTTATAACAATTTATTAAATAATATTTATTTCATTTCAGGTAAGTTACATAAAGCTGATATAAGAATATAGAGAAAGGTAAGTTTATAAAATACGAGTCAACATGTTTTTATATAAAGGTAAATCTATACGAACTTCCAGTAGTTTGTTCAAACAACAGTTACACAGAGTATATAGTTCCTTATTTATTTATCGAACTCTTATATAATATCATAGTCTTGTGCTAAGAAACGATATTTGTACATAATTAATTAATAGCACAATATAAGCACGTGAAAATTCAGTGCGCAGTTGCGTAAAGATGAAAAGATCGCATATAAGCAACAAATATTAGATCTATATACATATTATTGTATTCGAAATTCAAACTCAAAATCAACTGCATTATTTTTAAAAACTTCTGTATTTATAAGAAGAAATTCATTAATACGACGTCTCCATATGGGAAACTCCAAGGCACAGGATTTAGATAAATATTAAACTTTCCTTAATTCTAAAATCAATCACATATACTAAAGTATAGTAATAATAATAGTCCTCCAGACCGGTTTCGGTCACGGCGGCCAATTTCAAGAGAGATTAGCCAACTGCGAAGGACATATTACAGTGCATAAGTGTGTGCGCAAACACAGGTGCACTCTCTATTCCCTAACCGTCATAATCCGATGGGACGGCAATCCGACACGACCGGAAATAATTCAGGCGCAGGACCAACGGCTTTACGTGCTTTCCGAGGCATGGGAGTGTACTTGTAATTCCAACTTCCAGACTCCGGGCTGCCTCTGACTCCGGGACTGATATTTTCGAATGAAAAACTCAATAACTTTTTATTAGTCCAATCTGGGATTTGAACCCAGGACCACCGCCTCTGCGGCCTTAAGCCACTAGACCAACAAGGCAGTCAAAAGTATAGTACATAACGTATAGTACTATTGTATTATTTAGTATTTTATCGTATAAGTCACCAATGCTCACGATTACATAGATTTTTTGTGTTGATGAAGAAAAATTTTTACTAAAATGCAATGCATGCATGCAATGCATTTTAGTAAAGTGCAAACGCACTATGGTTGTGTGCCACGTGTGCACGCATAATTAAAAAAAAACATGAAAAAATATTCCATAAATTTATTGACTAACTGTTTACCGCGACTGTAACCGTTGAATAAGCCATTTTATTTTATTAACCGAGTAAAATATTGTATGTGAGATAAGTTGAGAATGAATCGCAGTTACACGCTCGGTAGGAAACTTTCAAGCTTTATATTACAAATTTTTAAAGTAAGACCACAAGTGGAAGCTTTTGTATCTCCTAAGAACTTACACTCTAATAATATAAATTATTGTGTTTTTAAACTACGTCCATACCTTATCGCGCACATACAGACGTTGCCATATACGAATAAAGATGGTCGGCCGCGTATTTGCAGGTTTTATTGTAGGAGCTATAAATAAATTATAGTAGCTTATGTCTTTCCTTAGTGTTTAAACTTGTTACATTGGAAATTTAATCAAAATCGGTTCAGTGGTTTTTAACCATGTAAGCCTAGTAGATAGACACATAGACACATATATATATATATATATATATATATATATATATGTGTCTGTGTGTATGTGATTTTTTTATTTCGTAGGTACGCGAACGAGTATATGGGCCAGATGATGGTAAGTGGTCACCAACGTCCATTGGCATTGTAAGAAATGTTTATCATCGCTTACATCGCCAATGCGCCACCAACCTTGGGAACTAAGATGTTATATACCATGTGCCTGTAATCACACTGGCTCACGCACCCTTCAAACTGGAACACAAAAATACCAAGTACTGCGGTAGAATATCTGATGAGTGGGTGTTACCTACCCACCAGTGATTTAATTTATTACAGACTGTTTTAAAAATATTATCTCTATTATAAAAGTAACAGCTGAAATATTCCGCGCCGGAACATGTGTCAGAACTGCAAGGTGCTGGTTTCTAGAACATATTTTACTTGACTGCTGAGCAAAATATTAATTTTGCTAACACAAATTAGGTGCATAAAAACTTGGAGACGAATCTAGCAGCAACTTGGCCTTTGAGACTTTCAACATTAAAACAAAGAATAAAATTTTATCTTTAGTTTTATTCGGAGATAATTTCTATTATATTCATAACATTGTGGCTGTTATCTGGAGTTGAGGCATTAAAAACTTCGCAGTCAGAACTTGTACTGAGAGTAATATTATGCAGATCAGCTGTAAATCAGCTTGGGAATTATTGCAGTTCTGAATCCGATCCTGGAAATTATTATTCTGAATAATCCACTCATTTCAATATAAAATTTTATTTTGCTTGGGAGTTGTCACGAAAGCTGAAAAAACAATTTACAGTGCAGTTGAAAGATTTTTAAAACTTGTCCATCTTTGATACCGACTAAAGCCACATAAGGTCATTTCGTTATATTATATTTAATAGCAAAACTTATTAATTTTTATAATATATCTTTTACAATTCAGGCTATTAATTACTCGTTTTGCTTGAGGACTTATCGTATTTATTAATATGTGTATTTTATATTTATATTGATATTTATTAATTAGCATTTGATGAGGGATGAAAAGCATGTTACTAGAAGGGTGATGAGTATGAATGTTGATGGATATAGGGGACGGGGAAGGCCTGAGAAAGTGTGAATGGATTGCGTAAGAAAGAATATGTGTACCCTTTCAGGGTTAAGTACTGAGATGACGAGTGATAGTCCCCACGTAGTGGGATAAGGACAGGAAGAAGAAGATTTTTTAATTAGTTTATTTATATTAGTTTGTTTATTTATTTTAGTTATAGATTTATGTTGGTTGCCTGGAAGAGATCGCTATGTAGCGATAAGTTTGCCAAAATTGTATACTACTCTAATTTAGGTTGTATCCATGTTTTGCATTTTTCTTCTTTCTCGTGTACAAAAAAGTATAAAGTACAATACAAATAGTTGTTGTTAGAGTGTGTGTGTGTACTCGTCCTGCTTTAATATTTTTTAATTTTTTTTTTATGAATATGCTATAATGCATAATTAAAAACAAAATGAATATTAATATAATTTAAACAAAGAATTTCATGTACTACGAAGCAAAAGTAGTGCAGTTATTTCTCGAAGGCGAGTTCATATTTTGCAAGAAAACTACGGAAACTAAAACTATAACGATATTATTAAATGTAAATTGCGTCGGTGAAGCTGCATGTTTGTAGTAAATAGGCAAAGTAGCCAGTGGGAAAAGTATCGAGTATAGGAACAAAGTGTATTGCTATAGATATAAAATCTAACTACTAACCCGCTTTTGTATTTTTGTAAGAATATTATGAAAATGTTAGCAAATTCTAACATCTTTAATTTTCTACCTTCAATAACGTCGTATTTAAGATAAGACAGTGTAATTATTTATTCGAAAGGCTGAAATAAGATATTAAAAAAAAAAAAAATTTCGAGATATTCTCAGAATTATTTCTCATTAAAGATAAATAAACTTGAGACAGGAAAAAACAAATATTAGCAATCCGGTCAAGAACGGACTAAACTTCTTTTGAAACATCAAAGCTGTACACTACACCACGTGACTTGTGAATATAAATTACTTATACACTTGGAAACTGAAGTAACTTAACCGAGAATTTTATTCGCTGTCCCACTTTATTCTCTATAAGTGAGTGAGTGAGCAAGAGCAAGGAGTAAGTTAAATTCGCTCAGGGGACGGCATTATGCAGATGAGCAGCAGTAAATCAGTGTCGCCTCTCGGAATAGTTGCCTTTAATCCCGTCCAACTCGCTTGCGAATGATAACTTCTTGAATAATCATTAGCTACTTATTTTGGTCTATTTCTTGGTTTATATCTTTATAGAATAAATTAAATATATATTTCACGGTAACAGCCTGGTGGAATACACATGTGGCAGAATTTCAGTGAAATTAGACACATGCAGGTTTCCTCACGATGTTTTCCTTCACCGAAAAGCACGAGATGAATTATAATCACAAATTAAGCACATGAAAAGCTTCAGTGGTGCTTACCCGGGTTTGAACCCACGATCATCGTTTAAGATTCACGCGTTCTTACCACTGGGCCATCTCAGCTTCCATTAATATATATTTCCAGCCATCAATTTATATTTATTTGTTCTTTAATTTAATCGTTTTGGTTAATTTTTGAAGTAAAAACCTCTTTCGGCGCGTTGCGCTTGCTTATTGAAGTGGATAGACTCGTGATTTCGCGTCACCGACATGCTAATATTAATATAATTAAATCGTTGAAAGTACAAATAATTTAAGTATTGTCGAAATTAATGAGGATAATAATGATTGAAATTTATGTAAATACTAACAGTATATACAAATAATATAAGTGTATTTTAACTGTGATGTATTTAAATTAAGCTGTATTAATATTTTGTACGGAGTTTGCGATATACTGTGTATTTTGATGAATAAAAAGCTATATAGTGAAAAGTGAAAGAATTATTACTTGGAATACCAATAGATGTGGACATTGGACAAATATATTTGACAGTTTCAAGTTTTCACTTCTATCGGCAGTCCCTATGACTGGCTGTTTTTTTATTTATATTACTTATTTACTTCGGGATAAGTATCTCATTAGTCACGGGGGCAAATTAACACAAGTAGCTTAAATATACATAATTGAATAAATAAACTAAAAAATAACAATAAGTGGGCAACAACATGTTTAGTTCTTCTTCTTCTTCGTCGTGACACTCTTGTCAGAGCGGTCGCGGTCGCCATGAAGTATTATGTTATTATTCGTAACACATGTTTACTTACCATTACTTTATTTATGCTATCAACTATAACTTTCAAAAGACACATATATTGCGTGGACACATAGAACAGATTTACAAATTGAAATAGTTTGTTCAAGACTTTCATTTTCATTATTTAAATGAAGTGAAACATGAACACATCGAGTATCAATACCTATGTCTTGCATTTATATAAATGGAATACGGAAACAATGAAAACATATCGCTTAAGAAAAGCGTGTGCGAATACTATACAATTAAAAGTGTTTGGCATTTAGAAAAACATTCGTTTATCAATGTATTTTTAACTGAGAAACAAAAGAACAAAGGTATTCGGGTACGTCTAAATATATAAACTTAGTTGACTCCAAGCGAAGTCACGTATATGAACCGCGAATGTTCCGTTTGTGACCCGCTTGAATAGTGATTACTAAGAATATATGCATTTAGGTATATACTCCGTTGAATTCAAGTCGATAGAAAGTAAAGACTTTAACACTAATCGGAAGGACAAGCTAATCAGTCACAAACACAAGGAAATATTATGTTAAATACATCTTACCATGATTGATGACGCGTTGGCGGACTAATGGGGCTTCTTACAGTGTCAGTGCTTATCTCCTTCTTCGAGTGCCACTCCGACTAACGAAGGTTAGCAGTCAGCTTCGAATACTCCTTGTTCTTCGCGAGGCGAAAGAGATTCAGTGTATATGGGCTATATTAAAGTATACCTTTCCAAAAAAAAAACATTAATATTGTTTCTATTTTTTAAGAATAGATCGTAAATAAAGGAAATGCAGACGCGTCCCGTTTGTAAGGGCTTCGTAACCATAAAAAGATTCCTCAAACAAAACCACAGGCAATATAAGCGTGTACGTGACATTATCACAAAGCCGGGGTGTTTCGGAGTAACAATTACTATGCAGTCAAACGTAAAGGCATGCGGGAACATGACAAGTGCCCTTTGTGATATAAAACCCTCGTTAAGACCCTCGACTATTCGCCGGTTTGTCTCAGATTGTTTTAATGGCTCAAATGTAGTAACGCATCCTGTACTGGCAGAATGTTTCATTTAACTTTTTGAGCGAAAGCTATTCGAAATATTTAAATTTTACAAGTATATGAAATGTATGTGAATTTTTAAATTTTTAATATTTTTTATTCATAATACTTAAGAAGTTACTCTTATTCTCTAAGAACGCGTTTACGAAAAAAAAAACAGCTTCGTAAAATTACCAAATTCATTGTATTTTTGAACATGATTCATCTTAAGTGACCATACCGCCTCCACCATAGCTTACTAACACAATAACTTATAAAAAATCATGCGTGTGGTCAATGCTTCAATTGACCACAAAAAATTTCAAAAAATTTCAAATTTTCAGATGTAAACATTTGAAATAAACAACCCTACCAGTTATTACCACACTCCTAAATAAAACCATAAAAATCCTATTCAGACACTATTAGGGCATTATATACGCCTAAGGGACGCATGAAAACATAGCAACTGCTTTTTAAGTATAATATTCTCGAAATAAGAATACATATTACTAGCAAAGTTTTCATATGCAACTAATGAACGTAGTAGTTGGTCAATAGTAGCATGCTTTCGTGCTAGTAATAAGCATGGGGGCTAGTACCTTCTTAAATTGGTCATACTATAGAGACTGAGGGTACTATGGTTACTACACAACTGTAATAACAGGCACAAGGAACATAACATGTCTGATGACGTGGTATCAAAAGTATATTGCAATTTATTTTAGTTTTATACCAACCTTCATTTGTTTTGTTCACAAATTATAGAAATGCCTGTAAAAATTGTTAAGCGTTTTGCACAGGCCTTTTTTATTAGCAAAACTGGAAAAAAAATACAAATATACAGCAATCATCGATACAGTACAAAGTAAACATGCCCGCGAACAATAAGCTGAGATTGAAAACGGTTGCATCACGTAGGTATATCAGTCAGGTCTCGCTTATGAAAACCTCAATAGCCCTCACAGCCGATGAAATAAACCATTCGCTTCAAACATTTATATATTTTTCATCTCCCGCGTGCCATCAACCGAGTGCTGCGCCCGAACACTCCTCGACTTCGAAAATAGTAGAATTTCCCGTACACGTTCGCTGTAGATGTATTTAATTTTAAAAATATGCACACAATTATAGTTCTAAAAGACACATACAAAAGGCGATAACCGTCGGAATGTTTTAAGCGTATGTGTAACGATGAGTGTAGATACGTCGGCGTCAGTCATTACATGTTTCGCTCGTCTAATTGCTTTCCGCTCGCCGGTACGTCTGCAAACGCTGAAGTATCATAAAGTGGTAAATTGTTTGCAATTTCGAACTATTTCAGACAGATTTAATATGGCTTCGTGATGTTTGACCGTATTTGCGGCTTAGACGAGTGTTTGTTCTTGTTTAATTATGAAAGTTAGTTAAGTAGCTGAATTATGAAAACATAGTTCTGTTTCTAACAAATTATTGACCAAAACTATCTAGATGATTATCTATAAAATAATATAATTGAATCTGATTTGCTTAGGATACAGGCAGTGAGTATTTTCATATTCATCTCTCGATTTCCTTGTCTTATTTATCATAATATTCAGTCACTTTTTATCATGCCATCATTTTTAGATGGCTTTCTGGTCTTGTTCTTGTACTCTGTATAACATATATTTCTTTTTATATTTATTTTATTATTAAACTGTTTATACATTGCTTTTTATATGATTCGTTAGTTTACTCTTAATATAAGTATGCGTGGTGCAAACACAATTAGATGAAGTTGGACTATTGTATGCGATGGTATTTTATATATGACCCCCTTGAGTTGGGACATTTAATGCTCCTATTGTTTGAAATGAAAGCAGTAAATAGCCATAGTTTCATGTAATCTGTGAAAGTTTCAACTGGTTAACTATTATGGTTCCAAAGATAGCCCTGTAATAGTCAGATGGACGGACGAAGTAATCTTAGTAATAGGGTTTAATCCTTTGGGTACGGAATCAAACAATGTTTATGTGTGTAAAATATTATAAAAATGAAGCTCATTGTAATAAAAGTTTTATGTGACAAAATTTACTTTTATTTCTTGAAGTAGGTCATGGTTTCTTAAGTTGACCTGAATTTGGCTAGACTCCAGGTTTTGATGTGTCAAGAGAAAAAAACTAGCGATAAAACATTTCGAGTCGAAACGTTTGAAACAGGAAAGAAATTAAGACTTTTAATGATTCTTTCATTAAGACTCTAAATTCTAAGAGCGGGGAATTCTGATAACTTTGTTGCGATTCGTTTAAAAAATTTAATGAGTTTCGCGGATTCGTTCCCTTTTTGCATCGGAATTATGACCTCATGCATAAAGCTAACGGTGGAGACACAATTTATATATCAAAGTGTTTCATGATTTAATTTATGTGATAAACTAAAATTAGTATTTATCGTTCTTATATTTAAACAATTTATCCATTTAAGCTATTTAAATATATGACGATGAGACTGAGGCGCCATCATTGCTTTAGATCATTACATTTTTTTGTGTTGTATTGTCACTCAGGCGGAACGTCACACGGGCAGCCATCTCGTGGTTGGATGTCATCGACGGATCGAATTTTAATTACGTTTGAATTGTAATATAAGATGAAATTACCAAAAGTCTCTACTGACACGCTGACTTATATATTGACTTAAATATCTTGACAATATTAAAGTTTCCATAGATATAATGTATGCGAGAAGACGGTATCTGAGCAAACGATTTCATGACGTCCCACAGTTACAAGGAGAGTACAATGGTGAAGTGAGTGGAGTAAGCAATCTGGCAGTCGGCTAGTAATAGCCCAGGTGGCTCATAATCATAAGGGATAGTTACCATTGTTATATATATATAACAAAATATAAAATGAAATAAATGTAAATGAAATAAATAAATGAAGTTTACTGGTGGTAGAGCTTTGTGCAAGCTCGTCTGGGTAGGTACCGTCCACTCATCAGATATTCTACCACAAAACAGCAGTACTGGGTATTGTTGTGTTCCGGTTTAAAGGGTGAGTAAGCCAGTGTAATTACAGGCACATAAAATCTTAGTTCCCAAGGTTGGTGGCGCATTGGCGATGTAAGCAATGGTTAAAATTGCTTTCAATACATATGTCCATGGGCATTGATGACCACTTACCATCAGATGGCCCATATGCTCGTCCACCCACCTATACTATAAAATAAAAGAGTAAAGGGCTTGTCTCTTTGTACTAACCTGAATACACTTTAACGATTGCTAGTCTATATTGTATGTCAATAACATGATGCGTACATTAGCGCTTGTTATATCCGTCTGACATGAAATTACACGTCGATGTCTGTGCCTAACAACAGAACATTCACGCAAGTGTGTGCATTGAACTCTATCAAGCAGCCATTGCTTATTAGCAATTCCAATGCACTGCTTACAATGCCTGTCATTGTTCGATCTATGATGTTTGAAAATTGAATATTTTATCAAAGATTTGCATATCGTACAAGTGCGTGCAGTTAGAGAGACCATTGTACATTACAAAACATTTTTTATTGTTTTTATATCGGAAAAGTAGAAAAGCAAAACAACATTGTGGTAGCTCATTGACATGTGAATTGAATTTTATTGTTTTAGTAATACATAGGCGGACTGACAAAGTGATAAACATTGCAAGAAATATTAAACATTTCTTGAATTATTAATGCGCTGCCAACTTAAGGTACATAACCACCAAGCTATGTACGTTGTGTCAGTAATTACATTGGCTCTCTCACAGTTCAAACCGAACCACGACAATACTAAGTATTGCTGTTTGACAATTGAATATGTAATGTGTGGGTGTCAACCGAGATCACACCTCCGAGTAAAATATTATTATACTAATTGCTAATAATAAAATATAAAACATAATAATTATTTCTTTTTTAATAAAAAAAAAACAATGTATTCTTCTTGGCTGAAAGATATAATTAATATCAATCTTGATTCAAATCCAAATCCAGTGATTGAGTAATCAACATCATCAGCGTTCAATCACGGTCCAGCAAAGCCGGTCATGGTTTCTTCCAACGTGCCCCAAAAACATCCGTATTTCATTACCGTATATACCAAGACGAATTTCTCGAAATATTTCCTTCAAACATTATTGTATAACCGACATATTCCCCAATATTACATTAAAACAGAAAATATGATGAAATATCAGAGAATATACATTTCTCATATGATCCCGCAATTCCGCTGCGAGTCGCGTTTTGCATCAGACAAGAGCTCGTTGTGCTCAGTCGCTGGATTACATTATATCGTATTAAAACCGGTATGATGCTCATTGTATTATGTTGTTTATGCCAAGCGTAGAACCCTCATATTGACGTATAATATCATTACGCAACTGTTCGTCTCTCGAATTCGTTCATACATTACTTATAACCAAATTCACATTTTTTTATTTTCACAATTACGATTTTTACCAAAAAGATAGCTTTTGCCGGTTCTACTTGGTAGAATCTAACTTCCAAATCAGCGGAAGTTTTAGATTTAATTTTATCTACTACTACTTGAATAAAGAATATTTTGTTTTTATTAATATAAGTATTATTGTATATACACAACTGTGTTTCCTATTTTAAGAAAAAAAATTAAATTAGAAATAATTGAAGATTACTTCATGTACTTACCAGAACAGTGGGATATCTTGCTTAAGAAAATCAATTAAATGAAAATAACTTATAATCTTATTTAGATTAGATTTTATGTCCTATATAGGTTATATATTTATCTCGTTATTAACAACATATTTACTTGGTGGTAGGGCTTTAGGTACCACCCACTCGCCACAGAAAATAATAACTCTTAGTATTATTTTGTTTCCGTTTGAATAGTGAGTCTGTCTCTGTAATCACACATTTTATACATCATATTTCATCTTAAATCCTGTATTGTGGTCATTTTTTTTCGTCACATTACTTTGTTCTTGTTGAAAGAAAAAAAAAAATCGCTTTAATATTAATCATTCATTATAATTTAAAAGAGGAGAGAGGTTGTCCATTGCCGTACAGCGTGGAAATGCAGCCTGCATTATGGGCAGCTTTGCGTCGGGTGGGAACCAAGAGAGACTATTTTAAATTTGACTTTATATAACAATAATATATTATATTGATTTGTAATTTTGTTTGATGTCAGCTGTAATTAAAGAAAATTTAAAATATAGTAAAATCCTCATCATATAAATTATAAATACAAAAAAATTCAAATTTCAAAGTTCAACATATTGTTTATTTCATTGTTAGAAACATAAAAAAATCAAAAATGGTTTCAGGGTAGACGTCCATACGATGGTGAATACTTAACGTCAAGTGAACGTTTAACTATCCTAGTATCAATCTAAAAAAAATATGTACGTTTATATTACAATTCGAAAAATAACAGTATTGTAAGTTAATATAATTTTTATATCGTAAACATGATATACGTCGCAGTATATGTCAGACATGTCTTAAAGTACGTAAATTGTTACGTCGCAGTATACGTCGTGACCGTTTTTATTTTTTAAGAAGGTTAACCCGCAAAATGTCGAGTCGGGGATCTTTTCCCCGCAGCGAGCTATGACTTTTTTATTGTTTCATAAATATACTGTGATAAATGGTTTTTCATTTCATGGAAAATAGGCCGTGAAAATGCACACCTATAACTTGCTATTAGCTCTGAATATTAATCATAAATTTCAACGTTATTATACTCTATCATATAAATGGGTTTTTGCATTAAGAAGTATAACTAATGACTTCTTGATTGATAATGAGGTTCAGAAAAAAGTTGTCGATGCTTATCGTTACCTCCAAATACGAAATGAATTACAAAAATTAATCTAAAAAATACAGTGGGGACTTCTCGGATTTGAACCCGTGATCTCTAGTTCAAATAAACCCGTATCTTTTCGTACATCGTACTTACTGATTATAAAATACTGTTTCGGTAAAATAAATACCTTAACGCTGCGAGAAACCAATAGAAACCCATTGGGATTAAATACTTTTTTTTATTCGTGCTCGTGTCATACGATAGATCTCATTCCATTTCCAAGTTACATGTAGTTTTGTAATTGCTTTTACCACTAAAACTTTATGTCATTTTTTTATTAAAACACTCGTATCTGTCATCTTCATACATTTACTCTTCTATCCATTATTCGTATCCTTCGTAAATAGCAAGTATCTATACATAAATAATAAGCTGAGCAGAGATATCCCAGTGGTTAAACGCGTGGACCTAAGATGATGATAAGAGCCGATGATCATGAGTTCGCGAGTGCCTAATTTATAATTCGTCTCGTGCTAGTGAAGAAAAACATCGTGAGGTAACCTGCATGTGTCTAATATCAATAAAATCTGCCATATCTTTATCTACAAACCCGCATTAGAGTAGCTTGGTGGAATTCGCTCCAAAGATTCACCTTACAGCGAAAGGAGGTTTTGGAAATGTAATGAACCATTTACAGGTTTTTGTAATAAATCAGTAGAGAACTTTGTATGTGTACATTTAACGAATTTATCAAAAAACGAGTATGGGCGATTAAGGGAACATGGAAATGCACGAAACGACTGAATGGATTTTCTTGCGATTTTAACAGGTAGTTTAAGCTCAGATTCGAGCAACATTTAGGCTTTGTGACATTGAAATCGCATGCTAGTTAAAAGAATTATCTTCATATAAAGATAATTTTGAATTCGTCTTCTATATAAACTATCATGAAGCAGTAGAAACTGTGTGTCTGTTAGAATAAATTTAAACAAAAACATTTAATAAACTTATCTAAAAACGAGCGTGGGAGATAAAAATTAGTAAAAGGGAGACGAATTTTACAGAATAGCATTACAACTTACAAATATATAATTTTAACATTTGTTTATTTATGAAGACTGGACTATCAACATACGTTATTCTTAAAAGTATTTTTAAGTCAGCTTACGGTTTTGACAGCCTATTTGAATTTAATCTCTGCATTTGGTTGAGAGCCAGTTCTATCTGGCGGTTCTTATCTCATTTATTCAGATTATCGCTCGCAGATAGTTGCGGTATAATACGTGTGTGGTAGAATATTCATTGCCAGAAAAAGTGTATTTATATTTTGTGTTATTTTGCGATAATAAGTTTCTCGTAGTACATTTTTGTCCTTAAAGCCGAGCCGAGCCTTTGGAGGGATTGGTTGGAACTTATATCCTATATAATCATCATAATATACATGCTCATAAATAAGTATAAAACCCTTAAATTCAATATTATAATGTCATATTTTGATGCTACGATGAGGTACGAGATGTCATTTGTTATAAAAAACGTTTGCGGCGCTTTTCTGACACTGATAAAGCAAACACTAAAATTTTGTCAAAGGGATTTATTTACACAAAATTTGTGACAAATATATTTTATGAAATAAATAAAAACGGTAACTATGAGAGTATATTTTGAATAGCAATAAATTTTCATATCACTGATGTAAATAGTAAATTAAAAATACCTACAACACATACTTTGTATTGCTGTTTCAAGAATGTTAGCCAAGTAAAAGAACACGGTATAGAGCATCTTAGATACCAAGATTGATGGCAAATATATCAATCTACATATTCATTCTTCATTAGACACATTAATTCATATGTAAGGCTTAGGATTTTTTTTTTACGTTTTGAGAAATCTTCTTCTAAATTGTTTCGCTCTTGGCGGAGCGGGGATGGTTGTAACTGTAGTGCTTTAACACGCCACAATTTATCTTCATCAACTTCTTTGACAGCTACATTCCTTGTAACTCATATAGCCGGACATCCTTTGCAACCGGAGATCTATCTATCTATAGTAGAGAGTACTTTACTTCCAACGTTATTGTGATGTTTTTTATCAATTAAGTCAGTATTGTAAAATCTGAGAGTTTTCATAGCATACGCAAAATTAAATCATAAAGTTATATAAAAAGATTGTATTGTTTTTTTTTATATTTGCCGGGAAGGCTATTGCCGGATAGGCCTTGCCTTGCCTGTATTTTATTTGATAGTAAGTGGTTGTAGACGACGACGGCCAGTACAGTATTGTTGGATTGTTTCTCTAAAAAAGTTCTAGAAACATCCGCAACTCTAGAGTGATTTTTCTATTAAATGTTAGGACCCGGGGCGGGTCAGTAATTAAAAATAAATTCGGATTTTTTAAATATAAATTCAATCAATATAATAAAAGATACACCAAAGGCATAGAGATACCGAATGCAATATGTCTATGACGATTTCATAGTTAAAGAAAAAAAAAATTAATATTAATTAAATCGTTTCAAGATTTTCTCTGCTATTTACAACAATAAACACATGTTCCTTGATAATTTCTAGCATCATATATTTACCAAAGATCCGAGAATGTTTCAATATTGTCTCAAGATACTGTTTCCTGTCGTGTCAAGATTGTATCAGTCGGGAGCGACGCCGGTGTCTTCGTTCAAATGTCTTACATATGGATACTCGAAACGCTTTTATTACCTATTGAAGTATTTTAGATACTTATGATTTCAAGGGTTCCAATCTGTTCATAGTCATCTACGCAATTTATTCTATTCCAACATCTACTCACGAGAATAATATGGAGATACTGTAAGTTCAAAAGGTCGTATGTATAAATGAAGTTTCATTTAAAAGGTAAAACAGACGTATGTTAACTGTAATTATGCTACACAATGCTTTGTTTTCTTCTCTCAATTTCAAAACAATTATGGCAGGACACAACGTTTGTAATATGTAAAGCTGTTAATGCTCTAAGGCTTAAGTCTTTACATGAATGTTAACGTGGCAACAAAGTTGGTAAAACATATAAATGTTCATAAATATTTATATCTACCCTAGATATAAATATTAGGAAAAAAAAATTGTCAACTGTAAAATACACAATATTAAAAGATTGAAATTATTTTACTTTCGTGGAAACAATTGCCGAGTAAAAATTATGATTATACGTATAAAATATTAGGTCGTTACATATGAAATTAGCGTTTTATCGTACTGACCACTTTGATCTGAAATATCTCCTCTTAGGTTAAGAATTCCAAATTCGAATTTATAAATTCATTCAGCTGGTACATTCGAGTTTTGAAAACAGTCATTCATTTGTTTTTTCCTCATTATTTTTTTCTATGGCGTCGCTTATTACCGCACAGTGGAAAACATGAAATATCGGTATATTTACCAGTACGAGTTCTAACGTGCTACATTCTAAACAGCTCGAAGGATTAATGATGTGTACGGCGCTGGTGTCGCAAAATAAAGCACGGTACGTTTCTGGTTTCAACGTTTTCGTTCTGGAAATTTCGACCTTCAGAACGAACCCCATGGACGGCCGGAGACCAAAGTGGAAAATGAAGAATCAAAGGCTATTGTGGAAGCGGATTCATCAAAAAGCACTTTAGAGATAGCTGCAGGCTTCGGGGTAAGTGATAAAACTGTATTAATCCACTTGAAGCAAATCGGGAAAGTGAAAAAACTTGAACGACCTCATGAATTGAGTGAATCGAACTTGCAAACATGCGTCGACTGCTGTGTTACTTTGCTCAACTGACACAATAATGAAGGGATTTCGAATCATTACCCGTGATAAAAAATGGATACTGTACGATAATCGGAAGTGCTCGTCGCAATGGCTGAACCCTGGAGACCCAGCCAAATCCTGCCCTAAACGAAAATTGACCCAGAAAAAGTTACTTGTGAGTGTTTGGTGGACTAGCGCCGGTGTCATTCACTATGGCTTTTTAAAATCTGGCCAAACGATTACGGCAGACATCTATTGTCAGCAACTGCAAACCATAAAGGGAGAACTAGCTGCTAAACAACACTGCCACTGCTGCTTCACGACAACGCAAGACCGTACACTGCACAAAAAAAAACAACCACTAAGTTAGATGAGCTACAATTGGAATATCTGCGACATCCACCGTAACCCCGGACCTTGCTCCAACCGATTACCATTTTTTCCGGAATTTGGACAACTTCTACAAAGAAAAAAATTTAACTCCGATGCAGCAGTCCAAACCACGTTCAAAGAGTTTATTGATTATCGCCCCCATGGTTTTTTTAGTAAAGGGATCAATTAACTACCTATGAGATGGCAAAAGTGCATAGATAACAACGGTGCATACTTTGATTAATTAAATATATTTTACAAAAAAAAAGACTTTATAATTCGTCCCGTACAAAACGCCAATTTCATATGTAAGGACCTAATATTAGGAAGAAAATAATTTTAATGGTCAACTATACACTAAACAATTGTAACAGTTCGAAATTATTTCGATCACGGTGATTGTTCTCAAGTTCTAAATTAAGACTAACCTTTAGCAAAATATATTGTCGTGTGCTCGATATAATATTAAGTGTTTGTGCAAACATAGTCCGACGCGACTGTAAACTTAACACGATCGAACAGTTTCGCAGAACGGATCGCTTAAAATAGATTTCGAGAGTAGTGCAAATACTGCTAATTTCCAAATTCGAATTTTTTGAAAGAAATATCGAATATGTTTTTACAGGTCCAACCGGAATCACGGAGTCTATGCGGTTGTTGAAAAAAATTATTCAACTAATTTAAATTAAGATATAATTTAAAAAAAATACGTGTTAGCTTAAAAATGAGCAAAAATGATTGTATTGACAAAGATTTTTGACATAGTAATAGGATATATAATACTAGTATATGATCCAAACTTTTCAATGAAAAAATTACCTGTATGTGACTATATTTATAGTATTTGATCAAGCGGCGTCGATGTCTTTTAATCTCAAACAGCTACAAAATAATATATTAATATTAACCCAGCACGCGTTTCTTTTTTCTTTTTCTCTATAAATTGATATACGATAATATGTCTCGCCCTAAAATATTTTTCATGTTCAAATTTACTCGTATATCAATTGTCATGAAGACGGCTTGAACGGGAAGACATAAGTTCATGCGCTGCATCTATCGGTGAGGTGGTCGACTGGTGGTAGGGCTTTGTGCAAGCTCGTCTGGGTAGATACCACCCACTCATCGGATATTTTACCGCAAAAGGTATTGTTGTGTTCCGGTTTGAAGGGCGAGTGAGCCAGTGTAGTTACAGGCGCAAGTGACATAAAATCTTAGGTCCCAAGGTTGGTGGCGCATTGACTATGTAAGTGATGCTTGACATTTCTTACAATGCCAATGACTAAGGGCGTTGGTGACCACTTACCACCAGGTGGCCCATATGCTCGTCCGCCTTCTATAAAAAAGAGCTACAAAGCAGATAGTATAAAAACCTTCTCTATAAAATAAAAGACCATATATGTGCTGATTTTCATATGGATAGTTCAAACAGTGTCGAATAATAATCTCATACAGATATACCGATATTTATTTTAATTATATAATATATAAGCTATAAATAATAATAGTGTACTTAATAATTATGTTCAGTGTCAGTTTGTTTCTTTTTTCAATTTTACAAAGTTTTTAATTCAAGTTAGACTAGACTTACAACTAGACTTACAACTTAAGAAATATTTCATCTCCCGAGCAGATTCTTATTTATAAACAAAGCTCTATTAAATCGCACAATAGCGGCTAAGACGCGGTGTTTTCATTTCTGGCTCTAATGAAACCTGTGCTACGGCGCTTAATACACATTTTTATATTTTTTAATTAAAAGGATTAGATGTTTTGTTTTTAAAAAATAAAACCTTAGGCGTTAAAATGAAAAGTTACGTAAACAATTACAAGTTGTAAGTATTAAAATGCTAACAAAGTGATAAACCCGCGTTCGGGAAAGATTTAACTGAAAAGGGTTATTAAGTGCTTTAGTACTTTCAAACAAGTTCAGTTCAGAGATTGTGTATAACAGAATTGAATCACAATAAAATTAGAAATTGTTATTTAGCTATTTTTGAATAACAATTTATTTTTGTTTTCTGCCCTTAAATTTTACTATTGAGTATCATATTTTCTATCTATGTTTGTGCTAAATATCTTAAAAATCTATGTAATTGAAAGCGCAAATCTGAAGAGAAACGATACTGATTTTAATATATGTTTAGTGTGAGATAGTCGATTTATCGTTTATAATATATCGTTTCCAGCAGCAGCGATTATGTTGGTGAATTTAAGCTTGGGTGAGCTATTTTAATTACTGGTACAAGATAGAAAGGGAAACAAAACATTTTAGATCTCATGGTTTGTGGTGTATAAAGGTATGGTATAACTATTTGTCGTACTAGTGTTTATGAGGAGGTTAAGTATCAATAGTATCGCTATTTGCTCGTTTGCCTTAGATAAATAAATATATATATATAATAATAATAAATAATCAAAAGTGCCCATGACCTATTATATTTCATAAACGTAACTTTCCTTATCAAAATACATATTTACATTTTAAATTAAATTAAAAGAACCAGCGCAGCACATAAATATCATAAAAGATTTAATTAAACGCCACACCGCCTCCACGGTATATTAGACCTAGGCTTTATTAAGGCTATTTGTCTTAATCTACCACGACTGAGCTTACGGCCTTTATTATGCTCGGGGAATAACGACTTGCATTCATATCGTTTAATATCTTGTGGTGTAAATAATATCGTCTTGTGTTTATTTACTTATTATTTATCTGCTTTATGTTCTTAGTAGTCAGTAAATGCAGTGATTAATTACTATTATATATTACTTAATGCTGTGTTGGCCTTTTGTCATGACGATTTTTCCAACAAACTTATTTATTGTGGATACACATTTAGCAAAAAATAATTTGATCAATTATCCACCAATCGCAATCCACTGGTTCTCCCAAGGTTCTCTGTCTTCCGTATCTAGGCGCGTCCACCTTCTTTAGCATTATGTTGCAGACAAATTACAATATAAACCCATATTATGCACTTAAACCTGCTAATTAAATAAATATAACATTTTAAAATTGTGACAATATTTGATTATGTTCTACACGAAATTAATCTCCAAGTGAATGTTAAATATGGAAATATAGAATTTCATCTCGAATCTTCTGAGAATGTTCGTATTCATCGGTATGAAAAATATCATATTTGTTGCGTAATCTATATACGTACGAGGAGTACCGTATTTCATTGCAATTCATACATAGCCTCCCATAGAATTTGTGCACACGCTGAAAGAACCTAAATAAAATTTGAAGGCATTCTATTTTCAAACAAAATCATTTTATTCCATGTTACTTCATTCAGTCACCTCACAAACACATACGAGTATATAGAATTACAGGTGTGGTTGTAAACATATCCTTTCTGTATTCTGACTGTTGAGTCACTCGTCATTTACAAAATTTATGCATGTGTTAAAGCTTAACCTGTAAATATATGAGCGTTGTGTGCGTTTGTCAGTTGGCTCGCCTGGGGTCGTTCTCTCTTTCCAGTCCATTTTGTCGCCTCCAGTCTAGCCTCAAATTAGAGCCCTTTTAAGGCTTAGACTTCACTTGTCACAGAGCACAGTATAGCTCTGTCGCTTCTATAAGCTGTTTTTTAACAAAACTGTTGAATTATTTATATTTATTACGTTGTTTTAAAATGTAGCGAAGTAATTGACTTTATTTAATTTGTAGTAATTTAGTTGGATTACGGGCGCATACCACACGCGCTTTACTAAGCCTTTCGATAAAACCAAGGCAAGATGTAACTCTACCAACTATGTATATCTCCAGGTAGACACCGATAAATATACATAGCACTAATAATCTTTGTAGTGCTTAGTGTCATATACAAAACCAGCACTAGCTGCGGTCAAGTGCCTTTCAATTGCTGAAATAGTCACGCGTGTAATTTTGAAATGCACTTCTGCTTTGAGCAGGAAGCATTTTATGTCGTTTAAACCAGTTCAAACCGGACTACAATTAAAGTTTCTTGTTATTCGTCTGTGACAGACTCTTTGTGTGAGACTATTTTTACTACAAAATTTAAAATTAATGTTATATTTTATTTGTTTACTAATTTTAAATTTAAGTTTGCTATTGTGGCGCCATAGGAAAGTAAAAAAAAAGTAACAGTATGTAACTGTCCTACTGCTGAAGAAGAAAAGAAACGCATATGTACTTTTCCATAGTAATATATTATGGAAAAACCCTTTAAATTATAACCATGTCTCAATAAAGCTGCGTCGGCGTGGGACCCATAGTTCTAATGAGTTCGCTAATGAACTACCGATGGCAGCGTTCGTTATGTGTACGTTACTTGTATGGGGAATAAAATGCATGGAAACAATATATTGATGGTGGTTTTCTATGTAAAAAAATAAATCATTACGTTCCTAGCTTGGTAAACAGACTCGGGATTCTTACCTATGACTATCAGATCTATAACCATATAAGCCACTTTTTTTTCACACAGTGCAAACTTTCAGAAAGGCACCCTTGCGGAGGATGTTATGTGGGATTCTTTATCCTTGCCTTAGCTGTCTTGTGTTCCCCAGGGCCGTATGGCCGTAATAGGACACACGAGGCCCCTAACACTTTTAAGCCTAGGTTAGCTTGAGCGTTCTTTTAAGCCTAGGTTGTGGTGGTAGGAGTGCCGAGATGACGTCAGCGTCGTCGACGTCAGAAATAAAACAAAACACATCTGGAGTCACCAGGAGGAAAATCATGAAAGTCATTCGTTTCAAAATTCGTTGGTACATGCGTGTCCATTCCAAGTGGTTCGCATATGGTGGTGGTCTAAAGTCTATTCCTCAATCCCCATGTCAATGCTTTGCCTAAAGGTTCTGAAGATGTGTATTAACTTTCTTGAAGTCTTTAGTGTATGAAATGTGTTAAGTACGTAATACAGTAAATTAAAATTAAAATAGAATATGATTTAACGATAAAGAAATATTTTATAAAATTATTATAAGTAAAATATTATATGTAAAAAAAAATATTCAAATAGTGTAAAAAGCATCAGCGGTGACAAATAAATATGTACTACGTGGTCTATAATCTTCGTAAAAGAAACTGACTTCACATTCCGTGATCTCGCAAATACACGTAAAACAATTCAAAAACAAAAGACTATAAAACATATGAATTTCTTACAAACACAAAACTCCTGCATTTTAACTTGCATGAGAAATAAAACGGCCGAAAGTATCCCGAGCTGGATGAACAAAGACTGCTCTTACCGGAAAAAGTACAGGGTTTTCAGAAATTATACATTATTTGAATGTGATGAATAAGTTGTGAAACAATTGTTACATGAAATATTGAAAACAATAAAGGTAAATATAAGTTGAGAAACAACTGTTATTAAGCATTTTGAACACAATTTATAAGTCTCAGAAATAAAAAATAAACGAGAGGTATCGTGGGACAGCCGAGTGGAATGAAGCCCCTCTCTCTTTATTAAATAAAAAGAACAATGAAATAGAATTAATAAGGTTCGAGAGTAAATAACTTAAAATAAAATAAGGAATAGTAATAAAATTTTAATTGAAAAACAAATATGCGTATCGGGGGACCGACGATTTAAAAAAGGTGGCAGGTACGGGATGGATGCGGACTGCCCAAGATCAGGATGCTTAGCGTTCTAGAGAGGATTTCGTCCAGCAGTGGTCGGCAAAAGGCTGAAACATATATATACGTATTTGAGAATACACCTAACGCACATGTCTCACGTTAATACTGCAGTAGTATTATATACTTATACTTACTTATAGGCACATAATACACGTAATACTATGATAGACCCGGGGTTCGAACTCAAAACCTCTGGCAGCCATATAAGCTTATCATTAAACCAATGATACAGTTATTCTAGTACATATTTAAAATAAAATAATACAGTTTATGCCTATGTATTATATATTATATTAATGTAAGCAAATATCATTGTCCATATTGGCACCTAGAAACAAAGCGATATTCGATATGCTACATAGTCGATTAATAAATTATTATATATTCTATCGCCAGTCGCCATTCGAACTTAGCACTGTAACGTCGTAGCAATAAATAAATATTGTAAATTAGAATACTACAATACATATGTATCTCAACACCCAACTGCCTTTTCATTACATCAACCACAATAAATTAGGCAAAAGTTAATAAAACCTCATCTTATCTTGAAAGGCTAGAAGAATTGTATTTCGATTATGAAAAGAAATAAAAATAATATTGCTACGGAACCGAGACCCCGGTATTGTATACCCTTGAGCTGGTGTTGAAGTATCGATATCTCACTCGCTTTATTGGATGGCTATTTCAAATGCACACCGTATGATGCAGTGACAACCCTGAACAAGAAGGCAGCTTTCAAGTCCGTGCATCCCGGTGAGGACACTCGCACAATTACTTGCATACTAAGACGCGTGATATGAGCTACGACAGTATTTAATTTATTCATGCAATGTTATTCATGGTGTTTTATTGTAAAAACATGAAGAGAGTCAAACAAGTTTCATCGATTCATCGAGATTGTTTGATTGAAAACAACAAGAGAATGTTAGCTAATCGTTTTACATATTACTCACATTTATTTTACTCACATTATATTATTACATTTTAATGAAACAATAAAAAATAACGCTGTTAACTATGATGTTTCCTATATGTTGTTTTCCCTAATTCCATTTACTTCAATTAAATAGGTGGAATTTCCAAAATGCAACAAATTGTTTTCTCTACATTTACTCTTAGGATAGAACGTATTTAATAAAAAACAAACATTAATATTAATACAACATACAACAAGCTAAAATTCCATCTTTAAGGTTATTTTTATTTTTTAATATCTAAGAAAATTCGGAGTAACTTCCACGAACAAAAAAATTGCCGATTAGAAAAAATACTTGTTGTTTTAAAGTCGGTTAATAAAATTCTGTAATCATTCCGTAATAGTCTTTTTGTGTCATTGAAATGTTCCGAGTGCTAAACGCTGCGCAGATCATTAGCTTCATTAAACTTCAGTTAATTAAACTTTGTAAAACGAATCAAACCATATTTTAACTTTCAATAAAAAGGCTGAAATAATAATGTGTCTAAAAATATACTATTGTTTCATTTTGATCTTCATTATATCTCTTTGATGTTTCGTTTTGTTGCTTTTTACTGCTTGTGAGGCGTTGTGAGGGATGGATAATATTTTTTATTGCAATCTTACGGTCTTATACGATCTTATACCGGATGGCAAGTAAAGTCTAAAAGAAGCGGTTCAAATGTACTAATGCCTGTGTACGTGTGATCAATGCAATAATAAATTTTAAAAAACTAACTTCATTTTAGTTTTACTCATTGTAATATATTTGAAACACCATACACGTGTTTCATATAAGTTATTAAAAGGTTATCAGAGATTTATAAATGCTGCACAAATAACAAACAGCGGGACAGTATGTGCTTCCGTATTAATAATAATAATTGTAAAAAGCCGATATGGCCCAGTGGTAAGAACGCGTGAATCTTAACCGACGATCGTGGGTTCAAACCCGGGCAAGCACTACTGAAGTTTTTCAAGTGCTTAATTTGTGATTATAATTCATCTCGTGCTTTTCAGTGAAGGAAATCATCGTGAGGAAACCTGCATGTGTCTAATTTCACTGAAATTCTGCCACATGTGTATTCCACCAATCCGCATTGGAGCAGCGTGGTAGAATAAGCTCCAAAGCCTTCTCCTCAAAAAGGGAGAAGAGGCCTTAGCCCAGCAGTGGGACATTTTCAGGCTGTTACCGTGCAAAAAAAAATGTGATGGCGTCTTCGTACGTTAAATGTAGTATAAATCTTAATTACCTCGATATAAAGCCGCTCACCCGGAGGTCTTGAGGGTCGGGCCAATAAAAAGGTATTGGGGTTTCTGTCAGAAAATTCTCAGTAGCAGCCTGGGTTCTGGAAGTTGGAAGTGTGTACACGCCTGAACTTTTTCCAGTCGTGTTGGATTACCTTCCTATCGGATTATGAGACACATACATATCGCACACTTGTGCACTATAATATCTCCTGCGCAGTTGGCTAATCTCTCTTGAGATTAGCCGCAGTGGCCGAAATCGGTCTGGAGGACCTTTTTAAATCTTAATTGGACACGATCTTCCCACTAAGTAAAATATTGTCTGGCCTCTGCTGATCGCTTTCCGAGTTGAGGTACGATTTCATAGTTAACGCCTCGGCCAAAATCACTCTGAAGGACATCATTATCACATACACACTAAACACATGTACAGCACAGTATGTATGAATTGTATTAACAATTAAAATGTTTCTTTGTGTCTGTGGACGCGACTTTAGTCTAAGTAACAAAGTTATTATAGTTATCGAAGTAATAAATGGATGTGCTAATTTTAATTCAGAAGAACGATTGATGTTCCAACTTGAGTTTTCAATCAGCGGTCCAACATGGCGACCGGTCATTAGTTTCATTGTAGTTGGCAAGTTAATTAAAAGTTTCTCTAACGGAAGCGTCGTCCAGCTTACACTTCTCCTTTATAAATGTTAATAAAATGTAAGTGAAAATTGTCACTAGTATTTAGAGACTAATAAGAAGGATTAAAGATAAGGCGAAGAAAATTAAAAGTTGCGCTGTGAATTTAAGCAATCTAGTTATGAGGTGAAGGGAAATATGTGCTAAGTGTTACTGTAACTAAAACCAATAATCTAACCGTCATTGTAGATCACAACGATTGTAGAAATGTTGCGACTTGTTTTTGTTGTTTCTGAGTTAAGCAGACGTTTTTTTCACTTTAACATTTATCATTAGTCAAGTAAATCCCGAGGTCCTAGATAATCAATATCGATAAGATGTTAGTAAAATCATCATAAGTTATGTTAGTAGAAGTTCTTGGCAGCTGTTATGAAAAGCTATGAAATATTACACGATACTTATGTATTATAGATGAACTATTTCTTATAGATGATTTATATATTGATTATTATATATGTCCTGTAAATTTGGTTAGTATATAATATTAACGGCCGTAAATGAAACTCGATCAAGAGAATTTCAAAAGATATTTCTATTTCATTTCTAGCGTATGTTCCTTTTATATTTATTATCTGCTAAAAATTATTCAAGCAATGTTCATGGTCTTGTGCTAACATTGAATAAGCCGTAGTAATCACAGTCACAAGGAGAAGTACAACTTTATCGTTATCAATAGTTACACACACCTCGTTTTAAAAACTTTATATGGAATTGAAAAATTGAATAAAATAATTTAAAACTACTAGATCAACAACTTAAAATAAAATTGCGCTTAAAATATACATGAACCTAAGTCATACACAGAGTGCATATTAATCTTCCTCAACTATCCTCGTTCAAAGTTGTCAAGTGAAAATCATCTTTATCATTACCATAAAGTTCAATACATGGACAATTACTGTTATTGTTTTTCTCATTTGCTTAATCCATAATGGTTTTTACTTATATTATGTCATAAGATACATAATTGCGTGCAGAAAAATGATAGGTGAGCTCTAAAATGCGTACGTAACGTGGCCCATACATTGTTTGCAATTGTTTTTTATATTCAGCGCTCTCGCGGCGCAATAATGGCGGGCGGTTTATGAAAAATGCAATTCCTTTTGTGTGCGAGGTACGTGGATATCAGTATGAGTTACTTTCATATATTAAAAACTAAGGCCTTGTGTAAATGGAACGTTGCAAGCAGAAATGCATTAAGGAAAATACGAAGACTTTAAAACGGTGTGAAAGTATTACATAGCGGACGCCGGGCTTAGACTTCAAATTATGGTCGTGTCCAATGTTGGTTAGGGATATTATTTAAGGCTCAGCGCAATATCTCTTTTTCGTTTGACATTATAGTTGTCCTTGTAGAATATTTTATATAAAAATCTAATCTAATTCTGATGTTGGTCCCTAAAATTCAATCGCAGAAATAGGCAACTTTAAACTAGTAAATTAATTCATATATTCAATTGTAGTTTTTTTTAAATACAAATTTTATAAACTAATGTTTTATAGGTAAATGACAATGAAACTGTATCCATTGGTATACAGAGCCAGGAATGGCATGTAAACCTTAACCGAAGATTACAGGTTCAAACCCCAGCAAGCCCCACTGAGAATCCATTTGCTTGATTTCCATGGTTACTAAAATTATATATTTAAAAGAAAAACAAGAAGTTTCTTAGTTTGAAATATCGATAAAAATATATATTCATTCAATTTATATCTCATCACTAGAAGATATACGCTAACGGTTTTCCTTGTATATAAAACTAATTACAGAGTATTTAAGATCTCGTACGCGATCCGAACCTCCTTACTAACAACTTTCACACCAATTCGTCGATACTCACTGAGACTCAAAGATTACGCGACATGACTGTGCTGAAGTTTTATCTATTTACTTATTATTTATTTGTCTAATATTTATCTATTACTTATTATGAATTACTAAGTTAGCGGACTTTGACTGCATATGGGCCACCTGATAGTAAGTGGTCACCAAACACTCTTAGACATTGGCATTGTAAGAAATGTTAACCATCGCTTACATCGCCAATGCGCCACCAACCTTGGGAACTCACCCTTCAAACCGGAAGACAACAATACCAAGTACTGCTGTTTTGCGGTAGAATATATGATGAGTGGGTGGTACCTACCCAGACAAGCTTGCACTAAGCCCTACCACCAGGATAAGTACAGTTATATTTTGAATGTATAAGAATAAGTAATACAATATTTGGTCAAAAACGTAACTGAAAGAAGATTTGCCACTATTACATTCTCAATCGATGTATTTGAAGTCTTGAAACTGTGCTATATAAGTATGAGTGTGTACATTGTTTCATTTATTCAAAATTAATTGGGATAAAAAAATTATGATTGTTTTACTTTTTTGTAAAACAGTTGTTCTACAAAAACCATCATTTGAAATCTGTTGAAATCATCACTTTTACAGAACACATTCTCGAATTTAAATTTTACAACGAGAAATTTCGAGAAAAACTGTATACATTTATGCCACTAACAGCAAAACTAGGTGATATGTTAATGCTAGTATGCTTAAGTTCCCGCGGGATCTGCACGGACGTCACGTGGTACGTTTTTGTTCTCTGTACTGTAAACCTGAATACATTCTCTTTGTATATAATATGTAGATTTCAAACGAGGAAGTTAATTTTTTTTATAATATCTATTATAATCTTAACAATAATTGCTGTTTTTAAAAGGTATTTTGTTTCGATTTATCGATTATTGTTTACGTGGTAGGTATTTTCGCAAGCCCGTTTGCCCGGTACCACCCTTTCTTCATATATTCTACAATCAAACAGATATGAATGAGTAGATACTATTATAATATTATGCCTCTTTAATTTGGTTGGATGACGTCATAGGTTTGATATTTGTACTTTAATTGATAAAAAAGGTTTCCATTAGTTTGTTTCTACTTTACAGACTAGGCATGACTGTCAAAGGTGCTTGAAATAATGTACTTGAATTACGTGTACTTCAATTTGCATTTATATAATATTAGCTAATAATAATTGGCATGTCATGCCTCATGAATATTGGTTTATAAACAATTATCAGATACAATGCGAGAGCCACTTATTGCATACAGACGGTACTATATCATAAACTTTTCAATTTAATCGGATGATCGATACGCGAAATAAATGAATAAAAAACAAGCGTTAAAACGTTATTTTTACCGACTGGATGCGGAAGGCGGAGGACAGGGAGCTTTGGCGCACCTTGGGAGAGGCCTATGTTCAGCAGTGGACAAACTGATTGGCTGTTGATTGATTGATTGATTGATTGAAAACGTTTAAGATATAACTTTTGTGGTTTTCTAAAATAAGAGCAAAACAATATACCAACTTTTTAATTATCAGACTCCGTAACACCGATTTTGAGTATCAATAATAAATAAGATCATGATCTACATTTAGCGTCTCAAATAAAAAGTTCGAAAATTCGGCCACCTTCCTCGAATTTCTATTTCTATGGCTAATAGTCGTATATAGTAACAGCCTGTTAATGTCTCACTGCTGGACTAACGCCTCCTCTCCTTTTTAAGGAGAAGGTTTGGAGCTTATTCCACCACGCTGCTCCCATGCGGGTTGGTAAAATATACACATGTGGCAGAATTTGAATGAAATTAGACACACGCAGTTATCCTCACGATGTTTTTCTTCACGGTCAAGCACGAGATAAATTATAAGCATAAATTAAGCACATGAAAATTCAGTGGTGCTTGCCCCGGTTTAAACCCATGATCATCGGTTAAGATTTACGCGTTCTAACCACTAGGCCATCTCGGCTATTAATAGAAATAATAGTCGTATAACAGTTAAAATATATTTTGTATCACTTTTACTAAAATTTTTTATAATACCATTTGTGTTAGCAACAAACACGAAGTAAACAAGTATTTGTACATATATTCGGGCCGATACAAGAGAAAAGTTTAGTCGAATCAATTGTTATTCAGGACTCCCTTGCAGGAAATTAAACCCCTCCCAGCGCCTGGTGGTTCATATCAGATCATTACATCTGCCTCCGACGTTATGTACAAGACACAATGTTTTTATTTAATGCTATTACATGCTTTATATGAACTTCACTTGTATGTGACTTATATACTTGTATATAAATAAATATACGAATGAGTAATTACCATTGTTGAGTCGATTTTGAACGTTGTCAGTTTGTCATTTCGTATGACAATTCTATCATAAAGGTCTAGGTTAGTCTAGGCTAGTCTAGGTTCTATCGTAAGGTCCTACAGTGTAGGAGGTTGACTTATATTCAAACTCTTTTCAATATTGAGTTGGTGGCGCATTGGTGATGTAAGCGATGGTTAACATTTCTTTCAATGCCAATGTATGTGGGTGATGATGACCACTTACCATCAGGTAGCCCATTTACTCATCCGCCTACCTATTCTATAAAAAAAGATTTATTAATGTGAATTTGTTACTAGGAAACTTGATAAGTAAATTGATAATTTCCATAGAATGACATATTTTTATACAAGGGGATGTATAAAAATATGTCATTCTATGGCCTTAATGTTTCACGTGCAAAATGAAAACAGGTAGCTTATCTTATTATTATATTTAAATGATTATTACATTAAAATTATTTAGTTTGTCCTTCAATGAATTTGCAAAACAAATTGCCCGCGCGAAGCTGGGACGGGTAGCCAGTATTCAATAAAAAATGAGCTCAATTCAAGGACCGTGTCACAGCAACCTATCCAACCGTTTAACTGAACTTTTCCGTTATATTGTGAATAATTGCTCATGGCAATGTAGCATTTACAATATTATACTGATAAATAAAAATGCGAATGAATTCAATTTTTCGAATAAGTTTCGCAGGCAACCTTTGGACGGTGACGCTGACATCGATTTTGCGTGAGTTTGATTTCTTGCGAGGAATACTTTAGCATGATAATATCTTGAATTATATTAAAATAAATATTAAATAAAAATAAACAAAGATATATTTTCTATCTTAACGAAATACTTCAATTTCAAATTGTTTTCGAAACGAAAATTCCTGACCTTCGGGCGATTTGCGATAGAAACTTATTTTATTTGTAAAATTGTGTATGTTTTTAAAAAATATATTTAAAAATCCAATATAATAAAAAAAGAACATAAATATTCACACATGTTACAAAGGCAATAAAATGTTAGTGACGTGTCCCAATGCGTTGTCCCTAAAGAAGTTACCGAACAAAAACATTGTGACATGCCATCGGCTCACGTTACACAAAAAAAAAAGTGCTTGTCGAGTGACGTAAACCGTGTTAGCGATTTAGCTTTAATTATAACTCTTAATAATAAACTCTTGGGACATTATTCACAAACGGCCATCTGATCCCAAACTAAGCAGAGCTTGCACTATGGAAACCAGACAACTGATATACTACATATACTACTTTTATTTTGTGAATACATACTTATATAGATAATAGATATAAGGCAGGAGGTGTTTAAGGCAGGAGGTGTTTGTATCTTTGTACCTGTCCGGTATAAGTGATATAAGCATACGGGCACGCGACCCCGCCTTCTCCGAGCTACTTATGCTACACCCTGTGTTTTCCGTGGCATAAGTATCCTTATACCTTAAATTCCCACCAAATTTCCTCAATATCCCTCTATCCTGAACTGGTTCCCTACTATAGGTTGGGGAGGTCAGACGGCAGTCGCTCCTTATAAAACCAGTACCCGCCATTTACTATGGAAGTGGAAAAAAGAATTTTAGGTACAATGGCTAGGGCGTCGCCGCAAAACGACGCGCAGGCACATCGCCCTAAACCTGCGACAAGTGGGAAAGGGCTACCGTGTCAAGTACGGGCACGGCTAAAGAAGCAAGTACCTAAAAAGAAGCTCCGCTTTGCCACCTGGAACATCGGCTCTCTCACAGGTCGCTCCCTTGAACTGGCTGACGTACTGACGAAGCGCAGGGTTCACGTTGCATTCTTGCAAGAAACTCGTTGGAAGGGCAACAAGTCCCGTGATATTGGACTGGGTTACAAGTTGATCTACTCCGGCTCCCCCTCAGGGAAGAACGGTGTGGCCGTAGTACTATCTGAGGCACTCCAGAACGGCATTCTAGAAGTCGATAGACTGAGCGACCGACTTCTTCGGGTGAAGCTGCTGATGGAAGGAGTAATTACTCATCTTATCAGCGCCTACACTCCACAGGTCGGTGGCTCTGCATCGGAGAAAGAAGCCTTCTGGAATGACTTGGAAGATATGCTCCGCTGCATTCCGAACACCGAGAGCATCGTGATTGGTGGAGATTTGAACGGCCATGTTGGTGAGGAGTCACGTGAATATGGACGTGTACATGGCGGCTTCGGCTATGGTCGTGAGAATGCAGAGGGGGAGTCAATTCTCAGCACCTGCTTATTATCAGACCTTGCCATTGTTAACACTTTCTTCCAAAAGAAACCCGAGCACCTCATCACCTCATCTTCTGTAAATTCGTAGCTAGCTCCAAGTTAAGCACAGACACAGAAGAATCAGTAGATAGTCAATGGTCTAGGATCCAGTCAACAGTGAATACCATTGGAAAACAGGTGCTTGGCACTTCGAAGGGAGGCCGGGTCATCGACAAGGAGACGTGGTGGTGGAATGGCTCAGTACAGGAGGCAGTTCGAGAGAAAAAGACACAGTTTAAGAAGTGGCAAGAGACCAAATCTCCTGAAGACCGAGACGCGTATAAAGCAGCTAAATGTGCCACCAAACGAGCAGTTGCCAAAGCCCGTTACCAGACGCTGTCACCTTTGTATGACACGCTCCAGACAAATGAGGGCCAAAAGACTATCTTCCGTTTGGCAAAGGCTCGGGAAAAAGCGACACAAGACATAACAAAATGTCTTTGTGTCAAAGACTCTAATGGCACTTTGGTTTGCGATGCAATTAAGGTGAAGGAGAGGTGGCGCAGCTACTTTAACGTGTTGCTTAACACACAACACGCTAATGTGTCTCCTCCAGAACTGCCTCCTAATCTCGGACTTGTTGCACCGGTAACACCTGACGAGGTACTCAAATGTCTTCGTACAATGAAGAACCGAAAAGCCGTAGGCCCTGACGACCTGCCGATTGAAGCGTGGAAAGCGATGGGTTCTCATGGTGTGAACCTACTTACTGACCTTTTTAACCGAATACTTACTAGCCGGAAGATGCCCAACTCTTGGAGATTGAGTATCATTACTCCAGTTTATAAAGGCAAAGGTAGTGTACAGGACTGCGAAAGCTACCGCGGTATTAAGGTTATGTGCCACACCATGAAACTCTTCGAACGCGTAATCGATTCAAGGCTTCGGCAAGAATGTACCATCTCGGAATGTCAGTATGGGTTTCGCCCAGGCTGTGGAACCATAGACCCCATCTTCGCCCTAAGAATACTAACCGAGGCCCATAGAGAAAAGAAGAAGCCGCTGTACATGGCGTTTCTAGACCTGCAGAAGGCATTTGACTGCGTCCCACGCCAAATAATCTGGTGGGCTTTGAAGATGAAGAATGTGCCACAAATCTATATTGACATTATCCGAGACATGTACCATAATTCGGAATCAATAGTAAGGACCGCCGTTGGCGACACGCACCCTTTCCCGATCACAGTTGGTGTCCACCAAGGCTCGGCCCTGAGTCCTTTTCTGTTCAGTGTAGTGCTTGACGTTGTCACAGCGAAAGCCCATGAGCCGTCTCCCTGGCTCATGATGTATGCTGATGACATTGCACTGGTAGATGAGGACAAGCAGATATTGGAGCAAAAGGTGAACCAGTGGAAGGGTGTGCTAGCGAGGGGTGGTCTGATGCTAAATGTTGCGAAGACCGAGTATATGGCCTGTGGCAGTACGGACCCCGAACCCATAAAGATAGGCGGAGATTCCGTTATCAAGACGGAAAAATTTAAATACCTCGGGTCCGTACTGCACGAGTCTGGTACGATCGACCACGACGTCAGAGCTCGAATAAACGCAGCTTGGGCCAAATGGCGGGAAGTCACCGGGGTAATCTGTGATCGCAGGATACCGGTGAAATTAAAGGGCCTTGTGTACAAGTGCATCATCCGACCGGTCTTATTGTACGGCAGCGAGACGTAGCCAGCTCTCGCGAGACATGTTCAGCAACTTCACGTCGCGGAAATGAAGATGCTGCGGTGGATGTGTGGTGTTACGCGACTAGATCGTATTCGTAACGAGCACATCCGTGGTAGCCTTGGCGTTTGCGATGTAGCGGATAAGTTGCAGGAAAGCCGTCTCCGTTGGTTTGGTCACATTAGCCGCAGACCGCCAGACTACGTTGGGAACCGATGCCTGGACTTTGTTGTCAAAGGCCCTAGATCCCGCGGCAGGCCCAAGAAGCGCTGGCTCGATGTTGTGAGGGACGATATGAGAGAGCACGATCTCACTAAAGACGACGCTTTCGATCGGGCAAAGTGGAGGCAAAGATGTAGGAAAGCGGACCCTGGCATTTCTAGGCCGGGAAAACGCTAGGAAGAAGAAGATACTTATATAGATAATTACAACAAGACTCAGGACAAACATACATGTTCATACACACAAACGTCTGTCCTGGGTGGGAATTAAACCCACAACCTTCGGCGAGAAAGGCAAGTATCTACCAACCACGCCAACCGGCCCGTCAACTATTATAAAACGGACAGGAATAAGCGTTTCCACTTGTACTAAAAGGCGCTTTTTGTTACAAATTTGGACAGTTTGAATAGCTTTTATATTCCTATTACATACTTTGAAGTTTACAAAACTAATAAAATACTAAACTAGTTTTACCCGATATATGGGTTCACCAATAAGACTTTAATAAAATTGTGAATAGTAAATTAAAATGATTTAAAAGGCATATGAGTAAGGTGGACGCAATTATATCTAAAATTATTGTAACACTATTGTATTGATAATTACTTGGTGGAAGGGCTTTGTGTAAGCCCGTCTGTGTACGTACCATCTACTCATCTGATGTTGTACCGGTAAACCATAGACATAGTATTGTTGTGTTCCGCTTTGAAGGGTACTCACCCTGCCAGTGTAACTACAGGCACAACGGACCTAACATCTTAATCACAAGGTTGGCGGCGCATTTCTTACAGTTCCAACGTCTATGGGCAGTGGTGACCACTTATCATCAAAAAACATATAAACCCGTCCACCTTCTTATATTATAAAACAGACAAATGCATTATGTACCCAATAAACATCATTGAGATTCCCCTGTAGTGGAATAAACTTCCAACCTTCTCTTCAAGAAGAGATATGAGTCTAGCAATGTTCATATAATGCCCCACAAATGTGACACGGCCTCTTTTACTAATTGCTTTGGTTTGTCAAACAAACGTACGTATGAATTTCTGTAAAACAGTATCGCAAATATAAAATTCAATTTAACGTAAACAAAAACACTTAACAACATAACAGACAATTTTCTTCGTCGCGATTCAAGCGTAGCTTAAATACCAGACACTCGAATAATTACGAGTCACCTGCAAAACGCTTTACACGACTTTTCCCTTTATTCCAGAACAATACAGGCGAAAATTGCATGCTAGATAACAACAAAGAGACAGTATATTACTCGTACGTAATTACAGTTGTATTTAATTACGCGGAGGGCCGCCAGAGGTCGCGCAATATGAGGTCGCTTCCTGTCTCGACGGAAACACTTTTATGCTGCAGAAATACTATTCTCTTAAACGTTATAGAATTAAATATTTTACCTTTTAATTATTTGAAAATATTTTGTAAGAACTATAAGGAAGAGATGTTTTTGTTTACAAGGAAAACAAGAGGTACTTACATCAAGCATATTATATTTCATATGATGTACTTGTATTAAGAGTATATTACATCTAGATAGAGCCTTGCCTTACTTTAACAACAAAATAAAAAATATATTTTTATAATTATTACAATTAATTCTTATGATTTCAATTGTATAATAATATTGTAATAATAATTCAGTTCGACTGTTAGCGATCATGAAACTTCTGGAACAGTTTACCGATTGTCAATATAATTAACACAATGGATATATATTTAGATAAGTTATACTTTTTATGTATATCGATATAGTTGTCAGTTATAAAATTATTCACAAAAATCACAAATCAAAACTGTGTCGCCCAGGTAATACCAATTCCATAAGTTCTTTTTATAAAAATCTGAAAAATAAAATTTCCTCTTTGTTCATAATACACGTAAATAATATAGTTATGTTATAAAATAAAACAATTAATATAAAATATATTAATGAAATAAGTAAATAATCATGTTGCTATTCTTAATAGGATTATTCTAGATTTATAATAATATCTGGTAAAATGACTATTGAAATATGCTAGTGAGAGCCTAGGTATTCGAAAAAGTATATTTGGTTTGGTTTGGACAAAGCGTGGATTAGCCTGGAGAAATAATTGTATTCAATTCAGTCTATTTTAAAAAATATATCAATAACAAATATATTTATATACGATTCAAATAGAAGTTCATTGTTTATATCAGATTTAAAAGCGATTTTGTTATTAATAAACTTTTTTTATTTTGTTCATCCGATTAATACAAGCACTACACATAAAACAATTAAAAAGCAACGAGTGCGTTATTTTAGAGAAATATCAAATAAAATGACATTGTACTAAGCTAGCAATTGACATAGTACCATTTATACTTATGACTTAAGGAGTTTATCTAATTACTACCTAACTACTCATACTGGAATCCTATTTTATCGAAAAGCAAATCTCATTGTTTAAATACAAAAATGCATAAGCTTAAGTAGTTAAGTACGCAATGTACTAAATTTGGATTCTTAATTCATTACGTATTCGGTGTTGATAGAAGACATATTAAGGAAACCTGCGTGAGCTGGATGTAATTCTGCAACACGTATATTCTGAAGTGAAGTAGAAGTGAATGATTGCTTTGTTTATGTAGCGAGTAGATATAGGCTGCAGATGCCTAAGTTTAAACCCTAGGTCAGGCCGATATAATTATTGGGTTAGTTCGTCGAAAAATTCTCAGTAAAAGCCGAAGGCTGGAAGATAGAAGTGTGAACAATCCTCGTCCTGCACCTGAACTTATTTTTGTCGTGTCGGATTGCTGCCTGATCTAATTATAGTGTGAGGGATTGGAGAGTACATTTGTATTGTATTATTATATGTCTTGAGTAGTTGGACATGTCTTTTGAGATGTATTTTTGCCGTCCGAAATCGCTCATTATCATCGTCATCATCTGGAACGAAGTAGAATAAAGTCAAAACATTTCTTTAATAGGATAATGTTTGCCCCAATATGAAGGACTAAATAATAATTTTGTCCAAGCAACTACAAAACTCCATCATTGGTGAAATAAATGATGCATCGAGCACCTTAGCCCCAGCGGCGCCTGTGCTGAAACTATGAAGGCGTGATATTACAATAACTTTAACAAAACAAAAGATGTTTTTCAAGTCCTTAATAGGAAAACATGATACATAATTTTATGCAAACTCAGCAAGCGGTTTGAAATGCAAAGCGCGTTACTCCATCAAGTAGTGTTGGTATTAGCATTGCAAACGAGCATTGTGCAGCCTCTCGGATGGTAATGCGAAAGTGATGTTATATTGGCTCTGTTTTATACATAAACACATCGACGTCTAGAACTGCGAGATTAAATACAACTTACAGCCAATATACTTCGATTATGTAAAGAGGTTTAAGTCGGTCGCTTTTCTTTGTTGAAAATACGTTTATATTACTATAGATATAAAAAAATCAAGTATTTTTGTTTGAACGTGTACGAAACAAAGGCTTGAATATTTTTGAAGGCTTTGATTCCTTCCTCGATAGCGTTAGAGCGAGTATGTGGGTACGTTTTTGACTACCTGTTGTGCTTGTGTATTCTACTTTCAATTGAGTTTAAACAAGTTTCTTTGATGGAATTTCGTCCTAAAGTGGCTAATTCTGATATTATCTATAAAAAAAGAAAAAGAAAACAAAAATATTCAACTTTCATGTCTTTCTATATTTACGTCTGCACATTGATAAGGCTATAAGATTTACCTAATAACTAGTGATGCAACGGACGTCCGCTCGCTATTCAGTATTCGGTATATCAGGCCAATTTTCTTCTACCCGCCATCCTACGGGCAAATAATTGAGTATTCAATTCGGATATTCGGTATAAAATTCGAAACGCAGTGGTGAATTCTATTTCCTTTATGTTATCTATTATTATAATATGATAATTATTAATGGGAACATATTTAGAATATTAAATTTGTTTTTTTTTTTTTTTTTAAATAAAGAACTCGCACCGTTAATCGTTGATATGAACGTATTTAAATATTATACTGTATTCTATATTTTATAGATATATTTTCACAGTAAATAAAAAAATAATAGTGTTCCATATTAATAATTAAATATAAAAAGGCTGTGTATTTGGGCGTATGTTACTTGAATTTCGTTACTTCTTGGAAACGGTAAAGGATTTTATTTTTATTTTATTCGTGAATAACAATTATAAAATTTTAATGTACGCTTATCAAAGCGGGTAAGAGATAGCTAGTTCACAATATCATATCATATTGTAATAATACGTATTAAAGCCTAAGTGTTGGTGTAGGCCACAAATATGGTTGAAACATGACATTTCTTTGTCAGTTACTAGAGTAAAGTAATTTTATAATTTTAATTGAGTTTCCAAAGCGCATCGAGTAACATCTTTCTCAAATTATGCAGCGAGTTTGTTCATGTTCTGACAATTTATCAACAATCGCATTGTTCGTCTCTCTCCCGTTTCTTTGTGAGATGCGTCTCGCTGAGGTAATACAAGTGTTTATCTTTCCCTTGCTTTGTTTGCAGACTTCGTGACTTCAGATGATGAGGTTTTTGTGGCTTGATGTGTAGCGTCTTATTTTTAGTTAGTTAATTATTATTTATTTACGTTTCATACAAAACTTTCATAGAAATATATAATGAGACGAAATTGTCGACAGGATTGCTTCTTTCTAACAAAAGGTCCTTGCCAGAAACCCTAGAACTTTAGGAAATTATTGATATAAGACGAATACCGTATTAATAACAATAAATTTTCAAAATAAAATCTAAATGAGCACGATACAATAATGGGGTTTTTCCAAACAACTGCTTGACTAAAACTTTGTTAGTAAATATATTGAACTTCACAGTCGAGTATGAGATAAATTATAAACATTTTTAAACATGAAAAGTTAACGGTTCGATAATTTCTTCGGTTTTTCGTAATAATTATTATTATTCTAATATAATCATAAAATATATTATAACAATTATGTTTTAATGACCAACATCTGCCTCAACCGTCTGCCTTCATTGGTGACAAGAGGTTTTATGTCTCGCTCTTTCAAGAATCAGATTCAACGGGGAATTCCTACTAGTATAATTCTTGACTTGGTCGTGATTTGTAAGGCAATTATTTTTAATTTATATTTTATATGTTATTTGAGTCCCAATTGTAAATAATTGTTATCGTTATAATAAGATTAAGATTACGGGTTCAAACCCGGGCAGTCACCAACGGATTTTTAAGATTAATGTGCTCTAACCAACGGACCATCTCGATTTTCTTTTAATAATGTCTTTACACGACGATAATTTATGACGGTAAACGTAAACAAATATATTTAATTTTCAATGGCATATTTTTATGTAACCGATCTAAGTTCGGTGAACGTCAATACACACACATACACACGACATCGTTAACAGTTTAATGAGCGACGACACGACGCGCTGTTGGTAACGTTTAAATGTATCGCTTTTTTATGGACAACTCGATCCTTTTATTTTATGGCTTGGGGAATGAGCCCTTGTGTCGTTTAGCGACTTTATAAAACCGTGCTGAGTTATAGTTATATCGACATCAATCGATACTGTAACCTGTTATCAACGCCTTAATATCTTTATTTATAAAACTTATTTCTTTAGCCTTAATAATAATATTGGTGAATTATTGTAGAAATAATTGTCTGAGTTGCGAACACTTTTAAGATTTATGTATTCAGAAATATTTGAATCAGGTATACATGCACGTAACATTACACAAATTCTATTTGAAAAAAATATTTTTGTGTTTGATATGATTTAATATTTATTTCTTTTTTATAGCATTTAAAACCAAGCGTGGTATTTAAATCATAAAAAGTTCATTTACCTTTTTATTTATATTATATTTATTTACTTATTTTTACACTATTGGTTTATTCTGTGTAGCATAATATACCTTTTATAATTCATTTCCTAAGTGTCGCGTCGTCTAAGTGACTTTTTGTAATGCCATTGTATGAACACAGGCGGGCTTCCCTGTGCCCCGAAATGATGAACTTGTGTGAGCAATAAAATTATATTAATAGCAACATTGGTTAGTAACAACTTAGGATGAGATAAGTTCTAATCCTACTGAAGTTCTCGACTAAAATCCAGTTAAAGTTACTGAAAGCTCAAGTCACAGGAGTGACAGGCTTCGCAGCTTAAAAGCTCTCAGCGGCGCTAATGACTTCAAGAATGCTCGAGTAAAAATAAGAAAGCTTCACGTTTATGACGGAACACTTCTTACAATGTTTTAGAATAAAACGTTTCTTCAGAAATTAACGTTACGACGTTTGTTATTTCTAGCTTTTGAAAGTTATGATTGACGAGATGTTATTAAGTTTTTTTTAAAATATTTATCTTTAGCTAACTTATGAGTACATTAGGAATTCTGTGAAGTAATATTACCGAAATGTTTTTGTTGCTGAAAATAAAATAATCAAGACGAAACTTTATAGCCGTATCGTCGATTTTAAGCGAAGAAGTTACAGGTCAATTTCAGGTAAGCATCACTGAGCAGTCATGATCAGCTGTGAATAAAAATATTATGAAGAAACGCGCATGTGTTGGATGAAACTCAAACAGTGACCTAGTCTATTCACTAAGCCTAATTGAAGCAACATGGTGAAATAAACTCCAAGCGTCCTCAAAAGGAGAGCGAGACTTCCGCTACATAATAAGTATCCAACCCGTAGAGGAAGCGTGATTAGCTCCAAGTAATTTGCACTATGTATAAGCTATTACTCTTAATATCTCTAAAAGTACTTTACAAAATTGCAAAATCTCAGTTACTATTTTTATTGACAGAAAATACTTAAAATGAATGATATTTAATTACACAAGAATTAATATCACGACAATGCTTACTGCTCGATTGTTATTGCCATTTTAACATTATAAAGTTTATTTACAATCGCGGGATTTATTTTGTTAAAGTTTAAAAAATGACATAAGTGTGAAGCATATAAATCTGTTTATAGTATTGTTCGCCAATGTTCGCCTTAAAGATTTATTTAGTTATAAACGGGTGTGACAAAGTAGAATGGAGCAACACCATCCCAATCCGTGAGTATCGTAAGAGCCGATAAAGACGATCCGATTAAGATTGAGTGAATCTTTGTTAAGCTCATCCATCAAATGAGGACGTAAACGATACTTTTATATTACAGGTTAAAAAACTCACTAGTTTAGAAGGTGTCAGGTAGTCTGTACAAGTTTGCCAAATCGTTGCAGAGTTATAAAATACGCAGTGCCAACCGCAAATCACTGGGATGTGTGGAACATGTTGATGAACATTGGCGTAATTTGTTATATATTGTAAATATAATAATGTGTAATGTAACACATTTATTATCTCTGTAAGCATGTATTTGCAAAAGAGAAGTAGTAGTGGTTTCCATAGCACAAGCTCTGCCTTGTTTAGGATCAGATGGCCGTGTGTGAATGATGTCCCAGAATATAATTTATTATTTATATTTATTTACAACACACTTAATTTCCTAAGCAATATTCTTCTTCTTCTTCTTCTTCTTCTTGTGCCTCTCCACTACTGGAGGTTGGCCGTCAGCTCAGCGAATTTTTCGTGGTCTCGCGCCAAGCGAAATAGTGCAATATTACATATAAATACTTTCAATATCGATAAGACAGTTGATAAAACTGAAAGAAGAAGAAGAAGTTCATAATTGATCACAGCTTTGTGTACGTATCACGAGAGGAGTTGACCGGACGTTTCCGATTGACGTCATTAATGGTTTACATGCATTATGTCACATACAAAAGTAACAACCTGAAAATGACCCGACGATAAAGGTGAGGCCTCTACTCTATTCGATAGTGATTGAGTTTGTTGTCCAAGCAGTTCCAATGAACACATGTGCTACATTATCAGAAGAACTACACAATTCATAGTCAGTTCACAATCTATAAGGATATTAAGGATCACATAAAAAAACCCTACTTGTGTTAAAAGTAGACAAAAGTAATAGTTAATAAAGCGTTTTGTGTAACGTGTTGAACTCTTAACTTAAAGTATTATGAGGCTTCGTTACTGTTTCAGAACAAAAGGGTTAAGCCGCTGGTTACTTTGTTATTAATAAAGTTTGACAGTATCAATGGCGTTACGGGGTGACCAGTTCATTTTTAAAGACATAGCTAACGACAAACGTTTAGGAAATTTGCAAAATAAATTTATGGCCCAGTGAATAGGAGTCATGCATTCTTACCTTTGAATTTTCACGTGTTTTATTTGAGTTTATTATATTTATATTTCAAACTCATAAATTTATTAAAACAGTCTCAAGAACTTATCTTAAAACTTTTTGTCAGTAGAATTTGTCACTCGTAACGTTTATTTAATTAATCAACTCTTATCTATGGTTACACAATATTAAATTTGAAATAGATCCTCGAATATGGCATTAATATTTTAATACATTCGCTACGCTTGTATACTAAATTAAATTAAAATTAATATTATTTATCAACAGATATCGTATAAGCGATTACGTTCTAGACCACACCTTCAGCTATTTCCATCATACGGGATCCGAGTTCAATATCTGTAGTTGATATTAAGATACTCGTAATACTCTACCGTGCATCTTTAGCGTTGCTAGAGACGAGCCAGAAAATGTTAATTAGTAAATCCATGATGACGTCATTACGCCTATATAATATTTGATCGTTTTCATTATTTGATATCACGCCTGATACGTTATCGTATCGGATTCCAAAAATAGATTACGTGAAATATGCCTCTCATATTACCCGACACGATGTTGCGATAAACTTCGCAGCCAATTCGGTGTAATTACTGATACGTGCTGTGCGGATTTATATATTATATTTTTGTGGTTATATACAAGGTCTGACCTATAGACGTTTATGAAAATGAAACAATTAAGAGTTTGCAAAAACTTTACCTTAATATAATACAATGGAAGTTTATATACATCCTGTATAATAATGAAAGACATGTAACTCGTTACGATACATAATACTATCTATGTTCCCAGTAAAATGTCAACCTAATATCCCGTATGATGGCTCAGGACTTAATAAAACGAAATTACGCCCGCCCTTATAGCTTAGGAAGCACTCAACTGCGACGTCTCCTGCCCATAAAAGAAAGATCTCATACAACTCGGATACAATTAATTTTTATTATTTTCAGGTGCTGGGTACACACAAGGCTTTATTTATTAAACCGTACAACATGCGTTATTAGCTTATTTTTCTTATAAATATATAGCCCAATGACGGTTTGATAAAAGCATCGATATCGATAGATTATGTTATGTGAATAATTTACATAACTTCGGTACATTTCGATGTTTTCTACAAATTAATTCTTCTATCTATGTGTAATATATTTAGGTCAGCAGTCACTACACCACTGCTATGGAACTATTTCAAAACCTTTTTTTATAAAAAAAAGCAAATGGTCACGTGAATGAACCACTGTTAAGTGGTCACCATTGCCCATAGACATTGGCGCTGTAAGAAATATAATATTCCTTAAATCGACATCGACTTTTCTTAGTCGCCACAATCCGTGACATTACCAATCTATTCCTTGAAATTATTGCCCAAAGTTTTGACACAAAACACGAATAAGTCGCTCGTTACTGATGTTGTCCACCATAATCCATATGAATAGGGAAATATCCTTAGGAGATTAACCATTCGCTCGTAAATATATAATAACAAGGACGGTTAAACAATTTAATCTCATTCATTCGAGATCACAAACTTAGTTTATAGGGTGGCAACATCAAAAGCGGTCGAGGCGGGACCGGTCGGAACGGGTCGGAACGGGTCGGAACAATTAATTCGGGACAAAGCAGCCTTCTGGAATTTTAATAATGTCTCTTAGGAATTAGTGGGCAGACCCGTGTCGTGTGTTAGTTCGCTATTTTACGACTTTCAAAGGTTATACTCAAGTCTTAGTGTTAATATTAAAAATAAACGTCGCCAGCTCAAATAATGGCTAGAATTAAATGGACGTTTTCGCTTATGAGTTCATGTATTTAGCTATCTTGTAACTTAATTAATTAATCCACTATTTGTTATTATATCATGTGAACTACAATTCATGTTTTTTTAGCGAAATGTCTTTTCATTATCTTTATATTTAACCAAGGATTTTTGTAATTAACTGGCTTTCTTCCAATTAACAATATACTCTTGCTTGCTTAAAATAGCTACTTGTTAAATGAATATGAACAAGGACTATGTTGAAATTGTGTGGAAGTTTTTTTATAGTCCTGTTTTTTTTCTGTGTTGAGGTAATATATTATGAAAACATAATAATCTAAAAGCCATTAAAGTCATATCTACAACTCAGTAACAGCCTGTGAAAGTACCCCCAGCTGGGCTAAGGCATCCTCTCCCATTTTGAGGAGAAGGTATGGAGCTTATTCTACCACGCTGCTCCAATGCGGGTTGGTGGAATACACATGTAACAGAATTTTAGTGAAATTAGACAAATGCAGGTTTCTTCACGATGTTTTCCTTCACCGAAAAGCACGAGATGAATTATTATCCCAAATTAAGCACATGAAAATTCAGTGGTGCTTGCCCGGGTTTGAACCTACGATCATCGGTTAAGATTCACACGTTCTTACCACTGGCCCATCTAGGCTTTTTTTTCATATAATTAGTCGTTCGTCATATAATAAGTAAACATAATTACTAACAGCCTTATTTAAATTTTTTTATGAAGGTAGGGCTTTGAACATGCCCGTCTGAGTAGGTACAATACTTAGTATTGTTGCGTTCCTGTTTGAAGGATAAGTAAGCCAGTGTATATACAGACATACGGGACATAACATCTTCGTTCCCAAGGATGGTGGCACATTTTACATTTAATTCAACATAACTGTAACATGTAGATGCAAAAGTGTTCTTATGAGTCTACTTGAATGTAAAATATTTCATATTCTGTTGAAAAATATTCGAATTTTTTTTATCATCGGTCAATGATATAATTGGTCGTATTGCCTTTGAGCGATTTATGCCAATTCTCGCGCTTGTCGGCGTGTGAAATTGTTGTTCTGATGTCATTTGCCGAAATCGTTGTCGAATAAATATATATGTACAATATAAATTACCTTTATTTAGTAATTAGAATGGCTTGATTCGTTTAAATTATACGTTAAGAAGAAAGCATAAAGATTTTAAAACCAAATTAACAGGACATAAACATATAAACTAAAAACGACATCAGCAATAGAGGAAAATACAAAGTACCTTAATTAGGTGTCATATGAATAGATTTTAAATACACTGCAAAGCTGTCTTTATTTGCATTGAACATATAACCTTCTCCTTTTTTGAGTGCGTTAAATATAATTTTCATCCAGCAGAGGCGTTGCAGCAACAATATCGGGTACGGCGTTTATTGAATTTCTACGACGATAGCTACGAGTACATGCTACGAGTGATACAGCAAAACGATACAAAATTCGTAATAGTACACAGATGACTTAGTTTGACATGGTATAAAATAAAACTATTTTTCATGTACACTCGATAGCAAAAAATTCAAAAAATATATAAAGATATTTACTTTAGGGATAATAAATCAGTCACTCGTCACGCTTTTCTAGAAATATTCCCCTTTATTTAAGTTAGTAAGACGAGATGGCCCAGTGGTAAGAAAGCGTGAATCTTAATCGATGATGGGTTGGGCTGGGAGGGATAACCGTGGAGTGCCGGGTTTAGAATAGCACTCCCCCATCTCTTCCCGTGGGTGTCGTAAGAGGCGACTAAGGGACTTCGTGTCACACGGGCCGCTCCTGGTACCTCTCTGATCAACAGAGTAGACTATGTGAGCGGTCCGGGCAACCAGGAGAGTGTCTCAGACACAATTATGGAGGCAAGGATGGGCTCGGTGTGCACTTACCCTGCCACCGAGTAGGCTATGCCACCGTCCTTCAAATCGTAATCCCATGCATTGAGGTGTCGTGGACATGTCTCACGGCCTCGTATGGGACCGAGGGTCTTGCCTTAACTGGCCGGACCATGAGAAAGAAAATCTCTCTAAAAAATTACCCCGAATCCCAAGTGGCGACGCAGCGTGAGGGGATGCATGGCTGATGGGAAGTTCAGTTGCTACTGCGTTCCTCGTCAGGGTACCGGCCGAAACCCGTGGCGAGTCACGTTAGGCTTATCCAGGTGCAGGGGGCACCGCCTGGATGGACCGTTTTTCCCCCACACTCGTGGGAATCATATGGATATTTTGGAAAACACCCAAGTTAAAATAGTTGAAGTTGGCCAAGGAGGCAATACTGAGTGCGCAGTAGCTGCATCGCAGTGCGCGCAAGCTCAGCCAGCGGGCAGCATTTGCCACCCATACGCCCTTACGGGCGACAAGAGTCGAGGAGACTCCAGACGTTCTCGCAGCCTGGAAAATGTGGGAATATCCGACAGTGCACAAGCGGGGCCGGAGGGCCGTACTCGTATGAATAAAAAGAGAAGGGAACCACCTGGGCCAGAGTCGGCTTCAAGCGACGCACTGCCACCTCCGAAGGTGCCGAAGGCTCGGGCGGGGAGAGGTAGGTCGCGTGCCGACATGGCAAAACCACCAGCGAGACTACAACGGGATCAGACTGGGCGTTTTATACGCCCGGGTGCACTGGATCCTAGTACGGCCGAAGAAGACAAAATGGGTGAAGATTCGGACCAGAGTTGTCTCAGTCACCTATCAGTAAGGATGTTGGAAGCCAACGACCCAGCTTCTGACGTGGATACCGAGGACGAGCTCTTCGATCCCTCTGTGGCGCCAGCTGCGAGGAGGGCAAAGAGGAGTCTCCCTGGACCCGACGAGCTTGTGGTCGAAATGCAGGCACGTCAATCGGACGAACTAAGTGCCTGCATTGCCAACGACCTACTGGCGATTGAAAAGGTTGCGGACCGCTCTCGCAATATCAAAGGGAGCCTTGTCCGCAGTCTACGTGTGGCCACACGCAGAGTGACTGCTGCAGTGGCGGAACTAACACGACGACGAGTCGTTAATGATGATTTTATGAGGTTGGAGCGTGAAATTACTGAACTTCGCGCCAAGAACGCCAAGCTCAGCGAACGTGTCGAGGCACTAACGCAGGAGTTGGTATTAACCAGAGCCAGGGAGAGCCCTCCTGCGCCAACACGCGTGGCACATAAGCCAGATGAGACAACTGCTGCTTCGAGAAAACAGGCTTCTGCTGCAAAGCGTGTCGTAGCGGCAGTTGGCTCTAAAGCTTCACCCGTCCAGACCAGTCCTGTTGCCTCGTATGTGTCTCGACACAGTGACGCCGGGCTTTCCGAGCGGCTCGAGGCCATAATAGAGGCTAAGCTGGCCGCTTTCGAGGCCAAAATTTTTCCCGACCGGGTCATAAGACCTCCGTTGGGGAGGAAGCCAGCACCAGAGGCAGTGGCGGTGGAGGTAGCGCAAGAGCCACTTAATAAGGGAAAGAAAAATAAAAAGAAGAAAAGGAAAGGTGGGAACAAGACACCCGCTCACCCACCTGTTATAGATTTGCCTGCGGTGGATAGCATGGTACCGCAGGCAAAAACTTCTGCGACGCCACCTGAGACTTGGGCGTCGGTGACAAAGAGGAAGACAACGCCCAAGTCGCAGCCAAAAGCCGTTCCTCGTCAACCTCAAAAGGAGGCGAAGAAGCGGCGTAAAAAGAGACGGCAGATAGTCCCGAAGACCGCAGCGGTCTCGGTGACTATTCAACAAGGTGGGCAGACAGCATATGCTGAGGTCATGACAGCTGCCAAAAACAGAATTAAGCTGTCTGACCTCGGCATCGAGACGGTTGGCCTTAAAAGGGCCCTGACAGGCGGGATGCTGCTTAACATCAGCGGCCCCGACTGTCATGAGAAGGCCGACCGCCTCGCTACACAGATGCGTGAAGTCCTCACGGACTTCAGTGTGAGGATAGCTCGCCCGATTAAAACGGGCGAGCTTAAGGTCTTGGACTTGGACGATGCCACGACGCCAACTGAAGTCGCGTCGGCTGTCGCGGAAGTAGGTGGATGTTCGGCGGAGAATGTTAAGGTGGGTGAGATCCGTCGAACGCCCATGTCCCTAGGCGTCGTCTGGGTCCGATGTCCTCTCGCCGCCGTACGCAAAGTAACGGCGGCGGGACGGATCCACATCGGATGGGGTTCCGCAAGAGTCGAGGCTCTGGAGAGCAGACCTTTACGCTGCTATCGGTGCCTCGAGAAGGGTCACGTAGGGCTGAGGTGCTCAAGCACCGTCGACCGAAGTGATAGGTGCTTCACTTGTGGAGAGATTGGCCACAGGGCGAAGGATTGCACCTCTCGGTCGATGAAGTGCCCTTTGTGCGCGGATATGGGTCGTCCATCGGCTCACCGTCTTGGCACCAAAGGGTGTTGCCCAACGAAAGAAAGGAGGAAGAACGAAGCTTCTCCTGTCTTAACCCAGACGACCGCCGAGGCTCTCGCCTCAGCACCGGGCCCTAGCCTGCAGGAGGCAATGGACGTTTCCAATTCGCGGGTGTAGGGGTGATTCAGGCGAACCTTAACCACTGCCGCAACGCTCAGCAATTGCTGATGCAGACCGTTGCGGAGCGGTCCACAGGTCTTGCGATCGTGGCGGAGCCCTATAATGTCCCCATCCACCCTCGCTGGTTTGGGGACGTCACTGGAACCGTCGCCGTGTATTGGGCGGGCGGTGAAGGGGTCCCACCTTGTTCCCTGCTTGAAAGGGGGCAGGGATTTGTAGCTGTTCGGTGGGGCCCTTTGGCCATCGTAGGGTGCTACGTCTCTCCCAATAGATCCCTCGCCGACTACGAGGTATACCTAGACGGGCTAGCAAGCTGCATAAACAGATGCTTACCCCGTCCCTTGATCGTCTTAGGGGACTTCAACGCTCACTCCAGGGCTTGGGGTAACCCCAGAGACGATTCAAAAGGAGAGGCATTACTTGAGTGGGCGGCTGTTCTGGACCTCCGGTTACTGAACCGAGGTTCGGAGAGCACATGCGTGCGATGGCAGGGTGAGTCGGTCATCGATCTCACATGGGCGACGCCCGCTGCCATTCGCATGGTGTCAGGATGGCGCGTCGCAGAAGAGGTGGTCACACTATCCGACCATCGCTACATCGTATTCGATGTAGCTCTCCGCCGTCCTAAACACCCCACTCATCATCGAGGAGGCAACCTGCTGCGTCGATGGTCCCTTAAGCAGCTTAACCGAGACTTTCTCGAAGCCGCTGCCATCGTTGCGGCCTGGTCAGAAAACGCCGAAGAGGTTTTGTCCGATCCAGAGGTGGAGTCAGTTCGTTTCCGGGATACGATGACGTCAGTCTGCGACGTCTCTATGCCCCGAGCGGGCCGCCCTGAGCGTCGGGCAGTGTACTGGTGGTCAGCACAGATCGCTCAACTGCGCGAGTCCTGTCTGCGCGCGCGCCGTGAGTACACCCGTACCCGGAGAAGAAGGCGAGCAACTCTAGACCAGAAAGCTGAAGCATACGAGGCGTTCCGGATAGCCAAGTTGGCGCTCCGAGTCGAGATCTCGAACGCCAACGCTCGTTCCTGGAACGAGCTCCTGGAGGGACTCGACAGAGATCCGTTCGGGCGTCCATACCGTATGGTGTTGGGCAAATTGCGCCCATGGATGCCCCCTCTGACGGAGACCATAGATCCGGATTTACTGAGGAGGGTGATGGAAGTCCTTTTCCCGGTAATCCGGTCAAGTCCCAGGGTCCCCCTACCAATACCGGTCTGGTCCAGCGGGCTGGGGGTGACCGAACAGGAGCTGAGCCTTGCGGTCGATCGCATGCGGGCTCGTAACACCGCGCCTGGTCCCGACGGGATTCCGGGGCGGGTGCTGGTGTTAGCCTCGGCTTCGTTGGGGAATAGGCTGAGGCGGCTTTTCGACAGCTGCCTCCGTACTGGCACATTCCCCAAAGTCTGGAAGGAGGCGAATTTGGTTCTCTTGAAGAAGGATGGCAGGGCTGCAGAATCTCCCTCTGCATATCGTCCCATATGTCTGCTGGACGAGGCTGGCAAGCTCTTTGAGCGGATTGTCGCTTCTCGTCTGTGTAGGCATCTGTCGTGTGTCGGCCCCGACCTGGCTGAGTGCCAGTTCGGCTTCCGACAGGGTCGTTCGACTGTTGACGCGATCTTGCACGTCCGTTCTCTGTCGGAGCAGGCGGTGGCCCGGGGTGGCGTGGCGTTGGCGATAAGTCTCGATATCGTCAACGCATTCAACACGTTGCCCTGGGACACAATCAGGGAGGCACTTTTACACCATCGTGTGCCTTCCTACCTGCAGGCGATCGTCAGTGACTATTTGCGCGACAGATACGTTTCGTATATGGAGCAAGACGGTATGAGGACCCGGAGAGAGGTTTGCTGTGGGGTTCCACAGGGGTCAGTTTTGGGGCCACTGTTGTGGAATCTCGCTTACGACGCAGTCCTCCGTGTCCCTCTCCCTGAAGGTGTCAACATCGTTTGCTATGCAGACGACACGTTGGTGCTGGCGTCGGGAGAGAATTTTGAGAGAACCAAAGAGCTCGCCGAGCTCGGGGTGAATATCGTCGTCGATAAGATCTGCGAGTTGGGCCTTCGGATAGCATCCCATAAGACGGAGGCGCTATGGTTCCATAAACTGCCAAGGAGCAGGGAACTGCCCGACTCGCACATCCGCGTTGGTGACTCAAACGTCCAAGTGGCCAGGTATATGAAATACCTGGGCCTCACCCTGGACGGTCGCTGGGGCTTCGAAGAGCACTTCGAGCGCCTAGCCCCTCGAATCGAGAAGGTAGCGGGTGCCATGCACAGACTGCTGCCTAATCTCGGGGGACCGAGGGAGGGAGTTCGCCGTCTTTATGCCGGTGTCGTGCGATCAATGGCACTCTACGGGGCACCCGTTTGGTCTCACAGGCTATCGGGCGTCCGCCGCTGCAGGACTAAGATCCAAAGTTCGCAGCGGAGAGTGGCCATCCGCATAGTGCGGGGATATCGCACGATATCCTACGAGGCGGCAACCATCCTAGCGCGCTTTCCACCCTTGGATATTCTGGCGGATATGGATGCAAGGGTCTATCACAAGACCCGCATCCTCCGTCAGAACAGTGGAACTGCGCCCCCTCGGAGTACGCTCGAGGCGTTGAAGCGGCGGGAACTCTGGAGGGCTCTTGCGACGTGGCGCGACCGTCTTTGCGAAGAACGGTTCGCGCGCAAACGTGTCGTTGGAGCGATCCTGCCAGCCTTCGAAGCCTGGATGAGACGAAAGCGACGAGTCACCTTCCGACTTACGCAGGTAATGACCGGTCACGGTTGTTTTGGAGAATACCTGTGTAAGATCGGACGCGAATCGTCGGCGATGTGCCACCACTGCGGTGCGGACCGGGACACCGCTCAGCATACGCTGGAGGTATGCCCCGCGTGGAATGCGGAGAGGGAGATTCTGGTCCGCGAAATCGGACAAGACCTCTCCCTGCGAGCAGTCGTGTCGGCGATGCTCCGCAGGGAATCGGCGTGGAGGGCCGTAGCCTCCTTCTGTGAGACCGTCATGGTCCAGAAGGAGACGGCGGAGCGGGAACGGGAAAGGGCCGATCCTGCTCAGCGGAGACGACGTCAGCGTCGTCTCGGCCCTCCCACAGCCCCGACGCCCGGGGCTTAAAAGATAGGGCGTGACCCTGGGGCCGAGGATGCGTGAGGTGGGGGCCTCGCGTGTCTTATTTCAGACGGCCCTGAGGAGGACGGCAGCCGGGGTGGCCTCGCGCTGCTGTACGCACTAGCGAGGAGTGCGGGGGGGGCGAGATAACCTTCGCCCCCTGAGGAGAGCTCCGCCGAGCATCGGGCGGTGCACAGTACGGGAGAGGCCGCGGATGCGTTATATCAACACGATCCCGTAGCCTCTCCGATCCGTGCCGAGGACGGCCATCGCAGTGGTTTTAGTGGGTAAGAATCCCACATAACCGAGTTCCCCCCAATGAGAGCTGGGTACCTTTCTGAAGGTTTCCACTGCGTTAAAAAAAAAAAAAAAAAAAAAAAAAAAAAAAAAAAAAAAAAAAAAAAAAAAAAAAAAAAAAAAGGGAGGGATAACCGAGGATGGACCGCAGGTTCAAACCCCGGCAAGCACCACTGAATTTTCATATGCTTAATTTATGATTATAATTCATCTCGTGATTTACGGTGAAGGAAAACATCGTGAGAACCTGCATGTGTCTAATTTCACTGAAATTCTGCCACATGTGAATTCCACCAACCCGCATTGGAGCAGCATGGTGGAATAAGCTCCAAACTTTCTCCTCAAAAAGAGGAGAGGAGGCCTATAGCCCAGCAGTGGGACTTTCACAGGCTGTTACATACATTAAATTAGTTGTCAGTTTTTAGTCATGTGTTAACTTCAAGCTATTTGTTACAGCTTCACACGCGAGCAGTCAGCTAATCTTCCTCATGGAGCCACCACCGCGGCTGTCGTTCTCCAATAGTACTGGTGCCAGTGTGTCATGCGCTGCTCACGGCACTCCCGCACCCACCATCACTTGGCTCACTGAAGACGGTGTACCCGTGTCGGATGTGCCAGGATTAAGGTGAGAATTTACATTATAAATACAAATAAGTACCTTTATTGAAGATCATCTGATTATAATTCATCAAAGATAGACTCTTTAGAGCTATTGTCAAAAGTGTCTGTAAGTCAAAAAGTGATATGCGACATTAATTATAATAATTATGGTATTAAAAGACAAAATAGCCTGTCGACGGAAGTTAGTTTTCAATATTTCACGAGCTAGATACGAAGTAAAGTAACCGATAACAGCACTGCTGCTAATAATTAATAATTTATTTTTTTATATTTGGATGTAAAGTGGCAATTAGATTCCGCGATAAGTGGCTCATTGACATTGACATAATGTCTAAAAGCAGAAGCTGTCACTTACTATGGAGTGTCTATTGAGTGTTCATATACTCGTCTATTATTATTTAGAAATAAAAATATTACACAATTCAAGGGCAAAACTTAATCGTATCAATTGCTATTGATTGATTATTCCCGCGGGAAGGGACACTTTTATGATCTTCGTAGCACATGTATCACATGTCAGATAACATAACAGATAATGATAAAATATCAGATTTTATTAGATAACTTTTCTACGTAGTTATCAACTCAAATCGTTTTAAATCCAGATTTTATTAGTTTATCTTACTAGCAGTTAAAACTACATATACATGTTGACAATTATATAATACATTTGACTATCTCGTTTCTTTGTTGACTAGTAATAAAATAATAATAATGTTTTATAATCGCTTCTAGGTAAGTCATAGACAATAAAGTCAGAGTCCTATATATAGGTGTTTACAGAAAATGTGTATAAGTTGTATAAGTTTTACAGAAAACTGGAGGATTTATATATGTTGTTGATGTTCGTCTCATCGAATCAGACAGGTGTCTTTTATACAAGCTATATCTTCTAATAATTGTTTTAAATAAATCAAAGCTACACACATAAGGTTTTATACGGTCGACGGGCCGTTGGCGTGGTTGGTAGATACTTGCCTTTCACACCGAAGGTTGTGGGTCGATTCCCACCCAGGCAGACATTAGTGTGCATGAACATGTCTATTTGTCATGAGTCTAGGTGTAATTACCTATATAAGTATGTATTTGCAAAAGTAGTATAAGTAGTATATCAATCCCATATAATGTCAGTATAATGTCCCAGAATATTATTATTATTATAAACATTTTTATAATGTTGTGTTAAATATAAACTCATGCAAAGTTTCCATACATATATATATTTAATTTTATTTTGGAAATGACTTACTAATGGAGTGATATAAAGTACGAAAGCTTGTATGGGAGGTTCGAACACAGAAGCTTCATAATCTCTTTAGTTCTAATTATTTACATGAAGCTAATTGACCATTACGACTAAAATGTTAAAAGGCATGGGCAAATGAGGTTATCCAAAGATCATTAGTAAAGTTGAAAGGTCTCTGAAATACTGGCGATGGAAAACCGATTACTTATAATAAAAAATCTAATGATTTTTTTATATATTATTCAATTTTTTTATAGATCACAGGATGACACAATAACACGATGAACGATGATACACACGACTAGAGGTTTCGTGTCTAATACAATTACTCCCTCTGCAAATGATCAGAGTCATTCATCGGCACAACATTTAAGGCATTAAACCAATGACACTGATATCCGACACCAAAACCAATTTGTTACAATACTCAAGTTTTGAATTTAATTTTAAATAAAAATCTAGAGTATATTTCCGGCGGATTAGTTAATAATTCTATCTCAAATACTTGGTGTCGTATAATGTAAGAGATTTTTCGTTATCTATTCTATTCTATCGATACTCAAAAGCAGCATTTAACGTTCAACCTAAATGGTAGAAATCAATACACCAGCAATAGCATGACAATTCCTTTTCATACAGTATAGCACTTAGCGCCGACCCCAAATTAATGGTACAGGGGCAAGCGAACGGTGAAATTTAAATTGCACTATAATAGTTATAGGCTTCATGTGTGCGACATGATGGCAGCCGTTCTTCAATGCTATTCTATTGCAATTTGTTTCGGTGGTAGCCGAGATGGCCTAGTGGTTAGAACGTATGAATCTTAACCGATGATTGTGGGTTCAAACCCGGGCAAGCACCGCTGAATTTTCATTTGCTTAATTTGTGTTTATAATTCATCTTGTGCTTGACGGTGAAGGGAAACATCATGAGGAAACCTGCATATGTCTAATTTTATTGAAATTCTGCCACATGTGTATTCTACCAACCCGCATTGGAGCAGCGTGGTGAAATAAGCTCCAAATCTTTCTCCTCAAAAGGGAGAAGAGCCCAACAGTGGGACATTCATAGGCTGTTACTACTCCTTGTTTCGGTAGTTTTTCTTAACTGCCAAACACGATACGAATGAATTGATAACCCTGATTACGAGTAACCTCCTTTTTTTTAACATCTCTATTGATTCACAATTATAATCCGTTTTCGAGGATTACACTATAAGCGCCAAATCCTTGTTATCCTCACGAACATCTGATATTAATCCTTCATAGATAAGGAGATTAATCTCGACTAATGCCTCGCTAATCCTTAATTATCGTTTCGCAGAAACTGTACGAAAATTATTATATTATGTCGAATCTAGTAACAATTCTTAGGAGGCGTTTATAGGAAGGATTACTGATTTAATACGCTTCTCAGCTCGGGTAAAAGGACAAAGGGCCTTCGAGCCTTTGCGATAAAGGCATACAGCGTACTCATATTATTAAATATAATTTGTATGTATTGCTGAGCGTTTTAAACAACATGTCATATATATATTCCATAATCTATATTACATACATATATGCAATATACCACTGACTGACTGACTCTTCGCAAAATCTCCAAAACTATAGGTCCAATTGATTTGAAGTTTGACATAGTGCTGCTCACTAAGAACGGATTTATGCAAACTCAAATAAATTGAAAAATTAAATAAATTCTTAATCTCAAGAAGTCGGGATGATATAGCTAGTATGAAATAAGAGTCAACTGTATCATTTTATATTTTATCATTTTATGATGTAAAATTCGGATAAATAAAAGTATGTAAATTAAAAAAACGAGGGATATTATAGAATAACTCTATAAATATTCCCTTCTATATATTCTTCTTCATATCTTTGTAAAAATATGTTTTTAAATATATATTTTTTACGGATAATAGATATAGATATTAAGTTGGTTTCTTTATGTTTTAACTGTAATTACAGATTTCAAACAAGATACGCCATTAAACGGCGTTGTATTGATTATCGTATGATGCATAGCTTTTTAGTTATAGCTCATTAATCATTGTAATCATACTGTAAATTGACGGTCTGGGTGTCCAAGCAAATACTGGATGAACTGTATCATATTGTTGAGAACTTTATATAAGATATTCGCAGAATAACAACAACGTATACATTTTGTAGTGACCATTGTTAAGTTATAAATATTAGACAGTAAATGTAGTCCAATTTATATGACGGCGACTTTGATGTATCAGCGGCACGCCCGTCATCGATAGGAGCTTTCGGTACAGGGTCCATGGCGTAGGTCTCAGGCAATTAACTACAAAGATACAGTATGATAATTCTTGTATTTTATGTAGGTAGTAGGTAGTTGCGTGAACCAACGGTCTCGTTTGGAAGGTCCGAACTATATCGTTCTCTGTAATGAATTTAGCTTCCGACTAACCGCTCTCAGAACATTCAAATGTGACAGTTGCCCCTCCAAACGATTCCGATCACGTGACTCGTTACGTCACGGCGTTCACACCCCACCGTTACAACAAAAACAACTGAATTACTAATTGTTCGTAATCGACGACATATATACAAGAACTTTGAATTTTTATCAAAATAATATTTAATTTTAACGTTTAAAATTACCTTTGACACTTTTTAATTGGTAAATATACAGGGACGTGCTATAACATGAATTATAGTAGTAAGGTCGATTTATCGCTTGATACCTTTATATACCACGATTTAAAAAAAATTATCATAGGTATATATATGAATATGAATTATGTGCGTGTAAAGTTAGAACATGTAGGTAGCTTATAATAATTATATCATCTTAATGACCATCTCAACATTAACACATAATACATCCTTAACTCAATTCGATTTAGACACGGGATCATCCGTCATAGTGTCAGGCGAGTATTACCACCAGTATCAGAGTAACATCATTCACACTGATCTCCGCGCACGTAGCAGGAAAACGGTAGACCCTAATCCAGTCGTCACGGGCAAGATTAATGCGTATCATGGCTGAGCGGGTTTTGTTTTCATTCTTTTTGCCCCTGAAAGAATGAATGAATGAATGATGTACTGTTATAATTCCGTCGGGTGTTATGGGAGTTGATTGTTTTTCTTTGCTATTTTTATAGGCACTGCAGCATGACCTTTGTTACCCGATATCGGGTGAAATTTATATTTTGACATCTTATTATTTTTTTATATTTAGTAACAATCTCTTTGTGTTATTCGAGCTCCTACAGATAAAGAAATAAAATAATTCAATTATAATAGAATAATTAATAAGAGAAGAAGCGTGATCAAAATCGATTTAGCTTCAATTTAGATAAAATCTTGTAGTTTTACTTGTCCTTACGATCTATTTATTCTTAAGTAGAAGATTACAACAACTCATCAATTTCATATTCTTTATCATCTTAGTGGAATTATTTGTTTATATATTATTTTCTTATATACTTTTCTTATAGTTAGACTGCACACTTTAATGTTTGAAATACATATATTAATATGTCATATAATACACACTTTGTTTATTAAATTTGATATAGAAATAAAATATATAAAAACTATATATTCTATTCTATACCCCATAAACATGTCCCTATGACATTGTCAATAATTTGTACTTAAATTAGTCCAAACAGTGGTCGCCGGACTCTTAATAAAATCAGTCAGTATTAAAATTGACTTTAATTTAATTGTAAGCCATTTATATCTTAAAAAAATATTTAGTGTAATAAAATATTCTTTAAAAAAAAAGAAACACACGGAGTTCAATTATTACCGCCTCAACTTTTCAAAAATAATCATAAAAATATTTTTAACTCATAATCTAAACATCGTTCCAAAAGAAACGTAATAAATATTTCAATTTCGTATATTTACACTTAAATATTGCATCACTACGTCAGAATTAACACAAAGTAAATGTACTGATACACGAAACTGTAAAGAGCGTGGAGGCCGGCGATTCTCCGGCTCATTAATCTGGCTTTTCACGCCCAGATTACCGCTTTGATTTAGATGGTAACGAAGCCTGATTTTTGCCATCGCTTTTTCTTTTTAATGTGTCGTGAATAAAAATTGTCTTATATTATAATATATTATTGTAGTTTTCCAAATTACAAAGACAAGTGACACACAATAAGAAGACAAACAAAAATGGCAATTCTGAAATTTTGGATCTGATGCTACTTTTTTATATAGAATAGGTAAGCGGACGAGCATCATAAGAAACCATCACTTACATCGCCAATGTGCCACCAACCTTTTTAACTAATATGTTATGTCCCTTGTGCACGTAATTACACTGGCTCACTTACCCTTCAAGCGGGAATACAACAACACCAAGTAATGCTATTTTGAGGTAGAATATCTGATGAGTAGATAGTACCTCCCCAGACGAGCTTGCACAAAGGCCTATCACCAATATCGCTTAGCTCTGAAAATAAAAACACGCAAGCACACCAAAATACCGAACTAAATATAATAAAAATATAACATAACACGCCTGTGGAATAATCTCAAGATAAAAAAACGTATTGGACTGGTCAAATATCTCGAAGAATAGTTTACTTCGACGGCAATTGAGAACACAAGTGACCCGACTGGATGCGGAAAGCAAAGAACCGGGAACCATGGCGAGATAGGGTAAAATAAATTCCTGTATAGAATATAATTGTTTTTAACTATTACATTTTTGAAAAGATCAAGATGCAATCATTTCTTTGTAAATAAATAATTTTGAACGTCTGTCTGAATTAAAATTAATATATATAATTATTTTTTTTAATATATATTAATTATATATATATATATATATATATATATATATATATATATATATATATATATATATATATATATAATTGGATTATTATGAGGATACTCCCCTCATTTCCAGGTAATATTTAGTCTTTATGTCATCAAATATGATTGAGTTTATCAAAGTTGAAACAATTTACTACACTTTCATATATAATACAAATTAAACGAAGATAAAACCACGGGGCGCGGTTGTTGTATAATATATTTATGAGAGTACAACACGCGTCAGTCGCGACGTCACCGCGACGCTGCCTCCGTCCAGCGTAGTGCGATCCAATAATTGCGCACACGCTTCAATGATCACCAATTTTGATACACGCATCGGCTTGATCGTGTGAAAAAGGATTCTGTATTGACGTATTTTTTATTTTCCACAATTATTTAATAAAAAAATATTCTACATGGCAATATTGTGCAATGGATATGTGAGTAAATGATCATGTACATAATGCGTCGCAGTTTCCAGTTGTAATGGATATTGTCAGATGTTTGTCATGGTTTTTCCATAGCATGTGAAGCCGTTGATCCAAGTTATTACGATAGACAGACTCATCAAATGTTTACCAATGTCTATTTGGAACGTTATATGTATGTTCCGATATATAACCAATCAGAATCAGTAGAATACTGTATGCTACATACAGTGAATATACATATAAGTGAATTTATATATCGGTAGTATATATACATATGTATAACCTACAAATATTTACAAATTCGAATGTTTGTGGGGATGAATGGACTGATCATTGTTATTATTTCAAAAAACTTCTGAATGGATTTGGATGAAATTTGGAAAGAGATAACTTATACTTAACACATACGTAACATCTGTCACATTCTCTCACATACGGGCAAAGCCAGGGGCGTAACATATACCATGTATCTATACATCTCTAGACAATTTACTCTTACCAAAAGTTGCGTAAAAGAGATCGCTTTTTAGCGATAAGGCTGCCGTTCGTAGCGTCATGAAATATTGTTTTATTTGTTTACTTTAATGGGTCTGACTTCTTGGACAATAAAATGTAATATTATTTACTCAACAAAAGCAACTCGTAAATCTTCCTGTAATGTGTTGAATACACGTGTGATACGTGCACAGATGAATACGAGATGAATAATTAAAAGCACAAATTAAATACATGAGTCTTTTTCCGAATTTAAATTCAGAAGTCAGTTAAGTTCCATTGTTCCATTCATTAAACCAACTTAAAATATTAATATAAGAATACAATAATATGACTATTTTTTTTTCTTTGTAATATGAATAATATAATCGTAGATCAATAGACATCTTGATTTCTGTTTTAGGAGTCTTATATATCTTTTCTGTTATTCGTATATTATGCCTAATACGTCGTTTAATACGTCATATAAGACATATTGTCTTTATATGACTTTTGCTAAATTCAGACGTTTTTGAAATTTACAATCAATAATCAACTTTAACGGTTGTATTAAAATAATAATCTTGCTTTATAATATAAAATTTTTGACTTCATAATAAGTTAGAATAAACCAAGTCGCCTCGAACATTTCAACTAAAGTTTAATATCGTTATTAGCATAATACCTACAGTAATGTATATTATGCTAAAATATACCGAAAAGAAAGATCCGAGCTAAAATATTGCGAACGTTATGCATATTTTGTATCTATTATAATAAAGTTTTCTCATTAGCAGCAATCATAGGGTATTGTTTAATGTACCTCGAGGCGACGTCCTCATTGAACTGTGAATGATAAAGTTGAACATTAAGCCAGAGTTAGAATACTCACACCTAAAATATCCCATTAGCTGTTCTTATTTATAGTACGATTATGTTATAACAAAAAATAATATAACAAAAATATATCTAATATTAACCATTTGGTTTGAAATTTTAACCACTCTTATATCACCAATGTGCCACCAACCTTACTTTATTCACAATCCCAACTGGAACGAGAAAATAATAAGTATTTGTTGTAATTATATCAAAAGTAACGCCATCTAGGGAGATACAAAACACACCTTTGTGTTATTGAACGATGTCTATTTACTTTTAATTATTGTATTTTTAAGCTGTGTCATTCTGTAAAATCATTCATCGTAATTGAAATAAAGTAGTTCAGTCTTTGCTCGCTATAAGTATCACGCTGTTTTAATTATAATAGTATTGCTGTTTGCAAAGCCTAAGTATTTTATGACATGACGTGAGATTAAGAAGAAGTAAGAAATAAATAAATGAAGTATTACACGAGGGTAATATTTTACAGTAATTTTTAAAAAGATTTATAGGAATATTCAAATGTTATTAAATTGTAAACTATACTGTAATAAAAGTGTGTCGTTTTATTTATACATTAAGATGATATTGCATTGTTATTTTTTTAGTTATAAATAATTAAAATAAAAAATGCAATTAAGTATAGACATGACATAGACATAGACTTACATAGACATGAAAGTTTTTGCGGAAATTTTATAAGAATATACTAAGTATACAATAATGTATTGCTTTTACTGACTGTAATTAGTTAAGTATGCCAAGTAATTAAATAAATAGTGAGTAAAAAAACTAATAAACCTCGAGTTTGGGCTCCTTAGATTTGTTTTGAAATCATTACACTAGGAACAGCGAGTTTTTTTTTATTCGTTTTGTTTATTTTTATTAAATAAAGTTTTTTTTTAATAAAAATAAATTAAGAAATCATAAATTTAAATTCGGTCAAATTATTTTAAGCCAATTGAATTAAGCCTTATGTTTAATGCTTAAGCAAAGGTAAACGGAACTGCAATTCCTTAATCCTTAGAAAGTCGCCAAGTAATATAATATTTTACATTTCACTTCAAGATTTAGCTTCGCCAAACACTATTAAAAAAAATTTGTGGTTTACTCTTAATTGTTTCACAATTACAGGAACAGTAGTTTAAATTAATTATTCCCATTTGTATAAAATTTTATTTAATTCTTTAAATAATTTATATGGGTCTTAAATTTGCAAAAAAAAATCATATTTCACATTATATAAATAAAATATAATATAATATGTAGCATTTAAGGAAAAACACACGCATAATAGCAGATAATATTCCTAACCGTATTAAGTTCCTCGTTATATAAGGCTTAGTTCATAAGAGACTTACGAGTTAGAGTAGGCACAAGTGGGGTGCATTACAATATTTGTCTGAGTTCTCCCTAATGAAGACTAACGACATGACGAAATGAATCTAAGATTCCTTCATATCACCTTACTGACGTCACTTAGCTTGTATCACTGTCCAACATGAGTTAAGTCAATAAACTTTGCTGGGATTTTTTGCTAAGAAATTCTAATTTTTTTTTATAGAATAGGAAGGCGGACGAGCATATGGGCCATCTGATGGTACGTGGTCACCACCGCCCTCAGACATTGGCACTGTAAGCAATGTTAAGAATCGCTTACATCGCCAATGCGCCACCAACCTTGGGACCTAAGATTTTATGTCCCTTATGCTTGTAATTACACTGGCTCACTCACCCTTTAAACCGGAACACAACAATACCAAGTACTGTTGTTTTGTGGTAGAATATCTGATGAGTGAGTGGTACCTACCCAGACGAGCTTGCACACAGCTCTACCACCAGTATTAGCACAACTGAATAAAATTTTATGTCTCGTCTCGTTCATATCATTTTTTTCAATCCATCAAGTTATAAGAGTAAGGGAATACACACTACATCTGTATGTATTGTACTGTATTCATTGTGTACTAAATCGATGACATGTTTTATATTTTCAATGTTTTTTTTTTTTTATTAATTGTGGAAGACTATTTCTATAATCGCATGTACATCAGATTGAAAAAATGTGTTTATACCCTGAGAGATCGTATTATGGATTTTTTTCTCAGTATTTTCTACTCATACAGCTGCATTTTCTTGGTAAAAAATTCAAATAAACGGAGTGGCACCGTTCGTCTATAATAAAGAGCTCAGTGCATAAGTTATGGAGCCTAGAGAGTGGGGTACGTTAGACGCAATTATAGGGCGACCTCATAACGAAGACAAACGGCAGTGCTGCCAACCTTATATTATAATGCTTAGTTTTAACTGAAGACGTATAATTTTGAGACAATTCGTCTTCTCAGTTATCATTCCAAGTTTAAATGGCTCCATTTTCTGAGACATATTATATGAGCCGAGATGACTCAGTACATCCTAACTGAAGCTCGACAATTCATATCCGACCTACTACGAAATTTCGGCGAAGCAACCTGAGGAAAACAATATGAGAATGTTGTATCAAAATTTGCTTACGTGTTTATCAACCCGTAGCGTGATTGAATCAACTAAAAATAATCTACTTAAGGATAAATGACTGTTCCTGAAGTGGGACATTGAGGCGTTTTTTTTTATAGAACAGGAAGGTGGACGAGCATCTCGACGAACATCAGCCATCTGATGGTAAGTGGTCACCAAACGCCCTTGGACTGTAAGAAATGTTTACCATCGCTTACATCGCCAATGCGCCACCAACCTTGGGACCTAAGATTTTATGTCCCTTGTGCTGTAATTGCACTGGCTCACTCACCCTTCGAACCGGAACACAACAATACCAAGTACTGCTGTTTTGCGGTAGAATATCTGATGAGTGGGTGGTACCTACTCAGGCGAGCTTTCACAAAGCTCTACCACCAGTAGAGTTAATTTATTACTACTTTTATTTATTTACAAACTTAATATAAACTTAACATTGTAATTGCATTCATACAATAAAATTGTATAGATCTATATTTTAGTACAATTAATGAAATTAATGGTAGTGAATACATTATATTACTAACTTTTTAATCAGTTTTTGCCAAACATCAATGGTTTGTGTTCCAATCTTTCGGCTGTCACTGTGAGGCAGTGTAAATATAGGGGACATCAAAACTTACGTTACATAGTTGATACTTGTAACATATTGATAATGTTAAGCTATGATACGTCTATAAATACTGTTTTATTTGATTCTTGAGTTAGTGTCCAAGAAAATGTATTATTATTATTTATAGAGCAAAGTCATAAAATTTTCCATTTCACATTTTATAAATATAAAAATTTCCAGTCAATTTATAGCATAGATATGGAACGAAGCGAATGTCCATTGCACTATAAAGCCGGGTGTCCATTACGAGACGTTATTACAGTAACGAAGACAAAGTGCGCCTGTCGGCCGCGGGTGTGAACTCGGACGCACAAGTTATAAGAGTTAGCGGAATTAATACCACGATCTCGATATTGGTACTCACCATTCTCTTACTGATTGATTTATCGATCTTCTATCTTATAATGAATATTTGTTATTTATATTTATATACATTTTGATTTAGCGGTTTAAAATCTAAAACCAAACTACATAAAAAAATGCGTTCCAAAAAGTATATTTTTTTTTTTATAGAAAAGGAAGGTGGACGAGCATATGGGCCACCTGATGGTAAGTGGTCACCAACGCCCTTAGACATTGGCATTGTAAGAAATGTTACCCATCGCTTAAATCACCAATGCGCCACCAACCTTGGGAACTACGATCTTATGTCCCTTGTGCCTGTAATTACACTGGCTCACTCACCCTTCAAACCGGAACACAACAATACCAAGTACTGCTGTTTTGCGGCAGAATGTCTGATGAGTGGGTGGTACCTACCCAGAGGAGCTTGCACAAAGCTCTACCACCAGTGATAAAAGGATGATCAACATGCTTCTTTCGCAATAATACGTTAATTATAATTGTCGAATCATGATCAGTAGCTTGGATCTTATGTAGAAACAGATGAACATAGGTACATACCGCCTGAAATAATATACATTAAATATATTGATTAAAAATGTCTGAAATACATTTTTTCATGTTAATTCGTCAATTAAATAAGATATAAACAATAACAGATATAAATCAATAAGCATTCTAAAATTCATTCATTTTATTTTTGATTTTTAATATTAGCAGCTATACATTGCGTAATTCCTTAACTTGTAACAAGTCCAAATTTCACCTTCTCGGACATATACATAATTTATCTATCATTCATCACCGACGCTGGAATGATGACGTGATGCTTTCATATTATATATAATGAATAGTAATAAAACGTATCAGTAATTGTCTCTTTTCTCAGATATAGTAATTGAAGGAATTTTGCAGCTTAAGTTACTAAAATGCGTCACCGTTTTGACTTAATCTATGTATTGGCTTAGGAGTTTCAATAAGTCGTATTAAATGGATTTATTTTATATTTATTGCAACATTTAACGATTGTATGAAACAAAAACTAAAAACTAATTTTAAATTGAAGGATTCGTGAAGAAGATATTCTTCTTTGAATGTTTATAATATATTACTAGCCCATTGCCTGGTAGGGTTTCCTGTCGGCAGCGTCTGTGATTAGGTCAGTGTAAATAAATAAAGTTTAAATAAGGCCTGTACATTGAATCTGAAAAACTTTCTTCAAATTGTTACTTATTTTCTAAAAAATATTGTTTGTTTTCATATATGTAAGTTACATAAAAAACTCTTTTACAAAATTGTATTATTCTAGACGCACCAGCAAAGCTGTTCTTGTAAGTGAATTAGGTAGTTAATGTAGTTAAATACCAGCGACCCGCCCCGACTTCGCATGGGTGTAATTCATATAGAGTGACCTATCTCATTTCCCCCCTTTAAGTTGAAATTTCTTTATGTCTTACATTATAAATTAAACATATAATTAAGATAGTATCATCAGCACTACATTTCATAGCAAAATTATTTAAATTAACTACGAAAATATTTCAAGAATCCTATAAATTTATTATCCAGGAACATTATACAGTTATGGTGCAGAATGTGTTTGTTTACATGATTTATGATGCAAGTTCCCATAGTTTTGTTGCAGGTGCAGGACTTTGTAATTAATCTTCTGTGTTCATTCAAGCGTTTAAAGGATGAGTTTGCATTGTTTCAACTTTAACCTCAACACTGTACTTTAAGCTACGCTTAATGGTGAGCCGAGATGGCCCAGTGGTTGAGGCACATGAACCGAAACTGAAGATTATTTTTAGGCTCAACACTGTCCACATTTACAACTAAGTTTACATTGTTTTAAAGTAAGTTACATTTATGCTCTGCGTTGAAGGGATTATGTGTGAGAAATTATGTGTACAGTACAGTACAGTAACAGCCTGTTAATATCCCACTGCTGGGCAAAGGCCGCCTCTCTCTTTTGAGTAAAAGGTTTGGAGCTTATTCCACCACGCTGCTCCAATGCGGTTTGGTAGAATACACATGTGGCAGAATTTCAATGAAATTAGACACATGCAGGTTTCCTCACGATGTTTTTCTTCACCGTCAAGCATGAGATGAATTATTAACCCAAATTAAGCACATGAAAATTCAGTGGTGCTTGCCCGGGCTTGAACCCACGATCATTCGTTAAGATTCACGCGTTCTAACCACTAGGCCATCTCGGCTGATGATGTGTAGCCATCAGAAAATTCTAGAGCAGCCTGGTGTAATGATAACCAAATCTATTCGAATATATTATAAAACTATATTCATATAACGTATTTTCAATATAATTTAATAAGACGTTCATAATATTTCTCTTTAGTGCTGGTTCCACATAGCAGTCTAGCTGGAAGATCAGCAGCTCACCCAGAGATTAGTTTTGTATTTTACGCTTATCACCAAACATAAAATATTATGTACCCACTACAAATACCCTTATTTACTTAAGACATTTTATTGATTTAAAAAATTAAATCCAAATAATTCAAATATAAATAATATTTACATTGAAATTTTTGTACGATCTTTGGTTAATATTTCCTATAAGCCTTTTATCTTGGAAATAATTCAACTTTTTGCTTAGCAGTAGTTTGAGTGACGGTTGAAAGTTTCATTCGACCCTAACTCGTCAATCAAAGTCATCAGTTATCACTGACAGGAAAATGACGCAGCACGGGGTAAAAAGTTACATATGAACATAGTCCAGAAAATATACTTTAGACATTTTTTATTTCGTACCGTTATCCAATATAATATAGTGGATGTTTCTTTACTGAAGTACACAGAATGAAATATCGGCAAACCCTGCTGTTTAGTTTTTTGTTTCAATTTTTACAATTCAGCAAACAAAATTTTACAAGTCTATTAAGATCAGACGGTGCTTCATTCCAACAGGTCCTATCTTAATAGTACTTGCAACGAATAATACTTTATAAACCATATATAACGAAGCTACATTTTGCATTGGCATACTTTTTCGTTTACATCTGTATACTAATATTTTTACATACTTATAAATATCCTCATAAGGTAAACTAGCGGGTCATATACAGGCAACTAAAGCACTTTATTAACATAGGACGATTTTGTATCGTCTTCATAACATATGTATTATATTGTTACGAAATATACATGTAGTTTATAGTGCAAGTGAACCAGACTAATTTAATAATAATAATACTTGTCAAATTCCGCCTACAGCGTGTAATCTCGGAGGCTAGCAATTTGTGTTGACAATGTTAGGGTGAAGGTGAGTGCGTACACATATGCGAACTCTCTATTCCCTCAGATGCATAGTCCGAATGGATGGGAATCGAACCGAAAAGAGATCAGATCCAAAACCAAGGGGTACTCGTACAAGCCTTATATCGACCTCATTTGAACTTTAAGAACGTCAGCAATTTCAGCCTTATAAACTAGCTGCTACACTTATTATGCACGTACACTACTATTGATTGTACCCAAGAGACAATCGAGGATTTGCTTGTTGTTCTCTTGGGACATGACAATTAGAACCGGCGCCTGGTAAAGCAAAGTCAATTTAAGCAATAAGATGAATTAAGACGTGATAATCTTACGTTACTGATACGAGTATCAACTCGCAAGGATTACCATTAAATTGTGTGCGATGAATGAAAATAGTGCCGTCTACTAACAGTAATCGGAATTCCATACAAATCGCCAAAAAACTTGCACCAGGCATACTTATAATTTACTTTTTTAGCCTGTTTATTTTTTTTTACTTGAAAATCGAAAAGAAACGACTCGTATGCAAATTAATTTTTCGTATTATTTCACTGTTTTTACGAAAACCATCACGTTTCTCTTTTATTTTCCATCCATTTTATGTTAAAAAAAGCAATATTGCTTTTTTTTTGAGTTTCCGTTCTGTAAATTACATCACAACGGCCTGAGCTATAAAACACGTTATGTATTTTGGTGAAATATATAAGAAACAGACCGTAAAGCCAATATAGGGGCTTAACGGGGGACAATATTGGGCCGAGCAATCGACCCGTCCCAATCACGCTTCGGCGCCGGCTCGTTAACGCTCCTAACACGTTTTATTACATACACTAGGTATGTGTATAAAGGCACTGTTAAAGTTGCACTACCGGTCACACTTCCATCCAATATAAAAAGAAGCAGTTGTATTGAAGCTTGCTTCAGACCGAATTTCAGGAACATCAGTTCAGTTGTTAAGCTCTGTATCAGACAAATAGAGCTGCTTTCGCGTTTATAATATTAGTATAGATAACATAATACCTAACGTAGTAACAGCCTGTGAAAGTCCCACTGCTGGGCTATAGGCCTCCTCTCCTCTTTTTGAGGAGAAGGTTTGGAGCTTATTCCACCACGCTGCTCCAATGCGTGTTGGTGGAATTCACATGTGGCAGAATTTCAGTGAAATTAGACACATGCAGGTTTCCTCACGATGTTTTCCTTCACCGTAAAGCACGAGATGAATTATAATCACAAATTAAGCACATGAAAATTCAGTGGTGCTTACCCGGGTTTGAACCCACGATCATCGGTTAAGATTCACGCGTTCTTACCACTGGGCCATCTCGGCTTTCGAATAACATAATACACATATATCGAAATAATCATTTTCTTCATCAGCTAAAAGAAATAAATTAATTAATTAAATGGTACCGAGTCCGAGTCAGGGCAATAATATTTATTTAATTCTCTCAGAATGAATTTTCACGACCAGACGAGGATTAAATATTTTGTGGTGTCTCAGAATGTTCGTAAAGCCATTTCGTATTTTTAGTCGTCAGATTGTCGTATCATCGTGGGAGATTAAGGGAGTTAAGAGTACGCCAGTAATTGCGCTCAGACTTATGAATCATAATACCTTCGTATTAACCTGGACTACACACATACAACAGCGTACGATGACATAACGTATATGTTTGTGTATCTGTGTTTTAAATATTATAGTTTATATTTTCCATCGACATATGTAAATAGCCCTGTTATATAAAATAAAAGATACATAACAAAAGCAATATCCAAACTTTCACTATACACTATTTTAATTTTTAATTTAATACATGGTTTTACGTACATTATGTATTAATATATAACCATGCGAAGTATTATATAAATCTAAATGTATTATATATTTCAATTTACTGTATTATAGATGTTTTTTTAGATTAAAACAAATAGTGAAAGTCAAAATCAAAATCCTTGCGCAAATCAAATCACGAAATATCCCTCCGGCATCCTCAGCCTTCACACAACCTTCAAAGATATTCAAAACGTGCTCGACGCCAGCGGAGATTGTCACCCTTCGTGTGTTTTTTGAATTGAAATTGAATTCCTACTGACACATAATGCTATGTTATTTACATTAATGTTAAATTGTTAAAACTGAAGACATAACCCCACCCAGGTCAGTTTTTTATGAGATGAATTCACCTTTGACAATTATTTATTTAAAATAGCATTTCATTTTATATAATTGTTTCATAAATTGCGATATTAGTATTAATCGTCATTTCATTCCTGTCTTGTTGATAAGTGGCCATCTTATAAGACTACAGAATCCTTTTACTTATTGATAGAGATATTTGCAAGCTCGTCTGGACAGGTACCACTCACATATTCTACCACCATACAGCAATAATCAGTATTGTTGTGTTCCGGTTTGAATGATGAGTGAGTCAGTTTTATTACAAGGACAATGGAATAAGAGAATTCTTGAGGTTGGTTGCGCATTGACGATGTAAGGAATGGGTAAAATTTCTACGGTGCCAATTTCGGTCGGTCGGTGCTACCCACTTACCGTCAGTCGAACCATTTACTCGTTGGCCGAATAATTTTATACCAAAAAAAAACCAACGCTTTGAAAACCCAGGTTGAATCTATAGAAAGTTACTCAGCTTTTTTGGTTAAAAAGAAACACTAAATGTTATACAGAAAGTTCTACAAGTAATTAATGATCCATCTGTAAGGACCCAAAAGGACAACTTCAAAGTGTATTAATGGTATAAATGTTTTATTTTTATTAAATTTGTTTTATATTTTATTATTTAATGCCGAACGAAGACTACCGTAGAAGACGTGAATCTGTAGCCAACAATCCTGAATTTTAATGTGCTAAATTTATGATTATAAATCATTTCGTGCTCGCTGGTCAAGAAAAGAAAACATTGCGACGGATCCTGTGGCGGATGAAAATCTACCACTTTCATCCTTTACCCGCACCAAATCAGCATGAGTAAGCTCCAAACCTTCTCTTCAAAAAGGAAAGGAGGCCTTAACCTAGTAGTGAGACATTAACTGTTACTTTTTTATTATTTAAAACGTTGAAAGTATATTACCTAATCAACTTAATTAATTTGTACATAACATTGTACGTAGTGCGCTACGAGTACAAAATAGATGGTCAGATCATAAATTAAAGAGTATTTTTCAATTGTATTGAAAAAAAGGACGATGTCTTTCAAAAATCGTTAGCAAAACTAATTATCTAAAATATCTTCTTCAAAAAACATTTCAGGATTTCGAATTACGAGTAAAATAGAGAGAAGGTCAAAAGACCAAATGAAAATGATAATTAAAAACAATTAATGAAATTTGATGCAATATCAAATTCGATAAATCTAAGAAATACTTAAAGCTTAGATTTAAATTAAAATGATTCTTAACCGAACACTAAGCAGTGTTGAATATTTACTTTATATCCTACTTATATATTATTTTAATGTAATAAAAACCGTTTGAAGAAAAAATATAATAATAATAATATTTTCCTGGGACATTATTCACACACGGCTATCTGATACCAAATTAAGCAGAGCTTGTATTATGGAAACCAGACAACTGATATACAACATATACTACTGTTGTAAATACATACTTATATAGATAATTACCTAGATAACCTAGACTCAGAACAAACATAAATGTTCATACACACAAATGTCTGTCCTGAGTGGGAATCAAACCCACTCGGCGTGAAAGGCAAGTATCTACCAAACACGCCAACCGGCTCAATCAAATATATTTTCTTTTAGTTTATAAAGTGTATTTTAACAAATATGTTTTATTTAATTAATCTATGCTAACTAATATATGCACTTTCACATAACTCTATATACTCTATAACATACTAAAACTGAGTGTTTAATATGTAGACTGTCAATGCAACATGAAAAAATATTTAATAAGTCCATAAAAAACCTAAAGAATATACTCATATATTTTTCATATACGAATAGGGGCAAAAATTAGCAGTTTAGCTCCGAAGGCACGTACTTCCGACACTTAGCCCGGTACTTATCTTCGTGGATTTTATATGAAAAATATGTAAAAAAACATAAAACTGAAAGGGGTTTCTCTGTATTTCTTCCAAAGATTTAAGTTTTAAAATATATTTGTGTCATTGTAATATATAATTCTTTTATATAATTACTATTCAATGCTAACATAATACTTAGCTTAGGTCTCTCGATGATATTGTAGATAATTTGTCAATATTCTTTTAATTAAAGAAGATTATTTATTTGACTTAATTAAAAGTGACATACATACTTTAATACAATTTAGCGAAGTGATGACAACATTTGTATCGTTTACTGCTCTAACGGTCGCTAAATGTTAATATTGTGTTCGTATTCTAACAAATTCTTAAAATTTGACAGTGTGTGGTGATTTACTAATAGAAAATATATTTAATTTACTAATATGTAATATTTTACTGGTGGTTGGGCTTTGTGCAAGCGCGTCTGCGTAGGTACCACTCACTCATCAGATATTCTACCGCAAAACATCAGTACTTGGTATTGTGGTGTTCCGGTTTGAAGGGTGAGTGAGCCATTGTAATTACATGCACAAGGGACATAACATCTTAGTTCCCAAGGTTGGTGGCGCATTGGCGATGTAAGCAATGGTTAATATTTCTTACGTTTCGTTGGTAACCACTTACTATTAGGTGGCCCATATGCTCGTCCGCCTATCTATATTATATATATCTATATTTTTTAAATAAAACTATAACCAATAAACATTACTGATCATTATGCCACAGTCTATATTAATCTTTCTCAATAAATTGGTCATTCAAATTAAACTGTTAGATGTTGACATCATCGCTTCCAAACTAATAAACAATCTCCTCAGTTTGGTAATTCAACTAGTTTTCCCTCGGAGCTATGTCCGCGTATTGATCAGGACATGTATTAGATAGCTTAGTTACTACTAAGCGATCTCTATTCCAAATTCGATTCAAATTTGCTTAGTAGGTTTTGCGTGACAAGGATCCATTCATACTCATAAACTTTTACGTTTACAATATTAGTATGATTACAGCTTTACTATTAGTTATTTTTAAAAATGGTAGTAATTGAGCCGATATACATATTATAACACAGTTTTATATTGCTAATGTAATTAAAATCGAAGTCCTTATTAACTTTAGTAGAGATCTGAAACACTTCTGAAAACAATTACGATCAAAGTGATGTACAAAAGATATACCACGGCTGAATATTAAACGCTGCCGTGACAAAATTCCAATTTACGTAAAATTGAATATATAAGTAAACTGACGATAAGCTAAATGTATCCCGGGGCGGTGCCGTCGCATTTTAATCTTATAGGAAAGCGAAAGGCTCGCAATAAAAGTTCCTTAACAACCTTTCGTCGGAAATGGCCAAAGGTCGTCCAACAAAAGCCGTTCCGATCCCGTCTAAATTTATTCACTCGACCTCCGTAACGTAACGAACACTTATGATTGCCAAGCGCAAACATAAAAGCATTTTAATATATAAAACCTATTTAAATTCTGATAAAATATGATTATACTCATTTTATATAAAGGAATTGAATGTCGTAATATGAAAAGGACAGTTATCTTGAAAATACGACAATTTACAATAAAGTCCCAAAATTTGCTTCATTGTTAATATTTTCATTTATTTCGTAAGAGCCTAAAAGAATTCTTGATTGAGATGAAAGATTTTTTTTAAAAACTTGATTCTTAAAAATGAACTGCTATTTACATAGATTAAATTTACTTTATGTACATCGAAATGAAACACTCGCGGATAGCTTGCATGCAAAGCTTCATGATGATCAGTTTAGTAGATAAGAGAAACAAATAAATAAACTTATTTTCGTATCTCAAGGATATCAAAACTAGAATAACGTCGTTGAACGTAAGTAACGTAAATATATTTTAACGTGGTAATGCTTATGAAATTCCGTCTAGCTACCACCCACTCATCAGATATTCTACCGTTAAACAGCAATACTTAGTTTGGTGCGTTCCTGTTTAAATGGTGAGTGAGGCGATAGAGGTCGGTTACCACTTATCATCAGGTGGCCCATTTGCTTGTCTACATCCTTTATAGGTAGTTTAATATAAAATATATATATACAGGTGAGCACATTTTACCTTTAGGCTACTTTGTCCTAATTTATTGTGAAACCGGCATTAGAGCAATGAACGGACATGGTTGAATGAGCTCAAAACTTTCTCTTAAAGAGGAGAAGAGTACTGACCTGTACTCTATATTATCTACGAGTATAACTCGATAATATAAATATACTTTTCATATTACGTATCTTAATTATTATTTTTTATATTCTTTTACCAGCGTAAGTAAAACCACGTAGCGAGTTAAGTCGTGTATTAGATTTGCAGTCAACCTCCACCGGAACGTAATTTTATTAACTCACTACATTAAGCCGGCTCTTTGTGCTGGAAAAATCTTGTTTGCATTAAAAAGTGGTGCGTGAAACACAATTTAAAATATCCCCGTCTATAATACTTGAAAGTAGATTAATAGACAGTTATACCCCCTGAGGTTTCTTTGAGAAAATTGCCCACCGCCATTCGGACAAAGGTGGGGTCGTTATATCTCTTTATGGTCCTTCGAGCCTGATTCAGTTGGGAAATTGTTTTTTCTCGCCAACAGGTGCGGTCGCTACAAACTCCTTCGTAATTGAATTTGTGTTTGCCGTAAATGGAATTTTTATGAAAAATTTGTAAAATATCCATTTTTTTTTAAATCTTTAATACCCTTCCTTTAGGAGTAGCCTTTTGAAAATCCTCCTTGTTCAATGATAATATATAAAAAGTAGCTACGTTGTATGAATATTGTAGTAATATTATGGTTATAAAAATTATGATAAATAGAATTATGTGTCTATCTATAATTTGAGTTGTCCTTTTCTATATTATTAAATATTATTCAAAATGTGATTTAATTCAGGTTTTAAATATATTTATTTGAATGTTACAAAATTTGTAATTATCTATAAATAATTTAGTAGCAAAGTAATTACATCAAATTAGTAACGATCTAGTAAGCTATCCGCTTATTGGAGCGAGGTCGATGTTAATGCGTATCACCATTTACATAATTATGCGAACATGTTTGCCTCGCAAGCACAAACAGTGTTCAGGATAGGCCGTAAAACCAACATCCTTATATACTGCAATAACCATTCTACGACCCTATCGAGAACGTTTGAACGCCCGAGTTACAAGCGTAAGCGATTCTATATGGTTGCTTTATTTAGCACTTACTATTCATTAAAATGTTTTAGTATTATTTATATTACATAATTACGGTAATTAGTACAGAATGTTTGCTACGTTATAATATTTATTATACTTTTCGTTTCAAAAACTCCGAGTTTATCGTAAGCTCGAATTACATCATTAGATATTTTAATATGTATCAGGTAATTTAAATTTTCTTTGAAAAGTATTCGTTTCAAAAATTTCATGTATTGTGAATAAATCAAAAATTATAAATATGTACATTGTGTATGTATATAAAGTAAATAATGTGTAATAATTTGAGCTATTATAAGCCATGAATGCCTAATCTCATGCCTTGAGTTGAGTAAATATTTGTAAGGCCCGAAACTACGGGCTAGTTTGAATTTCAACAGACCCTTGTTGACCCCGTTACCATAGTCGGTGAATTGATATACAGCTCTGATGGATTTAGTTTTTGTTCTACACACGTCCCGCTGGGGCTGTTTGCTGTGAGCGTTATGCTTTGTTTACGAATTATTAATGAATAACGCTCGTTATATTTGCTTCTATAAATAATATTAAAATAAAGTCACGTTTTGCCTATTCTCCATTTATTCGATTAATTTTTTATATCGTTCGATGAAGATTCATACTTTTTTTGTATACTTAAGTCTGAATCCTGTATAATATATGGGCTAGTGGTAGGATCCCTTACATCAAATATTCTACCTCCATAATTCAATTCTTTGTATTACTGGGATTCGATTTGAAGGCTGAGTAACAATCTAAATTCAAATACATTGAGCCTTACCTTGGCGATATGTTTAATATTGGCTTACTTTACCTAATGCCCAAGTCTTTGGAGGAAAGTGATCATTTAAAATCAGGTGGCTCGTGGCTTAAAAAATGATTCACAGTGAAAATGAATTGTGAACGAACACTTGTTTTCCAAATAATTGACAGAAGAAGTTTAATTTTCGAAATACCAGTAAATTTACCAAGAAGAAAGAATTACGAACAAACTGTTCTAAGAAATGTTAAGGTCAGTAGTCAATTGTAACGAATATCTGTGACAGAAATATAACAATACATGCTGGTAACAATTTTCTGTAAAAAATATTGGTAAAAGAACTCATACACACCCAACTTGAGCAATATTAAAAAAATACTTCATCTACTTTTCAATCCTTATTTTATAGAAGAATATTTATTATTTTTAGTAAAGAGTTCAGAGACCAGACAGCAGGATACAGGAAGCTGTATCGAGACACAATTAGAGCGCCTTCATTATCATACGTATGTGGATCGTCCTATGTTTGTGTTAACGTTCGCGGCGGCGACACCTTTACTTCATCATTATGAGTTAAGGGGAAGCGACTTATATAGTATTAGGAGTTCAGCACAATTATTATTATCAGAAATGTATTTTCGTTCGTCGTATTATGGTGTCTCAACATTGAATCGTACAGTAGTGATTATGATGTCCGCCTGACCTGCAAAAAAAATGTGCTTATTAATAGCTATTCTCTTACTCTAATAATCTGATGGGACGGTAATCTGACACAATTGGAAAGAGTTTTACCATAATACCAAGAACTTTACGTGCTTTCCGAGGGACGGGAGTGAAGCCACTTCCGGCTTGCAGACTTTGGGCTGATGCTGATACTGGACTTACCCCACCTGGGGCTTGAACTCTGAACCTCAGGATCTGCAGCTTTTCAAAGTGGTCTACATTAATTACTTTTCTCACTACTCTCTATCTATTATATCTATATATATATATATTATTTTCATTGTTTTCATAATATTATCATTGAATTTATTACTCAGTATTTCTATTAACATTTAATTAACGGTAATTGTTAAGTCTGTTATTTGTAATCAAGTTTCAATTGCTGATTGGAGAAAACAGAACCGTCTTTATATGGAAAGTTGGTATCGATCTTTATCGTCGGTCCAGCCACAATTTCAAGTATTGAAATTTGAGGGTAAAATTTACCAACTATTTCATATAGTAAATTTAGCTGAGAACTTTAATAAGCTTATGCATGTTCATCTTAAAATCCGGTTTATTTTTATTCAGGAAATATGATCATACGTGTATGTGTATCATTTTGTAAACATTCCTTAAATGTACTCTTAACTAAATATTCTAAAAATAAGAAAATAAACTTTGAATTAAATAAAACGCGTCATTTTGTTACATAAGATAATTTCATATGAAAACTTGTCGCGTAAAGTCATATTGGACTTTAAGTGCAGACAAGACAGTAAAACAGTAAAGACAGTAAGTGCAAAATACGAAATTAATTACGTTATCTATGCTTTCACAGTTAAACTACTGAACCGATTTTGATAAAACTTTTTATGAAGGAAGTTTGAACCCCAAGGAAAGACAAAAGCATACAAATTCTACCTAAAATGAGTTAAAACTATATTTGTATAAGATTCTCATTTTAATAAAATTTACACTTTTTATAAAGAAGGTTTTTGTTATCCTTCTGTTGTAACTCGCCACTAGATGGCGCTGCAGCACATTAACGTTTTACCGTTCAAACGATCACCATGTCATTGGGTATACCGTGTATAAGCGGGAAATATTTTAGCAAAAGTTATATCGGATATTAGCTTATAAACAAATTGCAATCGCACAAAAAACAATAAGACGTAGTCGGGACAGTGACTAGGTCGAATATTAAGATCAGAATATCGAAGCCTCAAGATATATATTTATTTTTCAAATAAAAACAATCTACCCTTAATATATTGCAAGACAAGTTAGGAAGCAGCCGCGTCGCATCATTAAGACGACGCAATTAAGGGCCAGTAATCAACTCATATTTATCCTACGTTTAATTAATACCACAGCGAGTGTGCCTCTAATTACTTGCTTAGAGGCGATTTATTTTATTCAGTTAAAACGCTAAAAATGTTTAATGTCCGCTTATAATTTTTATAAAAAAATAACGGTAAGGATGAGAAAAATAATTGATTTTTCTGTCTTTCAGATCTTAGTAATCATTGAGATCCAAATGAGTTGAATCTTTGCACTTCATAGAAGGCTTCTGTTACTACAAGAAAAGTATATAATAGAGGGGTATCGTATTACAAAATTTCTTATAAAAATGCTCTGTAACTCAAGCTAAGCGATAGTTAGTCTTCAGCAAAATTATCTAAAGAAAAATTTAGAAATATATTTCTAAGCTACAGCTGATAAATGTATTTGCTACGTAAGTAGAAACGAGATTTAATTCGAACGAGAATCCGACGTTTTGTATCGATCGGTTTAATGTGAACGATTTCCTTGCTTTTTTTCTATAATTTAATTTATTTTCCAAACAGAAAATTGTATGTCATCAATCTTATTCAGGCACGAATTCGGTTGTAATGATTTCGCATTCAAAGCAATATGGAATTGAATGGAAATAAACGCCCGAATTCCTTTCATTAATAAATTATAAATTGTATTCCGCCGTGATCAGTCAGTATCTTGCATCGCTTGGCACCGATTCCTTTTGTACTCACCCGATAGACCGTCATGATTTATCATGAACCATGGAAAAGGGAAATTGAATAAATAAATAGAACTTTGAGATAAAATTTAAACGTGATTTTTGGTAAAGTCGTACTCAGCTTATATTCCACTTCAAGCTCAAGTTTTTCTTTAAGTATTCAGAACTAAGTTCAACGAGCAACCCTTTTATCCTCAACGCTGGAACTTCTCAATCATGCTAATATCCTAGTGTTGTTTTTTAATTCGAACGACCGTAGTCAATTTTAAATATATATTATGAGTATTTTTGTTATCAGTCACTTTTTTAAATAACAAAGTGTGATTAAAAATTACTTGCTAGCAGTTAAGTCTGCTAATGTAATTAAAAAAAATATTCAGGAGTATTTTTTACTCAATACTATTATGATGATAACTAACAAAATGAATTTTCGCTTTTGTTTATTTTTATAAACTAAACTAATGTTACTTTTAAATTAACGGCTTTCTTTAAATCATATTGGCTCATTTCAAAATATTTTTACTTCTTGTATTGATTTATTTTTTACCTAAAAATATTTACAAATTACAGGCTGCGTAAATCACATGGCAACTCTCTCGCAGATATTAACTTGTTGTCACGGCAACACTGTATATATAAAACAATTAGTGTGCTTTTATTCAAATAAATTACTTCTAAATGAGATATTTAAATAATTGTATTCTTTATTACAGAGAAGCTCTGCCAAATGGCACGCTGTGGCTCGGCTCCTTCTCAGCGGCACAGTACCGCAGCGACGTTCACGCTGCCGTGTATCGGTGTCGCGCTGCTGGTACAGTGGGCACGGTGCTTTCCCGTGACATGCGTCTTGAAGCGGGTTAGTATCCATACATTTATTCTCAACAACCACTTAAGACGTGAGGTTTAAATTATTGTGTTGATATTTCAAATATTTAATAAATTTGACGAGTATTATAACGCGTAACAAGAAAGACTCACTCCAAAATGACGGTGGGTAAACTAAAAATATATCTTTAAAGACACAATCTAAGTACATTCAAATATATATATATATATATATATATATATATATATATATATATATATATCTTTCATAGATCTAAGAAACTACTGATAACGTTAAAGAATGTAAAATATTATTATTATTACTTTACATACTCGTCACAGCCATTGAAATTTCATAATGGCTTTGTTAAAATGACAGTTAAAATTCAGCTTTTAAGTAGCTTGAAAGCACTTTGAGTTTTAGACGTCATTGAGAGTTAAAGGTCGAGGTGTATTGCTTGTCTGATCAACTTTACTTCATTTCACATTTAGTTTTTTAAATTACGACACATTCACTTTTATATGATTATTATTAAATTTTGTATATTATTTATTTTACAATGACTTATGCCATGAAGCAAGTGGCTGCTTTGATATATTAGTTATATGTGAGCTAATATCTTATATCTGCCCTAATGTATGTAATTACACTCACTTACCCTTTAAATTAAAACACTGCAATACAAATCATTACTGTTCTGAGGTAGAATAAATTATTATAAATGGGTGCCTATTGAAACGGTCTTGTACGATAGCTTATGACCAAGTAACTAAAAAGTAAATGTTGCCACAAGCTAACTTTGCTAATCTCAAGACTTCGAGTACCGCGCTCAATAATAAAGCATAGTAGCTACAAAAATGTCCGCCTATATATATAGCACACAAGATAATCGGTATTAATATCATGCATACCGCTTATACCATATGATTATGCCTCTCAGAAGAATGTAATTACTCGCCGAAGTTTGTGTACCAATACATTCCACGAGAGTCTTTAATATAGCTCAGACTTAGTTATGACAAAATAATTTCTTGAAGAGATTTAAATTTTCTTAGTCTAGAGTTGTTCGGATAATCGTAACTAAAATTTAAGAGATTTAATATAAAACGAATGATAGCAAAATAATAATTAGTATTAATTTATGATAACGAAATAATTTTAATCCTAAATAAGGCTCTTAATGGCTAATGAATTAAAATAAATAGGCGAAATGTTTTAAAAATTTATAAGTTAACAAAAACAAAGAAGAAATCAGAAAAAGGATGCAGCTCCGATTTTTTTTTAAGAATACTATCGTTGAAAATAAGTATTAAGTTTAAGAATCTATTGTCGTATAATACGTTAACGATGAAAAACAACGTAATTATTGTACTATCAAAATAATATCAAATCCACACTTTTACCGTAAAATAACTGAACAAATACTTGAGATGGTTAGCTAAACATTTACCAAACGCCATTTTATACCTTAAGATTTACAAAAGAGCACCTTATTCTTTTAAATATAAGACTGTTTTTGCCGTGATGAAATCAGAATGTATGAAAAAGCTCCGAATCGTCTAAGGAAGAAAATACAATTGTATTCCTTTGATGCTAAATTAATATAATCTTTGGCAGTTTTGGCAGACGATAAATGATATTTCGTACCATCTGCCTTTTATTGTTGAACCTTAATTTATTATTATTTAATTATTGTACTTTTTTACCCGAATTTTGGTACACATTGTTATTAAAATACAAAGGTCAAAATATTTTTTTTTTAAAAATTATATGTCCTGCCACAACCATCACACCTGAGTAGATCAGATCCATAACATGAGTAATTTTAGCCAATTAGCGCACTTTCTTACATTTTAAGCCAAATTCAATTTTGTTTATACATTCCTGTTGCATGTATACAACAGTAATTGCCTTTTATGAGCTATGGAAGAAGCGGTAATTGATGCGGAAGGTAAAGACCTGAGATATTTAACCCACATTGAGAGAGACTAGCAGTAGGATTGGCTTATTGATGACGATACCCCTAGTTGGCTAAAAGGGTAGATGTATATGACTATTTCTCCGATCCTCAGCCCAAAGTTATTTTCCTATGAATTAAAAAAGGCCTAATTTTCTCGTAACAAAAAGGCTGTAAAGTGAAGACATATGCGAATGTTATCCTATATATGCAGGTTTCGTCACGATGTTCACCTTCACCGTATAGTGTGAGACGAATTGCAGACTTGCTCAGGTTTGACTTTGCAATTATCGGTTTATTTCGATTCTATATCGGACTTTCTGATATTAACGTATTCATTTATACCTTAAATATCCTTTACATATACATTAAAATAAAAGGAAATAATAAAGCATCATATTACTTTTTAAATCGTGTCCGTAACCCAAGTGATAATATTACGAGCGTACATGCTACGCATAAAAAGCGAACCGGTAATGAAACCTCTACTTGAGGCCCAACCGATCGGTCCAACACACATCGTGAACCTTTCCTCCATCGATATTATCCGTCAATGATTTAAACGTCTATCCAAAAATCAACCAAATCGTTTAACAAATAAGTGCGAAAGTTGTGTGAAATAGTAAAACACTTGACCTACGTATTGGCATTTGTGAAGGCGTAAGTCAGAATCGCTTGGGCTGGAATGCAAATACGAATCTTTATGGAGGAGTCTTGAGTACCGTAAACCCCTGAGATTGAGTTCCCGCAATATCCCTTTGTAAGAAAGGTCCGCTAATGGAATCAGCTAAAAATCTAAGAAATAATCTCTCGACTCGATATCATTCAGATAAGAGCTTGGAGATATGCTATTATTAATTCTAATTGAAAAACTTGGCCTTAATTATTTCTTTGTTGTTTGAGTTTTCTTAAATAATTAAACTTGAAATTATAATATATACGAGTATATTGTTCTGGTATTCCCCGGCTTAGCTTCATGCGTGAAAATTGAAGAAAATAAAATGAGGTTAATGTGAATGTTGATGAGTTTTGTTTAAAGAATTCCAAAATTATTCAAATCTGCTCCTTGGTGTTGTAAAATTTGCAGACTTCACAGAGTACGGTGATGATTAATAGTATTTAATTATATGTATGCAAAGTATAAGTATATTATTATGTCTAATCTATATCTTAGTTCTACATTGCAAGAAAAGTTCAATTTAAATTTCAGGTATCTATATTGTGTAGTTGAAGATGTGTAGTGAAAGTCTGGACATTATAAATAAATATTTTATGAATTCATATAAATTTTGCGACTAACATTTTATAAAATATAACATCTCTCGGCAAAAATCTAATATCCTCTTCAAATATTTCAACAACACAACAACCCACTTCACTTTCTATATTCGATAAGATCAAATATTTGGAAAGCGCTTACAAATTCTTACAATACCGGCACTCCTGTATCGGTCGTATAAAGGCTTGGTAGCATTCGCAGCGGTATCTCGACAGCCCTCCGACGCCTTTTAGCCTACGATCGCTTGAAACAATGAACCTCTAGTTCCCTACACCCTATTCAAGATTGGTGGCCATTTTGTTGTGTAATCTACCGAAAAATATCAATATGCCGCTCCCAATTTCTGTTCCTTATATATTTTTTTTGTTACTTGGGTTCTCGTAAAAATAATTAACTTTCAATTTTATATATATTTTTCTGAATTCCGAAATGAAAGGGTTTTTTTTTATCATTACTTTTTGGCTGGATTCCAAAGCAAGATGGGAATGGTGGAACCGATGATATTAAGCATTGACACTGAAACATATATTTCTTACACCGTCAATATGTCAACGATGGTACCTAAGGTGTCAAACCCCTGTGTCTTTATTTACACTGACAAACTTACTCTTCATAAGGGGAACACAGAAATATTATACTATTTAGCGATAGACAATAATATGGTGAGCGGTTGATACCCGGCTGATACGAGGCTGAACAAAGCCCTGCCATCGCTTGAATGAATATTTTAAGAAATAATTCAAATAAAAAGGGACGTATTCAAGACCTTTTCGATAACATAATCGTAATTTTAAAGAACACTCTATAAAGAGTCTGATGAAGTGGATGATGGCGAGCCGAACAATGGCATGACACGTGGACTCGTGCGGCGTTATACTGAAGAGCCTCTGAGAGGGTATTGTAGTATAAGGATGCAGACGCGGCGGATTACTTTAAACGTGAACTTATTATCAAAATTATTAAGGACCGGTAACGATTAAATACTTAATATATTTCGTTATTATATTCTCATCGTCGCTCATAATAAAAGTCGAGATGGCCAAGTGGTAAGAACGCGTGAATCTTGACCGATGATTGTGGGTTCACACTCGGGCAAGCACCACTGAAGTTTTTCATGTGCTTAATTTGTGATTATAATTCATCTCTTGCTTTTCGGTGAAGGAAAACATCGTGAGGAAACCTGCATGTGTCTAATTACACTGAAATTCTGCTACATGTGTATTCCACCAATCCGCATTTTAGCAGCGTGGTGAAATAAGCTCCAAAAGCTTCTCCTCAAAAAAGGGAGAAGAGGCCTTAGCCCAGCAGTGGGATATTTACAGGCTGTTACTGTTACCGTCGCTCATAATTTGTTAAGATTATATGGAAGTTTTTTTTAAGCTTTATATTTGTTATCAAACAAAATGTCTACAATACGTATATATTGAAAACGTAACATTTGCATTTCAGAACCAGGAGTTTCTCATAAACATTATCTTATATTATATATAGCTCATTAAAATTGTGTTGAGAATAAATATATCAAAATTGATGTTTATTGAAAAAACTTATTATTAAAAATAAAAACACAGTTACGTTACTAAAATAAATTATTATTATAATAATATACAGTGCAGTAATATACAGTGCAGTAATATATAGTGCAGTAATATATAGTATACGTGCCACGCTAACAAGGCAGTCGAGTGGGAGGCGAGAGGGGAGCATGATGGCATAAGACAGCCGTCGTGCCGTTTGCGGACACGACATACTTGTCAGTTTTATCCCCAAGGCGTGCCAATAGACGAATCATATCAAGAGTAAATAATGTGTGAAAAATTAAAGTTAGTGAAAAAAACGCAATAGCAATGACTAATATAACAGGCTGTAAATGTCTCATTGTTTGTCTAAGGCTTTTTCTCCTTTTTAGGGAGAAGGTTTGGAGCTTACACTACCACGCTGCTCTGATGCGGACTGGTTGATATACGTGGCAGATTTTCATCTGTCACATATAGGTTTCCTTTTGGTGTATTCCCTTACCGCGGAGCTCGAGATGAATTATAAATCGAAATAAAACTCATGAAACTTGTGTGGTGCTTGTCCGGGTTTGTACTTTGATCGTCAGTTAAGAATCACGTCTTAAGAGTTACTTCTCAGTGGTCAGAAGTATGAATCTTAACCGACAGCATAATTAGCAATGAGTAGAATTATTAACCAATTATTATAAATTTTATTAAAAGTTTCACCGATTGCAATATTAAACGATCGTTCAAAGAAATCAATATGAAAATACATTAAAGAAAATATCATTAAATCGATTATTTATATCAATTTCGACAAAAGCTGAACGTTTAAAAAAAAACAGGCAGTCATAGGGACTGCCGATAGAAGTGAAAACTTGAAACTGTTAAATATATTTGTCGATCTATTGGCACTCCAAGTAATAATTCTATCCCTTTTTATTATATAGCTTTTTATTCATCAAAATATACAGTATGTCGCGAAATCAGTACATTTTGTAATATATATATGTATAAGGCTTAATTTTAACAAATAATAGTTAAAATACACTTATATTATTGTATATACCTACTGTTAGTATTTACATAACATTTACATAAATTTCAATCATTATTATCCCTATTAATTTCGACAACACTTAAATTATTTGTACTCTCAACGATTTCATTAAATTAACATTAGCTTGTCCCGTATCACAAACCAGCGCAACTCGCCTAAAAAAGTTTTCACTTCAAAAACAAAATAGCTCATTGTTTACAGAAAAAGCTAAATCTTTCATTTGCGGTACGAAACCCACTCCATACGAATCCAATTTAAGCTTGAAGTCTTTTTGTAAATCACATTATTAGCATATACCGTATGGTAGGTATTGAATTATACATATAGTACTGTACTTGTGTTTCGGTTTGTAGGGTGAGTGAGCCATTGTAACAACAGGCACAAGGGACATAACATCTTGGTTCCCAATACATTATAAAACGAAAGAGCCGAGATGGCCCAGTGGTAAGAATGCGTGAAACTTAACCAATGATCGTGAGTTTAAACCCGGGCAAGCACCACTGAATTTTCATGTGCTCAATTTGTGTTCATAATTTATCTCGTGCTTGATGGTGAAGGAAAACATCGTGAGGAAACCTGCATGTTCTAATTTAACTGAAATTCTGCCACATGTGTATTCCACCTACCCGCATTGGAGCAGCGTGGTGGAATAAGCTCCAAACCTTCTCCTTAAAAAGAGAGAGTAGTCTTTAGCCCAGCAATGGGACATTCAAAGGCTGTTACGGTTACGGTTAAAAAGTGAAAAAAAACAGCCAGTTTATACATTAATACGTCTTAACGTAGTTAGGTGGACGAGCATATAGGCCGACCACCTGATGGTAAGTGCTCACCAATGCCCATAGACATTGTTATTGTAAGAAATGTTATGTAGTGTAGTATAAAAGGAGATAGAAAGTACTTTGATGGTATTAAGACGTACTTTTGTTTGGTGCAATGATTTGTCGACAATCAAGTTAAATAAATAAATAAATGTACCGACAATCTATATTTAAAATTTGTTCAAGTTTTTTTATTTTTTTTATTTCTTAAACACATAGATTTGAAGTCTTTGGTGTATCTTTTCTACTGTTGTGATTGACTTTAATATGACTTTATATTTTATCCTATTGGATTATAAGAGCGCAAAACCAAGCACGCTGTAGCACTTTTACTTTAACTCATTGAAGATAGAATCATAGTTTAACCAATCTAAGTCAATTTGTGGGTTCGAACCTCAACAAAAATATACTGAGTATTACTAAAATTCAAATTTATTAATAGCAAAATACTGCCACCGGTTCGGCTGTAGAAAAACCACATTGACTTTGCTTATACAAAATAAATTTCGTCATATTAAATAACGCAATATAAAAAATTAACAGAATAAAATTTATTTAACAAAAAATAAATATGGATAAAAAAACAATTTCAGAATTTATTAAGCTGCAAAAACCTCTCTATTTCCATTTCTCCGCTGATTTTATTCATTTATTAAATCCATTCATTTGTACAAAAAAACACGTTTTTAATTTAAAAAAAGATTTATACGTCAAACAGAACAAAATTGGGGCTCGCCAGAAATAAAGAGATGATTTCAAGTTGGCGACGATTTCATCATTATTTTAAGGAAATGGAACCGATTTCCCCCCTAATAAATCAAATAAACTCCTTGACAAAAATATCTATAGTATTTAATTGATATTGGAATTAAATGAATCGTTAAAACTTTTTTTCAATAAATATCACATCACGGCTGTCTGTCGTGGTCCAGTGCAGAATATAAGATAAGAATTTTAGCCGATACTTGCAAGGTTTTTAAATATGTTTTTTATATTACATAACTTCATAATCTAAAAGATATATATATCACATATTTACATATAAAAGCCAAGATGGCCCAGCGGTAAGAACGCGTAAATCTTAACCGATGATCGTTGGTTCAAACCCGGGCAAGCACCACTGAATTTTCATGTGCTTAATTTTGTGATTATAATTCATCTCGTGCTTGACGGTGAAGGAAAACATCGTGAGGAAACCTGCATGTGACTAATTTCACTGAAATTCTGCCACATGTGTTTCACCAACACGCATCGGAGCAGCGTTGTGGAATAAGCTCCAATCCTTCTCCTCAAAAAGGGAGAGGAGGCCTTAGCCCAGCAGTGGGACATTCACAGGCTTTTACTGTTACTGTACATATTACATGTATACGCATATTAAATACGAAAACATTTAGTAGTACTGATGTTGATATATCAATCAACTGGATCAAGATAAGATTATAGCTACGTAATCATATTCATTTTAAACATTTGAGAACAAACAATAATATTAAGCTTTGTAATTGAAAAATAATCCACAGCGCTCATCCTTCAGACACAACGGAATAAGCCGCTTCCCACTGCAATAAGCCGGATGCTGCGGCAGCATCGTCTGATTCGTCGGATTACGCTGTCCGCCGCCTAATCCCGTCAAACTTGATCCACATTTTGCTGCCCATCGGCAACATGGGAAATCATCGGGTCACGGTTCTTATTATTCATGGCGTGAGTCCTCATTATGTGAGAACTCCCCATGGAACCTGTACCTGTCAGTTCTATAATAATATCTGTACCTAATTTGACTTTGTTAATAAAATTCTTATTTTTACATTTCTCTATATTAACACTGAATTAATCTTCTCTTGTTATCTATTCCGGATTATACAAAGGCAAGAGTTCCTAATATGTCTGAGGACCAACTCAACAAACCTGAGCGACTTTAAAATTTTAATAGCCGGTTCATATTCTGCCTTCGAAAATATGACCGTTTAACTAAATATCATTCAAAACTCAAGTGGCTTTCTATATGTTGTCGCCAGAACCTGCATTGTATTCCCCTTCTGTCCTGTGCTCTATATAACACTAGTTATTATTTCTATTAAAAAAAAATTGAATTTTTGGGGACCATTTCCCATTTAAACCTACGCGGCAACTTACTCTCATATTATATCACTAGCTTTCGTACACATATTAGGGGACGGGAGGCAGGCAAAATAAAAGTAGCCTGAGGCCTTCTAAATCGGTTCAGTGGTTTAGCTGTGAAAGCGTAACAAACAGACAATCTTACTTTCACATTTATAATATTAGTATATATACATAACAACTTTTACAAAAATGTCTCTTCTATTATTGCTTATTCCATCTTACACGGGTAAAATAAACTTTATTAATCATATACGTTTTATATAGCACATTATTCAACCCATGCGAAGCCGAGTAAATAATTTATATTTAATATAAATATATAAATAAATCGTATTTAATAAAATGTTTATTAAATACCTCTAAACACGAAATGTTGGCCTGACTAACACCATAACCCAATTTGCAACATCGGTGTTGCTATATAATTAATTACTCTGGAACTGTCATGTTGTGATGAGGAGGGGGCTGGAGGTGGAACAGGAGTAGGAGGGCGAGTGACGTAAAGCTCTGTGTCAACCTCGATGTTATAGAAATAGCTTTGCGATAGTTATATTAGTGTTTGGTGTTTGTAATTGTATTCATATATAGTTGTAATGTATCTGAATTTCGAATTATTTACGTTTTGATGCCGTAGAGTTTGATTATAAGTATGTAATTGATGTCTGTTGGTAAGTTTTAGTGTGTACTTGTTCATGCTTCCTATCAAGTTAAGAACGGATAGTGACATCTCGGGTCGAGATACTTAACTACTTACCTCATACCAAACACAATGTCATACCTTTTATCGGCAGCAATTGGTTAATTTAACTATTGTATCCACACCCCTTCTCCTTGATTTCTGGACGTTGGTTTAGACATTACATGCAATTTGAATTGAGAGCCTAACGCATCTTTTATTTTTCCACACCTTCGAAACTCATCATCATCTTTCAATCATCATCTTGGGTTATTCAAGCCCTCACAGTAATATTTATGTAATAATAATCTATTGACTGCATATAGATCTCAAAGACTAGCCTTGTCTGAAACCGATATTACGATTCTATACATACATTCTAGCCGTCTATACATGTATTTAAGCAAAGATGGTCCAATGGGTAAAAAAAACGAGAATCTTAACTTATGACTGCGAGTTCAATCTTTAATCTCTCTGAACTTTCATGTGCTTGAATTTGTATTTTTAATTTATTTCGTGATTGCATATCGTGTGGAAAATTGCATGAGTCGGATGTAAATCTACCATACATGTATCCATCAACTCGCATTAGAGAAACGTGGTGTAAGCTCCAATAGATATCAAAAAGAGAAGCATTACCTCAAGAATGTCATGTTTACAAACTGTTAACTTCCTTAACATTCTACAAAAAACAACGGCATTTTTATAATTTTTAGCTCGAGACTCTTTGGAATATTTTAAGAGGTATTAGAGGCACAAAGCCCCACCACCAATTATATTATGTACATTGTCACGGGGTGCACGTGTGTAAGGGTTCGTTCAACAAAGACCACTACAATAATTAAACTTGTCATAAAGATTATAAAATTTACAACATAAAAATCAGGTGGTGGGCCGTTGACAGTATCTGGTCGATTAAGTTAACATTAATAAAATAAAATAATACAAGTTAGTTGTAGGTGAGTTGGCATCGGTTAAAATTAAGTGATAGATTTAAATAGATAAGCAGGATAGTGCAAACCCTGAATGCAGTGTCACTATGATTGAGCAAATAAATAAAAGCAGTCCGAAGCAGCAAACTGCACCAGCAGCAACAACAGGCCACTGGACAAGCAGCCTCTTCTCCAAAAACAGCAGAGCCTCCAACAGCTCTAAATCAGAAACAATTCCTCGGTTGGGTCCATCGAACAATATTATATTACTTTGTAATGTAATATACAAAGTATATATAAAATTAAATTTTACAGGGTTACAACATTCACAATTATATAGATGATTTGTAAGAATCTGCAACATAAACACAAGGAGTAAAGGTAAACTTTTAACAAGTTTCCAACTCTGCAAAGACAAAACATACTACCTGTGAGCAGGTGTTCGCTTCTATTATAAAATACCATAGATAGTTTTTATCTTTGGACTAGAAATTCAACTGCACGGGACATTATAGTGTACAAGGGTATTTACGTAAACAGGTTTCTTCCTCTCTCTTATAATTGGAAGGGACGGCTAATCGGAGATTACTTTGATCAGGCGCAGAAACAACGGCTTTTTGTGATTTCTCAATATCAATGTACAGATGCCTAGAATGCCTAGAAATGCCAGGGTCCGCTTTCCTACATCTTTGCCTCCACTTTGCCCGATCGAAAGCGTCGTCTTTAGTGAGATCGTGCTCTCTCGTATCGTCCCTCACAACATCGAGCCAGCGCTTCTTGGGCCTGCCGCGGGATCTAGGGCCTTCGACAACAAAGTCCAGGCATTGGTTCCCAGCATAGTCTGGCGGTCTGCGGCTAATATGACTAAACCAACGGAGACGGCTTTCCTGCAACTTATCCGCTACATCGCAAACGCCAAGGCTACCACGGATGTGCTCGTTACGAATACGATCTAGTCGCGTAACGCCACACATCCACCGCAGCATCTTCATTTTCGCGACGTGAAGTTGCTGAACATGTCTCGCGAGAGCTGGCCACGTCTCGCTGCCGTACAATAAGACTGGTCGGATGATGCACTTGTACACAAGGCCCTTTAATTTCACCGGTATCACAGATTACCCCGGTGACTTCCCGCCATTTGGCCCAAGCTGCGTTTATTCGAGCTCTGACGTCGTGGTCGATCGTACCAGACTCGTGCAGTACGGACCCGAGGTATTTAAATTTTTCCGTCTTGATAACGGATTCTCCGCCTATCTTTATGGGTTCGGGGTCCGTACTGCCACAGGCCATATACTCGGTCTTCGCAACATTTAGCATCAGACCACCCCTCGCTAGCACACCCTTCCACTGGTTCACCTTTTGCTCCAATATCTGCTTGTCCTCATCTACCAGTGCAATGTCATCAGCATACATCATGAGCCAGGGAGACGGCTCATGGACTTTAGCTGTGACAACGTCAAGCACTACACTGAACAGAAAAGGACTCAGGGCCGAGCCTTGGTGGACACCAACTGTGATCGGGGAAGAGTGTGTGTCGCCAACGGCGGTCCTTACTATTGATTCCGAATGATGGTACATGTCTTGGATAATGTCAATATAGTCAATCAATATATTAGATAATGTCTCGGATAATGTCAATATATTTCTCGACTAAAAATCCCAACCGTATAACTGGCCGCTAGATTCGTGTAGCATATATTATGTTCGTGGACATTTTCTATTTAGGTACATAAGCCTATTTAACTTGACTTGTAATTGCATAGCGCACACAAACCACACCAACTAATTTAATGCTATTATGTATAAATTCATACTTTATTGATTTTGTTAGTGAAGGATTCTAATTCACTAGCTGTTTGATTTGACCGTAATAAGCTTATTTTTAATCCGCTAAGCGTCGGTTAAATGTATTTTTTAATGCTTAAAATTACAATTACGTCGTCATTCTTATTCGGCTTAGTCTACGTTTATTTTGTACTCTTTTTGTTTTTTTTGTAATAAGGACATTTTCAAAAATATATTATAATATAAAGCAACAATGACATACATGTATTAACTATTAAGTGATAATCTGTAAATGGATTTCTGAAATAATAATATTATATTTTTTCATAATTTTTAATAATAATAAGATTTTTTGAAATATTAAAACGAAATTTAGAAAAATATAAATTTGAAAATGGAAGAATCAATTTGTGTTATCAAAAGTGATTCAGTGTCGACTCATATATATTTAAGACAGAAAACCTCCTGGAAACTGATTTCTCTATTTAATTGTAGTGATGGATGTACCCTGGGAAGTACGTGTTCAACCGACCCATGGTGTGTCTGGGGGCTCTGCATTGATGACGTGCGCGGCCTCGGCTCCGGTCCGAAGTCACATCACCGTCACCAGGTGGTTCAAGGATGGTAGCGTCCTAGCTCCCATGGCCGCTGACGCTGGTAAGTAAAAACGAATATTTTTATAATACTTTAATGTCGTCAGACGTGCTCTATTCGTCAATTGTTTTTCTTGAAAAGTTTTTAATTCGCCGATGATTATCAACAATGTCCTAGCGATAAATTCCAAACTCAAACACCGGTCCCAATATAATGCTATAGTCTGGAAAGTTGCCAGCGACTCCCCGGATACCTTATAAAATCCAAATTAATTTCTCTCTCGGGCCAGCCCGCCGATTATTGCCTTTTCGCGAGGGTGAAAATTAAGAATTTTTCCTACAAAGCGGCTGTCCGCGACAGAAACAAGAACTGGCGTCTTTATGAGATCTAATTCTCTCGATTAGGAGAGAAAATTCGATTACCGTCTTTCATTTCGAAACGATGCTATCTGTTTTGGATTTTTCCGTTCGCTCGCCTTTTTTCTTTCTTTTAAATATTCGAAGGCTAACAAAAGTTTTAAAATTCGAAGTTATAATTATTTTCAATTTTTCAAATGTTTTCATTTTATTTTATAAAGAGCTTATGTTCGAGTTGTATTCACTGCAATTACCATTCTATTTTCTATAAACTAATTTATAGATTCAATAAATTCATACGCCATCTATATTGTTCGTTGAAAGCACGTTACCAGAAACCTACACGCAAGATTCAACTCTATGCAAAGCTTCATTTTAATCGAAATTTAAATATATAAACAAATATCGGATATTTCTTTTGTATATCAGTTGGGTTGTCATAGTTACGTATTAATAATAATTAAAAATTTTGGTTCACATTTTAATATATTATGTATTTACTTAGTAATTTAGTCGCTCGACAAATTAAAAAGTTGGTTAGGTGCAAATTGTTCTTGAGCAATCAGTGCTCAGTACTAGAGAAAAATGCTTTTCCGACTATATCTCCAAATTCAGTTTTCCTTTCCCTGTAATTTAAAATATTAGGCATATATTCGTATTTTTATATATTATTTTAATTTGTATGTGAAAATAAATATATTTAATGTGTCATTAATTCATTTCAAACGGTAACCGCTACTTCGTGCGGTCGTAATTTAGATATTGAAGTTCAGAAGAAGGGTTCTGCGGTTATTCTCTGGAGTCATTTCCATTTCGAACCACGAAAAGTATTTTATATATTTACGTAGAATAAGTAAATCCATCCACCTGACTCGAAAAAAAAATATTCGAAAAGAAAAATCTATATTTAATATTTATCAAATTAACGTAAATTTATTAATATGTTATGTTTTTAACGATAAATATAAATAATGTTTGAAATATTTTTTGCGTATCATTATTTTTTAATATATTTCGTACTAGTTTTCATCCACGGCTTTACTCACGCGATAGGAGGAGTGACAGATATGAAATAAAAAAGTAGCCTTTATCAGTTCTTGGAGTCCAAGCTTTCTCCATAGCATATTTCATCAAAATTAGTCTGGTGGTTAAGCAGTGAAAGCGTAAGAGACACTCGAGTTACAAAATCGCTTATAATATTAGTATTGATAGACTTATTGTAAGATAAACAGATTCTATATTCATAATATTAATGTATTTTAGAGACTTGTTAACTGCACAGAACATATCGTGCAAAGGTGTGTGCAAACAAAAGTGCACTATGATAATCCGATGCGAATCAAACACGACCACAAAGAGATCGGCCTGATGGCGTTACGTCCATTCTTTGAGGTATTTGAGTGAAAACATTTCTGACTTCCAAACTTCGGGCGACTATTGAGAATTGTATATATAAATAAACGCAACATTATAACGACATTTAACTTTAATAAATTAACGAAGTGTTTATATGTAATATTATTAGTAATGCCACTTTGTTTCGGTGAGGTCATTACGATGAATGTGTTCCATGTCATATCAATTATTTCTCGATAAAAACGTAAGTGAAAACAATCATTTAAGTAAGTTATATATTCTAATAGTGAATAAAACTCAAGATTTATTATTATCAATAAATATATCATGTTTGTGATATTCATTTTATATATTTCCTTAGTGTTTGAATGATAATCGGTAATTGCAATGTCATAATATGCGAAGCACTGGACTGAATTGAAACTGAGAACTGTCCACAGTTATAATAAACTATTTATATTTTTTTACAATAATTGAAATGATTAAGTGCTTGTAAGTTCGGAAACGTATTAATAGTTTGTTTGCCTATAACTAGAAAACCACCGAAGCGAAAGGGTCTCGAGACGGATTAAGAGGCAAACGTGGGATGGATGAGGATTATTAACGCCTCTATGAGATCCCACGTCTCTCGTTTCGATGTGGTCTCATAGCTATACTGTAATTTAATATTATACATATTACGTAGCTCTGCGACCGCGTTTTCATTTGAGTAAAATTTAGTTATATCGGTAGTTATTTGCCTATCGATAAACTGTTTTATTTCTTCAAAAACATGCTTAATTTTCATCAAAAACACAGGTCACCAAATAGGTAAAAATATTGTTATGTAAAAACGTCTTTACATAATGTTCTGATTTTTAATGTAAATCATTTTATTTATGTACCTGAAATCTAACTATAACCAAGGTATAGACATATAAAAAATAAAAATAAAAAAAAATATTTATTACAAGAAAAAATGCTAATCTACTCGGAAAAGGTATAACAAATACAAAAACCTTGTACAGGAGATTTGTATGTCTTCAAAGTTTCTACAGAAAGGTCAAGGCTAGTATGAAGTCGGGTGGGTAGCTAGTCTTCTTATATAATATTGATACCGTAAATGTACCGTCAATCAATGAAGATATTATACCCTTTGTTCCAGAAATAACACTTTCATTCACCCTTCAAACTTGAACATAATACAGAGTATTGGTATTAGGCGATACATAACTGATAATTAAATTAATATGTACAAGACTCAACTACCAGGTAAAATATGTGTATATTTCTTATTATTTCTATAAGACGCCAGACCTCACCTAGCACCTGCACAAACATTAGCAATAAGCTGTTGATACCTAAAAAACATTTTCACATCTTCAGAAATCTTAATTAAAAAAGGCAAAGTGAAAGAGTTTAACAGCAACGTAATTTACGAACTAAAAGGAGTTGTCTAAACAGCGCCCGAGGACGACAGAGAATTAAAAGTTTCAATAAAAGCAAAACGGTAATGCAAGTTTAATGCCGGCCTTTATGTTAAAGATAACGTGGCCCGAATTACGAAGATTCACTGAGTGAGATCTGTATTTGATTTACTTAACCGTAACCGTAACATAACCGTAACAGCCTGTGAAAGTCCCACTGCTGGGCTAAAGGCCTCCTCTCCTCTTTTTGAGGAGAAGGTTTGGAGCTTATTCCACCACGCTGCTCCAATGCGGGTTGGTGGAATACACATGTGGCAGAATTTCAGTGAAATTAAACACATGCAGGTTTCCTCACGATGTTTTCCTTCACCGTAAAGCACGAGATGAATTATAAACACAAATTAAGCACATGAAAATTCAGTGGTGCTTGCCCGGGTTTGAACCCACGATCATCGGTTAAGATTCACGCGATCTTACCACTGGGCCATCTCGGCTTTTTTTTTTTGATTTACTTGGTTAAGTTTTATTTGAAGTTGCAATAGACATTGGAATAGTATTGATGAAATTAACCTTTTGATCTAATTACGAACACGGCGACCAATCTTATTGGAAATCTGATGACCTGATGCATGAGACATTAGCAAAGGCGTACTTCATTATTCCGTGACTGTTTTGATCGGCGCGAGATCAATGGCATGCAAATTTATTTCAGACTAGTAACATCATTAGAATATTGAGCCCATCAATCTCATTTTAAATTAGGGAGGCCAGTTGGGAGTCAATTTTATTTATGTTCACCTTTCCGATGTTATTATTACCTCTTGATATACTGGTATTAAAAATAACAATATTTATGTATAATGAACATTCTACCAAACACATTAAAACATTTTTAATTTACATACAATAAGCTCGAAGAGCGCTAATCTCTCCGTGAAGTCGACAGACTCTTCAGCATTTATGTAGATTACACGTGCCTAATACCTTAGCCGGGTAATTTTTGGTACAGGCATTAAGTGAGACAAAAGTTTGGGGAACGCTTGCTCCATCGGATTAAAATGAGCCGGCTGGAAAACGTGCTGATGAATTAATATGAAACTATACATAGCGGTGTATATACTATAAAGGATTATGGGGAAGAATTAACGTAAACGATATATAATAAAAAAATTAAATAAAGTAAAAGTGATCCAATGCTACTTGTTGGATACAAAAGTGGCAGAATTTCAGTGTATGACACATGCAAGTTTCCTGATGATGTTAGTCTTCGAACACGAGATAAATTATAAACACAAATTACGCATAAAATTCAATGGAGCTTGCCCGGGTTTGAAACAGCGTTCATCTGATCATTTCGGTGATCTCGGATGAAGCAATGATAAAATTTTTATTAGAAAATTGTTTTGATAGCTTATCAAATACATTAACAATTAATCTTCGCTACCTAATACAACTTCTTTTAGAACAAATAGTGGCAATTAGTATCAAGTGGAAGTTGCTTTTGAAGTGTTTACCCAAGTACTCATCATTTCATCTGTATGAAACAGGTATGAGATCTTTAAAATACAAATTTTACGCAGTTAAAACCACAGCGCGCAGCTACTTACAAGTTCGTTAAAGCTATAATTATAATTAAAACATTAATAATAAGGTATTTTTTGGAGGAAATATTTTTATTGTGGACCCTTTAAAAATATCAATGTATATTGATGATGATTCCTTTCTCGAGAGCAGTTAGCCAATTATTTAATATTTAGGTGCACATATTATTGAGCACAAACACGTGTGCACTCTCATAATACAATTGGACAGCATTTTCGAACATAAAACGCAAAGAGCCCAGGCGCATGACCAACGGATTCACGTTCTGATTATAGAGTATAAAACTCATGCTAATGTTTAAACTCCAGGCTGCCCATCCAGTTGTTTGAACCCAGGAGAGAGCCTTATAAGCAACTATAGATCATTGAAGCAGTTGAATTTTTATTATAAAGGTATTTTATAATATAAATTTTACAAGATTTAATTGAAACCAATTTGTAATAACTTATTTTCAATAAAGGAATCAGGTACGGTCTCAGAAGACCGAGTGACAAGGCGTGGGCACTTGAGAAATATTTTACTTAGTAGTTGCGGAGATTCAATTAATTAATTTTGAGCTTTAAGTGTAATTAATTTGTATCTTTGTCGTCTTCCAATTGTAGAAAAGAAACGTTAAAAAAATTCGTCAGAACATTTAACTATTTAAATCGACTATTCATGTTATGTTTGTTTTCATTCATACAACCTGAAACTGTTGTATGCATTATTAATCATATTTATTTATTTGATTGTCTCGTTTGTCTAGTGGCTTGGGCCGCCGACCCGGAAGTCCTGGGTTCAATTCCCAGGTCCGACCCATAAAAAGTTAATGGGTTTTTCGGTCAGAAAATTCTCAGTAGCAGCTCGGAGTCTGGAAGTTGGAAGTGTGTACACACCCGTGCCTCGGAAAGCATGTAAAGCAGTTGGTCCTGCGCCTGAACTCTTTCCGGTCGTGTCGGATTGCCGTCCCATCAGATTATGAGAGTTAGGGATTAGAGAGTGCACCTGATTTTGCGCCCACACTTGTGCACTATAATATCTCCCGCTTAGTTGGCTAATATCTCTTGAATTGGCCGCCGTAGTCAAAATCGGTCTGGAGGACATTGTTATTATTAATCATATTTAAACATTTTTGTATTTTCAGTGTTATTTGTCATTGTGACATATGACATTTATATTTTAAATTATAATAAAAAAAACTTATTTAAAAAAAAAGTCTTAATTTTGAAAAAGACAAAATAAAGATCGTAACATTATCTTTTACAAGTGAAATATACTTTCAGAATTAATATGTTTTACTTGACCTTAATAAAATACACCATTTATCATCGCTTTTAACAGCGAAATGGACTAAAGTCGCTTTGGTTCTTAATATTAAAAGCTTGAAATATTACTTATTACCATATTGCCTTTAATAAAATCAATATTACAAGCATAAAAAATATATCTCACAATAAAAAACTGTAAGAACACTTATCAAATACAATTTTCATTTAACATATATGCAAAATCAACACTAACATAATGATTCAGCATAGTGAATATTCCAAGCAATGTTAACTTAGTACTTAAAATAACGTCTGTAAAATATCTAAATGTTTTTTATAGCTATCATAACACGAGCGCCCCGAATAGCCCGAATAGCCGTAACAGTTATGTGTACGTAATAAAATGATCGTATTTTCCTCTGGGAGAATGTTGCCAAGCGGTTGAAAATACTACATGGACTTCGTATATATTGATAAATGGGTTTAAATGAGAATTATTTTAATTTTTTCTTTTTTAATTAATCCATATCAGGATCGATGTTCCAAGTGATGTGATCTATTTACTTGGGTCCTTGCACAAAGATATTGTTTGGAAAAAGTCACTGTTAATGGTTTATAAGCAAGTGTTATATCTCAATGTCTTATTAAACTGCCTCGTTGGTCTTGTTTTGGGCGTAAGCCCCCGGTCGGGCCATTAAAAAGTTAGTGAGTTTTTTCTGGATTCTTAACAGCCGCCCAGAGTCTGAAAAGCAAGTCCTGCGCCTAAACTCTTTCCGGTCGCGTTGGTTTGCCGCCAAATCGGATTTTGAAAGTTAAGGAACAGAGAGTATGCTTGATTTGCGCACACACTTGTGCACTATAATATGTCTCAAACAATTGGCTAATCTTCTTTGAGATTAAAGTATGAAGATCGGTCAAAAGAAAATAATTATCATCATAGAGTTAAGACTTACATATTTATACTTCAAGTAGCTTTAATGGCAATGTTTTACTAAAAATACAGAAAATCTGTAAGTTATATAATTAGAAAACAGCACAGTTCTCCCCCTTCCACGTCTGTACCGCGGTCAGATGATAGGGCCCAAAGCCGTTAAGCAACATGAACGGTGGAACTTCCTTTAATCATTCTTTATTTACTCGATAATACTTCGCCTTTAGTTAAAAAATAATCATCGAGGCTTTTGAGAATCTTATTTAACATCAACATATTTCTGACATGCAAATTGATTTTTAAAAACATAAAAAATGTCAACGGTATTATTTTATTACAAACGTATAAATAACTAAGAAAGCAATTTCGAAATGAAAGGAGAATATTACTTTTTCTAATTAAATTGAAAAGCAATTTAGAATCCTCTCTCGACCTCTGTTACGTTTGCACGAACTAAATTTATATTTGGAAGTTGAGTTAATTTAGTTTTGGATTGCTGTACTTAAAATATATCATTAAAAATATACTGAATTCGAAATTCTGAAATGAAAATAAAAAAAATTGAAAAAAATACATAACTGAATACAGAATAATGAATGAAATGTTTATTATAAATTATTTTAAAGAAGAATCTGAAACACAAACCGTTAAAAACTGAACTGAAAATCAGTATAGAATTATACTTCATTAAAGTAGACTTACTAGTATTTATGCATTATTTCATAAATGTAAAAATGCTTAAATTAAATGCAAAGTTACCGTTTGCTTCCCGAGTGTAGGAGAAGTCCTGTTTTTACAAATTAAAGTAGATCAATAGATGTTGTTTAAATTAATATAATAAAATAAATAAGAAATCAAAGAGTGATGCTTTTTATGTATAATATAATCTTATCAGAACTGCCTTGTTGGTGTACCAGTTAAGTTATAAGACATTGAGACAAGTTATTGATACAAATATTGAGGTCATGGCTTCAAGTCTCGGGTCAGACAAAAACTAAAGGGATTTTTTGACTAGAAATTCTCAATAGCAGTCCCAAGTTTCGAAGTTGACCCACCAGGGTGACGGAAAGCGTATAAAGACATCGGTGTTGGTGCCAGATTTTTTCCTCTGCCCAACGGATTATAAGAAAGAGGAGTAAGTGCATTAAAAATTCAATTATAGTTCTTGCACACACTTTTTTTAATAGGCCGGCGTTTGACCGTTGACTTGCCTGATGTTAAGCATCGCCACGATCTAGGATACATCCTAGATCGTGCTACAGCACGCTTGCACGTTTGCCTAGAAGAAATCTCCTTACTCTGAATTTGAAGGCAAAGTATTTCACAGTTTCATAATATCTCTTTTATATCACTTAACAGTTGGTTACTCTCCGTCGAGAGGCCGCTGTGACCAGTACCGGTCAAGCCCAGTAAACTATTATAACACTATACAGTACTTCACAAGAAAGTCTGTTGCACGAAGTTGTTTCCGTTTTGTGTTTATTCTTTGTTACGTGTGTGTTTATCTTTTCTGTTTTTAAAATAAATACGAGTTGAATTCACAGAGACAAAATAAATAAACCAGACAATTAGTAATAACGAACTGTTAGATCAATAGCCGGTCGGCGTGAACGCAAACAACGCGATACCCGACGACGCGGCAAAGTATAATAAGGTTAGCTGTTGGCATAACTCTATCATAGCATTCGTTGAATTTACCAATACTTGTTAATTAGCTGTTTGTTTATACCTGCCGTGTTTTAGAATTTCTAGTGACAGTTAATTTCACGGTCCAATCGGCGCGGAATATCAAATAATTTGAGTATTTTCGTCACAATGTATTTGTAAAGAGCTGATTGTACATTCAATGTTATTCATCTGCATGTTGTACGTGTGCAGATCAAATAACATTATTTAAATAAACTTTAATTTGAATATTTAAATATATATTTTTCGCATTTTTCAATCAATGTGAGTATATTTGTTTATCTGTAAAAAAACATTCTATAGTGTACTATAATGTACTAGATGGTAAGGCTTTGAGCAAGCCCGTCTGGTTTGGTACCACCCACTCAGATATTCCGACGCTAACTGGCAATACTTAGTATTGTTGTGGTCCAATATGAAGAGTGATTGCGCCAGTGTAACTACATGCATAAGGGACAATATCTTAGTTCCAAAGGTTGGTGGCGCATTGGCAATGTAATGAATGGTTAATATTTCTTACATCGCCAATGGATATGGGCGACGGTGACCACTTGCCACCATATATATAAACAATACCATATATATACAGTGTATATATGGATTATGACTGTTACTTCATAACAACTTTTAGCACTTATAGTTCATATATTGTATATTATTTGAAATAAAACTTGTACAAATCTAAGGTTATTAATTAACTATTTCTACCTTTACCAATAATTCTAGTAAATAAAGCAGACAATTATAGTTTGTTTCCAGTTTAAACACCGATGCTAAAATTCGTATCACCTGAGTTAACTGGTAGAACTAACACGAACAAGCAAAAAACATATTCCAATTAAAAAGATACAACAGGGAAATACAAGCTGTAGCGTCGTAAATTTTAATTTACACTCACTCTTGCCAGATTCATTTGAAATTCCATTCATTATAATCGTCTCTCGGCCACCGAAGTTCATTGCGATTTATAAACAAAAAAAACTTGTACGAAATTAAAATTTTCGAATGACCAAACATAAAAGCTATTTGAAGCTAGAGGAATACTTAAGAACACTTCAGGGAAGACAAAGTAACAATAGTATCAGAACCATCAGTTGACGGTTACAATGGAGAGAAAGAGATAAAGCGCCGGTTCATCTAATGTTCGAAAGGGACAGATATATTTAAACAGTTGCCGTGCATTTAGAATTCATTGAAAAAGTCGAAGCTGAAAGTTATCTGATCGTAAAACGGTGACGGCCGTCGGGGATCGTGGACTGTTCGAGAGAAAAGTTTTTTAAATACATTTTTATATAATTAACATTCGTGAAATATACAGTTTTTCAAATTTAGAATATTCTTGATTGGCTCAATTCAGCGGGAAAGTTTAATAATTATATTTATTTACTTACTTTATACAACTATTTGCTCGCAGTATTAATATTTTAACGAATTGGATTTAATTATGGCCGCTATTTAACTCTGCACTAATTGTACTAATTGTGCTAAACTAAATTAATTACTCAATTGGTATGAGATGTTCTTGATTGCAACCATACCATAGCGATCACGAAATTAATTACGAGCTATAATTAATTTATGGTAATGACCTCACTTATTAGAAACCACGGTATGCTACTACAATGACAAAAGCCTAAAGCCTAAAGCCAAACGTATTGTATTCGATACTAGCTGCCCATTTTCGTATAAGCGCAACTTATGCAAAGATACATAATACGTATTAATATTACAACTTAAGAACGAACATACCATATTGAAAATAACTACATTTCTTTCTTCCACTCCAAATAAATAGAATAAGGCCAAGCTGCAAGGTAGTAAAATTTAATATAGACGAAAATTAATAGAAAACAGTAAACTAAAAAAAAACACATTTACATTAGAAATTTCTTAAATTAATCAAGCTACATTTAAATATTTAAGGTTTTTTTTTTAAATATATCCGGAAAAAAAAAGTTAAAACTTTTCCTCGCGACTGTCCACTTTCAAATACTCCGTCAGAACTGTGCCGACACCAGCACTACAATAAATGTATAAATGCACTCGATCACAGTTGTCCCCTAATTTCAAAGTCATGAGATGTGAGTGCTACGACTTTTCTCTCGCTTCACCAAATAGTCGTTTCGTGTGAATGCTTTATTTCCATTAAACTAAATTCTTAAGTTCGTTTATCAGAACACACTTATTCGCTTTTCAAAGAATTTTCAAATTGCAAATTCGAATGTTTGATCTTATAATAATTTAAAAAATACTTATTTCATTTTCGTGAATCGGTAATGCTACGGTAGTTTTCAATCAATCATACATATTATTTAACTAAACGATAAATATTATCGGCCTTATTTATATACGTAGCTCAGTGACTGTTTAGTTAAACACTGATTTCTCTCTTTCTATCATTATTGATTTGACATTTGAAAGACAGTGACAGCATTGTTTAACTAACCATCCGCTAAACGAACAAAATTTGTTTATTTACATGTATGGGTTAGGTTGGGTAGTCTTAACAAAATCTAAGTCTCGGAGATGAATAATATGACGAAGCGCGATGCAGAGTATTTTCACAGCGAATTATTAGTATTATTAAATATTATGTAATATTGATATTTCTTAAAATAAATAGAACAATGAATTCTTTAAGGTATCAGATGCGCGACAAGTATAGCACAAAAACGTGTTTGCGCAAGTTTAAGCTAGCTACTGGTGGTAGAGCTTTGTGCAAGCTCGTCTGGGTAGGTACCACCCACTCATCAGATATTCTACCGCAAAACAACAGTACTTGGTATTGTTGTGTCCCGGTTTGTGATGCGGTTTGGTTTGTTTTGTGTGATGAGTGAGCCAGTGTAATTACAGGCACAAGGGACATAAAATCTTAGGTCCCAAGGTTGGTGGCGCATTGGCGATGTAAGCGATGGTTAACATTTCTTACTGTGCCAATGTCTAAGGGCGTTTGGTGACCACTTACTATCAGGCGGCCCATATGCTCGTCCGCCCTCCTGTTGTATAAAAAAAAGCGCTACTTCGAGCGACCACTATTAGCGCGTTCGTGCGCTATCTGTAGTAGTGTATATGCGCAGGTCCGAACAGGCAGAACCTGCGCAAGTATGCGCTGAGCTTCACAAGATATGAGCTTGCCCTAACTTTTTATGTTTGAAGTGATTTCGTCGTTAAGCCAATAAATAAATAAATTTTACTGAAATTAATTTTGTCCTGCTATGTGTCATAACATACATTTAATTAATAGTATTATCAAAGCCGAGATGCCCTTGTGGTAAGAACGCGTGAATCGTAACCGATGATCGTGGGTTCAAACCCGGGCAAGCACCACTGAAGTTACATGTGCTAAATTTGTTATTATAATTTATCTCGAGCTGGACGGTGAAGGAAAACATCGTGAAGAAACCTGCATGTGTTAAATTTCACTGAAATTGTACCACATAAGTATTCTCCAAACCTTCTCCTCAAAAAAGGAGAGGAGGCCTTAGCCCAGCAGTGGGACATTCTCAGGCTGTTACTGATACTGATAATTTATCAATAACATTTCGGTATTTAAAGTTCTTACTTACTTACCTATACAACGTATTCTTCTAGGTGGTCGCTATATGATAGGTGGCAGCCGAGGCGATATCTTGGTGATACGAGAAGCGAGACCTGATGATGCCAGCTCTTACTCGTGCGAGGCTCAGCACGTTTTGACGGGGGAAAAGAGAAGAAGTAATACAGCCATGATAGCTGTTTCACGTATGTATTTTTATGTACAGATTATTAAATAGTTATGTAGTCTTAGGATATAATTCATTATAATTTGTTAAACTTAATATTTGTTTACTAGTGGTAGGACTTTGTGCAAGCTCGTTTGGGTAGGTACCGCCCACTTATCAGATAACTGTGACATCAATTCCATCGCGCACAAGGAAATTTGGCAACACCTTTCTTTGTCGCACTTCCAAAAAATGGAAGTCCTTACCAGCTCACGTGTTCCCCTCCTCTTACCTTCCTTCCTTCAAACGACTACAAAACAGGTTCCTTAAAACGAGGCGTGAAGAGGTGACCACTTTCAGTCAGTTGGACCATATGCTCGTCCGCCTCATCATCATCATTATCATCATTTCAGCCGAAAGACGTCCACTGCTGGACAAAGGCCTCCCCCAAGGATTTCCATTTTGGCCGGTCTTGCGCTACCCGCATCCAACGGCTTCCCGCGACTCTTTCAATATCGTCGATCCACCTTGTAGGGGGCCTGCCCACGCTGCGTCTTCCGGTTCGTAATCGCCTCTCGAGAACCTTTCTGCCCCAGCGGCCGACGACGGTCGACGTCGTCGGTCGTCGTTCTACGAGCGATGTGCCCCGCCCACTGCCACTTCAATTTAGCAATTCGGGCTATGTCGGTTACTTTGGTTCGCCTGCGGATTTCATCATTACTGATTCGATCACGCAGGGAAACTTCGAGCAAAGCCCTCTCCATTGCTCTTTGGGTGACCTTGAGCCTTCTTATTAGGCCCATAGTGAGCGACCACGTCTCTGATCCGTAAGTAATCACTGGCAACACACACTGGTCGGAGACTTTCGACTTAAGAAACTGCGGTATTTTGGATGAGAAAATATCGTGTAGCTTCCCGAACGCTGCCCAGCCGAGTTGGATTCGACGATTGACCTCTTTCTCGAAGTTGGACCTACCTAGTTGGATGATCTGACCTAGGTAAACATAGTTGTCTACAACTTCAAGTGCAGAATTTCCAACCTTGACTTGAGTGGGTGCAACATGGATGTTCGAAATAATTTTCGTCTTGTCCATGTTCATTTTAAGACCCACTTGTTGGGAGATCCTGCTGAGGTCATCGAGCATAGTGCCGAGGTCTTCCAAGGTCTCAGCTACCTATACATTAAAAAATAAATTAAAAAACGAAATAAACTAAATACGAAAGCTTGAAATAAGTCATTCAAATTTCTCTCAATAAGCACTTTTATTGACTGTAAGCAGCTTCAGAAACATATCTCAGAAAGAACTATTTTTCGCTTAAACAAACATTAATTCTGATGAAAACAAAAAATGTTACAAATAATTTGCTATTACAGATACTACGGGAAGTATGGCACCAAGAATCCTCACGATATCAGAAGACGAAACAGTTCCTCAAGGAGGAGACATCCGATTAGTTTGCTGTGCTATTGGCAGTCCTCCTCCCACATATAGGTTAGAATAAAATAACAAACATAACAAGTTTGTTTTTTAATTTACTTGTTAGTAGGCATTTGCGCCATCTGGGTAGGAACCAGCCACTTAAACCAGAAAGGGTGAGTGAGCCATTTAAAATACAGGCACAAGAGACAGCATCGTACGGATTATATAAATGTTTAATATTTCTTACGGCGCTAATGTATTTCTATGAATATGATCTCTAATTGGTTTATAAAAATAAATCACGATGGTACTATTAAGAATATTTTATATAATAATCCTTTAAAACTAAAGTAGATAGTGACATTAAATACTATTCTACAATAAAATGAACCTTTTTATTGAAAACCTGGGTGAGATCATCTTGCTAATTAACATGTTATTTTTAGCTGGTTCCGTCATGCAAACGGTCGCCTAAGTCCTGTCTCCAACAGCATAAGAATATCGGTAACAGAACAAGTGTTGATAATCAGACGAGCTCAGACCTCGGATAGTGGAGTTTGGACATGCAGAGCTCACAACCAATACGGGGAACAGAGGAGAGACGCAAGACTCCGCGTCCGGTCTAGGCTTGTTGTCAGCGTTCACCCACAGCTACAAGTACGTATAACTTATAACTATTAGTTAGTTAATATTATTATATTAATATAGCTAACGTTAAACTTGATATATGTATTTACATAAAATCCCCTAATCGCGTTTGTCTTCTTCTAATCTCAGAAATTACTGTAGGAATTTCGATTCTGTTTTCACTAATAGAGATTTACAAATAAGATTTAGATATTTATCGATAAGTGCTTAAAATGTTCAATAATTAAGTTCAAAAAATGTCCTTCTGTAATGTATGGCAAAATTGTTTGTCTCAAACAGTTTACCAAGGCGTGGTCTCTGCTCCACAATACGTTTACTCAACTTTGTTAAATGTAATAGATATACGGACATCTACACGTATGTGTACATTAATCACCGTTTTCCTCGTATTTAATGTCACATATGTTTGGGTTTTGCTAAACGCATCCCACCACGTTTACGTACTCTACAAAATTTATTTAGAGACCCGTTTTTACAAAAATATCCGTTCACGTTGCTTCACGTTTCTGTTCATACATTTTTTGGTAAAAGTAAATATTAGTTCACATTTAAAAATCACACTGACCGTAAAAAAAAATCCAAATATTTCATCCGAGAGTTTTATTCGTTATATATTATTTTTCATCATACAGATTTTCATTTTCTTTACCGAGCACGAGACGAATTATAATCACTAAAAGCACGTGAAAATTCAGTGGTGCTTGCCCGGGTTTGAACCTGCAATCACAGTTAAAATTCACGCATTCTGGATCATCTCGCACATCGTATGTGAATGTAAACATAACAAAAATACTCATTAAGTTAAATTAATACACTATAATATACATAAAATTAACGTAAAATTATATTATATACTCTGTTAGAGTACTTGTTTCGACAAATGGACCTTTTTCCCTTTAACGTGTCCCTTGAGACACACCTTTACCGCTGCCACCGTTTACTTTAAAGTTGAAAATATTATTCATGATGGCGAATGATTCTGCGATTGAGTGTAACTTGTTTTAAGGTTGACCATAATTAAAAGACTTATCTTCTTCTGTACATATTTGTGTATTTACACGGCGGTATAGGTTGTACTAACTGGTGGTACTAACCACTCAAACCTGATATCATTATCATTGGTAATGAGCAAGAGTGACAAGCTTTTACGGATTTTTGACTATGTAATTAAAAAAGGATAAAATCTTTTGCTTCGTGACTATTAATTAAAACATTTAGAGAACAACAATTGTTATCCAATAAAAATATAGTACTTTTTACCAAGTTACACAATGTTATAAACGAGATATCTTAATTATGTCAACCAATACAGAAGTGGCACAATTTTCCGACAACCGATTTCTCAGACTTGCCTTGACATTTGCGGCACGCTGACTCGAAGTGGCAAATTGAAACATAAGCATTCAGAGCAGATCTAGAGACGTTGGTATTAGCTGTGCGCTCATCGAATATAGACGAGGACGAGGATGAATTGTTGGAATAAGAGTATAAGGAGAAAATAGTAATGAGCATTATTTAATAAATGTGAAAGCAGCTTTAGAAAATTTACACAATATTCTTTTATCTTCATTCGTTATTAATATTGAAATGTTCTTTGTGTCGATGAAATGTAAAATGTAGTTTGTAAATGTATACAGAATTTTTCAAATAAACTTGCTTTCCGCTGAAGTAGTGTTTCTGGCCTTTTCTTTTGATTTACAATATAAATTGACGCTATATTAAGTTATGCTTAAACAGTGAATAGTATATTAAAGATAAATAAACGAACTAAATAAACTCACCGATACAAATAGTATTTTAAGTATCAATCTAGATAATTTATACGTCATATATGGTTTTTACTTCAAATCAGTTACGAGCTGCTTATTGCTACGCCATCATGGGTAACATGCGGTGTTACTAAGTCTATATCCCTTAAATCAAACTGGTATGTCCCGAGATTAGCGTGACCAAACAAAAAAACTATTTAGCTTCTATAATAATTTATATATAGATCAATGTGATAATTCGTTTATATTTATTTAAGGGGGGATATTTAAGAAACAGCATTCTCTTTCAGTCCTAGTTAGAAAATATACGGTGTTAATAATTAAAAGAACAAATTCAACAATAAGCAAATAAAAACACAAAACAAAAAGCTTAATTTGCTAATGGCAGATATGAACAAACTTATTTGTAATATCAAGATAAAAAAACAAAACAAATTAACTCAACACGAGGGAAAAACTGAATTAGAGATGAAATGTTTAGCTGATCCATTTGAAGATCAAATCAAAACAAATGAAATACGATTTCATTAAAAAGTTTTAAGTTATATTTACCGGTACAAAGTGCAAATGCAATGCAAGTGACTAACTTCTGGGGACTTATGTGATGATGTCGGTAATGTAATGGTGACGATAAACCTAATTCATTCAATACGGAAATATAATATTTTCCCACGAGTTAATATTTGCATTTATGAAGAAAGTGCTATGGTGTTACATATCACAATCACTCAGGACTATCACTTTTATTAAAAAATATATTGCGTTTATGAAAATTAATATCATTATATTTTTTTGCGCAAGAAACTTATTAATGGGCGTCCATTTTTGCCCACTACAATCATAACTAATTTCTAAGGATATTTTTTGGTTGTTTATAAAGTTGCTTAAAGCAACTAATAATCTTAAAAAACTAACGACCTACAATATTCTTGTGACAGCGCGAAAGTTACTTACGTTTTTAGGATTGTTACAAAAGCCTGGTCCTGCACCTGAACGCTTTCCATGGCTTCCTGATTGCTTACTGCTGATTACGAGTGATGGAATAAAGATTGCAACCTTGTTTGGTCACACACATGTACACTACATATCTCCTACGCGGTTCGCTTATCCTCACAGTACTTTATTAAATAGAGATGAATATACCAATTGGATTTTCAAATTAAATAAAAATGAGCGTAGCATAAAGAGTGTGTGCCTCGCTCCTTGCACTCTATCGCTAATCCATTTTGAGACTTTATCTTCGCGACGCCGATGTAAAGTGATATCTTCTGAATTATTCATGATTCGGATCTTGTATTGACTTGTAACACGTGGCTGAAGCGAGTAATGGATATTTTTTTCGACTCCATTGAATTTCATGAGCCAAATAATAAATGAGACCTTCGTATTTTTTTGGATATACTATTTCTTTACATTAGGATTAACTCGTATAAGATATTTCCTTTGCTTTTTATTTGTCAAGCTTAGTGTTGAATAAATAAATCATTTATTAACTAATCATAATGAACCCAAGTTAATAACAACTTTTCTTTGTCAAACGTATCTTAAGTATTTGAATTTTATTTAATAAAATTTAATCTGCTACACGTCTGCCTCCCGAAAATATGTATTTATTAATTCATTAGAAAAGCAGATAAGAACTTGACCAGTTGATAGGTTTGGTAGCAAAATAGCTTATTAGTTACAACTCACTATAGATATTTTTGTACAGGGGTAATCTATAAATAATAATATTGTTAGCTGCACATATTGATTCTTCGCATTTTTCAATCAGGTTGCCAATTCCGGCAGTTCCGTAACCTTCAACTGCTCAGTGGAAGGAGGAGAGGCGCGAGTGCGGTGGCTGCACGATGGCGTGCCGGTGGGAGGTGGTGAGCGGGTGCTGCGCGTTCACGGCGTTGTGCGCGCTCACCGTGGAATGTACCAATGCTTCGCTGAAAGGGACCTAGATAGCGCACAGGCTGCAGCGGAGTTAAGGCTTGGAGGTAATCATAATATTTATAAGGGATTGGCTATCATGACTAGCACACTTGGGTAGAGAGAAAGCCTCCATTTAAACTACTTTTTGCGTCATAAGCGTTTCACTTAAGCGTGTGAACAGAACTATAAATAAACAGCGACATTTAATTGAAATTTATAAATAATTACACTATCATCATCATCATCCTCATAATATCAGCCGGAAGAAGTCCACTACTGACATAGGTCTCCCCCAAGGTGCACGATGGCTGGTCTTGCGTTACACGTATCCAACGGCTTTCCGCGAATCTTATTACATTCTAGTATTATAAAATTATGTTTTTGAACAATTTAGCTCAAAAAATATAACTTGTAATTTGAATTATTCTTATTCGAGTATTACATTACTTTAATTTAATACAGTAAGCAATCATACCATAAAACGATAACCTTAAACCAGAACAAATTTCAACAAATATCCGAAAAAAAAATTGTCGTTAAAAACCCGTTGTACTTGCATTTAATATTGAGACGATACTAAATATAACATTAAAAAACTTTATTAAAACATATTTTTTTGTATCTACTAAACTACTAGACTAGGTGGCTATTTTACGCATATTTGAATCAGAATACAGGCTTAAATCAAATGTAAAGCTACCGAGAAGCTACCGAAAAGAAACGCCAAGAAACTCAGGAGATTTTCTTGTCTCTTAAATGGAATATTTATTGACATCGAAACACATAGTATTTTTTAATTATTGGTGCTTTAAAATAACACACTAATGTGCCGAGAAACTTGAGGACTAAGTCCTGGGTGGGAATCGAGCCCACGACCTTCGACGTAAAAGGCAAGTATCTACCAACCACGCCAACGTCATGTTAATTAAGTGCAAGTAAATGTAATTACCGATCGCATTCATTTAAGGGTGTTCGTTCCAGAATTAATTATTCAAATATATTCGTTTGAAAAATACATTCATTAAGCTAAGCTTCTTATTCGCTGAATAGAGTAAAAAAGTAATTAGATTTAAAGTGGATCGCACTTACTGTTGCTCTATTAATCGATTTTTCTTAGAAATTGTTAAAAAGTTTCGAATATTTCCGACAAATGTTCTCAACAAGAAGTACATAGTTTTCGTGAATAGTTTATCTTAACTTGGAAGTAATTTAATAACTCAAAATAATACAAAAATGTAGAAGCTAAATTTCTTCATATACAGCCTTCATTTACTTTATATATATTTGTTACATACCGATTTCTTTCTCTCTTTCTGTCTTCAGCAGTATGACATTCGAAAGAAGAAGACAAAATATTATACAATTATTAAATCGTAATACATCGCTTATTAGGGCTCCCAGAGGATAAGAGAAAGATGCTTTGTTAATCAATTATGTTTATAATTGACTGCATTGTTGAAAATTTTGATAATTATGACGCATCTAAAAGTCTAAAGATCATGGCGCATTTTGTATTTGAGTTTTTAAATATTAATTATTTCTTATTTATTAAATCAATTCAGCCTTTATTCAATATTGAAGCATCATACTTGGTTATTGATGGTCGGAAATAAATATACCAAACCTGAGAAGAACCGGAGTAAACTTAGCGAGATTATGTATTTATAGCTAACATTTATATATTACGATTAAACAGATGCAATTATATTACACATTGTTACACTTTCATGGCTAAACCAATGAACCGGTTTTGGAATGAAACAAGCTTTTGTAAGACTAAGTCAGATTATAATATATAATATTGAATGTGATACGTATTAATATTAAATATTACTGGAGAACATCTGACATTTTTTTATTAATCAATAATAATCTATATTTTCAATCTGGCAACAAGAACATTGACAGATACATATGGCGGGAAACTGATGGATTTGAATTCCATTTACGAGCATTGCGGATTGCGTGTTGAGATCTAGTTTTTACACTTTAACCCCGAGGAAGGAGATAAGATATATTTTTATTCGTAGCACATGCGCCCTCTTCACACATTCCCTTTAAAAGCGTGTGAAGCAGAATATTAAAACAAGTGTTAAAATAAACTAAAGTAAAGATCCTCCTTAATCCGTTTCTTCTCACTTGTTCCTTATATATGTACAGGTTTATCAGTAGAGATATTGTGTAATTATAGATATTATGTAAATCCATCTGATAGTTTAATTTAAACGTAATTAAAATTAACGGCGATCCGTCGATGACGTAAACCCACGAAATATTGCTGTCCGTTTGACGTTCCGCCAGAGTGAGATAACAACAAAAAGTCTGATATCACTCTCGTCTCAAATTCAATAGACTAAATTAATGACAGCACCACACTCTCGCCGACATTTCGGAATGAGTCATTTTTTCGATAAATTCTTTACACATTATTATATACTACTGTTAACCCACTAATTCAAAACTGGACTACGGCGCTACGAATAGATGTTATGTATTAATGATGTTAGTGTTTGTATCTTATATAATAAGCGAAATAAAATTTGTAGGACTGTGTCAAATTCTTTTTTTTTTATAGTATAGGTAGGTGGACGAGCATATGGGCCGCCTGATCGTAAGTGGTCACCAACGCCCATAGATATTGGCCTTGTAAGAAATGCTTACCATTGCTTACATCGCCAATGCGCCACCACCAAGATGTTAATGATGATGACTTGTGCCTGTAATTACACTGGCTTACCTACCCTTCAACACAACAATATCAAGGACTTCTGTTTTGCGGTAGAATATCTGATGAGTGGGTGCTAACTACCCAGACGAGCTTGCACAAGCCCTACCACCAATAGATTTCAATTAGGTTATTTGTTACATTACATTAACTATAAATTTTAAATATTGAATGAGGTAAATTTCATACACACAGTAACCCTTTTTCCGAAATTAACAAACTTATTATTATTTTTAGTGCGATTTATTTTAGTGCGGAGAAACATTTGAAGTTTTAATTTGTTTGCTTTGCATCAATTTGTAATGTAACAAAATGAAAAGGTTTGGTAATGTTCCATCGATCGCAGTATATAGTAATATTCCAACCCAACTGTCGCGAAGATCTATGTTAGTCACATAAATTCTCGACTTTCTAGAAATTGAATTACGATAGCGGGAAATAATAGGAATAAATGAATAGACGATTCTTCGCAGGTATAAGATTTAAATTCGATATATGTTCTATATATATCATTTCTTTTATCATAACGTATGTATAGACAATTTTGTAGAATTCTAGTTATTAAGAAACAATAATATTGGTTTTATATAACTTACATTTGTTAATTATTATACCAGTTAATAATTTATGTCATGTTTTAGTATGTACAAAGATAATGTTCCAGAAAGTTCGATTTCATAGCCCGATAGGACAAAAGTGTTGCCCGTGCCATCGGGCTATGAAAGTCTATCGGACAGCTTTCCAATGCGGTCTGAGACAGATAGAGACGACTTTGCGTGCTCTCCGAGGTACAGGAGTAAGCTATAAGATATTCTCACGGATTGTTCGTCGAATAAATCCAATTTATTTTCTTTTCCTTCATCAATTCTGATCATTGGGATCGGATCAATAAGACCAGCGACGCAGTAAATTTTATTTTTACCAAACAATTATCTACCACAGAGCAATTCTACTCATCAATTTGTCAATTTATCGCAATCGAATCGAAATGGAATCGTTTCCGTTTCCCTATTAACCGTTTTACAATTCTATTAACACAACGAACCAGAGTCCGGTCGTAGTTGGATTGAAAAGAATCGGGAACGTATCATAACAGTTTACATTAGTAGAATTGATATAATTGATAGATATAATTTATTCGCTACATTATTGTGAACTTAAGAAAAGTCATTACAACATTGATGGCCATGAACAAAGCAAATGATTTTTGAAAAAAAATTAAGTGGGCTTTGTAGCCCGTTTGAGTATGTATCACTCATTCATCACAATATATACTACCGCCTAACAGCAAAACTAAGTATTGCTGCGTTGTTTTTAAGGGTAAGTGAGCCAGTGTAATTATAGGTACAAGGGACATGACATCGTTCCCAAGATTGATGGCATTTGCCACTTACCATCGGGTGACCCATTTGCCTGTCTGCCTAATTAGGTCAAAAATATGAATGCTAAAATACTAAAAGAAATTTGAGTTATTACTACATATTAAGTATCTTCTAGATATCGAAATTTTATGTTTTGATGGTATAATCTGATAATTTCTTTTTTTTTATTTGCCACACAAACGAAATTCGATTTCGACAAACCCGAAAGAAGTTTCTCTATAGACGCTTCGCAAATATACAGATAGACAACACCCGTTCCGTGCACACATCTATAAGCTAAACAAATATCATACATTAAATGAACTTCAAATTAAACTTGCACTGTAAAATACTTGAACACTTAACACAAAATTAAATCAACTAATTAATGCGAATCATTTGGCGTCACTTTACGTCAGAGCCTCGAACAAAGGCGAGCGAATTTAAAATCGATGTAAATTGCAATAGTCGTATATAGATTCGATTGTACTGGCCAGGGATTGGTCGTTTATTGATTAAAGCGTGCTGCAGCGCCGGACAGGCCATGCGTCACCCGTGACACGGTTGGGACGACCGAATTTACATTGGGAAATTTATAATTTATTTACGTCACTCATTCCGGTCCGAGATTGCGATGATAAAAATTTGATATTACAAATTACGTCATGGACATTTTGATTGGAACTATTAAATTGAATAATTATTATAATTTTTTTATTTTAATTATATATATATTTATAACAAATAGATTTTGTAATTATTTATAGTTTACTATTACATCCAACTATGTTTCTTATTTATCATTATAATAGGATAGGTGTTAGGGATGTAAGTAATATCAATTTTGCTTGAAATGTGGTTTGTACAAATTACAACACATTTAAAAAATAATATACAGTCGTTATACATAGTCAAATTTAAAATAGTCTCTCCTGGTTCCTACCCGACGCAAAGCTGCCCATAATGCAGGCTGTATTAAATTGAATTATGGTTCTATATTTTTATTTTTGTTGTTACACTTTAACATTAGTAATAAACACGAGGTTCTGTCATCTGTATAACTTCCTCGTCTTTTTGTAGCGGCTTCGGTATAGTCCCAAGATGTTCGAATTTCAATTGTATATGATTAATAGATATTGTTAAGTTTTTAATTGAAATGTTCATCCAGAGAAAATGTTGGCGTTGATTTTTTTTTATCTTGGAAAATTTATGATATAAAAATGTAAACTTGGGTTGGTATGTTATGGTTAACATTTCTTACAATGTAAATGTCTATGGACGTTGGTGGCCCCTTACCATCACGTGGCAAATATGCTCGTCCACCTACCAATTCTATGAAAAAATATATATTTAAACATGCTCGGTATATAAAACTTAGCGATTAGCCACATACTCTGAAACGTCAGTATTTAAACCTTTTGGTATTACTCTTGACAAAGGTTGTCCTATATCGCATGATACTGTATTTCATATTTAATTTTTTGAAGCCTTAACAGTGAACGACTTATTTTATAATTGAGTTTTTTTTTTATATATTTGTGTTATTCATCTTTTTAATTTAATTAATAACAAATAATAAAAATTACTTTAGGAAACGGAAAATTATTTGCTAAAATAAGTTAAGCTTTAAATATGTACAAATAAAAATAGGGACTATATTTATATTATATGTATTATAGCTATTGCGTAATTGATTATTGTTAATAGGCAGTATGAACTTATGGTTATAGTGGAAGCGGTGATTAATGAAGGGATAAGGTTTCTATAACCATTGTTTAATATGTACAAAAATATTGTGTTATATGTTTAAAACGGTACAAGGAGAGAAGATAATTCTATAAAAAAGAAGGAATAGGAAAGTAAATTACAGCGTGGAGCGACCTAACTGGCTCCTGATACGACATCGGGAGCCAGTTAAGTTGGTTACGATAATTCTAATGTGATCAAGATAAATCCAAAGAAGTATTAACATAATCTAAAAACATTCAAGTGACATAAAATCTTAGGTCCCAAGGTTGGTGGCGCATTGGCGATGTAAGCGATGGTTAACATTTCTTACAGTGCCAATATCTAAGGACGTTTGGTGATCACTTACCACCAGGTGGCCCATATGCTCGTCCGCCTTCCTGTTCTATAAAAACAAAAAAGAGAGAATTAGTGACAAAAATTTAGGTAGATGTTGTGTACCGAATTTGTTCTATCTCAGAGCACAGAAAGTTACCTTTAAGTACGTAATGAAATGCAAATTAATCTTTATTCACGAATTCTCCATCAACATTCAACATCCAATTACGTTGCCATTAAGATATAAAATGAATATAATAAATTTGATATTTCATATTATTGGACAAGTATCAAGATCGTTTACATTTTTTCTATAGTTTACAACATAGCAGAGAAACGGAACATTACTTACGTGACAGTAATAGACGAAATACAGCCAGTTATACATATATATTATATATATAAATAACTGTTGGGTTCGCTATCATGCGTTCATCGTTCATCTTACTCCAGTGTAGAATCTACATTCTTAGCTCGTAGTATTTACATTTAATTAGTTCGCGAACACGACGATTCGAAATTGCATATAAGAGTCGATTTGAATAACGTATATTTTGTTGTATTTTTTATAAATGCAAAAAATGTTGACTTGGAACATTTTGTATGTCGTTAAATATATCGTTAAAGCCAACTCTAAACAAACTTTACGAAGTTATATAAATAAAAACCAAAAACATTCATACGGATTTAATTCAATTAATATTTTAGTTAAGTAAATTTAAAAATATATGCTTTTCTTTATACTTATAATTTACCCTTTTTTTATTTTGATTTATAGATTTATAATTAAATCATACTAATTTTCACTATTTATACTAAAAAATAAACTAAACTAAAACTTTTTTATTCATAAACCAATTGAAATAAATAAACACTGCATTTTAAATAAAGTTTGCCACAATACATTAGTGAAAACCACATCCCAACCAATTAAGCCGTTTCTAAGATTAGCGCGCACAAATGCACAGACAAACAGACAAAAATTCTAATAATCATTGTTACTCATACGTCTTCCATGTACAGACAGCGATCAGTTACATTTTTTTTATATATATGGAAAAGATTAATTAAAGATAGATATTGTCATAATTCAGTTATATATTTTGTTAACGCACTGTAATATTTTTTCATCAATAAGGGTATACTTAAATAAGCAACAACATTTAACATGCAAGTTAACCTATAAAATTTTTATATACTTTGTAATGCTACTTTTATATACGCATTACAAAAGTGTATTGTGTTGTAAAATGTTTACTAAGATTGAACGTTGGTTTATTAATAACCCGCATTGGAGCAGCGTGGTGGAATAAGCTCCAAACCTTCTCCTCAAAAAGAGGAGAGGAGGCCTTTAGCCCAGCAGTGGGACATTCACAGGCTGTTACGGTTACGGTTATTAATAAATAAGGAAACGAGACGTTACACAAAAGAAAATATTTAGATAAATACATTGCATTGTTAAAAAGAATAGTTCTATTAATCCAAAATCGATGATAAGATCATATTACAAACATAATTTGTGGTGAGCTCGAAGTATTAAGAACTTGAAACTGGGCAGCAGGCCAGACTAAGCGGTGCAAGTTGCTGGAAAATTTTCATATTGAATTGTTTTACTACGTAGCATTATTCTATATAATAACGCCACGAACAGCCCAAGAACTTTATATTGTAATATCGTAATGTTACTTTATATTGTATATTGTAATATGCAGAAAAACAAAATTTTATGGAAACATAACAAACAAAAAATAACTTGTTTAACTTCTTTGTATATATTATTTATGTAGGAAAACCCGCGGCTTCGCCAGCGTGGAATTCAGTTTATGACGAAAATCCTTCAAAATCTGCCAGTTTAACGTGCATAACGCCTTGTTGAATTATAGATACGAATATTTAAATTATTATTAGATAGCAGCGGTAGTCTAAAAATATGATTGTTTTGGCAAATAGCCAAATTAATTAAGTCAAATTATTTATTTTAGAAAGAGACAAAATGCTAGTCTGATGCCGTGCCTACTTGGCCAGTACAGTCTTTACCTATAGACGGTTACTCTAAGAAATACTACTGCCTACAAACAATTCCCGCCAAGCGCGGGAGTTAAGATTTTATAACCTGTGTGTTTTTATTCTATCCTACACATCTTTCATATTGGAATACAACAATACTAAGTATTGCTGTTCGGCGGTAGAATATTAAAGAGATGAGAGCTTTCACAAAGTCCTACCACAAAGTAATACAATATATACCATTGTGTTTGGCGGGATAAACGAAATTAACGGATGCAACAAAATCATCTTTACAACTGGAGATACAGTTATAAACAACTAAGATAAAATTATGTCATATTGCGTCGCTTTGGTTTTTCAAGTGGTGGATTTTGCAGACTTCGCGTTGATCTTTACTTCATTTGTTACCTCAATCATCGATAAAATAAATATATGACAACAATTAAAAAAAATATGTTAATAGATCATCGTGATAAATTTAGACAACAATAAGATATATGTAAGATCCTCGTAATAAATTTAATAAGATATATGATATTTAATTGTATTATATATTATATATAAGCCTACATATCAAAATATTTGTAATTTTTCAATAAAAAAATTTAACCATCGATTTTCTTCTATAAAACGAAAAAAGTGAGTCCCAACAACTTTTTGCTGTAGATTAATTTCGAAATAAAATTACCAACAGAAATATATTCAAATATGATACGTCATAGTTGTCATATTTTGTAATAATGTAACCATTACCAATTACATAAACCAATAAATAAAGCTCACTCACTTAATATGCCTTGATAATAGACATTATATTTAACTTGAATTGTATATTATTTTAACATGTATAATATGATTGATGGAGTAATCATTAACCACTAAATCTTTCGCCGGTTCTAAACGATATTTGTATTCTGAAAGTCTATTCTGAAATTCTGGTATAACCGAGTGTAACTCAAAAATAAATAATTTATTATTGTAAAAAAGACTGTAAATATTTTTGATGAAGGAAATAAAATCCCGCTGTTTCTGACTGTTATATTTTAATTTATTCTAATTTTTGAATTTGAATTAAATTCCATCTTGTAAATGGCCAGTTCTTAAATAAAGTACTTACATATAGATTTCAATTGACGATTAACGACAATGTATTTTAAGAAAATATATAAAGCCTACTTACTACATCTTAACTGGAACGTTATTGAATAATAATGAATGATTAGGAAGCAAGCATACTCCGCTACACATAATGACTTGGTCCAAGCTCAAACAGATCGCCTGTCAGCCCGTCCGGCGACTCAGCCCGTATTCCGCAATAAAGAGCTCACTAGCATTGCTCCGTTATTTACTGCCTCATAATTCCTCTGTCACGCTCATTTACTGAGCTCTGGTAATGCTTTGAGCTATGTTGCTGATTGTTAAGCTATTTGTGGAACTTGCTATTTATTTAAGAAAATTAATTGACTTTTCGTTTCTTTGTTTTTATTTATTTCATTTACATGTTAGAAAAAGTAAGCCCACTGCTGGGCTAAGGCCTCCTCTCCCTTTGGGGAAAAGCAGCCTTGTTCCACCCACTGCTTCAATGTGGATTTGTGGATCAGCTTGTGATAGAATTTTAATGAAATTAGACACCGCAGGTTTTCTTACGATGTTTTCAGAATTATAAACATAAATTAAGCACGCGAAAAATCTGTGGTGGTTGCCTGAATTTGAACTTGCGATCATCAGTTAATATTCACGTGTTCTAATCACCAATCCATATCGGCACTTTAGATGTTAGTGTGTTGGTCAAATCAAAAAATTAAGTTTTAAATTTCTCCACCCTGACCTGATCATCGAATGAGCTGTTTATACACGTAGGCTTGGTACTGGTGACAAAATAAACTTTTACAATTTTTGTACATGAAATAATTTATAATTAAAGAGAACCAAAAAAATAAATATGAAATAAATCATTTTCTTATTAATAAATAATATATATTTCTAAATATTATAATAATATATAACAACGAAGTAAATATTTAGTACACGCGCCACGTACATACAACGGAGTAGAAAACGGTGGCGGGGATTTAGCATGACGGCATAAGGTTTACTGCCAAGGCGCGCCAATAGATGCTTCACACCAATTGTACATATTATGTATATTTTTGCTATATCTCAAGAAAGAGACATTAAAACATATTATTACAGTGCAGGAATGTGTGTGCAAACATGGATGCACTCTCTATTCCTTCACTCTTACAATCCAATGAAACGACAATCCGATACGACTGGAAAGTGTACAGGCTCAGGACAGGGAGTATACACACTTTCAACTTCGGTCTATTCGTTTTATTGAGAATCTTCGATAGAAAAACCTATGACCTTTTTTGTGTTGGCCCGTTCTGGGGCTTGAACCCAAGACCTGGAGATACACGGCCTTATATCCAGTCACTAGACCAACGAGGCAACCAGTAAAAAATAATAATAATGGCTATAACTAACAAATTTGTTTCGACTTAACTCGATTTTGAGAATTGCCTTAACGCGGTTTTCACTAACTGCAAAATTTGTCTTTTACGTGCGTACCGTACAAAATTAAGAAAAATAAAGATGAATATTTTTTTGTTGTCCGTGATCGGATGATGAATGAGCTCCATACGTCGCTGGTCCTTTGTTTATTGAGAATTCGAGGCGTTGATTGGATTCTGTTTTGACACTCTTGATTAATGGCCGTTCGTTTTCTGGGCACAAAATCAGAGAAGAGCCGTATGCAAAATTAATGACAAACAAAAATTAATTTTAAAATTTTTATATACATTCAAAAATGGAATACTTTTGTTTATATATTAATTTTTCAGTGTCTTTAATACGGTTATAATTTGCATTGTATATTATTATAAACCTTATATAATTATAAAATTACCTTAAATGTTTTTTTTTGTATGTGTACACATATAATACTATTGACGAGCCGGTTGGCGTGAAAGGCAAGTATCTATCTAAGTATCTACTTGCCTTTCACGCCGAAGGTTGTTGGTTCGATTCCCACCCAGGACAGACATTTGTGTGCATGAACATGTCTGTTTGTATTATTTTTTTATAGTACTAGTATAGTAGTAGTATTTTATAGTATAAGTATATTAGTAGAAGGCGGACGAGCATATGGGCCACCTTATTGTAAGTGGTCACCAAACCCCCTTGGACATTGGTACTGTAAGAAATGTTAACCATCGCTTACATCACCAATGCGCCATTAACCTTGGGACCTAAGATTTATAAGTCCCTTGTGCCTGTAATTACACTGGCTCACTCACCCTTCAAACCGGAATACAACAATACCAAGTACTGCTGTTTTGGGGTAGAATATCTGATGAGTGGGTGGTACCTACCCAGACGAGCTTGCACAAAGCTCTACCACCAGTTTTTGTATGAGTATGTATTTACAAAAGAATAGTAATATATGTAGTATATCAGTTGTCTGGTTTCCATAGCACAAGCTCTGCTTGATTTGGGATCAGATGGCCGTGTGTGAATAATGTCCCAGGATATTATTATTACTATATATTTCATGTATCTCAGAATCGGCTCCAACGATTCGGCTAAAATTTACAATAATCACTTTATAATACTAGAATATCATTTATAAAAAATGGATGGAATCAACCATGACATCAGCCTAGTTATATTTATTTACACAATATGTTAAATATAGAATTCTGTTATTGTATAATTGCAATATTTTATATAAAACATTCGTATATTCCAGACACGGCCCCGGAACTACACTATACGTTTATCGAACAGGCCCTACATCCAGGGCCGGCACTCGCACTCCACTGCTCCGCATCAGGGTCACCGCCGCCACGCTTCACTTGGCTACTCGACATGCAAGTGGTCGAGGAACATAATACACCACAGAGGTTAATGACCATGCCCTTCAATTAAGGGTTTACAATTCGAATTTGTAATTCTGTGTAAAATATATTCAATATTTCATAGTTATCCCTTATTATTACCAATGCAAAGCAAAGGCAACATTAAAGCTTATTCATGGTTGAGTATAAATAATGGAATCAGGGCTCGGTATGGACAAATGTCCGTTGGATACTTTCACATGTAAATTTAAATATTGCTACATGTGTATCTTTTTGAACTTATCAAACTAAATTATCTTCAATTTACCTAACTATATTACATTACTCGCTCAAATGCTCGAAAGATATTTAACATTTATGTATATAACTTTATCGTTTATACAGAAGCATCTCACAATTCATGAGTCCCAACGGCGATGTCGTGAGCTATCTCAACATAACATCTGTTCGACCTGAAGACGGCGGGCGCTACACTTGTCGCGCGCACAATACAAGAGGCGCTGTAGAGCACTCGACAAGGCTTAATGTTTACGGTAAATATATCAAACATAAAAATATACAACATTTATATAGTTTAGTAGATAATAACATTTTTTTCCTAGTATTAAATTCAATACACGAATTAAGTGACATGAAATTCGTTTACAAGTGATAAGGCTTAGAGTCGTTTTTTATTGTTAGACATGCTGTTGTAAATTGTATCATAAAAGAAAATTTAATTCGCTATATTTATTTGCTTTACATCCATATTGTATGATTAAAGTTTTCCTTTGAATATTCATAAGTTAGTGTAATGCTTCTTTATGCAATGAGTTTATTTCTGCTGTTATCAAATTTTGTTGTACAAACTTTTGAAATTCAGCAAATTGCGTTTAATACAATATGTTAGTGTGTATATTAACATAAGTGTGAATTCTAATATTTTCATTTCACAGGACCACCATCGATACGGAACATCGGACCAGTTCGCGTGGTAGCTGGAGTTAATACAACAATCTTCTGCCCTTACTCCGGATTTCCAATCAGGTTGATGGAGGTGCATTTTTTAGTAAGACTATAAGTTTCGTTTTTGTTTATTTCGGTAGTGTATCCAGCCTGTCATTATCACCAGAATTTTTCGTCTTTTATTTATCACTTTTAATATAGAGCATGTCATTTTTATTGTTAAATCGTATTGTAGTATCTTGTTTCTAAAGATCTGATGATTGTAATGTATTCCGCAGTGATATCAGGTGGCAGCGAGGAGGGCTAGATGTCGGGTCGACAGGCAGAGCGCTGTCAGGAAGTGGCGGAGAACTCCTACTTTGGCCAGCTGAACCAGCCGATGCTGGAGTGTATTCATGCAGGGTGACCGCACCATCTGGACAGTATGCCCAAAAAGATGTGCAGATTTTTGTCAGAAGTGAGTATCTTAATACTACAGCATCCCCATGAACATGCATAATTTAATAAATTTATTTACTATTATAATATTTCAGATCCACCGAAAATTGCCGGCTTTTCGTTTCCGGCAGACTTAGTGGAAGGAAGTTCAATACAAGTTTTATGTGGTATAACGTCTGGAGACAAGCCGGTCTACTTTTCATGGTTGAAAGACGGATTACACATTCCTTCAAATTTGCAAGTTGGTTCATGTTCATTCATCAACATTATTTAAAATAAAATACATCTAATTAATATAAGTAAACAAATAATAAACTTTCAGGTTCAAGAGAAATCTCTGGACGAGTTTAGTTTTCTTATCTTCTCACACGTGACGTCGAAACACAGTGGGGAGTACACGTGTGTCGCAAGCAACACGGCGGCCGAAGTCAATCACACAGCACGGCTGGCTGTTAAGGGTAAATTACAGTCATAACAAAATATATAAATTGAAAATGTATACTTGAAATATATAGGACTTACTTTACTTTTCGGGATCTATTAAAAAAAGTTTCTTACTGGTGATAGGGCTTTGTGCAAGCTGGTCTGGGTAGGTACCACCCACTCATCAGATATTCTACCTCAAAACAGCAGTGCTTGATATTGTTGTGTTCTGGTTTGAAGGTTGAGTGAGCCAGTGTAATTAGAGGCACGAGGGACATAAAATCTTAGGTCCCAAGGTTGATGGCGCATTGGCGATGTAAGCGATGGGTAATATTTCTTACAGTGCCAATGTCTAAGGGCGTTTGGTGACCACTTACCATCAGATAGTCCATATGCTCGTCCGCCTTCCTTCTATTAAAAAAAAGGGTTCAACAAAAAAGTCTTTCATGTCGTTCTTTTACTTTCTTAATATAAGCTATTGTAAAAATAATAACAATATTTTGTAGGTTTTACATATTATATTCTATCAAGTACACATATTTCTTATCAATTTATGAAACTTAATCATTGTTTGTTAAGTATAAAACTAATAAACACCTTATAATGGAATTCGTTTCCACGTCACAGTTGCTCCATCGTGGGTATATGAGCCACAAGATGTATCTGTTCTGCTTGGAACACAAATACTTACACATTGCTCTACGAAAGGTTATCCAGAACCAAGGATTACTTGGTTGAAAGCACAAGGTGGGTATTTAATATTTGTTCTTATTTTTTCCTTCAAGATATACCCTATTGCCAAAGTCCTAATTTAGATAAATCTTTATGTTTGAATGACCTCTGGAGTTTTGATACAATACTTGTTAAAATAATATTTCTGTTCGAGTTCGTATGTTTATTTATGTACGTAATAATATATTCGCGATTTGTCTTCCGGAACGTATATTTTGTGAGTAAATAACAATGAACTCAAAACGTTCATAATATAATATACAATAAATTTCATTTGTAGAAGCAATGTCCAAGCAAATCAACTCGGAAGTTAATAGTGTTTCAAACACACTTTGATAATTTTTTGCATATAATATTTAAATATTTAGATAGTTAAGGATATATTCTTTTATTTACAGGTCCAAGTTCAGGCGATTTTCGTCCCCTAACCCGTATAGAGTTGCCATTGTCAGTTTTGAGTAATGGTTCGCTGAGCGCTGCGGCGGCCGTGCACGCGCACGAGGGTCGCTACATGTGTCGCTCAGACAACAACGTCGGTAGAGGACTATCGAAAATTATCACTGTTTCCGTTAATGGTTTGTATTTATCAAATATTTGATTATAATATCCTCAATGTAAAAAATTAGTATTTAAATAATAATAAAGTAAATAAAAATTAATTATTTTCCAAACATTAAATTCAAAAACATTCCCCAAGATTTAACATCATTAACATGAATTTTATACGAAGACTGAGAGTTTAGATTCGAACAAATTTACTGTTTTTTTTTGCTAAAAGTGTATTTATAAATCACATCCAACTTTTTAGTGTAGGAAAATACCTTAAGGAAACCTTCATATTATGGACAAATTTCTTCCCCGTTCTCCACGTTCTCGCTTGATATAATAAGCTCCAAGCCTACATTACCAACTTCTGAAACAAATTTTAAATAACAAAGTAATTATTGACATTTTCAGAGCCCGCTCACTTTGAGTTCTCATCAAGAAACATGTCCGTGCGTCGTACTTCGAGTGCGTCGTTGTCGTGCGCTGCGCGCGGCGACCCGCCCATACAACTACACTGGACGCATAACATGCAACGACTAGATCTTTCCACATACCGGTAACAAAAACTCAAGAATTTATCACGATCGCGACACTTATTTTATTACCTGACACTGATATATTATGACACGAAGTTTTCGCATCTAAATAATTACTTTTTTAACATATTAAGCTTGAAAGTAACTCTTTTTGTCCAACGAATATATTGCTGAAATCGAAAAAAATGAAAACATTCTAATGTCATAAAAAGGTTTTATGCACGCCCATTTAAATAGGTACCACCATATTCTACCGTCAAACGGAAATACTTATTATATATTGGATGAGTGAGCCACGCACAAGGGGCATTATATCTTAGTTCTCAAGGGTGGTGGCGCATTGGCGATGTAAGGAGTGGTTAATATTTCTTACAGCGTCAATGTCGGTGGACTGTGGTGACCATGTAAAATCAGGAGGCCATTTAGTCGTTCGCCTTCCTATTTTATATAAAAAGTATAAAAACATCTAGATCATTTTGTATATCATAAGTCAATGTAAATTAATTATTAATTACACGTTCAAATTACTATGACGCATTTTACAGAGTGTCAGTGTCAGAGAAAAGGTCGGAGAGTGGTGCGAGCTCTACGCTTACTATTGCGCATGCGCAACGCCGCGACTCTGGCGTATATCGTTGTCGGGCTGAGAACGCTTTCGGTCGTGATGAGCTGCTTATATATTTAGCCGTGCAAGGTAATACGAAAGTAGGACCTGTAAATAACTATTATTTTTATTTATTTATATATTACTAATTTTCGCCCGCGTCTCAGGGGTCGGTGGTCGTAGGCATTAGGTATAGAAGAATAGCCTTTGTTGTACCATTGGATTTCATGCTTTATATCTAATTTTAGCCAAAACCAACATGTATAATACTATATTATGATTTGCATATATCATATACTAATGATTGTATCTCCACAAACGCGTTGTTCGTGCCTTCGTTGTATCTTGTGATTGATTTGACTTGATTTACGAAGTTTTATTGTAGGTGCATTTTTGTTGCCAGACAGTATAACAATCTTAAGTACATTTCGAAACAAATATTTTAAATAATTTATAACCACGAACTATTAATAACGTAAGATAAGAAGATCAGTGAATTCAATATCGATTTTTTTTATGATAATAAGAATGAATGTATAATAATACAACACATGAAATTTTAGCAAGGTTTGCGGACTCAAATTCGGCATGTATGCTTTTATTTTTATAGAAAATAAGTGTAACGATAATATTATGCCGGATGAAATTCTAGCACATGTATTTCCATCAATCCGATGTGAGTCAGCATAATGGAATAAGCTCCCATACTCTCTTTTTACCAGGAGAGGCCTTTGAAAAGCAGTGTGATATTTATAAGGTATTATTGATTTATTAACAAAATTTTAATGATGAAAACAGAGTTTCCTGAGGCACCTCGAGGTCTGGTCGTAGTACGTCGTGAAGGAAGAGCGGCACGCCTTGCGTGGAAACGCGGATACGATGGTAACGCACGCTTACGAGCCTATCGTCTACAGTACCGCGTCGTGGGTGACGCACGACGAGCTGCCGATTGGACAGACGCACCCACCAGAGACATCTCACCTGATTTGCTTATACAAAGGTATACCAATATAAAATCAGTAGCATTCTCATTGTCATTCCATATATTTTCTACAAATTCAGATATTTTCTTGCTATTTACGTATTTTTTAATAGTGACTTGTAAGTTTTTTTTTTCTAATTTACTCTTTTAAAATATCTGATTTAGCTTTAACTTCAGACGTCATTGGTTGATAATAGCCGTTAGAGCTATAGTGGACCAATGAGGGTTCCGATTCCAGACGAATTCGTTCATTCGAATTTGATAAAAGTTTCAGAAACCAGAGGTTGGGCTATAAAAAATTCAGACGGCATTCGAATAAAATTGTTTACATATTATTGGTATTTATTTCTCAGACAAGAATCAGTAGAGTCAGAATCTGAAGTGATCCTGGAATACCGAGTGGATGGCCTCAGGCCAGCAACAGCGTACGCATTACGACTTGCTGCCGTTAATGATATCGGCGATAGTGAATATTCTGAATCAGTCATCGTGCAAACTTTAGAAGAAGGTACTTCTAATAGAAAATAATAAATAATTATAGCTAAAAATAATATAACAATAATAGCTAAAAATAATATGATAAGAATGTTAGTAAGCTTAATTAATTAATATACTTAAAATCTTACTTACAGCGCCTTCAGAGCCTCCTCGAAACGTCGAAATTCAAGCAGACGCACCAGGAGAACTTTTAGTCAAGTGGCAGGTAGTAACAGTTTTTTATATCCATTTAAACTGTAAGTATCTTGTTATAATAAAACTTATATAAAATTGTAGCCTCCATCTCAAGAATCTTGGAATGGTGAATTGCTCGGTTACGCGATATGGTGGCGCGGAGACAATACATCACTAGCATTGACAGTACCAGGTTGGGCCGCGACGAATGCACGGCTCGCATCTTTGCGCGCACATGCGCGGTACGAGGTTCGCGTACGCGCATTTAACGCTGTGGGCGCTGGACCATCATGTGCTCCACTAGCTGCCACTACTCTTGAGGATGGTAATATTATTGGCTTGTATTTTTACTTGAGATTCTTTAGTATAATATTATTTATATAAGTATAGACAATCTACAATAGTTGTACAAGTGTTGATGCCACCGATCATCATACACATTTTCTTGCCACCCATCAATATGCTGTATTACTTTTTTTATGGATATCATGACTAAGCGAATCGACGTAATTAGGTACAAGATACCTAACATGTTAAACACTTTTTTGAGAAGTGTTTTATAAATTATACATTTCCAGTATGTGTGAAGGTGTTGTTCTATATTCATCATTATAACATGTATGCAAACATTTTATAATAGATCTATAATCTATGTGATCTATAATCGTCATTTTTCAGTTCCCGACGCTCCACCGCAACATATCCGCTGCGAGCCACTTTCCGCCCAATCCTTTCGCGTTTGGTGGGAGCCACCACCAGCTGTTTCAAGAGGTGGACTTCTTTTAGGATATGAAATTATGTACCAGGTAATAACCACATAGGGAACGATAAAAACTAATAAAATTTATGGGTAATTTGAAATACTCAGTAAGGGCCCGGAGTTTGAAATGTGTTAGATTTTTTATGTGAAACCCACCTGATGGAATGTGCCTACAATCGCTTATAGACATGTGTAACACCAGGAGTTTTGCAGGTGCGTTGGCGGCTGTAAAGAAAGCCCAAGGGTCCCAGGTCGTATAGAAAAACCTCCAAGACAAGTTTAAAATGTTGACAGTGTTTAAACCGTCGTCCCTATCGGTCATGTTTACCATCCGCCTCATATTCGAGGACTGGGCTTTACCTAGACTGTAGTGTAGACTGTTAAACTACTTGAAATTGGCCGTCGAGGTTAAAAATCGGTCAAAAGAAGCTTTTTATTTTTATTATAAGTCGGTTGTAGAAAATAAAATAGTACGTGCATTTGAAGATTTTATTATTTTACCTTTTTCTTATACGCTGGGTCTTTAATTATGGTTTTGTATGTTCTTATAATTTCTATATCTTAAGCTTTATTTCAAAGGTCATGGTCATGATATTTGTTATTTGGTTTGATCAGGAGGTTGGCTTAATTGATGCAATATGGGAAAGGCGTCGAGCGGGTGGTGGAGAAGCGCAAGTGGGAGGGCTGCGAGCGGGGAACTATTCGCTGCAGGTGGCGGCGCGCACGGCCGCCGGCCTGGGTCCGCCCGCCGCCACACACTGCGCCACGCTTGACGACGGTCAGTAGTCGTTACTTTCAGGTACATAATTATACTAAATAAATAATTAACTGAATCTAATATGTTTAGTAAATTATGGCACATTGAGTAATGCTGCGTACTATACAAACACTCAGATTATAATTAATATAATCGAAATATAGTCTTTCTGATTTTATATACGTATTTTCAATTTCAGTCCCGGGACCACCGGCTGACATAAAAGCTGTACCAAATTCTGAAGAATCTGTGATTGTGAGCTGGCTCGCACCTGCGCAGAAAAATGGAAAGATTAGACACTACACGGTGTATAATAGGCCCCAAAGGTTTGTACGAAGAGTTTATCAATGACAAGGTATATCTAAGTATTTATTAAAATGCCCCAGGAATTTTACTATTTAAATGTTAAAGTATTCATCAATTACACTTATAATTATACTTATAATAAAAACTGTTAACTAGTAATTTTCTAGTTGTTTTTCTAGGGTCTGTAAATTTAACCATAAATTCTATTGTTATACATATATGTATAACAATTATTACCCTAAATTCTATTGTTATACATATATGTATAACAATAGAATTACTACTTACTTTACTCAGGTCTATTAAATAAAATACATTCAATTAAAACTTTCGGACAGGACAGGCCAGCACTCTCACGTGATGGTGCCGCATTCAGATGAGGAGCAAATGCTGGAAGTGCGCGGACTACAGGAGCACCAACTCTACGAATTTTGGGTTACTGCTGCCACGACGGCCGGGGAGGGGGAGATGAGTGCTATCGTCGCCAAGAAACCAAGCTCAAGGGGTAAAGATCTTAAAATATATTATACATACCTGAGGCTTGCCCACGGGACCTCAGGATCTGAGGCCTTATTTGTAGTCACTAATACAATGAGACAGTCAAGTTATATTATATTTTTTGGTGGAAAAGTATTTAGTTAGCTTTTTATAAGTATTTTAAATAAACCTCTTCGGTATTGCAATCGTTTACAAATAAAACAAAAAATATATTACAATCGATTTCGTGTTTCCAAAACAAATATTACATTTTTAAAAGCATGTAAAATTATTCCCTTATTTTCAGCTGGAGCAAAAATTTGGTCATTTCCACGTAGAATAACAGCAGCGGAAGGTTCACGTGTTGTATTAACGTGTGGAGGTGCAGGCACTCCTACCCCTCTTCGTGTTTGGAGTCGTCGCCGACCGCCTTCACTGACTACAGACCCAAGAATTCGAATAGAAGGCCATCGGCTTGTCATCTCAAGTAATTTAAATTTTAATAAAGTAAAAAGCAACACTGTAAAGTAAATATCCCACTGCTAATCTCCTCTCATGTTAAGGGTTAGAGATGATACACACCACGCTCATTGACTGCACATGTGACTGAATGTTATACAATACCAATTAAGGACGCATACTCTCGTTTGTTTGCTCAGATTTGAGGCCCGATCTTCCTAGCCGACAATCTCCGCTGAATTTATTATAGATTATTGCCATAAGAATTATTAATAATTACATGAACACAATGATTAATAACTGTTTATTTGTATGACAGAACTAGAGGCAGTGATGTCGGACAACTACACATGCGTGGTGCGCAACCCATGGGGCGAGGAGCGCGGCGTGTGGGAGCTGCGCGCGTCGTCACCGCCCGGGCGCCCGCGCCTGCGCCTCAGCGGCGCCGCGCCCGCCGCGCTGCTGCTCGCGTGGGACGCCGCCGACTCTCACAGTATGTGTATAATTAAGCTGGATATTCAAATAATTAAATAGGATACTTTCCTTATACATACCGAGTTCAAACAAATGTTTTCAGGTTTTACGCTCGAATATGCACGTGGCGATGGTGCATGGCAGTCGATTTGGATAGTTGGGACTGCACGCACTTATGCGCTGAGACAGCTGGCGTGTGGCGCGACCTATCGACTACGAATCACCGCTCATAATGCTGCAGGGCCATCATCAACTAGCGAGATCCTATCAGCTTCTACAAGTGGTGGCGGTATGATATAAAACCAGTATAGTTAACAATCATTTAGTATAACATCATTAAGTAGCAATAGTGACAATCAAAATAATTTCATAAAACCCTCATTAAAACAATAAAATTGCCTAAAGGATTTAATAAACAATCGATAACGCTTATATGTTTATTTTGTCTTTACAGATTGACAATAAATGCTTAGCAAATGTTTTTTTTATTTTTTATAGAATAGGAAGGTGGACGAGTATATGGGCCACCTGATGGTAAGTGGTCACCAAATGCCCTTAGACATTGGCACTGTAAGAAATGTTAGCCATCGCTTACATCGCCAATGCGCCACCAACCTTGGGACCTAAGATTTTATGTCCCTTGTGCCTGTAATTACACTGGCTTACTCACCCTTCAAACCGGAACACAACAATACCAAGTACTGCTGTTTTGCGGTAGAATATCTGATGAGTGGGTGGTACCTACCCAGATGAGCTTGCACAAAGCCCTACCACATATCCATAATAATTTTAAGAAAATAATATACAATAAATATCCTTCTCACTATAATTATCTTTTTTAATACCTCTTACACTATTAATATTTGAATGTAGCTACTAGGGTAACAATATATGGATTGATGCATAAACTACCTATACTTCCATTACTCAAAATAAAATGACGGGACTTAGTAATAAACTTCTTGGCATACTTGATTGTCAACAGGGTATATGAAATCAAATGTTTTTAGTTCTATCAGTCTAGAAGATATTTTCAATAGGCTACAGGATGTTTTTTGTTTTGCTTTATTAATTTGGAAATTCATATTTTTACAGCTTCTAAGCCAGCAGTGGAAAAACACATGATCACGAGCAACAGTAGCTGTATTCGATTAAATTTTCTGACATGGGACAGTAACAGTTGTCCTTTGATCCATTTCGTTGTCTCTATCCGAGGCTTTGAGGAAACAGTTTGGAGATCAGAAACTGTTGGATTGGATATTCTACCAACTGCGCTGTGTGGTCTACATTCAGCTACTTGGTATCACCTGAAAGTAGTCGCCCTGAGCACCGCTGGGTCAACTACAGCGACTTATTACTTCTCTACGTTAACTGAAGATGGCGGTGAGAACTAAAATTCATAAAAAATATTGAAATGACTTATATTTTTTGTTCCCAAAAATTGAGATAGCCCAATGGAAGGAATTGTTTTCGCTGTTTTTCGAATTGAATGATTTTCGAACTGAATTTCGAAATGAGCTCTCAAAGTTTTCCTCAACATATTATGAATAGGCCTTTGCTATGTAGTTATGAGAGGTTTACGGCTCAACTTTTTCATTTAAGACTCTATTTATTATATTTAATCTCATAATTTCTCGTCGTTATGTTTATTAGGTGTATGTGTATGATGTATTTTTTACGTTTTATATAGAAGAAAAAACAAGTAAATCTTGAATTATTTTATCTTAAATCGAATTAAAATCTTAGTGTGAATATGTCTTTAATATAAACTCAAGTTACATTTTAACTGTTATAGTTCAATATTTATTTATTGCTTACAGAACGCATCGCGGCGCCCGCGCAGTTTCCTGCGGGCGGCGAGGAGGGCGCGGCGGTGAGCAGCGGCTTCACTCTGCTGGCGGCCGCGGCCGGTCTGGTCGTAGCGCTGCTGTTACTAGCAGTACTGGCTTATAGAAGAAGGTCAGACGTTGAAACTGTATATATCAATATATAAGACTACTAGACTGAGTTGTTATAATAAATGCATATAAAACATAAACGACCATATCGTTTGTCAGAACTGAATTACACTAAACAACGCAATAACCTTAGTCTGTACTTACAGCATAACAATAAACAAGAACAATAATAAACAAAATCTTTTTAGTATGGCAGCGTCGTGCTTCAGGAAAGGCTACGAACAAAGTGGAGTTTCTGAAGAAGACAAGTCCATTGAAAAACGTGATAACAAAAGGAACTGTCAGCAAGTTTACACATCGTCCCCTATCAAACATCCTAATAAGAAGGAACAACAAGGTACTTCCATGTTTCATAATGGAATGTTCTTTGATTGAAATCGAATGAAATTGTGATTTTTAATATTCCCTCCATAGCAATGATAAAAAATGACAATATTATATTATAATGAAGATTTCCTAACATCTATACACAGAAGTTTAGATCTAACATAGATCCTGTTATTAACCCCTCAGAAATGTACGAGATAAGTCCATACGCGACGTTCAGCATGGCGGGCGGTGCCAGCGGGGTGAGCGGCGAGGCGGGCGGCGGCACGCTGCGCACGTTCGGGCGCGCCGAGCCCGCTCCCCTCGCCGCTGCGCCGCCGCGTGCGCACTCACACCGCTCGCCGGCACACACTGGTAGCTACTCCAGTTGTATTTCGATTATCGTAGTGCGGCCTAACCGTATTTCGGAAATCAAATCATGTAAATCACATGTAAAGGTTGTGTTAGAAGCTGGTAAAAGTTTTGGAGGATATATTTAAAACAATAACCCCATATTCATCGTCAAACGTCCACATACAAGACCTAAAGAAACCTGTAATAGTAATATATATCATCAGACAGTTTATTGTATTCATTATAATCGGGTTATTATGACACAATGTTTGCAGATGAGTACACCCTTTCACGAGCGATGACTTTGATGGTGCGCCGTACCGAGTCTGACTCAGACTCGAGTGGGTCGCCGTGCGCGGAGTGCAACTCCAGCGTTTCATACAGGATGCCGTTAGCACCTGCGAAAGGTGAGACTATTCAGTCTGCTCTGACAACCGGCATGATATTTTTGGTACTAATAACTATTAAAAATACTCTATTAAAGTGGGCTCCTATAACTTTTGATTCATCTGTATAATAACATTTTACAATCAGGCTTTACTTATGAAAACTACGCAGAACCAAGTATTGGTAATAAATATTTTTTTTAAGAGAATATAATTTATCATAAAATTATGAGTTAAATAACGTGTAGTAACTTTATAAGATTGTCAAATTGCTCACCTGCTTGGAACGTAAATTATATCGAGCAGAACCAGCAAAAAAAATTTGCAGTTACAATTACATAACATAGCTCTATGTTAATGAAATACAATTCAATTTGTATTATATGTCGTCTGAAAATCTAGCTTTAAATACACTGGCTTTTGCAGATACGTTTGATCCTCATGAATGTTATATAATTATCTGTAAACAGCAGCAGAGGAGGTGTTCCGTGCTGTGACGGACTCGAGCGCGGAGTCGTGCGGCGGCTCGGGCCCGCGGGACAAGGCGCGGCGCCGTCCGCGGCGACACCACACGCCCAACACCACCAGGTAACGGACTCGACTGACGCTCTTTTATTGTAGCAAATACGTAATTGTGTTACTAGAAGGATCTAGCTTCGAGTGCTAAAATTCAAAAGAGAGGATATTAGTGCGTTCTCAGTGGGATATGTTTGTCGGTTGGTGTATAATGTATATAGAATGGGATGGGAGTTTATTTGCCGTAGTTTCTTAGGTATAATTTTAAGGTATTAATCGAATGTAATTAAAGGGTAGAAACTTCCTCAAAATCGAAATTACTCAAATAATATTTCTTACTTTATATGACGAAAATTCAAGTCTCTCTTTAAGCCTTGCGTTAATATTCAATCAAGACATTGTATTTGTTACTTCGTTGCGAAATGGAAATAATACATTCATTTAAAATAATTGATCTTCGTCTTAAAGTATATATTTAAATATAAACGAGCTTCATACCATAGGCTTGTATCCATGATATTACAGCGTCTAAATGTCTTTACGCCTAATGCCATCTATTGCTATTTTCATACACTACAATGAAATAGTTGTCTACAAATTGCACACAAATGTTCAAGATAATATATATTTCCTCCAAGAGATGTCGTAACTAAGTCACACCTATGTAGAACCAAGTTCGAACTATATCGTAAAATAGATGTCACCAGTTTTATCTATTTATTCTTTATTTCAGATATCAACAACGGCAAGAACAAGAAAGGAGAGATTTTACTATCCACGTATAAATACGTAGACAATAAAGACTGCTGGAAGCAAATAGAAGAATACTATATTACTAAACAAATTGTTGACTAGATAATAATTAGGTTCTAGAATAATCGTTCTATGTGGACATTTGTGAATATTTCTAGGCGTTTTGTATTTGACTCGAATTAATTGCGGCCTATTCGGATATTATTAAGTAACTATTTACAGATCTGAAAAATGAATTCGAAATTATTGACAAAAAATTATAATGTATTTTTTTTATATAGATAACTTTGTTACAATTATACGACGCTGGTTAGTAAGTAAGTCAGTTTGAATAGGTAGGGAACATTTCGGCGTAAGTTAGCACAAAAATATTGATAGACAATATTTTTTAAATCATTCGAAATTTAAATTTTAATCATATAGTTAGATAAATAATAAATGACTATAACGGAAAAGGACAAAGACTTTCGGCTTAGAAACAGAACAATTAGTAAAAAAAAAAATATTGATTTGACGTTATTTTTTTTAACTATTTATTTTTGAAAATAAAAAAAAAGCAAATACAAATGTATGTGTTGAACGTGCCAAAAGGATGCTAATTGTTAGAGATATTTAATTTAAAAAAAGGTATCCAAAACATTGTTAATTTTATATTCATTATATTATGAAATAACTCTGATTTATTTTATAACTTATTTGCTGCTAAGTTACGCCATCTATGTTACAAAATATGAACTTTTTGTATATTACCACGCGATATTGTATTTCGGTCAAAATTAGCCTTAAAAACATTAAATATATAGATAGATGTTTTAAAACGTAATGCAATTTATAAAGCGTTCAAATATTAAATTACAAAACAAGTCTGATTTTGACCTTAGCCGTGTTGTAATTTTTGACATAATATGATCTAAGCTGCCAATTTATAAAACATAATTTTCTTACATTTTTTTATAACGCTGCCATATTAAATGTTATGTGAAGATCATCACTGCCTATTTGAATGTCTAAGTTTCTGTAAATAACAAACTTTGGTACGATAATTATTACAATACCAATTATATTTGGAAGTTTTATTTGATACCTAATCCTCATTTTTACTCCTTAAACGTCGGTGGTGTATTTACGCGCATGTCCTTCTTTACTTGTACATCCCAACCCCTTTTTCCTCTCATTTCTACTAGAAGGAAATACCTGTTAATACGTTGAATATAAGTATTGAAGTTTTTTTAGGCTGGCTACTAACTACTATATATCCGTGTTAGCTTCACTCATTGTTAACATATTTTATAATATATTTTATTGAACATACATCGAGGGAGTCCTCATACTATAAATTTAAAGATCAACTTTTATTCTTTTGTTTGGAAAAACGGATTTCATTTGTCGTGTGTATATTACTCGAGACCTTCGAGAATTATAAATTGATAAAAAAAAAATTAAAAATAATTGAACTACTTGAACTTAAATTGTAAAAATAATATTTTAATTACTTTACCTAAAACTTAACATGCAGTTAAAGAGAATACATAGAAAATCAACTATTTGCAAATTATATAAAATTACTCATACTGAGTTAAGCAGAATCGTCTAAATTAAGAGCTCTGTTTAAAGAAAAAAAAATTAGAGATTTTTGAGGATAACAGTTAAACAAAAAAAGGTAGTAAATGAAAAAACGATCTCTGTTCCGTATCCATTAAAATCGTTCGCAATCGTTCACAATATTCTGACGTCATGACAAGAGTCGCGCGTGTGCTCTGCTCTGCACAGGACTAATTGGACGACCACGGTCTCCACTCGATTCAATTACGACAGCCAGACGACACTGATGACTTAGGCTTGTTACACTACGCCGTAAGTATGCGATGGCTGTAACATAATACAATGTTTAAATCTGTGATATCTAAGTTAGGCAAGTATTTTATTAATTGAAGCATTCGAAGTTAACTGATCGCACTGGATGGAATGGAACTTGTGTTTTTTTTCCTAAAAGTTTTATCGAAATCTCGACGAAATAATAAAATAATATTCAAGGACATTATTCATACACGGCCATCTGATCCTAAACTAAGCAGAGTATCTACTAATGCAGAGCAAGTATCTACCAGCCACGCCAACCGGGCAAAGAAATTGTAGTAGGTATGTAGACGAATGTAATCGTTGAGTAGTAGGGGAAGCAGTTGACAAGTCGGCACAAGCATGACGTGTAAAGTCTTGTGCGTTTTTTATTCAACTTGCTTGAATTCATATTTTTGCTCAACCAATGGAACAAACTTTTTTCATAATTGCGGAGAATCCACTGCCGCGTCTCAAGTGAATTCAATCCAGAATCCTCTAAATTTTAGTGATTTAACGCAAATACGATTTTGCTGTTACCTGTGAGTATTTCTACTCCGTAAGATAAAGGGATTTACTTACCGTAAAAATATACGTTTTACGAATAGTTAAGTTCTTTTGAATGAAATCGTAAACATAGCTCTTTCCAAACATCGGAACTTAAAATCAATCTATTTTTTAACTTATTTCAAAGTGCAAGTACAAAATATAATAGTCATTCTATCTAAATACGAGATTGTAGAAAAAAATATATAACATCATAACTAACATAACTCTATATATCATAAAACAAATGTACATAATAAATTTACAATATCGAAAACCCCTTCAGGATATTTTTAATATAACTTGAATATTAGCATTTGTGTCATTAATATATTACCAAACAGTATTACTTAAATTCACAACACCTTTAATTGTATTAAAAATATTGTATAAGCAGGAGAACTAAAGTAAATTATCACGAGAGTAGGTTTCCGTCTCCGCAAAGGCTAGGAGTTTACTTTTATAATAAAATCTCGTATAAACTTTTTGCTTTAATATAAAATAAATAAAGCGTATTGTGCAATTAAAGAAAAATATAACTCAATAAAATAGTGTACATAAAAGTCTACATTTAATATTCGTTGATTTTCATTCAGAAAATAAAATAATTTATTTGTCCTAATTTAAATACTTATGTAACAATTGAAAAGCGTAACTAGTGAGTAACTCGCCGGTTCCTCGCGGAATAATCTACATTCCAACCGAAAGATAAAAATGTTGATATTTCTAAAGTACAATAAGAGCCCAAGTGTCACGCTGCTAGCCAAAGTCCTCCTGTCTTTATTGTCCAAAGCGAATTGGATACACATGCACCAATATTTCATCCCCCACATGCAGGTTACCTCATGATGTTTTTCTTTAACGCGAATAAGAAATAAATTATAAACATAACTTAAAAACTTGTAAACTTAATAATGTTTATAGATTTCAACAAGCACCGTAACAGCCTGTGAATGTCCCACTGCTGGGCTAAAGGCCTCCTCTCCCTTTTTGAGGAGAAGGTTTGGAGCTTATTCCACGTATGCTGCTCAAATGCGGATTGGTGGAATACTCATGTGGCACAATTTCAGTGAAATTAGAGTTCAGGTTCAGGTTTCCTCACGACGTTTTCCTTCACCAAAAAGCACGAGATGAACTACAATCACACATTAAGCACTTGAAATGAAAACTCAGTGGTGCTTGCCCGTGTTCGAACCCACGATTATCAGTTAAGATTCACGCGTTCTTACCACTGGGCCATCTTGGCTCCATTCGGATTTCAACAAGCAGTCTTCACTTAAATCGCCATAGTCAGTGTAATTACAGGCACAAGGGACATAACATCTTAGTTTTCAAGGTTGGTGGCGCGTAAGTGATGGTTAACGTTTCTTACAATGCTAATGTCAATGGGCGTTGGTGACCACTTACCATCAGGTGGCCCAAATGCTCGTCCGTCTACCTATTCTGTAAAAAAAATTACCCACTAAGTCTAGATCATCGAGAGAAATTATAAATAAGCAAGTCTGAGCAATCGATCATCATAACATTTTGCAAACAGATTGTCAGATACAGAAAAGGACAACGGTTTTATCTTTCCCTCACACGCGAATTCGCGGGCTGAAACTAGAATGTACATAGTTCAAAATATGGATCAATTTATAGTAATAAAATTAATGATAATTTAAAAGTCGTTGTTAAAGTTGTACCCTAATCGGTAAGTTGTCGGTTGTTGATATAATTTTTTCATAAACTGAAATTTGCTACGAGAGGACGTGTAGAGAATTTTCCGAACGTAATATACTTGATTATGAGTCACCTTAAAAGTTTTACCTCATATTCTTGACGAGGTTTTAAAATAAGAAATTGCAAGATATAAACTGATCCTTCAAAATCTTTTTATAATAATAATTCACGAATCAGGCAATAATTTATGTAATGCTTAGAGTTGTGTCTACTAGTTTTTATAGAAATTAGGACAATGATTGATACTCGAAAACGTTTGTTGCTTAACAAAAAATCAAAACGAATTAAAATTAGAATTTATGTTAAAAAAGTTGAAAAACTTTTATTAAATCTATTTGATTGAAATTATGTTCAAATCGCTTTATATTTACTAGTAAATCCACTGAAAGCGACTCGAGTAAACAAGGCTTAACTTAGTCCTCGGCTTATGACTCTCGTAAATACTCGTAAGAATAAAATCCAATGACCAATTCATATTTTGAATTGAAAATTAGCCCCTACTATAAATAATCCTAAGTAGTTCTTCGAAACACCAGCGGCATATTCATAAATATCGAGTAAAAGGAGGAAACAAATTCTTGTACAGTCTGATACACCACTACATATATTTATATTATACATTTATAACAAAGAAAACTAAACGTTACACTCTTACGTTATTATAAATAAATGTATATATGTATATCAAATAAATGAACATATGCTAATATAAAAATAAATAAATGAAAAAAAAACGAAAATTAACTTTTCAATTATTGAGTAAAGAGATTAACATTTTCGTAAAAGCACTGTTAATTAGTCAGTAATTTTTATTTTCTATATTATTTTATAATATTATTGTTATATTGTATGTATCTTCTGATATGTATTTCGATTACAATAATATACGGTAATCGTAACAGCCTGTGAATGTCCCACTGCTGGGCTAAAGGCCTCCTCTCCTCTTTTTGAGGAGAAGGCTTTGGAGCTTATTCCACCACGCTGCTCCAATGCGGATTGGTGGAATACACATGTGGCAGAATTTCAGTGAAATTAGACACATGCAGGTTTCCTCACGATGTTTTCCTTCACCGAAAAGCACGAGATGAATTATAATCACAAATTAAGCACATGAAAAACTTCAGTGGTGATTGCCCGGGTTTGAACCCACGATCATCGGTTAAGATTCACGCGTTCTTACCACTGGGCCATCTCGGCTTATATATCAATAATATAATATACAATATATATATATACAATATATAAAATATAAATATACAATAATATACAATATATATATATATATATATATATATATATATATATTATATTATTGTATATTGATTTGATATACATATCAGATGTTGATTTTTTTTTCTTTTACCACCATTTCATATGTATATTGTTAGTGTTCCTATTAAATCAATAAATAAAGAATGCGGCAATAATGTAATTTTTCATGTAACGGATCATTGGTGAAAACTTTCTTATATTTGTACGAAATCTAGGATTAGCAAGGCATTTCGAATTGGGTGACGCGCAATCGTTCTTTAATTAATATAAATTTAAGTGTAACTTTTTTTATTATTTTACGTTATGCAAGAAAGTATTAACAGAAAAAAAACTTGCACACGAGACACAAAAAAGAAGTACGACAAGTTTAACAAATAGATCACATAATATAAAACACGAAAGTTTGTGAGGATTGATGGATCTTTGATACTTTTTCACGCAAAAACTACTAAATGGATTCGAATAAATAGTTTATACCGTGACTTAACACATGAACTATCTGACACCTCCATTCAAACTTGGGCGTAGCCACGGACAGAAGCTAGTATATAAATATATATATATATATATATATATATATATATAAGTGATTAGAGGTGTGTGTATGTGTGTGTAACAAACGAGAACCAATGGTAGCTTTTATCGTAAGTACAACAACTCACGAGTCGTAGTGAAGCGAAGTGCGATTCGTTGGACATCAAGTGACGGCGTTATGCAACGAGGTCAACCCAATAAACCCCGAGGGTCCTTTCATTACGAGCAGATCGCTTAGATTTTATCGATTACGACGGAAAATAATTAAACTTTCACTGGAATTTATTTAAGAAGATATCTTGACATTCTTATTTCAGTTGTACTTCTTACAACGATGTTGTAAGTATTTATAAGTATTGTTCATACTGTTTATTATATCACCAAACTCCAAACATTGTTCTTTAAAAGGTTTTAACTCAGCGGTAGAAGATTAATTGGTACCAGTTAAGCTATAACTGGACCGTTGAAAGTTATTTAGGACATCCGAAGTAATGATTAAACATACTTTCAATACTTTTATTAATAGAAACGAATAACATTAGGAATATAGTCTTTTTTTTTTGTAAAATATATTTAATTAATCAAAGTATGCGCCGTTGTTATCTATGCACTTTTGCCATCTCATAGGTAGTTTATTGATTTCTTTACTTTGGAATAAATACGTCAAATCTGCTCACAGGGAGGCCCGTGAGAAATATATTTTGTGGAGAGCAAACGGTATGCCTGCGTATGGCACAATCTATGATGACATGAAAATAAGTAAAAAGGTCTTTAAAAATAAATTAAAATTCTGTCAAAATAATAAATTAAAAATTAGGTTGGAGCTCATAGCAGAACATCATAAAAAGAGAAATTTTGTTAAATTTTGGAAAGAAACAAATAAACTCAATCCACGACCGCGCCTCCCTGCGAGCGTTGATGGAGTGACGGATGCAAATCAAATAGCTAACATATTTAAAGACTATTTTAGAGTTCAGCCTACTCGGTGCTCTCACGAGCAGATGCTTGATGTCGGGGTGTCTGACTCGGAGAATTCCGTTAGTTTTACGGCCCTTGACGTTAAGGAAACTGTAAAAAGTTTGGCAAAAGGGAGGTCTCCGGGTCATGACGGCTTGGGCGTCGAGCACCTATTATATGCTGGACCTCATGTCTATCGCATTCTAGCGATGCTGTATACGTTTTGCATTCGTCATACGTATTTACCCACGGAACTTATGGCGAGTGTTGTGATACCTGTTGTTAAAAATAAAACTGGTGATATCGCGGACAAAATTAACTACAGGCCTATCTCTTTAACTACTATATTAGGTAAAGTATTTGATGGTTTGCTTGACCGTCTGTTGGGTGAATTTGTAAAGCTAAATGATGCTCAATTCGGTTTTAGAAGAGAACTATCCACAGAAAGTGCTATTCTCGCGCTGAAGCAGACCGTTAAATATTATACGGATAGAAAGACGCCAGTATATGCGGCTTTTCTCGACCTCTCCAAGGCTTTTGACCTTGTATGTTTTGAAAAACTGTGGCTTAAATTAAAAAGACTGAAAGTGCCCTCTGAGGTAGTTAATATGTTCAAATTTTGGTACAGTTCACAGACTAACCGTGTTAAATGGGCAAGTGAGTTCTCGGAAACTTATAAATTGGAATGTGGTGTGAGACAGGGAGGCCTGTCTTCGCCAGTCCTGTTTAATATTTTCATAAATGACCTAATTGATGAGCTCAGCAAAACAGGTGTAGGTTGTTCGATAGATGGTACAATTATAAACAAACTCAGTTACGCAGATGACATGGTTTTGCTGAGTCCCTCAATTAGCGGTCTTAGAAAATTACTTATTGTGTGTGAGTCCTATGCTGTGTCACATGGGCTGGTATACAATGAAAAGAAAAGTGAGCTCTTGATTTTTAAGGGTCGAAATAGCATATCAGATAATATCCCTTCTGTAACTCTAAACGGAACACAACTCCAAAGAGTTAAGAGTTTTAAATACCTGGGTCACATAGTCACCGAGGATTTATCTGACGATGCTGACATGGAGAGGGAGCGCAGGGCCTTGGCGGTACGATGCGGTATGATAGCTCGCAAGTTTGCACGTTGTACGAATGACGTAAAAATTACTCTTTTTAAAGCGTACTGTCAAAACTTATACACGTGTAGCTTGTGGATAAAGTATACGCTGAGGGCCTTCAATGCGCTGCGCGTACAGTATAACGATGCATTCAGGATACTGTTGAGATTGCCGCGCTTTTGCAGTGCTTCACTGATGTTTGCTGAAGCCCGTGTGGATGATTTCTATGCCATCATTAGAAAGAGAGCAGCATCTATAATGGCTAGGATGCGCAGAGTTCCTAACGGTATCCTGAATGCATTGATGCTGAAAATGGATAGTCCATTTGTTAAGCATTGGGGGGAACTTCATGTATCTACTCGTTGTTCTAGACCCCTTATGTATGCTAAATAATAGTTAAAATATCTACTAACATAGTTTTTAAGCCTGTAACTAACACTATGGATATTTATCTGTTAATAAACATTAATTATTATTATTATTTACTGAATAAACCATGGGGGCGAGAATCAATAAACTCTTTGAAGACGGTTTGGACTGCCGCATCGGAGTTAAATTTTTTTCCTTGTAAGAAGTTGCCCAAATTCCGGAAAAAATGGTAATCTGTTGGAGCAAGGTCCGGGGAGTCGGACGGTGGATGTCGCAGAAATTCCAATTGTAGCTCATCTAACTTAATGGTTGTTTGTAGTGTAGTGTGTGGTCATGCGTTGTCGTGAAGCAGCAGTGGCCTAGAGCGATTGACCAATCTCGGTTGTTTAGCAGCTAGATCTTCCTTCATGGTTTGCATTAGCGGACAAAAGACATCTGCCGTAATCGTTTGGCCAGATTTTAGAAAGCTGTAGTGAACGACACCGGCGCTAGTCCACCGAACACTCTTTTTCTGAGTCAATTTTTATTTAGGGCAGGATTTGGCTGGGTCTCCAGGATTCAGCCATTGCGACAAGTGCTTCCGATTATTGTACAGTATCCATTTTTCATCCCAAGTAATGATTCGATTTAAAGTCCCTTCATTATTGTGTCGGTTGAGCAAAGTAACACAGCAGTCGATGCGTGTTTGCAAGTTCGATTCACTCAATTCATGAGGTAACCATCGTTCAAGTTTTTTTACTTTCCCGATTTGCTTCAAGTGGATTAATACAGTTTTATCATTTACACCGAAGCCTACTCTATCTATCTACAGCTATCTCTGAAGTGCTTTGTGATGGGTCCACTACAGCCTTTAATTCTTCATTTTCCACTTTGGTCTCCGACCGTCCATGGAGTTGGTTCTGAAGGTCGAAATTACCAGAACGAAACCGTTGAAACCAAAATTGTACCGTGCTTTCTTTTGCGACACCAGCGCCGCACACATCATTAATCCTTCGAGCTGTTTCTGCAGCACCGGTGCCACGTTAGAACTCGTACTCGTAAATATACCGATATTTCATGTTTTCCATTGTGCGGTAATAAGACGCGACGCCAAAGAAAAAAATAATGAGGAAAAAACAAATGAATGACTGTTTTTAAACCTCAAATGTACCGGCTAAATGAATTTATGAATTTGAATTTGGAATTCTTAACCAAAGAGGAGATATTTCAGATCAAAGTGGTCAGTATGACAAAACGTTAATTTCATATGTAAGGACCTAATATTACTATCACAATTATTTTACATCACTTACAACGGCAATGTGCCACCAACCTTGAGAACTAAGATGTTATGTCTCTTGTGCCTGTTGTCTGGCTCATTCAAACCTTCAAACCAGAACAAAACAATACTAAGTATTGCTGCTTGGCGGTAGACTATATAAGTGTAAGTGAGTAAGTGGGTGGTACCTATCCAGACGGGTTCCCACAAAGTCCTACCACCAAGTAAATATATATCTATAAATCATTATTTAACTCGTTAGTAAATAGACATAAGATATTGAACACACGGTATAAATCGAATTAAACTGTACGCTTAAATAAAATACAGATGTTGTAAACATTTCCACTGATAATTAGCATTTGTCTTGTTACAGAAACTAATATCGAAATATGTGTACAAGCGCCACCACAACTATGTTCAACGCTTAGTTCAAAAGTTAGGCGCTTTAAAACAAATGCCAAGGTCTTACAAACTCGTGCCAAAGGTGCGGTATCTCTGTAACGATACATGCTCCGGCTAATTCGAATGAAGAAGCTTATTTGTTATACGAAATTTTATTAAATGTAAATTTTCTCGTACGCTTTTGTTAAAACGAGTTTTGTTTCGAAGCTTTTGTGAAAATTGCATTTATGAAGCGTGGACAATGTTTTATTTTTATTCATTTATTTTACTCCTTTGATAAAATTACATAAATATATTTTTGATTTTATGAGTACAGTGGATGGAACACGTTTGCTATACGAACACAATAATAATTGCTTTTGACAATTTTATCGTACATATGTATAAATAATGTGCCCGGGCAAGCACTACTAATTTTTCATGTGCTAAATTTGTGATTGTAATTCATTTCGTGATTTACGGTAAAGGAAAGTATCGTGAGGAAACTTGTATGTCTAATTTCACTGAAATTCTGCCACATGTGTATTCCACCAACCCGCATCGGGACAGCGTGGTGGAAAAAGCTCCTCTTTCTCTTTAAAAAAGGGTTCCTGGCCCTTGGCTGGCCTTAGCCCAGCAAAAGGACATTCACATGCTGTTACCATGTATATGTATGTGCACATAAATGTTTTAATTAAATACACAACACCGATACTGAAATGTCTCCCACATTTCAGTATCGGTGTTGCGCACAGCCAGGCGACGCGAACCTGTTTAGATATGAACACTGATTACAAATGTAAATGAACTATTTAATTCTACTGTATATGTTTAGATTTTATTTTTATGTTCTAAATGTACAGACAGGCAAATTTGGTAAAAATTGGTAGCCAAGCGTTGTGCAAGCCCGTCTTGGTAGGTATAGCTCATTAGATATTCTACCGCGAAACAGGAATACTTGGTATTGTAGTCCGGTTTGGGTGAGTCAGTGATCTCAAGGTTGGTGGCGCATTGACGATATAAGGAATGGTTAATATTACATACAGCGGTAATGTCTATGGGCAATAGTGATGATATAACATCAGGTGCACATCTACGCGTCCAACTTCCTATTTTATAAAAAAAAAACAATGTAACTTTTTTTATATACCCGTAAATGGGATGATAATAATCAGTGAATGAATCCGTTTCAAAACCTATGCCTAATCTCTTATGTGTTTTGTAAAATATTTCAAAAACATACAAAAGTAATAGATGCTTTATTTCTTGAACGCAGTTTTCGAATGTCATCCAATATTTCACACTTCGGAGTCAAGTTAAAAGTGGTCCTGAGGGTGACATTAAATGCAGTCCAATATTTCACCCTCTAAAGTTAGCACAAATGGATGCTACTCGGAGCGTATACCACATTACGCGAACGAAAATAAAATGTACCTGTTTTAATAGATATAAAGTACATTAAGGTGTATCCTTAAAGTACCATAGTATACTATAAATAGCCTGAAAGTAATGAAAGCAGTCTGTAAGCCAGACATCTCTTTTCTCTTGGCTCCATATTAAAGCAACATCATTTAAATGTAAGCATACGTTATTTTGATTCCCTCCACGCTCGCCGCAAGTGTCCTTACCAACTTCCAACTTCAAAAGCCCGCCGTACTTCTTAGCAAAAATATTTTTCAAAATCACCCGAAAAATACAATCGCCGTAATAACTTGTGAATAGGAATCAAAGTGCTTCGCCGCTCAATTTAAGAATGGAATAAGTTAGTTTGCGTTTTGTACGCATGCGTTGAGGTTCGGGCGGCCATTTTCAGGAAAACGCACACAGATGTACAATTCTACGTCAGGTATTTCCATACCCACACATAAAAACAGTATCAAATTCTTAGGAAGGTTGTGAACTCTCGGTGTGTGAGTGTTTGTGCTTACAGCGGTTTTTCGTGTGGTGGTGGGATGCTGAGTAAAGCCTCTTTCATATTGAGGTGTTTGATGAAGTTTGTTTGGGTTTTGTTTGAGGATTAAATTTATTGGTAGGATAACAGACAAAGGTGAGGCGTCGAAGGATATAGAGTTTTGTATACGAACAGAAATATAAATATAAAATAATTGAACATTGTTTATGTGTGCTAGTAAATATATAGAAGTAAATTAATATTATAATATACTTGGACAAAGACTGAAAATATAGACATGACAATGAATACTGACATATTTACAGGAGATACAAAAGCATAAATAATGTGCAGATTCATAAATGATTCGGTATTAAAACTAAATACATATTGACTTCAATGTGGTTTATTGCATGGAATACAATTTCAATTTAATATTTTGAAAAAAAAAAACCACAGTAACGTATTCATTTAATATCTAATTAAAAATGGTTACATTAAAAACAATGTTCGTAGTTAACTCGACCCGCGCTAACACGATAAATTGTTTACAATAAAATTTCAAACGTCAACAAATTCGGTCCCTCCAAATTGCCGCTGAAAGGCCGATGTTAAAACATTTATACAATTTATTCAGTTTCTGAACGAGCCCCTACCGGTGACCTGACCTGCTTGAGAACCGCACAGATTTCAGTCAGCCTCGCGACGCGACTGCCGCCGGACGTCCCGTGGCGCGGGAGCCTCATCCATCCCTCTCATTCAAATAAGAATTAACGTCAGTGTGAAAGAAACAGTGGACAAAACTAGGTACGTAATAATTGTTGACACGTGAATTGCAGGTTAAAGTATCTTGAAGTGTTTAGTTGAGTAATAAACCGGCGAAGGATTCGGAAACATGGAGGGTAAGAGGTTACGTCGCTATCTGTCAGCTGATTATTCGTGCTACTGGTCTGACCAAAACAAATAAGAGTTCGTGAATAGTTTTAAGACTTGGCTAAGATTTATAATTCGTATGTAAATGATTCTTATTTTATTCTTAAAAAATATGTGAAAGGTTTAAAAACTATACATTTTTTAAATAATATATCGTTCTACCTACATTATATCTGAACAACTTTTACTGACGGTATTTTTGAATACTGTTAATTAAACTGGATATATAAGTCACTTTATAAAAAACATTTTCACTTTTTGGAACCATTGTTCTTGAATGGTTGAAATAATTTATAATAAGGTCTCGCCACTTCCAACCCCTGACCATAGTACTTAATGCGGGTCCCTTGTTATTTCTCCCACTCCTCTTCCGAGAGCCTGTCAAGCTCTAAAGTACATGAACCCTCATACTCGTATAACACAGCCCTAGCTTATAATTTTTAAGACAAAATTTAGGTGTTATATATTGGAAGTTTTTTTTTGTGTAATATCTTATATAAAAGATAACTTTACTTAAGAAAACTCTTAATAAATATATACAAAATAGCTTTTAGTTATTGTGGTCTCCACTATGCGTTGTGTTGTTAATTTTTTTATTTTATAATATATAATATTTTTTCTTTTACTACCGACATATTTTTTAAGTTTCTAACAATTTCGTTTACTACCTCCGAGACACTTTTTAAATCAATATTATTGAATATAATTGTAATATCTCATTTTAATTGAATTTTGGTATGCTTTATGAGAAATAAATGTCTTTCAACCGAAACTGAACTCCCAAAACGTACATAATATTGACTTCAAATAATGACTTTTTTTTCAATTTTACTTCCATTAGTTTAAGCATTTTGTATTTTGGTAAACTGTTATTGTATATTAAAGTAAAAACATTTTAATTAAAAACCAGACTAGTCAAATTACCTAGAGAGGTTAATCAGTAATAGTATCTTCGAATATTCGTTTGTTTTAGTATAAAATGATAAAATATAAAGTAAAAGGTAACAATTTCTTTTATATCCATTAGTAATACTTGCCAATATTTTAATTAAAATAAAATTATGACTGAAATTATGACATCAATGTTAATTAATAAAGATGCCTTTAGTTCTCTCATTGGTTCTTTTATTCATAATCTTCATTCGTCATCGAACAATGAAAAGGCCGCAAATCCCGAGGTCCTAGGTTCAAACTTCAGTCTGAAAATTGTGTGTATATTCCCATGCCTAGGAAAGCACGTAAAAATAAAAACCCTTCCCGTCGGATTATGCGAATGACGGAATAGAGTGCACCTGGGTTTGCACACACACTTGTGCACTATAATTGGTCTGCGCAATCGGCTCTCCATTGGCAGTGGCCGAAATTGGTCAGAAGGATATCATCGTCACAATCATCATCAAATATATGCCAATAAAATATATTAATTTTAGGCAATCGTAAAATCTAATAGACGATAGATTATAAGGACCTATAATTGCGTATAAGCAACGATGTAGACATCTTTACCAACAATATACATAAATTTAGAAGGTCCATAATGCCATTAATAAGTAATACTTAATCCATATTAGTTTTCATTATTATTTTTATTTTACTTTATTAAATTTTTGTTAATTTTTTTTTGTTTTGTAACTTGAAATTTTTATTTGTCTTTTGGTTTTTTGTGCTATAATGTATATGTTGCCTTAATGATGATGATGATGCCTGCATGAATAACATGCAGTAATCATCTGTAATTGAGATACCATTTCTTTTATTTTTTATTTTATGAACTGTGTGCTGTGTTGTATCTGTGTGTAATTTGTTGGTGGTCTAATAAATAAATAAATAAAGATGCCTTACACATGCTGTTGGAACGACAATAAAATAAACAATATCATGTTTTATAATACCTCTAATTGCATTAATCTTTTAAATTTATCCTCCGTAACAAGAGTCCTTCCACGTTAATCCAGATTTAGTAGATTATTAGGTTAAACAAAAAGGTAGCAATCCAAGGAGATTTTTCTTAAATTAATTTATTTATTCATAAATCGAATTGTTGCGTAAGAGCATACTCTTGTAATCTTTATACATACGAGTAAATATCTGTTATCGATCTATAATTTGTTTATCTACCATTTGAAGGTTTAGATACTCCAAATTACAGTAACAGTCTGTGAATGTCCCATTGCTGGGTTAAGGCCTCCTCTCCCTCTTTGAGGAGAAGGTTTGGAGCTTATTCCACTACGCTGCTCCAATGCGGGTTGGTGGAATACACATGTGGCAGAATTTTAGTGAAATTAGACACATGTAGGTTTCCTCACGATGTTTTCCTTCACCGTTAAGCACGAGATGAATTATAATCACAAATTAAGCACATGGAAATTCAGCGGTGCTTGCCCGGATTCGAACCCACGATCATCGGTTAAGATGCACGCGTTCTTACCACTGGGTCATCTCGGCTCCAAACTATGGCAATTAACATCGGGAAATTGCAATTGTGGTCGAGTGTGTCTATGTGTATGTATGTATGAATTATTTACATCGCATATGGTGAGTATGACATGACACGTCGATAGTAAATCACATTGTTATCATTTTCATTTCAACAACTCCTAACATCGATTTTTTATCATTAAATAATTCTAGCAAAGAAGCTAGAAAATAAAAAATAATTAATATACCTATAGCTTGGGCAGGAAATATTTGCTAGCTCTTGCTTGAAACTTTAGCACGTACCCGACATGTAAGGGCAACTGATTAATAGTTCTAAGGACGTTTAATGTAAATTTGGACAGACCATATATTATCATACAAACACCAAGTTTTTTAAGAGCTTTTATTTCAAAGTATTTGACGTCATTACACATTATATTAAATAATATTACAATTTTATTTTTATAGTTTCTCTTATAAAAAGCAAAGATACTAAGCCGTACCTGTAAATGAAACACTAGCGAGCCATATTTGTCTTCTTTTTGGGAGTGACAAATTGAATAAACTTCTTGCGTTGCTTTGTAAGCAAAGTTTTTATTTCATTAGTTATAAGAGCTGAACTAAGCTATATAACGGTACGAGAGAGAGACGAGTTGGCCCAGTAGTTAGAATACGTAAATCATAATCAATGATCGCCGGTTCAAACCTGTGAACGGGTGTGTCACCTACTACATGGTTGTCAACACCGCCGATAGACATTGGTAAGAAAGAAATATTAACCATGCCTTATATCACCGTGTGGTTGCGTCGCTTTCAGTCTTCTATCGGATACATTTCGGAGAATGTGCGCAGGAATTACATGATCTAATTCCTTCCACCTCCTTTTATTATCGGACGGCCAGGCAAACGCGACCAAAGTGCCATAGGTACACGGTGGAACTTCCCCGCCTACGTACGAAGCGCTTTGAATCCACATTTATTATTCGCACTGCGAAACTGTGGAATGCTTTGCCTGAGTCCATATTTCCTGATAGTTACAATGTAGGTGTGTTCAAATCCAGGGTAAACGGGTTCCTTCTGGGCAGGCGCGCTCCATCCTAGACCGTGACTATCCTTAAGATCAGGCAAGTCAACAGTCAAGCGCTTGCCTATTAACTATAAAAAAAAATTACCGCCACCAACTATGAGAACTATGTTATATCCCCCCTATCACCTGTAGCTACATTACAGCACCGTGAACAAATAAGCTTCAAACTTTCTCCACAGAAAGAGAGGAGTCTAATGGGATTTTAATACTACTGGTGATAGGGCTTTGTGCAAGTTCATCGGGGTAGGTACCACCCTACCGCAAAACAGTATTTGGTATAGTTGTATTCCGGTTTGAAGGCTAAGTGAGCCAGTGTAATTACAGGCACAAAGTACATAAACTCTTAGTTCCCAAGGTTGGTGGCGCATTGGCGATGTAAGCGATGGTTAACATTTCTTACAATGCCAATATCTATGGGCGTTGGTGACCACTTACTAACAGGTGGCCCATATCTCGTCCACCTATCTATGAAAAAAATAAAATAAACAGCATAAGCATTACTTTACGAATATTAGGTAATATAGTGTCGCCAAAGAAACGAAATTTAAAGATCACTTGTTCTATTAATTCAATTTATTTAAATTCTTTAGTCAAGTTGTTAAAATATATTATATATTTAAATCATATCGTTGCATAAAAATAGATTGTCGTTGTAAGCAAATTTATTTTTTGTATGCATTTTATTATGATTGCAACTAACTTGGAAGGTGGCAAAATTGCATATTAAAGAAATTTATTATACTTTTATGTATCTAGATAAAAAGATTTGCAATATTAATGGCGAATACAAACACAGTGTTAGGAGAAATACTTTTTCATTTAACCCGACCTGTCAGGGCCTTTGTCAGAAAAGCGAGAAGCGTGGAGCCCCCGATAGTATCACATACAATGCGCGTTCCGCCACCGCGCTGTCACCTTATCTGATTGGACACGAAAAAATACAACAAAACGTAATAAACGAGCAACTTTTACATAAAACAACGGTTAACATGGACATCGCTGAAGTTAAATAGATAAGCAAAACGATAAAGCTTATAAGAATAATATTTTTTATTAAAATTAATATTGTTTATATAAACGTTCAATAACACAATTTAGAATTAACAGTGTCTCCACTCCAAAAAACAATTATAAAACAAGGTCCCTCGTCGCGTCTGTTTTTCTGTCTGAACGCAATAATCTCCACTAGTGGTAGGTACCACCCACTCATCAGACATTCTGCCGCAAAACAGCAGTACTTGGTATTGTTGTGTTCCGGTTTGAAGGGTGAGTTAGCCAGTGTAATTACAGGCACAATGGATATATGATCGTAGTTCCCAAGGTTGGTGGCGCATTGGCGATTTAAGCGATGGGCAACATTTCTTACAATGCCAATGTCTAAGGGCGTTGGTGACCACTTACCATCAGGTGGCCCATATGGGCAAGCATATTGCTTGTCCTTATTTTTCTATAAAAAAAAAAAAAACTACCGAGCACATTTTCAAACGATCTTTCACCATGGAACGGTTTTTCATCATGACAATAAATATTGAAGATGAGCCCGTGAGAAGCTGGGACGGGTGGTTCTTTAAGGGCTTGGAGCTTATAAAAATTTGATGTATGAGTTTTTCATTATCATACCATGCCATGCGTAAGCATATTGTTGAGTGCTACATATTAATATATTATAAAAACCTCACACTTTTAAGACACTAAACATTATTACATAATTAATTGGAAAAATATCAACTAAAGAATATATAATGAGAGGAATATATGTTGAATTTAAATACAAAAATCACCTTCGCGATTTGGAAAGTGTAAAATTAAACAGTTTATCTGGAAATTTTTATAATATTTTATTAAAACAAATAAAATAAATAGAACGGTATGTACGAATCAAATTATCGCGTTCAGAATTTTTTCGCCTGAAAGTCAGAAATGATTGGATAGAAATTCATAGTGAAAAGATATGATACTCGGCTAATGGAGGACCTTAATTAGATTTGTCAAAGCTTCATGAATAGCTCCCTTTATTATCTCTCGTTAAGTTTATGCATAATTGATTTGAAGGTACGCCGAGCCGGAGTGATAAATATTTCAAAGAATTTTATATCATATCTTCTGGATCTTACGCTCCAAATTGGATTCAGATTAACTAAATAACTGCTATTTTAAAACGAAAAGAATACGATTTTTTTTTTCTTCATTTACCTTTTTCATATTTTGCTTTTAATCCGATAAGAACCGGTGAAATAAAAAGTTGTTATATTATTATATTTTAATAATTTTATTTGAATTAATTTTAATATAAACGGAATAATAAAATTTTCGGGGTCTATTTGCTATAAGTTTCAAAAGGATTTATTTTAGGTATTTTTCATTATGTTACCGGGATTTGTCGTATATTATTATTACTTCATCATCTTTATTTCCGTCAGAAAAAAAAACGAATTAAGCTAATGTAAGCAATACATTAGCTTTGATAAAGAATTGGTTTACAACATATAATTTGATGGCTGGCAGCAATAAAAACGTTGTGTGTAAAAAATGTATGTTGTTTCGCGGAATCTTCATTTGACCTCATTTATCGGTAGATCCGTAGCAAATGTAATTGTAAGTTAGACATCTCACTTACCTTACTGCTCTAATCGAGAATATTATGAGATTATGATTACGGTAACGTCAGACTATACTTATAATAATTTTATGTATGTACCCTCACCTTACCAATAATATTGACGATTTTAATAGAAACTGTGACAAACATTGTACAAATACAAGAAGAACTTGTAAGATCAAGTTTTCAACTCCACAAAGTCAATACATCCTTGGAATATTCAGGTATGTTTAGTTCTATAATCAAATCTTCCCGATACGTTTTGATTCACTAATTAACTCAAGCTCTAAGCTGGTTGTAGCTTACAATTAAAGTTATATAATAATAATCATTAGTATTATATAATATCAATTAAATTCAGAGGATTGACTCTTAATAATATTAAGAAGAAAAGGATTGCATTAATAATAAATAATAGTTTATCGTTAACAAAACACTACATAATACTAAAAACTGTAAAATAAAAAAATCTAATTACATAAAGCTTATGGTAAAAATAACAATAAAAATAATGTAATGTTTGTATGTAATTTGAAACGTGAATAAATATTCAACATTAATAAAAAAATAAAACTATTCATAATATAACCTCCATTATTTTTAGTGTCCAAGCTATTATGATACTATATACAAACAATATAAATATTATTTGTATTGTTTATAGGGATATTTTGATGTTTCCATAATTAAAATATAATAAAACTTTGACGCGAGTAGAGTCGGCACTGAAAGCTTGTAAAAAAATATTTTTTTTTATCGCGCTCCGTTGATTTTGATTGCGTCCGTTGTTAGCGAGCTGCACTCGAAAACTAAAATTTCGGACGCAAATTGAATGGTCAGACAGTTTCCTGAAGTTGGGGAAAAAATTGTCCCTTAATTTAAATGAAAAAAATCATAATAATGAAGTGTAAGAGGAGTCCGTTTTTTATTATAATTATTCACATTAAGCTCTCTCGTTATTATATCTTGGTTCGGCGAATTTATTCAACGCTCAGTATAAAACGAGTAACGGCCTGTAAATATTTCAATATCGGAGCGAGTCTGAGGCTATATTATGAGATTTTTATTAAGATTTTGAATTTAGAATTGTATCGTATTTTCATCGTCAAGATGAAATTTTAACATATTTGTATCCAACACATATCGGAACAGGGTGTTGGAAAATATGACAAGTCTGCGCAGCGGTGGTTCATTTACGGGCTGTCACTAAATAGTAAATGATAGCATATTTAGAAATATATTATACCCCCAAGGCGCACCAGCAGATGTTTCATATAAAACCGCATACACCAGCGATAAAACCTTTATTTTTTTTATTTTAAAGATCAGGAAGGCGGACGAGCGTATGGGCCACCTGATGGTAATTGGTTACCAAACGCTCTTAGACATTGGCTCTGCAAGAAATGTTACCCATCGCTTACATCGCCAATGCGCCACCAACCTTGGGAACTAAGTTGTTATGTCCCTTGTGCCTGTAATTACATTGGCTCACTCACCCTTCAAACCAGAACACAACAATATCAAGTACTGCTATTTCGCGGTAGAATATCTGATGAGTGGGTGGTACCTACCCAGACGAGCTTACGAGCTCATTTATATTATACCCCAATGAATAAATTTAATCCCCAGCTAGTAAAGATTTACGAAACTTAACCTAACCTAAAAATCTAAACTACCTAAATCTGAAATACGAAACTCCGAGCTCCAAGTAGTTCATTGACATTCAGAAATTACATCGCAGTCTCTTTGTTCACACCGACACTCACTACAGTCGCTACAGGATTGACTCATTACCACTAATAACATGTTAGAATATTCAATTTCTACGGCCTGATTTATTAATACCTAAGATATCTTTCCCTAACAAAAATACAATCTCAAGTTGCAACTCAGACTTAGAATATTGATTCCTTTAATATTGATACTAATAAAATGAGAAGATGTTTTTATTCGTAATGTACATAAAATTTATAGCAGAAGGTGCAGCGCGCTTCGGAAGAGGTTTTAGTACAAAAACCATCCGCTTTCAATTTTGACTCTCGACGTGCAAAGTGAATTTCATGTTAAAAAAAGCCCGTCGTGGTATGTACCATCTCCTCATCACATACGACCCAGCAACACTTAGTATTGACGTACTCCGGTTTGAATGTTGAGTGAACTAGTGTAACTACAGGCTAGAAGGGAATCCTATTGAACCATGCATGTGTCTAATTTTACTTAAATTCTGCCACATGTGTATTCCACCATCGCTGATGTATAAGCCTTCTCCTCAAAAAGAGGAGAGGAGGCCTTTAGCCCAGCAGTGGGACATTCACAGGCTGTTACGGGACGGTTACGGTATTCCACCAACCTGTATTGGAACAGCGTAGTGGAATAGGCTCCAAACATTTTACTCAAAAAGGAGATATTTTTCAATTTATTGAAGTACAAGAAAGTTACGTAAATCGGATCTCAGTTGATGCATGTTGTTATAAAACCAACTTATGACTTAAGACCAACTTTACTCAAAATTTATATCAGACTACATAAAAGCAATAACTGCTTGGCGATAACGCGTCAGCAAACGCGTAATACGTGACAAACGTAACACAATATGTGTATATTGTCAGTAGATAAGTCTTTTTCGTTCCACTGCGTCGTGTAATAAAATCAACTTAAACGTTCACTACGCCGTATTATCTCTACCCAGTAATTTGGAGTTATATCAACGCACCGCGTCACAAAATTCCTTCTACATTTCTCATATCCAACTTTAATTTTCAAGTCGTAAAACCTGGATTAAAATTAAAGCGTCACCTAAAGAACTTCTCGCATTTGTCAAAGCGAGAAGAAGTTGTCAGAGACTGAACTTGTAATTTTTTTTATCTGTTCACATTTTGAATAATTAGTGCTGGCTGGTACTGGGCTTTTAATCCTGTCATAAAATTAGTTTTTATTATATATATTTGTACGTATAAATGTAACAAGGTATTAGGATGGTAGGGTTAGAACCCGTCTTATTGAAGACCAATTATTCTGTCAGCGTGTAAAAGCTAGCATGTTAAAAGCATTACTATTTGGCTGGGTAATGGTGTTTAAAATCGTAAGTGTAAAGGGAGCACATCATGTGGATGGCGACTCATTGACAGTATCAATGTCTACAATGAATGAGGGCAACTATTTACTATCAGGTGATTGTTTGCACGCTCCACTAAAATAATTTAAGTATAAGATATTACGATGCGGCTTTATTGCATCGTGTTGCATGCCAGGTTATCTTATTCCTTGATTATCCAATAAACTGTAACACAAAATTTTCTTTGAACCATGAATACACTATTATAATTATATTATTTTATTGTAGTAAGGATTTCGTGAGGAAAAATATATTTTATCTAGGCACGATATATATGTACATGGTTTATAAAAATCCTCCGAGTGCGAGTCACACTCACGCATCAGGGTTCGATGACACCATTGGGCGTAGATTTTTATTATTTTTATAATAAATTACAGTTTTAAACAAACAACCCTTTATCAGATAGACAGAAAAATGTGTAGGCGTAGCAAATTGTGACATTTGAGTTCAAAATCATCAAAAATGCAATGACCGTATTTGTAAATTAAAGTTTTGAAAAATGATTTGTTACTCGAGGGACATATTATACAACGGTAGCATGCGAGAACGATCCCGTGGCGCTCCTCGTTAAGACGGAAAGGGTACCGCTGGTTTTTAATGGGTATTACGATGTTCGAGGCGCACTCGGCGCCTTGGACATCGGCGAGCCCCACAAACCCCCCCCTGCCCCTGTGGGGGAAACGCTTTTTCCAGCGTTAAAAAAGGGGCATATTATATAAAGATAACTTTTTAAAAAATGTATTTGTTTTTATAAATTGTAATTTTTATAAAGATAATAATATAATGTTTCTCCTTAAGTGCCAGAAGATAGTTGACATTAAAAGTTCGTAACAAGACCAAAGTTTGATCAAAAATCACGTTTCAAAAGCGAAGAGATTGATGAATCGATTTTAATCTCTGAGTAAAACTTTGCAGGTGTCTTCAAAGCTTACGTTAAATAAACTTGCTATTGAATATACATGAACTAAAATAACATGTGAATTTTGATATATTCTTTGATTTCTTCTGTCAAGAATTTATCTACAGTAAGCAGAATAATTAATTATGTGTTTGTATTATTTCCGCTGGTTTTTTTTCTTTTCCAGTCAGTGTTGACATTTACTTTATCGTCCTGCTCGGATACCTAGTCAGAATGCGTAACTACTTAGTTTCTTGCCAGTTCTTTCCGGTAGAATCAACAGTCCAAAGAACGTAATATGACGATTCAAAAGCGCATATAAGAATAAAGAATCATTTGATTTGATTCGATTAATCTAGTTGCGTGATGAAAATTTAATTAATTTTTCGGTTCACCGGGTAATATTAATTTGATAAGGATTTATATATTGGCTTTTTCCATTTGCACCAATGTCGATGGAGTCGCATTTCATTTCTTATCGGTGTATTTGTATAGTACAATTATATCGTCTATGAGATAGACGTAAAAGACATTCGCTTTGTTAAGGTTTGTAATTGGGATTATTTCATAAACTATCTGCATATGCAACCTACAATGTGACATGATGATTTATCCATTATACATGGAATCTCACGCAGGGTTTTCACGAGGTTTTCTTTCACCGCAGTGCACAAGATGATTTTCAAACACAAATTAAGCACATGAAAATTAAGTGCTTGCCCGGGTTTTGAACAGCAATTAAGAATCACGTGTTCTAACCGCTGGGCCATCTTGGTCTATTTTTGAATCAGTATTACGTTTAAGGATTAGTTAATATTTCGTGTATATTTAGTGGGTATCAACTACCATTCGGTTTAATTATTCGTCTGCTTTCTAATTGGAATTAAGTTGCACAAATTTTACACTTAATGTATAATATTTATATTTTAAAAGAAAGACAGCGCAGGGCTTATCTTCCTTATAAAAACTTTGATAAGCCCGAAGTACAAGAAAAATGTAGCCCTTGTACATAATTTGAACAAACAACTTTACAAGTTAAATTTTCCCTAAATTGGATTATCGTTTTTTTTTTGTCCCAAATGTGTATCGCTTATTTTGTTTCCGAAGTAAAATATTATAATGAAAACAGAAGTTGAAATTGTCCGATTTATAAATGAAATGGAATCATCGAGAATTCTTCAAAGGATTTTAACGATTTCTTGGAGACATTGTTGTTATCGACGTCATTCGCTTAGAGTTTCTTTTTGCTAATGTATTCTCTTTATTGTTTTTGTATCCTTTGTTAAGCAAATTTTATTCATTTAAATTTTTTGATCGACCTTTAATTGAATATTCTCTCTTTAAACTTTTATAGAAGAGCATATCTACCCTAACTTTAATTTTGAGTTACAACATTAAAAAAGCATTCATTTTGCTTACATAAAATAGAGTTGTCTACGAATTGTCTAATTCAATATACAGCCATAACAAATATTTGTAAGTTCTTAATTCATATGTATGTATGTAGTATATATGAATGACTATTTACTGACGATTAATAACGCTTAGTTAATTATTATAGGTACTTGATGACAAATATGTTTTTGCTGCGATCAATATATCGACAAAGGGATAATCGACAAAGTGTAACCGATGTAGCCATCGTGTTTTATTCATCATCAGAGTAACTTCAGTCCATCAGAGATATTGTATTGGTCCAGTGCTAGCATTCGTATAGTTAGTGACGTCATGCTGGACTAAAAATAAATTTATAAAAATAAAAAACACACGATAGTCACTCTTATGTTATATTGAAATAGAACTCCATAAATATTTTATAACTGAAACCATTTTTTTTTATTGAACAGAGTTATCGATGGCGACTATCTTTGTTATATAGCTAGCTAAATATTTTTGAATTAAATCTGAAATAACACTGAATATAACGCAAATAGAAGAACCTTTATCGTTTACAGCGACCTCTGCCAGACGACCTCTAAGATAAGATAAGAGAAGGACCAAACTGTAAATAGTGCGCACTTATAATTGTTAAAAGATTAAACTTATTATATAAATTACTTGGTATTGTTGTGTTCCGGTTTAAAGGGTAAGTGAGCCAGTGTAACATGCACAAGGGACATAACATCTTAGTTCCCAAAGTTGGTGGCGCATTGGCGATGTAAGCGATGGTTAACATTTCTTACATTGCCAATGTCTATGGGCGTTGGTGATTACTTACCATCAGGTGGCCCTTTTTTAGACCGCTTACCTATTCTATATAAAAAAAAAGAAATTAGAAAATTGAAATATTATTTAAATTGTACAACAATTTTTCGTTTCTGATACGCACCGCCAAGGTCTGGAATACCCTCTCGACCTCCGTTTTCCCCACCACCTACAATGTGGGTACCTTCAAGTCTAGAGTGAATAGGCACCTTCTAGGCAAGCGCGCTCCATCTTAGACTATATCTCACTTTCCATCAGGTGTGATAACAGTCAAACGCTAGCCTATACATGTAAAAAAAAAGCAATTATGAATACGTATGGAGACTTAGTTTTTTTTTCTTACAGGTCAAAGGCGGCGGGGTAATGCCACCAAATTAACTATGTGATCAAGTAAATTAAATCGCAACGATGTGTTCCTGGTTGGTGTCCGCCCTCACCATACTCTTCGCCATGGGTGAGTATTGATGAAACTTATACTAACAATAATTATTTACATACTATAATTACTGCCTGTTGTTGCCTTACCACTAGTTATAATTTTTTTTTATTAATTATCTTGGCTAAATAGTTCATAATATTTTTTTCGTACAATATTTCTATTAATTAGATTAATATTACACCTACCAAGAACGATGACGAATGTGGTGAATGTATAACTGATATTCCTTCTTTGTCGGAGTGAACCTTTCTATCCTCTAAGCTCATTCTCGGTATGACGAGAATATTTTGTGTTCAAAATATAAGTTTCATTATCAATAGTAATTTAACAATTTATTTATATTATATAATGTAAAAATGATTTATATTCTTTTGGATAGAGAAATTATGTGGTGGTGAAAAAACAACATTCGTTGGTAGCAACATCACATATAATTGAAAAGGAAGGTACTGGGGTCGTAAACAATAGTAACGTGAGCTAAAACTAGTAAAATAAACAGCAAAATCAAGAGCGTTGCGAAGCCCGACAGTTCCTTTAAGGGCGCTTTTCTTTACCAGACGACCTTTGTTCTTCCGCAAATAAATACCTTTTGAGATTGTAAGCGTTTTTATTTTTATTTTCGATGTTAATCTACAATATTCATCTATTTAACTCCATCATACATGGACGGATATAATATTTTCAGAAGATATATAGCTATGTTAAATTAACATATGTATGTGCTAAAAATAATATGACAATTGCACCGCCCTTCAAGAAGAATAAGGTAGAATTATTTTGAAGCTTATTCTATTCGGTATTTCTAAAAGCTAAATCTACACCTGGTATTTATCTTACAATTTAATCTTTTTCACATAAATAACATTAATATATAAGCTAAAAACAAGCCATTTACTCATCAATTGGAGTTCATCAAAACGGATAATCTTTTCCTGTTGCCTAATCTTATTAAAAGAAATACATCATACTGAGAACACTGAAGATTTCCTAAGCTCACAGAACTTTCCAGATGTGTCTCTAAGCCTATGTTCATGTATAAGCCGAGTATATGACATGTCGACACAGTGTAAGCGCCTTAACCTTTTTAAATATCGTAATACTTCATAAGTAACCACGCGAACGTAGCGAGAAGCCCTTTGCATGATTTAACATAAGATTAGGTGGAGTATATGATTTTTTTTTTGGTATTTGTTTATTTACATCTCAACATCAACATCGAACTGACGTATCACTCTATAAATATATGATATACACTTATGAAGTAAAGTAACTTTAGCCAGTAAATGACCGAATGATTGGTAATCGCTGTTATCCTCTCGAGGAGAAATTTCAGAGCTTATTCCAAAACGCTGCTTCAATGCAGCTTGGCGGATACGCATGTGGAGAAATATTTTATGCATACAAATTTATACACGACATTCACCTTCGACGAGCATGAGATTAATTAAAAATACAAATTAATCACGTGAAACCTCGGTGGTGCTTAATATTAAACAACAGTTACGGTCGATTTGCTTTGCCAATGGACCATTGAGGCTTACTAACTTCGGTATGTTAAAGATAAATATATATTTATTAAATTGATTAGTATCTTAACGTCATAGTAACTTCTCAAAGATATCTGAGGACTTACGCCCTTATTTAAAAACGCTACTTTGAGACTGTTTAGTTAAACACTGTTTCGCCCTTTCTGCCATTAGTGATGTGACATTTAAAAGAAGAACAGCATTGTGATTTTAAATGTTGCTTCTCAATACAAATTATGTAATGTTATGTACCGGATAAATGCAGGATGGATGAAATGGCGACAGGTCTCTGGGACCATTTATGACCGACGAATGCCCTTGAAGTTAAAAGGGAAGATTTATAAGAAAGGAGGAAGAAGAAGATTTTGTGAGAAAATGTGATACTATGAGTATACATTGGTACAAGGAACAAACACTCCTTAAACAAAACTTAATTACTCCCGTTACTCGACTGCATAGAGTAAGTAAGTCTTTTGTGGGGCAATGTATACGGTTCTACAACAGGATCCCAGAAAGCGTTCAAAATGCCTTAGTTGCTAAATTAAAAAAAATGTAAAGGAACGCTTGTGTGCTAAAGGTTTATTATACAATTAATGAATTTATGGATGACAGCACACCTTGGGAATGAGACGATCACCGCATGGTTATTTCTCTCTCTTTTTTTATTTTTGTAAATGAAACATGATACATGTAAAAAAAAAAACCTGCTGAGTTTCTTTCACCAGTTCTTCTCAGGGCTGGGTGTTTCTTTTCCGAACTAGTGGTAATTTCTGGTCTGACTATCAATTAGCAAGTGTAATTAATGCTTGATTGATTTTCATTGTTTAGTTAATCACCTGCTAAACAACGTTTATAAGTAAGGTCGTTATATACGTTTATAAGTATATAAATTAATTATTGTATTTGGGGTCAATATTACTAATATAGATACAGACTGTACAAGTCGTGACCACGTGGAGTGGTAACGGATATGATTCGACCTACTGCTTCGCTTCTACTTGGCGCTTCCATATTGTTCAACCATAATAATCAGAACAATCGGATTATTGAGTAAAGATAAAGCAAATCATTTCAATATTTTTCGGAACTTTTTTGTAATTCGCTACCACCGCCCATACCTATTGTTCAGATATATAATAATAATTATATCCTGGGACATTATCCACACACGGCCACCTGATCCCAAACTAAGCAGAGCTTGTACTATGGATATCAGACAACTGATTTACTACATATACTACTTTTCTTTTGTAAATACATACTTATATAGATAACACCCAGACTCAGGACAAACAGGCATGTTCACGCACATAACGTTTGTCCTGGGTGGGAATCGAACCCACAACCTTGGACGTGATAGGCAAATATCTACCAACTACGCCAACCGGCCCGTCATATTAACTATTCCTTCACCAAAGCACCATCTACCTTGGGAGTTAAGATGTTATGTCTATTGTAACTGTAGTAACAATGATTTTTAAAATGATGTGAAATTATATATAGCATATATGAAATGTTGCCATTTCATCCAACGTTCAGATTGTAAATAAGCTCTTGTAGGTAATCTTGTAAATAAATTCTAATGTTATGTTATTTTTTCTATATGAATCGAATACGTTTTGCGAGAATACGGTGAAAAAAAATGAAGAAAAAAAAAAACTTATTTATTACTTTTTATATTTTTTAATAAATTATCCTCGTAATACTTATTTTATTTCTTATTATGACTTATTACTACACCCCTTAGTCAGGGCTGAACCGTTAAAATTCACATTGAAAGGCGGCTCGTATACCGGCAGCGGCTATTTCAAATTGTGTTTGATGATTTGTGTGTTATTTTCGCCATTGAAAAATGTAAGTACGACAACGAATCTGTTAATTGTTTGTATTTTTTTTTCTTCAATTGTGTTCTCATGTAAGTGATGTAATTGTCTTTATGGGAATAAATAATCTTTAAACCTAAACCTATACCGTTATTGAAGTATGGAGCCCTTATAATATTAGTACGACGCTGTAAGAAGTCAATATAGTATTATCGAATAAGTAGGTACATAAATATGTATGAGAACATTGGAATTTATCCTGATACCATTTTGCGTTCATGAGTTCCTGGTACTATCATTGATATTAATTCAGTATTATTAAACGTACTTTTAATTTTAGCTTCAAAGATATTTTTTTTATTTTTCAGAAGTTATTTTGCAAATAAAACGTATGTAATCGTATTAAAAGTGTAGTTTTCATAAATAAAACAGATTTGTATGTTGTATGAATATGGACTTTATTTTATAGGTAATAGGGCTTACTCTCAACACTTTGGCTGCCATAAAAACGAGTAGTATGTTTAACACAAGCGCCATATAGGCGCGGCGGGTGACTCCAATTTACATTTTAATTGGCGCCAGGACAGATGAAAAACCTGAAGAGAAAAAATGTTTGTATAAATAAATTTATATAAACAACTGCAATTTGGAGTCACTACAATTGGTTGGTAAATATTACTGAATTGCATTATATCGTACAACTGTGTGTTTTAATTAACTTACGCGTTAATGATTTTAGTATGGTTCTCGAGCATTTGAAATTATATAACGCAAGTTGCGTTTGCTGCCAAAGACAGTTTTTCTTTTAAATATACTATTTTATTTTTTAAATACTAATCTTGTAAAACCAGATTGCCTACCTTTTAAATGGTCGCCGTGGCGGCAATCACATGTAAAGAGAAAAAAATATTTTGCTTAAACATATTATAGCTTTCAGACATTTCACATGACCATGTTCTCTGGCAAACTGAGCAGGATATACTAAAGTGCACTAGCATGTATGGAAACACAGGTACTTTCTATTAGCTCAAGCTTATAATCCGATACGACCGGAACGATTTCAGGCGCAAGCTCAACGGCTTTACGTGCAAATGCACGAAAGTGTAAACATTGCCAGCTTACAGACAACCGGTTTCTACAGAACATTTCTCAACAGAATACACATAAATAGCTCTTTATTAGTCCACTTCAAGTTTTGATTCCAGGTTATGTGGCATTATGAGATCTACACCCGTACGTAGTTGACGTTGACGTATTTATATGCTTCCTCGTTTCTGATACGCACCGCCAAGGTCTGGAATACCCTCCCGACCTCCGTTTTCCCCACCACCTACAATATGGGTACCTTCAAGTCCAGAGTGAATAAGCAGCTTCTAGGCAAGCACGCTCCTTCTTAGACTGTATCTCACTTTCCATCAAGTGTGATAACAGTCAAGCGCTAGCCTGTACATTTAAAAAAAAAAAAGCCAACTCGAGAAATGAGCAATAATAAAACATTCAAAAGCGTAACACCGTAAGTCGCTTGCAATTACACGAGTGCGATACGAAGCGCATTCATAGACAAGCAGTGTAACTCGTTTTCTATCGTCATTTCTCCACACAAAACATTACAGCTAATTTTAGAAGTACAAACATCAAAGTACTGTAACGATATTTACTCGTACAAGTTACACAGCCCCTCATGAAATGTGTAATATTACGTTAATTTAAAAACAATTAGGTACTAAGCGAGAGGAATACAATTAAACACGGAATGTATTGTGTTGTATTGTGTTGCAGAATAAAGCATTCTATAAACAATGAAATATGGCTTCATAAATACAAGGCTTCATAAATAAGGTTGGACGTTTCGAAGCGCTCATGACTTTGTTGTTCCCATTTTGTTTTTCGTTCTCACCATTATGAGGTTTAATAAACAATGTTTGCGGACGACATTTTAGGTGATACTTTGAATGGAATTAATTAAATACTTATTCTGTAGTCTTTTCTTGTTCAAATTTATTTTTATATATGGTGAAAGCATTACCTTGCATCGTGAATACTCGTATTAATGTTATAAAAGGGTATCAATATAAAAGGCTTTTCTGATATGACTATCAATAAGCAAGTGTAATACTTTAATATTAAGTAAAACATTTTGATTTTGATTTTTTGATTTGTATAATAAATTGTTTCTTTCGGATACACGCGAATACTACTAATCCGATAGGAATGGACTATTCATACTTTGAAAAATGATAATATATAAACAAAACGTACTAGGTACTTATTAATATATGATATATAGATTATTTTTAAAAAGAGCCTTCTTTAATAAAGTTTGTAAATAGGACCGTATTAAATGATTTAAGTGACGTCCGATTTCGGACGACATCTCATCGCCAGACAACAACGCCAACGACATCTTGATCACAACAATAGTGGTTGTTTTTTTTAATTTTGACATATTGTACTGACGACGCTACGCTGTTATGGTTCGAAATAACTAGAGACGTCACCCAAAGCGTTTGAACGCCGCCTAAGACGTCGATATCAGCGTTTTAAAGATACCACAGTACCTTTTCCTAGTAAGCATCGTGACGCGGCGTACGGTGGTTAGGATAAAATAAAACACAATAATTATATTAATTTAACTAAAACAATATATGTGTAAACACTAAAACTCACCGGGTTTGGTAGCTAATAAAAAATATGATATAATTTAGTTTTTGTATTTATAAGAAAATTCATAATATAAAAATGAATTACATTATGTACTGTAAAAGTCGTATTCTTAATAAATATTCATGTCAAAGTATTTGTTATTCAAATTAAAGTTAAGAAAAGTTTCGTAACATAATATTTCTTGTAAATATTTTATTAAATCATTGCTTTTTTCATAGATTTGCTCTTTGTATAAGAATGAACATTATATAAATAACTTCGAAGATTGATAGCTACGATTTCACAAAGTTTGTCAATTTGATATTAGGTCGTGAAAGCCAAGAATTGAACCATGATATTTATCATGTCTTGAATATTTTTGGTATGACGCCAAAATTGGAGATTTGGCAACACAAGAATATTCGAAAGCATTAAGAAGTCCACTATCAAGATCGATTCACATCATATCAACTACTACTGTTTCTACTTTTATGACTCGATTGCAGGCATTGCATATGAGTTATTCTTTTGTAGGGCAATGTATATGGTATTACAACAGGATTCTGGAAAACTTTCAAAATGCCTATTACTAAATGAAATAAAAAAGTGGATTCAAATTGTTATTTTACAATCAGTGGGTTAATGGCACGCCAAGGGATGAAGGGATCGTCTCCTGTAAAGGACCACAAAATCTGACAAAAAAACCCATTCCTTTCCTTTCGCTGGTTCTTCTCAGGCCTGAACTGAGTATTTTTTTTTATAGAATAGGAAGGCGAACGAGCATATGGGCCACCCGATGGTCACCAAACGCCCTTAGACATCGGCACTGTAAGAAATGTTAACCATCGCTTACATTGCCAATGCGCATCTAACCTTGGGTCCTAAGATTTTATGTGTGCCTGTAATTACACTGGCTCATTCACCCTTCAAATCGGAACACAACAATACCAAGTACTGCTGTTTTGCGGTAGAATATCTGATGAGTGGGTGGTAACTACCCAGACGAGCCCTACCACCAGTATTTTCTTTTCCGTCAACTTTCTTTACCTTTTTTTACCTTTCGCGCATGTTAAATTGAAATAACAATTAAAGTCATTCAATATTACATAACCATTTTTGAATTGTCAATTCACAAAATTACATTATATTATGTGAAACTACCATCGGATCGAATTGTAGGGTCTACCGAGAAGAACCGACCAAAAATCTCTTTTCTAGCAATGAAATAACATAGGTAGGTTAATATTTTACAAATTATTTTTTATAATCACATGATAACACAAACATATTATCATATTAATAGCTGCAGCGTCTTCGCTTTGCGCAACATTTCCCCCCGCCATAAGTATCACAGGAGCAAGGCGAGAGACCATCAAAGTGCAGAGAATGGGGGCATTAGCAGGAAGAATTGGAGGCCCACAGAGACGAGCCGTCTCAGTCTGGGGTCACGGTTATAAGGGCGAGCGATCCCATGACGCCCCCTAAGAGACGATAGGGTACTGGTTTTTCCGGCACACTCTCCTCCCTCACGAATCCCAATTACCCCCCAATTCATGTAGGTTAACGGGTTTTCCCAGCTAGATAAAAAAGGTGCAAATAGGTTGATACTTTGTATCAATTTATCTTTTACTGTTATTATAAAATAACAGTAAAATGCCTTAATAACCGCAAACGGAGTTTTCATTAACCGATGTACTAAAAGATACAAAGTTGCTCGGCATCTTGTTTATATGCTAATGCCTCGTGCGTATAAATTTATCGAATGTTATTCGATTTTATGTCATAATGTTATGTCGTAAGGAATATAATCCTGTGGCATACATGACTTTTTAGAAGCTCAACGCGATTACATCTAATTCTCTTTCTTTTCGAATTTAATTTAAAGGTGGCAGTAATGTAAGTTTAAGCTGAGTGGTTGGTTGCAACAAGGAGTTTTTCATCGCATTTAACGATATTTTAAATATTTCATAGTACAATTATTGAAGTGAATACTTCTTTAGGCGCGTTACGCTGGTTCATCGTTGGGGACAGACTCAAAATACTAACAGTATATATAAATAATATAAGTATATTTTAACTATTATTTATTTAAATTAAGCTGTATTAATAATACCTTGTACCGAGTTTGCGAATTACTGTGTATTTTATATGTGATAGAGTTATTACTTGGAGTGCCAATAGATGTGGAATGTGAAATTGGACAAATATATTTAACAGTTTCAAGTTTTCACTTCTATCGACTGTCTTTTTTTAATTTACGAATATGTTCTCTTAAAAATCAATAAAAATACAGATAAATCGGCTTGGAGACATTTTTGCGTTTGTAGTAGTGACTATACACAGGAGTACAAATAGTGACTAAAACCGAAATAAACCAGTTTGCGCAAGCTAGCACGTTCCTCGAACTATCGCATAAGTACCGTTAGAAGAGTCATACCATTTTGCTTATTATATTCAGTTTGAAAATTTTCTTACTAATTATTTCATAATCAAATATAATTATGAAAATACACGCGACAAAAATAGTTACAATGAATGAAAAGTTATAATGATATAAGCTGAGAAAATACTTTGTGCAATTACAAAGGAATGGAGACATTTCTTTATTTACAAATATAAATAAATAAATATTACAGGTTGAACTTAAAGCGTTTACTTACTTAATTATTACAGTTTGTATGTATTCTGCTGCCGTTTTGTGAAATACAGCTGGTGATGAGTTAAACAAGTCAAGACCTGGATTCCAGGCCAGGATACCATTGAGCAAAGTCAACGCGCGTATTGAAGGTGACTTGCTCAGCAGAATTTGTCAGGAACGCACAACGATATTAGCTCTAACACTGAGGGATTGAAAAGAAGGGAAGAAATAGTTTAGCAAGACCATATGTCTTCGTATTTCAAAGGAATCGTATCAGGATTCCTCGTACAAATAAACTAGGATAAAGATAAGGATACCCTACGAAATAATTGTCTAAATGCTATTGAGTGAGCATCCACTACGAAATTACTGGAGTTGAAATAATTCATTATCTTAAATACTTTTAATATGTGTACTTAGTACCTACTTATAAAACTAATAAAATATAAAAAATATTTGTGTATTTATTTTTCTGTTGACGGTGCACTATAAACGAAAAAACGTCAACAAGCTAATTTGCTGTAATCATTTTAGTCTCTTTAACCAAAAATATTGCCGGCTTTCGTTTGGTGCATTAAAAACTTTTAAAAAGATACTGTCAGATTACTTAACATTCGTAACTTAGATACGGGAAAAATAAAAACCACCATACTACATTTTCTCAGTAATTCATTATGGAAAACATTTTCGTAATGTTAAAACATTTCTGTCCATTATTTTATATTTGTAATGGATCATCAGTTACATCTTTGACAACCCCTGAATGAAAACGGCATGTATTTTCTTTAATGTAAGTCTACTTGAAAGAAATATATTTAAATTTGGTTTAATCGTACAATACTATATTATAGAAAAGTACTTGAGCGACCGAGCTTCGCTCTATAATTATCGGATCTAATAATATTTTTTTTGTGAAATATATAACTATACATTTATCCTTCATAAATATACTTTTTGAAAATAATTTTATAGAAAAACCTTATCTTAATACAAAATTAGTGTTAAATCGTTAGAACCGTTTCCAAAATATATGAATTTACATATGTACTCGTACATATGTACAAAACTTGCTCATCAATATTAGCAGATATCTCTTAAGTAAATATATCTAAATGAGTTCCCACCTTGCTGAGTTATATATCTAAATTAGTGTTTATATTTTGTTTATATACTAAACGATATCATATTCCATTAGCCCAATTACTAACTAATGGTACAGCTCACGCAATAACTTACTCGCGCAGTTTTTTTTGCGCAGTTCAATTACAGCAAATATACGGACTTTGCCTTCGCCGGACAAATATGCTTTCGTATCACTAGAAAAATATGCAATTCGAAATAATGAAATCATTTTACAGTGCAACGATTTTTTGGCAAACATTTTTTATCCAATCAGTTAATTAAGATTTAATTTACTTAAAATAATACTTAGAGGCACGTAATTCGTTTTTTTTTCTCTTAACAGCCTGTTAATTTCCCACTGATGGGCTAAGGCCTCCTCTCTCGTTTCGAGGAGAAGGCTTGGAGCTTATTCCACCGCGCTGCTCCGATGCGGGTTGGTGGAATACGCATGTGGCAGAATTTCAGTGAAATTAGACACATGCACGTTTCCTCAAGATGTTTTCATTCTCCGTAAAGCACGAGATGAATTATAATCACAAATTAAGCGCATGAAAATTCAGTGATGCTTGCCCGGGTTTGAATCCCCAATCTTTAGTTAAGATTCACGCGTTCTTACCACTGGGCCATCTCGGCATTTGAAAATAGAATAGAAGATAATTTAAATATAACGTTACAACTGCTTGATGTGTAGATTTTACTAAGGAAAACCGACGAGACGAGATATCGATCTTAGTTCATGGTCGGTGTTGTGGTTTCATAATTTGTCTCCATTATTTTCTGACAGCTGCCTTTCTTGTGCACTCGTGTAAGTGAAGTCCAGAACAGCTCTCACTTGATCTATGGGTACTCAGCCACGTGTTTAAGAGACTACATTCTGCAAGAACATCGTGTAATATTATTATTAGGTTTCATAGTGTCAATTAAATGTTAAGGTTCGTGGGCCGATGATTCGCTCACCCGTTTACACTCAAAGCTCTATCTCAAAAAAATATTAAATAAAAATATACTATAGCCTATTTAAACTGGTAGTAAAAGTTAACATTGAGTTTTTGTTAGTTTCCCTGAAGAATTTACAATATGAACCGGCGGTAACTTAACATATTTTAATTGATTACTTCGAAATGACATACACATCATCATCACATCACATCAACAATAAAATAACAAGCTTTCATAGTGTGAAAAATTCAAATAAATCCAAAAGAAACAAAACTTACCTTTTTATACGAGTAAATAAGGTTATGTGTTAAACTTCTATTTGAAGGCGAAACAGGCCTACCCTTATTATGAGTATATTCAGAGCTTGTATTACAAATGATATTGCTATGAACATTGCACATGTCTAAAGCTAATTGTGAACGAGCATCGGTTCGGTGAGAAACGGCCATGTTTGACGACAGACATTATATGACATTGTCAGCTTGTTCAACACGAGGTACGTATGAATTCGACAAACGAATTTGATGTATATTTCAATCAATACAATCCCATTTACTTTTATATTAATACTCATATTTTCTCTAATACTGTCAATTTAAAACAAACGTATTAATTTTTTAACTTATTGTGTGAAGTTGTGGTGATTGTCCTAAAAAAAAATTTGAAAATTTAAATCAAAAATATAACCATTCGTATAAGGACCTCATTCTCTGAAGGTGCTAAGTTACTTCCATTGCTTAAAAAATATAAATAAAACAACACTGATTATAAATATAATCAGTTAATTCAAGACGAGCAAGCGAAATATATTTAAGGACATAAATTTAGTACTTAAAAGTATCAGTATTAGTAGACCTCGCCTTTATTTTAAACCTGAAAATATCCACTAGAATATTTTAATTAATATGAATAAATAGTACAAAACCAATTCATAATTTAAAAATAAATAGAACAGATAAATACAATTCATATATAAATTAAAGGTTTATTTCTTATTCTTTACAAATTCGATTAAAGTTGAATGCATCTGTAAATGAATAGTCAGGTTACAGTAGCGTTCATTCTGAAACAAAGACCACAAAACATCGACGCCAGGCGAAGAGAAGCCAGGGATGTCACATTTTTGAAAAAGCTTTTTATTTTGTAATTATAATTTTTTTTTAAAGGGGATTTTTGAATGTTTATTGATATATGTTATTATATATATGTTTATTGACTGTCTCGGGGCTTAAAAGATAAGGCGTAAGCCTGGGGCCCGTGGATGCCTGAGGTGGGGGATATACTTAAATATACAAACTTAACATAATATTTCTAATCATGTTGAAGAAAAGTAGAAATTAATAAATTAATTTATTGTTATTTAAATATTTACGATACCTAATTGGTTATTTTTTATTTTTCTATTTATAAAAAGATAATTATTGTTATTAACTTACAACCGGTAAAAAGATATCGAGTAACACATAACAAGCGACGATTCCCCTAGTTTTCTTCCCTTACTCCACCCTCGGGGTAATCGTGTCTAACAAAAGACGTTATTAATTGAAACATGATTCTCTATTGAGTTTTTATAAATAAATTGCATTAAGGAAATAAAAAAATATCTCTTTTTTATATTTTCGAAATAAATAAATATACAGGCATAAATTGTACAGGAAGTCCCATTACTATATTACGATTCAAAATAAAATTACTTATTTTAATTCAATTTACCCACCCACATACAAAAATAATGTGTTTGTATGTAATTTATACTTATTATTGTTGTTATATACAGGGTGACTGGTGAATTAGTATCAATACTTAAGGACGTGATATTTGACGACCATATATGACCAAAAAAAAAATACATATAACATATAAAATAAATATTAATAAACTTCTAAGTAAAGTTAACCAAAAGTTATGTAATTAATTACGCGTCATGTGGACACCCTAGCTGCGCTGACGACACAACACAGTTAGGTACATTTAGTTATCGCGCGGTACTTTACCTACGTCCAAACGCCGCCGCGTGTTAACAGGGTAGCAGGCTACCTTTGATAAACAAGCATGATCCAATCCCCCTTCATACTTTAAACCTGGCTTAGAACAGGCAAAAATACCAAAATATTTCACTCGTTTAAGCAACAAATTTGTTGACTAGGTAAATGATATGAACTTGGGACAAAAATTAACTATTTACCTATCTTGGTATTTCCGGCGTATTTAAAAATGGAATCATACTTATTTACAACGATTGTCAATCATTAACTACCTATTTACCTACATAACTACACTAACCTTAACAAATGTTCAAAGTGAGCTCCTGCTCGTGTGATACACAGTTCGGCACGTTTACGCATATTGTCTTTCACACGCTTTAACACAAATGGGTCACCTTACTACTCACAGTATTCTGCATTTGTGTATTGATAAGCCATACCTAATTACTAATGACGGGTCACACTCACACACGAAAGATTAGGTATACGCGTAAGATCGATCGCTAGTGGCGCGCGCGCGGGAAGATGGACGAACCTTACGGCGGCGCTCGCCCGACTGATTAGCCGCGGGGCAGGGGTTGCGGGTGGCAAACACCACGCCGCACGCGCCGCGGAAATATGTCCACACTTTGTTTATTTAAAGTAAAATTTTTGTAAATTTGGTCAAAAATTAAGTACCTATTTTTTTTACATAATTCGAATGAGAATCATGTACCGATTATGCTCCTAAAATATTAATACTAATTCACCAGTCACCCTGTATTGTAAATTATGTAATGTATAACGACTTGAAGTGGATCCACTCTCTACTGTGACTCTGGTAAGTTTCCACGACACTTTTTTGTGTAATATATATCTTCTTTTTCAATAATAAATTAATCTGTCTTTATATATGTATTTATATATTTAAAGAAAATCAGTTAAACTATTTTCCAATAGATCGTCGCCAACCCTACGCACAGCGTCATAATTCTTTTTAACTGTTCCTATTGAAACAATAGCAGCTTTGTATTTCGCGTTTTATATAATATTTATGTGTAAATATTTTTAAGCGCCTGAAATCCTCGATCTATATTTATGAATGCTTATATAATATTCATTATGTTAACAATACTGAAATTATTTTTACAATTTGAATAAATAAATATAAAACTTTAGCTAATTTATATTATAAAGGGCTTCTTAGTCAATCATAGCTTTTAAGATAGTCACTAACTTACCTGATGGTGGATGGCTTTTTGAAAGTCCGTCTATGTCCCGATCCCTTTTTTATTACAAAACAAAGGGTCGAAATGCGCTTTATATTTTTATTTATAACGCAAACGTATGAAATTGTAAATAAAGTTGAATATAATATTTTTTGCACGAATTTCTCGTGGGAAGTTTGAAATAATATCATAAACGAGTCAGCACTCCCGGGGACGGTACGCAATCTTGAATAACTTATGGAACTTGTAAAAACTTGTACTGCCCATTCGGACTTTAAGATACGACTCGTGGAATTACTTGGCACGACAAACGATATAATTTTGTGAATTATTGCACATTTAGATCGTCTATTAACGTTTACGGCTAATTACTTCGAAGTTTTGATTATTTGGAAATTTATGTAACAGATTATTAACAGTGAAAATAAATAATTTAACTGTTTCAAATGTCAGTTAAAATGTATGTAAAATAAATGGTCAAAATATCGATTTACATTTTTTGTTTTTTTTTTGGCTTTTTTTATAGAATAGGTAGGTGGACGAGCATATGGTACTGATGGTAAGCGATCACCAACGCCTATAGACATTGGCATTGTAAGAAATGTTAACCATCGCTTCCATCGCCAATGCGCTACCAACCTTGGAAACTAAGATGTTATGTCGCTTGTGCCTGTAATTACACTGGCTCACTTACCTTTCAAACCGGAACACAACAATATCAAGTACTGCTGTTTTGCGGTAGAATGTCTGATAAGTGGGTATTACCTCCCCAGACAAGCTTGCACAAAGCCCTACCACCAGGAAAATATAATATAGGCATAAGTGATCGACGCTAAATAGAAAATACTTACCTAAGTTAAAGCACAAAAGAGAAATCACATGAAGTTTATAATAAAAATTGTTTTCCACTTGGCCGTGCAGTTCCCAGCAGTTATTACAAGATCAGGTAAAAGTTTGTGATTGCGTCGCACGAGAAGTAGTTAAACAGCAGTTGAGAAAAAATACTTAGGATTTTCATCTGAAACCCCACAAACGATTCTCGTATTAAATGCAGGATATTATAGTTTATTGCTGAACGTTATTAAATTATACATTTTTTTTTCTATTGAGCGCAAAATATTCTGCCCATGTCAGGTATAAAATAGATGGATGACACATGATATGATTATTCGGTTTCAAATTTTGGATCGTTTAATGATGAGTGAAAACTATGTAGTATTCTACAGTAGATATATAGAACCTTAGACTTCAATATATTATCCTAAGTTATAAGAACTTTCCACTAGTGGTAGAGCTTTGTGCAAGCTCGTCTGGGTAGGTACCACCCACTCATCAGACATTCTGCCGCAAAACAGCAGTACTTGGTATTGTTGTGTTCCGGTTTGAAGGGTGAGTGAGCCAGTGTAATTACAGGCACAAGGGACATAAGTTCGTAGTTCCCAAGGTTGGTGGCGCATTGGCGATTTAAGGGATGGGTAACATTTCTTACAATGCCAATGTCTAAGGGCGTTGGTGACCACTTACCATCAGGTGGCCCATATGCTCGTCCACCTTCCTATTCTATAAAAAAAAAAGAAGAAATGATATTTTAAGTTATTATAAAATATTTTATGTTGTTTTAAATAAATTTCAGGACTGATCATTGAACTTGGCATTTGGATCCCACTTATTTTGTCGTTGAAGTCAATAACCAAGGCATATATCATAATATTAAACTTGGCTCTCATTTTATATTTATTTTTTTATCGGATTTCATGTTTACAGGTCGTTGGATCTCAGAGGGAAAATATTAATATATTGTAAATATTATCTTCTAAATAAAGATTATAAACATTCTTTGACAGTTAACATGCAAGATGTGGGTTAAAGAAAAGTTTTTTATACTAACCATTTTGTTATGACTCGCCCTTAGATGTCATATAAGATTTTATATCTTTTTTTTATATAGAATAGGAAAGCGGACGAGCATATGGGTCACCTGATGGTAAGTGGTCACCAAACGCCCTTAGACATTGGCACTGTAACAAATGTTAACCATCGCTTACATCGCCAATGCGCCACCAACCTTGGGACCTAAGATTTTATGTCCCTTTGTGCCTGTAATTACACTGGCTCACTCACCCTTCAAACTGGAACACAATAATACCAAGTACTGCTGTTTTGCGTAAGAAAATCTGATGAGTGGGTGGTACCTATCCAAACGAGCTTGCACAAAGCCCTACCATCAGTAAAACGATAATTAAATCGTTTAAACGATATTGATCGATATACATTGCAGTTACAATAATATTAACAATTAGGTTTAGCTAGTATATCACAAACATTGATGGCCTAAGTTGCTTAGTGAATAGTTAGAGAATCGCTAGACTAAGATTTCTTTGTCTACTGCGGGACCAGCTAATATATATGTATGAAAAGTCTTCCTCTTCCTGCCCTTATCCCACTACGTGGGGTTGGCACAACATATTTTTTCTTTCCACTTCTCTCTGTCACTCGTCATCTCACTTACACCTTTCATACACATATCCTTTCTTACGCAATCCATCCAAACTTTCTTCGGCCTCCCCCGTCCCCTATATCTATCAACATCTATACTCATTACTCTTTTGGTAACATGCGTTTCATCCCTCCTCATCATATGCCCATACCAAAATAATCTAATACTTACTATGAAAAGCAAGTGATTAATTTATAAATACATAGTTGGTACCAATTAAAATTCAATTAACTAATGATGATGTATTTTATTATGTTGAGTTTACTATACATATAAAACAAATAGTTGCGATTGGATAAAGCTTAAGCTTCAGTTAAATTATATTTAAATCGATCGATATACACGTACAGTCACATTTAATAAGAATAATAACTATTTAAATTAAATCTCCCTTTGTTTCAACCACTTTAGACAGAATTAATTAAACATTTTTTAGTTACCGCGTAGTTAAAAATATTTCAACAAAACATACGATTAATAATTAATAATGCCTCGTCTTGATAAATTAGTTTTTTTTTTGGTTAAGATTCAAGTTTTCTAATCACTGGGCCACCTCGGTTATATACAATTAATAATATTTAGTTAAAACAGAAATTATACTATTTCCTTAAAAAACATTTTAGATTGCTTCAACAGGATACACTGCGATTAATATTGAATTAGTACCGAAATAACACGGTTCAATATTGCAGTCCGTCCGAGATATTTCGCAGAGTATAATTCGTGTGCTAAGTTCTGTGGAAATCGGATTATTGAGATCTCGAGAGCGTTGTAGTGTTTGACATCTTGTTGTGAAATTTCAATAGCAAATATGCCAATATAGTGAAATAATATCGGTCTACCATTAAAACACTTTATCTCTTAATGTTTAGTGAAACTGCAACGGGATAAATTAAAAATTTTTAAGAAATAAGAATCGATTCGTCTATATAGAAGCGTCAACAGTGCAATGGTTTACAAGCCGGCTAGCGTTATAAACATAGTAGGTTTGAATCTGACTCCACAAGCTTTACGCTTAATATGGGTGGGGGGCTAAATAATAATAATTCCTTTAAACCTTTAACAGTGTCTAACTAAACATTGTTAATATACTTAAAAAAGAAGATATGCTTCCTATGTTACGCATGTGCTATGCAAATAGCATTTGATTAACACTTCATCCGCATATAACCCGAGGGCAAGTAATATAGAGATCTAAGAGGAATTAACTTAGGCTGAGCAAAATCATCTCTGTATCGCTTCCACTTTGCCATCACTTCCAAACCTATAAACTTGCTCGCTCACTCTGCTAACCAGATAAGGATCAACATCAACCCATTTGGCACAACCACCATATACGTTGTTGTTAAATGAGTCTGTAAGTCCAAAAAGTAATTACTGCACCCTGGGCGCGTCGGCCTACATATATATATTGTCATTCCTCCTGACGACAGGAATGACGACATAATTTTATCATATTAATTATCACAAATAAATTTTAAAATCTAAGTTCCGCTGTAAAGAACATTACATAATAATATCGCTTTAAAATAAAGCAATTGTAGTTGGTGTCATATATATCGATAGTTAATTTACAATCACACTCGTTATCTTAAGTAAATCGCTAATGAGTTGCCGCATTCAGAGCAGCCGGGAAATCAGTACGGCTGGCGAATGTTTGAAATGCAAATAGCACGTTATATCTGCTTGCATTAAAGCGGCTTTCGGTGTTAATTCGACAATCTGTGTTCATTTCTACTCGTACTATTACGATCTATCTGTACGGAAAGAGCTTCGGTTATTGGGTTCGTACATAAATTAAAGGCTTTGTGGCTTTGTCGTATTATTTAATAATAAATGATTATTTTTTGCTATCCATATAAAAGTTAAAAGAATAATGGCTACGTTTATCTTTCATGTATTCGATTGACACATAACCATATGGAAATTATTAATGTTGTAAAAATAGTTTGAGATGTTGATTTAATATAAATTTATCTTAAATAAGACTGCCCATTAAATTTATTAAAATGTAAGACTTTCAAGAGAATTCCAAGAAGAAACTAAGAACCTCTCTTAAGTCATATTAAATAGTGAGCTAAAGAAATTAATTACTAAGGATACAAATTAATAACAAAGAATAGGTAGTCAAAACAAGTTATTAAAAAGTTGGTAAGTAATTGGAAAGAGGCGTTGTTTACACAAGTTTAGTATTTGAGATAAAGTTAACTAAACGTGATTTAACTATTAATTATTTCTGTTATTAAATAGAAGCATAATTAACAAGAAGTATTTTCCCAGGTGGAGAGGGCCAGGAGCACGGGCCCGTGTTTTTGATGGAACCGCCTTCAAGGCTGGTGTTCTCGAACGGCACGGGCGCCAGAGTTTCTTGTGCGGCTCACGGATTTCCTACGCCCCAGCTCGCTTGGCAGCAACCTGACGGCGCGCAACTAGAGGACGTTCCTGGACTAAGGTTAGTTAAATTTCGAGACTTGCTCGTTGGCGCAGTAACTCTTCCACTCTTAGTTCCCCCGCCCCTAGTCTCTGTCTTATATTTATATTCGTTGCATTAAAATTAAGAATCATGTACATACAGCCTTATGCGTTATTTAATAATGTTTTAAATCAGGATTTTTCTAAAATTTACAAACCACGCCTCCATTTAAAAATAAGTTTCCCATAATACTAACGAAATTAAATCATCTATTAGAAATATATTGCACCGAAGTGTTAAATAATTTTAAACTTTTTATAATCTGTAATATATCAAGATATCAAGATAACATTTTATATACCTTATTGTCGCTATAAATATTGTCTACCAATCCCAGTTTTGCAGTTTTCATGCAGCGTTATATATAAAGTACATTGCGCCGAGCCCAAGTATATAATATACGGAGATCGAATGAAGGCATTGTTACTGTTGAGCTATTTTATAATAAAAAACTTGAATCTACCCGCGGAAGATGAGAAGTGTTAGAAAGTGATATTCGATATTAACTACAATAATTATAACATGTAAAAGGATATATGGATCAAAATAGCGTACCACCGTAAGTGGTTTTAAACATTGCACGTGTAAGGTACGAAGTTAGGTTCTTAACCACTGCTGATTCTTTTCTATATAATCTTTATGCCAAACGAATTCAACGGGACTAAAAGTCTTGCTATCATCTCTAACATCACGTATGAGAAAGAGATAGAAAGACTAGTTTTTGGTAACGGTCATACAATTAACCTTGAAGTTAATTATATATTATATATATGCGAATATATTATGTTTTCCTATAGTCCTAGTTCCATCATGACCTTTAATGGTTAAGAAAATAAGAAGTAAGTTTTGCTTGCAGTAGAAAAAATAATATCTGTATTTTTTAAATTATACGATTGTATTTAACGCCGACAGTCTGATTGGTTTAACTTTAGTAGATTCAAAGATAAATGGCACCGCCAGTGATTATACCAATTTACTTTCATTGGAAATCTTTATCTGGCGCTGGTCTCGATTTGCTGAAAAGAAAACTAATCGCACATCCGGCTTCAAAGCTTTAAGTCTGATCCTGTGTAAATCTTCTCTGGGTTTATCTTGATCAGTTAATTCTTTTATACATTTAAGCCATGTGCCTAGAATTTAAAAACCTTCTAACAAATGCAATGAGGAATTATTTATTTGATTAGCAGTGTATAGCACTCCGTAACTATCCCACTGCTGGATAAAACTCTCTTATTCAAATGAAATCTTGGAGCGTATGCCATCGCTCGTGACTGGAATTGATCCTAGAAATCAATCACGTGTAAGGTCAGAAATGTTTACCCGACTTTGAAGACGTGTTCTTCTAAGATTACTTCGGTAAAGATTCACGTTACTTATAATTCGGCTTAAATACATCTGACATCCTTGGCGTTTATATTACATCAACGTTATAAACATCAAACAGAGGCCGTAATCTTGTATAATGAATAATATATTTCGATATAATATATGAATAATATAGAACGACGACTTCGTATCTCGCGTCTTGAAACGAAACATATCTGGCTTATACGTGCTTATATTGTATTTTACATGTATTCTTGTTTGGAATAAGATGGTGAAAGGCAATGCCTTTTAGTAAGTGCCTCTGCCTGTACACATGGAAAATCAAATGTATATCCGTAACATGTCCCACTGCTGGACTAAAGGCCTCCGCTCACTTCTTGAGGAGAAAGTTTTGGAGCTTATACCACGTTGCTCCTATGCTGGTTGGTGGAATACACATGTGGCAGAATTTGAATTTGAGATGAATTATAATCACAAATTAAGCACATGAAAATTCGTTGGTGCTTGCCCGGGTTTGAACCCATGATCATCGGTTAGGATTCCCGCGTTCTTACCACTGGGCCATCTCGGCTCTTATATATGTTCAAGTAAAATTTAAAATGAAGCATTTTTAAATCGCTCTATCTCTAGTGAGAGAAGGCTTTCCAATATTTAACATTGTATGACATATTGTTAGTCGCAAAAAATCTTTCTGAAAAAAAGAACATTGATTCATATTGATTGTGAATCTGATATCTGACATAAATATTCCGCACCAGCCTAGGGTTTGGACTTTTTATGTTTATTAATATTACACAGTAACATGTATACGTCACGATTTCAACTGAATATAACGGTTTTCGAGATACATACGAAAAATTAGCCTCGATAGTACTATGGTTGTATTATTTTCATACGGGACACATCATGTAATAAATATTAAAAAATGTATCCTTTAAAATTATGATATACTATTAAAATTGTGATCCTTTTGCGTCAGTAACGTTTCACATAGAAACATCGGATATAAATGTTCTTGTAATTTTACTCTAATCATTATTAAAGATGTTTTACTGTAAGATTAATTTCCTACTCTCGCATAATATGTCACGTAATAAAATCACCCAAGAACGAGATCGCGTGTCAAGAGTAGCGCGTCCGACCGATAACATTGCTAAAATATCATCAATTTTATCGGTGCTAGCGCATTGTAGGTTTATCGGAGAGTTCTGGTAGATATAACCAGCTTCCTAGATAGAAAGAATGAAAAGTTAATTCGAAACAGAACACCTTAATACCGCGATAAAATATTATATAAGATTAGTTTTCTAAGAAAATAAACATAAAACAGAATTAAATAATTAATTTAACCTATACTAAACAAATATTAAAAATAAATCTAAATAATATTTAAACATTAATATATTTAATGAAAACGAATGTTTCACAATAAATGTAATTCATATAAGTCCGTCTGGTCTTCATTAATTAATTGTTCTACCGCCATACATATGTATTAATATCGGTTATTTTCATAAGAAATTTAACGCCTCGCACGTACTCGAAGGCAGCGTGCTTTCTTCGTTCTGACGGAGTTCGCGAGATTTCTGATAGACTATCCATATCTGACAGAATGTTCAAGAGCGAGAAGAGCACTAGGGTCGTTACCGCCCTCCGATACTAAGTTTGGATCGTAGTTCTGCAATGGCGGACGCCCGACAGTCTGTGTAACTTTGGTCACGTGTCCGTGAATTTCAGAATCTGGAAATGCAGTAGTACTTGTCCGAGATGCAATCTTTGGTAAATTCACGCGTTCCAACCACTGTGACATCTCGGTGTGTTAATGTCATACTAATTGGAAGGTTTCTATACATGCAGCATATACTAGATAATGATATCAAGTATTCCGAACGATGAGCAAAGTGTCATTACGTTGGATTTTGATTCTGGATTCCTTTGAATTGAAAGCAATCCCGAGTTCCGTATCCGCAAACGAGACTTTACAAAAGTTATCGCCAAGCAAAGATGGTTATCCTCAAAATTATACGCTCTCATCGCAAAGCGCGAGATGGAAGCCGCCATGAAATATGTATAAGACATTTTGAATAGTTCTATCTTTGAAAACGATGAAATGTGATATAGAAAGAATCGAATAGAAGTTTAAGAAGACCTTTAAAATATACGATAATATTTTATTTATTGTAAACTAAAAGAAGCAAATACATTGAAAATAATAATGTTTGTATGCTAGTATTATAAATAAGTTGTGTTGTATAATAAATATAAAAATAATTGCCTTCAAATGTACCACCACTTCTTGTATAAGGTCTACTCTCCTGTTGAAAAACAATCTTCTAAGCTTAGGCCACAACTCTATTCAGATACTGGTTTGTATAAATTGATCACATAAAAATGGGCATTGAACCCATTGTAACCCATTGTAACTCATTGTAAAGAAGTAAGTATGAGTGGAGGTGACTGTTATCAACTGATACCCATTTTATACCACCTGGGCCACCTTATGGTAAGCTGACAGCTTATGCCCATAGATATTAGCATTGCAAGAAATGCTAACCATCGCTTACGTCGCCAATGCGCCACCAACCTTATGAACTAAGATATTATGTCCTTTGTGCCTGTAACTACACTGGCTCACTCACCCTGCAAACCGGAACACAACAATACCAAGTACTGCTGTTTTGCGGTAGAATATCTGATTAAAACCTACCACCAGTATGCTTTTTTTAAATGAATAAAGTAGGATTTATTTACTTGTGACAAATACTAAGAGATATTTGAACAAGATTACGAACCAGTGCTCGATTTAAATAGCCGTTATTTGTTCCATTTAAACCACTTTTCCCCGTATCTTTAACGGAGTCTCAAGAGGAATACTGGGATCGAACTGTCTGTTTGAAATTGTTCTCGTTTGTGCAGGGCCAGGTGTGCGGAACCAATTTTATTAAAGCGCTTACTCGCTCAGCCGCCAGGGAACGATAGTAAAAAAATATTTGCGGTAACGGAAAAAAGGGTCATTTGTTTGACTGGAAGTTTCTTTTGATGGTTTTAGAATTTTTTGCTTGACTGAAAACCTTTGTCGCAATTTCTGGTGACGTGTTAACCTTTTGTGCAGACCCGTCTCAGTGGGAATCTACACATCACCTGCTATCAGAAAGGGCAGGCGATTTATTTATTAAAATATCAACACCAACTAGGAGTACATTGATAAATACAAACAAGTCATTAATCATACAGTTATATAAATTAAGTGTCTTCTTAATAACAGGTGTTGCAAAATATAACTACACAAATAGTTGATATCTTAAATATAAATATTAATTACCTAAAAAATACAAAATCATAGCTTACGTTGAAAACATAGAATTTATGGTATAGGAAGAATTTATCTTTTTTCAAGTTTTAAATAAGTTACAAATTAATATATGCACAATACAAAATAAGTCACCAATGGAGGCAATAAGTCGTGATGTTAAATGATTTAGGAATTCAAATGCAAATGACATGATATAATTTGAAAAAAAAAGATTTCATATACTATACAGCTCGGTGAAACCATGGTGAAGTAATCAAGAACTTCTTCTTAATAGGAATGGACGTTTCTAAGGAGTAGAACATTTATGAATTGAAATTATTAATATTACTTTATTATTTCATTCCAAGCAACCAAGTCTGTTTGTTTACGATAATCCTCAAATTACAGTCAACGAAGCGAAGAGCTATAAATCAACACTAAACAAGTGTCCACTTTCCTATTTAATTAAAAATTTAATATCATTCCTGAATGAGAATATTTGTAGAAAACAATGATAAGAATATTTGAATCTTTGATTGCCTCGTTGGTCTAACTTGTAAGGTCGCAGATCCTGAAGTGCTGCGGTCAAACCCCGGGTCACGCTAATTGTTATAGGAAAAGACCGATGACAAAAAGTCATGTGCTGACAGTCGTTTTCTTTTTTCAAAAAAGTAGACAGACTAGCAAATCAGTCGGTCGGTAAGTCGTCACCATGTCAATATCTATAGGCACATAATATTGAAGTTAGCAAGAAGTATCAACTCTCCCATATATCTCATTCTCAAGTGTTATATGACGATGTACCACTAACCTTGAGAACCAAGAGGTTATGTCTATCGTACTTGTTGTTACACTCTCTTCCAACCGGAACGCGACAATATTATGTATTGCTGTATAGGGATTGAATATGTTATAAATATGTGGTTCCTACCCCGACGGGCTTGCACAAAACGATATCACCAAGTTAAGGTCCCTTGTTTTATACGTGTTTGCATGTGCACGATTTGTTTAGAAACAACACGCCCAATATTGATGGTTTTTTCGCTAAATATAATATATTTGATATCTACATATTTATAATATATATCATAGTGATAATTTTGTATTTCTTTTTTGTATGTCTTTACGTGACTTCATACTCTTAGTTGACATTTCATTCATTTCAGAAGTAAGTTCTAAATTTCTTGCCGGCTCTGTGGAGTCTCATTGAATACTTTATACTTTATTTTATGTTTTGTTTTATATAATAAGTAATATATATAACATAAACATGTATTAAAAACATACCAAATTACAACAAAATATAACCAACAAACACTTGAATCGGTTTTTTAGATCTAAATATAACTTTCATATCGATTGTGCTTCAGGGAAAACTAGGAACCTCTAGTACTTTGTACGTCTGTGACGTGAAACTCACACAAAGAAACAAGCATTAAGCGGTTGCCAATTGAGTATGTGTGGGTGAAGCGAGTGAGTGTTATTAAAGGCAAGGATGTCATGACGCACGCTGAGAGCACATTGGCAAAGAACGCTGTAATTTCTCACGCATTGTCCTCTGCAGCAGAAGGCACTTATGTGTCTATTTAACTTCATGTATAATTTATATAACGTCTAGTAAATGTGCAATACTAAGTACTATTTGTATTCCGGTTCGAAGGTTAAATGAGCCTATGTACCTCACATGGCACCGCACATACCTAGGCACATGGGACATAACATTTTAGTTTCCAAGGTTGGTGGCGTATTGGCGATGTAAGGAAGGGTTGATATTTTGTACAGTGCCAATATCTAGGAGCAGCGGTAATCATTAGCTTGTCCACATTGGTATTTTATATAAATTAAGTGTGTGTTATAAATTTTTTATTAAAAAAATCTAAAAATTAAGAACTGTGAAAAACTGTGTGGAAAGAAAAGGGTCGTGTTGTCTATACGTGAAGATTATATGTTCCAACTCCGGCTAGCACTAAATTTTCATGATTGTGCTTATTATTATTTCATGTTCGAGTCCAGTAGTTGGACAATTTCAAGCTGTCACTTATACTTAACTCGAGTACGGTGTGTATCCTACACATGTGTTTTAACTTCTTTCGACACATGCAGATTGCCTCACGATATTTAATTTCTTGATAATGTGACTTATAAACTTAAATAATTGCATATGAAAACTCACTTGTTACACAAACACACTCACTTGTGGATTGACAAACCGTAATCTTCAATCTTCGTTTAAAATTTTATCAATTTCAGCCCTTTCATCAATCACTTAACCAATCCTTATCTTCTATATTATTTTTATTCTAGAACTACTAAAATATAGTACGAAATAATTTTAAACGTGAAACAACAAATAACTCGAATTTAGCAAGTTATTTCAAATCGTTACGAAAAACAATTCGTTCAATAAAAATTGAATGCAATTACTCAAAATAATTGAAACATCGAACATATTTCTAAAATATTTAATTTTTAAAAATAAAACGGCAATTTCATCCATTTTAATAAAGAATCAGATTTATTCCACTAAAGCAATAAATTCGCAGCGCAAATCCATTATATGCAGCAAAATATGCAAACAGTGTTACGTCAAATGTTTTAATAATTTGCCCGTATTCGGGCCAGAGTGTGTCGGCCGGTGGTTTTGACGCACTTGTTTACGCTGACGCGTTGGGAACTAATTGCCAACCACACATACGCAATGGTGTTCATGCTGACTGATGACGCGGGTGGTTAGTTAAAAATTTTAACGGATCGCTACGATTGTTCAGATTACATTGTACGCGTTATGTTAACTTAAACATAATGAAACATGTAATCCAGAGATAAACCAGTAAATAGAACCCAAGCGCTACTGAATTTTCATGTCCTTTTATATAGAATATGTAGGCGGACGAGCATATGAGCCACCTGATGATGCACGCTTTTAGACGTTGGTGACCACTGACCATTAATTACAGGCACAAGGGACAAAGAATCTTAGGTCCCAAGGTTGGTGGCGCATTGGCGATGTAAGCTACGGTTAACATTGCTTACAGTGCCAAAGGGCGTTGTTGACCACTTACAATCAGGTGGCCCATATGCTCGTCCGCCTTCCTATTCTATAAAAAAAAAACATTGGCGTTGTAAAAAATTTTAAAGATCGCTTACATCGCCAATAATTACACTGGCTCACTCACCCTTCAAACCGAAAGACAACAACACCAAGTACTGCTGTTTTGTGGTAGAAAATCTGATGAGTGGGTGGTACCTTACGAGACGAGCTTAAACAAAGCCCTACCACCAGTAAGTAAGTAGTTCAGACAAGTTAGTAATTAACTGTTATTTAAAAAAATAACTTTACATATAGCAAAAGACAAGCTATATATAGTGCAAAGCAAAATTCAATTTAATGTATAATATAGTTTTCACTCTTGTATTCGGAGCTTCCAACGTTGATGTGACGCCTATTTAGATTTAAGTCTAAATAAGCCAAAAAAAGTGATAAAATTTCGCACCAAACGAATGCTTCCTGCGGAGTTTAAAAAATGAATAAAAATAAAAATTCATGATTTAATTTCAAAAAACACTTTTCTAGAAACGTCATGTAACAGCTTTCTAAACCAATGTAATTTAGGGCGATAGAATATTATTTAAAATAAAATTAAGTAGTTACATATATATTTATGATATTTCACAAAATTTAATTAAAGTTCGGGTTGTAAATTTAACTGAAAGGACCGACACGTTGAAGAAGCTCCTTACTTACTTAGTATTTATGATAATAGTGGTGACCGATTTTTAAACTTCGACAAACAAATGCCCCTCCCAGTATTGTGAAAGACTACACTTATGTAATAACTCTCATCATTCATTCATTCATCTTAATCATGTATATTGTGTTTGATGATAACGTGTTCACATTAACAGACCCCAGTTTACGGGGCTTACGGGGCTTATGAGGCTTTTCAAAATAGCTGCGTCCGAAATATAGTCCCTATTGTGTGTCCCATAAGTGATATTTATGTGGTCAGCTTGATTTTGAATGGTTCGAATGTAAACTTGATTATAACCGACAAATACGAAGGCTAATTGTGTAGACGCGTTTATTTGTGTTGTTTAGAACTATGTCACGGTAATGTAAAGTAATAGTGATTAAAAAAACGTTAATCATTTATATACTAACGGCCTAACTAATAATCACTGTTTAGCGGCTGTTTATTTAAACAATGATTTATCTCATTCTGCCATCATTGATTTGACATTCGAAAGAAGAAGACACATTATTGTTCATCCACTTAATAATATTTATAAGTGATTCGGTAAATATTTATCGCTTTTATCGCGGACTAAATATATTTGCTTTTATATTAATTAAATCATCTGTTAAAATCGTAAATGATCGTAACTTAATGAAAGCGTAGCACTCAAATACGACCTTTGCTGTAATGAATTAATGTAAGTGGTTCTGAATGTCACATACAACGTTATAAATATATTATTACATATCGTTATGCTGGGACCACACTTACGTTAGCGCCTAACGCTTATTATCGCTACAATAAAATATCAGCATGTGAATGTCCCACAGCTGGGCTAAGGCCTCCTCTTCTTTTTAGGAGTAGGCTTGACGCTTACTCCACCACGCTACTCCTATGCTGGTTGGTGGATACACCGCCGAGCATGAGATGAATTATAAGCGCAAATTACGCACATGAAATTTTGGTGCTTATCTGGGCTTGAATCCTCGATCATCGGATAAGATTCACGCGTTCTAACCATCGGGCCATCTCGGCTCTCTTATTCCAACTACAAGAAGAGTAAACCCAAATAAACAACTTTGACACCTATATCATTGGTCACCGATATCTATTGACGCGATATCATTGGTCGAGATCTTGAATAATCTATGATATTCACTATGGATTCGCGATAAAATTGCGTTTTCAATGTCCACGAATTTATAATCGGAACTTCGAAAGTTAAGTTAATGTGGTTATAACTAGTTAAGTGGAATAGTGTTGTATTATAAATAAAGGTAAAATAATCAATAACTGTTTATAGTGCGTAATACAGCAGAACAATTAGAAAATCAAAACAATTTGTAAAATTTACTGGTGGTAGAGCTTCGTGCAAGCTCGTCTGGGTAGGTACCACCCACTCATCAGATATTCTACCGCAAAATAGCAGTACTTGATATTGTTGTGTTCCGGTTTGAAGGGTGAGTGAGCCAGTGTAATTACAGGCACAAGGGACATAACAACTTAGTTCCCAAGGTTGGTGGCGCATTGGCGATGTAAATGATGGGTAACATTTTTTGCAGAACCAATATCTAAGAGCGTTTGGTGACCGCTTACCATCAGGTGGCCCATATACTCGTCCACCTTCCTATTCTATAAAAAAAAAAATCTATGGTTTGTTTACCTTTATTCCTACTCCGATTGGACTATACCCATAGTTGCGTTCATGTGTAATTACATCTAGTTTTTATAACCAAATAAAATAAACCAACTACAAAGAGAAACACATGAATATAATAATTGAAATATTATATATACTTAGAACATATAAGAATCATTCGATCTGTATCAGACATCTTCGATAAGAACTTGAGTGGCGAAACTCTTGTACGTCATCTGCGAGCAATTTGTATTAGCCACGTACAATAATGCTTCAGTGCTCAACTTAAATTAGTTTCTACCTGAATATGACGTGAAGCGTCGACTAATATTCTATGTTGGTTCAGTTAAAGTCAATTTGAAGATTGAAATCAAACTAAATATCTTAAAATAGTAAATGAGAAATTTTATATATATATTTATTTCGTGTATTTCACAAGCGGCTTTAAGCGAAACTTAAATGTTGTTTTTTGATAGGGTTTTTCTTTTTAAATATATCTATTCGTGTCTTCCCTAAAAAAGCGCAATTTATTACTAATCTAGCCGAGCGAAGCTGGATCACCTTGATGATTCTCTTATATTGAGCATTTCTTGTATATATCTAGTTATTTATTTTGTGTACCTCGGAAACGGCTTTAATATTACGGTATGTATATAAGATATTGTTTTTTAATTTTATTAATAAAGATATTTCCATAATATAATTCCAATATGGATAGAAATAACGCGCTTTTTCCTTATCTAAGTGTCTTCCCTGAAGAAAGCACAATTTATCACGAATAAAACACGTTTTTATAAAATTTATTATTAGAGCCGAGCAATTCTCGGTCGCCCCGGTACTTATTTATTTAAGGAGTAAAATTTAAATTGTTTATTATCGTAACAGCCTGTAAATGTCCCACTGCTGGGCTAAAGGCCTCCTCTCCCTTTTTGAGGAGAAGGTTTGGAGCTTATTCCACCACGCTGCTCCAATGCGGGTTGGTGGAATACACATGTGGCAGAATTTCAGTGAAATTAGACACATGCAGGTTTCCTCACGATGTTTTCCTTCACCGTAAAGCACGAGATGAATTATAATCACAAATTAAGCACATGAAAATTCAGTGGTGCTTGCCCGGGTTTGAACCCACGATCATCGGTTAAGATTCACGCGTTCTTACCACTGGGCCATCTTGTTTATTATATTCAACAGTAACTACTAATCCTATCGCCTTGGAACATGCTTTAAAATACATACAATAACATATAGTACCAAATTAATGACTAAGTTTGATTGAAAGTATGAGGGGCCGGTTGGCGTAATTGGTAGATACTTGCCTTTCACGCCGAAGGTTGTGGGCTCGGTTCTCACCCAGGACAGACATTTGTGTGCTTGAGTCTGGGTGTAATAATCTATATAAGTATGTATTTACAAAAGATAGTATATGTAGTATATCAGTCGTCTGGTTTTCATATAACAAGCTCTGCTTAGTTTGGGATCAGATGGTCGTGTGTGAATAATGTCCCAGGATATTCGGTGTGGATAATGTCCCAGGATAACAGCGTTTATTCATATGTTACATACAGTAAGCTTCATATAATATAATGTCCTTCTATATTCTTGAATCTTATATCCTTGTTTTATTATAACGTTCCATTTCAGAATATTAGAATATTTTATAAATATTTATGTAAAAGTGTACCTAAAATGTATTGCTATAAGATTTGTTTTCATATTTTTGAATACATTGGATGTTTAGAAACTACTATCGCTTTGATTGTTACTATTTTAATGTTGGTATAAATGAACTTATGTATTTGACGATATTCGAACTCTGATATATATTTGGACAAAATGTATGATTTAATTAAGTTGACAATTTTGGCTGTATGAATGTTATTATCACTTTAGATGTTTCTATGTATTTGATAATGTTGGCTGTTACATTATATATAAAGCTAACTGTACATACGTTAGTAAATAAAATCGTTTTTGGTTATTCAAATTACTTTCGTTTTATCTGATATTTAGTTGATCAACTATAATCCTTTTTGAACATGTTACAGGATTTAATATAAGATTCCAGCCCGATATTCAGATTCTATTGAGAAGACTTGACTTTTTCAAATGACATACATAGTTGACTTTATAACGTAAAATATTTGTCCTGCATGAAAATCAAGGAACACTAAATTCATGGTATTTATCGAAATAAATGTCAATATATATGATATTGGTTCAAACATGTTGTGATGCAACTGCAAACATTCCTGCTTTGTTAAATACATTCCTCAAAAGGATTGGAGCTCCAGGAAGGCTTAAAGGAAGCAAAGGACTTGAGCTCCAAGATTATATATAGAACGAATTGTTGGACAGATATTTTTCACAGAACTAAAACATTAAATAATAACATACTTGTAACATGATATAATATTAAAATAATTACATCAAAGTAACAAAAATACTATACCAGTCAAGTGTCACAAGATTATAATTTTTTGAATGATTGGACTTGGGCTCGTTACCGTTATAATCACGATTGGTAATGTGAAAATAGTAAACGTGTATAATAATCAAAGCATCGTGCGGAGAACTATTGTTCGTATTGCTTTGTCAAAAACAATAAACATCTACCTCGAAATTTCAGTTCATTAATGAGAGAATATTAGTGTGTAATATTCCAGTGCATTGTTACATTTTATTGAGCGTGACTTTTTATTTAAAATATTTTTTTTTTCAATGTAAATTCCAACACTCTAAAGTCAAAGCGTTGGAAAAACTGTATACCCTTTATAAAAAGATGAAATTACAGGAATATAGCAGAAACTCGTAGCGCATAGAATTTATTTCAATATTTCTGTTTCCTTTGTAACAGAATAACGGCAACGCGCTCACTTTGACGCGGCACGCGATCAAATTACAACCGATATTTCACATAACACTAATATATAGCTATCTATGTGGATTCTGGGATGTGAGTTATCGTACAAACTATAGACTATCAAAGTAGTGGTGGCTCGCCCGTTCGTCCGTTGAATTTCATACAATATTAAAACGTACGTAATAAATTTTTGTTTATGTCTCTTTTGTGTCAGCTTATAAATCTGAGTATCCCGAGGTTCTGAGTTCAATTTCAGCAAATAGTTAAGAAATGGGTACTTAAAGCCTCGTGCCCGATCTCTCTCCAGTCGTATGGGATTGCTGTCCAATTACAGTGTGAGTTTGAGTTGTGCACGCACTTTTTCACTGTTACATTATATATCCTAGCCAAAACTCAACTAGGACATTACGATCATTACAAAAACTATACTTGGTGGTAGGGTTATTAGTAGTCTTGGTGGTGTAAGGGATGGTTAATATATCTTACAGTACCAATCTATATGGCACTTACCATCAGGCGGTCCAGTTTTGCCAGTTTGTCAACCTATTTTCATTAAAAAAAAAATAACTAATGCCTTCCTAACTTGATGATAACTATACATAATAAATTTGTAAATGACTATAAAGTATATAATGGCTTTGTTAATAATTATAATTTCTCATTTGTATTATTAGTACATAACTCATTAGTGTTCATTGTAATACAGTATAGGTGGATGAAATAAGGTAGGCATACTGATAATAGCGTGTTTCAACATTTTTGGGCAACAAATATCGCTTGATAAATTAAAAGCGTAATTACACACCATTATCTATCAACATCATACTATTATTACAAAGAGGTCAGATGTACTTATTTGTTTTTCCGTATTCACGAAATAACTATTAAAACTCTTGATAACCCTTTGATCGCGTCTGATTGCCATCCCATTGGATTTTGAGAGAGATGGAGCAGTGAGTGCATCTGTGTTCGCGCACACACATGTACACTATAATATGTCCTGTGTAATTGGCTAATGTCTCTTGTGGTTATCTGGTATAATTTAATATAAAGTTCGAGCCGTTGCGAGTTGTGAGCCGAGATGGCCCAGTGGTAAGACCGCGTGAATCTTAACCGATGATGGTGGGCTCAAACCCGGGCAAGCACCACTGAATTTTAATGTGCTGAGTTTGTGATTCCAAACCAATTCCAAGCCTTCTCAAAAAGAGGAGAGGAGGCCTTTAGCCCAGCATTTAAATATCCTCTGTTAAGTTTTGGCCTTTTACCACCACACTCCTATACATAAGATTCGCATATGGCAGAACTTCAGTGAACTTAGACAAATGCTGATTATCTCTTCTGTCGGTGCCTTTGATGTATCATATCTTTAATTTATATTAATGCTATGTTAATGTGCCTGCATGATTTATTAGGGACCATCACAATATTAATTTGAGGAATACGAATTGTTGGAAATATAGTATGAATACTATATGCATTAAAATATAAGTCAATGCAAACTCACAGACGTAGAGATCAGCTGACTTCTTGAACGGGGAGTTATTTTACTTTGTAGACTTATCGTTTATATATTATATTCATGTTTAAGTATTAAAAATATTTTTTTGTATTTTCTTATACTTAATTCTGCTACTGATTGCCACTTAGTTTATCCCTACTACAAGACCTGCAATCTTTTCTAGAATGTTCTCATTTTCTTTTAAGTTTAAAACTTGCAACTTTCCAAGAGTTGGAGATTATTAAAGCGTTACATTATTAGTCTGAAGACATTAAAACAGTGCAGATTCTTTTCATGAAAAATAAATTAGATGATTTTCGTACGAGTAGAGAGTAACGAGGTTCCGTTGAAGTTTTTTAGCACACTTTTTACATTATTTTAACAAAAGGTAAGAATATATTTTTTTTAATTGGAAAAGGATGGAAAGGTGTAAGGGCAAATGTGTTAACTTACTTAAGTAGTCACATTCCCTCAGTAATATAAAATAATTACTATAATATTTTTATTTTTTTATAGAATAGGAAGGCGTACGAGCATATGGGCAACCTTATGGTAAATGGTCACCAACACCCTTAGACATTGGCATTGTAAGAAATGTCAATCATCGCTTACATAGCCAATGCGCCACCTTGGGAACTAGGATTTTATGTCCCTTGTGCCTGTAATTACACTGGCTCACTGACGCTTCAAACCGGAACACACCAATATAAAGTACTGCTGTTTTGCATTAGAATATCTGATAAGTGGGTACCCAGACGAGCTTGCACAAAGCCCTACCACCAGTAAAACTATTATATTACCATTACTTTATAAGATAGGCATAAGCCAATCATGGCTTAAGATGGTATGTATCTTGATACTCCCTTACCTACCTCCCTTCTCACCACTGCAAATTGAAACAGAAAAACAAACTTCTCAGAAAAAATCTGTAAAACCGTGGTACCACCGTCAGACTGAGTAGCACGTTATCTTAGTTGTTTTGTCTGAACTGATGTTGACAATTTAATTCTTCGTTATAAAAAATAGACTAAGATCTACAAGCGATGCTAATTAAAAACAAGATCTAAAGTTAGTACCTTAATGACCAATTACTACAAGATACTAATCAAATATATCTGGTTTAATTGTTTCCGTTCAAGAAATGAAAAAAAAGTCAATATATGAAAAAGAAAATATCAAAATTATTATTATTATTTAAGAAATCTGGAATACAAATTCTTTTTTTCATGTTATAGTTAGGCGGACGTGCAAATGAGCCACCTGGTGGTAAGTGGTCACCGCCCATAGACATCGGCAACTAAGGTGTTATATCCTTTGTGCCTGTAGTCTATAGCTCAATCAACGTTTAAACCGAAACGCAACTATACTAAGTATGATGAGTAGGTGCTACCTAACCAGGCGGACTTGCACATAGCCCACATAGTATTATATGTTCATTTAATTATAAATATAGTAATACTAGTCTAACCCCGTGGCTTCGCTCGCTTGTAAGACCGGCAGGCAACCCGTGTCCTTTTCTAAACCCATGACGTATATGTAATTTAATGATGATAAATTGAGTAGTTAAGACGTGATAACTTAATATATAAACATAACAACTCACTTTCGCGTTTATAATATTAGTACGGCTGTCTTTTATCACCTTTTTTACTTGTAAGTTCTAAATTTAAAACCTCATTATGTGACTCGTACTTACTCATTACTTAATTAAAATATTATGTATAATGTATTTGAATGGTAGTGAACGCTTGTCCGTTCATACTGTATGTTCTTAACGAACTTAAGTCTCGGTAAAAATGTTAAGATTCATTTCTAAGGCGGCGAGACTTGTGACTAGGGCTACCGCTTTACGATTATTATGAAATTCATACTTGTATAACCTTCAGATGATTATATAATTTAATTAAGGTATATCTGATCTCTTATAGTTTTAATGGATTGAGAGGTGATCTATAATACCTTATAAGTATCAATCTTATATTATATTTGTATCTATTTGTGCGATATTATAACAAATAATGCTTTTATGTTTTAAAATACAATAACGACATTTGTGACGTCACGATGTGCAGCCAAAACATCTGTTTCTGTTATTTATTAGTTACTTGTTATGTGTCAATTATATTTGTGGTTTTCGATAATATAAATAGACTTATTATTATTATTATATCCAAACAAATGGCAAATAACATACAAAAAAGGTTTTAATTAAAACTTTAATTATAAATTGTATTATTTAAAGCGATAGCCCTGCTCGAAGGTTTCGCTTCAAAACATCTTAATACATGCTTCGGATTTATTATAAGAAGTATTTCGAGGCTTTCTGTCGTCGAGTTATGAATTACATAGGGGACGAAATGACCCCGTGTTTATATTTAACGCAAGCATTTATAATTTCTCGCTGGATTTTTAAATTAAATTCAATATTTTTATTAGTAAACACAATAGTTTAGTAATCATTATGGGTCTACCAGTACCAAGTGAGATATTGTTATGAATATATGTATTAATAATTTAATTGATACAAATATGGATTTTTTTTAAAAACAAAAGAGTAACTACTGTGTTTCTTGTCGGTTCGTATCGGGACATCGGTAGCGCTTGACATAAGTACTTGTATAAGTCTATTCTAATAAAAATATTTTCATTGACGAGCCGGTTGACGTGGTTGGTAGATATTTGCCTTTCACGCCGAAGGTTGTGGGTTCGATTCCCACCCAGGACAGGCATTTGTGTGCCTAAACATGTCTCTTTGTCCTGAGTCTGGGTGTAATTATCTATATAAATAATTACTTATATAAGTATGTATTTACAAAAAGAAAAGTAGTATATGTAGTATATCAGTTGTCTGGTTTCCATAGTACAAGCTCTGCTTAATTTGGTATCAGATAGCCGTGTGTGAATAATGTTCTAGGATATTATTATGTCGGTGACTTTAGTTCTCTGGCGAATGTCCTCATTTCGGATTCTATCGCCCAGAGAAACCCCAAGCATCGCGCGTTCCATCGCTCGCTGAGCGACCTTAAATTTGTGGACCAGTCCTACGGTGAGTGTCCACGTTTCGGCACCGTAAGTCATCACAGGTAGGACGCACTGATTAAAGACCCTGGTCTTAAGCGACTGTGGGATCGACGATTCAAAAATATGACGCAACTTCCCGAATGCCGCCCAGCCCAAACGTATTCTTCTTTTAGCCTCCTTCTCAAAGTTGTGCCGGCCAAGTTGTATAGTTTGGCCCAGGTAGATATATTCCTGCACAACTTCAAGTGGAGAGCCATTTACGACCACTGGTCCCGGGGATACATGATTGTTTGCCATAATTTTGGTCTTTTCAATGTTCATCCCGAGACCTACTCGTCTCGAAGAATCGCTCAGGTTGTTTAGCATCTCTTCCAAATCCTGCAGAGTCTCCGCCATGATGACAATGTCGTCGGCAAATCGCAGATGTGTAATGTGTTGGCCATTGATATTAATGCCGTCCGTTCCAATCGAGCGTTTTGAAGACGTCCTCCAATGCATTGGTAAAAAGTTTCGGGGAGATTACATCCCCCTGTCTTACCCCGCGATGCAATTGGATTGGTCTTGTGCTCTGATCTTGTACTTGGACGGTCATAGTTGCGGCTTCGTACAAACACTTCAACACCTGGATATACCGATAGTCAATTAGGCACCTCTGCATGGATTCCAGAACAGCCCAGGTCTCAATGGTATCGAAGGCTTTTTCGTAGTCCACAAACGCTAGGCATAGAGGCTGATTATATTCCTCGGTCTTCTGTATTATTTGCCTAAGTGTGTGTATGTGGTCTACGGTACTGAAGCCTTTTCGAAACCCAGCCTGCTCAACGGGTTGGAAGTCATCGAATTTCCGGGCAAGACGATTCGTGATTACCCTCGAAAACAACTTGTAAACATGGCTTAAAAGTGAAATGGGGCGGTAGTTCTTCAGAAGAGCTTTATCACCCTTCTTGAAAAACAGAACCACCACACTTCTGCTCCATGTCTTCGGTGTAGTACCATTATGGAGGACGGAATTGAAGATGTTAGCCAGCTCTCTCAGAACTGGTGTGCCTCCTGCTTTAAGAAGCTCTGAGGTAATTCCGTCATCTCCTGGAGCCTTGTTGTTTCCAAGTTGTCCGAGAGCAATCCTAATCTCGCCCAAATCGATGTCGGGAAGATCGTCTGATAGGTGGCGTGTCAGTCTGGCTCGTGGGTCATCCGCACTGTGGGACTCAGGTGGAGGTACTCGTGATGAGTATAAATCGCCATAATACTTTTCGACTTCAGCGAGAATCTCTGGTTTTGAGGTGACGGTTGTGCCTTGTGTGGTTCTGAGTTTTGTCAGGTGACAACAGGAGGTATGTGACTTTGCAAGAACCTTTGAGCCCCTATTGAGTGCTATGGCATCTTCAATATTCCGGGTATTAGCTCGTCTTGTGTCACGCCTTATTAGTTTTTTAACCTTCCTGTTGAGTGCCTGACACTCAGATGGCGTCATATTCTGATGTTCTCGTCTCCTCGTCATCTCGTTCAGAGTCTCGCCTGAGAGCTTCGACTTACGTCCATTGCTCTTTTGTCGAAAGTAATTTTGGCCCACTTCGCGGATGACACGCACCAGACTATTGGTGGCGTCGTCAATGTCCTGCCTGGTTTCCAACATGGCAAATCGGTTCTGTAGTTCCAACTGGAAGCTTTCGCAACCAGCTTCGACTTGGGGCTGAGTTGGTCTAAGAGTCGACTTCATTAACCGCGATCGTTCTATTTTAGTGTTAATATTCAGGGTGCCTCTTACCAGGCGGTGATCACTTCCAGTGTTTACCCTGTTGATCACGGAGACATCCCTGAATATTTGGCGCTTATTGGATAAAATGAAGTCGATCTCATTCATCGCTGTGTTATCGGGGCTTCGCCAGGTCCACTTCCTTTGGGGCTTTTTCTGGAAAAATGAATTCATCAGAAATAATCCCTGAGCCTCAAGGAAGTTTACCAGCATTTGCCCCCGATGATTCCTGTGCCCATAGCCGAATTTTCCTACCCTCGATTCACCATCTTCTTGTACTCCCACTTTGGCATTGAAGTCACCCATAACAATTGTGTAGAAGGTACTGGTACGAGACATAGCTTTCACTATGTCTTCGTACATGGCTTCGACCTCTTCGTCAGTGTATGTAGACGTTGGGGCATACACTTGTATTACCTTCAAGGCATACCTCTCGGTTATCTTTAAGACAAGGTATGCCACCCTTGCCGACACACTGCCAACCTCCACGACATTGCTTCTGAGTGACTTGTGGATCAAAAAGCCGACGCCACCTTGGGATGGTTGGTGTCCTTCTCGGAAGTAGAGTAAGTGACCGGAATCTAGTGTCATCGTGTCCTCGCCCTGTCTTCGGATTTCTGATAGACCTACTATATCCCAGTTAATACGACTTAACTCTACTTCCAATTCTGTCAGGTGTTCGTCCAGCCGCAGAGAGCGTCCATTATACGTGGCCAGAAACAGTCGCCGTTTGTGGTACCCTGCCGTAGCCCGGGGATTCTTAGCACCCCCCATCGCACCGTTACCATGGCCGGTACCGTGGCCAGGAATAGTGCGATTACCGGGAATTGGGGGCCGTGAATTTGAGTCGTCGCTCATAGGGGGGTTTTTGCCTTAGTCACCGCGCTTGGCAGGCGGGTTGGTGACCGCAGTGGCTGGAATCTTTCACTAATAGCGCTGCTGCCCGCTATCAGGATTAGCATTTTCGGATTCCAGCATTTGTGTGGTTATACCGCCACGATTTCGGTCGCCAGAGCCTCGTTCGTTGATTAGCAGGATGCACCACGAGCAGGTGAGGTTGACGGTAGGGAGCCTAGGTTGTTGTCGACTCCCCTTTCACCCCTAAAGAGAACTAAAGTAGAGAACTAAAGTCACCGACATCGCGCGGAGAATTAGCTCGCTGAAGTGGAAGTGGGCTGGTCATGTCTCCAGACGCATTGATGGCCGATGGAGCCGACACGTGTTAGAGTGGAGACCGCGCTTAGGCAAACGTAGTGTAGGGCGCCCTGTGACAAGATGGACCGACGATTTGAAGAAGGTGGCAGGCACGGGATGGATGCGGACTGCCCAAGATCGGGATGGTTGGCGTTCTATGGGGGAGGCTTTCGTCCAGCAGTGGACGGCAAAAGGCTGAATTCGATATTATTATTATTATTATTCATTTTAATTATTAACATATTAAATTGGCCGCTTCTTCATTAGATTAAAAAATTAAGATATGGAATATTCTTTATAAATAGATGTTGTCGAAATAAAACAATCGTTCAGGTTATTAAAATAAAAGCGGCCAAGCCTCATTACTGACGAATTAATAATTACTTCATGCTGAAGGTGTATATACGATACATGTACTCGTATATGTAAGGATGGTTTAATAACTGTTTTAATGTTTAATCTTTATAACAGCCCGTAAAGGCCCCATGTATAGGCAAGGGTCTGCTCTCCCCTTAATCCGAAGTCACTATTTACTACCATTTACATACATGATTCTCATATTCTAAGTAATGCTATTGAATTATATAGGAACAAGTATAGATTAAAATGTATGAGATTTTCATTAATCCTTATTCTCCATATACAGAGATAAAAAGCTTAGCATATATATTATGTTACCAGCGAATCCTTTGTCCTAGACCACATCGCTTTATCCTACGCGTGTCAGAATATACTAGTTTAGGCCAGGACAATCTAGTGTGGCCTAAATACTTTATGCTTTAGATCTTTATAGGCTGAAATAAATGGTTAAAATGAAAAGGCAAGGCAATAAATTAGATGAAAAATATTTATTTAACCGTATTATTATATACTTAAGTATTGGTTAGAAGTAAACACTTATGGAAAAATTGTTTTATTTAGTTTGAGTCGAAGAGTTTCATACATTACAGAGACGGAAGTGCTTAAAAGTTTCTAAAAACGTTGCTTTTAATGACGTAATAGAAAAAGTTCTTTCTATTTGTATCGACGGTGTGTATCAATAATTTCCAAACAATGTAAGCTTGTTTATATTTCAAACTTAAATATAAACATTTCGATGGATAAGTTTTGTTTGTGTGAGGACTGAGTCGGCGGATAAAAATCCGATTAAATAAGTACGTTATAACTCTGTAGCTACTGGAAAAAGTTTGGAGAAATACACAAGTACGGTACGTGAATATTGTTTACACTACGCAGCCGTGTGTTTGTTTGTACATTGTATGATATCGTCTAAACTAAGTTATGTTCATTATTTAAGTTATTAGACATTTAACTTAGAATGAATATCGATTAGTTGTTTATTAGTATTCTATTCTATTAAAGAGTAACTTAAATAATATTCACTTAATTTAAAAAAAATACTTACATTGAAATAACACAGGCCGCGTTTCCACGCTGTACGGCAATGGACGCGCCAAGTAAGACCCGGAGCGACAGTTAAATCAGCAAAATTATTATTTCAATATCTTTTTTTATATTAGCTTAATAGTGTGACTGAAGAGATTCCCCCTCATTAAGTATCGTATTATTGTTTGTTTGATTAAAAAAATTTAGTAGCGAACTTACTCCAACGTATTACTATTAAATTGTTGTTAAATGTAATTAAACACCTTATATCGAACACCTTAAATGTTGCTGAATATTATAGCTTGAATTTTAAATGTAACCTTTGATTATGGCTTTGCAGCTCGGGCGTAATTTTTTAACATAAAATACAAAATTTTACTTTCTATACGATGTTTATATAGTTCTCGTAAGTTTGTATACAGAATCAAATTATTTTCTAAACGAGTAGTCAATTTAATAATTCTTTAAAAAACTCGACATTCGTGACCGATTTTTATTTATCATTTTTCGCTGCATATAAAAAAAAACTTAATAACAGTTTGGCAGATTTCTACGAATTTTCATTAAATCAGTGGTTCCGGGAAATTTATATGCAAACAGAGAATTTTAAAATATGTACTTAAAGTATGTGTTCTTATTTAAAATTTTAAATTACATAAGCCCTACTGAAACTAGATCCATAACCATTTTTAATTAGTAATCACTTTTCTCGACAAAAAGCAATACTTTCGATATTTTGCGATTAGACTGATATATTTTTGTCAAAGCCAAACTCAAAATTTTTCTTCAATATTGGTTTTCACCCGCGTGTGAGGGAGGCAGATGACATCCTGTCCTGTTCTGTCTGTCTGCTTCTGTCAGGAGACAACTTGTAGTATGCAAGGTACTGGTGGTAGAACTTTGTGCAAGCTCGTCTGGGTAGGTACCACCCACTCATCAGATATTCTACCGTAAAACAGCTGTACTTGGTATTGTTGTGTTCCGGTTTGAAGGGTGAGTGATTGTAAGAATATGAGCCAGTGTAATTACAAGCACAAGGGCATAACATCTTAGTTGCCAAGGTTGGTAACGCATTGGCAATGTTAGCGATGGTTGACATTTCTTACAATATCAATGTCTATCGGCGTCGGTGACCTCTTACCATCAGGTATCCCATATGCTCGTACGCCTACATCTAAAAACAAGTTTTTATAAAGATCCTTTGAGTTATAAAAACGTAAAAGCGTAGAAACAAAGCTAGAATAGAAAAGTTACAATTGCTAATTGAATGATAAAAATCACGTTTGGAAAGAAACAACTCCAAATCCAATAAAAAAAAACCGGCAAGAACCTTAGCAAGTTTTGTTTAATCTTAAACATAACTATAACTTTTTATTATAACTTTAATAACATTCTACATATTTTTAAAACGCTTTTGCACGATCAGTTTAACTCGGTGCTACATCAAAAAAGATCATTTACTTTGGTAATATCCTTTAGCGCCCAATTTTTTAATTGGGCTTGTGTTGTTATTTATACAATGACTATCTTATCTTATAGTTCTTGGTTGATGGCTCATTGACAATGATAGCGATCATAATATTTATTTCAGTGTCCATCAATGATCACAACGCATCATTATCAAAGAAACAACAGAACTGTATTCAATGTAAACTTTCGCGAAAAATATAACAATATAATAATAACATCCTGGGACATTATTCACACACAGCCATTTGATCCCAAACTAAGCAGAGCTTGTACTTAAAAACCAGACAACTGATATACTACATATACTACTTTTCTTTGGTAAATACTTACTTATATAGATAATTACACCCAGACTCAGGACATACAGACATGTACACAAATGTCTGTCCTGGGTGGAAATCGAACCCACAAACTTCAGCGTGAAAGGCAAGTATCCAAACACGCTAACCCGCCCGTCAAATTCCCGTAAAAAAACATTCTAGTATATAAATATAGCATGTAGCAAACGCCGCTATAAAATATGAGAGGAGATGATAACGGGGGCGACATGAAATATTAAAATTGAAAATTAAAGCGACGTCTGACGTTGGGAGTGTAATGAGATTACATTTGAGACAGTTATATCAAAATATACGTGTCTACGTAATATTTAGCACGAACTACTTATATAATATTTTATGAAAATTAACTAAATATCACTTTTAGTTGGTTTTAATTTAAAAAAAAAAACTAATTGATGTATTTTAGCTGCTCTACTTACGAGGTTTTCTTCAGGGTAACCTTAAAACCAAGGTTTGCATATTGGTACAGTCTTGCCAATCTCAAGAGTGTAATTCAAGTAGCGGCTATTCCACAAGATGGAAACCGTTAAATAGTGAGATTTCCAAAAACATCTTGCGATTTGTATTACTCGATACATACTTATTTTTTTGCAGAATCATTTGCCGTTTTCAGATCACCGTGTAATAAAATCAATGTCGTCGAATTAATGAAATGTCAACCTTTCTTTGGTTACTTAGAAAAAGGAAAGTTCAAACAAACTAAAGCCAACCTCGGAAGATTTGCTAGAATTGCATTTTAATTTGTTTCACCAGAACGAGTTAAACCGATTCTGAGAATCCTTATTTATTCAAGATCTTTTTATTGGCATTGCGTTTAAAATTTGTTTTAAAAATACTATTCGATATCGTTTGATACAGTTTCATGAATTCCATTCGGAAGTAATTTTTTTTCTGTCGTGCTGTGTAAAGAATAACGAAGGTATGTAGATTATATAAATCAATTTATGAAATAAGTCTAACAATCCTTAATATCGATAATTACGATATTTAACCAAACGTGACGTCACCACCGATTTTGAATGTTAAACGAAAGTAGCAGCAAGATCCAATTACTATATTATATTAGCTAAAAAAGCTCTATAAAACACACACACTTATCGTATAAAGGTTACTTAGCATAATAATTATCTTTTAAGAGCGAACCAAAACCAATCTATTGATTAGCATAGTAAAGAAAAATTATACAACAGGCCTTAGGTCAACGTTTCATAGACCGTTCTTTCCTTTGTTACCTTGTATACCTTTTTATTGGAAAGGTTGACAGTCGCTCTAGTACCAATACTGAATTGATTTCGTGCTGGAATTGGTGGAGACCCCTACTTGGGCCTAATCAGATTTCGTTTTCAATGGATTGCTTCATTAATGTACGGAAAGGAAATTGTTTTGTGCATGAACTGAGTAGAAATATATCTAAATTTGTGGTAATGGTCTTTTAAAAGTATACTCTAGTTTTAATAGAAATATTGTGATTGATACCTTGCTGTTATTCTTGATATTTTATACGGTTGCAGATTCAAAGGTTCTGTGTTCGAATACCGAATCGGTCAAAGTAAAGATATTCTATTCTTTTGCCAAGAAAAACTCGAAAAAAAAAAATAGCAACCCATAGTTAGGAATTTCAATATATAACCCCCCTTGTTGCCCCTTATATTTATTTGTATTCCTTAGTATAATATCCCTGTGCTCACGTTAGATTGCCGTCTTATCGGACTTTAGTTATTCTCAATTAGCAAGTCCTTTATATTTTAATTATTTGGATACATTATATATTTCTCTAATATAAACATTTAAATTATTATTTTTAAAATTACAAATGAATATAATATATAATTGTTATACAAAGTCAAATTTAAAATAGTCTCTCCCGGCGCAAAGCTGCTGCATAATGCAGGCTGCATTTCCACGTTGTACGGCAATGGACAACCTCTGCGCCAGGTAGGACCCGGAGCGACTGTCATCTGTCAACTGACAGATGACAGTCCTTAATATTAGACTAGTTAAACAAAATTCGGTTAGTCCTTTTTTTTCCTTTTTTCCGTGAAGAGGCATCTTGCGGGCCGGCAAGGCGAGGCGGCTAGTGCAGAACCTTCTTCCCGACTGTACTGGCCGTCCTCGCGTTTGGACTCTACTACCACTTAACATCGGGTAGAATAGAGTCATTTAGCAGGCAAATATATAAAAAAAAGTTAAAAATTTACTTGTATAATATATAAGAAAACATAATACTCTTCTCTCTCTAAAAAAATAATCTTTAGAGTCCACAATAAGCTGTATCATGAACAAAAGATAGACGCAACGGACTCAAAGTTATTACATTAAACGAATGAATTCTTACGAAACGAACAGAATGAAACCAACAATTATAAAATATATATGAGATATATTATGTAGAGTTGGAAAATATAAGTTAATTATTTTTAAACAATTCTCTCTGTAAAATATCCGCAACATTTGTGGCGCCCGTCTGCCCACATACACAAAGTTATCAACAAGCTCTACAAACTCACTGCGTAAATAAACACTATTGCAAAGTTTCTTTTTGAAACATTAGCAGTGAAATATTCGTGAAACAAAAATAAAATGCTGGTCTCCTTGTGCAAAAATTACAGGCAACGTATGTCGAGGTTTCGTTGGCGAATAATTAAAAAATATTATTTACGTGTATTTTCAGCCTAAGATCACCTCTTTACAGGCCCGGACTTAGAAATCTAAGGCCCCGTAGAAACTTTTCATTCCAAGCCCCATTCCAAAGCGGATACAGTTAAATTATATTACTTTTGGCTGGGTAGGGGCACTCGGCTAGCGGGACTCCTAGGTCTATTCCTTGTAGGCCTATCCTGGGCTACTTGTATAACTTTTATGTAAATGTAATATTTAAATTTTATTGTTTTGCAATAAAAACATTGAATACCAACAAGGCCTTCAATTTACTTTAAATAATTTACTCAAAAATGAGGTCGACTTAGCTAAACTAAAAACTATCAATAAAATGAATGTCGACTTTAGTTATAAAAAATGTCCTTCAATGCTGCGATTATAAACAAAAACTCGCTATACGTTCAAATATGAAGCTTGCATTCGAAATTCCCTAGAGACAGTCTAGCTCGTACCCCCACGCCCTGATATGTCCAGGGGCGCCGAGTGCCATTGTTCGTCTAATATCATGTTTGTTCCTCTGGATATCTAAGCCCTCGGGTTGCCTTTATTATTCTAGACCAATTGACTCCAGTGTTCTTTAACAATTCCGTTTGTATTTCATTTGTTTAGTTTTGGTACTTTTATCGATCTTGTTCCCGTTAATGAGTCATTTGGTATTTTTGGTCTGAAGTGTTCGAAAATCAAAAACGATGCCTTATAATTGTTTGATGTTATTTTGAAACATTATTTTGTTATTTTAATAATATTTAATTTGAATTTATGGAATGTTTAACAATTATTAATATTAACAAAGAGGAATTTATGATGAATTAAATTATTCGATCTCGCTATTCGGTACGTTTCACTGACTTTATATAGTACAATTCTGTCTACAATATTAAATACAATTTCTATTTTATTTTATTATTAAAATATATTCATACCGATTTCGGCTACGGTGGACTATCTCAAGACAGATTAGTCAACTGCCGGGAGATATTAAAGTGCACAAATGTGTGCGTAAACACAGGTGCACTTTTTTTTTACTGGCCCGACCTGGGAATTGAACCCAGGACCTCCGAGTCTGCGGCCTTACATATAGCCACTAGACCAACGAGGCATTAAAATATATACATATATTAGACAGGAAGACGAAATGGTTATCTAACCATCTTACTTTAAGTGCTCACCACCATTTACAGACGTTACTTCTGTAAAAAATAAGAATTAGGACTAAGATGTCCCTTGCGCCTATTGGTACTCTGGCTCACTCACCCTTTAAATCGGAACAAAGCAATGCTAGCTGAAGTAAGAATACTGAATGAGTATGTTGATAAAAAATTGTATTTTCAATTAAAGCATCTATATCGGTGACATTTCACTTCCAAATGAACTTATGAAATTCAAATTTATAGAATTTAGAAAAACATAGTCGTCATGCGAACAATATTTCTTGCAATAGTCGCGACAGATTTCATAAGAGTTATTTTTCACACAGAGTGGAGTTATTATGGTATAAATTATATTTATTTTTCATGAAGGGAATTATTTATATTGGGGATAGCTAAGTTCATACAAATCAAAGTTTAAAATTGGTGTCAAGAATGGCAGAAGCTTTCCCAGTTGAATCGTAATTCTGATCCCCTGAGCTCAAAATGAAACAGCCCTCCGGTAACCTATAGGCGAAAAACTAAGATGTTAAATTATTATAAACGTCTTGCACGTTTACTCCAATGCTTAAATGTTACAATTACAAATGGAAAGAAATATATAATTCGACAGGATCTTCAATGACCTTCTCAGCTTAATCATCTAGTATTTTAATTATTGGTTTAAAGATTACACAAATAATTAATATACTAGATGATTAAGCTGAGATGGCCCAGTGGTAAGAACGCGTAAATCTTAACCGATGATCGTGGGTTCAAACCCGGGCAAGCACCACTGAAGTTTTTCATGTGCTTAATTTGTGATTATAATTCATGCTTTTCGGTGAAGAAAACATCGCGAGGAAACCTGCATGTGTCTAATTTCACTGACATTCTGCCACATATGTATTCCACCAATCCGCATTGGAGCAGCGTGGTGGAATAAGCTCCAAAACTTTCTCCTCAAAAAGAGGAGAGGAGGCCTTTAGCCCAGCAGTGGGACATTCACAGGCTGTTACGGTACGGCATGGGACTCTCGGTACGGGAAGGCCTCTTGCCTTAGCCCAGCAGTGGGATATAATAGGCTGTTACCGTTAATCTTTAAGCCATACATAAATAATAAAGTATCAATAAATATACATAAATAACTACACCTATTTGTCTTATTAATACTATCTGGAATAATAATGCAATTTCTTTATGCTATGCTATGCTATTTTGACTATTGTTTTATGAGAGCATTCAGTTAATTACATAAAAAGATGACCCTTTATGTGACAAGCGCCTCGCATCATATTTACGTAGTAAAATGAATACATCATAAATAAATTTCATAAAATTAAATTAAACGATTCAAATTGTGCATTTGCGAAGTGCAATACTCTATTGATACGATTACAGAATTACACGCACACGATGGTGCTCACGTTAAATGTAATTCAAGTGGTATGAAGAGCTCGCGTGTTCGCTTCACTTCCTCTGACATGCTCCAAACTTCGATATTACATTTTAATAGGATTATTAAAGATCAAATTTCGCAATGTATTTTAAATTTAAAAATAAAATGTTCTGGGAAGTAAAATATTGCAGCGCAATGCAGTTGATTTATTGTTCGATATTCAATTTAATAATTATTTATCCTGCCTGAAATAAAATAATTTCAAAAATGTTTAATAACATATTGTTGAGATTATTTTATTTCACTTTGTGAATAAATTAAAATGATTGAAGTTAAAAATTGGTGTATCAGCCCCTGGTAAAATTCATGTAATACACGCGCTGTGACATCTCAGCTTTTATTTAATGTATATAATTAATTACAATCAAATATATTCATGACAAAATTACTTAAATAATAAGTTCAAATTTAAAAAACATCAAGTCTTCGTAATTTTTAAACTTTCCTATTAATTGTAAAGACGGTGTATTTCTGAGAGCAACTGATCTTCTTGAACGACTAAACTCTTGTACCGGTACATATTGGATTAATATGCTCTCGCTGCATAGCTAGGAAACTTGTCACCGTCTTGTTGAGGCACGTATCGATTTACTTCGATACTTCGCTCAAAGCAGAACCAAAGACTAGTAAATAATTGGCATCGTTGTTATTGAATTTCTGTGTTTGTCGTCGACTTCGAGCGAAGAACTTTCCTTGACGTGTATATCTTAGTTTTGACCAGATTAAGACGAAAAAAATTTTACTATTGTAATTGTCTTCGTCAAATTTTACAGGGTAATTTAGATAGATAGATCAGTCTTTCCGTAAAAAGCTTATTATATTATATATATACGACCGTAAAGAGTTCAGGCGCAGGACCAACGGCTTTACGTGCTTTCCGAGGCACGGGAGTGTACACACTTCCAACTTCCCAACTCCGGGCAGCTACTGAGAATTTTCTTATAGAAAAACCCAATAACTTTTTATTGGCCCGACCTGGGAATGGAACCCAGGACCTCCGGATCTGCAGCGTTATATCATGCCACTAGACCAACGAGGTAGTTATTGGTATAGTTATTAGTAGAATAACAAGAATAATCATTATCTAAGAGTTTTAAAATTATATAATGCATGATAAATATAACAATGCATGAAATACGTAAAGTGAAAATCACGTTTATAACAGTTTCGTTATATTATAGTATCACGTCGTGTTACAACAGAAAGAAGAAAAATAAATATCTAAACGTAAAAATAACTGGGAGTAGAAACAAGCATTTCAATTTAAGCTCCACTATAACTAAGAACATCTGCTCTGTTTCTAGTGTTAGAAACCTAAAATCATAGGATATAACTAAAATATTTTCTGTTTCAAGCTAGAAACATAAAATCATAGGAATTCATAGAACAAAGCACTGTCAGATTTCTAGAAATACCGTTAGTGTTCTGAGAATACAAATGTCACCAGACGTCAGCTGTTTGGATAAGATTCGTTATTGTAAGCCATTCTTATAAAGCGACTGTTACGGTGGAAATTACACTTACATTATATTTTATTATTACATAATTTTATTGCAAAAACATTATATCAGTTTTCGTAAATTCGTCTTAATATATCTGCTCTTAGATTAAGATTTAGATTAACTAACGGTTCAAGGTAGGATTTGAGGAGATGATGATGACAATGACGATGGAGAGATTGACTCTAAAGTGTAATGTGTAAGAACGGAAGAACTCCGGACATGACCATAGACAAAGATGAATGGAAAATAAAATCATAGTGTGGCGACTCCAAATAAATGGGCAAAAATAAGTGAATGAAATAAATCTTATTTTGAATAACTTGATCAATGAATGCATATTTCAGAAATATTTAAGTACCATTAACTTACCCAGAGAAATAGTTAAAATCGAGCTGTACTGATTTGAAAAAACTAAGACTGACTTAAAGTCACGTAAAGTCCACATTACTTACGGTATACATACGTCATACAAAATAAAAATCGTAATAGCAAACATAGAACACAAATAAAATATTCCCTTTTGAACAATTACCGAGCCGTAGGGCCTTGTGCAGGCTGGGTGGATGGGTATTCCACCATTAGATATTCTGCCGCTAAACAGCAATGCTTAGTATTGTTGCCTTCTAGTTTGAAGGGTGAGTAATCCAATGTAACTACAGGCACAAGGGACATAACGACTTAGTTCCCAAGTCGGTGGCGTAGTGGCAATGTGAGGAATGGTTATCAGTTATTGTAAGAAATTCATTCAATTTATATATGTATATATATATTAATATTTTTAATAAAAACCGATTAAGTTGTTACGTTTCAGTGTACATAAAAGAATTGAATTTAATATACCATTATACACAGAAATAACAAGTATACTTTAATAACGTGAGTAATACTCGACAAAGTTAAAAAGCTGGTATATTATGAAGTAAGTACGATAGGCTGCCATAGACACGTTCATACAGGCAGTAAGACACGCCCGTGTGTAACAACCCGTATAGTAATCCACGCTGGTATAGGAAAAGTTCCTATATACAAATAATTGACTCGAAATCGAACAATTTTCAACCGAATCGCCTTGACTTAAGATCTCATTTTCTTTGTAAGACATGGACGGTGATGTAAAGTTAGTCACAATGGCTCATCCGCGGAGTTAATTAAAGGAATTCGTGACAGCATATTTATGCGCTCGAATAAATTTTTTAACGTTTAAACGAACATACAAAGAAACTTCACCTGTTATAAATATTTGGCATTCTTTTTTTAATTATTGACATGTTCTGTCATTTAAAATATATAATATAACCTAAATATTATAAGCTAGCATTAGTTAAAACGTTATAGTTTTTCTATCTGTGTTATAAATCTCATGACTTAAAAAAGTTTTTTAATGCAATATTAGTTTTGGGGTGGTAATTTTCTTTTTCAAATTTTTGAAGTTTGAAGCATATCTATATTTAGAACGTACTTATTATGATAGTAATGTCAGCACGACAGACGGAAAAAGGCTCAATTGATGGTCATTTGTCCAAACTGGTCATAGATATATTTTAAGAAATAATAACCATTCTGAAAACTAACGGCCTTTTAAACGTTGCTCCACTAAGAAAATTTTAGTTAAACACTTGATTTCTCTTTTTCCATCATTATTGGTTTGACATTTGAAAGAAGAAGACACAACATTGTTTAATCCACCCGCTAAGCAACGTTTATAAGACCATAACACATTAAATTCTCTAAATGAATTAACCTGAAACAGTAATATTACATATTTCAATATTACTATTAAAAATAATTATTACTGTTTGGCTATATACTAACGGCATTCATAACAAAACCAGTACCTGGAAATGGTTGTTTCACCACGCGTTATACCCACACAGTTAGTCCCTAAGTAAGATACTCTATTTAACGGGATAAATAACAATAAAATTTACCACTTTCGCGGACACAAGTATTACTCAACGCGGTCACCTTATCCATGAGACGTGAAAAGTTTTCCGACCGTAAATCCCAAGCTGACGTGTCATTTATCCGGTTAACCGTTACCGGTCCGGTGTTATTACGGAAACAACAGTGCAAGAACAATAACCTATATTTTATATACGATGAATATTTGCCAAGATAATAAAATTTAGTATGACAGATAGAAGAGAACGGGTTTTTCAGTCTCAGGTTACGTAAATGTTTTTACGAATGCTCGATTCTCTATTGTTTTTTTTTATAGAACAGGAAGGCTGACGAGCATATGGGCCACCTGATGGTAAGTGGTTACCAAACGCCCTTAGACATTGGCACTGTAAGAAATGTTAACCATCGCTTACATCGCCAATGCGCCACCAACCTTGGGACCTAAGATTTTATGTCCCTTGTGCCTGTAATTACACTGGTTCACTCATCCTTCAAACCGGAACACAACAATACCAAGTACTGCTGTTTTGCGGTAGAATATCTGATGAGTGGGTGGTACCTGACCAGACGAGCTTGCACAAAGCTCTACCACGGGTAAAATAGTTTCTAGTCGATGTTTATAGTCGAATATTCTTTTAACTGTTTAGGGTTGGATTGTTAAAAGAATATAGAATTTTTAGTTAGACTATCAAAAGTCAAATTTTGATGGAACAGCTAATCTTACAGAACTGGAAAGAGTTCAGCCTCCATTATAAAGAAGAAGTCTATATATGTATTTACATACATTACATTACATATATGTATTTACATACATTACATTACATATATGTATTTACATATATAGACTTCTTAATTGGTATGGAGGCAGAAAACTAGCCATTTTGCGAGGTTTGAGTACCTCATGTCATAATTTGCTTGCACTTATAGGTTTCGAATGAGACTTTTTGTGTTATATGTAAAGCAAAATAATTAAACAGAATTATACAGCCCGCTATCTGCTTGTTGTCTTAAAGCTTTAAGTGGTGGATAGGTTTCTTGCCCAAAAGAATTGTAGAGGAGCTAAGGGCCAGTAATGGAATTTATAGATTAACTAAAAACCCTCAGTGATGCCGTATGGAGATGCCGTATATGCCGTATGTCAGATGTCGTAGAAATGCTTTATCATGTTTTCTGTCTTTTGACCTGTCCCTTTGTTTGAAATTAAAAAAAACGGTTTTATAACTGTGAATTTTTTGTCCAAAAAAATCCGATATTTCTCGTGTGCTTCCCTAATGTAGGTTGATTGGTATTCCAAAGTATTTCACCAAATTATCAACAACAATTACTGTAAAAGTTATAAATGAATAAAACGAACAGCTTAGAAATTCATAAGACACACTAAGAAACATTCACTCGCGCATAACTAACAGAAATCGTTTGGCTTTGAATCTTATTACAGTACATTAGATAGTAAATTTGCAATGCTTACCTCAAAATCGTTATATAAAAATATATATTAAAAAGATACGATATTATCTGGTATCGTAAAGTCCGAAGTCGTAAATCGTCCGCTGACGTGTCGTTTATCCAGGTTATAGCCGACCGGGCAACGTCACGTCAGTTACGAAAAAAATATAATGAACAATTTCATTGTAACTTATAAGTGTTGAAATATAGGAAGAGTTAACAAAAAGTTATTATATACGACTTGAGTGGATACAAATAAGTTTTAACAAATTACAAACCACCATAAGGAAAGCTCCTTCACGTGCCTGATACAAATAACAAGTTATGAAACTATTTCTATCGTATTTAATTACATATTATAAAACGTGATTTAAGAGTACATACATCTATATTTTCTCATTTATATGTATTTATGTATGTACTTATTGTATTGGTATATTTATAGCTTACAATATAAATAAACTAATTTAGCCGAGTGTATTTGTTAAGTTTATATACAGTATTGCATAAAAGTGAGGTATAAAAAATACTGGTATTTTCACTCAAGGCAATTGTTTCCGCTGAACGGTCTCATTTTCTTTTAACCATCTTGTAAGCTAGGAAAGAACTCATCCTAATTGCAATATAAAAATGTCAATTTCAGTGTATCAATTTGTTTTATATTTATAAAGGATATGATGTTAATAAAATTGACAAACAAATTTTAGAGAACGAGAAATATTAAAATCAAAATATTCAAATACTTACAAACACTTTTGACTTCAACTGAAAAGAATTGGCAAAAACTCTGTAGTTACTCCTTTGCATTAATTGTATATTATATGTACTAATGATAGTCTATCTAAGTTATATAAGTATAATATATCTTACTTAATAATGCTTCTTATTTTATTTATTTATTTATTTGTCAACGCCAACAAGTAGTACAACAAATATACACGATAAGCCAAAATTATTTCGCTAATTGCCTACTTTATTACAAGTGTTTTAAAATTACTTGAAATATATGAGTTGAGAATTTTTATATGAATTATAAATTTATTTATTTGGAAATGTTAGCCAGTTATAATTTAATTATAAAATTATAACAAAAGTGCTTAAACTTTACAGTGCAAATGTTTCTCGAACAATTCTTTACAAGGCACTTAAACGTAAGCCTTCGCCTTATCCAGCACCGAGCACCTACCACTAAATAGTGAGAGCGGTGAATTCAGCAATAATCTCTGTGAATTTTAGGTATTTACATAATTCAGAGGCGCTTAAAGCGGGTTAAATATATTTTCGAGGGTCACGATTATATTACTAAACTTACATTTTAACTGCTTCGTGGGTCTTGTTGCTAATTATAAGGCTGCACATCCCGAGGATACGGATTGAAATTCCGGGTCAGACAAATAAAAATTTTAATATTGACTTACCTTAGAGAATAATATATGATATATGAGCTAAGATGTCCCAGTGTGCTTATTTTTTTTTTAATAATAATTTATCTCATGTTAGCTAGTAAACGGATGAAACTTGCATGTGTTGCATTCTGACACGTGTGTATTAACCAACCATTACAGTAGCGTGGTGAAATAAGCTCCAAATCTTTTCCTCAAAAGAAGATCGAGCCTTACCCAGCAGTGGGATATAATTGAAAATATTAAGCCCGTAAGACCCTCTCGGTACTATTTACATTTCGAAGCGTTTATTTAATACAGTTTAATTGTAATATGACATTAAGTGCTCGTAAAAGCCTTCCTGAATAGGACTGATAGGATTAAACGGTGCCTTGGAGAACGGTGCTTGTATTAATAATAATTCTGGTCATTGTTTATTGACACTTTTGCTTTTAATTGAGAATTTTATACAATAATATAATAATAGCCAACTGCTCAGGACATATTAGAACTTCCAGACTCCGATCTGCTACTGAGAATTTTCGACAGAAAAACCCAATAACTTTTCATTGGGATTTGAACCCAGACCAACGAGGCAGTCATATTATATATACTGAACTATCTAATAATATATAACATTGAGTATGGTATGAAGGCACAATTTAGGTATATTTAACCGATAGATACGTCAAAATAATAATATACTTTGATTTTTCTATTTATAGCTTTTTAAATAAGATTTTTGAGTTTTGGTTTTAGAGAATATAGTGTATTAACTGTAAGCCTATATTTGTCTAGACGCGATTTTAGATTCTCGATAAATTAGTTACGTTCACAATTCAATTCGGTAACGAAGTGTGAAATTTCTGATGCAAACAGTGATAAAATAAAAAATACTTTATTAATAAAACAAATTTCGTTATTGGAAACAAATAGAAGCGGTAAAAAATAATCGGATTATATTATTCACCTGTTCGTTCCCACAAAGCTCTGCTCGCTCCCGGATAATAATTTGTTTCCAAAGAACTCGAAAGAAAAAGAAATAGATACATAAGAATAAATTGTTTTACGAAATTGAGAGAAAACGTTACGTCTTCGTCTCGAAAATAAGATCAAATAAGTGCACGAAAAAGCCGAAAGAGACCAGAAGGTAGAAGATATCTTAACTGCTTATTTAGTATTTATCACAATATTTTCATTTATTTAATTTGTATTTTGAATTCGAGACAAAAGAAATGGGAAACTTTCGAGCGTTACGTTACAATTGGTCGACAGTAAAATATTATTTTGGACAAGGCTCACAAGTTCACCTGGATAGGTAACGCCTACAAACACGTGTTCTTAGTATTCTGGTCTTCCAGTTTGAAGGGTGACTAGGCACAGTAACTGCAGACAGAAGGGTCATCTTTGTTCCATGAGTTAGTTGTGCATCAATGAGTTATTTGTGGTGGTGGTAGCAAGTCCTATAAGATTGCCTATCTGCCAATATGCCTGCCTAAATATAAGTATAGCTTATATGGACTGCCTCGTTGGTCTAATGGCTTGATGTAAGTCAGATCCGGTGGTCCTGCCAATTGGTCGGGCCAATAAAAAAATATTGGGTTTTTCTGTCGAATATTCTCAAAATCAGCCCGGAGAATGGTAGTTGGTAGTGTGTACACTCCTGTGCCTCGGAAAGCACGTAAAGCCGTTGGTCCTGAGCCTAAACTCTTTCCGGTTGTGTCGAATTGCCATCCCATCGGATTATGAGAGTTAGGGAATAGAGAGTGCAATTGTGTTTGTGCACACACTTGTGCACTATAATATGTCCTGCGCAATTGGCTAATCTCTCTTAAGATTAGCCGCCGTGACCGAAATCAGTCTGGAGGATCTTAGTAATATTACTCTACTTATACCAATCGTCTTGTCACCTTGTGGTTGAATTTTAGCCCACAGAATCGTAATCGCGAATTAACGGGAAAATTCTGCTAGTATTCTTGCCGCCATCACACGGTCACGATTTAATAGGTATATTATAATCATACAAATAAATTATAATTATATATATTTGACAGTAAAAAAAATACTAAGTTTCTTTCGTTTACTTTATTATAACTGCTAGTAATCTTAAGTAATCTTGTAAAATGCCGAATAAAAACTGTTTGTGAGCCAATCCTAACTAATAGCATACACGTTGTCATGGGTGCAAAATACGACGTAGAACACTAACCTCCACACGTGGGCGAAGCCGCGGTCGTGAACTAGTACTTTACAACTATACTTAGGCATAATAAAATAAAATGAGCTCATTTGGATGGTATATTGATAAATTGCCAATATTGATAATAAAATGAATATATCATTTTCCTTAACAATTGTATAATGTGTAAAAATAATGATAAGAGTGAAAGACTATTTTACAATTATTCATGTAATCTATTATAAGGGCTTACTGCTCTGAGACAGCACTTATAGCAACTCGAAGAGGCGCTTTCTAATGACGCCCTTTGAGCATCAGGGTGTGAAAATTGAAGAACGGATAAAAGGGACGTAACATAAGAAACATTCGGAGCCCTTTGTAAATTTATTATAATTATTTTAACACATTATATACATTTTTAGATTTTGAAGATTTTAGCGTCATAAATATTGCCTGTGAATTGTTATTTGTTGTTGTTACTTTATTACTTGTAAGCTATAAAAACATTATAAATTTATTTAAATTTAAACAAGTGAAACTATAGCAAAAATGTCTGCGGAGATAAACTTTGTCACATTTTGACAGACAAACTCAAAATAATTTGTAATATAAAAATAACCTAATTTATAAACCCCTTCTTTGAAATCCCCATTAAAAATGATTGTTATTGATAGGTTTTTCAAAGCATGCTTCGAAAATTTCTCACGACTTCTAAATCGTGCCTTTTTATGATCTTAAACAATATTAAGATTATTATCCCTTAACATGGGAATATTCAGGTGTTTTAAACTATTACTGACCCTTCATCATAAAACCTCACGAACACTTTACCTATTTACCCTTGTTTACTACCTTCAAATAAAATGTTTATAACCTTGTAGAAACGTTTCGAAATGAACCTTCTGACGAGTTCATCCACAATTTCCATCAAATGAGTTGTTTTGCAGAAATTGCTCCAATTTTCGTACGAGCAAAATTCAATACACTGATATTTATGTATCGACAACATATAAGAAATAAATGTATAATTCTAGGTAGAAAATGTGATACCTGATCTTAAAGAGTTACCACAGCCCATACTCATAGATTTAAAATGAGTCGTTGACAATTTCTACGTCTTTTGCTATTTTTCCGAAAGTCATAATTAATAACACAATAATGATTACATTTTTATTGATAATTTAAGTAGATTGCAATTTTTGTGTCAACAACAATAAAATATCAATTTTTCTTTTGAAGGATATACAACTTATAAATATAAAATATTTTTATTATTAGTAGCGATACGATGATAATGATAATGTCTGATATGTCTCATGATAATAGCCAATTGCGTATGAGATACTTTAGTTCTTAAATGTACAAAACCAGTCCGTATTCTCTTTCTGATCCAGGATCCAGGATCTCAGGACCTATCCAACCGACTAGTCCGAAAAAATTGTTAAATAAAAAAGTTGTTGTTTTTTTCATTTTACTTTTATACTTTATTGTATTTTCTCTTCAGTACTACAGCTCTATTTTGTCTTATGAGAGAAGTGTGTCACAAAACACCTGCTGTAAAGATGTTTATATAGAAGGTTTCTGTTTCAATCAAACCATGAAGCCCTTGGTTTACCAAAGATCAAGGAACATTAAAGGTTCTCGGCACTATTATTTTTGAATTAAGGTAGTACTTATTATGTCAAAAAGTACCCTAAGTTGAAAATTGCATTCATTTATAAAACATAATTTATCTATAGAAGTAATTTAAATTTTGTGTTTGTTGACGAAAACATTTATTATTCTTTACAATCTCTTTACGAAAATGTCATAAAAGTGACCAATTTATAATAAATTACAATATCACAGTTGGTAGACAATTTTACAAAGCCCTTTGGCTCTGGTATTACGTGCCCGGTTTTAATGAGAAAGTGAATGGCAAAATTTATGTCAAAAGTTAAGCGGCAGCTTAAGGCATTACTTTTGTTTTCGGCACACGGCGATGCCTACACAGCGGGCGAGTATAAAGTTGCTTGCACAACGACGTGCAGACACGCTACGCATGATTACTTAATTTATGTTTCTGACAATTTAAATAAAGAAGGATATTTTTAAACTTGGATAATTTTATTCGTGCGACTTACGCGACGCGGCGTAGAATGTAAACAATAAAAATATACGATTACGGGTAATGAAATAATTATAAACATCATCCAATCATAATCTATTGCTGGAAATGTCAAGCATATTAGAGCAATAGATTACAAGCTGCAGTCTCCATTCTAGTCTGCTCCATTGGTCATTGGTCCTTCGACATACGTAACTAACCCAATGGCACTTCAAGCTGCCCCATTTCATTGCTTGATAGCAGGTTAAGGGACTCATTTATGGATTATTCCCGCAGTTAGTCCTTAAGTTAACAATATTTCATTTTATATTTTGTTTCGTTGTAAGTCGAAAAAAAAGCCGGGATGGCCCAGTGGTAAGAACGCATGAATCTTAACCGATGATCGTAGGTTCAAACCCGGGCAAGCACCACTGAATTTTCATGTGCTTAATTTGTGATTATAATTCATCTCGTGCTTTACGGTGAAGGAAAACATCGTGAGGAAACCTGCATGTGTCTAATTTCACTGAAATTCTGCCACATGTGTATTCCGCCAACCCGCATTGGAGCAGCGTGGTGGAAAAAGCTTCAAACCTTCTCCTCAAAAAGGGAGAGGAAGTCTTTAGCCCAGCAGTGGGACATTCATAGGCTGTTACGGTTACGGTTCGTTGTCAGTCATAGCAAGGAAAGGCAAATGAAATAAAATATGAAAACCAACTCCAGAAGTAGCTCATTAGACATTGTAAGACATAAAAAATGTTACAAAACGTTAAAGATGACTTCTTTTATCACCAATCAAGATGAATTAATAATACAAATTAAGTACATAAAGTCGGTGGTGCTTGGCTGATTCGCGAACCTCGCCTAAACATCGCGTGTTCGAGCCAATGGGCAAATACATTATAATTTTGTTTAACATTCTAATATTCTTTAAAATTCAAAAGAACAATGATAAAATTATTAAATTCAGATATAATCCTAGCTTTTCTGAATTATATTTTTATTAAAATCACCAGAAAATCTTGATAAATGGTATATGTCAAAGTTACTTCCATCCGTTCCATCCATCATTACCTTTTCAAATTTTTTTTAATTTGATTTTAGCTTTTAAAATATTAACCGTCCCTTACAACTCCAATGTGTAGTACATTCATACAACTCGGGGAACTGATGAGATGTAACGTACCAGTATTTGTGATTGATTCATCCTTTAAACCGAAACGTAACAATACTAAATATTGCTATTCGGTGGTAGAATATTTGATGAGTGGATGATACTTACCCAAATGTGCTTGCACAAAGCCCTACCGTAAATGAAAATTTTTACCACATTTAATGTATTACAATAACAACTTTGTGGAATATATATACACTTTTAATGATATAAGGAACAAACACGAACTAATAACGCCTGTTACTTCATCCCTCCATATAGTCAGTCTATTTTTATCTCTTCTTTATCTCATATTTCCGTATAAACTGGTAATGAATATAAATATAATATAAATTGTTATTAGTTAGCTTATAAATGACAGCAAACCTCGGTAATTAACGATCGCCTCCAAGCTATTCGCTAATTTTGAAAATTTTAAACGATTATGTAACTTGACAGCGAAAAAAAACACCCACTTCATCGATATTCTCAGGGTTGGGTTCATCGTTACGAACCGATGCTTTGATAGTTTTTATTTTCTAAGATGGAGATAATGTAAGGCCTTACTTATAATTTTCTAAGATGGAGATAATGTAACTGTACACGTGTACTTATAAACGTCGTTTAGCTGCTTTTTAGACAAACACAATTCGTTCTTTCCATCATTATTTATTAGACAGTCGACAGAAGAAAAATATTGTTTGATTATTCACCCGCTAACAACTATCTCCTCAAAAAGGAGAAAGGAGCCTTAGCCCAGCAGTGGGACATTTAATCTTAATTAAATTTTTTAAATTTCGTTTTAGTTAAGGAGTCGTTAATAAATAAATTTGAATTCGGAACACTCCAATTTATATGCCAAATATAATAATTGTTAATCGTAGGAGCAACAGGTTTAGAACAGAAATCTTAGCCGAATATCAAACCCGAACAAGCATGAAACTCCCATTGAGTTTCAGTTTTATGTTCTTACTTTATTTCATTATATTTATATTATTTAATTAATTACTTTATTACACCACATTACATTATTGTAAGTTCTTTTTAATTAATTTGTATTATTTTTTGCAAATAAATATGGTTACTTAATTTCAAATTCTTGTGTATCCCATACTATTAGATTTGCTTGGTGGAATAACTTGTAAATGTAAAAGGTAACAGCCAATTTATATCCTATCGCTGGGCTAAGTCCTGCATCTCTTTTAAGAAGAAGATTTGGATCTTATTCCGCCGTTCTGCTCCAATGCGAGTTGGTGGAAACACGGTGAAATTTTAGTGACATTAGTCACATGCAGAGTTCCAATTTAAAATGAAAGCAGTATTAACACTGGGCTTAGACAAGTCGATGTGTCGATTGTTTTTGTAAAAAGGCTAAATTAGTAAATGTCACATGTATTCGATCTATCACGTGATCAATAATTGACGTATCGGATTGAATAATTTAGACTTTGCACTTCGTCTAGTCTCACAGGACTTTAGACGAGACGAGAATATACTTTTAAGTTCTAATTTTAGCGCAACGTAAAATATGTATCATTTCGTTCGTACGTTTTAAATGATTCCGAAATAATAACGTTTTGCTTCTGTCATATGTACTTTAGCAGAAAACTATGTAATATGTTTGTAGAAAGTCGGTCATTAAAAAATACAATACAGTTATCTGACTATATCATTTTATTGAGGTACTTAAACTCTACTTTCACTTGTAGGGTATAAATAATCGACAAGAGATGTTGAGATGAGGTACTTGCTGGTGGTAGGGCTTTGTGCAAGCTTGTACCACCCTTTCATCAGATATTTTACCGCAAAACAGCAGTACTAGGTATTCTGTGTTCCGGTTTAAAGGATAAGTGAGTCAGTGTTATTACAGGCACAAGGGACATAACATCTTAGTTCCCAAGGTTGGTGGCGCATTGGCGATGTAAGCGATGCCAATGTCAATGGGCATATGCTCGTCCGCCTACCTATACTATAAAAAAATGTTTATTAAATATTCTTCTTTAAATTCTCACATTCATAACTTGTATGCACACATAAATGGTATAGAAATAAGCTTGCATAGTAATATTAATAATACATTGAACATATTTAATTTAATTAATTTGCGAATCATATTAATTATCAAGCCTAATGAATCAAACAATAAAGAACAATAAATTATATAGAAACTAATATATATGACAAAGAACAATATATATCTAATAATAACTCGATAACAAAATTGATTTGTACCGACGATGAGCCAATGGCAACGTACAACTAAGAAATGACCGCAAGACTAACTTACTCTCTGAATGTGTAATTGCAATTGGCGCTACTGACTTGTATAACGAGCCGCCCTATAAATTATCAAGTACTATAAATGCCTTGAAAATGGCAATTTGGGAATGACGTTCATCTTATGGGTGTTCTTATCAGATCACAACTCAGCGCAGGACGTGATCGGAGTGTTCTTGTTCTTAGCAATAGGTTGGTCGTTGTTTGCGGAACGTCACAGGCTGGTGTCCTCGATTTTGCCGGCTGATCTGTAAATTTGAAATGTATGAAGGGACGCCAGCGGTGGGCTATACTGGCCGTTTAGAATAAGCTCAGTTCTGAACTTCACCTTGTTTGAGCCAACTCCGAACTTCAAATGTCTATCTTGAGGCTGTTTCCTAGAAGATCGCCCATCAGCTCAGGAAGTGGTTGGCGAGGGCCAGGCATCAACAGAGTCATTTTATACACATGGAAGATAATTTTAAATAGTATGGAACTCATTGTGATTGGTGCGAATTTTCTCTTCAAGGAATGCCTGCAATTTACAATATAATATAAAACTATGTACAACCAACAACGATGCCGATCGTAATATATAACAATTTATTTTTACTACCGATTCCCAACCTATTCTATTAACCCATCCTATAACATCATCGAAACTATTTCCGATATGTAAATTTATGGTATTGAACACTTACTGATAGAACGTGCCCCTAATTCTCATATAGGATATACTTAGGTTATGTAATAATAAATAATTCCAAGGTTGATACTTTAGTGCCAAATAAGCTGATCCGCTTTGAAATAAATCCATGGAACTGTATACATTACTATTTAAAGGAGATAGATTTAGTCTGAAATAGTTATTTAGATACGAATCGTATGTGTTACAATTTTTTTTTAATGTCAAACGGCAAATGGCATTATGCTCCCAGTTGCCGTCAGTCAGTCCCTTCTATGTGAATCGTCTTAACAAATGTTTGATGATCTGGACTCTTCTATTACTTAATAATTAATATCTGAAATTCATTTTGGTGTATCATGCGTGGTTAGAATTTTTAACGATTCGTAATTACAATAAAATATAGTATTAGCCTAGCATTGGCTTAGAAGTTAACAATTATTAAAAGTGATTTTAATCGAAAAAAAACTGGCCGAATTGTATCTAGAATAAAACAACGAATATATAAATAAAATAAGAGCTATAATCTAAGTTAAAAACCTCACAGTATTTTTTTTAAAATCACAAGAAATTAAAAGGAAATGTAATGCGCAAAGAATTTCTTTAAAACCAATATTATTAAACCAGACTACTCAAGTCATACGGTATGCACAAAACAGCTCGTATCCCTGTTTGTCTGTTGTCGACGGCCCACGAGCCAGGACGTCTCTCGACTGTAAAGTGCCTGGAACATCCTAAAGGAATATCTAATGCTATGTGCTTTGGCATAAAGGATCGACGGTGTCCGACCGGCGTCTGGAGAATTTGTACAAAAGTTTGTATTTTATATTACCCTAGTCTGCCTGTGGTTGTGCGTTATTTGATTTGAGGCCGTATAGAACTTCTAAATCTCAAGTTATTTTAAATTCAAAAAAATAATCTTATTAATTACATTTAAATATAATAATAATAATACCTAATAAATTTATTTAATTTCTTCATAGTTCATAAAATAGCATGAAACATTTGGTTAAGCATTAAATAATGTGAGGATTAGTGCTTGCAATAGGAAAACCTGTTCTACAAGACACTAGGCCTCCACTCCATTTCATTTCAACTAATAAATTATCAAATAACTATTACATACAATTATTGTCTACATAAATAAATATTCTATGTATATAAACGAATGTTGGTATATCTGATTGAGAGTAACATACTTCGTCATTGTTACTATTACCATGAAAGTTTTTCTTGACTTTTTTATACCACTTTTCTATACCAATTTCAATACCGTTCAACCGCCATAACAATTGGAATATTTCAAATAAACCGATGTTTAAATTTTAAGTGTATATTGAGTAGTTTTATTAGCAAATATCTTAATTTTTAAACGTAATGTGGTAATGGTGACTGAAATCGATTTAGCTAACATCAAATATCAGCCATTATCGCAGTATGTGTGCACCGAATCCAATGACCCGCACTAATGGTTAGGATCGGCCGGGCAACTCAATCCCGCCCAGTTTTAGCCTAGTTCAGGATAATTGACCGTTGCGTTTATCGGAATACGGATCGAGTAATCAGGGTGATCCCTCATCTAATTAGCATTATTTTTAAAAGATTACCTTTTTACTTTCAAAGTACTATTTGCTTGCAACTTAGGCTGAGCATATTTTGATATTTCTTCAAATCACCCGAGCCAAGATGAGCCAGTGGTTAGAACACATGAATCTTAACAGAAAAAGACGAATACAAGCCCAGGCCAATACCACTGTTTTATTTTAATGTAAAATAGTAGACGGACGATCGGTTTGGCCAACTGATGGTAAAAGGTCACATATTATATCAAACATTCCACTTGGTATTTTAGTGTTCTGATTTGAAGGGTGAGTGGCCAGTGTAATTACAGGCACTATAGACATAACACATTAGTTCCCAAGGTTGGTGGCGCATTGGTGATCTAAGTGATGGTTAACATTTCTTACAATGCCAATGTCTATGAGCGTTGGTGACCACTTACCATCAGGTGGCTCATATGATCGTCCGCCTACTTATTCTATAAAAAAACACTGGTCGTTTGGCTGGCCCAAGAGTTGGCGCTTACTTAGCCCAAAGACTGAAAGCGTCTTGGGTACAAAGCCACAGGGAAAACTTTTAGACGGCACGCTTATTTATAAATTTGTAATGTATTGTTTGTTATTATTTTAGTTTTAGTTTACTGTTATAATATTTTTATTAATTTAATTATATTTGTTAAAAGTTTTACTTCATAAAATAACAAATTAAATTTTAAAATTATTTTATAAAGAAAAAAAATAATACGACTAAAAGAACCAATGCAAATCCCAAATATTCTTAAAAGTATCTCATTTATATACGACAAAATAAACTTTAATAATACATCTTCTGAGTACTTATCGCTGCTATAATATCAAAACGTTAAAATATTATTTGTTTTGGTGAAGATATTGCCAAAATTTCTCATTTCCAGATATTTTCCTATAGGCTTACGAGAATATTTCCCTTGGGAAAACTTCAGTGCCTACTCATCGGTGTCGTACAGACAAAATGTATTTTGATCAAATATTATATTTCGATGAAATTAGAAATAGGTTGAGACAGGTTTTATATATTATTTTAGTCAAATTAGCTTAGAGACGTTTTTTAGTTTGTAGTAGTGTGTCACAGTGACAAAAACCGAAATAAACAAGATTGCGTTAGCTACCACCAAGTTGCATTAGAAGCGACATTAATAAGTTCATAATATTTACCTACTAATCAGTTCAATCAGGCAAGTGAAAAATTTGCGTCAGTTTTTTTTAAATGTACATTTTGCATGAAAATCTAAGAATATTAACTCCACGCTATTTTGTCACTTGAAATGTATGAATTATCATCATAATATTCCACTTTTTGTTCAAGAATTGTGTCACTAATAACGAGATTTGGATTCTAATCGATTAGAAGATATAGTTATATTATGTATCGGTATATCGTGGCAGTAATTACTCCGCCGCGCCCACCATTTAAATCGAATAATTTCAATAAAGACTATTAATGTTTGTTAGTAAATATAAGTAGACAGAATATGACAGACCGTAAATATGTGGGATATAAACGGTCTCTCTGCTGGACAAATCCTCCTTAGTTTAAGAAGAGACTTAGAGATTATTTCGTCACGCTTCTCCAGTACTTCTTGGTGGTCAACTTATTAGGTGGCAGAACTTTAGTTGACCCACGCTAATCTCTTCTAATATGTTTTCCGTCACCGATGTCAAAACTAGTGCTTGTTTGGATTTGAACCAATAATCTCCGGTTAAAAGCATCGTGTTCTTTTCACTGAGCCATTTGAGTTCTTTCTCAATCTAATAACAAAAAAACATTTAAAGAAAAAAAAAACGCTAGCTTTCAATAAGTTGGTATATATTTTAATTCGAAAAAGCCAAGTTCGCCCAGTGGTTAGAACGCGCGTGTGAATCTTAACCGATGATTGTAGGTTCAAACCCGGGCAAGCACTACTGAATTTGCATGTGCTTAATTTGTGTTTATAAAATTCTGAATTGGAAATCCACATGTGTCTAATTTCACTGAAATTCTGCCACATGTGTATTCCACTAACCCGCAATGAAGCAGCGTGGTGGAATAAACTCAAAATCCTCTCCTCAAAATGAGAGCAAGCCTTAGCCCAGCAGTGGGACATTCACAGGCTGTTACTTACGTTATTAAAATTTTAATTCATAAAAAGCCATAACTAGTATTACCGAAATAACCCTTTGCACAAAATTCAAATATTAAAAAAGGTCCTTTTAAAAATAATTTCGTAACACTAATTAGTGAGCTAACTAAAGGGATCCCGTAATAACATGTAAAAAATTACATCTCCGAGTGACGTCCTCGAAACTGACGTGTAATTTTAAAAGATTTTTAACGAGAGCAGAACTGAAGTTGATGTATGAACATGTATGTAAGCTTAATAGTAGTTGCTTTTAAGGTTTCCTTGTACAAATTAGTCGTTTCATCTATTTCAAAGCTTTTCTATAATGTATATTGGAAGATATATATAGGCAACCTTTTCAACCCCTGACGTAAAATCTGTCTTTATGTTTTTGTCTGCGGCATCACAATTCCCAAACGAATGCGGTTTGTTGCAGTTGGTCCTGTTTAAAACCTGATGTGATCTTTCTTAACTACAAATTATGAAGTCAGGCGTTTGAAGATCATCAACTCTTAGTTCGGAGTTGACTTATGAACTCTCACAGGTTGGATTGATTTGAAATTGCAATCTTGTGTTATAATATTACTGGGTACTTTAAAGGTTATTTAATTTAAGTTGTTCAAAATTAAAAACGTTTAAAATTGGCCAACCTTTTTTATGTAATAAATTATAAAAGTAAATAAACGTAACTAACACTTACTAAACTATTAGATGTACCGAACAAACAATCAAATTCACTTTCGCATTTATTATATTGCTATATATTATTAAGGCTACATTCATTAGTTTAACTTAATCAAAATAAATACAATTATTTTTGAAGCATTTCCTGTAAATAAGATGTTATACATTTCGCAATTTGGAGCTGATTTAAATAAATGCAGAAAAATAAATTTGGGGCGTACGGTAAGGTGTATTAACGTAAGGACAGAGATATCACTTAAATTTTTTATATATCTCGTTTTTCGTATTACAGTTTAGCCGTGCAAACCCGGGACAGTTAGCTAGTCGTTGTACGAAAGCCCGTCTGGAAAGACACCATCCACTCATCTCATATTCTATTGTCGTATACAGGTTTGAAAGGTACATTATACATTATGTACAAATATACAGATGAACTTATATATTTGTACATAATGTATAGACGATGGCGTTGTTTAAAATATTAACTATCCCTAATCGCCAAAGCACCACAAAACTTGGGGACAAAGATTTTATGCTCCTTAGTTCCCAAGGTTGATGGCGAATTGACGATGTTTATGGGCGGTGGTGACCACCTATCATCAGGTAGTACATTTACCAGTCTGCCTACCTATTTTAAATAAACATAATATATAAATGCGTTCATTTTTTTTATATTATTATAATCAAATGAATTATCCTAAAGCGACTTTTGTTACTATTAATAAGAGATTGGAATATTTGAACCAACGACAGCATTTTTTTCAATTGAGTGTGCTTAAACAAAAAGTAATTTCGTTTATTCAATAGGATAATAGCACGCCCCAAAGTCGTTTGTCAAGTGTCCCATCGCATGTTATCCAGGGAGTTGCGTGATTTTAATCTGCGTCGAATTAGGTAAAATGTTTGTCTTACAAATTGTTTTCAAAGGTAGTAAACATATATCCAATATTCGTTATTAAGCTTATTAATATAACAAAACTATATAATTTTATAATAGTTGGAATAATTAGAGTGGTATTGCAGTATATTGACTGCCCGTATAAGATTCCCCGACATCCAATTTCTACGTTTCAACCACCCTTTCGTACCACTGTGTTTGGTAAAGGATCGCCGATACCTCGCATGTGTAACACATTTAATACATGGCTCACAAACGAACTTAGAGATATTTTCTCCCTTGGACTCAGCCAGTTTCGTGCACTTTTGATAGAAAAGATTCCTAATTAGATGTGTAAAATAAGTGTTCTTCCCTATTGTCTATTATATAACTTTCTGTAAAATCCACACTAGATTCAAATTATTAATATAGATCTGTATACAACATAGATTTTTTGCATGTTGTACACGCCTCTAAGTGGCATACATATTAGTATTTAAGACTTAGATGTTTAAGATTTTATTGTGAATGCTGTATATGTTATGCTATCGGTGTGTCTAAATAAATAAATATTTAGAACATTATTCGCAAAAATATTTTATAAACACAAGTAAATAAAATAAACAAAATCTCTGCTATCCAAAGTCAATAATTCATCCTTCCACAAGTAATATTATTTTTTTTTTTAAATAATTATAACATTAATATAGTTTTTTCTTTTAAGAATCACTAATATTCCTATTTACCACTCCAATTAAGCGTACAGCTTGTGTTAGTAGTACGGATGGGAATAGCATAAGGGGTCAGAAAACGGCCCACACACTATCAATATAGCAAGGTATCGACGCATCAATTCCAATTAACAAATTAATGTAAAGGAGTAAGTTTATCTTCTCAACACTTACAGTAACAGTACACCACACAATAGATAAAATAATTCTTATTTATTTATTTAACGCAAGAAGTGTGAAATATTTTGTATGTGTGAGTACTTCTGTGTGCCCTAAACGGTACTGATGTCAGTATTCAAAGTGAAAAATCTTTATTCAATATAGAAGCGTTACACTTACTTATTGATTGTCATAAATCTACCATCAGTTCGGAAATAAACACCTCAGACCTGAGAAGAACCGTCGTAAGAAACTCAGCGGGATTTTTTTATATCTTATCCTTTACAATAACAGACAATATGTAACAATAGCGGAATAATATACATATATATATATATTAATTTGAAATAACCTGGATGCGATCGTTTCATTCCCAGGGTGTGCAATCATTTAAAAAATCATTGTTTGTGTAATATCGTTTAGCACACAAGCGTGCTAAGGGATATATATATAGCATTAATATAAATGGCCTACACATTACACATCTGCAATTTGCTGACGACATTCTCATCATGGCAACTCTGCAAGATTAAGAAGAGATGCTAAACAGCCTAAGCGATTCTTCAAGACAGGTGGGTCTGGGGATGAACTTAGAAAAAACCAAAATTATGATAAACCAACATATATCCCCGAGACCGGTTGTCGTAAATGGCTCTTCACTCGAGGTTGTGCAGGAATACATCTACCTGGGCTAAACTATACAACTTGGCCGGCACAATTTTGAGAAGGAGTTCAAAAGAAGAATACGTTTGGGCTGGGCAGCATTCGGGATATTGCGTCATATTTTTGAATCGTCGATCCCACAGTCACTTAAGACCAGGGTATATAATCAGTGCGTCCTGCCTGTTATGACTTACGGCGCCGAAACGTGAACACTCACTGTAGGACTGGTCCACAAGTTCAAGGTCGCTCAGCGAGCTATGGAACGTGAGATGCTTGGGGTTGGGGCTCTGGCAGATAGAATCCGAAATGAAGACAAGCCAGAGAACTAAAGTCACCGACATCGCGCGTAGAATTAGCACGCTGAAGTGGAAGTGGGCTGGTCATGTCTCCAGACGCATCGATGGCCGATGGAGCCGACACATGTTAGAGTGGAGACCATGCTTAGGCAAACGTAGCGTAGGACGCCCTGCGGCAAGGTGGACCGACGATTTGAAAAAGGTGGCAGGTACGGGATGGATGCGGGCTGCCCAAGATCGGGATGGTTGGCGTTCTATGGGGGAGGCAATAAGCTGATATTATACACAAGCGTTCCTTAACGATTCTTTTAAATTTCACAATCTATTTTTTTTAATCTCTCAATTAAAACTAAATTGGTTAGTTTTTGGTTAATAATACTGTGCAGGAATTTAGTTCTAACATTTCGCGCCAACTCCTTAAAGAAATCGTATTAAATTTTGCCAAAGGTTCTTCGTATAATTGTCTGTGGAAAAAAATATTTTCATGAAAGGAAATGATTGTTATAAAAGCGTCCACTATTTACTGTCCTGGAAACTGGTAGAAATAACCCACCCACCCGGCTCAATTCCGAGTTGTTTCCACACAAGTAGATGATGGTATACATACAGATATCCTCGCATTATAAGCCTTCACCGTCGAAGACAAATGACACAGAAATTAGGCATATGGAAAACAAAGTAAGCAAATGGCAACTCAGTTGTGCCCGTATTTGAACCTGCAATCGGAGATTAAAATTCACTTGTTCTCAACGTGCCACTTTAATGGTTACGTTTTTCAGTTTTACCCTTAATTAACTTTAGCTATAACCAAAATAAACGAAGTGAGTAAACATTATCAATTTTACATCTTCTATAAAGTTATAACGAGAAAACTTTTGCTTTTAATTTTTAAGGGATTTTATGAAAATTTCCTGAATTCGCTTTTAAGAATCTTCGATTTCTCCGCAGCTACAATTACTTACTCAGTCATTTTACAATTAGCCTTTTACGCATAATTAAAATCATATTGTACTAAATGTTATTGTTACTTAATGCTTTGTTTAGACGCTATTTTTCTCAGCATATTAAGCAAATAATAATTTTATTCTCCAACAGATGCGAAGATGTATGTCACTTTTCACTTACGTTTTTGGCAACTAAGTAGCCACTTTATTTATTTATTTGTTGAAATTAAAAACATTTTAATAAGAATATATTTGATATATTAACGATGATAGTTACATATTTCAAAACAACATGGAGATAAGTTATCGTTTCCTAAACAAATATAATAAAGCTAATTTGTAAAAATAAACTTTTTTGGAAAATTATTTGAAAATAAAAGATAAAACATAAAAGTTAACCATCAGTTCAATTATTATTATTCAACAAACATCTGATAATTCAGCATAATGAATTTGTTTATCATGTGTTCATAATTAATTTCGTGCTCGATTTTGAACAAAAACAGCTTAAACCTGCACGTGTTGGATAAAATTCTGCGAAATAATTATCGTTTATCCGCCCGTGAAACCTTAATAAAATCACAAGACCGCCACAGTCAGGGACTAATTTGAAATCAATTTCAATCTGAGCAAAAATTCCGCTTTAATTTTCTTCACCTTCCTTTGACTGTCTCTCTGTAATCGTTTTACGTAAATTGCTTCCTCAACCGCCTACTTTTATCTATGGAAACAAAAACAGAGAACGGGTTAATGCTATTTATTATAAGTATTATTATAAATGCGAAAGTGATTTTGTTTGTTGCGTTTTATCGTCTTAACTGCTCAACTGATTATAATTACATTTTGCATTCATGTTGTCATTAATATACATATATTAAGTATATTATTTATATGTGTCGTGAAGTTGCTAATTCTCAAACGTGTCTTCAGATTTTTAGTTTATGAGTTAGATTATTAGGATGATGTTTTTTTACGAAATATTTTAGTTTTTATGAAAAGAAACGTTTAACAAAGTCATTTAAGTCATCCACTCTGTTATTCTTCCGTCAAACCGTATAGTGTAGTGTAATTTCGGGTAAAAAAGACCATAATATTTCACTTTTCATTGTTTCATTATTGACGGTGTAAGCTTTATAGATATTAATATTAGCTCGCGTACTTTGTTAAAAAGATATATAAATATTGTAAAGACGCTTTGTATATTTACCATATCTAACTAAATTTCATTATAATATCTCAAGTACAACGCTCAACGCTTACTGCTAACCACTAAAACTAAAAGTATATTAATTTTATCATTTACCTTACATCAAGATTTATTTAGCTCGAAGCCCTTTATAAGTTACTACTCTTACCAAGAGCATTACATAAACGTGAGCTTCTTGAATAACGCTCAGCTATCGTCGAAGTTTCCATGCATATTCGATCAACCATAAAATCATAGACCTCTATAAAAACTAGTATGACACCAGGTTATAAAACAAAGAAGGATATCCGCAGCATAATAACAAAGCAAAATCTCGCTTTGTGCTTGGACCTGCGTCAATTTGCCTCCGTCAAATATGCACCGGTTTTAAATATATCCTCGGGTCGGTGTTCAGGACTCTGAGCGCCAATTACAAGCTCCCCAGGGTTTTTTTACTCGAACATGCTCTGCGAAACTGCCTTAATTCCACCTCATCTTTTTTTCGTCGCGCAGGAAATGGAAGACGAACATCGGAGTTATTCAGCCGCGACTTTTTCATGAAGCTTTTAAGAACTGATTTTTGATTATTTCCCTGATTTATAAATCGATTTGACTGTTTAAAAAAATATGTAATAAAATAAAACACGTGATTAAATTACTTTGTAATAATTATTTAAGTGTTATTTTAATATTGTGTTAGATTTTGCAATACATTATGCAAGCGTCGTCGATTGTCAAATTAACACAAATAGAAATCCATATTTACAAATATTATATCGAAATAAAAAAGACGCGGCAAACTATGACACAAGGAATATATTAAAATGGTAATATCGTTTGGTTCTTGGTTCTCCCGGTGCAGCGATTTACAAGAAATAATTAAGGCTTAAAGTCTATATAAATTCATAAGCACTACACATTTAAACATATGGAAACCGTGTGCTTAACATTGAGTAAAGTTATCAAAATCCGAGTATGGACGATAAAAAGATTAATGGAATACGAAAATGCATTTTTTCATTTATTTTTGTCTGTATGTCTGTCGTATACACGCTACTGTTAATGATTTGTTTCATTGAAATCAGACGATATCGACGGTGAAAAAAGCTGTAATCATTTAAATATAATTTCGTCTTCTTTACTTACGAAAATGCATTTTTTTTAATATATCGTGACCAAGTCGCAGGCACCGGCCAGGTCTAATATGTTTTCGGTAACATTTATTTCGTATATTTTGTCAAACGTGCTTTTTACAGGCAAGTTATGTGGCAAGTTTATTTACAGGCAAGTGCTAGACAATGGCACGTTGGTGTTCCTGCCGTTTGCTGCGGTGCAGTACCGGCAGGACGTCCACAGCACCGTGTACCGCTGTCGCGCGCACAACACTCACGGCGCCATTGTTTCCCGCGATATGCGCACACAAGCAGGTCAGTCGTAGTTTTAATTATTTTCTCTATTTATACACACCACACACACTGCCCTGTACGAATGTGGCACGAATAACGTGTTTATGTGTGGGTTTATTTCAAAAACATATATAACCTTATTGATATGACATATACAAAAAAAAATGATAATCCGAACGGGTCGTTGTGATGAAGTTGAATATTGTAAAATAATTGCTCGTAAATCTACTAGGCTAAGACCTCATATGAGAATATGACTTGTAGCTAATCCAAGGCCCCGTTTCCATATTTTATTCCCGATATACCAGATAGGCGTAGTTCTTCACAATGTTTTCCTTCATCGGCGAACACGATATGGATCAAATAAAGCAGTACAGTATAGTACAGTAACAGCCTCTTAATGTCCCACTGCTGGGCTAAGGCCTCCTCTCGCTTTTTTTGAGGAGAAGGTTTGAAGCTTATTCCACCACGCTACTCCAATGCGGGTCGGTGGAATACAGATGTGGCAGAATTTCAGTGAAATTAGACACATGCAGGTTTCACCACGATGTTTGCCTTCACCATCAAGCACGAGATGAATTATAATCACAAATTAAGCACATGAAAATTCATTGGTGCTTGCCCGGGCTTGAACCCACGATCATCGTTTAAGATTCACGCGTTCTAACCACTAGGCCAACTCAGCTATATAGCAATTATTTGTATAATTACAATTTCAGTTAAAATTCATGTTAGTTAGAATAACTACTAGGGCATAACGGCTTTACAGTATAGTACACAACTTTATAGTATAAAGGCTTTACTATGTTGAAAATTAAAGGGGTGCAAATTTTAAATCCTTCTAAGTTTGCCTTTACATAGAAATTCAAAGGTCTTGAAATTTCAGGTCTCTATGACTTTTAGTTAAAGCTTTGAACTAATTACATTGCCTTCTACATATGGTGATGTTTCTATTCACATAATCCATAGTATTAAATAGTTTTGTAGCAATTTGTATAGTTCTGTTAATATAACTCGTAAGTGTTGTTCATCGTTATAACTGTGGTATATTGAAAGGTTACAATGTGAGTAATACATTATGCTACGATCCGCCATCGTTAAATGCATTTGAGACCAAGGGGAACAGCTGGTTATATGTGTACATATAAAAGGTTGTTCGAAGCGCATGAAACAGCTTGCCTTCCGTAAAATAAAAGATTACACGTAAGCCATCAATTGGCATACTCGACAGATAACTGATAGAACTCGACACGTGAATTGCACCTCGATCAGTGTGTGCCGGCCTGTCGCCCGCAATCATGCGATACGTGCGGAGAATAGACTCTAGGTTTTGTGCATCGTCGATCGATGAAATATTTATAGCGTTTAGGCTGCAAACATTTATAGAACATACTCGGCTACATTGTTGTCAGTAACGAAGCGTTATTTGAAGGAAGAAACGAAGCCAAAAGATATCCTACCAAAATAAAGGTGACACTTCACCTTTATGAGTCGTAGTGTTATAGAAATAACCGGTGTAATATTATTTAATGTGGGACTAGATACAAAGTTCAAATAAACACACACGTACACACACGTACACAAACTCGTACTCGTACTGTTTAAATTTCAATGTTCTAATTAGTTTTATTTTATTTCTTCATTTTCCTTTACTTTCTGAATAAGTTGAATAGAAGAAAAAACTCCTGTCACAATTATTTTTATGCTTACTAGGAGGTCCCAAGAGTCTCTGTTTACTTTTAACAAGAAATGATAAAAACTTTTATATATTTTTATGAGACGCTCGGAAAGATTTCTCTATTAAAAACAAAATTACTATACTTACATACGTAAGTATCGTATGATTACAAATTACTCAATTTATGAATTTATAAACAGTAGCGTAACATATTAAATATTAGGTAGATTTATAACCCAAAATAATTATTTATATAAAATGATTCTATAAAACCAAATATTACTCATGATATTGAATTTTTGCACCGTATTATCATATCGATTTCTTGTTGATTTCTTTGCACCATCTGGGTAGGTTTTAAAACCTTACACCTACTCATCAGATATTATACTGGTAAACAGCAATACGTGGTATTGTTGTGTTCCGGTTTGAAGGTTGAGTGAGTCAGTGTAACTACAGGCACAAGGGACATAACATCTCAGTTCAAGTATGATGGCGCATTGGAAATGTAATTGGGAAATCTTTCTTAAAGTTCCAACCTTTATGGGTAGTATTGATGACACTATCCATCAAATACATAAAAAATACATCAATAAATGTGTAATGTTTTCCTATAATATGCTTGTTTATGTTGCAAGTAAATGAATATAGAAAAAGTAATTGAATAATTTTATTATTTAATATGTTAGTAATTCTCATCACTCATCATACATGGTTTTACACTAGAACGAATAGGATAATTGGCGAATCAGTTTGAGCGCGATACCCGAGGGGAGTAAATGAAATCCAGCAATTATACAAATTTGATTACCTATAATTAAGGTAACAACAATTATAATAACAATTAATAAAGTAAAACTCTGTAAATATTCTAATGCTGGGCAACGTCTTCCTTAAAGCTCATCCATCATATATTCTGCTAATTTATTATTATTATATATATAACGGGGGAGAGGTGTTAGGTACCCCTGACAACATGTATTCAAAATTTCATAAGGATCATATTTTTTACTAAATATTGATAGTTATATTATTAAAATTATATCATACATAAATACATGTCATATAATACAAAGTAAAATATATACTCGATGAAAAATGGTTTCTTAACTAGTTATTTAAAGACTACGTCAAAATAGATTTCCTTATGGACTGTGGCAATTTGTTCTAAAGGTGAATGACCGATAGAGGACATTTATCCTGACTTACAAGTCAGATGAAACCACTGGACCGAATAATAGGAATAACAATCATCAATTTTATAATAACATCGTATATTTTGTTGGATCTATAAATGTTTGCTCGAGTATTTCTCCTATATATAAGGAGTTTGAGTAAAAACCTAAAGTATCAATTATATAATGTCACAAATCAAAGCAACGGAAATCTTGAATAAAATAAAAACGGACACCAAAACTATTAATTGTTTATGTAAAATAAATTTAAATATCAATAATTTTGTATATTGTTTCAATAACAAGAAAAATTTCATAAAAGGCAATTTTTTCGTGTTACGTTTTTTTTATTACGGCTTTATTCGCTTTCTACACGATATCCATAGTCTTACTATTAATATTTTTAATCATTGACTTTGAAATAAACCATCACTTTCAAACGGACTAGGTTGAAGTTCTGTGGGTTTTTTCACCCTTTTAAGTATCACCTCGCTTCGTTAGACGCGTTACTTGGATGCGTCAAGATAACAAGCATCGTCTGCTATTTGATGCAGACCTAGAAACTTCAATAACATACACGTGAAAGCAACTTTTTACCTTATATCGTGAACATACAGTCCACATTCGCATATACGATCACTTAACTTTTTTAAATATCATATATGGAAACAATACGAGAATTTAATTTACTTTATTTTTTTATTATACTATTTTAGTTTTTTTTTTAAATATGGAATGAACTGAATTATTTTTTTTTTAATATGAATTCTGAATTAATGTATAGTCTATGATAAGAAATTAAATATCCAATTTCTGGTGGTAGGGTATTGTTGTGTTCCGGTTTGAAGGGTGAATAAGCCAGGGTAATACAGGAACAATGGACATAACACCAACAGTTCCCAAGGTTGGTGGCGCATTGGCGATATAAGGGATGGTTAACATTTCTTACAATGCCAATTTCTATGGGCGTTGGTGACCTCTTATCATCAGGTGTCCCATATGCTCGTCCGCCTACCCATTCAATAAATAAAAATCTGTAAATACATTATTATTTTTTTCATTCCATTGCGCATCCGTGTTGAATAGAGATAACTACAGCCTATTCCAATTAAACAGTAAGTACAGTTAAACAAACCTTAAATTTACACATTGCTAAAATGCCATGCTATTTACTACAAGTTCTGCTAAAAATAATTCGATCAAAATAAAGGCAATCTACAAACAGTTCTTAATTAATATATATTAATTTATTATTATAAACAATTGTAGTTATTAATATACAACATTATTCCACTAAACCTATATCCACTTTAATTGTACTTCCGTAGTTCCGATAACAATTTATTTGGCTGTCAAAACGCCATTTTACCACGAATTCATAGTGGATGATTACCAAGGATTACGCGAGATATCACGTCATTTCAATGTCAAAGTTTTTTATTTGTCTTTATTTCTCCTGTACTCGTGTCTTTTCACAATATTAGAAATTAGAAATAGTAATCGACATTGAATATAATATATTACGATTAAAAATATAAAACTGAAATTAAATTATTAAAAATAAATAGATGAAGTTATATTATTTTTTGGACATAATGTATGAAACCTAAATTCGTATTATTAGTATTTGTATTTGGAACAAGCGATAGAGATTTACTCTTAAAGTATTAGTTTAATCATAATATGAAATCTAGAGCTTTATATTTTCTTGTATTTGTTTTATTTATATATTTAAACTGAATTTCAAATTTATATTCACGTGACTCGCTCGCATGAAGTGATTTTAACACGATATTGAATTAAGAGCTAAAATATTATGTAAATATTTAACACTTCCGTCACGGACACGACACGATACAAAAGTAATCCTTTCAAGTTTTTTTTATATTTGATCTATTAATCACATCAAGATGGAATAATTATATATTTTTTTAATAAAAACAACTCGTGTTTGTTGAGTTAATCTCTTGAGTTCTTCAAGAAAATTCAAAAGTTGATTTGAATATCTTGAAAATAAAATTAACGTTATTATTTAAGGCAATATGATAATAATGACTATGATAACTCCTGATCGATTTCGGTCACGGTGGCCATTCTCTGGGGATTCTAGCCAATCATAAGACTAGAACTCTTTATTCTCTCACACTCATATTCCAATGAAATGCGACATCACCCGGAATTAAGCTTAGAAATAGTCGATCAACAACAAACTTGTCAAACAAACTGGATATCCTATTACAATGGGACGGCAATTTTATTAATGTATCAGCCCAAATTTTTAATATAACGCCTGTTTCTAAATAATAATAAGCAATGTGATAAAGCTGCCTAACTTTGACGTGTGACGCCGACACTAACGTTCTATTTTATTATGACTATTATTTGATATAAGCTATGGTTTCAACGGCCAGTAAGAATTATATAGCTGAAAAGAGAATAAATAAAACTCCTCTACTACTCTAATTCGATTTAAAGGAAAAATTTACTGGTGGTAGAGCTTTGTGCAAGCTCGTCTGGGTAGGTACCATCCACTCATCAGATATTCTACCGCAAAACAGCAGTACTTGATATTGTTGTGTTCCGGTTTGAAGGGTGAGTGAGCCAGTGTAATTACAGGCACAAGGAACATAACATCTTAGTTCCCAAGCTTGGTGGCGCATTGGCGAGGTTAGCGATGGGTAACATTTCTTGCAGAGCTAATGTCTAAGAGCGTTTGGTGACCACTTACCATCAGGTGGCCCATATGCTCGTCCGCCTTCCTATTCTATAAAAAAAAAAAAAACTTATTTCACATTTATATAATGCTTAAATATAATAAATCGTGTATTGTAAAATGGTTAGTTATTCAACAACAAAGCCGGTTGCTCCGCTTTGTAACATCAGCTCCACTGTACGTAGAATTCGATTTATTCACCAATATTCCGTCCATGCCCTTTTGACAGCGTCTCTTTGTCGACCAAACGGCAAGAGTAATTTAAATCAATTTTTATTCATCATTACTGTAAAAATAACTACATTTTATATTCACTTAAATTTAAAAGACACAGAATAAATATAATAATATATTCAGTTATAGTGCAATCGAAGATAGACGGTTTATATTTAGAATCGCCAAAACGATTAAACGCGTCAAATATGCAATTATATTCAAATATTTACGATATTTGAGCAATGGAATGTTCGTATTCTCATAGTATGGTATGTAGCACTGCAAACAAATTAATTGATCGTCTGCTTTTCAGTAACAATATATTTCCAGACAAAATATATTAAATGGTTTTATCAATATAATAGATAGTAATGGTACTACCATTAATTCTTACAAATAAATCCCACTACTTGACTAAGAGGATCCACTCCTATGGAGATCCATGACACATGACACATGCAGGTTTCCTCAAGATGTTTGCCTCCACTGCCGAGTATGAAATAAATTAAAAACGCAAATTAAGTCCCTGCAAATTCAAAGATGCTTGCCTGAGTTTGAACCCGCTATCATCGGCTTAGATAAACGCGTTTTAATAACTGGGCATTTCAGTTCAGTAATTGTAGAATCAACTCTATATCATTTTGAAAATAATACATTGCCAAGACTGAATATTCTTTTTCAAACCTTTATTAACTTTTAACTCACTGGCAGTTATTTAAAATACTCGCTGGGTTAAAGTATCTCTTGTTGACACTAACTTTTCGCTTCATTTGGATTCCAGTAATAACCCCCGGAGAATGCATTGCACATTATTTTAGAAATGAACACAGCATGGATGATATGAGTCGGGCCTGTGTTGTATAAGTTACGTTGCGAATAATATTATTTACATTTAAATGTAGCGCTTATGTTATGCCTAGTGGTAAGAATGCGTGAATCTTAACCGATGATCGTGGGTTCAAACCCTGAAAACTGAATTTTCATGTGTTTAATTTGAGATTATAATTCACCTCGTGCTTGACGGTGAAGGATAACATCGTGAGGAAGTGAGTGAGGAGTGAACATCCTGCATGTGTCTAATTTCACTGAAATACTGCCTTATGTATATTCCATATTGGAGTAGCGTGGTGGAATAAGCTCTAAACCTTCTACTAAAAAAGAGAGAGGAGGCCTTAGTCCAACAGTGGGCACATTCACATGCTGTTACTGTTTCATGTTCAACGTTAGATATGAAAAAACAGTTCTTGACTTTTTGGTGGAAGCTTTTATAGGAATATCGATTTACTATTTCTCCTAAAAATTTTAATAAAATCTTAAATAATTATATAAGATTTTAATTACGCGTATTGACTTAGTATGAGTGATTTTTTTATGTTAGGTGGGCTGACAAATGGACCGCCTTATGGTAAATTGTTGCCGGCCATAGACATAAGCGCTGTTAGTAATATTAGTATGGGGACAACTGACTCACTCATCTTTCAAACCGGAACACAATATTACCAAGAATTACTGTTTTGAGCCAAAATATATAACAAGTAGGTGGTACCAACCCAGACGTACTTGCACAAAGCCACCACTTGTAAATATACGAGTGATAAGCTCGGTATATAAAAGGTTAGACATATAAACATAAAAAACTTGTAAAAGATCACTTTTTGTCTCAAAGGCTTTATCACCATTATTTTTTTTCTTGTTATGTTTAAGGACTTATCGTTTTTATTCGTTCTTATTGTTTATAGTATGTATTTATATTGTATACTTGTAATTTTATATTGATAATATAATTTATTTATTGATATATATTATGTGTATTTTATATTTACATTTATTTACTAGTTTGTTTTATCATAAATTAATATTATCTTATTTATTATTAGAGCACTTGCTACCTCATACCCTATGAGTTATCACTTACTCCGTTGGTCGCCTGGAAGAGATCGCTATGTAGCGATAAGTTCGCCAAAATTGTATGCTACTTTTATTTAGGCTGTATTCATGTTTTGTACTTTTTCTCTCGTTGGTCAATCTCATGGTCAGTTTATAATACTGTTAATATACTTCCAATCAAAAACATAAATAAAGAAATATAAACGTCCTATCACGAAATTTGAATAATATGAGTTTTTCAAGACTTATAAATCCGAATATATTAATAGTTCAAGTACGATAATATTAATTTATAATAAATTACGAACTCATTACAACGATATAATATCTTGTACACTGTGACATTAATTAAATACTCCCCGCGGTTCGGTCACAGCGCACGCTGAAGGGACGGTAATTAGTGGAACACTGCTTTTGATACACAGCGCGAGTGCGAGATTTCACTCGACACACGTAAATATATTTCGTAATTGCAAGGAGAATTTTACTAATATTTTCTTCTGAAAAACTAATATTTCAATGTAAATTGACTGAAATGGCTAACGATTTGAGAGCGGGTTTTATTTACTGATACTATACAGTACTAGAATATAAAAGAATTAAAAGTACATTTTAAAATATAAGCAAATATGTATAAAAAAATACTTATACCTGCGTAATAAACAAATAATATATATAAGTGTTTACAATTCATCTCGTGTTCGAAGGTAATGTGAAATGTAAAATCATTATACGTGCTGACCTAAGAGCAAAAGAAAAAAATAAGCAAAGTAAAGTACTTAAGGCATTGATAGGCTGGAAATGTCACACTGCTGGGCTAAAGCCTCATCTCAATGCGTATTGGTGGATATACATGTACATAGTAGATTTTTATCTAACTCATGCAGGTTTCCTCAAGAAGTTTACCACTACCGTTAAGTCCAAGATGAATTTGATAAGAGATAAAAATTCACTGATCCCATAATCTTCGGTTACAATACAGATATTATAATTATTGGGCCATATCGGCTCATAAGACTTAGATTCTTCTTAGATTCTAATAAAAAAGAGTTTATAGCACGACGCGGAATTTGTGCTTAACATCATGATATATTTATTACTTAAACACACAACAATCAAAATAGTCAAAAATATCCCATAAACCACAATAACAATGTTTCATAATCTATATTTTATCGAATGTTATAGCATCGACACTAGTATGGAGTTCTCTTACACCGACTATTTCTCAAAGCATTCATCGAGCCATATTACTTAAATACAAATATTATTAAACCACAAGCCTTTTAAGGTTCAACGTCAGCCGCGGTGTACTCGCTATTGCAGGTTATTAGTAAATCTGCGGTGATTAAGCCGTGCTTTGGCTTAACCCCATGTTAATTAATGAACTACGTATACCTTGCGATACGATGTAGTTGCGTTTTCAGCCATTTATAAGCTTCACTAAAGGCCTCTTGATTGGCTTCATTAAAACTTCATAGTATACATCGGTGTTTAATTGAATATTACGATATTAACACATATATTTTTTAATTCAATTATAATATTATACATAATTAGACCATTATGGCTGAGTATATAGGCTGGTATGGATCTTAATCGAAGATCGAGGGTTTGAATGTCGATTAGCTTGTGCTTAATTGGTGTTTGTAATTAAAAGAAGACTTATTGATTAACCCAAAATAGAACGTGATAGAATAAGATCCAACCATTCTTTTAAGAAGAGTATTTGCCCAGCAGTGGGATATTAACTTTACTATAAGATATGAGATTAATATTATAACAGTATATTTATAAAATGTAGTTGTTAATACATAAAAGTGTTATTAAGGAAAACTTTGCGTCTCGTTTAATACTAGATTAAAACTAGTTTAGCGAACTATGATAGTTAAATTGTGTTCGCGACCGCAGAATTTTCTCTAACGAGTGCATTCATTGCATCCTTTGTTTTCTGCCATAAAACTTTCTTCTGTACTAAGCAAGCGCTGCAAAACAAACAAAACTCATTGCAATCAAACTTTAATATCACGTACTACAATGATGGGCTTATCGCTACAACCAGTATACATTGATCAATTTATATACGTGCCCGACGTGCTGACTGAACTTAGCGAGCATTGTATGACACGTATACATACCCCAAAATAGCAATTTAACCAGTTACCAGTGGGAAATTTATCGGTCACGGGAGCGTTGTTTGTATTGCTTTGTTAAGCCTTTATGACTTCAGAGTATAACGGCTAACTATATTGACTATACTAGTTCGGAAAACTTAGTAACTGTGCTTATATGATACCTATTGTAGGTGAAACAGATTATTACTAGTAACTCTACGCAGAGCAAATTAAACTGATAAGAAGAAAAAGTGTTACTACCATATTAGTTCAGCCAATATTACGAGTATATTAAATTAATGAAAAGAGTAACTACTTACTGAGTTTATTTCGATAGAACCGATAGTAACTCCGCATTTAATGTAATTCAATAACATGACGATTTCATACTAATAAGAGATTACTTAGATTAAATTTATTTTGATTTTTAATACAAGACACTATGTACAACGTCTTGAAAACGATAACTGATGATTTAAAAAAAAAAAATATATACGCTGTTAGCAAGAATAAACATCTGAAGGGAAATGAAAAATGTCGTAAAATTCTTTGCGATTTATTCAAAACCGTGAATAATATCTCTCGACCTGTGAATGATGCGCGCGGGGGACTCCACGTCACTTCATCACTCACCCCGTCTCTGGGCCCTAAAAGATGATCATCTATAACGTTATGACATAATTTAACAAAGAGATTGCCACAGCTATCGAGCGGGATACACTCTCTAGATAACATTACGTATTTTCGTTCTGGAATAATAAATATTCAACGTTGACTGGCTAAATATTTTATTGAGCTGGCGAATAAAATCGAATATAAATTGGTGTGGCTCTTTAAGATTTATACGCTATTGCGGAGTGTTCGTTCGATCGCAATAATCATTATTATTGAATGCGTGAAACAATAGTAAGAATATACGAATAAATAATATTGATCAGTCTGACTGATATTTCAAAATTTCGTGTTAGTTCAGGCAATAGGTCTGTGTGTTAATTCGGGTAATGTTCAACACTGGTAAAATTTACGGATGGGTATAATACTATACACTTCGAATTTCAATGTACCGTTTGATGATTTTCATTAAAATGACGAGCCGGTTGGCGTGGTTGGTAGATACTTGCCTTTCACCGAAGGTTGTAGGTTCAATTCTCACCCAGGGCAGACATTTGTGTGCATGAACATGTCTGTATAAGTATGTATTTACAAAAGTAAAAGTAGTATATGTAGTATATCAGTTGTCTGGTTTCCATAGTACAAGCTCTGCTTAGTTTGGGATCAAATGGCCGTGTGTGAATAATGTCCCAGGATATTATTATTATTATAGTCTATAAAATGTTATAACAACATATGGACTTGCTTATGAACGCTGTAAAGTGATCTCTTAAACAATCCTCTGTCTTCTTCTTTCGAATGTCAAATCAATAATGGCAGAAAGAGCGAAAACAGCGTTTAGCAACAAACAGCTGTTAACCGACATTTATAAGTAAAACCATTAATGTTTACGTACACTTTTGTTTCCTATATAAGGCTTTTAATGTCGTTATATAATAATAATTTTCAAATTTTTTAATTTCCAAAATTCGTTTAAATCGTTGTTTAACCATAAAAATACAAACTGTTCATTTTATCTTGTTATTCCATTTTTTGTACATATTTATCGAGTTTATACTCACAGCTAGTTAATAAATTCCACATTTGTTTATCCGTAGACCGTAGTTAAAATGGAATTAAAATAAATTTATTAAAATCAGTGTTCTTAGAATCCCTTTACAGGCATTTAATTAATTAGAATATAGAAAAGTTATATAAAGATTAGATATTATAAATAATGAATAAGCTCCAAAGCCTTCTCCTCAAAAAGAGGAGAGGAGGCCTTTAGCCCAGCAGTGGGACATTCAAAGGCTGTTACGGTACGGTCAGATATTATAAAACCGAAGTTAAAGATATGATTTTTTCTTATATCGTTGCAATATATATATATACCTAGCAATTTAACTCTGTTCTATATATATATAGCGTTCTATTTAAATATATATAGTATAATATATATTGAGCATTTGACACTATGTGTGGGCGAAATAAGGGTACGAGTAACAGATAACAAATCACATAAACGATTTACTAATCACCCTTAACACAGCTATAACAATGAGTCGTAAGACAGTTGACAGACAGTGTTGTCTGTACGGCGGCTAGCACTGAAGTGTAGTGTCGCCCATTCGCACCGACCCATCTAGACTCCGTCCAAGCGTTATGTAACACGGACAACGCTTGCGGCTCATTGTCAAAATAACTCCCGTATTGTTGACATCACCGACAGATTTAATTAATCTACAAGATGGCGCCTCAGTGCTAAAGCTGCGACATATATATTTATTCTATAGCATACATATGCAAAACCAAATTAACTATTTTCATAGAACAGTGTTAAACATTGTATAAACAGGAGAAGTAATGACAAATTTGTAACACCAAGTTTTCGACTTCGTAAAATGAGAGCATCCTTACTTGGTGTATACGATTCCATAGTAAAAACCCGCACATTTTAATTTATATGAATATCAATAATTTCGAAATCATTCATAAATTATTTATAGCAACGAGCCTTGCTCTGTTCTCAAGACTCTTGACAACTTTTACGTAGACTAAGATCAAATCGATGCTAAGCCGATCTCATATAAAATATGGTACAAATATAAGAAGCAAGTCAGCTGAGTGCCGATTAATGAGTCAAGTTTTAAAAGACGTTCTAAAATTGAAGCAAAACTTAAAATTAGTTCTACCACTAGATTCATGATTGAATTTCTGTAATAAGGACTTAACTTACTTTAAGTCTTCAAGTAGTACACTTATATGAATATCATTATTTGATTTCTTCGTCAAATATACGATATTCAATTTGTCTCATCGTAACTTGGAATGTATTTAGTCAGATTTCAATCAAAGCCAGTCTCGAGCAACCATTATATAATTTACATTGAGGTGGTTTTGTATTTCACAAGCCACACTAGGTTGGAGTCAGTTTTCCTTAGCAACGATTTGTGGTATCGAGTGAAACAATATTGTTATTTCGGCTTTTGCCCAGACTCGATATTGATATTTAACATATTATATACTAGAACTATGAATGCTTTCTATTGTTCATCTTTGATGAAAATCATCATCATCATATCAGTCACGATGACATTATTACTACGATGTATTTATAGACATTTATACATAAAAAAAAAAAACAAAAACAGTCACGGATATGAAAAGTGTAATAATATCATGCAATCAAATATGCAAGTAGTTCTTCGTTCCTGCAATATCAATAATCTGGCAATAGTAACACACTATTAATTTAATTATAAAAAATAATATCGTTACGAGTATAAACAAAAGAAAACTAATAAATTGACAGGTAACACATAATTAAAGTTAAAAGTAGGTCTCTATACCACGTTGGCCGATCTTGTGCTACCAGCATCCAACGTCTTCCCGCAACCCTTGCAATATCGTCGGACTACAATGAAGGGTACAGAGACCAGACTAATATTTAGCAAGTAAATATTTAAGCAAGCCTTGGTCTCTAACGGTCTTACTTTTAAACATTTATTAACCGGTATTTATTTAAACACTGATTCTATCTATTTTATCGCTGATTTGATATTTTAAAAAAGAAAATAATAAAGCTTTATACATTATTCTTAATAAGTAGTGCTGAGAGTCGAATGACATATTAATTAATGTGTTTGACTTTGATTTTACAATAAAACTTCGCTTAAAAGTTTTTTTTTTGTTATCTACACTTATATATAAAGCTATAGATTATTATATTATAGGCCAAAAATTTGGAGGATAATAGTCCAAGGAATCGAACCTACGACTGTTACATCGCTAGACGGCCATAAACCATTGCACTGTAGACGTTCTACATTAAATACCTAAACGTAGATCACTTCAGGTCAATAATCAAAATATTCATTAAAAAAAATGTTAATATTCATTTATTTCGTTTTAAGGTTAAGGTTTGATTTGATACTCTTGTTATTTTCACGAACATTTTAATGTAAAATCAAACGAAATGTCACTGGCAGGCTGAGCTCGTCCCGTGTCAGGGACAAGCGCATTCGTGGATAGCTAATTATGAATGCTAATGAAGGTGACGTTTGGTGTAAATGAAAAACAATTATAATACATTTAATTGGATAAATCTTCGTCATGGAGTCTAATGCAAAGTTCTTTTTGTCTGTTATAGAGGCTTAACCTTATGATCTCTGACATTCTAAACGAATACCGTTATCAGAAATTGTTACACGGATCCAACTAATTTGACGAAGCCACGAGCTAATCTATATTTTATCATTAATTCTATTTTTACATAAATAGGCAGTGCATTATAGTCACAATTGAATTAATGTATCAATGATCTTATAATTAAGTTTGTGATACTTTTTTTTTTTTTATAGTATAGGTAGATTGTCGAGCATATGGGCCACCTGATGGTAAGTAAGATGTAAGTGTGGTCACCAACGCCCATAGACATTGACATTGTAAGAAATTTTAACCATCGCTTACACCGCCAATGCGCCACCACCCTTGGGAAATAAGATGTTATGTCTTTTGTGCCTGTAATTACACTGGCTCACTCGCCCTTTAAACCAGAATACAACAATTCCAAGTACTGCTGTTTTGCAGTAGAATATCTGATGAGAGGATGGTACCTACCCTGACGAGCACAAATTGCACAAAGCTCTACCACCAGTAAATACCACATCAGGCACATTAAAATAACGTTAATGCAAATAATAGAAAAGATACACCTAAGTCATGGACAACACATCTGGGTGTATATATTATTAACTGTAGAAAAAAATACATCTTAAACGCATCTATACTACAAAGAAAAGCAACAACAATTGCAACATCATCATAAGTACACGTAAAAGTGATGGGATTTGGTGACTGGATAAATACCGCTTAATCATCAGATAATTTCACCTCAAGACATTGGAAAAGCATTGGGCCAATGCTTTGTATTACTTTGTATTTGTGTTTTACGTGAGCTCGTGAAATTTAATTTACAAGGACCTACTATATATACTATTAAGGAAACGTACACTGTCATGACATAATTTCGCACAATTACATAAATTGCTAGACGTCTTAGAAAACATTACATTTTGTATTTGAAATAAATTTAAATTAACATAATTGTCGTTATATTTTATTTTCTTGTTTAAATATATAGTTCTTCTTCTTTGAGTGCCACTCTGATTAGCGAACGTTGGTAGTCAGCTTTGAATACGTACTCCTGCTTGTTCTTCGCGAGGAGAAAGAGTTCGGCAGCACTATACCACGTATAGTTCGCTTCATACTAAATACATATGTCCATTACATTTCAGACTATTAAAAAAACACATTTGCTGTTTTGATTATAACTTTCTATATAACTATGGAAGGTATATTATTGTTCTCAAAATAAACAAAATCTTAAGAAGAGAAAATTTATAACGAATTCCTTTATGATTGTACTTGGAGTAACAACATTCGAATTTTAAATTCCTTTTTACGAGCGTCCCTGTTAATTTGTGTTAAATAGACATAACCTCTTTAAATATATAATGAACGCTGTGTACATACTCTAGTATCAAGTCGGATTGTATAACTGGAAGCCGATAGATAGCGGGAAGCCATTATCCAGTGGAGCAGGAGTAAATATAGCTGGAAATATACTATTAGTTGTGGTCGTGGGGTGTATTTTGATATAATGATCTCATTAGTTCGAAACAAGACCCAATTTAAACACACCGAACGTAATTATTTTATATTAATATTTATTTACCATTAATGTTCTTAAGAATATTTGTTTTGATAAAAAAATTGTTACAAAGTTAAGCCTTTTCTTTTCTTAGTGAATTTTTATTATGTTTTGATTTTTTTTCATTATTACAGCTTACATTGGTAATAATAAATACATTGTGGTTTTAGGTTAAAATTATTATCTAAGTTTATAAATATTTTATTTTATTGTTTATATTTCAGGAAAAAAACAAGATAATGACACAATAAATTATATGAATACAACAAATACATAAGTTGAAATACATATTATAATTTATGAAAATATATACCTAAATAATATATGATATAATAATTTTTAACACACTTTAATTTATTAAAACATGTATTTTAAATGTATTTTAGTACAGTCAAAGCGCTGGTAATAATACAATTTAGTATATTTTATTTAAAAATACTAATATTTGAAATTAATTAGATATTACTAAATTAATTTAAATATATATAATATCTGCCTTTAATTATTACACAATTATTATTATTATTACAAAAGATAATAATATAAATTTGATTAATGACCTTTTTTATCTAAGTTGTAATTTTGTTCTATTATCTTAACTTCTTAAGTAACATTATTATTTAGAATTTCACAGATTATTTCTTTTTACTTTTATTAATTCCTTAGTTTTAGGGTTTAATAAAGTTTGCATTCAATTATTTAGTTTCAACCTTATTTATAGTTTAATTAGATTTGAAGGGATTTTTTTGTATTACCCATGATCAGTCACATGTAGCATGTTCATTGTTCATGTGTAATTCATGCCAAAGATATCGGCTTAACCCGTCAATTAAAAAAACACCTAATATAGTATATAAGGAGTAATTAAAATAATTCAGTATACTTTTATTTCATTATTAGAATAATAATAATTGCACTAATATCATAAATACGAAATGCTGTGTGTGTTGTTAACATTTGTTACTTCACGCTTTATCACAGCTGATTTCAGCTTTCCCATTCTTTTCCCGTTCAACTGGATTTTTGATTATGAAGCCGGTGAAGCCGCGGGGAAGCGCTAAAATACAATATAACTATAATGTTTACTATACACATGTATACAAGTATATACTTCTTAGGTTTGTATGTGCGTCGTAGATGTATATGTTATAGCCAGAATAAAATTGAAAAGTTCAAGTTTTTTACATTTAGTTGAAATATCAAATTTGTGCAACCGAAATATTATTCAATAAAGATCAATCGAGATAAAGGCATAACTTAAATTAATTAGGCCTAGAACAATAATCTGTCTTACCCAAAACCAATATCCTAAATGACCTTGAGCAATAGTAATAGTCGGTCCTCTCACACGGTAACTTGCAAGTTCTTAATTATACAAACACCATTGCTTAAAAACAACTAGCTGTGATAAAGACTATAAGTACGTTAAAATATTGTATTTAATTCATCCGCTTTTCTCTTATTGCTTGTCAACAAAATAATTCACACCAATCACGCGTCGTGGACAGATCCCGTCGTGTATGTTTGTGGTCAAATAAGCTTCGGTAGCAACATGACACGGTGTATGACGTTAAATGATATGCTGGAAAGATACAAACACAATTATGCTACCGATGATTGATCAATTGAGATTAAAATCACTGACTGTTTAAGAGCAAATAGTAGTAGTATAGTCCTTTGTTCATCGACCAAAACTATTTCAGTATCAGTCAAAATATTCAAGTTAACTAAAATTTTAAAAATTGTTGTTTACTATGTATTTTACTATATATATAAATAATAATATCGTGGGTCATTATTAACACATGGCCATTTGTTCCCAAATTAAGCAGAGCTTGTACTATGGAAACCAGACAACTGATATACTACATATACTACTTTTTTTTTGTAAATATATACTTATATAGATAATTACACCCAGACTCACGAAAACAGACATGTTCATGCACACAAATGCCCAGACAGACACTATCCCGGGTGGGAATCGAAGCCACAACCTTCGGCGTGAAAGGCAAGTGTCTACTAACCACGCCAACCGGCTCCAAATATATATTTAAAAGGCTTAGAGACTATCGCTTCTAAAGTATTTCATTCATAAGTTTAAATTTATTTCTTACAAAATGTTATTATTTTGTAATAAAACATAAATGTCCCTTAACATTTATTTCAATTTTACATTTGAAAATTTTACTACAAAATAATTTTGAATTCTGTGTAGTTTCTGTGTAGTAGGTAACAGTTGTAACTGACTTATCTTATTCCTATGTATTATTAGTATAAACGAACGACTTGTAAAATATTGTATGTTTAAATGAACAATGCACATACATCGCATTATAAAACAACTCCTTATACGGTCAATGCTACGGGATTGGTAATATGGCTCACCTAACTTTCAAACCGAAACCGAAAAAATAAAAAGTAAATTAAATAGTTTTACATTTTTAAGCAAACATATAATTACCTAATATAACAAACCTGGTATATACTATTACATCAATGACAAGCGTACATAGCATTAATAAAGAATATGACTCACCGATAGGTGATCGATGAGTTTTAACTCGTTATTTGTTATTGGAAACAAATAATTCGATTAATTTTATTTTTAATTTAATCATTGACTTTAAAATCCAAAAATCCACGGCTCATCTAAGTCCTCATCTACCGATCGATACCAATATTTATAGACCTTTAAACTTATAAGAGGGTCACGACCAGCAATAACGTCGTATTTGCAGCGCTGTATTAGTTTACCTTTGTGGGCATTCTTTGTTTACCGTGACAGCCTGTGAATGTCCCACTGCTGGGCTAAAGGCCTCCTCTCCCATTTGAGGAGAAGGTTTGGAGCTTATTCCACCACGTCAATGATTTTACAATTTTAACACATGTTTACTTTAATACAAAGTTTAATGTTATTAATATAGTCAAATAATGTCGCATACTACTAGTTATCGTTGAGCTAATATTAATAATAAAAAAGTACTCTTCCAAAACGATTATTCTTTTCAACCATTAACTGATTTTGACATTTATTTTAGGAAAATGTGAAACGAGTGATAAAGCGGATGTATTCGATTTGGAAACAAATTTATCAGCAGCTGTCAAAATAAATCAATTGTGGATTAAGTAAGTAAATACATTACTGAAACATGATGCTTATCTGTCGTAGTGGTGAGTGGTATTTTTTACAACGATTCTGTGGATTCGATTCGGTTTAGATGGAAATAAAATTTCAAAAGCTATTGACGGTAGCTAAAAATATATATTTAACGTAAAAAAAAATCATATCAATATTTATATATACTAACAAGCTACACATGTCAAGGATCAAATGGCTTAAGATGATAAGGGGAATATGCTATAAAAATTTCGTGAAGTACAAGTTTTATCCCAGAAGTGAAACATCAAAGGCTTACCTTAAAAACTTTATAGCAGCTTGAAGTGCTGCCAATCGCTTTAAGCACAGAAGAGGGTCAACGACAGAACACTAGCGCGAGCGTTGTTATGGCTTCCTCTTACAAAATTGACATACGTGCATCGTGAAACGATGGCTGTAAAATTTCACCTTTTAGATACAATCTCTTAGGATCAATTCTGAACTTATAATGCTCTTTTATGTAAAGTATGTGAGTTACTTAATGACCGAGATGGACCAGTGGTAAGAACGCGTGAATCTTAAACGATGATCGTGGATTCGAACCCGGGCAAGTATCACTGAATTTTCATGTGCTTAATATGTGATTATAATTCATCTCGTGCTTTACGGTGAAGAAAAACATCGTGAAGAAACCTGCATGTGTCTAATTTAACTGAAATTCTGCCACATGTGTATTCCACCAATCCGCATTGGAGCAGCGTGGTGGAATAAGCTTCAAACCTTCTCCTCAAAAAGGGAGAGGAGGCCTATAGCCCAGCAGCGGGACATATACAGGCTGTTACGGATGTTAGTTACTTGTGGAAAATATAAAGTGTCATCTCATTATAAGAAATATAAGCCACTTATTAAAATCTAAATGTGCAACCAACCGCGTGTTTTGAGGGTCACTCGTCGTTTCTGTAATTATACCGTCTCACTTATCCTTCGAATCGGAACACAGTAGTAAAAATATTATATTGTGACGTTAGATTTTGACAATAAGATTAGCAAGTGAGCAGTGTGACTGAATTTATTTTCAGTTATACATTATATTTATAATAAAGTTGTGATGTTGTAATAGTTTGATGAAACCATGATGCAGATATTGTACCGCAAAACAGCAGTACTTGGTATTGTTGTGTTACGGTTTGAAGGGTGAGTGAGCCAGTGTAATGACGGGCACAAGGGATATAAAATCTTAGTTCCATTTTGGTGGCGTATTGGAGATGTAAAGGATGGTTAACATTTCTTATAATGCCAATATCTATGAGCGTTGGTGACCACTTACCATCTGATGTACAATATACTCGTACGTGTACCTACAATATTAAAAAAAATGATGCTCTACTGTGGTTTAGTGTGCAGGCAGGTTTCCTCACAATATTTTTTATTACCAACAAGCACGATATGAATTAAAATTCTGGTATTCTAATCACTGGAACATGTCAAGCAACGAGCGAAAAAAGCACAGAATTAGATGAATCAAAAATGTTATCGCTATGTATGTAACATCCAATTTTTGAAACGCTGACAAGGTCGTATGAACACATTTACTTTTGTCTTAATTTTAATTGGTTAATGTTAACCAATGACGCAATAGGCGACCAATGATCGTCCAACATTTAAACATAATAGCAAAGCTGACTGGTAACAAGTGTTGCAATAAAGTGCAGGTTATTTTATATGATAAAGGATTTGTTGAGCAAGCAATTAGTCATAAATTGGGTATATTTTTAAGTTCATTTCCGTCTTTTCGCTATTGGCGTTTCGCAATGATGTTGTTTAATTAATTGTGATCCTTGATATAAGTTATATCGATAGCGATAATAAGCAAATTTTATATTTTAATATATCATATTTTGTAAAAATTCAGACACAAAAATAACTATGATCTAGGTCACTTCACGTGTCAGTCACACTTTCGTTCAAGTTGGTGTGACGTTACGAATACTTGTTCCGTCTGGTCACTTCACTGAGATGTCAAGGTTTTTGTCGGTCAGTGTGACCTTTTTCTGGAAGGCACTTATATGCCTTGTCGCTTTTATTAAATAAAGGCTTATTATACTGCAGCGTAGAATAATAAAGAGTGGAGTAAAAAGAGTTAGTTGATATCCAGGCAACAAAAAAAAAATCTATGTAGTTGAAAATTTGTAACTACAGCTTTACACTATATTAAATTTTGTGATATGACGATTTAATGGGGCTTATAAAAGCCTCATATATAGGAGATTAGTCAAATTATTGAATCAATTGAATTAAATATAATTGAACCGATAAAATCAATCATCAGCATAGGCTTCATTCATTCTATTGCAAATATTCGTAGTTATTGCGAATTTTATTTCTTATTACTTACTGTCAAAGCTTGTTTATTTCCTATAATAATATTATATCTGTGAAATCGAGAGATATCCTTATTATGAAACATGCGATCACAGTTGTAGCAGAAGCGTGGTAAAGTCTAATATTTTATGAAACAATGCTCAACCGAGGCTATAAATTATAGCGATGTATGGGAGATATTTATCAGCGCGTCACGGCGTCACGGTGGCGACGTCATCAATCAAAGGGACAGCTATTTTTGGAAGCGGAATTAATGAGGCCGCCATTTTTATTGGTTGTATTTCACCGTGATTACATGCTGGGGCTCGAATTGATTGTCTTCGATGTTTTTAACAACTTCATACTTAACGGTAAATTAGAAGGGTTTTTATAATAAATATGTTCCACTTTTAAAGCTGATGACAGGATTCTTGACTCCTGAACTTTTATTTTGTGCTATATGCCCAAATTTAACCTGTTCATCCCTATTTATACAAAAAATATTTTTCACATGTAAGTCATGCCAATGATATCGTTGTCCTAGCAAATGGAGATACAACAACAACTTATTCAGTAAATATATTTTTATTATGAATATAAGAATAATAATTATCGCACTAATATCATAAATACAAAAAAATGTGTGTAGGGAATATTAGTTATTTCTTCACAGCTAAAATATGACATAAATAACATACTTTGGCCCTTTTATCCCGTTTAACTGAATTATCGATTATCAATACAAACATTATGTAAAGATATATACCACAATATTTATAGAACGAAACATGAAATTTTCGCTTACAATAAAACCAATAACCACATTGAACAAAGAATGATATTTCGTTTTTAAAATAACTCAATTTATAATTATTCGGTTAATCTCTTGTTTATTTACTGTTATGATTAATTAGAGTGCCAATAAGCAAATACGTGTATTAAATCTGCTTTGTATTGATAAATAATGTTGGTTTATATGAATCATTGATTATAATTAATATTACGTCAATGGATTCATCATATTGGAAATGGAATGTTTGAAACATTTAAAGGAATTTCATTATTGGTGTGAAATTTTATTTCATTGGCGCTTTAGATGTAAGCCGACTCGTATGCCGTGACGTCTAAAGGCGTCATGATCTTGTGATATAATAAATGTATGCCCTTTTTACATAAGGTTAGTATTAGGGAAATATTTTTGAAAATTAATAAATTAATAACCTCTAAATTTTGTATCAAAATCTTTCACTTTGAACAAAGAGCTATGGAAATTGATATTTAATAATTTTGAATGATGACGCGAGTAAAGCTGCTTGTAAAGCGCTAGTCATCTTATCTTTTGAATCAATTTGAAGAAGTGAATAAAGCTTCTGTCTTAATTCTATACTTGGTATCGATTCATTGAATCTGAAGCAAGCGAGAAAAGCCGGTATCAAAAAATTATATATTGTACCGAAAAATATTTGTTAATAGTTTGAACATGAGTTTTAAATTTTTACATTTGTAATGTAAATGTCAAAGTTATAAGAGGAAAAGGGATATATGAAGAATCATAAATAATAATAATCTTAGTCAAACAAGGTTGTACTGACCCATCTGGGTGGGTAACACTCACCTGAGTGAGTGTATTCTACCGCCAAGGAGCAATATTTAGAATTATTGTGTAGCAACTTGAAGTGAAGAAAAAAAAAAAGAGAAAGTTTAAATAGAGTACAAGGGACAAAATATTTTATTTCCCAAGGTTAGTGGCGTATTGACGATGTATGGGCAGTGGTGATCACTTACATGGTGTACCTGTAAAAAAACATAAAAATCGAATAGACCTTTATCTCTTTCTTTTTTGCGGTGAAAATTCAGACTTTTTTTTATAGAAAAGGAAGGTGGACGAACATATGGACCACCTGATGGTAAGTGGTCACCAACGCCCTTAGACATTGGCATTGTAAGAAATGTTGCCCATCGCTTAAATCGCCAATGCACCACCAACCTTGGGAACTACGATCTTATGTCCCTTGTGCCTGTAATTACACTGGCTCACTCACCCTTCAAACCGGAACACAACAATACCAAGTACTGCTGTTTTGCGGCAGAATGTCTGATGAGTGGGTGGTACCTACCCAGACGAGCTTGCACAAAGCTCTACCACCAGTGACTTTAATAAAACAGCCCACCGTTATATTAATTCAGTTAATTAATAAAGTATTATAAATTCATTTGTATACGTGTTAAACAAATCTTATATTATTGAAGATTCTCCGTTCACGTTGCTATTCCCTAACTTCTATTAATAAATTTCAAATACAATTAGGAATTATAATGTAAGCATTACCAGCTCATACATACTGAATACACCATTTACCGTATTATATACAAAACAGGGCTGTGAATGTATTTTCAAGGGATAGTTCGGACATTGCAGGCCATCCAATAGGCAGGAATACACCGTCATGTCCCTTTTTTCACCAAAAAATGTCAAAAAAATATATTTTCAATATAAAGTATTATTGTTGCCCGTACAAGTTTCCTCACGATATTTTTATTCACCACCAAGCACAAATTAACAAGCACATGAAAATAAAGTTGTGGGTTCCTGGGTTTGAAGTGTTTCGTATTCTAATATATATAATCAATCAATAATAATAATATCTTTAATCAGTTCTACTGTATGCTATTAATTTCATGATACTGTATATACCTAATTAAATCTCTCTTCTAATAAAACATTATAATCTCTTAGGTAACATATTGATTTAATAGGTCAATGACCGGCATTGCAAATACTGAGGCTCGCCTACATAAATTTTTCGCTTTCAGACTAAAATAATCACATTATTTTTGGATGACTCAACTCAGTCGTGTCTATTACGATTATATTTAAAGTCGCGAACAAATTTACAGCCGTTGCTTTGACGTGGAGTGAATTTCCCAAGGCTCCGCCGAACTTTATACCAATTTTAGGACAATTAAAATTGACTCACCGGTCTCATGATTTATAGCTTTCTTTAAATTAATGCATGTTATATCAAGTTAAGCTAATTGTATACAATTAGGAAAACGATCATTCCTTCATGCGAAAACTTTTTCTATCAAAATTTGTTCATGTCCATCGCTGTTTCGTAATTTAACTAATTTGTCTTTCAGACGAAATTCACTTATTTGATTAATGTTCATATGACGTTAAGCTGGAATAGACTTTAGTGCAATGACAATAAAAACTAAATCAGACTATTTTCGTTTATACCACAATTTACTGCTGCAAAATGAAACTTTTATTTAAAATATACATTTTAATGTATAGAAAGAACACTATACTACACTCTCTCATTTTTTTTTAGAGTTAGCATTTTTTAAGTTTACATATTTTAAATTGACTGTGAAATTTATTGCGAAACTTTAATGTACACCAATAAACTTAGACAAAAAAAACATACATGAAAGATACACAAAAAAGGGCCTCATCGCGAATTCAGGGATCTCTTCCAGGCAACTTGAGAGGAACGAAACAAGATGAAAGGTATAACTTTAATTAACATAGATAAACATTGACCAATACATCAGATATTCTTCAGCCACGCAGCAGCTTGGAGAGCGTTGGCAATGTAATGATGGTCAATATTTCCTTATTGTATTATATATATATATGGCATTAGGTGGCGCATTGCATGTTTATTTTTAATATATGTATATGTTTATTTTTATTTACTAACTATTGCTACTAGTACTGATGAAATACGTATGAAAAGTAACTGTCACTAGTATTGAAACAAAGAACACGGCCATTCGCAGTGGGTCTCCAATAAATAATAATCAAAATAAATAAAAACCAAACACTCGTGAGAAATCAACTCGACCAAGCGTAACTACATCGAGCTTGTTTAGCCGTTGCCTTTATTTGCACTCAAAAGATCGGATTTCCTTTTGAAAAAACGCGATTTACATCGACAACTACTGGGAATCTAACTACTTTATCAATATATTGTGCAGCAGTTCCGTGAATGTGTTTATACTTATAATAGTACATAATATAATATGTACATATCGAATAGATCAATGTACAAAATAGAAGTACGTTTACCCTTTTCTTATATACACATTTGTCATAGATATGCACTTATGTTGGTAATTAACTGAGCTGAAATGGACCAGTAGGGTCGTGAGACCTAATATCGTATGTGTTCAATAATAATCCGCTACATGTGTCATCTATCAACATACATTGAAGCATCGTAGTTAAATAAGTTCCTAATCTTCTCTTCTAACGGAGAGGAGGCTTAGTTCAACTGTAGGCCAACTGTATACCAGTTTCACCCCCTAAGCGGAGTGCGGCACGGAAATGGCCGTGGATGCGTTATATCGTGGGAGTTGTGATTGTATATCACATCTCCCCTATCCATGGCAAAAACAATAGTGGATTTAATGGAAAATAACCCAAACATAACCTGGTACCCGATCCCTATGACCCCGGGGACCTTTCTGAAGGTGTCAGCATGAAAAGACTGTACCTTCATTCTGACTGACAGCAATACAAATTGTTGTTAAACCATAGAATAATTGATAAATGAACGGTACCACAAAGCCCTGCCTCAAATATACAGGGATATATACATCGGAGGTTATCGTATTTAATATAATGACGTCAATACAAGTAATCCAACAGAGCATGGACTAAAATTCATACGTGCAGCATCAAAAATGTCCGTCACGCGGTTATCCTATGGATGTAAGCCAAATAGAAATTTATATGACTGCATGAGCCAACCGCAACCGCACGATATTGCAACGTTATCATCGAGTAGATTATCATATTGTACACTGAGCCGATGTTATCATCGAAGCCATTCAATCGGGCGTTATAGCCAGCACGGATGCAGTCGACCCCGCCCCGGTATAGATAATGCACGTTACCATAACTATCGAGCTAAATGAAACATTTAAAAAAAAGGTTTTATATAATCCATATTAAATGTTAGACTTATACGTAACGTGTGTTCAAAATTTTAGTTCGAATTTCAAAAGTCGTATTGTGACTTTGATGTATTTCTGTTGTTTTGTTTAATATTATTTTGTATGTGTTTTTAATTGTGTAAATCTGATAATAATATATTTTGATAAAGCGTGCAATTAGGCAAAATAATTAGAATCATCTCTACGACCTCATTAATAGTGTAGACTTAAAGACAATCATAAAACAAATAATAAGCAATGAGAGTTGGCTTGAATTTTATTCTTACATGAAAAACTTTCACATTATTATCAAAAGTAGCTGTCCTAGCAAATGCATGGCTAAGAAATATGTTCCAAAAACAGCGGGACGTATATAAATCAGCTGGTATCACGGGACGGCTTCCATTAGTCGGTCCCGCGAATAATTCAGCCGGGACAACAGCATTAGACATTCCATTTAAGTGGCCACAAGCTAAAACCTATACAAATGTTTGCGTGCTTAGAGATTGGATTCCAATTAAATTATACCAGCAATTTTTTTATATGAAGAGCCGAGATGGTCCAATGGTTGGCTAAATCAACTAAGGTTAGTGTGAGTGGGTTGAAATCCAAGCAAGCAACACTGAACTTTTCATGTGCGTGAATCAGCGGTGAACGAAAAAAAAAATACGAAACGAAAACATCGTGAATCTGTTGTATGAAATTCTGAAACATTCTAGCAGCTTGGTGGAATGTGGATTGAAGAATACAATTGCAATAATGTTCTCCTCAGACGGAAAGAAGGCCATAGACCAGCAGTGAGACATTTACTTTTTTTTTTAGAATAGTAATGCGACGAGTATGACCTGATGGTAGGTTAGGATGGTAAGTGGTCACCAACGCCCATAGACGTTGACATTGTAAGAAATGTTAACCATCGCTTATATGACCAATGCGCCACCAACCTTGAAAACTATAAGATGTTATGTCCCTTGTGCCTGTGATTACACTGGCTCACTCACCCTTCAAACCGGAACACAACACTAGTACTGGTGTTTTGCGGTAGAATATCTGATGAGTTGATGGTAAGTACCCAGACGAGCTTACACAAAGTCTTACCACTAGTAAACTCGATACTTGCAGAATATCAAACTTTACTGTTACTTTAATTACTTTACAGTATTTTTTTTATAAGCTTGGCCTCAGTAATAGTGTAAATAACACATTCACATACTAAGCAATAGAACGGTCTATTATTGCTAACATTCCATTCCAACTTTTGATTTGTATATATTATTTTTATTTATTTAATGAAACTAGTATTCGCGCATTGGTTGAAATTCGACTATAATAAATAATTAACAATATTGAAAATTTGATTGAAACATATATGAGTTTGCGTGTTTTCCGTACCTATTTAAAAATAAATATAAATTGTTCTTATGTATAATTTGAAAGAGGCTTGATAAGCGTTATTGTCGACAATTATGTAATTTTACACATAAAACTAAATGCGGGCGTGTTTTAACTATACTTGAAATGTTATCGAAGCTATCAACTCATTTGAGAATCTGAACGCTCAATATCTTTGTTAGCAACACGAATTGTATGTAATAAAAGGAAATGAAACCACCAATCCTGACCTAAATCCTGTCTGGTTGCGTCAGAGCGAACACCAACACAATGGGCTAGAATAATTTACAACCTTAGGTAATTATCATCTATGTGAGTGATGTAGGACCGACAATTAAACATTCTCTCCGAGGCGAATTACCAAGACTGTTGCCTGTTAGTCTGGAATGTACTCGTTCCTATTAAGAGACCATTTATTAATACTTCTAAATCAGTTGTTTATTTTACAATCCTTAGTTAAGTACCAAATCGATAGGATTTCAAAATGTTGGTGCTGTTGACTGAAAGTTGAAGCCTGACCTCCGCTGCGAATTAGTATGATCACCTAACACATGCCATTTTCCAGGTTTCCTTAGAATATTTCTCACCATTGAGCACGAGATGGATTATAAATACGACATGAAAACTCCGTGACCATTAGGGATACATAACTAATAAGTGCAAAAGTGAATTTTTTTTTTTAAATATCCCAACTGGTGATAACCATTTTAGCTGATGACGACGGAGGTTTGAATATTAACCATAACGTTTATTCGGATCAATACACGTTATTACAGCTATTACCTAATTCCATGTAAATTACCAATGTGATTAAACATTTTAATGGAATTGTCAGACATTTTGGCTTTATCTATAAATGCTGTTTAGGGGGTGATTAGTTTAATCTTCTTCTTTCTAATGCCAAATCAATGATGGTAGAGAGAGATAACTATATCAGTTTGTTTTAATAATAGCTCTTAAACATGTTTACGTTGGGGTGATTAGAGATTTTAAACGACATTTCATTTTAATGTGACCTCGATGTGTAATTGTTGATGTTAAAATAATGGATGGAGGAATGAAACGTGATGCGAATATAAGCGAGTATTTAAATTTGTTAGTGCGTCATTTGTATTGTTAATTTATATCGTGGTTAGCAGTTAAGGAATCCTTGTTTTTTTTTCTTCTAAATGGATAAAATTATATTTTGTTATATTCTTAAAAGCCATCGTGGTTTAATTCGATCGAGAGTACATCCTATTTGATATTATTAATTAGGAAATAAGCTTGTTTGCTTGTTACTATTTAACTTCTCAATCCATTATACCGTTTTTCATATACGTTGTAAAGAGACAGAGTACCTAACGCCAGTAAACTCCCACGCACGCAGAGTAAGTCGCGGGCAGAAACTAGTTATAATATAAAACTGCAAAAACTGTAGGTAAAGCCGAGAGAAACAAACAAATTTCAAAGGTTTTTAAACGAAATCAAAATAATATACATATTAGTTTAAAAAAAATACTTATTACATCTTGTTAAAATCGCAAAGAAATAGGATTTGAAGCGTTTACTCTACACGCCCACGGCAGTCTACTTTTAGTATTGCAAGCTTGGCATAAATAGTTATACATATTGCTATATATATGTTAATTTGTTTTAAAATTTACTACCGTTACTTCAATTTACTACCTTTTGTTTTTGTTCCTTATTTAAATATTTCTTATTTCTTATTTTTACTTTTTTTGATTTGTATATTTTGTTACCTCTTTTAATAATTGTGTTTGGAAATGGTGTGTTATCCTGTAATCGGTTGTACATAGTTAGTTTTTAGTTAATGTAAGTGTTTTATGTACAACTGTCTGAGATCCAAATAAATAAATAAATACGTCCAAATATCTGCAGTGTCATTCTGACGCCCGGAAGATGTCGAACATTGAAATTGATGATTGTTAAAATAATTTATAATAATTAAAGAAAACCGATGAAATTTCGACACAAAAATAAAAACAGTTTTCTATTATCTCTATAATATATAGCAAGAAAGTATATAGTATTCGCCGAACCCACACACAAGTGAGGAGAGGATTAGGCACACAAGTCGGTCTTACTCCCGAGCCAATAGATGTTTTACATCAAAAAGATCCTTTAAGATAAAGAGATCATTGATAAAGTAACATAAGTAATCATTGTGTAGAGAAAACCCAGAAAATAAATCCAGTGAAATTCTGTACTAATATTTTTATGCGCGGTAAACATAACTGAAAGCGCATTGAACCATATATTAGTAGCCGACCAGCTGACCGAGCGAGCTGCTCGCCACAACATTAAATAAATGGATTGAAGCTCTATACGACTTATTCTCACGATAAAAAAACGTTAATAATGTTTTTCGATATATATTTCTTTCTTTATAAAAGATATTGATGTAATTATTACTAGATTACCCTTTAAACTTTTAATATGTTAATTTTTTTTTCGTAAGCATTTTTTTTAAAACGGGTAAGAAATTGTTAACAGACAAGTCTATAATTATTTATGAATAAAAAAATATTGATATTAAAAAAACGTAGAATTATTATTCGTTTCTGTAAAAAAAAATCGACCAATAGTTAAACGGTACACGGTCTATTTAGCGATGTAAAAGTAAAGTCCTGATAGCTTGGTCGCTCGTCCCTATTCCCCGCAATAAGTATTACGCTTAACTGAAGAAGAAAATATCAACATTAGAAATTCCTCGCAAAGGCAGTGCTAGTATCACTTAAAAACCGTTCTCATATATATTAAGATAATATTATATATTGTATCAAGCCAATAAAATCATACTGTATATCTATATATATATGTATACTGTACATATCTTGTGCTTGTCGTTAAAGGAAAACATAGCGTAGCAAATATGTATTAAACTGAATTCAATTAGCTAAATATGTGTCCATAAAATTGGCGGTAAAAGAAAATATCGTCAGGAAACCTGCACGTGCAAACTGGTTTCGATAAAAAACTGCCACGTGTATCCACTCGCATTTGGTGGTATAAGGTCCAAAAACTTTTCATTACTAAGGACTAAGGCCACCCTTAGCCTAGCCATGGGACATTTACAGGCCATGCTCACTAGGCGTAACAAATAATATGTCTATTTAAAAGCAAAGGAGAAGTCACGTGCCAAAATCATACTATTTCGTGAACACAATATCATAAATTCATAAGCTATGGGTGTAGCGCTCGGAAGCGCTGTATACTATCGACCTTAACAAACTAAAGCTAACAACTCAATTTTATGAAGATAATATCCATTATTTTTATGGAAGTGATTCGCATGATAGAAGTTACTCCGTTGTAAATATCGTACGAAAATGGTAATTCAGCCACATTTTATCATAGATACAATCAATATGTTATATCGACATGCGCACATATTTTAAGCTTTGGCTCTATATACAAGCACGTAGTATATTGTTCTATATTCGAAATCGTATTGATAATGAATGTTTTTATTTTTACAGAGACTGCCGCTATATAAATCATTCCAAATCATTCATTCTATATATATTTACTAGATTTACTTACAATCACATAAACCTTTACAGTATTATAACATAAAAACTATTTTTTTAAGTGTAGAAATTACTTAAAAGTAAACATTGTTGTTCAAATAATGAACTTTTCTTGTTGGTTGGAATGGTTAATATTTCTTACGGTGCCAATATCTATGGACGGTGGTGACCGGTTATCCATTTGTCAGCTCGCTTAACTATGTTATAAAAAAATGAAAAAAACACTTACTTATGAATTAAAAATCAATTTACCGCAAAATATAGCCAAAGATGTAGCGAGAACTTGTTGGATAGTCGAGCTGAGACCGACCAATGTATAATGTATCTTGTAAGTGCAGCTGAAAGAAAGTTAAATATAAATTATTAAGCACAAAGTGCTGGAAGGACAGAGAAAATATTATGCAATAAAAATATGCAAATAAAAGTGACACGAGCAAGATAAGTCATGGATCTTATTGGTGGTAGGGCTTTGTGCAAACTCGTCTGGGTAGGTACCACCTACTTATCATATATTCTACGGTAATACAGCAGTACTTAGTATTGTTGTATTCCGGTTTAAAGGGTGAGTGAGCCAGTGTACTCTAAAACTCCTACTGCAGGATACAAAGTAACTAAGTATGAAAATGTCGATACGCAGTACAGTCAAGGTCAACGTTGAAATATACTTTATTCAAGTAGACACTTACAAGGTTTTTTGAATCGTTATTTCACAATTATCGTAATCTAAATATGAGCCCATCCGTTCGGAACGTAGATTCCGAAAAGAACAAGCAAGGAAATCAGTAAATACTCTTTTTAACAATCAAAAAATTAAATATAGTAATCGTAGACAATTATATATATGTATATATACAACAACATATAATAACTCCATGCTCTTCTATCATTTTTATATTATTATTATAATCCTGTACAGTAGTAAGCAATTTTTATAAAAAATAAATAACATCAGTTTTAAATTTAGTTATTCGTAAATGTAAAATGGTCTACGTAATTCTATTAAAGAATCGATATATATCACGTTGCTTGTACTTAAATGCTCGCGTAGATCTCAACTTAAATACGTGAGTTTAAGTGCAGGCAAGTAAAATTGGTTTCATACACAACATATGCGTCATATGTGTTTGTATTTTTACTTATTCTATGTAAAAGAGGAACGTCGTGATGAAACCTTCATGATGAGTTTTACATGTATTCAGCAACACTGGACACAATTCTGGAACACGTAGGTGTTGAATAAGCTCTAAGCCTTCTTAAGAAGAAGAGATTTTTAAAATCTAAATTTCTGTAACTTTATTTCCCCTAAGCGCCCGTGTTGTTGTTTTTATTATTATTATTAAAATTAACTATTATTATTTACTTCATTTTTTGTTGTTCTGCTTTTGAAATGGTCGTCTTAAGCTAGTTTCAAAACTGTATTATGTAAAATTTAACTTATAAAATTTTGCAGTTACAATTCACATAAACAAATAGTTATTTTAAGAAACACAAAGAGACCGTATAGATATATTTTTTAACCTACCAATTACATTATATGTTTAGTTTTATCCACCACACGGCACTTTAGTAGCGTAGTGGAATAAACTCCAAACCTAACAAGAGATAAGGCTTTCGTCCATTCAAAGAGCTGTTTGCTGTAAGTTCGTTCAACGGTAAAAATTATGATAGAAGTTTACTAAAGTCATCATATCTCCTTAGCAACAGTCGGATGACAAGATAAAAATACTATAAATACTACAAAAAAAAAGTTTATAATTCAAAGAAATGCAGATTTAAAACTTACAAAGAAAGCTTTCGGAACTTTTTATGATACTTCGCCGTCTAGTTTAACCTCGCTTGTTATAACGATGTCAAAGTTTTATGATTCTCGTTTAATACTTGAACAAAAAAAAATAGCTATGACGTTTAAGTAAACAGATTCTAAAATTTTTTATTCTAATACAAACGTCTATATTCTTACTTTCGTCTATATTAGTAATTATATATGTGAAAGTTATATACAATCTGAGTGGTGTTACGCTTTCAAGTCTTAAGTATTCAACCGATCATCGTGAAAGTTTGCATACACTTTCTCATGAGTATAGAAAAGGACATAAGGTCCCTGACACTTGCACCTCCCCTCCCAGACCCGATCGACGAAGGGCGCAAGCGGAAATTAGTAACATACTGATTTATATGCTACATACGATGATAGTACGCTATAAATATTGTATGATATATTCGGTATATCAAATAAAAAAAAAATAGAATCACAGTCTTTTTTATAGAATAGGAATGCGGACGAGATGATGCGGACCTAAGATTTTATGTACCTTGTTTTTTTTTTTTTTTTTTTTAATTTTTTTTATTTAATTACACAGGCTCACTCACCTTAAAACCGGAACACAATAATACCAAATACTGCTGTTCGGCGGTAGAAGATTTGATGAGTGGGTGGTACCTATCCAGACGAGCTTACACAAAGCCATACCACCAGTGAGCTTTATTTAAGTAGGTTCTTAAAAGCAATTTCAAATTGTTATTTAACAGGATTGTATTGAATGTGAAGCTACCACCGGTTCTGAATGTAGATTCTATTATTTTTTTATTAAATAGGAAGCCAACGCTGTATACAGTTTTGTTTCTTATTCTAGACTACAATTTTAAATAACTTAAATATAAAAATTGTATACCTCACTTATAGGCTAACTTAACATGCGTAGGAATAAAAAAAAGTTCATTCTTTGTTATAAAACTTAAAATAGAACTAAATTACGTAAGCAAAAAAAAAAGAAAAGAGGAATTAACAAAACAAAACAAAACATGCAAAAATAATAACAAAAAAAAAGAATTAAACGTCGTTATAAAAATTTGACAATTAAATTAATTAATGTAAATAAAAAAAAAAAATTAACTTACTGCGACATACATATGAGCTTGGTCTTGCGTCTTAGAATTAAATAAATGAAGATTCTACCGAGAGAAACATAATTTTAACTGGAAATAAATCACCTATCAGTACGCATGGATAAAAAACTTTACTAACTAAATATGAATGAATTATATACTAATGATATATTATTTATATGACAATTTACATGCCTATTGTAATTCCATGCATTTAAATCATACGATACGTCATAATGTTAACATTAATTTTGTACATAACATTGAACTTTAATAATATCGTGATGAGTGGTGGAAAACATTGTAAGGAAGCCTATGATAGTCTACGTTAGAGCAGCGTGATGGAATTTACGCCAAAACCTCCTTCTCAAAGGCAGAGGAGTTTATGACTATTACTTGACTTTCAATAGAGAAATAATGTTTTACAATCAAGATAAGTAACATTAATAATTTGTTAAAAGGTCGAGTTTTAAAACCGATGTCCGAATGTTTTCCTTAAAAAATTCAAAGTTTAGTCAAGGAATGTGTAAGGAAATTTTCTCCTTTAAGATGTTGCAAACTAAATCTCTTTGAGATGAGTTACTGAGCGCAAGAATTTACATCTCTGAGTAACATAGAAACGCTCGACCTCTAAGAAGTTTTACCCGAGAAAGTCGTATTTTTACTCTGTCTGTTTGTATGTGTTATTTAAAAGTGCAAACATACAAAACTGGTAATAGATTTTCGTAAAAAAGATTTTCGAAAGAGAAGAGATGAGATTTTCTATATAGATAACTTGATTCTTTCACGCCAACCACGACGACGAAGACGTTTCAACGAATAATTTCGTTAAACACATTGAAGTCTCCGACATGTAAAATCCATATTTATCGAAAAAATATAATAATAATAGTAATCGCCCCAATAAATATTTTTTTATGTATAGTATTTCAATTTTCATAATTATATACATTCATATATATATATATATATTACTACTAGACAAATCTATACTATAAACCTATATACACATCATAAAATCATGACATACTTGTTTTACACGGTCCATGAAGAAAACACCGATTGACTTTTAGAAAAACTTGAGGCACGTGTCACACGCTATTCTGCCATATGTGTATGTACTGCCTTATATACTAACCCGTTCTGTAGCCGCGTGGTTAGACTCTTAACCGTTTCCTTACCACGAGACTATAGACATCTACTGAATGAAATATTGCCCTGTGAAATTAATATTTAAGTATCATTATGATTATGTATATATAACCTTTTTGTCGTTCTTAATTAAATTTACTTTAGTAATGCTAATATAAATAGTAATTTTATATTACAAATAACTTTTGAATGTAGAGTTCCATTAAAACAGAAAGTTCTGTCTCGGGTAAAAGAAATATATAAAGCAATTTTATTAAAACTTCATTTGATTCGCTATATATTATTCGTTGGACTAACCTCCTTGCTAATAAACAGTTGGCGATCGTCTAGTTACGGTTACACAATACTTTGTCTTCTTCTTTCAAATGTCAAATTACTGATGACAGAAAGAAAGATATAATAATAAAATAAAAATTGTCAGTCGTTTCTCAACATTACGCTTTAAAACATTGGGTTGAAATTCGAGAACTTTGACACTATTGTTACGCTTAAGGAGGTTAACTTAAAAAATGCTGACGAGTCTAATTTTACGAGTTTGTATTTTTTATTGTTTAAATGATTACAGCGTTTAGACTTTAAACGTAACGAGTTATACTTTTTTTTATTTCAAGTAATAGAAAAAATATAAATATTCAACGTCATCAGTATTCAAAATATTGTATGAGGCACTTAGAGTAATGTCCTTTGCGATCAATGTTTTCAAAAACTCAATGTCGCTTTAGAAGGTGCGGGCGTCGCGTGAGTTTGATGTAAATATATTCAAAATCAGAAACTAGTTCTTTATATGAAAGTCGTGTTGTTAGTGAGGAATATTATGTATGAACGTATTGACGTATGCAGCTTTCATAATATATAGCAAAAGTACTATATTTTCGTTGCACTTTGTTCTAATGCTAAAACATACATATTTTTAGTTTCTACGTCTATTTGGCGTGACTTTGATGTACATAACTCATGTCTATATTGTAAACGCTTTTTTGGATGAGGGTTAAGGGGGGTGGGGTAGGTTTTAGATATAGAAAGTATTCTTTCCTTGGTGTCCAAGCTTGCGTCATACCAAATTTCGGTTCGGTTCAGTGATTTAGCAGTGAAAGCGTGAGTTACTTCTTCTTTATACAAGTAGGTGTATGGTTTATATGAGCACTTTTGAATAGTTATGTTGTCTTATAGTCTTTAATTAAATTTTGAAAAAAAACCGACAAGAAATTCAGTATGTTAATTAAAGACAAATAAATGCTCTTAGTCGGAGTGTTAATTATCAATTTTATTTGGTGAAGTAATGTTGAGATAATGATTATATTATGGAATAACTTTTTATACACAAAACCAAGATGAAAGTAATGTATAAAATATTCAGAAAGCCTCTTCGAGTTGGAATTTAATTGAATCGAGGATCCGCTTGTAACTGCGAAACAGGATAAGGTGAGGTCATTTGAGTTATTCAAATGTTCATTTAGAATTAATTTCACTAGAAAACTTACTTCACCCTATTCACACTGTTTCTGTGAACGATTTGAATAAACTTAAATTTAAAATAATTTAGTGCCTTACAAATAGTATTTTACAAAAACGTTAAAGTCTGTAACGTTATACATGTTGGACGAGCATATGGGCCACCTGATGGTAAGTGGTCACCAACGCCCATAGACATTGCTATTGTAAGGAATGTTAACCATCGCTTACATCGCCAATGCCCCATCAACCTTGGGAACTAGGATGTTATGTCCCATGTGCCTGTAATTACATTGATTTACTCACCCTTAAAACTAAAACACAACAATACCAAGTACTACTTTTTTGCGGTAGAATATCCGATGAGTGGGTGGTACATACCCAGACGAGCGTAGACAAAGCCCTACCACCAATAAAAAAGGTGGTTTTATCTTTGAAAATCAATACAAAGATTAGTGGCACCTGCAGATTTGATATTATACTAAGTAAGAAACGAAATACATTCAGTTATAATTAATTAGTTTGAAATCATCCATTGAACGGTGATGAAAACTTTACGAAGTTAAAGAAAATTCACGATATTGACATTACCCTTCAAAGGGTCGTTCGCGAGAAGTTACTTAACGAGAAACTAAGCTTTGATAATTTGAGATTTTAGCATAATTAATTAAGTTATATGATTTATAAGTCGCGCTATTTTATAGTTTTAATAATAATATTATATAGAATTACCAAAACCATAAAATTTTATATAATCCAACTAAACCTTACTTTGAAGATAGAATAGATAGAATTTTCATTTGTGTATAAAATATGCTGCACAGATTTTTTTGATTTCAAACAGGTAGGCAGGCTGACAAATTGGCTGATGGTAAGTCATCGCCATTACCCACAGACATTGTACTTGTAAGAAATATTAATAATTCCTTAAATAGCCAATGCGCTACCAACCTTGGGAACTATGATGTTATGTCCCTTGTGCCTTTAGTTACACTGGGTTACTCACCAGAGCAAAATATGTTGTATTAATAATGGTATTATAAAGTTCCAAATATTAAATATCATGTTTTTCAAATACGTTACTGTTTGTGTTGAATAATTAAATCATTTAACTAATCTCAAATAATGATGAAGCTAAAATTATACACCAGAGAGGCCCTAAATTAACATAATATGGTATTCGCTGTAAAAGTTGATTTCAGTTCGGGGCTATTTATTGGAGCGTAACATTATCTTATTATAGACAAACAGTGCCTACGTATCGTGCAGTTTAGCATTTTTTCGTTTGGTTGATTAGGTATCGAGATCTAAGAAGCCTAGACGTAAGAACGCGTGAATCTTTACCGATGATCGTGGGTTCAAGACCGGAATGACTGAATTTTCATGTGCTTAATTTGTTATTATAATACATCTCGTTCGTGACGGTGAAGGAAAACATCGTGAGGAAACCTGCATGTGTCAAATTTCACTAAAATTCTGCCACATGTGGATTCCACCAACCCGCATAGGAGCAGCGTGGTGGAATAGGCTCCAAACCTTCTCCTCAAAAAGGGAGAGAAGGCCAGCAGTGGAACATTCACAGGCTGTTACTATTTGCTAATATTTGTCAAGAGTTAAATATTTTGAATCATAATTTTAGTGAACGTCTTTGACGTAGAATTTCAATATCATAATTGTGTAAAATTAGTCACAAAAAAAAATCTGACTTGTGATATTAAAAGCACATATATTACGTAATATATATTGTGTATATTTTTATATCATAATACCTTAGTTTATTTTTTCTTTTTGTTTCCTTCTTTAATTTATTTGTATACGTATTGTTTTGCTTATGCGATGTCTTTAAAAATATTAAGTTGGAATGAGTGAAGCTAAATTAGTGATGAGTTTTGCATGATGAATCGGCCTATAATTGTAATGTACTATACATTAGTTAATAATTGTCATTATTTGTAGTTGTTATTTTTGGGACAGACATGAGTTACGTTTACGGTAGCCGGAGGATTTGAGAAAAACCAAAGTTTCTATTAACACTTTAATTAATTTCTAAATCTTACATATAACTTAATCCTAAGACACAATACTGCTCGATGCTAGATGCAGATATTGAGTACTAACTTATATATATAACTTAATCCTAAGAAACAATAGTGATCGATGCTAGATCACATATTGAATGCTGCATATAATTAGTCTATCCTAATATATAGAGCTAAAAATGCTGATCTACTAGATTAATTAGGCGGTACGTGCGGAGCTGACTCGCGGTGGTGACTTCGCAGCTACGTGTTTTTAGGGACTGTACGTGACAAATGTGTAATTTGTTAAGTATTGACATCTTAACAGGGTCGCGGCGGCGACTGCGCGGCTATGTGCTGCGTCAGCGATCCTCCCTGAGGTGCTGTATGTAACACATGGATAAACATTGCACATTGTGTTGGCTTCCTATAAAAATTTATATTAGTTCAAAATTATTTTTATTTCTTTAAGATATTCAAACGTATTTCTTTTTGTATTAAATTTATGAAAATTATTAAATTTCTTCAATACGACGTAATTGTATCATGTTATTATGAAAGGGCTTACCGTTTCCGATTCGTAATTATTTCGTCTGATGAAATATTGCTTTGTTGTAAGGCTGTACACGCGATCCTTTTTGTGGTTTTCGTCATGTAATTAAATTCATTTCCTAAAATATACCAAATAGTTCTTTATAATTGTTATTAAAACGCCTGATAATGTATTTTTCGGCCTGGGAACATTTGTCATCGGAGTGGCATAATTAGACGATAACTCTGTTTAATAAAAGTAGTTGATATTTTTTTATATAAAATAGGTAGAACTGGCAAATGGGCTATCTAATGGTAAATGGACACCATCGCTTATAGACATTGGCGCTGTAATGAATATTATGCATTACTTACATAGGCGTCGCGCCACCTAGGAAACTAAGATGGTATGTTCTTAATACCTGTAGTTACACTGGCTCACTTGCCCTTCCAACTAGAACAATACTGTGTATTGCAGTTTGGCGCTAGAATATGTGATGAGTGGGTGGTATCTACCCAGACGAGCTTGCACAAAGCCCTACCATCAAGTTAACAAGTTTGATTGTATATTTAACAGATTTTATAGAATATATTTATAGCTTAATTCAGGCAAGAGAGTAGAAGATCAAATTTCAAGATTATTTTATAGTAGACCCTGAGAGCCTGTAGGAAGGCTTACAGGAGAGCGGACGCAAAGCGCATTGTACAGATTGGTCATGACCTTATTTCACATCCTCGGGGCTCCCGTAGCTTCTGGCGTCTGACCAAGTCTGTGCAAAACAATTTCTGCCAACCTTCGCTGCCACCGCTCAGAAGTCCGGACGGATCGCTAGCTCACAGTCCGCAAGAGAAAGCTGATCTCCTGGCTAAACTCTTTGCCGACAACTCCGTCATCGATGATTGTAGTGCTCTGCCACCAGTAATACCTTCTTGTGGCCACACGATGCCTGACATCAAAATCAGGCAGCGTGATGTGCGAGCGGAGCTGCAATCACTTGATGTACGGAAAGCTAGCGGTCCCGATGGAATACCAGCCATAGTGCTGAAGAAGTGCGCGGCGGAGCTGTCTCCCGTGTTAACGCGCCTGTTCCAACTTTCTCTTTCTTCGGGATGTGTGCCGGAGGCTTGGAGAAGAGCTAATGTGCAAGCGGTTCCCAAAAAAGGGGATCGGTCTGACCCGGCAAATTATCGGCCAATAGCTATCACCTCAGTACTTTGTAAGGTGATGGAACGGATTCTTAACAACCAACTGATCCATTACCTAGAAGATCACTGTTTAATTAATGATCGTCAGTACGGATTTCGACCAAAACGGTCTACAGGTGATCTTCTAGCGTACGTAATACACCTCTGGGGTGAAGCTATCGACAAGCATGGGGAATCGTTGGCTGTCAGCCTCGATATCTCCAAGGCTTTCGACAGGGTCTGGCACAAAAGTCTTCTCTCCAAGCTGCCGGCATATGGTCTGCCTGCTCAGCTTTGCACCTGGATTGCCAGCTTCCTACACAAGCGCAGCCTTCGTGTTTTAGTTGATGGTTGCGCTTCACAATTCTATGTAGTGAATGCTGGGGTCCCCCAGGGATCTGTGCTATCTCTCACTCTGTTTCTTTTGCATATCAATGATATGCTCTCTCTCGGGAACATTCATTGCTATGCAGACGATAGTACAGTGCATGGTGGATACCACGGACGCGCAGTGGCTGGGCGAGCGGAAATTCAGATGAGGCGGGAGGATCTTGTCATTGAACTCAATAGGACGTTAGAACTTATCGCCAAATGGGGCTCAGATAATCTTGTTGAGTTTAATGCCAAGAAAACACAGGTATGCGCTCTCACAGCAAAAAAGTCACCATTTTCCCCTCTTCCCTCCCTCTGTGGCACTCCGCTAGTGATACAAAGCAAAATCGCCATGCTGGGGATGGACGTTCGCTGCGACCTTAGTCCAAGGGATTACATCGAGGCTGTGATAAAAACAGCTTCACGGAAACTCGGAGTTCTGAACAAGGTGCGGCGTTTTTTCACGCCACAACAACTGTGCCTGCTGTACAAAACACAGGTACGGTCTTGCGTTGAATATTGCTCGCACCTTTGGGATGGCTCCGCTAAGTACCTACTTGAGGCCTTGGACCGGTTGCAGCGATGTGCGGTCCGCATTATTGGCGACGTAAAGGTCACTAACACCCTCGAGCCTTTACAATTGCGTCGAGAGATAGCTGCGCTGAGCGCTTTCTATCGACTGTATCACGGCGAGTGTTCCGAGGAATTATTTTCCCTAATTCCTGCTTCCCCCTTCCTTCACAAGTCTACGCGTGCTGGCTCTCGATGTCACCGACTAACTGTGACATCAATTCCATCGCGCACAAAGAAATTTGGCAACTCCTTTCTTTGTCGCACTTCCAAGAAATGGAATTCCTTACCGGCTCACGTATTCCCCTCCTCTTACGACCCGGGTTCCTTCAAACGAGGCGTGAAGAGGCATCTTGCGGGCCGGCAAGGCGAGGGCGGCTAGTGCAGAACCTTCTTCCCGACTGTACTGGCCGTCCTCGCGTTTGGACTCTACTACCACTTAACATCAGGTGGAGTAGAGTCATTTGCCCTCCCGGCTAATATAAAAAAAAAAAGACATAATTAAGAAAACTATTGTGGCAATATAAAATAAACTGATAATTAACTTGAGGTTATCAAGTGTATGAATTATAGTGAGGATTTAAATAATATAAGTAAATGTATAAAACTAAGCGTATAAATGTTTTACAATAATTTTATGATAAATTATTTATATATGTCGGATTATTTATACGGTCAGACGATGTCTTCAGACGATATTGTGTGGGCGTTCACAAATAATAAAAATCACAACCATAATAACTCAATAAGTGTAGGTAGATATCGTACGAGAGGGTTATCGATAGGAAACAGAGGGTCAGTTTCGTGATGTTACCTCGAATACCGAGAACTACGTATCAGAGGATGTTCTTTATTCCAGCTACATTCAGTTTCCTTCACGACTCTGCCTACTGAAGTTAAGTAACCGAATACTTTTAGTTTGTTCGTTTTAAATTATTGTTTATGTTTTACCAACACGTCTTGTTGCAAAAGCAGCAAAAACTATTAGTGTATTTGAAAAACCGAGGCTATTTAAAAAACACGGTTCGTTAAGAGAATAAAGTTGAGTATGTTGCGGTCACAAGTTGATTGACTGATAGCTATTATAGTAACAGACCGGGAATGTCCTGATGCAAGGTCTCATCAAAAAAAAATATACTTTTTTTAAAGTACGTTCTTACGAGTTTATATATTTTAATCGTAAATAGTCTTCGTCAAAAATGCTTAATAATAATTTTCATAGCACTCTTAAAAGATAAAGGATTATCATACAAACTTATATCCCCTTTATTATACCTAAATACTACGGGTAAAATTTTCAAAAAATCTTACTTAGTTTCGTAAGTACTTTTGAATCAAGTTATATGATTATTTAAAATGATAAGCTACCACTGGTTTGAAATGTAGATTACGGGGAAACCGGTAATAAATTAAATTAAATGATTATATACGCATATGAACGTAGAAACACATTCTAGAATAATCCGTATCAAAACCGCACTAGAATAATTTAACTAAATCATAATTGTTTCTCGGAAAGAGACTGTTTTGATATTATTTAAATAATCCTTGAGCATGTCTTCAGTTGGATTTTGATTTAACGCGCTGTGGTCGGATGTATGAGGTAACCGCGACTACATATTTATATATAATTATTATAAGAGCTCTAAATTCGGTGAAACGGAATACGTGTTGTTGTGTGAGTACATAAGGAATTGAGTCAAGACACATCATAATATGAGTATATTATGATGTGTCTTGACTCAATTCCTTTATTTTATTTTTTTATAGAATAGGAAGGTGGACGAGCATATGGGCCACCTGATGGTAAGTGGTCACCAAACGCCCTTAGACATTGGCACTGTAAGAAATGTTATCCATCGCTTATATGTCCCTTGTGCCTGTAATTACACTGGCTCACTCACCCTTCAAACCGGAACACAAAAATACCAAGTACTGCTATTTTGCGGTAGAATATCTGATGAGTGGGTGGTACCTACCCAGACGAGCTTGCACAAAGTCCTACCACCAGTAAAAAAGTAGTTTAAAAGATTCATCGACTTACGACTTATTAATATTAATTTAATTATTTATTTATCGTGATTAGCATGCTTTAAATCTTTAAGGAACAATATTTTTCTAAGATTTGAGTTAAATAAAATGTATTTAAAGTCAAAAAATTACAGAATAATAATTGCAACATAAAATAAAAAGAATATTTTGAAATACAACAATACTTACTATTGTTGTGTTCCGATTTGAATAATGAGTGAGCCAGTGTAATTATAGGCAGAAGTGACAATATATCTTAGTTGCCAAGGTTGGTGGCGGATTGGCGATGTTAGGGACAGTGGATATTTCTAACAATACCATTGTCTATACAATATGTACCTATATATATGTCTATCTAGAATAATACACCTCTCATATGGTAAAAAAAAAATTAAATAGGTCACGTTCTTTCTTATAATACTAATAATAATAATGTCCTCCAGACCGATTTCGGCCACGGCGGCCAATCTCAAGAGAGGTTAGCCAACTTCGCAGGAGATATTATAGTGCATAAGTGTGTGCGCAAACACAGGTGCACTCTCTATTCCCTAATTCTCATAATCCGATGGGACGGCAATTCAACACGACCGGAAAGAGTTCAGACGCAGGACCAACGGCATGCTTTCCGAGACACGGGAGTGTACACACTTCCAACTTCCAGAATCCAGGCTGCTACTGAGAATTCTCTGACAGCCAGAATTTTCAAAAACCCAAAAACTATTTAATGGCCCAACCTGGGAATTGAACCCAGGACCTCCTCAGGACCTCAGGTCTACGGCCTTACATAAAGCCACTAGACCAACGAGGCAGTCTTATAATACTATAAATAGATAAAGATTAACTTACGGTTCATTAAGTAATTAATACTTTGAATTTTATTAACTAAAAAAAAATTAGGTATCATGATCGAAACGATATGTTCAAAAGTTTTGTCCTTGGGCTATCAAGGGCTTCAGGCGGACCTAAATTCTCTAGATTATTAACCTCTGAGCCCAATTAGCATACCTCTTGATAGGAATATCAGATAAGCAGCCATTCAGTAGGTGCTCTATGCCCGTAACTTTGTTCGCTTACACGTTAAATATGAATATTTTATGAGCTATCAATTCCACGTCGTGAGTAATACTCATAAAAATGTTAACAATGTTACAGTCAGCAGCTCTCTAGCGAAGGCATTAAGACCGACAAATTAGTTACAAATAGTTTTGATTAACTCTCTACATAATATCTGACTCGTGAACTGTTGAAAACCTACTTAAGGTTATACTGTTTTGACGGATTTTGTACTTTACATGTTATAATTATATAAGCCGACCTCGCATATCACCTTTAGACATTTCACGATTGAATTCAGCGGTGAGTTTCTAGTTTTTTTTTGCCAGAATAGCTACAGGTTAGTTTTATTTATGAAAAAATAAAAAAAAAATAAAAACTAGCATAACCTTTGTTATTAGTCTAAAGTACGTTTGGCTGCATTCCCGACCAAAAGTTGCCTTTTGTAGTTTGACCTGGAAAAAGTTCTGCCTGTAATAAATAACATTGGTTTTAGTGTAACACAACATGTCGGACAATGAAATTGACAAACATTGTTTGAATGCAATGACTTTATTTAATCTTTTCAGAAAATATTTTCATATGAGAAAACTGAGCTTAGAAATTTAATATATTGTGTATAGATTTTAAATACTAATTAACAAATATACATTCAAAATAATATTAAGGTTAGGAAATTACATGATTTTAAGTAATTTTTTGTTCCTGCAGTTGTATGGCAAGAATGGCAAGTCCACGTAACCTCCACACCAGCGGAGGTTGGAGGGCCGGCGCTGCTGACGTGTACGACACCAGCCGCGGTCAGGGAACACGCGTCAGTCGCCGCTTGGTACAGAGACGATGCTGTACTCTCCGCTGGCGATCATTTTTGTAAGTATTAACCATCTTCAAATCAATAATATCATCGACACTAATTTTGTAAAGAATTGAAAAAAGAGAATCTTATTTTGTTTTAAGTAATCGATAATGATGATAAAAATAACACTGGATGATTTCGGCTATGGAGCTACCATACAATTTCAAAGAGTAACTAGCCAACTGCCCAAGGCACAATTTATGCAAAAGTACAAATGCACCCTCTATTCCCTCATTCTTATAATACAATAGGACTACAATCTGATACGACCGGAAAGAGTTCAGGCGCATCACATGATTAACAGTTTTACGGATTTTTCGAGGCACAGGAGTACAAACACTAAGTTGCAGAATCCGGGTTACAACTTTGAATAATATACAGAGAAAAACGTCATAGCAGTTATTGGTCCATTTCTGTCTTGAATCTAGGACCTCCGGAACTTGACCCTTGTGAGCTAAGCACTAAACTAGACAGTCGACGTTCATCATTAATCGTTGATAACATACAATTTCATATAATTTAGAGCCTACTGTATATGTATAATATCCAAGGATGAACATAAGATTTTTAGATGATATAAAACGTATAAATACCTCCGTACGTTATCAATAGGCTATTAAAAGTAAGGCTCAATCTTAGACGTCTCATCGTATTGTGTAATTTGTAAGATCGTAATGATAGGCAAAATTTTGATAAGCAAAATGATAAATTATTTTGGTCTGTAAGCAAATTTTTTACAAAAGTATAGTAATAACATATATTTTGCAGATATATTTTTTTTCGTCAATTAGAGTATACTTAAGTAAAAACAACTTTTATAATAATAATAATTGGCATATACTTTGAAACACTACATTTATTTACTTATTGGGAATATGTATTTCTCAGTATTAACATTGACTTCTTTAAAATAAATCATTAAAATATAGCTTTTATTAATGAACTTTATTTCACAGTTCGCAGTACACATGGCTGGTATTGTACTTAAATGTTGTGTTAAAGTTACCTGGACGAACCACACAGTATTTAAACTATTTTTAGTTCCAACGGAAACTAAATTTGGCAAAATTCCAGCTTAACGCCAACCTGACTTCCAGTACGAATTACCTTTATTTGATTAAATTTTCTTCCTAATTCAAACAAATTTCCCCCAGGACTGCTTAATTCAATTTTGAAAATAAACTGAAACGGTGGTTACCTCGTTTGCTTCTTTCTTCTTTTATGACGAAAAACATTTTATTTATCTAATATAGTTTAATAACATATATATATTGAAAAATTATGTTAATATATATTTTATCGATATGGATGAACACAGTATTGCTATTATCGACCGCACGTATATGTTCGCATATGATTTCGTGTCGTAAAGCAGTCGCGCTAAAATGAGTACGCATAGACTATAGCATTCAGGCTCATTATCAGTTACACGTTGCCATGGGCATATCCACTTTCTTCTCACACCTCACCTTAGTTAATCAAAGGAAATCAAATGAAAACCTTTTTATGGGTGAGAATTTCATGATAGAATTTGTATCGTAGTACATGAAATAGTAAAAACAAAGAGAAAAATAAAAAAATGTTATACAATATAACAACATTGTAAGCACAACTGATACTTTATCAATATATTAGACTCTAGAGGATCCGAAGCATAAAATCATACTTCGCCAACGATATTACTAGTACAATCTTCTCTGTTCAAACAGTAATACCGAGTTCGTACATACCTTAAACATATTTAATTTGTGCATTGTTATCGTACTAGGTTTTTCTTTTGCAGTCCTATACATTAATTAATTTTCTGGTAGTAGGGCTTTGTGCTAACTCGTCTGGGTAGATACCACCCACTCATCAGATATTCTACCGCAAAACAGCAGTCCTTGGTATTGTTATGTTCCGGTTTGAAGGGTGAGTAAGCCAATGTAATTGCAGGCACAAGGGACATAAAATTTTATGTCCCAAGGTTGGTGACGCATTGGCGATGTAAGTGATGGTTAACATTTCTTACAATGGCAATGTCTATGGGTGTTGGTGACCACTTACCATCAGGTGGCCAATATGCTCGTCCGCCTTCCTATTCTATCAATATATATATTAAGGATTTTTTAACGCACACACAAATATGAACTATAATAACTCCTGTGCTAACTAGTTCATCTGGCTAGGGTGCTTGTTATCGTATATTACTATTTATACTATTTATACAGTACTGGTATATTCTAGCGGGCCCCACGTTACTGGTTGATGAGGGATGGAAGCTTATCGTAAGGTCTACGCGCGTGGATGACGCCCGGGCTCAGTATTCTTGCTCGGTGCTGGATTCACTGACCGGTGAGCGGCGCAGGAGCACTCCTATTAGCATAGACGTCGCTCGTAAGTATGACTTAAATATGCATATAACTTGCTACCACTTGTGCCCTTAATAGTAATAAATAAAGCCTAAAAAATAAATGTAATTTGCCCGTCCGTACATGTACTCTACGTATGAATCACATAGAAACGCACCTTACCGCTTTGTGTGAAGTTAATTTAAATAATATAAGTGAAACTGTTTTATTACTACTTTAAAAAGTACCTTAAATATACTATCCAACGATATAATTGACTGATATGATATATTTGACGGGCTGGTTGGTGTGGTTGGTAGATACTTGCCTTTCAGGCCGAAGGTTGTGGATTCGATTCCCACCTAGATCAGATATTTGTATGCATGAACATGTCTGTTTGTCCTGAGTCCGGGTGTAATTATCTATATTAGTATGTATTTACAAAAGAAAAGTAGTATATGTAGTATATCAGTTGTCTTGTTTCATCGTACAAGTTCTGCTTAGTTTGGGATCAGATAACCGTGTGTGAATAAATTATCCTGATATTATTTATTTATTTATTATTATTATTAAGATTATTTTCGTTGTTAGCTAAGACAAGCCCACTTAGCTATGAACAGTGACTAATGCCCAGTATACAGTACAGTTTTTGAGTAACGAGTTAAAGTAATTTCTACTCGTATTACGCAAACACACGTGACATAAAAAACCGTAATTTATTGGGAAGCTTTTCAATTCGCTTCATTGACAGTTCAACTGTTCGTAAGTACAATGAATCGTTTTCTTATAGATATAGTTAATATTTAAATAACAAGATATCTCTTTTTAGTATTAGTAGTTTGTTTTTATTTGTATAAAATAATTTTACTATTTAAAATATTATATCCAATGCAAACCATTTAATGAAAACTGCTTGCACTTTTATAAGCTTGAGACGTTTCTATTGTCAATAGCAATGAGCACATCATCGGCTCCTCGAGCAGTCTCTCCGGGCACGTGGGAGGCGAGCGCGCGGCGAGGAGGGGACGCCGTCTTGCCCTGCCTGGTGCACGCCAACCCCTTGCCAACAATCACGTGAGTCATACTTCATAAATTTTGTGCAACATCTAGCGAGCCAATCGCTTATGTTAACTATATCGTGTATTTTCAACATAGCTTAATGAAATATTTTCCAAGGTAAAAACTTTTTACTAAAAAACAAAATATTCCGAAATTGTGTTATTTGTAATATTACTTAATACATATTGATTAGAAGATTTAAATAATTACACTAAACCAACTTTAATAACAATCGAAAATGTAATGAAAATAACTTATTCGGGCCTTGCCCGACTGTCTGAAGCTGGTGCCAATGTTTGATGAATAACAAAAATATATATGGGACCAATTACTGAGCACCTATTAAACCGTTGAACATATAACATTGTATTTTTTAAAAAGATGCCTTGAATAAAAGTTTACATAAGAATAGAAAATGCATAATACTATAATAAAAAAGTAATTGATAATAAAGACAAAGGTTCCTTTCAATATTTCTCCTCCAAGCAAAATGTCGGAAAGGCGGGCTCCAGGCGGATAATAATTTTTCTCTTTAAAAGAATAGTCAACTAATTCTTTAGTCACCAACAAGTGTCAAAGACATTGAATCTCTCTTTCCTTAGTGGATTTTTATCACAATGTCTTCGGTTCTTTTATAATACTAAATGTGCAGTAAGTGTTTATGGCATCGAACAGTGAGAAGTGTCATTTTAGTTAGCGTCATCATTGTTGTGGGTTTGGTACAAATAAGATGTGTTGTTCTGGTGAGTTGTACTGGATTGAGCATCTTATTAACTACTACTACTACTAACTAGACGTATTCTTAAATAAAAAATCCCTCTACTCTAAGTTGGTATTCTATTATATTTTTTTTATAGTATAGGCGGACGAGCATATGGGCCACCCGATGGTAAGTGGTCACCAATGCCCTTAGACATTGGTATTGTAAGAAATGTTAACGATCGCATACTTCGCCAATGCACCACCAAACTTGGGAACTTAGATGTTATGTCCCTTGTGCCTGTAATTACACTGGCTCACTCACCCTTCAAACCAGAGCACAACAGTACCAAGTACTGTTATTTTGCGGTAGAATACCTGATGAATAGGTGGTACGTACCCAGACGAGCTTGCACAAAGCCCTACCACCAATAAATATATTTATATTATTCGAATGAAATTCTTTTACACGGCTTACTGTAGAGTGAACTGGCAGAAATCGTCACGTAACGAAAAAGCGTTATGCGACGAAGTGACCTTTCCTAGTGTGCGTGAGTGTGAGAATTTTGTGATTTGACAGTGAGCATTGTTTATAGTCAATTATATAATGATATATTTTCTATACACATGTAAATCTCATTCAAACTATATTTTTGTTATCGTTTTGATTTACACAAGATATCGTTTTAATTTCTTCAATTTTATGATGGAAAGTCAAAAAACTAAAACTGCAGCAAGTGAGTTATAGTGAAATCATCAATATATCGATCATAATTGTCAAATATTGATCTTTTTGTTTTTAAATTATTTTATTATATAAATTTCGTCCATTAGAAAAAAATAGACCAATATTTATCGAGCTATAAATATTTAATTTATACACTTTTTATGTTTAGTTTATTTTTAAAATATTTAATTAACTGTGACAATATTTTAAATAAAATCCGTTAGAATTAATATCATTATTCTGAATCAAATTAAATTATTATATCTAATAAGTAAAACTTATATAATTTGAATTCTGTTAGCATCTTTGAACAGACTGTTAAAATAATGTTTGTTTATATAATGTGTGTAAAGTAAATCATCTCGATTTATACTAAATTCAATAAAATATTTATTTTAAATAATAAACTATTCAAGAATTATTTAGCAGTAATTTAATTTGTCTTTTTTAATAGAACCAATAAGTTGCTAATAATGCGAAGGTCGTATTGAATCGATTGGAACTTAAGAAAAAGACGCGGTTGCATCACGGGAATTATAAAAGGACGGTTCTTTGTAGTTGTTAAAAAATAAACAGTAAAGTTTTTTTTTAAATATTTAATTTATGACTCACTTTTTTATATTTAATTTAGAATAAACTATTTTCCTATTAGGTGGAGTGGAGTCATTTGCTTTCCAGCAAATATAAAGAAAATAATAATCACATCTGTACATAATTAAGTGTATCCTATATTTAGTAATTGAAATGGAAATTAATGGTTATTATTACCTATATATTCTAGAATTTCGGGATGACATTTTTTTGGGAAACAAAGAGTACATCCATACTTAAAAGAATAAACTTATATTTTAATATTTGTATAAGATTAAAAAATAAAAAAATCTGTGAAATCTTATAACATCAAATACTTTGCTCGGAGAAGAATTCATTGACTTTGCAGAGTCGAAAACTTGTTGTTGTATATGAAACCTTATTTCTCGTGTTTATACGAATATACAACGATTATTTAATATTATTGCCAATAATATTATGAATATATACTATGATTAATAGTGTACATATATGTTATTTGATTTCTTTTTTTATTTCTGTAACTGTTGCAGAATGTGTTTTTGTCAAAAACGATTCCCAAAAATGAAAATAAACTTCCCAAGATTATATGACCTTGAGAGCTATTAGCTGAAAAAAAAACTAATAAGATTCAATATTCAAAGGGTTTCAGTAAAATCTCAGCGCTTTCAGCTCCTATTGAAACAATATTCCAAACATATGAACTTGTATATTGGATAAAGGAAAGATCTTGCAATTTTCTTTTTGTTAAATAATAATTGAATTCACTGGTGTTGCTATCACCTCTTCTGAGTTTGCAATCTTTTAAAAGATCATGTTATATAAATTAAATGTTTTAAATTTAAATGATCGATGTTTAAGTACACTTATAAACATTAAAAAACAACAGAAATATTTTGTGCTGTTTGTTTATAAATGTAACGATTGCGAAATGATTATTCGCTTTTCTGAATATTTAATCATTATATAATTTTTTATGATAAATAAAAAAGCCGAGATGGCCCAGTGGTAAGAACGCGTGAATCTTAACCGATAATCGTGGGTTCAAACCCGGGCAAGCACCACTGAAGTTTTTCATGTGCTTAATTTGTGATTATAATTCATCTCGTGCTTTTCGGTGAAGGAAAACATCGTGAGGAAACCTGCATGTGTCTAATTTCACTGAAATTCAGCCACATGTGTATTCCACCAATCCGCATTGGAGCAGCGTGGTGGAATAAGCTCCAAATCCTTCTCCTCAAAAAGGGTGAAGAGGCCTTAGCCCAGCAGTGGGACATTTACAGGCTGTTACCATAAAAAATAAAATAAAATATTTTCAAATTAAATAACAAATTTAGAAAATACGTATTTTGAAAAAAAATCTAAGAAAAGATACAGAAAATGCATCTCTAGATACATTTTCTTATTATTTATTTTATCAAAAAGCTTAATACTTTCTATAATAGATTTATTTATTACTGGTGTTCGCTCGCGGCTTCGCTCGCATGTTAGGTAAGGGGAGGGAGATGTTGTTGTTGGGAGGAGGGGTTTATATAAAGGAGTAGCCTATGTCCTTCCTCGAGGTTCAAGCTTACTTCATAACAAATTTCATCAAAACCGGTTCAATATTCTAACTGTGAAAGCGTAACAGATAGACAGAGATACTTTAGCATTTATAATATTAGTAGATAATAAAGGTGATCTCGAGTAAATTTATAAATTATTTTATTACTTTTATTAACAAATTACGATTCAAAAGTATAGTGATTTTTTTAGTACATAAAAGGAAATTATTCGTTAATTATATTTTATATAATAGAAAGATAGACGGACAAATAAGTGGTCACAACCAATCTATAGACAAAGACATTGGAGCTGTAAGAAATATTACCGATCCCTTATATTGACAATGCGCGACTAACCTTGGAAACTAATCTATTATGTCTCTTGTGCCTGACATAGACATTTGACATAGCCACTGGGTCATTGTGACCCTAGCCCTTTGGGCCAAAAATCAAAGGTAAAGGGGGATACCCCGAAGCCCGTACCCAGACTGGCCTAGGTCAGTCAGGAGGAACCAGTACTACTGTGCCTGTAGTTATACTGGTAAGTGACCCTTTAAACCGGAACATAAGAATACTAAGTATTGCTGTTTGGCGTTAGAATATCTGCTGAGTGGTACCTACCCAGACGAAACCTTACAACCAAGTAATAAAATATTTTCAATTTAAATCAACAATAAAACAACGTTTTGTGTGAAACACAAATTCAAAACTTAAAAGCTTCCCACGGAAGTTCTCCGCGAGACTGCAGCCGAAACAAGCGTTTTGAAATTGTACATCTTATATTTTCTGGGATTTGCGCTCCGAAACGGAACGTTGATAATATTTCGTTGGCACTCGCTAAGCAAATTAGATTTCGTGTTGACTCGCTTCACTTATTTTAAGAGATTTTCGCATATATTAAAGTTAAAATTAAATTATATGCGACTTAATGGACGTTCGGATCCTGAACAGGAGAGCTGGACAAAATAATCACTTAATAATAATTTATTTAAAAAGTAACTTAAGTAAGTTGTAGAAATATGGAAATAAATGTTATTAAAGAATAATATTATTTATATAAGAAGTACTTACATAGAAGGCTTAAATAAGTATATACAATAAAAAAAAATGCTTTACAAATCATGACCGTGTGGAATGGTGGTTGGAATGCTTACAGCTATCCGCATGAAATTCCGATCCGGTGAGTGAAAATTTAACCGTACTGAAAATTAAAATGTTTAGAGCTCGTAACTTGGACTTGTTTCGGATATTAAGCGACTTGTAAAAGATGACATCCGCTATTACGGGAATGAGTTCACGCGCAGGAATAACGATTTCCCAAGTTAATACTCACAGCTTCCAAGCTTCGGTAAGTTATTTTTGGACCGAGAATTGAAAAAAGGCCATCGGGATACGCAGCTATCTAAATAAACTATCATTCTTCGTTAAAAAAAAAAAAAAACAAAACATACCTCTCCATGCTTAGTTGTCGTGTAGAATAAGGATAGAAAGAGACAGATATTAGATTTAGAAAAAGAAGAAAGAGGTAATGGTAAGAGGAAAAATGCCACATAAGGCCTTAATGAAGTCACTAAAGGCAGTGGTACAATTATAATTATACTCTATTTAATTATAAAAATGATTTAAGCAAAAACAAGCAAGTCTTGTCATTTAACTTCTTACATAAAACGCTAGTTAGCTTAAAACTTTCGCAATTGTTTTGTGTGTGTAGTCTTCGCGTAATAGTTATCGCTTTTTTTTCTAATATCGAAGCAAGTTCAACGTTACAGCGCCCTTGGGCGGTATTCCTTGGGCCTTAATGCATTGGCTCACCTCGGTAACTACACACTAAGAGTTAATAGCCTCAATAGCCGTACAACTAACAATATAACGAAAATGTTTCGTAAAATCTTTACGTACTTGCAAACATTTACATTAAACATTATAATTATATATGTTTATATTCAAGATATAGCAAGGAAAGTATAATTAAAATAAGTAATAAGTAAAATTTTATAGAAGACTATTAAATTTTTAACACATTACACACCTACATGAACACACACTCGAACACACACACACACAAACAATGAAACACACACGAATGAAAAAGAGTAGTAACTCAAAAAAGTTCCATCCAATACAATAACGTCACTCGTGAACATTGAAACAATTCAATGTTATCCGATATAATAAGTTGTCCGAATATTTGTGTAGTCGCTTCGAAAAAATATATCTTACGTTGCTTTTCCTTTACAGCTCGTAATAGACGTTGATATAAACGTAACATATTCTTCGTAATGACCTTTGCGATAGTTTGTGACACATCGAGGCTCAGTCCAGACCACTCGTAAATGTAACGCGTTTATTGCGTCAAATTAATTCTAAACGTTCCTTAAGGTCTGGACTGGAAGGATGCTTGTCTGCAAGCGATAATTAAAAAACTATTTTTTTCATTTAAAATAAAAATGAATACCAATTAATTTTAACAATTTATTCAATCAATTCTAAATACAAGAGAGCTGATTTCAGTTACAATTAACTTTTTTTTTTAGGATTCCTTCTCTCCCCTGATTTCTTCTCCTCCTAAAGGGAAATATATGTATAGGTCACTCCTCAGTGACTCAGTTTTAGGGTCATGTGTTGAAAGTTTCCTCCTTATTATCTGTAGTAGATATACGGACTGACAAATAAAATACTTGATGGTCGCTATTACTGAAAGAAATATTGACAATACCCTACATCACCAATTCCCACCAACCTTGAGAACTGAGAAGTTATGTCTCTTGTGCCTGTATTACACTTGTTCACTCATCTTTCAAACTGAAACGCAACACTTCTAAGTAGTGCTGTTTTGTGCTAGAGTAAGTCATAAGAGGGCGGTCGTAGATGGGCTCGTACATGCCCTATACCCTACCACCAAGGAAAACTGACGATAATTTTTCACCACTGAACAGTAAACTATAAACTATAATTTTATACATACCCAACTAAAGAGCAAACGTCCAACGTTTGCTCTTTAGTTGGGATACTTGTTTTATCATATCACGTTTGGTTTTACCTGAAAATCAGCACCGCAGAAGGCAAAACACTGCAGCGTCTGATTGTTCGCAGCCTTTTCAGCTTATACGTACAATACTTAGTCTGACGTAGATATATTAGTTTATGTCGTTGTTTCTTAAGTTGCTCTTTGTACTTATTTTTATTTTGTTGAAACTGAATAAACATTTTTTACGTTTATATTTTCTCTTTGCTTACTATTTTTCTATATATTTTATTTTCTAGTTGATTCAGAGTATGCATGTATGTATATGTATAAGATTATATTATAGTTTGAACTTCGAACATCGTAGCCATTTATACGAGTGATATATAACCGATATATTCTATGTACCGGATTTAAAAAACAACAAAATGTTAACCCACGATAGATTTGATAGAAACTATGGTAAGTTTTATACTATTTCAAATAAAAATATTTTGTTTTTGACTACATATTAGCCATGGCGACCAATCTCAGCAGTGACTTTCAAAGAGCAAGTTACACAAAAGAAATAATGATACAAAATAGATTATGTATCTGTGTTTACACGCATACACATACACGAGAAAGCACACAAACGCTCTGTTTTATAAGTTACGTAATCCGGTGAATACGTCACAATGGATCAGTTACAGAACATCCTCATTTCTTAAAAGAAAAACATAATAAATTTAATTCGAATCCGGAACCCCGCCGATCGTAAACACTAGCAATTAAACCAACCGACGAATTTAAAATGATAAACACAGACACGCGTCGTTACTTCTTCATTGTGTGTGTTCAGATTAACGAAATAATGTATTATATGAACCCACACGGACATCACACAACCACGGAACTAACAATGGTGTATGAATTAGTGAAGAGATTCCTATCTCTGTTACAATAATCCGGTCATAACTCGCTCTGCCGGATATTTCTCGTGTAATTTATACACTCGAATATTTCGGTGGATATTTTTCACTGTGACTCGTCATCCACTTGGAAACAGCAACGAAACAAATTGCGTCGTGTTTGTAAGTACACGTTCGGACAAATACAATGTACACATATTATCATAATTTTGTGATACACATGTGTCAAATTTACATCCGATATGAAGGTTTCCTCACGATACTTTTCGAAACTAACGAAATGAATTCTAAGCAATTATACACATGAAAATTCAGTGCTACTTGCCTGGGTTTACCCGCAATCACCGGATGATTGTTTTCTAATTATCTATAAAATTTCAAGTATAATTGTGAAAGAGTATTACTATGTAATAAGTATTACTATACTTATGCTGTAATTATTTTTAATTTCTTAATATTTCTATTCTATTAATATTTCTATTAAGAAATTAAAAATAATTACAGCATAAACCATTTCAATACCACACCACAAGCAATAACGACAGAGATGACTTTATTGAAAACCTAATATTTGTTCAAATACACGTACACACAAATACATACGTACTTGTACGTACATACAAATAAATTTAATATCCTTGTGCATATTCCTGAATTGGCTTATCAATTCTGCTCATGCAATCAAGCTGGACATCTCTTGACTAAACAGTGGTCGAAATAAACGAAACGTTATTCTTTTATTTCATTCTAACGAAAACTAAATAAACTTGAAAAAAGAACCACTGATAACTAGCACCATGTATACCCTTAATTGCGCGTCAGGTGTACACGATGTAGCAAAAACATGGAAACTCGAGCGAGACAAATGAGCGACGTGTATAGTCGCCGGGGTTTTTGTCACGCTCCCTAGCTCTCATTAACCCCTACCGGGTAACCCCGATCTAGCGACACAATGGAGAAATACGCTAGAAGAATTGCGAGTTCTAATTGGACTAATCTATGTTTTATAAGGTGTCACAACATGTTTTTGCGGATACGGAAAAATATCCATACAGATATAGCAAAGCTTAAGTTATTTTTTCCGCCTACCTATACCATAAAAAAAAAACATTTAAAATTAGACGGTTTATTAAGTTGTAAGAAATGACAACTGTTCGCTTACATTTAAGCTTGTCATAATTTAGCATTCAGGCATATCATTGACGAATTTTACAACCGTCAAAAGTTATGCCATTTAAAAAATCTTTAAGCGTTTCTCACATAAAACTTTTTCTTACCATTTGAATTAAGGAAAATTACGAGATTACCGCAAACTCACGGAGAAAATAAAAATGTTTTCTTACATCAAGATACCAGGGCAAAGGATCGCGTCTTTAGTCATAAAAAAAATAACAAAGTTCCTTGTACGGTTGTCTACAAGTAATTAAAGGCTGTAGTAAAAGCTTTTAGAGACCGCTTAGGAATGTAGATATCGAGAAGAACCGACAACAAACTCAGTTAATCTTTTTGATCCATACCATTATATACTGATACATACCATTATAACTTGACGATCTAAAAATAAAAAAAACAATATATTCTGCATAAAAAACAACAAAAATGAAGTCCATTCTTTATTACATCTAGACACATTAGCTGTATCAAAGTAACTTTGCTGCCTGTCGCTTGTATAGCTAAACCACTAAACCGATTTTGATGAAATTTGCTATGAAGCAAAATCGAATCCCAAGAAAAAACAAGCCATTTGTTTATACTTTACACCTCAGATTGCTCATCTAACACGCGGGGAAGTCGCGGGTGAAATCTATTAAGTTATATTGCTTAGAATAATTTATATTGCTTAGAATGATAATTATGACGCGTTTTTTTGTGTTAAAATAATGCTTAATTATTAATTTATATGAAACCACTATGATGGCTTATAAATTATACAACACGACGAAAAATATCTCACAAAATTCTAAAGTAGCCGTACCATAATATATTGGGGTAATAATGTATCTAACATCGTAATATTACAGGCATAAATAATAGAAATGCGAATGTTTATAGGTCCTGTATATAGGCCAGAACAAAGGCTTATAAAGAGATGCCATCGAGGCTGCATTATAAGATAGTATTTTATAGCTATTAAGAAAAAGTTATGGAAATAGCGATCTTTTCATGTAGCAATATTTCATTCGAATGAGTAAACCGGTTTGTATATTTAAAAAACAAAGCGGTATCTTAGTGCGGCGAACGCAATCTTGTAAGCTTTGTCGAGATAAAATACAATTTTCTTTTTCGTATTTTGAAAGTAGGAAGTCAAACCGTAATGAAAAATTAAAATTTTTATAACGTGTTTTTTTACAAACAAACATCGGTCATTTTAAATGGTGTCAAATATGTTTTTATATGGAATATTATTTTCGCTTTTTTTTGAGCGTTTAAATAAACTAAGTACTTAATGCTGGGTTAAAATTTTTTATAAACACTGAAGCACTTAAAAAATCAGCGGTGCTCGTCTGAATTTGAACCCTTAATAGTTATTTGATATCCATGTATTTTACCTGCCAAACCATTTCGGCTGCTTTCGCTGATTTCGGATAGAAGTACCAATGATACCATACCATACCATACCAGACCAATCTATATAATGGCAAAATAATATAAGGCTTCGCCACCCGGTGATGTAGAAAATAAAAATGAGATGAGTTATTTACATGTCTAGCTTAATGACATTAATATAAAACAGGACAAAAAATATGCGCGAATGACGTGGCAACATCCCCCCCCCCCCCACTCGCCAGTTGGCAGGGTAATATAATTACCAGGAACAGAGTTATTGCGGCAAAGGTAGCGTCTCATTACCCTGCCACTCTAATTTGCTTTCATCTGAAGGCCTTTCGTCTCGACAGTTACGTAGCGAGTTTTCGAGTTGATTTTTTTTCCTTGCTCGGGTCGCTCGGAAAATTACCGTATTATATTATACCAAAGCTTTTGTTAAATATAATAGTGGAAAATTTATTATTACCAAATTTTGTATAACATTTCATTAAATGCTGAACGAAAGTAAAAAAAACGTTTGCTGTATTTTTTTATGGAAACGCGTTAGCTCCGTGGTATATTGTTTAAGTCGTTTGAGCTATAATAACAATTTCAAAGAATTTCTGTTGCATGACGTCACGTTTCATAGAATTTCTGTTGCATGACGTCATATTTCATAGAATTACAGTTATATTTTGTATGCAAGTATTTTCAAATTAAAGAAGTATCGTTTCGTGGTTATTGCAAGTGCAAACACAGGTGTGCTCTCTATTTCCTCACTCACATAATCCGATGAGACGGCGAATCCGATACAACTGGAATAAGTGCAGATGCAGGACTAATGGCTGTATACGTGTTTTTCGAGGCACAGAAGCATATACTTCCAATTTTTAGAAAACAAACACACCCAATAGATTTTTACTTTTCAAAACCAGAACTTCGAAATCTGCGGCTGTATTAGCTAGCACTAGACTATCTTTTACATCATGACTAACTTTCATAACCCGGAACTACAATTCTTAATTATAGATTGCGTCATCGTTTCGTCCCTGGATACCTATCAGTCAGAGTTCAAATTACACATCACTTTTCTTCCTATTCAGTTTTGTAGTTGATTTTTCTATTATGGGTAGATATAATGCTCAATATTCTAAGTCCATCACGGTAGGGATACACTTCGTTATACGTCGTAAATCTCATTTTGCGTAAAACAGATTTGCTACAAAGAAATGACATAGGTATAACGTTTTATGATACTGATGGGTAGTGAATATTAATATTTTATTTAGTAAGAGTTAGTAATGCCTTTTTTGCAGAGAACCAATATTATTCCTATGTTCTTCAATAAAAGGTTAACATAATATTAGGTCCTTACATATAAAATTAGCGTTTTGTCGTACTGACTATTTTGATCTGAAATATCTCCTCTTTGGTTAATAATTCCAAATTTAAATTTATAAATTCATTTAGCTGGCACATTTGAGTTTTAAAAACAGTTATTCATTTGTTTTTTCCTCATTATTTTTTTCTTTGACGTCGCTTATTACCACACAATGAAAAACATGAAATATCGGTATATTAAGGACTACGAGCTCTATCGTGGCACCGGTGCTGCAGAAACAGCTCTAAGGATTAATGATGTGTACAGTACTGGTGTCACAAAAGAAAGCACGGTACATTTGGTTTCAACGTTTTCGTTCTGGAAATTTCGACCTTCAGAACCAACCCCGTGGACGGCCGGAGACCAAAGTGGAAAATGAAGAATTAAAGGCTATTGTATATTATTGGGAAGCGTTCGTCGCAATGGCTGAACCCTGCAGACCCAGCCATATCCTGCCCTAAACGAAAATTGACTCAGAAAAAGTTACTTGTGAGTGTTTGGTGGACTAGGGCCGGTGTCGTTCACTACAGCTTTCTAAAATCTAGCCAAACGATTACGGCAAGTATCTATTGTAAGCAACTGCAAAACATGAAGGAAGAACTAGCTGCTAAATAACCGAGATTGGTCAATCGCTCTAGGCCACTGCTGCTTCACGACAACGCAAGACCACACATTGCACAACAAACAACCACTAAGTTATGAGCTAGAATTTAATGTCTGCGACATCCACCGTACTCCCCGGACTTTGCTCCAACAGATTATCATTTTTTTCGGAATTTGGACAACTTCTTACAAGGAAATAAAATTCAACTCCGATGCGGCAGTCCAAAGCACTTTCAAAGAGTTTATTGATTCTCGCCATGTTTTTTTTAGTAAAGGGATCAACGAACTATCTATGAGATGGCAAAAGTGCTTAGATAACAACGGTGCATACTTTGATTAATTAAATATATTGTACCAAAAAAAAATTGACTTTATATACCTCCCGTACAAAACGCCAATTTCATATGTAAGGACGTAATATCGGTAGGGTAACGATCGGACTAACGGTTTTATTTAAACATCAAACATGAAAATACGCACACATCCACACTCACACTTCTTATAATAATATTATATTTATTTAATTCTCTTATATACGTCTAACGTACGTAATTTAACTTTTTATGTATTTTCTATGTTTGTACAAATAATATTGTATTGATTGTGGATCGAGTTACCTGATGTACTCCTGTACATCAGGTAACCACATTTTAGTGTCTTCAGTCTCCTATGATTTGACGACTTGATTTTATATTTTATTAATAAAAAATTAATTCATTCATTCATTCTTTCATAATAACGAATATGGCGTTACATATTTTAATTTTATTAACAATAAAATTTGACGGAACGCCATCGACGGCTATCAAATACGTACATAGACGCATAATAAATAAATAAAGTATAATAATAATATTATATTATAATAGATGTTATTATAAATTATGTAAAATGAAGAAGATGTATAAAATTATTAAGACAAAAAATGCAAAAATTAATAAACATAAACAAGTTTACTGTTAATCTAAAGACATCGTACAGAGACAGACAATAATGTGATCATTTAATCTTGTATTCATTGATTATGGAGTAATAGTGCAAAAACATTCACTGAAAATACTTCGTCTTATGTCTGGTGCCACCATTCTACGCGGTCACGATTTATACAGTAGCTGACGTTTTGATGAGCCGGTTGGCGTGGTTGGTAGATACTTACCTTTCACGCTGAAAGTTAGGGGCTCGATTGTCACCCTGGACAGACATTTGTGTGCATAAACATGTCTGTTTATCCTAAGTCTGGGTGTAATTATCTATATAAGTATGTATTTACAAAAGAAAAGTAGCATATGTAGTATATCAGTTTTCTGGTTTCCATAGTACAAACTCTGCTTAATTTGGGATCGGATGGCCGTGTGTAAATAATTTTTGTCTTTAATAACTCGTAATTAATAATAATCCACGTCATGATTATTTTGCGAAAAAGTATCGATAACATTATTCAATATTAAATATTTTTTGTATGATGAATAGTCGGTAAATTTCGGCAAGGGCAAATCGAACATGATTGATTTATATAAACCGAGGGAATAGAGCTTCTTCAATATCATTTTTCAATTAAAAATTTAGAACATCGAGAGTAATTAATATTCGTTGCTATTGAACTTCATCATTAATTTTATTATTAATATACAGACTTAATTATCTCGACAATATTTTGTTTTTGAGACTTCTAAAAATAATTTACATTAAATATATAAAATATCTTTATAAAATATTGCACTTTAGATATCGTTGTTTCCGTTGTTTTCTTAAACAATTCGGTCTTCCGAATGATGACTCCGTCATTCGAATACAATCATTCATTTTCACCCAAAAGTATTATTATATATTTTATATAGTACATATGCCTGCTTGTTTGCCTTCTTGGTCGAGTGGCTAGATGAGAACGCAGACCCCGAGGTTCTACGTTCAAATACCAGATCGGGGCAATACGAAAAGTTTTTGGGTCGAAAATTGACAATAGCTGCCCTGAGTCTGGAAGCTGGCAGTGTTTACACTCCCCTGCCTCTGAAAGCACGTAAAGCCGTTGGTCCTGCGTCAAAACTTTCTCCAGTCGAGTCGTATTGCCGTCCCATCGGATTATGAGAATGAAGAAGTAGAGAATGCATCGGCGTTTGTGCACTTTAATGTCCTACGCAGTTGACTGATCTCTCTTAAGATTGTCCGCCGTAGCCGAAATCGATCGACTGTAATACTGTCTACGCTCTGCGTCTGTCTCACTTATGTGTATAAACATTTGATGTGACGTTTTATGTTTCTGTGATCACATTTCCACTTTCACACCGACATACTAAAACTTGCACATTATCTCGTAAACTGTCCCCTATTAGGACAACACATACATTTATAGCACCATAACTTTTATATACCTCGACATTTAAGTGCATATATATTTATAAGGCTTAATTTTCTATCGAAAGAAAAATTGTTCAGTATTTTTTTTTAAATACGATTCGTAAATCTCTTCTCTAGGCTATCCTCTTTTAAAATTAGCTCGCTGCTTGAATGCGGGTTGGTTAATATACATGGAGCAAAATATAACCCGAGCATATGAAAGTGTCTTCATAAAGTTTCCCTTCAACGAGTATGAGATGAATAATAAATACGAATCAAGCACGTCGAAAACTCAGTGATGTGATATCCGGTGATGGTAACCTATAAAGTACTGACCAAATTTCCTCCACTGCAGCTAATGTTGAGGAGCACCTGAGTAGCAAAATTATATTTCATGTATGTGTGTGTGCGCAAACACAAGCGCATAATATATTATATCATGCTTATAATCTGATGTTCATACGGAGAGAGCTGTATATGTTTACTGATAAGTGTAACATATTCAACTTTCTGACTGCAGGCTTCTGAAGTCCCCAAATTAGATTTCAACCCAGGAGGCTCGGGAGTTGTAGTCTCATAACAGAATCACTAATCCAACGAGACACTTAGCTTAGGTTTAAATTATACAATATATGTAAACCTAACTAATAAACACGAATGAAAAATCGCAATGATTTCTAAAATTAATGCAATTCCTAATATTAAAACACGATTTTTTTGAACTAAAGATATTTAAGTAAGGTTTTTTAATAAAAGTTAAAATGACTTAATTCCTAACAATAGGAGCGTTGAAAACTCGGTGAATTATATTATTTAAGCGTCTGCTAGTCTTTCGACCCTATAACATCATTCAGAGTTCCTTCACCCGAGCTCGACACAGTTGTAACATAGTTCGTAATATTTCATTAGTTTGAACAAGGTAAAAAGGCGTAGCTGTGATCATTCGTGACGTCAGTCAGCCCCTAATGGACCGAGACCTGTCGCGCAAAATGTCACCTTGTCAATTGACATTGATTAATTTATGGTCAGCTGATACATACATCGCTCGTTATTTTTAAGAAACAAACTGAACTTTGCGTCATTTTTTTTGTTCTGGGAAACACGTTATTTATACGTACGTCTACTAATTACAATCGATTGAGTGGTTTAGTCGTAATCAGGTAACAAACGGACGAACTATAAACTGAAGCTATTATTATAAAATTGCAATATATTTTTGTTCGAAAATTGCAAACACTACTAATAGTGTTTGTTATGATTTTATTTTTAATTTAAATGAAAAGTTCTCTCCATATAAAGACTCCGTAATAAACTAATATCTAGGCAGGGATAGCCGTATAAGGTACTTGTACCAGCAACATATAAACAGCAATCTAACGACTACGTAGGAAAAAGAGACAATCTTATATTATTTTGTACACAAACTTAAAAGAAATCCGCATACATATACGTATTGCATTTTTATCATGTATAAAATTTCTCCAAAGTAAAGCGTTTCACTTTGTCATATAAATACGAATGCTTAGAATTTATTCAAGCGAGAATCGAACTGTATTTTATAAAGTTAAAAGTTAGTGGCTGTCTCGTGCTTCAGGGCCGTTTGTTACCTTTATATTACGATATCACTTGGTCCTTTACGTAAACTTACTTTGAAGCGCGACGTTCAATTTAATATTTTTATTGCAAAGATATAACTATTTACAGTAAATTAGATGGCTCAGCTGGCATCTAAATCTCAATCGAAGATGATTTATACTCAGGCAAGCACCGCTAAGGTTTGTCAGCTTAATTTGTTTTAAGAATCGTAAAAAATGCTCTAACAAATAAATGTATCGGATTATATTTTGTCATATGTGTATCTGATGAAGTATATCTTCAAAACCGTGATATTACAGCTTATCATATTATAAATAAACGGTAGATTGTCAATCGACTAACTTCTTACAATTTAACGGCCTCGTTTTAGTGATATTGTAATGTCACGGAGTCATTATAGTGATATTATAATAAATTTAGGTGTAACGCGAGTTTTACTATAAAACAAAATAAATCTGTACGTCTCTTAAGCGACGGCGGAAGCTAGTCGGCTAGACCTCACCCCCGCCCCAGCACTCCCGTAAATTCGGATTTCGGTTACCTAGTTCGTGAGTTCAAAAATTCGGACACGTACGCTTGGCTCGCGCCTCTGTTATTGTTGATATTCTTAAGTTCCTATTTGTAAATGTGTTGTTATATCTGCTATCGTAAATTATGATTAATATACATAGTTGTTACTGATCGTGTGATGTTTGAATATCCATTAAAACCCTGAACTAAACTATTACGAGTCTCAAGTAGTATTTAATAAGGTATACGATGAGTAGGAGACATCGAGCGTTTTGATTGGTTAAATATTATCAATTCGCCATTTGAAAAATGCAAACTGGATCTTAGCAGCGTAGTGAAAAAGCTCCAAAACTTTCAGCTCGAGAAAAGGGGACATGTAAACCATCAGAGCGATATTTACCTTTCTTTATATACTTATAACATGCTAATAATTACAGTACTGAACTACAAGCTATTTTCAGAATTACGTAATGCGACATCTATCGTAATTTATCGTAATTAATCTTCAAAGTATCAATGAAATGGATAACAATCTGTGATCAGCCAAAATAAATAGAACGAAAGCAAGCGAATGGTGATGTCCATGTTTTGTGATACCTATTTTATTGGATGTGATTCATCCAATAAAATAGGTATCACAAAACATGATATAGATTGATAGAGAATATTTGTAAATTAGTTCTATATAATAAACTTGCTTTTTTTTATTTAATTAACCTTAGCTATTTATAATTCGAATATATATATTCGTATATATATTTCGAATATATATATGTAAAAAATAGCTCGTCCATTAAGGACTCGTACAGAAAAGGATATTGAAAATCTTTGTCGGAAGACAAAGGCAAAATAAAAGATTTTTTAATTGAATAATTCAAAAATTGTAATTAAATAAACTTTTAGTAATTAGATAGTTTAAAATAATTATTATATCATTATTAATTATTATTATATTCAAATTAACTCACACAGATGAACAAGTACGAAATGAGGTGATTATTTACGTAAAATGCATTGACAAAGTATACAACACATCAGTAAACAGTTTGTGTTCGTATAATGTACTTTATGTTTGTGTGCACATAATTACAAACATATTCAAAGGTCCATCCTGTTTGCCGTCGCGTTAGTTACGAGGGAAATAGCTACTCACATATTAGATTGCTAGTGTGTATGTATGTATTTCTAAATAGGGTATTCATGAAGCATACTGCTCTTATTAAACGCGTGGACTTAAAGCTATGCTGAGGTAGCTTTTTAATCTATTTTTAGTTAAATGAGAAACATTTTATGCCCTTTGTGTCATTTTAATATTGCTGTTTGACGTTAGAATAGCTATTGTCTACGAGATACCCATCCGGACTGGCCATAATCGCCTATTCATTGAGTCATGTATGACTGTTTTCTGAACAATCAAACAATATGTGATATAATATATAGTGCAATAATTCTATGTTTGATTGTTGACGAAACTAAAAAAAAATATTACATTATTTGAAAATCTTAATAAAAATATTCTTACAATTTAATTAAATTTAAACATTACTTCCTAGAACATAAAATTGCATCGAAATACTTCATTATTGCGAGCAATGGTGATAACAAGCTTACTAGTAATAGGGTTCAGTAAAAGGCCATTAGTTTATACTCTCAGAGTACAAAAGGCAAGTGGAGCATTATAACAACGAGCACAAAGGGCAGATCAACTTACACCAAGATCATTAGTAATATAAAATCTAATGCTCCTTACAATAGCGAGCGAACGAGAAGGTAATCACTCATCATCAATAACAAATACATATACAAGGCCAAAACGGGTAAAAATATTTCATTAAATCTGATATTAATACAAGATTGCGATCTTGCAAGCTGGACGTTATTGACTTGGTATATATATATCGTTATTTTTCAATTTGCAAATGAATTAAATCTCATGTTCGAAAAGAAGCATATTGCTCGATAAAAGATTATATAGGTGATAAAAAAGCATCGAGTTAACATTCATTGACTTCCATGCTGTGTAAATATACTATTAAGTAATTAATTCCTTAAGCATTTCAATTTGCAGTACGGAAAATATCGACACGGTCGATACTATTTATTCAGTAAATGTATATATATATATTTTATAGAATAGGAAGGTGGACGAGCATATGGACCACCTGATGGTAAGTGGTCACCAAACGCCCTTAGACATTGGCACTGTAAGAAATGTTAACTATCGCTTACATCGCCAATGCGCCACCAACCTTGGGACCTAAGATTTTATGTCCCTTGTGCCTGTTATTACACTGGCTCACTCACCCTTCAAACCGGAACACAACAATACCAAGTACTGCTGTTTTGCGGTAGAATATCTGAAGAGTGGGTGGTACCTACCCAGACGAGCTTGCACAAAGCCCTACCAGTAAATATATATTATAAATATACAATAATATTGGCTTTATAAATTGGTCCGGCTGGCTGGTTAGAAAATCTTTGCAGTTAAAATAATTCTATTAAATGTGCTGTGTACGATAGCTCGAATTTTACCGCAAGCAATTAGTACACGAGTTCATGTTTGTGTTTTGGTCCAATTTTTAATATCGTATTTCAAATTAACTTTGAAATATCAAAGGCATGTTCGAAATCCAAAATCCATTGAATTAATATAATTGCTCCCACATTTCATTGGATAAATTATTTCAATTGATACAAACAACAATTTAAGTTTTACGTATATACTAAAGTATTGATTTTATTTGTATTAATAATAATATCCTCGGACATTATTCACACACGGCTTGATTCCAAACTTAGCAGAGCTTATACTATGGAAACCAGACAACTGATATACTACATGTACTATTTTTGTTTTGTAAATACATTTGTATAGAGAATTACACACAGACTCACAAACAGATATCCGTAACAGCCTATGAATGTCCCACTGCTGGGCTAAAGGCCTCCTCTCCCTTTTTGAGGAGAAAGTTTGGAGCTTATTCCACCACGCTGCTCCAATGCGGGTTGGTGGAATACACATGTGGCAGAATTTCAGTGAAATTAGACACATGCAGGTTTCCTTACGATGTTTTCCTTCACCGTAAAGCACGAGATAAATTATAATCACAAATTAAGCACATGAAAATTCAGTGGTGCTTGCCCGGGTTTGAACCCACGATCATCGGTTAAGATTCACGCGTTCTTACCACTGGGCCATCTCGGCTACAAACAGACATCTTCATACTCAAATGTCTGTCCTAGGTGGGAATCGAACCCACACCCTTCGGCCTGAAAAGCAAGTACCAACCACACCAATCGGCCCGTCAATTAAATAAATGTAAAGAAATGTCTCGTGGCAAGACTTTGATTAAGAGACTTCCATACTTGTAAGCGTAAGCATTCACAGTAAGATATTTTAATTAGCTACCAGAATTACGCATCGTAATAACTTAAAGGGCTGTCCATTTCATAAAATTGAATTTACAATGTAGAAGTGTATTTGTGCCATTGTTTCCTTTTGTATCGTTTGTGCTTCATATATCTGTTCGACTTAGGGTAGACGGGACGAGAATGGCTTTTAGTATTATACAATTTTATATTATTATTTTCGTGTTTCAGTTCCTTGTGTATTTTTTTTTCAGAACGGATATTTCTCAAACAGTTGCTATATAATATAAACAAATATAATAAGACTCTCGCCCGCGGCTACGCCCGCGTTAAGAAGGGACAAGTGTTAGTTAGTCTGTGTGTTAAAACAGGGTATAAGCTATCTCTATTTCAAATTCTTTTAGTAGTTTTAATGAAAGAGTAACAGATCCACACATGTTCACAAATTTTTGCGTTTAAAATATAAGTAGGATTTCAGGGGCCGAATTCTAGTAATCTATATCGCTTACGATACGTTCCCTATTCAATTTCGATCCAACTTTTAATAATCTATATTTATTTGAATCGGAACCGAACAGATATTCTAACATATACCGTTATGTCAAAATCGAACTTAATTGTTTAACTTTTATGGCTATAATCGATAATTAAAGAATAGGAAAACGGATAAATGTTAACGATGATGTGATCACGCTTCGATTCGATTGCGATAAACTGACAAATTGTTAGTAGAATTATCCCAGGGATAGCTGCTTTTCACGTAGTCGATCATTAAACACATATTTTAATTTAATTTCGCTTAGTCGCTTAGTATAAATAAAATATACCAGCACATATAGATTAAGGAATATTAAATCATTTCAAGTACGCTACATCTGCAATGATTATAATTGAAATTCGAACGTGTTTTTTACTAACGACTGTCGCCCGCAGTCGCGTCACGGTTTTAGAAAAATAAAAGAATTATGTCCGGATTTTCTTATGAAGCGTATTACTTAAAAAAACGTTTTTTTGATCGAATCCCAGTCTGTAGGATAATGTTTTTGAGTGAACGAATTTTTGCGTTATTTTTAATGAAATTAATTAAACTGAAAATCTTTATATTGTCGATGTTTTAATTTTATTTCAATTAATTAATAATTATTAGTTATAATATCAATTTCTATGACCTTAAACAAAAAAAATATCATGGCTCGTAAGTCCTTTAGTTTAAAAGGTGAATTAATATTTAAAAATTATATTGTACGTTATCATTATCTATAGTATCGTTTTAATATATAAATAAGACGTTCGTGAAACTCAGTACACGGGATACATTTAACTTTACTTTAACGGAATACAATAATATAAAAATTGACAACGTTGTGAAATTTAAAACTTATCACGAAAGAAGTTTAATTTCCCATTATACTTCACAATAATATTATGTACAAGTATCTTTTCACAATAGACATTTTCCTCGCGAGATGTCGACACATAATGGGTACGAGTAAGATGGATGGTCGCTACATCCTCACGTCGATCTCCGGTTGAAAGGGATGCTCGTATAAATATGTCATCATAGCTCACAAATGTCTATAAGAATTATATATTTCAATAATAAAACTAACTATATATTCTTGCAGTCGTTTTTTTAAACATTTCTCTCTTTCTGTCATCACGGATTTGACATTTGAATGAAGAAGACACAACACTGTTTAACTGATCGCCACTTAAGATTATAAGTAAGGCGCTAATCTATATACATTTTATGAAATTATTAATTTAATTAGTTCTAATTTATTAAATTGGGAGATAAAAACTTATCTAACATGATTTAACATTAAAAATAATTAGGAAATAAAAGTACTATAAAGAAGAAACAATAAAGGATATTTAATATTTTTTTATCTTTACTCAATTCGTACTACAAAAATTATATTTAGTTAGTGTTTTATTGTTTTCTTCTTGTAGAAATTAAACAAAAAACAGAAAAAAAGAAAATAAATCGTTATTGGCCCGACCCGGGGTTTGAATCCTAGAACTCTTAAAACTAACAAGGCAGCCATTATCTATACAGACAAGTGGGTTCACTAAAGATCTAGTTTATTTTTTTTACTTTTTTTATATATACTCGTAATAAGACTTGAGATCCTTAACTGATGATCGCGGTTTCATGCCAGGCAAGCACCACTGAATTTTCATCTTCTTAATAAAGCAATACATGCTGTGTATTCACCAACCCGCATCAGCACAGCCTGGTGGAGTCCAAAACCTTCTCCTCAAAGCGAAGAGTGCTCTAACCCAACAATTTATTTTACTACTTAATTAAATAAGTCAAAGTCAAAAATCTTTATTCAATATAGAAGCGTTACACTTACTTATTGATTGTCAGTTCGGAAATAAACACCTCAGACCTGGGAAGGACCGGCGAAAGAGACAGTAAAAGGTTGCTATCTAGTAAACCATATATTTACACGTACTATTCAATAATATATAAAAGAAAAAATACAAACAGGTTATATAAAACTCAGAGATAGCACTCGTTAGCGGAACATCAGTTCTCCATTAGCGCTGCGAAGGTCGCCTACCCCCTCCCCTCTCTCGAACTACAAGAAGGTAAACTTCAGATGTCTTAGATGACAAGTTTGTGCTTAATTTAATCAAAAGATCGTATTTCAAAGATACCGAGAGCTCTTTGATATTGTTTGAAAGGTTCGAATTATTTATTTACAGTAATTTTGTCCTTGGGTCATGTTATTTAACTAAATGTTTGTTTATAAGACTATTATAGATTTCGAGTGAACGTGAGCGAACGTGAGTTTATCCCTCTGTTTGTTACATCATCACGACCAAATCACTGTCGATTAACTTTAAATCAAGCCAAATTATTTACAGGCATAATAATTGAGGCACAGGTGGAGTTACGGGAAGCAGGTAGGGAATTATAAGTTGTTGCATGAAATGCAAACACTAGTCGTGTTTGTGATGTTAAATCTTTTAGATAAATGACCGAGATGAACAGAGTATTGTTTACTCTTTCTCTCATAAGAAATAACATAATCTTACTAATATTAATAAATGTAACCTAAGTGTTATCTGTCCTACCTCGTCAGGATTAACGAACTGATTATAATGAAATTTCATGTCAAATGTATAAATTTGGACCTTCGTGGAAACCAATTTTCATACATGATAATTCAAAATATGATTGTAATTAAATAACATACCACGTGATTTAATCAGAGAATAAGATAAACTGAGAGATAAGAATCTTCATTGCGAACCAGTGAGGTATTTACATTTAATTTAATCGATTAATGATTCATTAATGCTTTCGAGAACAAACTTGACTAATAAATATATTTTTATTTCAACGAACCTTCTCCTCAAAATGGAAGACGAGGTCTCAGCTCAGCAATGGGACATTCACAGGCTGTTACTGTACTATTTCGATAAGTGGGTAATGAAAAAGTCACGGAAAATAGCTAGTCAAATAAATACTATTAATTTTTCATAAAAATCAATTAATACAAACTCCAAGCATTTTTTTATCATCAATATAATGTTCTATATCTAACAGAAACGATGTATTCTATATTGATATTAAATCCAAAATTACATTTACCCGAATTGAATTGTCACTCGCAAATTTCATTAAATAAATCCTACGTCCTATTTCATGACATAACAATAAATTGCATATGAATTCGTCGCGGTCGTTGGGGACTGAAAGGGTAATAATAAAATTATATCCAAAACATTCATTATTATATTTTGGTGCGATACACAACTGTTATATTCGTCAATATATATTTACTCACACCAGACTATATAAAAGCCTAGAAAAATATAAATGCTTAAAAAAACAGAAATGTCTGCACAACAACACAGGGCTTATTTTCAGTGAGCGAGTCAACAACACTCTCAACACAACAGACAACTTGACAAGCGCTATATATAATGAAAGGCAAAATTATAAAATAATAATGCAAGAAACTAATAATAAATAAATATAGTTAAAAAATAGAGGTGAAGTTAACAATCATAAAACTACATTAATATCCGTAACAGCCTGTGAATGTCCCACTGCTGGGCTAAAGGCCTCCTCTCCTCTTTTTGAGGAGAAGGTTTGGAGCTTATTCCACCACGCTGCTCCAATGCGGGTTGGTGGAATACACATGTGGCAGAATTTCAGTGAAATTAGACACATGCAGGTTTCCTCACGATGTTTTCCTTCACCGTAAAGCACGAGATGAATTATAATCACAAATTAAGCACATGAAAATTCAGTGGTGCTTGCCCGGGTTTGAACCCACGATCATCGGTTAAGATTCACGTGGTCTTACCACTGGGCCATCTCGGCTTTTTTTTTTTTTTTTTAAAAAAGCCGAGATGGCCCAGTGGTAAGACATAAATATACATAATGAATATTAAAAAAATATATGAACACCTAACAGTTTCACAACAAATCCTAATATTGAATAATCAAATCTAAAGGAAAGTTTTATTATTTTATTTTATATAGACACTTTAGAAAAACAGTCTCTCAGGTACATTAAATTTACTTTGATGAATGAGTCAGCAACTGTTGAATATAAAATAAAGGGCTAAGTCGGTGAATTAATTAACGAAGAAAGAATTCACTAGATTTTTTAAAACTGAGGGAACCTTCTGGTCATATTTTATAACTTTATTATCAAATCCATTTAGAGCTTCGAATGCTGACTCTACCAATTTCACAATATAATATTCCACATAATTTTTTTACTCAAATAATGTGTATTCTTCATTTTATGTTTAAAATGCAACCATTGAGTTCCAAACTTAAATTTTTACACTAGATACTTTGTTAAGTAATAAATAATATGTCCTTTCATAATCAGCAAAAGTTTACGCTTTAGCGTATATTCTTTGTCTACATTTATGGATTTCAAAAATCCCTATCAAAGCGATACGACGGCAATACGATAGCGATACGATATCCAACGAGCAATAACTCGACTAGGAAGTGTTCAGTATGCCTAAAGCAAATTTTTATACTTTTTCCATAACGTTGACATTACCTACGTTTTATAACGAATTTTGATTTTTTTTCTTTATAGAATAGGAAGGTGGACGAGCATATGGGCCACCTGATGGTAAGTGATCACCAACGCTCTTAGACATTGGCATTGTAAGAAATGTTGCCCATCGCTTAAATCGCCAATGCGCCACCAACCTTGGGAACTACGATCTTATGTCCCTTGTGCCTGTAATTACACTGGCTCACTCACCCTTCAAACCGGAACACAACAATACCAAGTACTGCTGTTTTGCGGCAGAATGTCTGATGAGTGGGTGGTACCTACCCAGACGAGCTTGCACAGAGCTCTACCACCAGTCATCATTATTGTCACTAGATGGCGCTCTAGGTGATCGAGTAAGTAAAAAAAACACACTAGGCATACATGTCTTTCGTCAAGCCTGTCGTGTAGCCCGCGCCAAGTCCAGGACTGCTTTCCGAGACATGGAATTATTTTTATCAAAATCGCTGCCGCAAGTTATCTTTTCTTTCATTATTTCTTACATTAGTAAATATCAATTGAAAAATGTTCTTCTTAGTTCTATTTAATACAATTAAAAAGTATTAAACACGAACTTCTTAAAAAAATAACTTAAACAATTATACCTATATACAACAAATGTGAAATTTTTAATTTCAGGACTTTTTAAGGAAAACATTTACTCATCAGAGCAGTATTCGCGTTACGTTTCATAAATTTCCCTAAACTCCAAGTAATATAATGCGCTCAACTTTACAATGGGTTACCTAATGGGAGGGTTCCCGGAGTGACGCGGGCTAATTGAACTTAGCCGTGGATTAAAATTAGCATTGTCGAATTTTACACGATAACACTTCGAACTCATTCTTAATTGTTTTCTTTACCATTTACCTTATTATCGTTCGAAAATTGTTTCTAAAAACAAAACCATGATCGTTTCAGCATATAAAAACTCGACTAACATAAAAATTATTATCAGCCAGTGTTGCTTCGTTTAGACCCGGCAAACTTTTTTCAAGATCCACATGTTCTATGTACTGGACCACCGAGACAAAAGGCTTACTTATACTCTTAGCATATTACAACCAAGGGATCAATTATATTACGCCCATCTGTTATTACACTTACATGTCATACACTTATATCATACACTTTCATAACTTTAATATATATTTTTATTCGGTCGTCATTCACGCCATGTACGTCGAAGCTTCAGGCGTTGCGTTACACGCTGAGTGACTCCCGTCAGACGATAATATATGTGAGAGGCGCCGCGAGCAACGGTGTTTGAGATCATAAAACATGTCGTTTTATATGACTCAATCAAGGAAAGGTTTATATTTTATGATTTGAATTTATTGCCAGCGTAAATAAACTGGACATATGTTTTGAATTCGTTATTTAAACCATTTAATGTTGAATATGGAGATAATATTGCTGTTTATGCTTAAAGACTTTTTTTTCTGACACAAAGTATACCTTACATTGATAAATAATAGGATTCAAGAAACGTTCCGTTTCGCTTACGAATAGAAGAATTATCTACGTGGCGTAATTAAGAAGTTACATTGATATATCTTACTTACGGAGCTCTATTAAAAAATAATTTCGTGCCTCACTCGTGCAATTTTGTAAAGCGACTTAAGGTGATATTTAGATGCGTGTATTCGTGTATAATATACGTGTTTCCCTTTTTTATTTTATTTTTGCATTGTAATCGTTATGGATTGATTCGTTATCAACGATCAGTCATCACAGCCAAACATCGTATCAAGGGCGTAGCTGTCGAGGTCTCCCGGGTCGACTGTAATCGATCTGAGATCGACGCCTTGAGGATTGATAGTCCATGTAATGCGCCGTAAGGCTTGCCATTTTTATTTTCAGTTGAATCAGGTTTCGGTTTTATATTTTTCCTTGAACATTTTGGACGTGTTCGACGTATTATTGCGAAATAGTTATTGCAAGATGTACTCTTCTGATTGATAAACCTATGTTTCATTTTATTTCTTAACTTAAACTATAGTCATATTCCAATTCATTTACTCAACGTGGATTTTTTTTATAGAATAGGAAAGCGGACGAGCATATGGGCCACCTGACGGTGAAGTGAAGTGGTCACCAAATACCCATAGACATTAGCACTGTACACAATAATACTAAGTACTGCTGTTTTGCGGTAGAATATCTGATGAGTGGATGGTACCTACGCAGACGAGCAGACGCACAAAGCCATACAACCAATAAATATTACATAACAAATCCTTCTCCACAACGCGATACATATTCTAGTATAAGTTTTATGTATATTGATTTAGTAGTTTTTTAAGTTACAACCATCGACTGACCTTTTAATACAAATGATACTTGCGAAAATATTACAAGTTTTTTTAATAAATATTAACCTAAGGAGAAGCCTTCAGACAGCTTTACTGTATTTACATATAGAACCTTATGAAAAAAAAGTCAAAATACTTACGTTTTACTACACATATTTCAAGGCGGCTTATTATTATTTTTTCAATAATTATATGGTATGTTGTTTACATATATAGGGCGTATTGATTTAGAGTAGAGTGATTCTATCTCGATTAAATAATAATCACCGTGACTAATTGGTTTGACAATTAAATTTCAGCTTCTTGCTATTTAATTTAAGTTTTACGTTTGATTACTTACAAAAAAAAAAAAAATCTTCCATTCAATATAGAAAACATTTCATTGTTAATTTAATATCAAATTAAAACTACAGAAAAACTACATAGAAACAAGTGAATTTAGTTTTTCATTAGTGTTTTGTTTTTGTTATGAATCAGCTGTTATTGTGGACGGTAAAACGAAAGTAAGTTAACGAACAAAACTTCATTTGTTATTTCATTCCCATAATATATTAACCAGCTATTAATTTTGAATTATACTATAATTACGATTCAATGTTAAGTTATAATGTTGAAATAATAATATTTAACCGATCAAGTAAAAAATTAACAATTCTGTAAAAAGATCAAAAGTTAAAAGAAAAATTATAAGATTCCTAAATGAAGGTACAACGTCTTCATTAATAATAAAAGGTCGTATTATTTAGATTTAGGTCTAGATTTTTATAGAAGATATAAAATAGAATAGATAAAATATATTTGATATGTTTATTAAATAAAAAACAGGTACGGTTTAGTGTTCAGCCTCACAAGGGGGGCGAGTAAAAGGGGGAGAGGGACTTTCGTGTAAAGTTTAAGGGTTATGATAGTTTTTTTTTTTAATTTTCTCGAAAACATTACTAGTTGTTTTCGCGCGACGCGAGTGATGTTGTTGTGATCAGGGATTAAGCCTCTTCTATATACCACACTTTGTTTACCCATAATCGTGTGGCTGAATAGTAAACCCAATCCTAAAAACCATATAAGTATATCTCAAGATATTTTACTTGGCCAAATAAAAATCTACACAGATAATATTGCTTAGATAATAAACATGGAGTTACTTACATTACACATAAATAAATTGTATATAATTTTATTATAATAGTTGACGACGTACTTCGATTCCGTCTCCACAAATTCAATAAATTCCGGAGACAAGATATTCGATTCTATAATAAAATCCCGTATATTATATCCTGAAACATTTTTAACATTTATTTATTTTTAAATACACAAATTATGCAAAGGTAATAAAATATCTAAGTTGAACGAAGAATATAGTATATCACCATAATGAGTGTATTACAAAATAAAGGACAACAGCAATATAGAAACACCGTTTTTGTTTGCGCATAAGTAGATGGTGTGGCGAAATAATAAGTGACCACTAAGATCCATAGTCATTCTGTTCAAGATCAAAATACATTATGCCAAATGACATTTTAATTTTTCTTTTCATCAATAGATGGCGTTAGATGTATTTTACATCGCGCTATAACAATGTTTTTTTGTAAGTACTTAATAAGTTTTTATTAATTTATAATGAAAGAGACCAATTACAATATCTAACCAGCAGTACATACTCGGTGGTTTTATTTTAAAGTCTCACAGTATTAATACTACCGGGTAACCTCAAACGTATTCGCTCTTTAGGAAATATTAACCATCCTATCCCTTACAACGTCAATGCGCTACTAACCTTGGGAACTAAGATGTTATGTCCCTTTTGCTTGTAGATTCGGTGACAAATGGCATGTTGCATATAAAAAGGTGTATTTTTATATATCAAAAAAAGTATCTCGTGTCAATTTCACATTTAAGTAAAATCGTCTGGAGTGGAAATATACTTAACACTCATTAAATCCATACGCACGAGTGGATCGAGATCCTGAAATGTTACAGCACAGAGAATCGAGAAATATCGACGAGACGCGCGGCTTTCAACCCACGCGTCTTCGGTCGTTTGTTATTTTTGTATTACAATAACAATCTTACTAAAAAGCTATATAGCTGTTTTATGGTAACAAAATGTTTCTTCTTCTTCGTTCGAATTTCAAAATACGATGGTAAAAATTTTAATTTAAAGTTGATACAAGTCTTGAAATAATATTACTAAACAAGTATGACATTACCTTTTGTATATGTACAGATATGATCACATAACAATAACACATTAAAATATATAGTTAGTCAGAGAAAGACATCGTGCAAATCTGTCTAAGGTTCACAATTAAAATCAAAATAAATTAAGTGTTTGGAAGTATAAGTAGATTCATACAAACACTTTAGAATTATTATTAGTCATTTGACGAGGTTAAATTAAATTTACTTTAACTAAAGCTTAAGTTAAGTTAATAAAAGTTACTACACTATATCAGGTACTATAGAGCTTAGCAATACTTTATTACCTATATAAACAAATTTGTTTTGATTTAAAATGAGATTAAGTGATTATTTTAATGAACATTGACACTGTACTGTATAGCTGATAACTAATTTAGTAGTTTAACAATGGTTATGAATGAACACTAGTGTAATAATGACACTTTGGGCTTTGTGCAAGCTTCTCTAGGTTAGGTTCGTAGTCTACTCCCCAATCATTACATATTCTACCGCCAATCAGCAATACGTACTGTAGTGGTGTTCCAGTTGCTATGGCGAGTGAGCCAGTGTAACTACAGGTATAAGGGACATGACATCCTAGTTCCGGAGGTTAGTGTCGCATTGGCAATGTAAAGAATTATTGATATTTCTTACAGTACCAACGTCTTTAAACAGAAGTACTTACATACAGATGGCCAATTGGTTCGATTGACTTCCATTTATAGATAAAAACTATATCCTACAAAGTAAAATAATAATGATTATTTACGTAGACAATATGTATAAACAACCTATTTCATAATATATATAAACATTATCTCTCTTGGTTTCACGTTCTTGGCCAAAAATACGACAGTCTTCAATTTACCTTTTAGTTTGAAATTCAAATCGCGTTTACGGCCCGTAATATTTGCGCACCGTAAATAACATTGTGCCGTGAATTTAACTGACTAAGACTCACCTATGTTGACAGTGCTGTCGATAACATTAGAAAGATAGATTTTATTAAAGCTGGTTTCACAATTCGATTTTATTTGACCAACGTTAGTGGTTCAAAAGCTTAAAACGGAAGATGATTTACTTTTATTGAATCGACTTTTGTTCCTTTAATGGAATCAAATTAAAATGATAAAATGTTATTCTCTTAAAATCTTACAAGTACTTTTATTCTTGTCTTATATTTTAATGTCCATTTATCTTACTTCTCTATTTACTTTAAATTTATTCATATAAAGATGTCACTGTAAAGCACCAACCAGAAAATCAATAGTTTCTTTTCCGGCGATTAAATTACTTAGGCATTATGTACATCATAAATAAATTAAATTGTTTTGGAAAACGATGATTCAAAAACAAAACAAATTTGAATTCGATTAAGAATTATTAATCGTATTATAATTTTAATCCTACTTAACAGTTCGCGAAAAATCATTTTAACAACAGTAATCATCCTCACACATATTCGTTACTCCAACACAAAGAAGATACAAGATCAAAGCCAGAATACCTCGAGTGAAAAGAAAAGCGTACGCTTTATCAAATATATTAAATATACCAGGATCACCAGAACGTTACCACGCAATATTTGAAAGGCAAACACGCCACCTACCTACCTTTGTCGTCCTTAATGACTAAAAGCGCGTGACGTTGCCTAGCAACCGTTTCTCTCTAACAATCTCAATTTTCTACACGATATAAAGTACATAATCAACGTGTTATTACATTCCTTACATGCCATGCACTTAAACTCTTCATTTAAGACAAGGATGCGTGAAATACTTACAATTAATTTACAAGCTTTTTGGTCTTTGATGTTTGCGTTTGCTATCAGAGAATTTTGTATTATTGTTTAATGCCCAAGGCTATTAAAAGTACAATTAATATGAATTTTATTCTTTGATAGTGTTCAGTAAACCATCTGGCAGTGATAGTATAAAGCCTTTGTGAACCAAACAGTGACAAAGATTTTCTTTGTAAGTTGCAGCGAATTTCTGCAAATGACAAAGCAAAAAGTAAATATGTGTATACACTACCTAGAACAAGCTTAATAAATGGAAGCAAAATGTTGAAACTCGCAGAAAATAAGTATGTATATATATCTAAAATAGTTTATTACAAAGCCATTTATTTTGCGCAATCAGCGGTGATATATTTGTCTATACTTTATACATTATCTACATTAATTCGGCTGTTAGTGTGCACACACTCATTATTTATGCTACCGCCAAACATCAGTACTCTGTATTGCTTTGTTTCCATTTGAAGAGTGAGTTAGCTTGATTACAGGTAACAGAATTTTACATTCCATGTTTTGGTAGGCTTACTTCTTACAGTACCAGTGGCTATGGGCGAAGGATTCGCTATGAAGTGGCTCATTGTCTCAACTAACACTAATATGTATAACATATAAGATTTTGAACAAAAACATAAACACAAAACTATTGTTTACAAAAATAGGACAAACACAGAAACGGATAACTAAACGGATGAATAATATATGTCTCGTACGACCAAGAACCAACTACGGTAAAAAAAAAAGTATATTATATGAAGGAGCACGGTTATACAATGAAATACCTAATAGCATTATGGATATTCAGTCTTTAACTTTATACAAAAAAACCCAAGAACACCACATCTTAAAAAAGTTCTCAAGGCCCTAAAGTTTTTGCAATTTTTATGAAATTGTTTTAATAGTTTTATTTAATACTATCAGCGACTAATATTCTACATTTTAATTTCATTTTTCTTACAAAATTTTAATTTTTAAATTAGCTAAAGACAATAATATCAGTTGCTAACTAATTGCTATAACACAAACGATACGTAATATTGCATCTTGGTTTTGTCATATCACATTATTTTAAGTGAAGAATTTAATTTGTTGTATATATAACTTATTGTTTCATTTCAAACTATACGGTATATAATATAACGATAAAAAGGTGATAAATGAGGTGATGAACCAACTATAATTTCGTTGATAATTCTGATTGATACTTTGCCATTTTTTACTTATCTATTTATCTAGCTTAACATACATAAAATAACCTCTTTTACCACATAGGGCCAACTTTTGCGCTTTTTATTCTGTTACTCTACTAATGATAAATTACACTCCAGTAAAAGAATAAAAATTTACCAAGCAGCTAATGCCTCGTTGTTGAAAATTCTTCAAACTATTAAATATCATTCCTGTTACAACTTTTGATGAGTTTATTTTATTTATTTACCAGATGGTACAGAGAGTCAGCTAGTGGAGCCCTCCGGGAAATTCGTGAGGGTGAAGGAGGAGGACGGTACAGCTTGTCAACGGACTCACTTTCCATTCGACGCGCTGAGCTCTCCGATGATGGCCGATGGGCTTGCAGGGCAGCAAACGCGCATGGACACCTGACATTGAAACTGCACCTGTCTTTACGGGCACATCTGACTGTCCACGCGCAACCTCATACCCAGGTGAGATATAAAAACACACAAGGAACGCAAGTGCTATGATTTAAAACAAAAAAAAAATCATTACACGAATTAACACCATTTCATTATGTTATTCGTATAATTTATTTTGGACCATTATATTCAAATGATTATTAATAAATTATAATTGGCTTGTCTTAACAGTTTTAGTGTATTCAAGGCAGATAAAACATATCATTTAATAATTTTAACCTAAACATAACTTCAAAGTAAAATATCTAGAAATTAAAATCAACCTACAAATGCTTCAAAGAAAAACTTAATTCGTTACCAGGTCATTAGCGAGGGCATAAAACGGTAAATGCCTCTTAATTATTACAAATAAATGATCAAGCAACGTTGACCAGCCAGCCTGTCTATTTGCTTTCCGACTTTAATGGTGCGGTGTTTGCGGCTCTGATTTTAACGTCCTCCATCGAGAACACGACTGACATATTTAAATTGCCGTCCATCAGGTTAATTTGATTTGGATGTTTTTGTCAGATACAAAATACCACCGTGTTTATCTCCGGTTTGTTTTGCCTTGTTTTCATTCTACATACGTTGTATTTACATTTGTAAATTTGTACAACCGTTTTTAAAAATATTTACCAGTTTGACGTAATCATTGAAATCATCGGATTCGATAAAATAGCATTTTATCTTCGATCTCAATCACGGTAACAGCCTGTAAATGTCCCACTGCTGGCCTAAGGCCTCTTCTCCCTTTTTGAGGAGAAGTTTTTGGAGCTTATTCCACCACGCTGCTCCAATGCGGATTGGTAGAATACTCATGTGGCAGAATTTCAGTGAAAATTAGACACATGCAGGTCCTCACGATGTTTTCCTTCATCGAAAAGCACGAGATGAATTGTAATCACAAATTAAGCACATGAAAAACTTCAGTGGTGCTTGCCCGGGTTTGAACCCACGATCATCGGTTAATTTACTCTTACCACTGATCATTCTTACCACTGAGCCATCTCGGCTTATCTTATCCCAATAGCGTTCACTAATTTGGTGAATTAATAGAAACACGTAATCGTAGAAGAACTTTTACCAAAGAATTATGATGTTAGAAATATTAAAAATGAAATAGACGCGAAAAAATCTTTTTTATGAGCAAAATATTCATAACATAACTTGTCGAGTTTTAATAGCGTTCAGGTATGGAAGTGAAGGCGGAAAACAGGCGTCCAACTACTCAACTTGTATATATTGGTGCAGAGAATAAACGATGTGCGCAATAATGTTTTATTCATCGGGAAAACATTCTGATTTAGAAGGTCACAGAGTCAAATATGAAAATGTGTTCCGTGTTTTATATGGATAAATATTTATCTAGTTGACGTTTCAGACAGATCATTTTTAGTAAAATGTTTATACCTTTTGTATGAAATATAAAATATTTTATAATTTATTTATTGAGTATAGGTGTTTTGATTATATTTGAGAAAATAACTTCACTAACAGAATTACGAGTTATGACCTATTATTATTGCTAATATTTTCAAAATATTTTCTTAGGCACGTTCTTATCGATAACCTCTATAAAAGTTAATATCTTTTAAACAGTTTCGTGCACAAACAACTGAATCGTAATGTTTTAAATTTAGAACAAGTACTCTGAATAAAATATTCTTAAAAATCGAAAATATTTAACGTGACAGTCCCAGAGGCAAAGAAAAACATCAGAACATTACCTAAATTCAAACAAGGGTGAACCCGGTGTTTACAACAAACATACATTCGCATTTTAAGGAATCAGCAAAGTGGGTTACTTGCTCAGCGAAAATAAAACCCTAGAAAGAAGACCGGCCTGATTGTTTAAGATTGGACAGGGTGACGTGGACCCGAGGCGCTGAATTGTTACTGAGGTTGATATTGCAAATGCGATTGTTTTGAACAGAGAGTTCTTTCTGGGACAGAATTTTCGTATGCAATTAGCCTTTTGGGATTCGTTTGGTGTGACGCAAGATTTTTGCCTTTATTTTTTATTTATAAAGCTGATGTATCAGACCCTATTTTCCAAACTTATCCATGTATATAAAGCCGAAATTGTTTCAGTCAAGTACTGGATTTTTGTTAATAATTCACAATCGATCGTTCTACCGTTTTTGTATTGTAAATGGATCTTCTTCTTCCTGCCCTTATCCCACTACGTGGGGTCGGCACAACATGTATTTTACTTCCAATTTGACGAGCCGGTTGGCGTGGTTGGTAGATACTTGCCTTTCACGCCGAAGGTTGTGGGTTCGATTCCCACCCAGGACAGACATTTGTGTGCATGAACATGTGTGTTTGTCCTGAGTCTGGCTGTAATTATCTATATAAGTATGTATTTACAAAAAGAAAAGTAGTATATGTAGTATATCAGTTGTCTGATTTCCATAGCACAAGCTTTGTACAAGCTTAATTTGGGATCAGATGGCCGTGTGTGAAAAATGTCCCAGGATATTATTATTATTATTATTATTATTATTAATTCTCTCTATCACTCGTCATCTCCATCAACATTCAACATTCGTACTGTAAACGAATACATTTTAAAAAACATCATGTATGTATGAGTTAATATTAAGTGTCTATGTTAAAAAAAAATTGCTAGCTTCGTACGCGTGAAGATTTAATTATACAGTCATTTATTTATTGCACACATCGTGGATAAACGGTGGCTTAAATCATGCGTCGATTTGAATCATGACCATTACAGTTTCGTTGTATACTTATAGATTATATTTAATTATTCATAATAAGTTTACCTAATTGATGAATAGCCATAATTATATTATATGCAAGAAAATTATTATCGACGTTACGTATGGCCCATTTAATGCGATAACAGCCAATTAATGCAAATACGTCATCGGTATAATTCGGAGCACGTACGAACATTTTCAGTTCATTGCAATAATGTATTCTGAGCCAACAATCAGTAATGAGGCAAAACCAAAATCAATTCGTACCTTTCTTACCTGAATAAAAAGCCAAGAAGGCTATGGTGACGTCATAATAGATTTAATTCAGGTGGAACGGTGGATATTTCGTAAGTAAATAGTTGATGCTTGAATTTATGTCATGTACACCGCTACTTGCTGGTGGTAGGGCTTTGTGCAAGCTCTTCTGGGTAGGATCAGATATCCTACTGCAAAACAGCAGTATTTGGTATTGTTGTGTTCCGGTTTGAAGAGTGAGTGAGTCAGTATATTACAGGCACAAGGGACATGACATACTAGGTTGGTGGCGCATTGACAATGTAAGCGATTGTTAACATTTCTTACAATGCCAATGTCTATGGACGTTGGTGACCACTTATCATCAGGTGGCCCATAAGCTCATCCATCTAACTATACTATTGGTTGCCTCGAAGTGATGTAAGTTTTCAATGTATGTTTATTGGTGTATAATCAAGATTATTTGTATGATCTTGTTGCTGTGCCAAGGCCTCCCCTCTTTTTGATAAGAAAATTTGGAGTAATGCGGGTCACTGGGTACAAAATTTAATGGAATAAATGGTTTTCACCAAAGATCGCAAGCTTACATCTGAGTGGCTCAGAGATTTTTCATATGAGAACTATAATGGAGTTCGTTTATAAATATTATATTTACATCGTATTCATCAATGAAGGAAAACATAGAAAATTAATCATGTCAGCCAACGCAATAAACAACCAAGAGATATACTGTCCATAGTATTGGGACGACGGGAAATAAAGAGACTCTTATTACAATGTATCATGTCAAATAAATAGTAAATTAAAAATATCTAAGCGTACTCTAGCTCCACAGGCGAATAAGGTGCTACGTCTAGTCATCGCCGCACCTGCATCCGGCGTCCAAGTTTGTTTTAACTTTTTGGCAGTAATATAGGCCTTCTGTTACGTACAATAGCTGTTAGTTGAAGCTTAAAGCGTCTGGCTTGTTTCCAATGTTTTAGTTCCCGTTTTACGCAGTTGAGACTCTTTTATTTAAATTTTATAGTATTTTAGTTTTTTCTTCTATCCGAACTAAAGACAATGAGGATAATGAATTAATTTGTTTTTGAGTTATGCTTCTTATTTCATAAGTCATATAATAAAACTATATAATTTATAGTCTTATATTTTTATATTTTACACTAAATCCAAGCGGTTATTTTATATACCGGTTATTTATATTTTTTACATTTGTCATTAAAACATGTAGTAGCTACTAGTGGTCCTTAAATAAAAAAAATAAAAATAAAATAAATAAATAAAAAAAAAAAAAAATATACACTAAACAATATTGTAAATAAGTGCGAGAGCTAACATTACTAGATTTCAATAAAATAATATCTACTAATTTATAGGAAGATTGCTTAATGCGTTACGGCATTAAAAAATGGCTATGCTCTGCCCCCCCAGTAAAAGAAAAAAACGCTCTCACCAGACGAAAACATTAATTTTCAATTAAAGACTATCTCTTAATAATATATTCCAAATTAAAACTCGATTATTTAAAATTTTCTGCTTTGGACTAGTATTTTTAATAACGAATCCTGGGGAACCAATTATCAGTTTTAGCACCAATGACATCAATCATGAGTTTCGATTTAAAGAGTTACTGACCTGGTGTGATTGCTGGCACAGGACATAACATTTTAGAGCATGTGGTTGGTGTTATAAAGCTGATATTTCTATAGCATATAAACTTATTGCAATGTCAGTGTTTATAGATAAAGTTACTACCTAACATTAAGTGGAATATTTATATAAAATACGTGAATACACAATTTCCAAATTCACCAAAAGTTTGCTCCAAATAAAACTAAAAATATTATACGCCGACCTAATTTTTATTTTAATAGAAATTCTATTTTAACGGACAGTTAAAACTCTAACGAGCGAATGTTGCTTTTGTCTGGAAACAGTTTGTATGATTTAGTTATATAAAAACATTTTTGTTTCTATTTTAATTTCGTGATCATTATATTTCTGGTTTACGAAAACACTTACAAACCTATTCATACAAATATATAAATATGAAGACTTTGTTTGTTTTAATTAATTAACCTTTGAAACTACCACTCAGAACTTTATTTTTTTTACATTTTAATAGTTTTCGCTTACGGCTTCCGCGGCTCGCACTGAGGGTGTTAGGTATTCGGTACCATATGTCCTTTTCTGCTAACACTGAGTATGTAAAACTCATGATGATCGGTTCAGTAGGTTAAGACGTGAAAGCCTTATGATCACACAAAACTCACTATAAGTAATTGCACAACTAAATTAAATTGTACAAAAGATGGATTTAAGGCTACTGCATTCCCTACCAGCTAACCTCAAAACGTATATGTTTGTTTGTTGCCATTGAATTTATGAGCGAAAAGAAGTAACGTTGTTAAATTTACGAAGATTGAAAGTAAATCGAATGGCTGAGTTAAGAAGGCGATCGAGTTGTTGAGAAAACCACTTTATAGACCTGAGAAAATAAATATATACTATAATAAAGAATTGCATTGCGGAACAGCAGTGTAGGAGATTTTATAATGCACCAATGTATTCTACTGGCAACCCTTAACGCTATTTCAATTTAGTAAATCCCGTGGTTGGCAGTCCATTGACAACGTAAGGGACAGTTTTAATTTCTCACAGTGGCGCAAATTGCCTGGCCAATTTGCTCGTCAGCTATTCTGCTACAAATAAAAAAAATATGTTCCAGAATAAATTTACATTCCCAAACATTTTACTAAAATACAACAAAAATAGCATTACAAACTTTCGTGGCGTAAAAAATCTGTTTGTTTTTCTTCTAAAATTGTATCCAAACTCCAATATGCAGCAATTTACTTGTTTATTTTGGTATATTTTTCATTCGCATTTAGGAAGAGAACACACCTGCGACCAACAGAAATCGACTGCGATGTTCAGTTACTTTACGTAACACATACGTTCACCCAAACTATAACTACACAACCAACGAGACAATGATTTTCGAATGTTATCAAATTTAGTAATTATTCTGAAACCCTCGTTATAATAGGCCGCACATGTTCATACTCTTTGAAGCCCAGATGGCCCAGTGATAAGAACGCGTGAATCTTAACCGATGATCGTGGGTTCAAACCCGAGCAACCACCACTGAATTTTCATGTGCTTAATTTAGGATAATAATTTATCTCTTGCTCAAGGAAGGAAAACATCGTGAGGTGTGTCTAATTTCACTGAAATTCGGCCACATGTGTATTCCACCAACCCGCACTGGAGCAGCGTGGTGGAATAAGCTCCAAACCTTCTCCTCAAAAAGGGAGTGGAGGCCTTTAGCCCAGCAGTGGGACATTCACAGGCTGTTACGGTTCAAACTCTTATCATAATCTGATATGCTTTAGAAATATAAGCATATTATAAAGGTAAAGGTAACTTTGTCTGCTAACATATAAATGGTAATTTTTGATATAAATGGAACTTAGGATCTAGATAAGAATATTAGCTTATAAATTACGTCAATTATATTCGAGATCTACGAAAAAGAACTTATTTACCTAATATATGTGGCATATTCCATATCGTATATTACCTATATATTGACACGTGGCTCTAATTTTTTCATAATATATAGTAATTTTACTAAATCTTGCATTGCATAATGTTTGTCAGTGTAACTAATTCACTCATTACTTATATTTATCTTAAACAGGTAGTCAACAGCGGCGGCACTGCCATCATCAACTGCACGTGGGCAGGTTGGCCTTCCCCTCGGCTCGAATGGCTGCACAACGGCATTCCAGTATCTGGCGTGACCGGTGGAAGACTTCGTCTGCAAAACAATGGGGAACAATTAGTTATTGCATCTTTACATCGCGCCGATAAAGGAGTATACCAGTGTGTGGCCAGGAATGAGAGGGACTCAGCTCAAGCTAGCGCAGAGTTAAGGCTAGGAGGTAATTTTTATTTTTGTATGGAACGTTTCACATCAAACGCGCCGCACCGAATTGCGGCTCAGTGCATTTTACACGTGGTAAAGGAAATTCAGGCATACAAAATATTTTAAATCCATATTTGAATATAGGAACACAATCTGCTGCAACCGTAGGCCGCCGCATGCGAGCGTTCTTTGGTATTCACATTCCATACAATTCGATGCGGCGCGTTTGACGTGAATGATTATATGATGCGCGTTTGACGTGAATGATTATATGATACTTATGATACTTATGATTAGGTAGTTTGTTATAATTTGCAAAAATGCTCTTTACTCCGAATTTTCGTTCTTATTTTTTTCTGATACTAAGACCTTCTAACTCGCAAAGCACATTATATTTAATAAAGAAGAATCTTTAATTAGACCATAATCCTATTAACCGCAAGGAATTGAGAATAAAAAAGGATTTTTTCTATTGAATATCGGGTCTTATAATTAGGGCTTCTTTACCTTTAAGAAAGCAATATCGTTTGGAATTACTATTTTAGGGAATAAAAAGAACAAAATGCGCTTTTATTTTCTCATAAGAATCGTCGTATTTTCTTCTATCTTGCCTCTTAAAATATATTGTATACCACGAAATTTGACGTAGCACTAATGGCTGAGTATTACCAGATACTGCACCGGAACTCCAATACACCTTCATTGAGCAAGTACTACGGCCAGGACAAGTGGTCACTCTCAAGTGTTCCGCAGCCGGATCACCACCTCCACACTTCACATGGCTACTTGATGGACAGCCACTTAACACCATGGCAAGAGGACACAGGTAACTAGTTGTAATAAAAAGTTAATTACTTTCCAAAGTAAAACTTTTGATCTTGATAGTTGATTGCGCAAATTGTTATAAATGGGTACTTATATTGACTATTTCTTAATACCATTCCTCATTACATGATCACCAAATTTGATTACTATTATTGCTGGATTATTCATTTCACTTATTAAAAGTGTACGAATATTTAAAATAAACAAAATGGAAACACATTAAGCATTAGTTAATTAATATATTGCTGACGTACTTACAATAAATAAAATTCCATTTAATAACAAGGTGGGTAACGTTATATATTATTTTATTATTATTTTTTGGGCTCTAACAATAGAGGGCGTGCTTTTTTCATCAAATGATTGTGAACAAAACAATATAAGCGGGCATTGCAAATGTATTGGCTCGCTAGCCATAAAACGAAATAGAAAAAATACGTATTTTAACAGGTACAGCATAGAACAGTTTGCGACAAAAAGCAACGAAGTCGTAAGCTACCTCAACATTACCGCAGTGAGGTCGGAAGACGGCGGCCTGTACACATGCAGAGCAGCCAACTCTCTCGGGGAAATATCTCACACCTCGAGACTCAATATATATGGTAAGTTCTATACATGATACACGGTCACGGCAAAAGCCTCACAATGCCTTTGAGTATTTCCAGAATTCAAGACAATACATCCAAAGGGACAGACACAAATTAAATAGCGCTTTCACGGCTTCATGTAGACTAGTGAGTACATGTAGAATAGACTAAAATAGTAAAGATAATACTACAAGCAAGCGTGTCAACTACAACTGTCGAGATTTCATAGAACCATAGTCGCAAGTTTAGCCGTAGCTTTACAAGCATCTTACGTCACAGCGGATACATTTTGCTTTGTCACCCAAGTGTATTTGTTCCTTTACACACCTGTAGTATTACGCTATGCTATTATTAAATAACTGTTGTAAATGAAACACATCCGTACCACTCGTACAAAGTAAATAATAAAATCCGTTGTAAAAAAATCATTACAATCAAATAAGCGATTGATTTTAATTAAACAGAATAAACGGAAAGCAACGAACCATTTAACATATTCAAAGGTAACTGGAATCAAACCAGCGATGCCAATTGACCCTTCTTTTATTTTATTAACTTGTCCGTTATTTAATAAAAGATATAAAACGTTAAGTTTTGTTTCACTGAATTCAATTTCAGGTCCACCGTATGTGCGATCGATCGGACCCATAAGAGCAGTGGCTGGGAGAGAATTGGTCTTATATTGTCCGTACTCTGGTTATCCAATCAGGTAAGATTTTAAGAATAAGTAATTGCGTTTCCTTTAAATATATTTTATATTTATTGAAACTAATGTTAATGCTAAAAATAATTCCGTAAAAGATTGCATTCATTCCATTTCAATGGAAAAAAGCAATAGCTGCTTACCTGGAAACGTATCAAACAATTTTTATTCCAGGAAATGACGAGGGTTCGCTAGGGGAAAGATATAATGAACATTTAATGCGAATGGAAAAAGTTTTTTAGGTGGAACACTGGTAATCTTAAATCAAAATATAATAAATAATAAAATAGTAACTGATCCTCGTCTGTACATTGAATATATTTTTTAATATCTTACTCTGATAGTTATTATTATCGACACAGAGGGCTCGTTACCAAGAGAAAATACACGGACTGCTTCGAGCAAAAATCAAGTTGAAACTAAAAACATTTTATGTCGGTAATTTACAAAGCTGTTATACCTCCGTTACTATTGTTAGGTATTACGAATATTCATTATTTCATATATAATACAAAATTAACGCGGGTAAAACCGCCGGGCACAGGGTCAATATTTCTTACATTCATTGTTGCAAACCTGAAAGGTCTTATCTATATGGGTTGGGTCAAAGTTTATATTGTAATACTATTTCCATTTAAAATATTCGCTATCAACACACTTCGGTAAAGGAATTCTGTTTTAATTACTTTCTGATCCTAAATCCAAGTGTCACGAGATTAATCTTTAACGAAATTCGTTTTACGTAACAAAACGTCAAGCGTCTGAAGTTTTTAACGATTCCCCAGTTTTCGGCAGACACTTTGACGCAGCTTCATTAGACGATAAAAGATTTTACGAAGAACGATTTTGTTTATATCGGGTCTGGCCCTTCGAATAATTACCGCAATTATTTCTTATCGCCATGTTTAAGGTCAAACTTTAATAAATTCTGGCGTTTCTTAAGATTTATGTCTAAAAACTTTAAGAAATTAAATTATTGGTTGTCGTATAATCATAAAAATTAAGACTTTAATATCTAGAACAAATGCTTAGATTGTAATTAAATTATATAGTAGAGTAGATTCGTTCGGCTTGCTCATTATACTGTCCTCTACTTCAGTTAATAAAGTTATTATTATGGGTTGGCTCAAATAAATCTTTTCTAAAGATCGTTTCCTTCGTAATAGGTTCTTTACTTATTATTTTGACGAATATTATCGGTATCAATACAATAAAAATTAAAAAAAAATGTCGAAACAAATAAACATGCCATAATCGTAACAGCCTGTGAATGTCCCACTGCTGGGCTAAAGGCCTCCTCTCCCTTTTTTGAGGAGAAGGTTTAGAGCTTATTCCACCACGCTGCTCCAGTGCGGGTTGGTGGATTACACATGTGGCAGAATTTCAGTGAAATTAGACACTTGCAGGTTTCCTCACGATGTTTTCCTTTAGAGATTTACGCGTTCTTACCACTGGGCCATCTCGGCTTCTAAATTCTAAATAAACATGCGTCATAAGTATATTAAGTAAAACTTTAAAAAGTAAAAACCTAATAGCTCTCTCAAAGCTGGGCAAAGGAGATATTTTCGTTCACATCTGATCACGATAAGAATAATAAATACAATTAAAAATAAGGGGTTGGTAAATTGCTATCCTTATCACAGGTAATTTAAATAACCCACGAAGGATAGTGTGTACCAGTCGTCCAATAAAATAAAACAAAATTATTAGTTCTTCTTATATAATATTACTTATAATGTTATATCTTAGTATGTTATCTTACCAGTTTGTGATTCATGTATCAATTTATGTTTATATTTAAGTAAATTGGTTTATTTAAATAAAACAGCTTGGTTCAGAATTAAACCCTATATTATTTTTAAGATCCATGCGCTATACCAACTCGGGCATTTCGGTTCTTAGACAGAACAACTTAGAAAATACATATCTCCTTCCACAGAACGTCAACGAAAAAAAGTCAATAAGTAAATTTACCCTTTGGTTGTGAATACTTGTTTTCAATTTTAACTGTTTATTTTTGAACAGCATCCTCAATAGAAACTAAATATCTATACTAATATTGTAAACGCAACAGTAGCTCTGTCTTTCTGTTACTCTTTCACGGCTAGGACACTGAATCGATTTTGATAAAATTTGGTATGGAACAAACTTTAACCCCGAAGGATATAGGCTGTTGTTTTATAAAAACCCCTCCCCCCGACAGCATTTTTCCTCCCCTCCCCTAACTGACGGATGAAGCAGCGGGCGAACACTAGTTATAGATGAAGCTGGAAAGTTTGACTCTTCTGAGAGATAAATTAGTAAATTCATGTTTTCATTTGTCAGCTCGGTCCGATGGGAACGTGATGGAAACCAACTGGAATGGGAGGGTAGTTCATCTAGTTCAGTGGGTACAAGTGCTACCGGTGTGGGAGTGACTGGTGCGTTACGACTAGCGCGCGTGGAAGCTGGCAGTGCTGGCGCTTACACCTGCAGTGCAGTAGGACCGCACGGGGAAATAGCGCGCAGAGAACTGCAGCTGATTGTCAGCAGTTAGTATATATTGTAATAAATATCATTGATTTTTGGAAATTCAATTGACTTGCTGTATAATTGTCTATTTTTTCTTGTTTTTTTTTAAAGATATAGTAAATATGTGTAATCGTCAGTAAGGTATAAAATATTTTTTTATGTAAAAACTTAGTAATTTATTAAACATTTTCATAAAGTAATAAGTACATTTTTTAAGTTACGTAAATGAAAAGTTCCATTACGTTAACAGACCCACCCGAGATCGAGCCGTTTTCGTTTTCGGCAAACCTGCAGGAAGGAAAGCGGGCCCAAGTCAGTTGCAGTGTGGCGTCAGGTGACATGCCAGTTCGTTTTGCGTGGCTTAAAGATGGAGCACCAATACCAGCTGACTTACAGGTAAGAAAATTATTTCAATCTTACCTTCTAGCTGTCAACAAATTTCCATGATTATCATCTGTTTAGGCTACTAACTTACTTATTGTAAGTCATAGTTAAACATCTATCTACAAAATAAACATAGATATTTAAGCAGAATTGGTAATGAAAAAATAACTCTTCTTAAATTATCGTTAATACCAAGCAAAAATATATCTTAAATCAAAGCGGTTAAGTACAATGTTGAGACGGCTCCACTGATCGATAGGTCGAAGAACGCGGGGCAGATTTTTTCAGCAACCTCGTATTCAAAGAGGTGTCGGCCCGACACAGCGGTCTATACACGTGTGTCGCGTCCAACAACGCGGCCAAAGTTAACTATACCGCCGAGCTGGTCGTCAAAGGTAAACGTGGAGCACCAGCACCAATAGAGTCAGCACCGCACGCTTGCACAAGAATCATGAAACCATTGATATTTGGTTTTCTAAAACTAATCCAGCACTATAGCACCCCATTGCACACGCTTCTACGCACCTTCTTTGTATAATTCTAATTGGAAAACTTATACACCAAAATTCCTCCAAGGTATTTAACAATCTTTGATTGGAATTGGACTCAATCAAAAGTTTGAACATTTTGCGAAGAAAATTATAAATGATGATGAAATTCAAAATTTTGTTTCACGATATCTCACTAAAAGTCAGTAAAGATATTTAATTAATTTAAATGGCTTCAAATGATATATTTAAATATCGATATGGCAGCAGTGTTTCAAATGTTATTCCGTTTTTTGTTTTGCTCGACGTTGGATTACAGATGGCTTAAAGGAGAGGGTAATTTACAAAACAGATATATATTGATTATTAGTTTTGCAAAGTTTTCAGTCGATAAGTTGTACGATTTTGGACACTCAATTCATCATTGAATGCGATACAAATATAAATAAAAAAAATGTTACTTGTTAATATTTCCACAGTCAAATAAGCATTTTTTATATAATTATTGACATTTGTATATAAACTATATAACATTGTGATTTGTGATTAAATTGTTAAAATTCACAGCTAGTAATTTTAGTGTATGAATTTTGTATGTAAGAATTTTAGATGACATTACGCCGCCAGGATTCGTAAGTATTCAGTAAAAAAAAGTTTTTATAATTTTTACGAAGAATTGTAGCGACGTCCTTTAATTTATTGTGCGCCTAATAATATTCTTATTGTCCATTCCAAATAAGTTTCCAGCTTGTTATTGAAGTGATACGACAGTATCTAAGAGGTCAGGCTCGAAGCTACGAGCTTTCACATTCAAGCTCGCTTAGCATTGAGTAAACAAGGATTTAAATTTCATTGGCTTTTGCTAAGCCCTTATAATTTTTGTCCTTATAAAATTACAAATACGCACTTTTTCTATGATTTAAAAAACAAAATGACAGGTGTTGGATATTATAAAAATAGAATTAATACTAACTACGAAGAACATTTTGGAAGATCATATTTGTTGTGTAATAAGTCAAGACGATTAACCCGTATCATACATGTTTTATTACACGCTGCAGTATCGCCAAAATGGTTAAGGGAACCAGCTGATGCAGCGGTGTTGGCAGGCGAGCCACTCGCTTTACACTGCCATACCACAGGTTCACCCACTCCACACACCACATGGCTTAAACAAAGAGGTAAATGGATTTATACATTGTATATTATACAAATCGTTTATGAGGAAAAAAACCTACTGTCTAGCTGAAAGTTGCAATGTGTAACACCCTAAAGAGTAACTTATAATCTTTTTGAAATTTAAATTATTCTTAGGTGAATCGGGTTTCAAATATGATCATACCTTTTTCCAAGTTTTAATAAAAGTCACATGTACAATTGTGACAAATGGTCACCTCAAAAGTTTTTCTAAAGAAATTACTGATAATAAATTAATGACATCTGTTAAGAATTTTCCAGGACCCTGTAATAAGCATTAAATTGATAAAGTTTTAATTTTTCTCGAACGGTTTTTTTCAGCGGGATCTGCATCCGATTTCGTACCCTTGGTAAATCTAGGAGGAAGGTTTCAGTTCTTGTCAAACGGAACGCTATGGATCGAAGCGGCACTGCCCTATGACGAAGGATACTACATGTGCCGAGCAGAAAATGGCGTTGGAACCCCGCTCTCAAAGACCATATTTGTTGCAATTAATGGTGAGTCCAGATTCATCCACATCCAATCACTTTACGACGAAAATTAAATTTAGTAACGAAAATGAGTATCTTTCTTTTAATTTATTTGTTTTCACCTCCCACGCCATAATTATGGTCATTTGACACACAGAGCCGGCTCGTTTTGAGGTGACGTCACACAACGTGTCGGCGCGGCGCGAGGCGGGCGCCACACTGGCGTGCGAGGCGCGCGGAGACGCACCGCTACGCCTCTCATGGTCGCGTGATGGTTCACCTCTCGACCTCTCCACTTATAGGTAAAACTTTATGCATAAAGCCTAATAATAAAGCTATAATAAACTGGTTACAACCAGTTTATTATAGTTCCTCGACTTTTTTGCAGTCGTAAGTAACGTTGGTTTAAATAATTAGGTCTAACCATTATCCCATCCCTTTAATGTTGAAGATAAATAACTATTTATTTTACTATTTGCATTATTTATATTTTTTCATATCTAAGTAGCTTATATAATATATGTTAATTTTGCAGATTAAGTATCTCAGAAGCAAAGACTGATAGTGGTTTAAGGTCTCAACTATACATCAGCCGCACCGACCGTCCAGACTCCGGCGTGTACAAGTGCCAAGCTGTCAACGCCTATGGTCACAGTGACCACTATATTTATTTATCCGTCCAAGGTGAATTCCCATTTGTTTAAGCCATAGTGTTATTTAAACGATTATAATTCCCTTTAGTTTTGTTTAAAAAAGATATATTATAATTATAACTTGTTTTTGTGTATAATATTGTATTAAAATTAATATAAATAAATAATCCTTGTACTACTCCATTTTTATGACAAATACACACATAGAATTATTGTACTTCAACCTTAATACATTCGATCGCGCACGAAAGAATATTTCTAATTAATTTTAATTGAAAAAGAAAATAATAAGTACACAAAATTCTTGTAGAAAAACCCGAAACTCCTCAATCGCTGTCCGTGACGGAGATACAGTCGCGCGCAGTGCGCTTGTCGTGGAGCCTGCGCTTCGACGGCAACTCTCCGCTGCTGGGCTACACGCTGCAGCACGCGGCGCTGTCGGCGCAGGGCGCTCTGCGCGTGTCTCGCTGGGACGCGGCCGACACGCTCAACGTGTCGCTACACGGCTCGCACTCGCACTCCCACATCACGTGCGATCTCATCTATTTGAAATTATTTATACGATTAAAATAAAAATTAAACAATTAATATATTTTTTTTAATAAATAGGTTTTATTTTAATTGATTTTATATCGTCAACAGTACTTAAAGCTTGTGCTAAGCGATAAAATGAACATGATGGACGCTAGTTACCACCGAATATTTAGAAGTTTATTAATGAAATACTCTTAATGTAAATAGGTTAACAAAAAAAGGCGACATCCACTACGAGGCGTTGCTCAGTAACCTGCGACCTCACACGGCGTACATGATCCGCATCGCAGCTATTAATCAGATCGATCGCAGTGATTTCACGGAGCCTGTAGTCGTGAAGACACAAGAAGAAGGTAACACTAGATTCTAGATTTTTTTTATTATATTACGGAGACAGTCTGGCAAGGGTCAAAGTAAATGTGTCACCACCGCCCATAGACAGGGCATTGTAAGAAATGTGAACCAACCTTTACATTAAATGCGCCACCGATCTGAGAACGAAGATTTTATGTCTCTGGTACCCGTAGTTCTCTGGCACTCACCCTTCAAACCGGAACACAACAATAAGTTAAGTATTGTTGTTTGGCGCTAGAATATATTATGGTGGTGGTACCAAGACGGGCTTTATATTCTTTAATTTGTATACTCCAGCTCCGTCGGAAGCCCCGATCGGCGTGTCGGTTTCGGCGGGCGCGGCGGGCGAGCTGCACGTGACGTGGCGCGCGCCGCCGCGGGACGCGTGGCACGGCGAGCTGCTCGGGTACTCCGTCAGCTGTACCGAGCTGGGCACGGACATCGTAACGCTACCTAATTCTACCAGGTACAAGCATTTTTGCAAATATTGTTAATTCGATATTTGAAAATCCCTATTATTTTTAATATTGAAAAACTGGAGATAATACATAATGAGGATTGATTTTAATAAATACAAAAAAAAAAACGCGTAAATAAATAAATATTTAGAACACGATTGTGGAATTTGTATTTTGAGTTTCGAATAAATTGTATTCCAGAACATTAACAGTCAATGGATGGTCAGCAACCGAGCTAACACTATCAGCACTAAAAAAGTTCACTCGTTACGAAGTGCGCGTTCGTGCCTTCAACGGAGTTGCCGCGGGACCGCCGTCCGCGCCTGTCACTGCTACCACTTTGGAAGGAGGTGAATGAAATATATCATAGCGTTTTCATTTGCTAACAATTCAGTTTTTCTTTTCAACAATTCAGAAAACTTGAAACTTAAACATATTTGTCCAATTTCCACATCTATTCTCATTCCAAGTAATAATTCTATCCCCTTTTATTATATAGCTTTTTAAGCATCAAAATACAGTGTGTCGCAAACTTGGTACAAAATATTATTACAGCTTAATTTAAATAAATAATAGTTAAAATACACTTTTATTATTTGTATAAACTGTTAGTATTTACGTAAATCATTACTATTCTCATTAAATTCCATAATATTTAAATCATTTGAACTTTCAACGAATTCATTATATTCTAGAAAGAAAGGATACGATGGGCATTAGCATGTCGGTGACGCGAAGCCACGAGTCTATCCCCTACGATAAGCCAGAGCAACCGCCTAGAGAAGCGCCTAAAGAAGTTTACACTTCAAAAATAATTAATTGCGAGCTTTAACTCACTAGCATAGAAGGCAACAGAACCAACGAAGATATCAACATCGAATCTAATAATATTCGCAGAACACATTCTATGTATTGATAAATTATAAGCTGATACTCATTACATCGAGGACAAAGATCTTAACCAAAGATCATGTCGCCCCAGTTTTGCTTCGTTTGCTTGCGTTTACAATTATCTTTTGATTGGCGATAAGGAAAAACATCGTTATTCAACCGTTATGGTCGTATGAAATACCATTTGTATTTGAGGCAAACCTTAAATTTAACAGAAAATAAAGTCTTTGTTCAGAATTGGAATATTTATGGAGCGTTACTACCCGTCTCTAAAAATATTGAATAAACTCCAGAAATATGAATATTGCATCTTAAAATAATATCTCACTTTCTAGTTCCCGAGGCTGCACCAACGCGCGTCACATGCACGGCTCTATCGTCGTCCAGTATGAAGGTGTCCTGGACGCCGCCGCCGCCTGCTCTTCGAGCGGGCCTCATACAGGGATACAAGGTCATCTACGCGGCTATTTCCACTGACCACGGTAAAAAACTGCTTTTATTTATAATCTTCTTATATATTATGTATAAAGAAAATTATATTTATTTCCTAATAAATAACAAGATTATTTTTTTGGTCAAGTCGAGATGGTGATTTTAATCTACATTGTTAAGTGAATTCTCATTTGATTGAAAGCAGAAGGAGCAGAGTTGAAACGCGTTTCGACAACAGAAACATACTTGCACGCTCTACATAAGTATAGTAACTACTCGGTTCAAGTGGCCGCGTACACCGCCGCGGGAGACGGCAAACGAAGTGCGCCCGTCTACTGCATGACTGAGGAGGATGGTGAGATAACTCTTTCTTTTTCCAGCCAAACGTAATATCAATAGAAAAAAAATATATGCTAAAGTTTAATTAAAAACAATTATTTTATTTTAGTTCCTTCAGCGCCCGAGAAAATCAAAGCACTACCTTACTCTAGTGACTCAGTGCTTGTGAGCTGGCTACCGCCTGTACACCCTAATGGTGTTATATCACATTACACAGTTTACTACAGGGAAGCTGGGCGGTGAGTTTAATTTTCCATAATTTTATCTTTTAAATATATTTATGAATTATGAACATCATGGCTATTTTTAATGTTATAGTCGATATACTTCTCGATTTTACTTACTTTCTCTTTATTTACTTTTTATTTACTTTCTCGATTTCGTCGATTTTCTTAAATTATTTACTCTCACCAATAATTGCAATCCACGATCATTATATTGGAGTTTCATAGTCACGACTGTGTAACTTGTAGCTAATAAAATCTTTAGTTCAATTGTTTTCGGGACAGGTTAGGTAAGCACTCGAGCTTTACGGTGTCGGCTGATAAGAACCCGGAAACGGAGCTGATGTTCCAAGTGAGGAACTTAATGGAGAATCAACTTTACGAGTTCTGGGTGTCTGCGACCACGGGCTCAGGAGAGGGGGAGTCAACGCTCGTGGTGGGACAGGGACCTAGTTCGAGAAGTACGGTTTTGCTTTAATGTCATTAAAAATTCTTTAATCTAAAATAATACATAATTAATTTTACCTTCAAATGAAAAGCAAAAATTTCAAATTAGTGAATTTTATTCGATATACTTGGGTTGACTTGAAGAAATTACTGTCTTTGCGTTGTAGGGAAAATTGTGTCATAAAACCGTTCCACACAATAGAATATTTCTGACATTATTGCACTCGATGATTAACTTTCGTCTCGCTTACTTCATTAACTGAAAAAAAAGGAAAAAAAACAACAGAATGACATGTATTACGTTTGGCTCCGCAGTCCCGGCGCGCATCGCGTCGTTCGGCGGCGCGGTCCGCGCGGCGCTGGGCGGCGGCGCACTGCTAGCGTGCAGCGCCGTGGGCGCGCCCGCGCCGCGCACGCGCTGGGCACACGCGCGCGCGCCCGTCACGCACCACCGGTACTACCAGGTCACGCGGAATGGCCATCTGCATATCAGAGGTACGGCCACAAGTGATCAACTTTCAAGGAGGCCACATTACAGAATATTTTGAATATATAATAAATATCCTTATTCCATTTGCAGAGGTAAACGAACAGTCATCGGGCAACTTCACGTGCACGGCCACGAACAGCATCGGCGAGGACTCCATCGTGTACTCGGTGCGCGCGGTGCTGCCACCCGGCGCGCCCGCGCTGTCGCTGCAGTACACCACCGCCACCAGCATCAAGCTGCATTGGCGGATGCCGGAGTCTGATCAACCTGTACTGGGTGAGACACAGTGTCCTTATGTATGGCCCATAGATTAACAATTTTTATTAATACTTATCGGTCTTTTAACGCGAAGACTTTTGTACATGTCTCCTTGCTTATGTAAATGTACATTAAATATTAAAAAAGTGCACAATAAACAGTATATCTATTGTAGTATGTATGAAGAGTTCGAGTGATATGTAAGTTTAATTGGTAATTTTATTTAGTATCCATATAATCAGTTAATAGTAGCGAATACTAATAGTAAAATGTGTGGCAGGTTACATCCTCCAGTACAAGCAGGCATCTGAAACAGAATGGCATAGCGTTGAACTGTCTCCAGAACAAACTTCATACACTATGGACATGCTTAAATGTGGTACCACTTATAACGCTAAGATCCAAGCGCAGAACAAGATATCTTTGGGACCACCGAGTGAAATTCTTACTGCGACAACTAGAGGTGGACGTAAGTTCTTTAGAATTTCTCAAATTAATTCTCATACTATCTAAGCTATGTCATTTCACGTGGCTCGATTTAACTTCGTAGAGATTTCGTTGTCTTTCTTTCATTAATATCATCCATTACCATATCTAAAACCAGACCGTTTGTGTAGTGTGTTTCCATGTGTGTAATTTTGTATTCATAATTAAGTAGTGAAACTTGCATGTGTCAGGTGAAATTCTATCGAATATTATTCACCAATAGCAAGTCGTGTAAGCTTCAAACCTTCTCCCCAGTTGTTACTTATACTAAATAATACTATATACCTGGAGACAGATGTATTTTATCACGAATAAATCATCAGGTCCAAAAGCACCAAAGCCGGAAGAACACGTACACACGAACGCGACTGCCATTAAAATCAACCTTTACGCGTGGCGAGACAGTGGTTGTCCCATCCTCGGCTTCCGTGTCGCCTACCGCCGTGCAGGCGACGAGCACTGGATACAAGTGAGTTTTATAATAAAGAGAAAGATTAAATGTTACGTTTTCGCTGAATAATAATAAGTCATGTGACACGCAATTAATCTTATTGTCGACTTGCTCAAATATCTGATCTAATACTCTGTCGAAACGTGCCAACTTTTCCTTTTATTGTTAATTTACGCTATAATTTACAATTAACTGAATAAGGTTGTTTCTCCTGAGTGCTCAATGAAACAGTTTTACCAGGCGGGGTCGGGGCTGAGCGCGGCGCGGCACGTGGTGGGCGCGCTGGCGCCGGGCGCGTGGTACGAGCTGGCGGTGGAGGCGTGGAGCGACGCGGGCGTGGAGCGCGTCACGCTGCTCGCCGACACCCACACTCTTGCTGGAGGTGCTTCATTCTCTTTTTCACTTCTGATGGTTTCTGATATACTATTGGTCATTATATTTTAGGATGCGCCGAATATATGTATGTCTGTGATAAGGATAACATTTTACAAAAACACTAATATTCGACCCTAAATTAATGAGATTGGCGAATGCTGACGTGCTAATTACGCAGGTCGTATCCCCCCGCTGCGCGTGTCCCCGCCGGCGACGGGCGGCGCGCGCACGGGCTCGATGCGCACGGCGCTGGTGTGGTGCGCCGCCAGCGCGCTCGTCGTGGTGGCGGCGCTGGCGGCGCTGCTGTGCCTGCTGCACGCCAAGCGGAAGTCAGTCCTCCACCATATTCGTGACTCCCGTTTTTTTTGTCTTTAGTGGGCTTTTTGAAACCGTGTTAACGTTTTTAGATTTCGTATAAATCTGTTGAGTGTAATAAGTCAAAACTTTATTCAATATGTATGCATTACTTATTTTTATGGACATCATTTTTATGGTTCGTGAAATTATAAACTTCAGTTGCTTCGTGCATGAACAATCTTTTCTTCAATATAAATATTCGAGATATTTTAAGATAAAATGTAAAATCACTTAGCATTTGATTCTAGATTTTTCTGCTTATCAAATGACCACTATTTGCGGGATAACAGAAAACTGAGCGAAAGTAATGAAGCTGAAAGAGAAAAACTTCGAGATGGTCATAAACTCTACTCGTCCTCGTCGATAAACGGCAACGAGAAATCCAACGATGACTCGTCAGGTGAGAATTATTTCAATAATAAAGCCCTCTTGGCTTTATTTCAGCCACGGCACCCAATCTCAAAGACTAGCCAATGCACAGAATATAATTATAATTGAATAATAGTGTGTATGCGTTACAGATGCACTCTTTAGTCCCTCACACTTATAGTTCAATAGGACGGCAATTCTGGAGAGAGCAGGCGCTGACTAACGCCTTACATGCATTCTGAGGCATGGCAATATAACATTGGCAATTACCCAAATTAGCTCGGATTCAAGATACTAACTTTTATAGTAAACCCTATAAAAATTGTTTATTATGATTTGAGCTAAAAAATATAAGATAGTACACGGTTCCTCAAAACTGGGACCTCAGCATTTGCAGCGTACAAGCGTACTTTCTCTCTAGAGAGCATGAGAATTGACTAATTCTCATAAAGCATATTAAATTGCCAAGTCAGTATTATTAACAATACTAGGACAGTGGAGTTAATAATGAAGGGTGGTTCCAGCTGAGCTGTACGAGATCAGCCCGTACGCGACGTTCGGCGGCGGTGCGGCGGCGCACTCACTGCAGTTCCGCACGCTAGCGCGCCGCGACGACGACGCCGCGCCGCCGCACCGACGGCGCAGGCGCGCCTGCGACCACTATCGATACGGTAACCGCTAACAATTCGTATCAACTATGTATAATGTTTGGTAGCAAGGCTCGGCGCTTGGCGTCATCTAATTTAAAAATATTGAAATGAAACATTTTTTACTGTCAATTAATAAATATGTACAAAATTCCAGACGAATCAAGCCTCTCAAAGTGCTCCACGGTAGAGGCTCGACACCGACTGCGCGCGACACCAGCTCCCGCGCCCGCACACCCGCCCGCGCACTGGCGCGAGCGGTCCGACTCGGACGACTACAGCGACAGCGCCGCCAACACCACCACCAAGGGTAACGTGGGCCGACCTTATACCACATACATAGACTGAATACGATATTTCAAACTCTACACATGTGTCTGAGCAGCGTCTTGGAGCTTAAATACTGGATTAGATGAGTGCAGTTGCAGGGTATATAGACCTCCTATATATCTTGCAATTGAATTTCCTTCCTTCGAAAGTCTACGCGTGCTGACTCTCGATGTCACCGCCTAACTGTGACATCAATTCCATCGCTCACAAAGAAATTTGGCAACTCCTTTCTTTGTCGCACTTCCAAAAAATGGAATTCCTTACCAGCTCACATGTACACCTCCTCTTACAACCCGGGTTCCTTCAAACGAGGCGAGAAGAGGCATCGTGCGGGCTGGCAAGGCGAAGGCGGCTACCTTCTTCCCGACTGTACTGGCCGTCATCGCGTTTGGACTCTACTACCACTTACCATCAGGTGGAGTAGAGTCATTTGCCCTCCCAGCAAATATACAAAAAAAAAATTACAAACTGATGCTTCAAATAAATAAGAATAAGGGTGTAATTATCGATATAAGTATGAATTTACAAAAGAAAAGTAGTATATTAGTTGTCTGGTTTCCATAGTACAAGCCCTGCTTAGTTTGGGATCAGATGACCGTGTGTGAATAATGTCCCAGAATATAATTATTATATACTAACAATAAATCGAATATACAAAGTAATAAAAAAATAATGAGTTGTTTGCCAGTTATCTCGGCAGATTAAAATTTAAAGTGATAGGTTTACATGTAATTGTATCTTGTAAAATAATAAATTGTACTGGTAAGAAAATCATTAAATAAAGTATATTTAATTGTTTTATCTCAAACACATTCCCAGGTTCGGGCGGGTCGGGTGGTGGCAGCGCATACGGCAGCGGTCGGCGCACCGCCAGCAGGTAGACCAGGTACCTCCCTGCCCCCCGACACCTGCCACGCACCCTCACATCCGCTGTCATCATCACCGTCATTACCACCATCGCCAACACCGAGCACTGTTTCATACCAAATTAAAAACCCACTTCAAATGGTTTTTCGATTCATTATCTTATTGCAACGGTAAACATTTAAAATTGGCATGAATATAAATTATTTTTCTTACAGTAAATTTGATATACATTTAAAATATAATGATAGAAAAAAAAATAGTGTCGCAAAAAAATGTTTTTAGTTTTTTTATCTGTCCTAATACAAATTAGCTTCTAACCTTTCCCTTTTTTAACTTGGCCAGCTTTATAATAAGTAAGAACTTAGCCCTGATTTTAGATAACCTGTTTTTTTTACACCTTATTGTTGTATGTCTACTCTTTTGAAAAGTTAAAGCGCGTACAATTTGTACCTTTACACAAGTGGAACTTTTTTGCGACAGCAATTCAAACGTTACTTAAAAAACGCAGCACTAAATTTCGACCGTCATCTATTATCATTTTACTTTGAAATATTTTAAGCTTTATGATTGATTATAATTGCTGATCGTGTAACCAGCCCTAAGTAATATAGTGTACTATTCGTAATCCACACGAATAGTACATGCGTGAGTACTGTTAGCGTGTGGTAATCACAATTATATTTTAATACAACTAACATAAGTACTTATAATAAGTTCATAGCATGTTTGAGCGCCGCTACAGGTTGATGACATTATTCTTTTGTGATTATTATTCTCTATTATTTGATGAAGTTAAAATTTTAGACGTTAGTTTTATTTCAAGGTCGAGTTTCAGTATAATGTTTTTATAGGTAACGTTTGGGTGAAACGCGCTTTAACTTTTGGTATGTTTATTTAAAATTAAAACTGGTAGGCTGCCTGACAATTGAGCTACAGGATGGTAAGTGGTCATAATCGCACAGAAACACTGCAGCCCTATTGGAAATATTAACCATTCCTTACATCGCCATAAAGGTTTTATGTTTTATTCTTGTGTCTGTAGTTACACTGGCTCACTCACCATACAAACTGGAACAACATTACTAAATGCAGCTTGCCCATAAAATATTTTTTGTGATGTGGGATGGTAACCTAATCTACCCACAAGGGCGTGCGCAAAGCCCAACAAATAAAATATATTTTATTAATAATTAACAATTTTCCTTAATATGTAATATTATTGACTCACAGTGGTGGTCAAAACGGGAGTGACGGCCTCTCGGGCTGCTTCGCGCCCATGCCACCTGATATATCTTCATTAATAGACAAGTAAGATTAATTAAAAGAAATCGCTTCGTATCTTATAACGCTTCTGTAAGTGCAAAACGTCGTATGTCAAAATTAAATTTATAACTAAAAAATCACGATTTAGTATTTTATTAATTAATAGGTGCTTTACATATATTTGCATATAAAATCAATTACTATGATAACTAGAAATAACAAAAAATATTAATACTATACTAAAAAGAAATAAGGAAATAAATAGTTTGTTAATAATTTTTGTAGTTACATCTTTTTTACATACGTCTTTTTGCATTAAGAGAAGCGATGATATTTAAAATGTGTTAGCTTATGTCCGTATTTGATTATATTGAAACTTTTTGTTGTTGTTGTATTTGCGAAATAGCTTCTGGTAGGTATACATACAACCAGAACTAGCTAATCGTTTATATATTTAATTTAACATATATTTCAATGCTCGTAAAATATGGAAAAAAATCGAAAAATGCCACAAATTACTTAAAAATGCCACGCAGATTACTAGTTATTCTTCTAATTATTATGATTCCATAAATGCAGTAAGTATTAATATAGGAAATTAAAGTTGATATCCGTACAATCTAATAAGTGTAACTAACTAATTAGCGGCCAAAATTCATTCAATTCAATATTTTAGGTTTAAGTTCGAAAATTGTATCTAAATACTGAGGAAATAATTAATTGGCGTGACAACCGTTTTCGTCGAATCGTAGATAAGACATTAGCTTTTGTGTGAAAATATCGTTTTATGCGTGTTAATAAGCTATCAGTTGATTTTGACGACGATAATTAACTAAGTATTCAATTAATTATAAATAAAAGTTTTTAGAAATTTAGGCTCAAGTACAAATAAGTAATAACTAATTTTAGATTTCAATATAAATTCAATATGTATATTATTACTAGGATTACATTACACCTGAAGCACTCTAAAGAAAAGAAAAAAGAAAAAGATTGACAGATATTCTGTACTTTAGTAACGTGTCAGTTCAATAACGGTATCAGATCGCGGATTACTATTTAATTTAAAAGAATAATAATTAATGAATGTCTTCTTTTTTTAATTTTTATCTTAAACATTTCAGATACCAGCAGAGGAAGGAACAAGAGCGTCGGGAATGCACGATTCACGTGTAACATTCCATGGTCCATTGTAGATTTTATATACATTAGTACGCTAAAAAATTCTAACTCTTGACTAAAACCGTTCTGAAAAAATTTACCTGTATTAGATAGGTTTTTGATGGAATAAGCTTTTTGCGTCTTAATATTGTAATAATATGAAAATTTTAAGGATTATTCAATGCAAAAAACGTCAGCACTGATTCAATTTTAAATGCAGGCCAGAATTTGCTATAAAACTACAGAGAAATTCTGATAGACCTTTACGCCATTTTCATCGCGGAAAAAAGTACCTGGGACACTTTACGTCTATGGTATAGCTACAAGAGAGAAATTTTGTCGCACTCGTATGCTATTTCTATTAAAACCAAAAGTGTTCCGATTAAATCATTAACTAAGTATCTAAAGAATATTTCTAAATTTGCTTTATACGTTGTTTTCTAAAATAATGAGAATAACTGTTTTGACACCGTATTTTTTTAGCTTTCGACTTGATTGTAAGTTGTGATAAGTGTAAGAGCCGTCAGGCGTAAGTTAAATATGATACTGCCTACATTTGATTAAATAAAATCACCGGTTCCTATACATAAATGTATTTAACTTACCGTAAATGGTTTAAATTTTTAAATTTTCGTTTAAGCTATTACAAAAACAAAATCGAATTTTATTTCATACTGTTTCAAGAAGTTTTCACCAGCAATTAATATAGAAACTCGTTTTCTAAAGCAGGAAACAAAATTCGTTTTCTAATATAGGAACCGATCTAGTCAAGGCTTAAACAACTTTGTGATTATATTTACGATTCCCGTAGCTAAGTGTTAAGAATATTTGTTATATATAGATTATATTTACCTTTATTATAATGTGATTTATTTAAATGCTGTTGAAAGGCAAACTTTGTAAATGTTATGGTTTTGTAAATAATAAAAAAAAAGTAATTAGATAATTTCGTTTGCTGTGAGATAATGACGTCATGAAATGGCACTAAACTTCTGCTTAATAATATCGTTAAAGAAAACTAAGTAATTTATATAATAATATGATTTCGTAATAATTTTGTAGGTGGAATAGTGTAGTTTAAAAAATACTACATAGGTCCTAACTGGTATTGTTTTGTAGGAAGTTATTAAATAGCATTGTACTTAATGTTAATATTTAAAATATTTTCGGAATTGCTTAACGATAAATGTATTTCTCACAGCGAACACATAGATTTTTCGATAATTTTGTGTGCATAATTTGATAACTTAAAATAATACTAAATGCGTAAACTATTAAGCGTTCGTGTTATGAAATAATTTAAGAAGTACCTATTTCAGGCTTAATTTTAAGCCATATCTCATTCTGACCTTGCTTTTAATTTCAATTGTAAGTCTTATAATAATAAGTATATTAATTTATGCACACAATTTATCAGTTAGTCATAAAATAGTCATAAATTACTAAATTAAAGGTCGCTCAGTTTTTTTTTTTAAATGGCGTCACTTGACATGTCATAATTTCATTGAATGCGTGTCATTTTGAAATATTTATAAATAGTGAGTGATGAATAAGATGATGTTTGCGATTAACTTCATAATGAATTAGAAAATAATAATTGTAATTAGCTGAGTGACGCTTTTATATCTTTAAGTAAATGTTAAAACGGCTGTTCCAATCCGCAAAAGATACATATCATTAAAATAGACTGCTAATTTAAGCGATTCGTAATTCTTTTTACTGTATTGTTGATTATAATAGTTGATTAGCGTTTAATTATACACTATTGTATAAAAATCTTTCTATATACATGTTGTGTAATAATAAAATTATTAATTTTAATATTAGGACGAGGGATGGAAATAAAAATGTGTGTCGTAAAATCTATTTATTATTTGTACAACCTTCTTTACCGACATCTTAATCCTACTTTTACAATTAAAAAAAAATGGATTACATAAGTATCTACATTTTCTTATTTGATTCGAAGTGAAATAAAATCGCTCGTAGCGGTTTCGCCCGCGGACAATGTAATTATTGAGACTCAGAATTCAGAATAAACCAGAAGTTACGTTCAATAATATTTCTTTGTACACACCAAAAACAATACGTCAACACCTAAGGATATTATAAATGTAAAAGTAAAATGAGTATCTTTTTAAAATCATTGCCCATACTGCATCCCGCACTAGCTTTAATGCAGTACCCGTTTAATGTTGCTAGTACAAAAGTGGTTTATCACTTTAAGGGTAAATAATAAAGTAATAATCGCCATAGTTTAAATATATTTATTACTGTTATTTTTTATATTTTCCGTTAATGTTAAGATAATTATTGATAAGTATCTTTTTTTATTGTCATAGTTAATTACCGAAACTATTTACTTAATATATTTGACACAAAGACAATAAATAAAAAAAATCTATTATTAAATAAAATAAATAAAACGGTCAACTAAAGAGAATAAACTTAATACACCCTACACTCTGTACGACCAGGTGAAGTTGACGTTTGGGAGGAACGTTGCAACGTCTTAAAACGGAAAAGTCAGATTTTTCGCTTATTTCCTGCCAGTCATACGTATGAAAAATTATAAATTTCAAGCTAATTTAAAAGACAGAACTGGTTACTGGCCAAAACTGCGCTCACTATACTGTTCGTTGTAGTTAAAATATGCACAGTTTTTTTTAATACGTCTACATTGCAATGCATTATTACTGTTGATTTTTAATTCAATAGTTACTATTTAAACTATTAAACAAACAACTTTTCTTTTTATATGATGTAGAATGTGTTGAAAGCTTTATTATTTTATCTTCTGACAATATATTGTCAAGTTTTTGCTGGCAAGTGGCAACTTCGGCTCAGTACATACTTAGCTGTTGTGAAGGGTGCATGTTGTTCATAAAAACGTATTATAAAACCATTTATTGATACGATTTTGAGGCTCATTAAGTATTAAGAACAATAGTGTCAAAAGACTACTATGGAATATTTGCATTTTGATCAGATATTTTTGTAATAAATCGAAAAAATATTCAATTAACTGCGGATTGTTTTGGTTCCATTCACGTCTATTGATTTATTGCAAGCCAGTGACCTGTTTTTCGTATTTGTTATGTGAATCTCGTAAATAATTAATAGTAATCGTGAGAGGTCAGTGTCCGAGTAATTAGTAATGATCCCTTGAAAGTGTGCTCGGATAGTGAATAAGAATGACAAGAGAACAAATTATTGAGTTATGTACCACTTGGTAATTAGTTAAAAATCTGTTATTTCGTTATGGTGTATTATCCACAATGATGACACCCATAGAGGAGAGGAAAGATGAAAAGGTAAGATATTAATGGTTGTAAAATAATATCACGCCCATTATTACAAACAGTTTTTTTTAAATTTATAATTTTTGTTTTATATATTTATTTATCTGTTATTTTACTATATTCTTAACTAATAAAATAAAAGATAAAAGAAAATAACGATTGAACTGATTAAGCCACTTTAATAGTAAACTTACCCCCTACAGAGTTAAGCTGTTGTTCAATTAGATAAACATTTCTTTATTTAAATTACCAGTATCATAGGATTTGCTATAGTATAAATATCATCAATAATTAATGTTAACTTATTAAATTAAAATATTTTAAACTTTTTTTTTTTAAATAACTAAATTTAAGTATTTCGTTTAAAAGTTTACAAGCCATTATCTTAAAACAAACTTAGTTTTTAAGTAACCAGTTCTCTAATGCTATGTCATTAGTTATCACACATTTCTGTTGAAGCTTCTGAGAAAATAAGTTGAAATTATCTCCATCCTCATCGCTTTAAATGTATTACCAATGCTTTAAGTATTCTGTATAATATTTTTTATTTAAATTCATTTGATGTACAATATTATGTACTAAATGACACGATAATTAAAAAATACTGTTGATGTACAGTTAACAAGGACTTAAAATAAAAGATTTAATTTCAAAGTAACTTGCTTAATGATTTGTTAAACATTGCTGTCTTGCAAATATTGAAACAATGATGACAACAAGGCAGGAATTGGTGTTTAACTGACATTTTCTAAACAATTTTTATAATAAATCATTTTTTATTATAAATTAAAAATGTTATGTTCGATAATTTCAAGACTTTGTATATATTAGTTTGAGTTAAATTCTATCATTATATTATTCTCTTCATTATTAACATAATAATTCATTATTTTTTTTTTCTTTTAATAAGTGTTCCTAAAAAGACTTCTTAATGGAATCAATTATTTTAATGGAAATATCAAATGAAATCTTAAAAACGCTTGAATTAAGCTTATATATCAATTTTGATTTGACAAAATCAAAATGATTCTACTTGGTTATGTTTTAAATATTAATGATTTAGTTCAAGAATGTGTTATTAAAAATATTAATAGTTACAAGGAAGGCAGACAATTGGATCTCCTGATGGTCAGTGGTAATGTTTGCCATATATATGACATTATAAGATTTGGAAACCATGCTTGTATTGACAAAACTTGCAATTATTATCGGGATCTAAGATATTTTGTTCCTTCTGATTGTAAATACATGGGCTCACTGACAGTCTACTTCAAGTCAAATGTCATAAGTCAAAAGAGGTTGCACAAAATCCTGTTTTTTAAAAATCCTAGTATTATATATGATATTTCTTTACTTTTACAAATACATACTAACAAATTCTTTTACCTAGATAGTCAGCATTTGTATATGTATGTAATCAGCACTAATTCTGTTCTATCAATATAGTGTCTTTTGCTTAGTGGATAGAATGCATGGGTCTTAGCCCAAGGTTGCGTGTTCAAAATCAGACGAGTAACATCGATGCTTTGAGTGCTTATTTTAGGGTTTAAAAAATTGTTGTATGAACAGCGGTAAGGGACAACACTTGAAAAATCAGTATGTGTCTGATTAAATTTTGCCAGCACGGAACAACACGGTGGAATAACCTTTTTTTCTCCTCGTTTTCTTAAGAGAGAAAAATCCTTAGCCCGCTTACTTGGCGGTAGGGCTTTGTGCAAGCCCATCTGGGTAGATATTACCCACTCATCAGATATTCTACTGCCAAACAATAATACTTAGTATTGTTGTGTTCTGGTATAAAGAGTGTGTGAGCTAGTGTAATTAAAGGCGCAAGGAACACTACATCATAGTTCTCAAGGTTGGTGGTGGCTATATTAGGAATGGTTAATATTTCTCACAGTGCCAATGTCTGGGCGGTGCTTCTTACTTATCATTCATGCTGTCCATAAGTGAGTGGCTTTTTATAAAAAATAATTCCAAGTGGGATATTTTATTGACTTCGAAGTAAAGGAGCTGTTCATTTCTTCAAAGCCCAACAGTGAAATATTTATAGACTGGTATTTTATTTTATTTTACTTAGTAGCCTAGCCCATTAAGTAATGAGATGTTTCTGGCTGCTATTTTTCTCTATTCACGTTTCTGAATATCAAAAGCATAAATGAAGATGTGAGTTTTAAACCAAGAATGATGTTACAATAGAAAGTGGAAATGTAAAATATACACGTTTATAAAGTTATGTTTCTCCAGTAGTTTGACCTTCACCTATATTGTTAACAATCGCAGCTCTCCAGTAAACTAGGGCTAGAAGTGACTGTCAGAACCCATATTATGCTTTCATTATTGTAACCCGTTCGTTGTGGACTCAATACCTTTTCTCATTTACATTTGTTTAATGCTCATTGAGATGTAAGATTAAATTAATGGAAAGTATGAATGTTGCAATATTCTATAATTTTTAAAATATAAAAACAAATGATGGAATAAGAATGTGATTTTTATGAAATCACTATGTCAGTGATATGTAAAATATTTGCAATGACATAAAGATAAACGGTGAAAATTAATAATATAAGAAAACATGAGCCGAGATCGATCAAATATTTTTAAAAGAAGACGAGACTTGGACCAGTGGGAGATTTTTACAACCTCTTACTTCGTACAAAAACTTTCTTCGAATGCGTTGACATAATCATCCCTGTTTCAATCATTATGCAACATACATGGTATAGCCTTTGTCCTTATAATAATTTCAAAGTTCCATTAATAAAACAAATTAACGAACAAAATTCAACTCTATGATTATAGCAGGTATAATGAGTTGTTGCTTATTATTGCGTACATTTGCGTATTGCGTATATTTTCATTGTTCGCGTATTATTAAAAACCTATAGACGTAATAAAACTATAACTGGATATATTCTGTTAATATTTAACTTGCATTGGGCTCAGCTCACAATCTCACTCATATAATAACGAGTTAAAAATTTTTATGTGTATAGATACGCCTTTTCAATTCGAACCAGTTAGAAATATTATGAGATATTTGAATAACGCGAGGCATGTGGCTGAAAGATGTATTAGCAAAGAACGTATTGGTTAAAAAATAGCACAGAATGAAATCATTATTTTACCCTTGCGGGTAGTTATTGTATAGGTATTTGATTTGGTTTGGTTTCGAATTTAATTTCAATTAATCGTTATCATATTAGTTGCAATGCTTCGTAACGTGTGTTTCAGATCCGCACAGGCATGGTGCAAGTGTCGGACGGCAAGTCGCGGCCGCGGCTGGCGCGGCTCGTGCTCACCATGGAATCGGTGACGGTGCAGAGGGAGGTTGTCGTACCCCCGCAGCCGCCCCGAGACAAGAGTGTGCCTCATGCTAGGGTAAACACGTCATCATTTATAAACTAGAAAGAAGCTTGTGATTTTGGTCACTTTAATGTTTGTTGATGATCCCCTGATGATCGAGGGTTCAAACCACTGAATTTTCATGTGCTTAATTTATGATTAAAATTCATCTGGTGCTATACGTTGAAGGAAAACATCGTGAGGAAACCTGCATGTGTCTAATTTCACTAAAATTCTGCCACTTGTGTATTCACAAACCCGCACTGGAGCAGCTAATTGGAATAAGTTCCAAACCTTCTCCTCATAAAGGGAGAGGAGGCCTTAGCCCAGCAGTGGGACATTCATAGGCTGTTACTGTTACTAGTAATGTAATTGGTAATCATTGCATTCTATCATTATTTATAGACTAACTTGTACATATTTACTTCTATAAAGAGATTTTATAAATAATCTTCTTGACTTCAACTCACTCGCTTGAATGACGATTTAACCAGATAATAATATACGTAAATGCGTTAAGTTCTTTTGCAGGTTCTTTTCAGATATGTGGTACCTACATGTTTTTTTACGAGCCAGTAGTAGATTTTCAAAATAAAAATTGACGATTAATTTAGTTAAACATTGCTCTTCTGGTCACTGTATTATTTTTTAATTTTGTTTCTTTATAATTATTTCGTAAATATACTTCTGTAATGTTATAATTTTGCACAAAGGAGAATAAATATAAAGTTTCAGTGTAATCTTTTCAGGAGCGTATGGTCCAAATAACTCGACAGAAAGTAGGTGGATTGGGTCTCAGTATAAAGGGTGGGGCGGAACATAAGTTGCCTATACTCATCTCCAAGATATACAAAGACCAAGCAGCCGATCAGACGGGTCAGCTTTTTGTGGGTGACGCCGTTATTAAAGGTATTTACGTATGTTTCATTCTTCATTCGTTACAGGTAAGTCGTAAATACTTATTGAATGAAAGGTAACCCTAGATTATACTTATTATTTCTTACACCCTTATGTTGCAATGTCCTGTAATTATAGTAGTTCACCAATGAACCATGGCTTAAAATCCATTCAATACAATTTATATCCTAATGATCACGTGTAAGCATTTATATAATTCCTTTTTTTATCAATTTCTCTAGAACTTGGTTCAACGTCAAAGCTAATTTATCAGGTTTAGCGTAACTGCTATTAAAGGCATCGTCGACTGTGACGATCGTTGTTGTGAAGACTTTCACTTACTTGCTTACTAGTGCTATTGTAAAAACTTTCCCAGAGTGAAATTAATCTTTACAAAATACTAGAAATTCCAACAATTATTTGATACCATCTGATTTCACTTTTAAGTGCACTGTGAGTTGAGGAGTAACTGAGGTTGTTATCGGTACTTCTGAAACAACGTTCCGAACCGGTGGTAATTTAGCAAGAGCCTACTCGAAGGAAGGATGTTTCATTATGATTTCATTATTATTACTAATTAATGCGTACTTGCATCATACGCTCATAATAATCTCATCATTATTGCTAAAAATTGTCGAGTATTCCCCGTGAAAGGACCGTAATGCGGATTATTTAATAATTCTCTAATTTGTTCTGGTATTAAATAGTGGAATTTTTCTATTTTTTATGCTTTTCAATGATGTAAATGTAGCTCGTTACTCAATTGAGTGCAGTTAGTTGTATAGTGTCCCTAATTAGAAGCAACATTCGCAGCCGAGTTTGCCGCTGTAAAATAATTTAATTATTCGAAACGTCGTTCCCTAGAATTATTAACGGCAGACAAGTAGCTTGCGGTAATTTTACTTTGAGTCGAACGAAAATATATATATAATTCTCTCATTTCTGTGCAAGTTATACGAAAATGTTATTTTCATGTTCTTGAAATGATATTATATTTTAAGAATATATACGTAATAAGTACTTTTAATTTAAATTTTGTATGCTTAATTGTATTTTTGACTTCATGGTGTTTGATGATATCACCCTGGCAGATTTCAGGCACCATACATAAGGCTAGCCTGCGCAGGACATATTGTAGTGCATAATAGTGTATAAACTCAAGTGCACTTCTATTCTCTGATAATACGATAAAATTGATATATAATGAATAAGTAATAACATTGATTTAATTGATAAAGACCAAAAAAATAATTATATGTGATACATAAATAAATATACTAAGTATTGCGTTTTTTATGTTTCGCATTAAATAACAAAAAAATTTAACGTGCTCTAGCAGCTTTACGGTTTGGCCAAAAGAAATGAATAGGTTAAGTGTGCAATTTGTAGGAAATATAATGTACTTTGAGCGAAATTCAAGGATTTTTGTAAGTATAGCTTGAGATTTACAAACGAAAAACTAACGAGAAAACGGGGTTTTACACAAAGTACCAAACTGTGACCAAAGAATACATATGACGGATGATTTTAATAGGCACTATAAAGTTATTTATATTTGCGTAAAATGATCTACCACCAGTGGATAGTTTAAAGGCTATTTGCAATAAAGTCTCAATTGTTGAAGTTTTTATCCTCCGGGAAGTAGAATTGAAATTCGTATTGAGTACCCAAAAAAATATAATGAACGTTTTAGAGAAAACTTCTCTATTTTTTCCAGACCGAATCATTTGACTGGACTATAGATACAATAATTATGCCGAGATGGCCTAGTGGTTAGGACGCATTAATCTTAACCGATAATCGTGGATTCAAATCCGGGCAAGCACCACTGACTTTTCATGTGCTTAATTTGTGATTATAATTCATCTCGTGCTTTACGGTGAAGGAAAACATCGTGAGGAAACCTGCATGTGTCTAATTTCATTGAAATTCTGCCACATGTGTATTCTACCAACCCGCATTGGAGCAGCGTGGTGGAATAAGCTCCAAACCTTCCCCTCAAAAAGGGAGAGGAGGCCTTAGCCCAGCAGTGGGACATTCATAGGTTGTTACGGTATAAATACAAAGCCCAACGAAACTTCATCAATCGTCTCGAAAAATAACACGCGGTTTCATCTAGCCTACACCAAACTTGTGGTTGAAACCAGGGAAAATATTCTATCAACTAAAATGAATTTTATTAAACGCGTATAACGAATTAACTGTATTGAATTTCCGCTACTACTAACGTGTATGAAAAGCCTATCCGATGTACACTTGTATGTTTTTATAAGCCTTTACTAATTATAGGTTCGTGATCTAGATACAGTGTGGCACGCCCTTTAATTGGATATTCTGAATTTATATACATACAAGATGTACTTTCATTTATTTATTAGATAATTTGAAATAGACTAAGTTATTGCGATTAAATTACGGTTTACTTACTATTTTTTAAGGAAGATGGTAAACTAGCTTCTGCCCGCGGCTAAGCCTACGTGTGAGGGAGGGAGCAGATATAAGCTTATATATAAGCATATCTATTTAAAATTTCATGCATATACTTTCAGTAGTTTTTGCGTTAAAGAGTAACTAAGATTCCTATATCTTCACAAACTTTCGCGTTTAAAGTATTAGTAGTATGTGCCAGATTTGCACTGCGAGTAATATCAGATATTCTTACATCGTCAACCCCGTTAGTCATTAGATCTATTATCGGGCCTGTTATTATGGACCTTTTTTTTCTATTCATTAGAAATTCGTTATTTTAGGATAAGGTATTATTGTCGGTAATGTCTTTGGTCCTGCCCCATATATTATTTGGAGTCGTATTGGATTTGCCTCGCTAACGGATAATGAGAGTCAGGGATTAGAAAGTATTTTATTTTATAGTGTAGGTAGGCGGACGAGTATGGGCCACCTGATGATAAGTGATCACCAACGCCCTTAGACATTGGCAATGTAAGAAATGTTAAACATCGCTTACATCGCCAATGCGTCACCAACCTTGGGAACTATAATAAGACGTCATGTCCCTCGTATTATGCCTCTAATTACACTGGCTCACTTACCCTTCAAACCGAAACACAACAATATCAAGTACTGCTGTGTTGCGGTAGAATATCTGATGAGTGGGTGGTACGTAGCCAGACGAGCTTGCACAAAGTCCTACCACCAGTAAACTCGCTACTTGCACTTGTGTTAATTTGGCTAGTCTAATCTGAATAGCCGCCGCAGCCGACACCGGTCATGACATAATGTAATAGTGAGGTTGCCCATCGATTTATCCTCTAAAATTTCTCCGAAGTGAACAAGTGGTCGTGTTTTAGTGAACGGCGAGTACATAACGGCGTGCAAGCACGACGACGCCGTGAACATCCTGCGCAACGCGGGTGACATCGTCGTGCTCACCGTCAAGCACTACCGCGCCGCCACGCCCTTCCTGCAGAAGCAAGGTGCGCCCGTACACTGACTGACTGAGCTTTTGATGATCAATTTCATCATCATGATTCACATTCCTCAGATCGTCTAACTTACGTACCATAAAGATAAATGTTATTGGCTTATAAGATTTTACTTTGCTGTTTAAGGAACAGCGGATGGCGCGTCCGATACGGACAGTAGTACGGGAGACGAACATCCCTCTCTTCATAACAAAGTTGATGCAAATTGTAACAGCGAGCGTAACGGCGAAACGAATGGGGGTTGGCAGGTAATGTACTAGTGTGTCTGTTACAAGTCATGTCCTCGGCTCTTTTTACACATGTCATTCCGTACGTAGGTCATCTTCTTTTAATATTTTCCTTATCCTATAACCTTCAATATTTCAATCTAGCTTTGTCCGTGTAACACGTTCATACCTCGATACACGGGACCTACTTTTATACTTTGTCGTGCGTACTCATTTCATATATCCATTTCCGTCGCTTCAAACATTAATCTAAAATATGTGTCCATCTCTAATACCGTGACAAAAAGGGGCCTTCAATACGTGTAAGTTGGGATGTTACAACCAAAATTGAGAGAAGAATTAAAGTAGGATGATATGATACATAATAATTGGAACGATCCAATTGGTAACTGCAAAAGTTCCCGAAAGAGAATCATCGATAAAAAGAACGGTGAACTCCCGAAGCTCCCACGTGTAACTCGTAGGCTCACTCGTTTGATGGCCTCGACCGTGTTGCGTGTGCAGAGCGCGTGGGCGGACGGCTCGGACGGCAGCCGGCCCGGCAGCGCGGCCGGCTCGGCCCGCGAGCGCCCGCCCTCCGCCGCGTCCGACCGCGCCGAGCGCGCCGAGCGCGAGTGGGTCGACGTCGTCTCCGGTCAGTGGCCTCGCCTTACGGTTCTCCTGCTGTACTCGCTATAACAATACTCAACTCTACTCAATACTACTCAAAAATAAAGCTTGATATGTCAATATCGTATTTGCCGCACTTTAAAATGACATGAAATGTAAACCTTTGGTTCAAATTAGAACGCGATTCATTTGCCTATTCTATTGCTATTTCTTCGTCCAATAATAATGAGGGGGAATCGTAAAGTCCTATGCATGATTCGGGTGAAGGTTGGAATGTAATAGCACTTTTAATATTAGGTCCTTACATATGAAATTAGCGTTTTGTTCCATGTGATTTGAAAGTGCAATTGTTGTGGATCTTTTAGTAGAGGAAGGTTTTAGGATAGACATTCATCAGTTGCGTTGTGCCCGTTCCAGTTCCTCTCATGATGGGTTACGTGACTCGATACGTTTTCGGTACCGACAAACTAAGGCCAGGCGCTTTTGAGGTATGACACATAAAAACTTTTAATTTACTTATATGTTAGTTTAATTTGGATATTTATATAATGTCAGAATGAATTTTATTTTTCTTATTTCCTATTTAGTCAGTTAGAGGGTCAATGTCCATTTAACTCTCACTGAGTCCTATTATACGACTGAGTGTGAGCAGCGAGTGTGTCACCGTTGCAGGTGCGCGGGGCGCGACCGCAGCAGAGCTCGGGCGTGGTGCACGTGGACGACCCCGCCGCGCTCTCGCACTGGCTCAAGAGCATCGCCGACAACATCACCGGCCTCACCAACCTGCAGGTACTGTGTGTGTGTGTGTGTGCGTGTGTGTGCGTGTGTGTGTGTGCGTGTGTGTATGTGTATGTGTGCGCGTGTGTGTGCGTGTGCCTGTTTGCGTGCGTGCATGCTTGTGTCTGTGTGTGTTTGTGTATGTATGTACCACAGCCTGAAAGTGAAGCGGCGCCAAACATTGCGAACTACCATCCATCTGCTGGCAATGACATGGTTTTTCATTTTTTGTTATGGCGTGTCTTTTTAGTATCTTTAAAAAGGAAAAATCTCGGCGATTCAACAAAAGGGCGATTTCAATAAAATCAACGAGTTAATGTTTTCAAAAACGAATTGCCTACTTATGCACCCTATTCGGATTTTTTTCTGAACTTAAGGCATGGGTGGGATGTGAAATACTCACCTGTAATGAAAAAGTGGAGTCGGCGGTTAATGGCTATTTAGAGCAGCTATTAAACTTCGTCTATAAAAGATTAGTGAAATGGAAACTATATTTAAATATAAAAAGGTTTTTTCAATTTACTGTGTGTGGTTGGGTACTTTGTTAGTGTCATAAATATTTGTAGATTGCCTTTCTCTAATGAATCTTATGTGGTATCTTATATGATTATGATATTAGTGAAAGAGAATAACACGTATGTCTGTGGCTCACTTGCGAAGTATAGTACTGCAACCGTGTCCGTCGCCGGCAGATGAAGCTGTTCAACCGGCACCTGCCGGGCGGCGAGCGCATCGAGTACATGGGCTGGGTGCACGAGGGGCTGGTGTCGGCGGCGCAGCCCTGGCAGAGCTACCGGCCGCGCTTCCTCGTGCTCAAGGGCACCGACGTGATGCTGTTCGACGTGCCGCCCGCCAGCGTGGCCGAGCTGGCCAAGTGCCCCGAGACGCTCAAGGTGTACCAGACCATGTTCCGCACCGTGAAGGAGAGCGAGACGGTGGACTGGCGCCAGCACTGCTTCCTGCTGCAGTCCAGCGCCGGCAGCCTGGCCGCGCCCGGCCCGCGCTACTTCAGCGCCGAGACGCGCCACGACCTGCTGCGCCTCGACGCCGCCTGGACCAACAACGTCGTGGCCTCCGTCGTGCGCCTCGGGAGGAAGACCTTCACCGTGGTGCACATGGGCCGCGCCGCCGGGCTCACGCTGGACTGGTCGGCCGGCTTCTCGCTCAGCGAGGGCACGCCGGGCGCCGCGCCCGTCTGGGCCTACAGGTGCGCCGCCCCGCTTGTGACGCTCGCTGCCACTTGGGCATCGGATCGTAGTCTAATGCTGTCTGTACTTTTAGATTTTCTCAGTTGAGAGGATCGAGCGACGATGGAAAATCAAAATTGAAATTACACTTCCAGGACACCGAAACAAAAGTTATCGAAACCAAGGTAAATCATTCGTATTTTATTAATTTCCGTCTGATATAAAGCTTTAAGAATTAATCAAGCAACCGATGACGTCATGCGCATACAATTCTCGGCACCAAGTAGTTTCGTTTTTAGCGAAAGATGGAATAATACAGCGATAAACTGACAAGTGGACCGCCTAGTGGTAAGTGGTCACCAACCTTCCAACCTATAATGACCCTCGTACACTCGTTCACTCACACTTTAAACCGAACTTAACAATTCTTTGTACTTCTCTTTGATGACAGAATGTGATGAATGGGTGGTACCTACTTAAATCTGACTTGCAAATATACCTACCACCAATAAAAACACATCATTACTAATGCTTTCTTACACTCCACTCGTTTCACAAGTCCGAGTCTCGAACACGACCTGATTCAAGGTCGTTTTTGAGTGACAATATGTTAAGTTGCGTGTAAATGTTTTCTAACGAAAATGTTTCATTTCTCTTACGTTTACAGAATTGCAGGTCACTTTTACCTCCTGTACTATGGACCAAGGTACGCAATCAATAATTATTATAATTATATTTTAATCAGAAATGTAACTGTTTGCAGGAGTTAGAGTGTCAGATCCTCCAGAGCCTGCTGTTCTGCATGCACGCCTTCCTCACCGCGAAGGTGGCGTCCGTCGACCCCGCCTTCCTCGCCTCCATACAGCAAGCGCACTAGGCGCCGGCGCTCGTTACCGGCCTCACTTATATACGGGGTGTAACAAAAATCATTTCCGATTGCAATGTGATTTATTTTAAAGTAGCAGATTTTTTTTGTTACACGCTGTATTATATTCGTTTTCTCTATATCGTATTTGCTGTAAGTTTTATTTATATCGTTTCGATGTTATTGGAAAAAAGACTTTGAATCTAAAAGGCCTAAGTATATTAAAACAGCGAATATTATAAGACTTTATCGACTCCTGTGAATCTCCAACGTTTCTTCCAATATTTTAGAAATCCTATGTCTATAGTGATAAGGTTTAAAATTGCACATTTTTATTAACACTATAATACTATCTAAAAATTTTCAATTTATTTTGTAAAAGAGCAATCGTCATTTAAAAAAAAAACCTTATATTTACAATTTAAATAATAAATTTAATCTATCCTCTCTCTTGCTCATTCTCACATAGATCTGAACCATTCTAGATCGCTAACTTGTACAATTTCGTTCAACAGTATTATAACATTAAGTTAACAAAATAAAATGTCCGGGATGTACAAGCAGTACGCAAGCCCGATTATAATAATAATTTGTAATTTTATTGTAGGTTCTAATTTTTTTTATAACTGGTTACTACATTTAAAAACGATTCGTTTAGCTTACTGATAGTAGAATCTAACCTGGTTCTCATCTACTGTCTGTTCGTAATTAGCAAGCCAAGGTGGCTCACGAATTACGGCGTAAACAGTTGTGTGTAGGTAACCAGGTCGTAGTTTATTATCCTTTTTTATTAATAAGCAATTATCTGATTTTTTCTCGTATGAGGCTCAAAATATTCCCATTCATAATAAACTCACACCAAAGATTTTTAACCGCTATAACGAGTTGTTAGAACATTTTTTTTTAATTTCGATCTTCGTAGAGGCTATGATTAGACTGATGTGTGTAATTTTTTTTTTAGTATTAAGTAATGAATATAAAAATGGTTTTTTCTCAATTTTACTTCGATTTACTTTCTAGTATAAATTATTATTATTTTTTCTCATCTCATTCATTACGGACTCGTATTGTTTTGCTGTCTGTAACAATTTGTACAATTATGTATCTGTGGCGTTTCCATTTCATATTATCCGACAATAGTATCGGATCGATGACACCCGTCGAAATTAAATAATTGAATTCGATACGTATAACGATAACATTGCGCTTTCATCATATCATTAAATTTAAGTGAAATTATATTTAAAATTCTTATGTATTTCGAAAATTTAACGCGAAATTTACTTTGTTGATGATATTTTCATATTTTATATCGATCTGCCTGATGCAAAATGGCTAAATATATAATAGTGTTCGTATAATCGTAGTTTATTATTTGTTTCTATATTGATATATATACAGTAGATAGTGTTGCTCGTTTAAAATTTATATTTCGATATCTGTGGTGCGAAATTTTATCAACTGTGTGACCGTCTTGTTTATAAACGGTGAGGTACAACGTGTTCCATTCGGATGAACAAATAAAGCTAATATAATTCACAATCGACTGTTGACTGTCTGTCTTGAAAATATCTATACGAACGGTGACGAATGGATGCCATTAAATATGGTTGTATGGAGTCGAGAATTGATAGGATAGCAAGTGAATACGTGATAGAAACGTCGGAATTAATTGTTTATCGTTGAATGGACGTGAAGTGGAAGGGATGACTGTTATAACGTCTATAGAATGTTCTCTTCTAGAATAAAAATTCTCTCCTAGAATGAATATCGATAGACAGTTTGCGAGATGACACGTGCAAGAGGAGTCTGTAAGAGAAAGTGTATGTAGAGATTGAGATGAATGGAAGAGAAAACAAGAAGACTTCAGATAATTGGGAAGAGTCGATAATAACAAATTTCAAGTACAATAATCTGTATTAAATAATAATATATTAAACAACTTGAACCAATGGAATATTTTATTCGTTCGTCCATCATAAGTACAAAAAATAAGTTAATAAAATCTAAAACACAAAAAAAACAGTTATTGTCTACAATAGCGTGCTATTTATATAAAGTTTATAAATAAGACGGTTATCAGTTTCGTAGTTTGTAAGGACTTATATTCAGGAATTATTTTTAATTATAGATATGTTTGGCTTCTATTATGTTTATATATCTCTTGATATATTGCTATATCGCAAAAAGTCGTATAAACGTCGTATGTAAACATTGTGTATACTTTATAGAAGAGTATAAAAAGTTAGTTAAAAAAAAGAATATAAAGGGAAAGTCGTGTCGTACGGAAATGGCGTTCCGATTTTAAACGTTGCCAACAAATTTAAATGTTGCCATATATATTAATTAATTTATATAGTTTATAGTTGCTATAGTTCCGAAATATACTTGGAATAGCGTATAGAATATGTATGAATCTGATATAATCAAACCAGTTCTTATGTTTACCGAAAATTTCTCACAGATTTTAATTTTTCTGTAAAGTACGACTTAATGTAATAATGAATCTAAACTTGAAGTTTACGCACTAATAGTGCAAAGAGTTGTTTATTAAGTCTTGTATTTTGCAGAGGAGCATAAAAAGTTTTTTTTTTTAATTTTAATATTATAATATCAATACTTTTTACTATTTGCAAATAATTCAAGTCTTAAAGAATTATATTCATATTAAAAGCATACGAATGTTTAAATCGGTAGTTTTACATACGACCTTTTGCAATTATAATCTCAAGTAGCGTTACATAGACGAGTTACATTTGCTATAAAAAGGGCAATTTTTTGTTTCGTGAGTACAGCTGCTAGGGTATACTTGCATCTTCAGTTAAACTAATTACTTATCATTTATATATTTACTAAATCTTTGATATATCTTATTAAATTATTTATTAATTTAAACGATATATTAGAAGTAGGTTAGTTAAGACAACTTAAGGCCCGCTCGCTGGACTTTAAACTTTCCGTATAAATTAGTTACCTCAGAATGTAATAGAATTCGTCCCCTGTTATAGGCAATTAAACGCATAGACTCTAGGCATAAGCCGTATTTTAATAGATCATTTTCGATTTCCCTCTAAATCAATCGTTTATTTTTGAAAAGCTATTTCTCAGTCTCGCATTTTGTAAATTACCATAGATGAGTGTTTATACCATAAATAATAATCGCCTTTAATTTTTCTTGATATTATTAGGTAAATAAAGCTTATGTATAGAAATGGTTTGGGCCAAAATCATAGACATGGAAGGTTATTTATGGTTGTGAGGTTTACGATTTTAATTATCAGATAACGGAAATTTAGTTTTTTTTTTGGTTCGTTTTAATTAAACTTTTGGTGCGATTAGAGTAAATTTTTTAAAGTTGAATGCGAGTTGAAAACGTTTCTATTTGTAACGTTTGAAAAAACATCGGCAACGTTATAACGTGACTGCTCTGTGGTTAGGTCCTAAACGATATCAACTAAATTAATTCATGATAATTTCATAGTATAACAGATAATCCAAGTGTGTGTGAGAAGTTATGGTGTACGAACACATATATGCTGTATTAGGAGCCCGGTTCCGTTTAAAAGCCAATTAAATAAACTTAGCTTAATGAAATGTTAATATGACAATATTAGCTGTCCTCGTGTGTCGTGTAACTAATACGATATTAATGAATTTACTCAGTATTTATCATGTATTGATGTGAGAATATTAATATATACGTAGTTTCTTGTTAAAGGGATCTGTCAATTTGTTCTCAATTAATGTGAATCAATTATTAGCATCAAATGTGTAGGATGTAAATTACCGGTTAGCGACGCTGCGACTTGATAACTGAACTCTATGGTAACATTGTTTTTGATTCGGAACGTATGCAAGGTACAGAAATGTTATATTATTAATTATTCCGGTTTCAATTACGTTGAGAGAATAATAAAATCGTAATATTCCCACGATAAATGAAAACCAAAGACAAGAGTAATGCCCGGTTGACACAAACCCCGATACAATGCTGCCAATGCATCCTTAAGCTAGCTCTACACTTGGAACTATGCGCTACGTCTATGTATAGTCATATTGAACATACGTCGATAAATAACGTTAATGAATCAAGAATAATATTAGAAACAATTACAATTAATTAAATAATATCTGTCCCTTGCATATTAAGTTTATTGCAGCTTGTCGTGTAGTAATAAATTCCGTAACGGGTGAATATGACAATCGATATATTGTGGCCTTTAACGGAATTAAGGGCCAATGTTGTTAGTCAATTTAGAGAAAATACTCAAGACTGAACTAGAAAGGTGAATTCTTATTTGTTTTAATTTTAATTCAACGAAAATCTCACCCGATCGAGGTATAGCCTTGATATTAAACAATTATAGACAACGACCACCCAGTAATACGACATGAAAATTATATCGAAACGTTAGTATATTCATTAATAGTTTCCTTTAATATAAGATAATTTTAAAACATTTCATAGTCAATTATACAATATTCTGTTAGAAATATTTCACAATCATAATCGACCTAAATAATTTTCAGAATCATAATTTGATTCTGAAACTTACCTAGACTTCGAATATATAAATTTAGTTTTTGATTTGGTAACTTGAAAACGGAACGGAAGGTTATATCCAAATATCAATTATATGCAAATTCATTTCATGTTTTACATTAATGTATGAATATAATTAAGTTTGTTACTAATTTGTAAGTGATTCCGATTAAAACGAATGGGACCACTGTTATAATAGTATTGCAGTATCGATCAGTTTTATTTCTTCAGTCTGCCCTGTAATAGTGTAAGGTTTTAACCATGTAACTTTCCGTAAAAAAATATTTAACAATATAATAGTACAGATTATCTTGTACACAATATCACAACAAAAAAATATTATATTAAAAAGTAATTACATGATTAGGATTTTTTTTTGATCTGTCAAATTTATCGAGTCATTGTGTACAATAGAATTTGTACCATTTTTAATAAACGATAATCTACTGTCTTGTTTTATTAGTATAGTGTAACTACAGACGTATTTTCCAACGATAACTACAGTTTCGCAAACGTCAGAGATGACGTCATATCTCGCCTGGTTGTCTATTACAATGGATGGATCCGTTTTCACGTTAATTAATAATTTCTCATTTAGTTCCGATGCAACTTGTGTGGTGTGAAATGATAAATTGTATAAAACGATATGTAACAATTCTTGTACTAGCTAGTTGTTAATGCCTAGTTATTTATGACTATTGTTGATTATGTAACTAAAATGTATCCATTAGTAAAATTTTAATCTGAGTCGATGTGTTTTTTTTTACCCATACGTTCCACTACAGTTACTGCTAGGCGTCAACTTGGCTATATCTGTCTGCAAAACAATCGCCTTCTATGCCAAACTCTTCATGAGCCATTTGAACATTATTAACGGATAAACTTCCATATTTTAAACATTACATAACAATTTTAAGATTATTATGCAATAAAAAACATGAATAAATGTTTGAGTATACTTAAATTTGTATTTTTTACAGCAAAATTTACGTATTTTTTAGCACAATTAGCTTTTGGTTGGTTGATTTGGCTTAAAATTTGTGATATTTTTGTGAAAAAACAACCATTTGTTTCTTTTTCGATAATCCTCAACTTCTTTGCCGTTACCAGAATTTATTTCAAGAACTACAATTGCAACAAAAAGCAATAACGAAAACCACACGTCGTTGGTATGAACGAGTTCATAGGTCGCACTTAATTTCTATAGCAAAAATTTTTTTGTTTTTATCTGTAAAATATTAATAGTGTTCTTGGGTTCATTCGTAAGCATTTTAGGAAGGTTTTAAGGTAAGAACTCCAAAAATTCAAGTCAATTGGCAATAAATAATTCTTGTAACGGTTAGTACGGCAGTACATACACTAATATGGTCTTGTGGTTGATTAAATAAAACACAATATTTCTTACAGTACTTTTAATTCAAGCTTGAGGAACAAAGTAGAGCTACACAAACTATTAAGCGACATCCACACCGGTTGACCGGCAGCTAACATTTACTCTATGGACTTCAGAAATCAACTAACACAATAGCGAGGAATACATCTAAGTCCTTAAAAGAACGCTAATAGTAGAAAAATATATCTTAATGTATTTAAACTGTATATTATTCTCACACTATGCCACGCGTTAATACAATTTTGCTACGAGTATAACTTGCCAAATTGGTAAGTTACAGAATAATTTGCTGTAACTCTATCAGGTAAATCTGGTTTGGTTTAGAACGAACTTTAGATATGTTGTAATTTTTTTATTTTTTGTTTAACTATTTTTTTCATAATAAGATTAAAGTAATTAATGTAATTACGCGTGACAAGGCGTAAGAATAATTTTGAGATTCTAAACGAAGTGTAAATATATTTATATGAAATGTAACAAACTACATACAAAAAGATTTTAATTGGATATTGAGTGATATGTTACGTAGTTATACATATTAATAGACAGTATTATACAACGAGTATTCTGTATTCTTTAACTTGAAAAGGAAATATTTAAGTTCATTATAATATTAAATTTTTATTATAAACGTTACCAAAAGCAAAGTCAAGGTTAGTTTAATAATTAGGGTTAAAAGATTATTACCAAACTAAACACATTACGTTTGTGTACAAAAGCAACACCCGCAGCTACAACATTTAACATCGATACATAAATTGTATTTATTCATTAGAAGATATTGTTTATCAGAGCTTTGTACAGAATAGTTTGTGCGTGTCTATTACATGACTACTATTGTAATGTATTTATGATTTACGTCGTAGTAGTAAAAATGGATATACTATCGGTATATTTTAGTAATAATTTTAAAATATTTAGTAACTTAACCTAGTAAATTTATATCAAGAGGTATTACGTTTTCTGGATAAATGAAACATTTCGTATTGAATTGAAATATTATTGTCTGACGATTATTCGATAACGATAGCCAATGTTTCCATTTTTACTACTCGATGCAATATTTATAATAATGAAATAATATTCTAAGTTTGCGGAGTTTGATCTCAAGCCTTAGACGATGGAAAAATACAAACTTTTATATATCTATATGATGTACAAATAATATAATTTATTTTATATAAAATTATTGTCCTATAATTGTCCAATTATTGTTCTGGCACGTTGGATAGAAACCTTTTTGATACTGGCATTTAGGATAAAAACATAAAAATAAGTATATTTATATTTTAATTAATATAATAGTATTGTATCTAATAGTCTAATGAATCAGTCGATTTGGAATTCATATTAACATATACATGTAATTTTTAGTACATTATTTAAAAAGTGTTGCCAGTATCTCTCTGTAAAATATATATTAATAAAACAGCGACGTATAAGATGGAGGGCTAAACTACTACATTGATCAACACTGAGGGGTGGAGAACACCACGATACTCTAGACGACAATAACGTCAAGCTACCTACGAATACTTTAACTCTAAGCTACAACACAACCTTTATTAATATTGTCGACCACGTGACTTTGATTAGGATGTGAATCGATGGAGACGTTTTGTATATATTCTTTTAAATGTTTATTCATATTAAAAAAAGTTTTACAAAGAAAATGTATCAAAAAAATATGTATTTTATACAATCGTAGACAGAGCTACGTCGTAGCTGGTTTCTATTGGAGCTTTTATTATACGTCATTTGTTATTATGTCTTAATTTGACAACTGAATTATAAACTAGTTCCACGCAACAGATTGTGTTGAAATTTTGGACACACTTTCGATTCTACAATACATAACACTAAATATTGTCAAATATGAGATTGTTGTCATTTTTCAACATAAAACTGTATTGTACCTGTGTATTTATATGGATGAAATATTTGATAACATATTATAAATCATGTAAAATACTTCATAAGTGATTAAAATATAATTTCGTAAGTCTCCACCGATCCACGTGTATATAAATACATTTATACAGTATACTAACGAAATAAATATCTTAAATATCTTCAACGCTCACGTCGCCCGACTCGACAAGGTATACAAAACATTCACTGTCACTAGATACCATAGAGCTCTATGTCTATATAGTCTATACTTAATTTACGAGTCGATACCGACTCGAAGGTGAACACGTAACATTACCTAATGAGATCAACAGCATATAATCTACATACATTGATTGTATACGATATATAATCTTAAATTACGTCTACTTTATAAACGTTTACAGCTGAACATCTCGAATGTTCCGTATAAAGCCAAATACCAATGCATCTCGTGTTATATATAAACTTTATGTATGTGTTACCACTTAACTGTATCTAATATAAATAAAAGCAATGCTAACGATTTCGACCTAAAGGCGTAGATTTAAAATTACAAGGACACTCGCGTTTTTTTATAAAGAAGTCATAAAGTAATCGATAGAGATTATAATAAGAAGATTAAACTGAAGAGGGTTGTTTTGAAAAATAATTTTATGTATATATATAATAAAGTAAAAAGGAAATATTTTCTATAAATAATAATAATGTTAGAAAATATCAAAATAAATACTAGGAAAAACGCTAAAGCGATTCTATAATTATTATATACTTCTAACTATACCTAAGCAACCTAAGTCTAGTCTGAAAAAGTCAATCGAAATGGCAATAGACATTTTTTTTAATAGTCAACAGTTTCTTAGTATATCATTTATATAATCTTATCTTTATAATGGTTTACATTAATTGATTATTGTCAATTGCCAGACAATTGACACAGTTTTTATTTATAGATTTTTTTTCAGTCACTACTTTATTTATTGGAAACAACCGAAGTACATCTCTAAATATAAATAAAATATTATATACACAACACATTTAAGACTTTTTTAATTTATTATAATGTTTTTTTTTAACAAATTCACATTTCGTATAAAGGGATATTTCAATATATATTACGTGATGTAAATCTTTTTTTTTTTCTTTATTCTAATAGAAAGCTCGTGGAAAGAAGAGGACTCGTAATAAGTCAACAACCTTAGTGACACGAACGACAACATGGCTCACGTTTTCTTTTGAATCTGTAATTTTATATAATCTGTAGTAATGTGTATTCGCTACCTAATTGGTTTTTAAAAATGGAGTACATTTTTTTTTAAAGTTACATATAACATACCGTGTGTGATTGGAATTAGCCCGCTTACAGTTCATTATTTGACAAAATGCCAATATCTTGACACATTTCAGTTTAAGTTACATTTCAATTAATAATCGAAACAAAACCGACTATGAGTCATTTATATTTATGCTCATTTGTTTTTTTTTTTTAGATTTTTAAAACTATTTACTTCCATTTATATAACCTGGGTGTGGTCGGATATAGCGAACTTACGGTAAAGGAGGTACTTGTAACAAGATAAGATAAGCTATATGATGGGTATATATATGTTCCGGGATATGAGCTTACAAGGGTAGAAATGTTATAATAATTATTTGAATTTTATTTCCTCCCCTCCCCGGATATGATTATAAATATATGGAACATCTATTTATACTTATAATCGAAATTTACTTTTGAACAAACTTGATTAAAACTTCGATTAAAAAAATACGAAAGTTTTCAAAAAACTTACGGTATTGAATAATTCATTGCTTCACTTTTTCAGTTTCAGACATACAAAATTTGTTAATTTTTCTATAAAAACCTATGTTGTCGCTCGTATATAAATGTATATATCTATTATGTTATATAATATCTAAAACAGCAACTTTGAGCACACTCAACGCTATTAATCTAAAGTTTTATTATATATATTGGTTTATTATACATATTTGAACAAAATATTACATCACTTAAAATATCTAAATTCACATATAGAAAACATTCCAAAATTAAATATTGTCAAATATTTATAAAACAAAATTCAATTAATTTGAAGATGAAATAATCAGATAACATAAATAGATGTTAAGTGAAAAGGAAATCCCGTACTAAAACCAAGTACTACCTAAGTTTAAATGGTCTAAGCCTAAGTTACATTTCTGTAGCTACTTAGTCTTACACGCTATTAAAGCTATGTCACTAATATCCACAGTGAATGTGTTATTGTCACGTTAACGTTAAAACTCTCATTAGTAATAAAGGAAATCACACATCGACTTTATACATTTATATAAAATGATATCAAAAGAGTCATTCTCGGCGCTGACCTGCTCTATAGTCTCAAGTCTATTTATTTGTTATTAAGAATTACTATTGTCCTATAATATTTTACGTCACACCTCGCTGACAGTTAATTTATATATTGTATAAGGTTCTAACTCTATTTAAGACAACACACAGCGACGTTTTTAAGCAAAGACATTATTGTCACACGTCAAGATCAAATGAATACGTTTATAATATAATTCTATAAAAGCACTTCTCTCTAAAACTACAACACCAAACATCAAACAAATATTCTATATAGAAACTATAATAAATCGAAAATTAATCGCGTCATATAAAAATTCTGAAAACGCTAAAGCTTATTGACCCTACTCGATAATCATAAGCCTTTGGTTATATATATATATTATAATAATAAACACCACACTGACGCTAAACATCCCGAGAAAAAGTATCGAGAGAGTTCGTGAAATACGTCCAAAGTTATATAAAAAGTTGAACTTGGCGACATCACTGGTATATTTATATCGATTTCATTATATATTATAGAGTTCCGTATTATCACAGCATCAAATAATTTACCTCACGCAACACACGAGCGATATGTAAAAATATTTAGCCATTCTATTTTAGGTATCAATATATACATATAAGTAATTAGAATTTCAATCGTCAGTAGAATACGCTACAATATAATTTATTGTCAATATATTTTATTGTCAAATATATATTTTTATTGTCGTTAAAATAGTAACTTCATAGTCCATAGTCAGTGAACACAACTCCGAATACCATCTCCACCGACAGAGACGTAACCGGTCTCTCTAAGCGATAATTGACATATTCAACGATAATACAATATTGAATTCTATTTCTATTTCATTAATAAAAAACGTTAATCCAATAAAATATTGAGAGTTGCGAATCTGTGAACGACTTAACGAAAAACAATTAAATTCTAAAATTAATTCATGTTTAAAAAAAATAGTTCTAAATTTTAAAATGAAACGAACGCCACCGGTAGAGGCTCGGCTACGTCGAGAGCGGTTACGGCTCGCCTCAGTCGTCGCGCGCGTCGTCATAGAGGCGGATCTGGCGCGTGATCCACGGCACGTAGCGCGGCACGTAGGCGTACACGCCGGGCAGGCGCGGGTGCGCGCACTTGATGCCCCACGACACGATGCCGCCCACGTACCAGCGCGATGGGTCGTCGGGGTCCTTGCACAGCAGCGGCCCGCCCGAGTCGCCCTGTAACAATTACGTTCAATTTCATAACCCTGCTCGACCTAGCCATTTCCTTTGATAAAAGTTTTTCAAGTATAAATCCTTTAAGTTCGATGGAGAGTAGATCTTGAAGTAGTAGCGTTGACCGATGTAAGTGTTCCAGCTTTTTAAAAGTTTATTTTTATATTATTATTAAAAAGCCGATATGGCCCAGTGGTAAGAACGCGTGAATCTTAACCGATGATCGTGGGTTCAAACCCGGGCAAGCACCACCGAATTTTCATGTAATGTAATTTGTGATTATAATTCATCTCGTGCTTTACGGTGAAGGAAAACATCGTGAGGAAACCTGCATGTGTCTAATTTCACTAAAATTCTGCCACATGTGTATTCCATGGAGCAGCGTGGTGGAATAAGCTCCAAACCTTCTCCTCAAATGGGAGAGGAGACCTTTAGCCAAGCAGTGGGACATTCACAGGCTGTTACGGTAAACGTTTATTTAAAAGTTTTCCAGAAAAATAAAAATAAATGCTTCACATGCTCTTATACTAAGTAATATACAAGTCATATCGATGGTGCTTGCAGTGATAGGTAACGAAATATAAACGAAGTAATATACATATTGTAAGCCAATAAATAACAGCCCATTAACTTGTACCACAGCTAAGCCAAGCTCTTCATTTAGGGATAAATCCCATACCAACATGATGATCCAGTGCGGGATGGTAGATACACATACCTATAATATATTGCAGAATCACCGTCACCGCCTAACACGATTGCCCGGATTTAAAACCACAATCTTCATTAAAGGTTCTGTCCACTGCACCATACCGGTGATTTGAATTCTTAAAATCAATTTTAAAATATCCCAGCCAGCTGGTATTTTAATAACTGTCGCAATTAAACAAAGAAGGAACATCTCCAGACGATATTTCTTTAAATTATTATTCGGATATGAAATGAAACCTTAGAAATACAAATATGGAACAGAAGCAACCGATGCATTGAAAACAAACATAATAGCAGGCTGTATTAAAACCATACTATTGACTTCGTTCCGTTTAGCTCAATACAAGAACTATCTCAGCAAATTTTTCATCTTGAAAACAGTAATTTTTCTTTCCTATTTGTACAAGAAACCATTTATAGAACGCTATAGTTTGTTGAATGAGTCCGTAATAATATATATTGGACGGTACGGTACTATCGTGGTCAGATTGGTAAACCAGAGAGTGTTTGAACGAGCTAATCTCAGGAATTATTCTTATCAGTTATATTTAAAAAAAATGTTTAGCCTGTTTATTTATGAGTACATTTTATAAATGCCTCGTTTGTCGAGTGGTTAGATATAAGGCCAGGTTTCAAAGAGACTTTCACGTTAACTAAATTTTATGTTATATTAATACAGCTCTAGACAAATATACCTCACCATTAATAATAATAATATCCTGGGACTTTACTCACACACGGCCATCTGATCCCAAACTAAGCAGAGCTTGTACTATGGAAACCAGACAACTGATATACTACATATACTACTTTTCTTTTGTAAATATATACTTATATATATAATTACACATAGACTCAGAACGAACAGACATTTTCATGCACACAAATGTCTGTCCTGGGTGGGAATCGAACCCACAACCTTCGGCGTGAAAGGCAAGTATCCACCAACCACGCCAACCGACTCGGCTCGCTCGTTAATACAGTAAATTCAACGAATATTTCATGTTCTAAATATTCATTCAGTTGGTATTATATATTTAATATATAATTAACCGTTCAAAATGTAATACAATTCAACTGCAACTCAGTGGCTCAATATTCACAAGAGCTCTGAGCAGAGCGTTATAAGTGGAATTTAAAATATATGATTGAAATAATATTATAAATTCAAGCAACTATGATATAAGCTTTTAAACATGATTGACTGACTATTAGGTGTAGAAATAATCTAGGTTCGAGTTCCAGGTCAGGCCAATAAATTTTTTATCAATAAAATCTCAGTACCAGATTTGGAATTTATAAGTGTTACAATAGCATGCCTCGGAAAGCGCATAAAATATTGATCCAGTGTCAGATCAACCTGTCCAACTGCTTTTCCATCAAGTCTGATATACTCTCTTTTCTCTCACTCTTATCGCTATTAGAGTGAAGGAATAAAGATTTATGACTCTCTTATTACTTAAAACACCTATCAACACAGTACCCACGTAGTTTTGACTTAGTGCCATTTCAATGTAATTCTATTGTAATTAACTCTATCCAACTTCTATCTGCTCACCTGACAGGCATCTTTGCCGCCTTCCGGGTAACCCGCGCAGATCATACCCTCGGTGACGTTGAGGTCGCGGTGCTCGAGCCACTGGTTGCAGAGGTCGCGGTTCAGCACAGGCACCTCAACCTCGTTCACCGCCGGTTCGTATTCTGACACTGAATACGAATTTAAATTCATTAAATCCGTAATAAGCGAACGTTTTCATATACGAATCATTATTACCAAATATTACAATAATAATTATAAAGCCATAGCAACACAATATTTCCATTAACATTAATTGCCTCGGTAATCTAGATTATCTATACTATCAACTATCACTGAATTTCGGGGCATCATTTGTTATAATATATTATACATGTAGCAGAAACAATATAAGTTGCACGCACTGTCCTTGTCGTCCCGCTTGCCCCAGCCGATGACGGTGCACAGCGTGCCGGGCGCGAGCGCGCGCTGCGCGGGCGGCAGGCACACGGGGGACAGCTGCTCGTGGTAGCGCACGCGGACCGCCAGCTGACGGCAGGCGAGTTGGTGAGGTTGCATTGTGTCGCAATGGTTTGTCTTCTAATTTGACTCAAATACGACGAAAGAATAAAAGAAATCGCCGCATTTTAATTATTCACCGCTGTACAATGCGTATACTTTTATCATCGTAACCAATTCAATTTTTCACCTTCTAGTACCTTATACATAGTTATTAATTACATTAAAAAATACAACATATATATATATATATATATATATATTTCGGTTGATGTCAGATATGTAAAACTGATAAGGCATGACCATGACCAATACCGTGTGACCGTGTTTCGTTATGCATTTATCACCGAGACAAAGTGTGACACAGCGGATTAATTCAAAAGTAATTTCTTACGTGGAAGATCAAAATGTTATCGAATACTCTAAGAATACCTGGAATAATGCGATGTCATTGTCATGCGCGACGCCCACATTGTAGAGAGGATGCGGTACCACTCGGCGTACCTTCACCTTCTGTCCGTAGTACGCGTGAGATCGTCTTCGAGTGATACCTAGTTGGATAGTCCAGCCGTTCACATCTGAATGGCTGGGAAAAGAAAAAAGTTAATTTAGGAAATAGTAAGATAACCTTAATAAAATATATAGAAAAAAATATTATAATAGTGTAATCGCAGTACGTAGTTGTTCTTTGGTTTTTTCACTAGCGTATACATTAGGATGTATCTCGAGGCCTGGGCTTGAGACCCGGGTTAAGGCAAAAAAAATCTTAACAAAAATCATTTTGCTAAATTAGAAAATTTTATTTTTTTTATTATTCAAAATTGGTTTTAAAATAGTTCATTTATTTTTTAAGCTCTCGTAAACTAGTAATGGTAAGATTAAAAACTAGTGTTAGATATTTAAACGATTATTACTTATATTCCAGTCAATAAATTTCATTTGATGCAAAATACACTTACTTGCCAACACAATGCGATGCAGTCAGTACCCACTGATCAGCTACAAGAACTCCAGCGCAATAGAACACCTCCTCAGGGCCTCCTAGAATCGCGGCCAAGAAGGGCCAGTCACCAGGAGAAGCCTCCACACCGCCTACTATCCGCTTCCTTCCAGCACCGATTGTACGACGTTTGCCACACTCTGGAATAAGATTCCAATTTTACGGGGTGATACAAAGTAGTAAATTATTACTGTTATATGATATGAAGCCGAGATGGCCCAGTGGTAAGAACACGTGAATCTTAACCGATGATCGTGGGTTCAAACCCGGGCAAGCACCACTGAATTTTCATGTGCTTAATTTGTGATTATAATTCCTTTACGATGAAGGAAAACATCGTGAGGAAACCTGCATGTGTCTAATTTCACTGAAATTCTGCCACATGTGTATTCCACCAACCCGCATTGGAGCAGCGTAGTGAAATAAGCTCCAAACCTTCTCCTCAAAAAGAGGAGAGGAGGCCTTTAGCCCAGCAGTGGGACATTCACAGGCTGTTACGGATATGATATGAATAGCTACAATACAATATTTAAACATTATAGTTGGTAGTAGACTGTAATAAGTCTTAGAAAGTCCGCGTTATGCCGTTCATGAATTGTGGTATACTAACTGGTGAACAGGAATAGAAATTTATTAGTGGTAGGACTTCGTGCAAACTTCTCTTAACAATCATTTCACATCTATTATTCTACCGCCAACCAGCAATCACTATTATCGTGTTCACTCTAATACATAAGAATAAAAAAATTATACCGATAGCATAATAACAGAATGAAATAGAAAAAAAATAATTACTTTGTTACATAAAATTTTATTGTACCTTCTTATTGTAACTTCGTGAATTATATGAAATCAAATTTCATTGAATTCATATTTTTTAATTTTAAAGTTAAAAATATACTTTGATATTAAACAAAAATAACCCAAATGCTCGTTAAAAATTTGAGAAGGGAGTCTGTTAGGAGGGTTTTCGGAAAGTGTTTATCGTTCGGTCGCAAAACATAATTAATCCTCAACTCACGACTCGGCACATTTTTACGAGATCGAAAATTAACATCGCCTGTAATCATTTCTTTGTCCGCCCCACCTTGTCGGCGGACGGTTTTGAAAATGAAATTTACGCAAACCTCTAACATTGTAAACAAAAGCGATTCCACCAATATTTGGGCTATTTATTTATTGGTAAGTGATATTTTAATATTACAATTAAACAAAACATTTATTAGTCTTACAAAAATTTAAATATCGAAATATATTAACCTTCTTAAAACATACAATGTTTAATCTGTGGCCGTTGAAATGTTTGACACGTGTCAAATTAGGCGCGCCTTAAAATTACAAATGAATATAATATACAGTTGTTATACAAAGTCAAATTTAAAATAGTCTCTCCTGGTTCCCACCCGACGCAAAGCTGCCCATATGCAGGCTGCATTTATTATTTATTTATTTAATATACAAAGAACTTTATACAAAGTATTTTTAATTGTAATGTACTAACAATTATTATTTATATAAATAATAATATTATAATCGAAAATTGTAATATTTTTCCGGATTCACGCAAAGAAACATACAACACTGAAATTCTAATATTTTAATTTAAAGATAACCGCGCGGTTTTATTTAATGTTACTTTTACATTTACATTAAAGGAACTGAATATCGCTTCCGTAAAAAAAAATAACATTACTTTTACGAGACGGCTTCGTACACCTGACGCGCGGCTTTACAGAGATACAATTAAAGTTTTAGTAATACCGACGGGTCCAGACTCTTAAGTGTTTAAGTATAACAGACTATACCGAGGGAACTTCAGCCCTCAGTCGCTACAGGCGGTATGGCGGTGGGCTTAAGCACGCCTTAAACGAGATTAAATTTAGAACTTATAATTCGATAAAACTTATTTCGTTTCTTTAAATTAAAAGGAATGCTTTTGTAGATCCTTTAATTGATATAATTTGATATTGGAATTGATATTTACGACGGCGGTTGTTACTTAATTATTATTTATAATAACAAGTTAATCTAAGTAATTTAATAATTGGTAGCAAGTGTTTATATTATTATTAATATAATGATAATAAATTTATGTTATTAAATTTCTTATAAATATAAATAATAATAGCAATATGTTTATATCTTGGCATGGCTTAAAATAAACCTTCAAAACTTACATACATATGTGATAGGATAACGAACTACGAGTGTACAATATTTCAAGAACTTTCGTGCAGTAAATGCAGAAAATATGCTCTAAAAAGTACAGACACAAAAGTAAGTCCTAAGAGGGCTTTAGTTGTACAAAGGAAATACGAACATGTAAGCGAAATTAAACGAAAGTAATCTCTTTTTTTCTCTTTTTGGTCAATTCTCTATAATCCTTCCTATTTAAATGTAAAATCGTTTCATATCAAATAATTGCAATCAAATTCGGCATTCAAATTAATTGAAGATATTAACTCCACGTTGTTAACGTTTTTGTTATGGTGAATAGAAAATGGCGTATACATGCCTTGTTTAATTATTATATATAAAAAACCATTTGTATTTATTGTTGTAAATAATCATGGCCGGCGTGATTCTGAAATTATGTAAACAGCAGACTCAGGTGTTCGGCTTACGGATTAATTAGTATAAATAGATCCAGCTAAGCCTCGCCTTGCATACCTCTGTATGCATAATTAGCATTAGCCTTGTTAGAATACGTTGAAGGCTATTTTAATTTGCTTTTATTATCTTCTATAAAACCCTGCTCTTATAACTAAAAAACGCGGCTTTTTCCGTGAAAAGTAAAAGAAATGTTGAGTTGAGTTTTCAGAGTAATACATTTATATAATTCCATATAGACGCTATATTAATACGTACTTAATAGTATGTAAAAAACCCCTATGTACGCGATCATTATATGAAGTTGAAGATTAAGAAGCGCGGCATTGTCTTATAAGTAAAATTGTTGTGAAATTGTGTTTTAATACGATATGAAGTTATACTTATGTTTTCAAATATTTGTGCCTTGAAATTTACGCCAAGAGCTGCTAATAAATATTCTTGTAATTAACTTACGCACATCTCAAAACCTAGTCATCTCCGCTGAAGATGTTTTATTTCACATGTGTGTGCACAAACACAGACACAAATACATATTTTCTATTATTATACTCTCATAAAACTATAGGTTGACAATTTGAAACGACAGGAGATGATAAGTTTGTGGAGCCCACACAGGCAGGTCTGCACAAAGCCCTAAAACGGACTGATTATGCTGTTAGAAAATAATTTACTACGAAAACATTTTTCATATTTATAATATCAGCCTCATATACATTCAATTCGGAACTTGCTGATGTCAAGACGATTTCATAAAAAGAATTTCGTTAGCATTACAATCACTATCAATCAATAAATACGTCTTATCGTGGCTGACGTGGCTTGTATTGATTGAGTATTCAGACCTGTATGCGACATGCATTTCAAGCATTACAAGCTGCTCTACAAGTGCCTCAAGCCCTCGGACAATAGTCCGTGATCTATACCCGGTATTAATATAGTAGATGCTGACATTGAGCCGTTGAGAAAACGCTATAAAATATACCGATAACAAAGGCGGTTTAACGTGTATCCTCTATCTGAGCTTCTCAGGTGGACAATAAAAGATTACCTACAATGCTGACGCGATATATTTACTAAATCCCGGGAAAAATATTTACAGAGTACGATACGATATCGTTACAATATAACTTCCAGGATTTATCAAGAAACTTTCGTACATAATTACACTCGCTTTATGATGATCCAGTTAATAGAATTCGTCAATCCTCATCGAAGATCGCAGATTCAAATTACCACTAACAAAGAAAGGGCGCCTATTCATATAGCCAAGCCCTGCATACGCTGTAAATTTGAGCGAAATTCGTCATGACAAGCGGGCACCCACTCTTTGTACGTTCTTATTTGTTTAGTCGGTGTTGATCCGATATGAATTATATCATCGAGTGCTCGGTGATTAAAAATAAAATTGTGAGGAAATATGTTTCATCCAAACTTTTTTTTCGTCCACCTCTTTTCGTGAACAGAGGCGGGCTATGTTCCCCAGCAGAGAAAGATTTAAAAGGCCAAGTGCCAGTTTTTTATTTTTATTTGGATGATTACGAATACATATAGTAAGAGATAAATTTACGGATCGGTCCTTAACACAGAAAAAATATCCCGTTTTTTTTAAAGACAGGCTAAAATAATTGGATAGCTCTTGGTACAAGTTCTTCTGAACATGTACGTACCAACCACTCATCAGTTCTTGCAATGCAGTGCAATTACAGGAACTAGGGATAGCAAATTCGTTTCCATAGTTTCCGGCAAATTGAGGATTTAACTATAGCTTATACTTCGTTTTGTAACAAGACTAATGCGTAGTTGTGACTACTTTCCATCCGATGACCTAATTACCCTGCTTTTCTACTATAAATATTCCTAGGAAATCGTAGCGCGATGCTTTTAAAACGTAAAGTAATATAAAATTAAGCATAAAGAGAAATATTTCATTGTAATCGGAAAGCTGTATTGATTTATCATTAGGGCAATAGCGTGACTCATTTCGAAAGTAACTTATATAGAAACGGTTTAATTTCCAACTCGGTATATATTATATATACTACTAAGTAAATTTTACAACAAAACATATATTGTGTTAAAATATTGTTGGATTAAATTTACTATTTCAATTACAAAGTTATAAGCTGAATAAAAGGCGAACCTTAAAGGTCAGTGATTTCGATGATGGATCTGAGCTAGTTTTATCCAGTTTTAATTAGTTTAAAATTGGTTTACTCTCTTCCTTGGAATTAGAGAATATGGATGTTTTTGTCTATCATTTGGAAATCATTTTTACATATTAAAGCAGCTTCTGGGAACTCACAGTACTGTCTTACCTTTATTAAAGTGATTAAAAAGCAATCCGATATTATCATGAAAGATCAAGTGAAATCAACGGCTTCACGTACTTTCTGAGGTACAGGAATGTACCCCGGTGGCTATTCCCTCACTCTTAACCGCAGTTTGAGCCCTGGACTATTGAATCTTTAAGCTAATCTTTGAACCATTTAAATGTTAAATATATATATGATATGAAAAGTTATAAAAACATTGCTCCAGGTGAGGCTCGAACTCACAACCCCGGCATGTCTCACACGTACTGCGCTATAAGTACCGTGCGCTGACCGATTGCGCCACTGGAGCTGATAGCTTTGTTGTCAAAAATTCAATGGCAAGAGTTTTTCTTGAATCGTTTTCGTTGACTGTGATAAGATTGTAATTTCAAGTTAGCTTAAAGTTGTTGTGAGTTATATCGCATCTTGCATTTCATTTTATGTATTCTATGATCGCATTCGATCAGGGGAGCCATTGTCGATGGAGAATAGCCATTATAGTAAATAAGTGAATGCACAATTAATAGTGCATTCTCTGTTCACACACATTTATAACCGTTGAGATGGTGATCTGAAACGACTGAAGAGTGTTCATGTATATGCTTTATGAGGCAGCCAAATGTAACCCCCCCAAACTACACAACTCATGGCTATTACTGGGAAACCCAATGACTGTTTTTACTGAAAAAACCAAATGTCTCTTTTTGTCTTAACCCAGGAATCGAAATTAGTCTCCTTGACATGATAATCATTATTTATGTTGGTTAGACGGAAGTCGAATAAAAATAAATGTAGCAACATGTAAACTGTTCTATCGTAACGACTCTCGCGGTCTTCGGGTCGAGTAATGTATACGCTGTCAAAGCTTACCCTCTCGGGAATTTAATAAAAGTGTATATTAATCACTCCAAAATTGAGGACATAATTTTGAACTTGTCTTTTTAGATGGAAGATTAAAATTTTTACTTATTAATATCGAAGACGGTTTTAAGGTAGGAACGACCTTGACATTGTGACTCTCTAATGTCTATATAACGATATGGTTTGATATAGTTCACATTACGTAGGTACTCTATGTAATTACTTTTAGGGCGTATTTAATATCGTCAAATGAATTTTCGTGACTTTATAGATGGCGATACGATCGATAAAACAGTTTAGATGCACCGTATGGAGAAATTCGCTGAGTAAAATAAGTATATGTATAACAAAACACACACATATAAAGTCAAAACACACACTCATATAATTATATCCAACCCGCATTGGAGCAGTGGGGGAAGTAGCTCCAAAATTTATCTTTAAAGTAGAGAAGGCCTTGGCCCAGCAGTTGGACATTAACAAGCTGTTACTTTTTTACTTCTTTAAATAGTGTCCTCCGTGATCTTAAGAAGTTTGCTTCATTGACTCAGCCTTAAATATAATTCAACACGGGAGCGTTTCTCTTTATACATGTGTGCGATCTTGTCAGTATTATACAACTAAAATCAATATTTACAAGAGTCAATAGCGTAATAGTTTACGGACCGCCTAGCGATGTAAAAGTCGCAGGTTCGATTCCTCCTTAGGCTATTGCCGTCAACACTTCTAAAACAATCTGTACGCCTAATTGGAGCGGGCGTTGATCTTTTTAATACTTGTAACATATAATATATGAAAAAAAACACAAACCTCTTCTAAAGCTTAAGATATAGGTTATCAAAATAATTTAACGAAACATTAAAAACGAAGATAGAAATTAAAGATTAGAAATTTCTAATATATAACCTTAGATAACATGCATCGCTTAACTGAATAAGTAATATGATTGGTTAGAATTATCCCGTAAAAGGATTTATATGCTTAACCATTAAGTTAGTTAAAGTAACTCAGTTTAAGTTGAGCTAAATGACACTTATATTATGTAATAATAATAATGTTCTCCAGACCGATTTCGGCCACAGCAGCTAATCTCAAGAGTAATTAGCCAACAACGCAGGAGATATTATAGTGCACAAGTGTGTGCGCAAACACAGGTGCAGTCCCTATTCCCTAACTCTCATAATCCGATGGGACGGCAATCCGGCACGACCGGAAAGAGCACAGGTGCAGGACCACCGTCTTTACGTGCTTTCCGAGGCAGGGTAGTGTAAACACTTCCAACTTCCGGACTCCGGGCTGCTACTGAGAATTACTCAAAAACTTTTTACTGGCCCAACCTGGGGGAATTGACCCAAGACCTCTGGGTCTGCGTCCTTACATCAAGCCACTAGACCAACGAGGCAGTCATGTTATGTAAACAGAAGGTGAAAGTTAAACTCAAACCAGTTTAAAAACGTAAAATCATTACTTGCTTATTGATTGTTAATTTAAAAACTAAATACCCCGAAAATAAAATATCCCGACCTGGAAAGAACCGGCGAAAGTAATCAGAGGGTGTTTTTGCCAAAATTTGTTTCATTTTTTAATTACACACATCGGTTGTTCCTAATGTAAGCAACTTAACGCCTTTGTTATGTAAGTAACTACTAAACATGTGTAATACATACTTATATACATATGTACTACACTCGGATATGGAGTGGAAATCGAACCCGCTATCCTAGCGCGGAAGGCTGAGTCACTGCTAAGTGCACCAACGGCCCAACAATATTTGCTTACAATTTTCAATTGAGCAAAGAAATATACAGGAGGCGATCGTTTTATTCCATCGGCTACCATCTTTTATTATATTTATCATTGTTACAAAATATCAATTACACGATAAATTGAAAATGTCAAAATTGTTATTTATTTATTTATTAATTATAAATACTAATTAAGTATATGCTGATACAGTAGTGCTACGCTGGGTTCGAACCCGCAATCATCCTTAAAAGTCGCGCGTTCTAACCACTGGTAAATCCCAGCTCTTTTGTGTATACTTTGTATTTCTTTGTCTATACATAATTATTTAAAAAATATATTGAGACGTGCGAAGTCAGGATGAGTGTCTAGTTCAATTATATTTCGAAAATAATATCTCGATTTTAGGCCTACATTGTCTGTGAGAATATAATTGGGTCGCCAGTTACAAAATAAAATAACAAGACAGACGCTAACGCGAAATATAATAAGTTACAAATCATCTCAAGTATTTGCCTTAATTTAAAAAGCCGAGACGTTCTCGTTAAAAGTTATTAACAACTTTTTTAATGGCTACAATAATTAACAAGTTGTAAGCCGCGAAATTTTGACGTTTTCATTAGAACCCACTTACTTATATAACTCGCTTCAAGAGTTATGTTTAGTTCAGAGACTTTACGTTAATTGTTAGTCGCAATGTTTAGTATTCCTTTATAAAAAACTAAATATACTCACACATACACAAAGAATAACAGTATGGTGATATTCAAGCAACGAAGAATGAAAACTATAAAACTCTTTTGAGACTGTCTATAACTTTTATTATATAACCAATTATTTTTAATTAAGAATTATTATTATTATTACAAAATATAGCTATATAAATTTGATTAATGACCTTTGTTTTATTTTTAATTCAAATTTAAAAAAAGTACCGCTCGATCCCCAATGAAAAACTTTACTTAAGGACAGGTATTGCAGACGTAAAGTATAGTAAATAAACGATCAAAGTAAATAATTGAAAATAAAATGTTACCAAAATACAATCATAAACATCTACACGTAAAAAACAATGTATTTACTGTTACATCGTTGTTCTAATTGGAGGCTTTATGCAAGCCCCTCTGGGTAAGTAGCATCCGCCAAACAGCTATACTTGATATTGTTGTGTTCTGGTTAGGAAGGTAACTGTGCCTTAGAACTTGCCTGGTAAGTGTAACTATAGACACAAGGGACATAACATCTTCGTTCCCAAGGTTGGTATGATATATAGAATGGTCAGTACTTCTTACGGCACCAATGTATATAGGCGGTGGTGTCCACTTACTATCAGTCGGCCCATCAGCCCCTCCACCTAAGTTCTTATAAACATGCACACGATATTAAAAGCAAGTTCCCGTAACTTATAACAGAGACGTCACACCCAAGCAGCCACATATATTACACCATAAAATAGAATAGAAAGTCTATTAAAATAATAATGGTTGTAAAAACACTGCATCTGTAAATCACCCGTCACGTTACAGGCGCCAGGCGACAGGTGAACGTTTCGGGATAGATTTTTGCGACATTTTTGCTACGTTTTTTATTTGATATCGTAAAAAATACGAGCGCCCGCATGACCGATGCGATCGAAAACAATCGCTGCTTCTTATGACCGTCATTACAGGTAATGGAATGAGACTTTTAAAGGAAATTCTATCGTATTAAGTCAACACAAGGTCGTTTTTTGTACGCATCCTCTCAAGCAGTTATAGCCTGTTAAGAAATTTAAGAGATGCTTGAAGTTTGAACGGAATGGCTAATTAGGTTTCTTTCTTCGAGGGGGTTGTGTCAGAGAAATGGTAGTTTTTAATTAAAGTTTACGATGGTGGTAATTATTAAAAATTCCATGAATTCGTTAAGGCAATTTAAAATACATTACTGTAACAAAAATATTTCAACAAATGAACTTTCTTAAGCATCTTCTTGATATAATTTACAACCATTGGGAGTTATGGCTTAACTAGAGATTTGAACCATAACTGTCATTACTTTATGCACCATTTTGTATTATTGTACACTCTACAAAATATCTCATTTTTAAACCAATAATTCACAAAGAGAAAACTCGTGATTAGGTGTTCCGTACTGCGACGTATTTTTTACTTAGTGTGAGCTAAAGTCCCTGCGATTGCCGTCTTCGGCGAGGATCCGTGACCCCTCCCATTCTCTCAGAAACTCTCACTATATGTATAGTCATATTAAAAATAGATATGTATTTAATTTATCTATGAATGAAATAAAAACAAATATTATTTTTTAATCCTCTTACACATCTCGATTGTAATGATGATTATAACGAAAAACAGATGTTTAATTGAACTTTATATTAGTAGAAATTGAATACGATTATATATTCTATAGTAGGTTTAAATAATACTATTATTATACCGAATAATGCGTGTGTTCGTGAAATTAAATACAATTTTGATTTGCGAATTATGAGGAATTTATATATGTGGAAAATACCAGAAAGGTATATAGTTAGAAAATATATAACAAAACTGAACTATAACCATTCAATGAAAATGTTGTGAAAATATTTCCTACATGTTTTTCAAAGAAAAAAAAATCTTTACCACGCTGACGTATGAAATATTATATAAGAGGGATTTTTTTGGCCATTTCTCATTGTTCTATAGTCTTGATTATAATGATGACTAAGTACACAATAAGATTTATCTTATATATTCTATTTATTTATTCACTTTATCAAGAATTCAGAAATTTTTTAGAACAACTGTTTCAATATTTGCTACGTTACCCAACAATAACATGTCGTAAGACCTAACACTACGAAAATTGCTTAAATTCACTGCTAATTGTATTAATGAGAGATAGTTCTCTAACTTCTCTAACCGCGTATGCTGCGGAGCTGAGTCAGTGAGGATAAATGACGTCAGAGCGTCACGGTAGCATGCGCAAGCGATCCCGTGGCGCTCCTCGTTATGACGGAAAGGGTACCACTGGTTTTTTAGTGGGTATTCCGATTTTTGGGGCGCCTTAGACTCCGGCGAGGGAAAACGCGTAATGCGTTTATCCAATTAAAAAAAAAGTAACGATAATTAATGAAGGTTCCGTTGAAGTGTCAAGTGTAAAGTAATTATTAAGAAGACCGTAAAATCGGTTACATCAAGATCACTATTGTTGCTATGTATATTTTATTACTCGATTAAAAATTATGGTTATAAAAACATATTATATGATTTGTAAATGACAAAATAAATAATCTTTTACAAGAAAGTTTGAAATAATTTAAATTTTGCGTAAACGCATTTCATTTTAAATCAAAAATAATCCGATTATGATAACTTGAAAGAGGATTTTCTGATCAATAATTTGTTTTGTTTCTGCTATTAAATTATCATTTCGGTAGGCAGTTTAGACGAGAGAAAATTATGTAATTTATTTTAAAATAGTTTTTGTCGATTTCATTCGCTTCGTAAACGCCGTTAACAACCACGTCAGTATAGTTGTATAGTTAGCATGTAAGAAGCTGATCTGCGACCAAATTCTAGGACGTCATAGAAGAATTGTTCTTTTCTGATAATGTCCCATAGGAATATGAGAGTAAGGGAATAGAGTATAAGAGTGCATATATACATTCACGATTGTGCAATATAATATCTCCTATTTGAACCCAGGACCGGCAGACTCGGAGGTCTGCGGCCTTACATCTAGCCACTGGACCAACGAGGCAGTCTTAAATAAAAACTGAGGGTACAAATCTGCTCAAGAGCTCCTGATATTTAAACTAATTAAATTGTTTTATAATTAGGAGCGATCTTATCTCAGCATTAAAACGCTAACTTGCTGTTACTTTACGTAAATTCCAAGATGCAAGTGAATAGAAAACGTCGACTGTAATCTTGGCAAGTACTAATGAGATAAGTGTTGAATATATCTTTGAGACACGTGATTTCAGGTAAAGATATTCTAAGAACGTTATTGTGATATAAATTAATTTCTAAGAACCACACAAACTTACGGGATTAAGATTTATAAGAAAGTAATTGCTCCACGCTATTATATACACATAAAATTATTTTTCTGTAAATACAATCATTTATTACTTACACTATTTTCATGAAAAGCGAATATTCATGAAATATTAATATTAATTATTTATTTATTTGAACAGTATATGTACTAAATTTTGTCATGTATGTTCACGTCATTTTTGTTATAATTTACCTTTCGATTGGTCTTTTGTGGTATATATACATAACATACAGAGCATAGTGTTATACATACATGTATAACACCAGAAGGCCTACGGTTAGCGAAATATATCAAGTTTTGAAGTCCAATTAAAAGTGAACATGGTTATCAGTGATCTAAAAAAATCATATTGTGTGCTGCTTAGAAACTCGCTCACTAGTTCTACTTCACTCCACTTCACTTGTATCTTCTAGTAAACTCTCCTCTGAAATAGAGTACACTTTAATTTTGAAATGTAATTAATCTATATATATAAAAGAAAGTCGTGTTAGTTACACTATTTATAACTCAAGAACGGCTGAACCAATTTGACTGAAAATTGGTAGGGAGGTAGCTAAAAACTGGGAGAAGGACATAGGATACTTTTTATCCCATTCCCGTCGTTCCCGTGTGATGTGACATAAAATGTGGTATAACAAAACGCAACTGACATGTAATAACAAAACAACTCAGTCAAAATATAAGTCAGCGGTTCATTTGTTAAAAATGTAATAACAAAACGCAACTGACAGCTGAGCATATTTTTAAAAAAGTCCGGTAGTATATAACAAAAAGCCACTGACAGCTGAGAATATTTAAAAAAAAAGTCTTGCCGGTTGATTAATTCGTATAAAACAAGGAATATAAATACTCTGTGCCTGTTTAAAGTTTCTAATAAAAAGAAAGAAAAGCGAACTTCAACTTCTAATTTAATTTTTTTTTAATATCGTATTGCTGTGCCATTTATCATCAATAAAAATACCATGCCGAGACCTAGACGATCAAATCTTTCTCGACAAAGCCGTAATGCAAGAGTAATTCGAAACATTGCGAATGAAAGCACTGAAGAAGAGCAAGAAAATGCACGTGAAGAGCGCCGCCTTAGTATGGCTCGACTACGTGCTTCTCACTCACAAGAGCAATGGGAGGCAGCCCGTGCCTCGGTTCGGCTCGGTTGGCAATGCGAAATCGTCGAGCAAACCTCAGAGATCAACAGCTAGATAATTTATGAAGCACAAGAAGAAATTCATCAAATACTGATTTGAATCGGGCAGCGTATCAATATGATTGCACGACTGATTACTGCTTGCATACTAGCGTTCGCATTGGGCCAATGGACGTTGTTTGCGTGTATTGTGGCGCATTAAAGTTTTCCGGAGAACGGCCAGGATTGTGCTGCCTTAATGGCAAAGTGAAATTGCCATTATTGACTCCGCCACCTGAGCCATTAAATTCATTGCTTCGTGGCGAAACACCCGAATCCCGTCATTTTCTTGGAAACACCCAAAAATACAATAGTTGTTTCCAAATGACCTCATTTGGGGCAGACATTATTGAAGAACGAGGATTTAATCCGACATTCAAGGTATTTATATTTATTTAAACCTTCATGATTATCACTTATATTGATTTTAGTATTACGGAACTTAATCGCGTGTGTTATTTAAGCTAAAATTAATATTCAAGGTATTTATTTGTTTTTGTACTTATACACAATACAGTAGAATAATAACATATTGTATTTATTCCTGTAGTGTTTGTAAAGTAATAATGACTGTTTTTTATTTTGTAGATACAAGGACAGATTCACCATCGATTTGGATCATTGCAACCTCTCGATGATGGACAGCAAAAATTTTTACAAATATACTTCATGGGCAACACAGAAGAACAACTTGATCGACGTCAAGAGATCAATACAGCAACGAAAAGAGCAATTCTTCAAGATCTGTAACAACTGCTTCAAGAACATCATGCGTTGGTCAGGTTGTTCAAGAGTGCATTGGAGCGCATGCCAAATGATGACTACAAAGTTGTGATCAGAGCGGATAAACGACCATCTGGAACAGACGAGCGCACATTTAACGCTCCAACAATAGATGAAGTTGCCATTCTGATTGTTGGTGAAAATTTGGAATCACGAGATATTGTGCTTAAACGTCGCGATACTGGACAACTGCATATCTGAAACACATCGTTCATATGACACATTACAATACCCGCTGATGTTTTGGAATGGAGAAGATGGATATTATTTTAATATCAAAATGATAAATCCATTGAATGGTGAGTATCAATATCATAATTTTCATTATAGCATGATGTTTTACAGTGTTTGGTTTGGGTTTCCAATGTAAGGCACTACATTACCCTTAGTACGAGTTTGATAAGATAATCATGATCATGGAATTATTTTAATCTAATAATTGAAATATAATTAATAAGGTCCATAATACATAATGGCAATTAGACATGCATGTTATTATAATATATTGAAATACAAACATCATTAGGATATACAATAATTTAAGCATAAGTTTGAATTGAGATGAAAGTCAATGAACTTGCATGATCGACGGCAAGTGTTCCAAACGATATCCACGGAAATTAACAGCGGATACCGTCACTGGCAACGATGGTTATCCACTGTATCGGCGTCGATCACCGGATGATAACAGTCGAACTATTACCACAAAAGTTAAAAGAATAGATTTTGTGGTCGACAACAGTTGGATTGTTCCATATTCTCCACTTATTCCCAAAACGTTCAAGACACATTGTAACGTTGAGTATTGCAATTCAGTAAAATCTATTAAATACATCTGCAAATATGTCACGAAAGGCAGCGATATGGCGGTTTTTGGCGTCCAAGCCTCCAATACGAACGATGAAATTGCGCGCTATCAAGTTGGTCGGTATGTGAACTGCAATGAAGCGATTTGGCGTATATTCTCATTCCCTATACACGAACGTCACCCTACTGTGGTGCATTTGGCGGTGCATCTGGAGAATGGCCAACGAGTATATTTCACGGCTTCGAATGTTGCTTGACCAGTTTCTTTGCGACCTGCCAGAGTGATGCGTTTGCGCGAACTTTGCTTTACTCGGAGATACCACGTTATTACACTTGGAATGCTTCATTGAAGAATTTTCAACGACGGAAGCAAGGCGATGTGGTTTCTGGTTATCCGGATGTGCGTTCCACTGATGCTCTTGGTCGTATATTTACAGTTCATCCTAAGAATGATGAATGCTTCTATTTGCGATTGTTGTTGGTTAATGTGCATGGGCCAACGTCATTTGAGTCACTACGGACTGTTAATGGTACAATATTTCCAACATATCGTGCTGCATGTGAAGAACTCAAGTTACTAGAAAACGATACCCATTGGGATACTACAATCGTTGAAGCCATTATCTCTGCATCTCCAAGTCAGATACGTACATTATTTGCTATCATCATTTCGACATGCTTTCCATCGAACCCATCTAACCTGTGGCACAAATACAAGGACTATATATTTTATCCGTGCAGTGACGGAGAAAGAATACATTTCACTGCCCCTTTCCCATGGGTGTCGTAAGAGGCGACTAAGGGATATCATATGGTGGTAGGATGATAAACATCCGCCTGGCTTGTTACCACCGTACGCATGGTGAAAATCTCGTGAAGTGGCTTGCAGCCGCGTTTCGAGGTCAGCCAGCGTACAGCCAGTGCCCGAGCGAGCATTGCCGCGATGGGTGTTGGTCCAGTGGAGACGGCTGCTGAACCAATGCTGGGGGAAACACGCCTCCGCACTTTGCCCATCCCTATCGTGGCAATACGTCGCTCGCTTCACGTCTCTTTACGAGGCGTGAAGAGGCATCTTGCGGGCCGGCAAGGCGAGGGCGGCTAGTGCAGAACCTTCTTCCCGACTGTACTGGCCGTCCTCGCGTTTGGACTCTACTACCACTTAACATCAGGTGGAGTAGAGTCATTTGCCCACCCGGGAAATATATAAAAAAAAAAAGGACAATATGGCATAAGATATTTTACATCAAATTCGTGTCAGTTCAGGAAATTCCGATCTTGAAATGAATGAAGAGATACATAATCAGGCCTTGCTCTTGATCGAAGACATGTGATATCTCATGTGCGGTAGTTTATTAGTCAGGTTAGGAATGCCAGCGCCAAATTGTGAAATGAATGACGCATTTAATCGAGAATTGGAACGGGAACGTGAATATGATCACCAGGAATTAGATTTAGTAGTTCAAACGAATGTACCCCTGATGAATCCCCAACAAAAAGAAGTTTATGATACAATAATGAAGGCAATTGATGATGGAAACGGTGGTTTATATTTCCTGGATGCCCCTGGTGGAACTGGTAAGACATTCCTCATGTCAGTAGTTTTAGCCACTGTTCGTGCAAGATCCAACATTGCGGTTGCAGTTGCTTCTTCTGGTATAGCAGCCACATTGCTAGAAGGATGTCGTACGGCACATTCTGCATTGAAATTGCCGTTAAATCTTCAATCTATTGAAGAACCAACATGCAACATTACAAAGCGCTCCGCTACGGCCAAAGTTTTATCAGAATCGAAGATCATCATCTGGGACGAATGCACAATGGCGCACAAACGTGCATTGGAAGCACTTAACCGAACGTTGAAAGATCTACGTAATGACTCGAGATGTTTTGGAGGAGCAATGATTTTACTGTCTGGTGATTTCCGCCAAACATTGCCAGTAATTTCCAGATCGACTGCTGCTGACGAAATAAACGCTTGCCTTAAATCATCGAATCTATGGCGCTATGTTAAGAAACTTCAGCTAACAACAAACATGAGAGTTGCATTGCTGAACGATACATCTGCTGAAGATTTCTCTGAGCAATTGCTAACTATCGGCAATGGTCGAGTACCCGTCGACGAATCGAGCGGATTGATTTCATTTCCTCCGAATTTTTGTAACTTTGTCTCATCAAAATACGAACTCATCAAAAAAGTATTCCCAAACATCATGACTAACCTCAAAAATAATAAATGGTTGAGTGAACGAGCAATTTTGGCAGCTAAGAATAAAGATGTAGATGACTTAAATTACATAATTCAGGATGACATCATTGGTACACTGCATTCTTTCAAATCTATTGACTGTCTAACAAATGAAGATGATGCCACCAACTATCCCATTGAATTTTTAAACTCCTTGGATGTACCTGCCTTACCACCGCACAATTTACGACTAAAGATTGGTTCTATAGTAATCATGCTTCGAAACTTAAACCAACCAAAATTGTGCAACGGAACACGTTTGGTGGTAAGTAAATTGATGAACAATTTGATTTACGCCACAATTCTCAAAGGAAAATTCAAAGGTGAGGAAGTTCTCATTCCGAGGATCCCGATGATCCCAACCGACATGCCATTTCAGTCTAAACGGCTTCAATTTCCGATCCGTCTAGCATTCGCCATGACTGTAAATAAGTCACAAGGCCAATCGTTGAAAGTTTGTGGTCTTAATCTCGAACACCCATGTTTTTCCCATGGCCAATTATATGTGGCATGTTCACGTGTCGAAAGACCTTCCGCGTTATTTGTTTTCGCGCCTAATGAAAAAACAAAAAATATCGTTTATCACAAGGTGCTACAATAAATGGCAAATAAAGAATAATTGAATAATTATATCTTTTTTATTTACGATTACCCTAAGTTAAAAATAAAAAAAATGTGATAATGTGATATTGCCTTTAAGGTGGAATAAAGTTCACCGGGTCAGCTAGTGTGTTTATAAATGACTAAAGATTTTTTAACTGAAATTGAAGATGAAGGTGTAAATAAAAACAAATGAACACGAGATAAAAATAGTCAATACAGCACCTACGAGTATTTTTAAAAGGAGAAATTCGATACATTAAGTATATAAGTGGGCGTGACGAATTTTCATGATAAACAGCATCTTTGCTGGAATCCGCTCAAACATCTCTGGCTATTTGTTTAAGAGATTACTTTCTCAGAGTATTTTTCTTGCGGAGTCAACGAGCGTCACGCTCCACGGATGAAATGTGAAAGGTTTTATTTAAAGGATAGGAGCTCGAGGAACCGCGAATTTTTATCTGAGGTCATACATGTATAAATACATGAGACTACTCATTAATTATTACCAAAATATATATGATTTAGTCATTTCGCATACCGGTATGGTATTATATATGTTTTAATTAACTTGTCGAACCAAGAATGGTATCTGTATGCATAAGTCCATCTTATCCTCTATCCCATTATTTGAAACAATTTGGCGTCCGAATAAGACGGATGCATCATTGAAGGTGTATGTGCCTAGACTAACTTTAAATCCATTTATATATATATTAGTAACATTATCATAATTTTAGTATTTTAAATAAAATTCACTATAAAATAGTAAAGCTTAATAAGATAAAATGAACCAACTTAGCTTGTTACGTGAAGTTGATCAAGAGCCTGCGAGCAATTGCGAGAAAAAATGTCTAAGAAAGATTCTGGATTCATAACCGGACAGAGACTACTGAAATTTCACATTCCTAACTTGTGGTTATAATTCATTTATCGTTTAACATCGTGAAGTATATTGCATGAGTGGTTTACTCGTTATTCCACGATTATGAGCTCTCTACGATTTTCCTCACAGACATTCGGGCGCGCTACTATCAAAACTGCCTTTTCTCCACTTATAAAGTAATTTATTAAGTAAGAGAGAGTGGCCGAAATCGGTCTGGAGGACGTAAAAAGTAATTTATATTTAAAAGAGACGTCGAAGTAGTTTTGACATTCTTGGTGAGCTTAACTTTTTCCATTAAAATAATCAAAATGTTTGTATTTTTCCTGATAGCCACTAAAAGTGGGACTTAACGTAAGTCATAGCGACACCTGCTGTCATATTTTTATTTATTTTTTATTTCCAAACATATTTTATTTCATTCTTAAAATACAAATATTGCTAATGTCGTTTTATAATAATAATAATTTAAATATTTGTTTGTCGCTAAGTAATCCTCATGAGGTGATTGATGGTACCAACAAAATTGGCGCAGAAGAACCGGCGTTTTATTTTGTATATGTTTACATATGATAACATCCGACAATATTCTAAATTGTGGGTGTAAAAAATGTGCCATTTCTCGACATTTATATAATTTATTTATTAATAAAATATAAACAGATATAATTAAATAAATCCAAAGTCGATAACAAAATTAATTGGGCGCTGTCGTTTCAATTAAAAGATATATTATGCAAGTTATACTTCCCTCCGCCCCCCTACCCCCATCCCTTGGCAAAATCTGACTTATTGCTGAACTTTGACAAATTTCTAAAAGGAATATAAAGAATGTAATAAGATCCGTTCATTAATTAAGTTTACTTGAACGAAATTAATATATCTTCCACTTTTTACCCTTGGGAACGTTTTTCGATGAGAGTATTAATGAATTAAAGTATCAGCTAATAAGATTAATTAAGCGAGAATAAAGTAATTATCTATATAACTTCATGGAATACATTAATTAATATTAACATTGTCTATATAATGTCAACAAACACCAAGCCTACTCCAAAGATTTATCTGTATACATCAGAGAGAAAAATATGAGCAAAGTGAAAATTCAAACAACGAATAATTTCAAGTAATAACTCAAATGTTGTATTTGGATAATTGTCTAATGTCAATTCTAATTTATCGTGAATGTTGCAATATTAAGTTTTCAACAATTAGTTTCAGAGTATGACATTATTTATCATAGCGAAGCGATTTGTTATCATATAGTTATAAAAATCCCGTAACAGCCTATGAATGTCCCACTGCTGGGCTAAAGGCCTCCTCTCCCTTTTTTGAGGAGAAGGTTTGGAGCTCATTCCACCACGCTGCTCCAATGCGGGTTGGTGAAATACACATGTGGCAGAATTTCAGTGAAATTAGACACATGCAGGTTTCCTCACGATTTTTTCCTTCACCGTAAAGCACGAGATGAATTATAATCACAAATTAAGCACATGAAAATTCAGTGGTGCTTGCCCGGGTTTGAACTCACGATCATCGGTTAAGATTCACGCGTTCTTACCACTGGGCCATCCCGGCTTCCACTAAAAATCCTATTAGTTCTTTATTATTTAAGACACATTACTCATCATATATTATCCATTCCTACAAATTGATGTATCTATGTATCAGGATGCAACACAATTTTTATTTAACGTGCTCCTTTATGTACAATTTAATTTATTGTATTCAGTTTTGCAAATGAAACAAATAAATCTCCAAATTTCTTAACTTATTTTTTATTTATAACAAAGCAAGCATTAAACCGTCATCTGATAAAAGGACTACTACGGAGTTTGTCCTTTGCCAATACCTCTAGGCAGTAGAGGTATTGGCGAAGAACAAACTCCTTCTTACAAGTTATGTGTATTCATAAGATCTAAAATCGGGAACCGTCAGGTGGACGTCATTATATAAAATTGTGAGATCTTCATAATAACTAAAATAAAAACGATCCTGCTAATATTATAAAAACGAAAGTTTGTGATGAAGATTGTTGGATTTTTCTTACTCTTTCACTCTTTACTGCTTGAGGAATATAATATAGAGTGAGCCTATACCCTGACTTAACAAATTGGTTTCCTAACACCTGGCCCTCCTCACACACTGGTATAGACGAGAGCCGAAGCTACTAATATGTTTAAAGTGATTGTAACTATTTTATACTTTTAGATTTATTAAAGTTAACATTATATTCCGAGCTATTTTTGCAATTATGTTTTTTAATATTATTATCAAAATAATCATTAATAAGCCTTAGAAAAAACTCATACAAACATTACATTTACATTACATACAACCTTATGCACAGACGTACAAATGAACTACCTGAAACGTGGGTAAATGGTAGGTGGTCACCAGCGCCCATAGGCACTGGGGTCTAGGAAATATTAACCATTCCTTGCATCGCCAATGCATCATCACCCTGGTTCAGTCACCCTTCCAATCGGAACACAACATTACTGAGTATTGCTATTTGGCGGTAGAATATTTGATGAGTGAGTGGACCTAAGCTACCGAGACCTTGCAAAGCCCTACCACCAAGTAGGGTTGTGTGTGTATTTAGCGAATATACAATAACAACACAATCATGCACGCACACACGCATACATTATCTTAATTGCTTCAAGAAAATTTTAAACTTGACTTGTGTATGGAAATATCTGAGTTGTTATAACGTGACAGAATACGTAGGCAGCTCACCCGAAACATGTGAATAAATAAAGGCAATGTTTGCTCATTTTGTTTATTTGATAAAGCGTTGATTGACTGTTTTCATCAGTGTTGTCGAGTCGAGTCGGCCTGTTTTCCTAAGGGATTCGGAATTAATTATGGCTTATTGTGTTTAGCTTTCTCTCGTAAAAGATCCGTTTTGGGACACGCGGTTATTATTATTCTTTAATTTATATGTATTTGGTTCGTTTGTTTTTTTTTTGGTTAATTTAGATAGAGATTATTCAATATTTACAATGAAACATAAACTTTACCTAAATTTAAAGTATAAAGTAGTAAAGTCTGTGAATGTCTCATTGCCTCTTCTCCTGTTCGAGGAGAAGGTTTGAAATTTACTCCACCACGCTGCTCCAACGCGGGTTGGTGGACAAAACGATGTATTCGTTCACCGCCAATCACGAGATGCTTCATCGAGCATACATTTATATAAATTAATTTAAAAACTCTGTTGCACAATATATTTCGATTTTAAAAATAAAGTGAATTAAGATATAAATTCAAGTTTGTGAAAACAGACGCAATTAGAGAAAGATAAATACGACACACCTTAAAATTTGTAAAACTATGTCCTGACCTTGATAAAATTTTAAGCGTTTAAAGTCCTATTATAATAAATAAAATGAAGGTGTTTAAGCTTAGCATAAACTTTGAAGTTATAAAAAGTTATATAAAATAAGTTGAATAAAGTTTTTTGTATAACTTCTAACAAAGTAGCATGACTTATTTTATAATGGGAACATTTTTTACTATTCAAAACTCAAAGCTATTTCTCCCGTCAATACAAATCCGGAAAACGAAAACAATGGCGCATTTTCACTAACTTTCTGACATTTTTTCATCCCGCAATAAAACGAAAGGAATGTGCTCAGTTTAAAATAAAACCGAGTGTAAACTGAGGCTCACATAATTTGTAAACATTCCTGCGTGCTTCGCTCAGTTTTAATAAAAAAACTACGATCCAGGAGTGGCGAGGTCATTGAACTCGATTTTTCCGAGAGATCCATAAATATCTTTAATCTATATATAAAACTGCATAGATGAAACTCTGTTGCATATGGATACATAACCAACCAACCTACATTAGATCAAGTGGTGGAAAACGCTCTAAACATTTCCACAAAAGGAGAGAAGGCGAGTTATTTTATTTTTTACTTTATATAATCCAGCTTCGCTTTGCGCAGCAATGGAACATTTATTGACTGTAAATATATAAACTGTGTAGATTACTATTGCATAAAACTTTCCATAGATAAAATAATTAAATATAATGAAAATCATATCGAGGGACATGTAGCACGCGGTCGGCTTAGCCGAGTGCTGTAAAGAGTTGGATTAACCGCTACAGAATAATGCCATCGTTTAGTTTTATTATTTCACAAATAAATGTTGCCAGTATTTTTGATGTTATATTAAGACTACCTGAATCACGTGGTTTTACTCTCGTTAAACTTATTTTGATATTATATATCTTTCTCTTCATATATATTATTATATAACCTTTCTCAATAAATAGGTTATTAGCTTAATAATAAAAAATAGTAATAATTAGTTCAAAATCAAATGTAATTGTTTGCAGAATTTAATTGCGCTAGTTCATCTCATCTATTCTTTTTCGAACCAGTCGCAATTTTTATTCTTTAAATAATTTAAGCAGTTATATTGAATAAAGGAATTAGAATAAAATAATTTTTGAGATATAATATATTCTATCTCTTGAAATATTTCCGTGTGAAGTCATATCTGTGAATCAAAACAGTCGCGGTCGGCTGAGCGCGCGCTCGCAGTCCGGTTAAGCTTCGCATGCATAATGGTCGACCATTTAAGCTTCCCTATACTATACTGTTATGTGGCAAATTTGTTTAATACTGCTGAAATAAATCAAGCTTGTTAAATAGTGATACGATTTGGGGTACGATTGAGTCGATTTCAAAATTGAATTCGTATTTTTTCTATCTCTCTTTCTCTTTACCGCAATCTAGACTGTTAAGTTGGAATGTAGTCGACGATGGAGCAAGCAAAGCTATTGAATACCGAATCACTCTAGCTTTTGTTCTATTTCGGGCCGGTTGGCGTGGATGGTAGATACTTGCCTTTTACGCCGAAGGTTGTGGGTTCGATTCCCACCCTGGACAGTCATTTGTGTGCATGAACATGTCTGTTTGTCCTGAGTCTGGGTGTAATTATCCAAAAAGTATGTTTTTCCAAAAGGAAAGTAGTATATCAGTTGTCTGGTTTGGATAGTACAAGCTCTGCTTAGTTTGGGATCAGATGGCCGTGTGTGAATAATGTCCCAGGATATAACAGGATATATGCTTACGTAACGTAACTACCTATAAGTAAAAGTCTAATAAGCTTGTCTTACAAATGTATTATGTGTGTAAATATTGTAGCATTTGCTGGTAACTCTTAAAAGCCGAGATGGCGCAGTGGTAAGAACGCGTGATTCTTAACCGATGATCGTGGTTTCAAACCCGGGCAAGCACCACTGAATTTTCATGTGCTTAATTTGTTGTAATTCATCTCGTGCACGATGTTACGGTGAAGGAAAACATCGTGAAGAAACCTGCATGTGTCTAATTTCACTGAAATTCCGCCATGTGTATTCCACCAACCCGCATTGGAGGAGCGTGGTGGAATAAGCTCCAAACCTTCTCCTCAAAAAGGGAGAGGAAGCCTTTAGCCCAGTAGTGGGACATTCACAGGCAGTTACGGTACGGTTACGGTAACGCTGGTTATAGATATATAACTAAATAAATCTACTATGGATCGCTTATAACGATCGAGATCAAGTCACCACGTGAAATTATGCCATAAAAACCATTTCTAACGCTAAGGGGTTATTTAATTTTATTTATTTCTTTAAGAACAAACATACATACATTAAAAACTTATATTTTATGCTTTATATTGACTGCCTCGTAAGTCTAGTGGCTTAATGTATGGCCGCAGACCTGGAGGTCCTGGGTTCAATTGGTCGGACCAATACAAAATTATTGGGTTTTTCAGTCAGAAAATTCTCAGTAACAGCCCGGAGTCTGGAAGTTGGAAGTGTGTACACTCTTCTTTCCGGTCGTGTCGGATCGGAATATGAGAGTTAGGGAATAGAGAGTGCACCTGTGTTTGCGCACAACTTGTGCACTATAATATCTTCTGCGTAGTTAGCTAATCTCTCTTGAGATTGGCCGCCGTGGCCGAAATCGGTCTGCAGGACATTATTATTATATTTTATGCTAGTGGTTCGACCTTATAGAGTTTTATGTACAATATTGTAATTTGAATTTTTAAAATAGCGGTTATTTATTAATATAGTTAGCTAGTTGCTTGATTATTATTTTGACTATTTTAATTTGTTTGAAAGTTTTGAGTATTGTTAAAATTTAATTTAAATCTAAAAAGTATGTATACATCAATTAATCAAGAAAATGTTAATTATATTTTATTAGTATTTGGTTAAAAAATAGTTGGATAATGGGTACATGGGTAATGAGCCAAGGCCAGGCGTCTTGACTTGTTATTAGTTCTTCCACTCACCACTATAAACAAGAATACAATACAAAGCATAGTTGGTCGGCGACCCTTCCTTAACGCGAGCATAAATAAAATATCTACTACTTGGTAACATCCTCTAGTGCTCTTTTCCGAATTACACGGGATCCTTTTCAAGACTAGGATGTAGGATGTGCAGCAATATGGTAATTGCGAGCAAATTAAATTTTAAGTTTTTTTTTATAAAAACTTATACTATATAGGTAGGCAGACGAGCATATGGACCACCTGGTTGTTATTGGCTACCAACACCCATAGACATTGGCATTGTAAGAATTGTTAACCATCGTTTACTTCGCCAGTGCGCCACCAACCTTAGAAATTAATATGTTATGTCCCTTGTGCCTGTAATTGCACTGGCTCACTCACCCTTCAAACCGGAACACAACAATACCGAGGACTGTTATTTTGCGATAGAATATATAATGATGAGTGAGTGATTCCTACCCAGACGAGCTTGCACGAAGCCCTACCACCAAGTAAAGAGGTCACAGTCGTTTCGCTTAGCGTAATGAACGTCAGGGTAAAAGGGCACCGACCGTAGCTGTTGCAGACGAGGTGCACGCGGGCGGCGCCGTGGCGGCAGTCGCGCAGCTCGCGCAGCAGGCCGCCCTCGCTGCGCTGGAAGGCGCGGAACGACTGCGCCGCGCCCAGCACCGGCCCGCGGCCCGCGCGCGCGCCCGCGCCGCCCACCGCCGCGCTGCGGTTCAGCCGACTGGCCACGGTCACCGTTAGGATTAGATATATGCTAACGACATTTGTGACACCTCAACTATCAGTCGGTTTTAAAATAATAATAATATAAGAAAAATAATAGTAATTAAATTAATATAATAAACAAAACCAGTGGTTGGCAGTGTAGTGTATATATGTCAGTATTAATAAACTACCCTACAAGCTCATTAGTTTGTCTCCGTTACATGGCAACGATACTATATAAATACCGACCCAAGCTGAGAGAAGGAGTCGTTGTTGGACCGTGGATGGAAGCACTACTAAGTGACTATACAAGTAACATGTATTATACAGGAAGCTTTAGGTAAAGACCTTATCACTACCAGGTCATAGGCAGAGGCCATAAATATATTAACCTTTCCCCGGCAGAAGCATTTCCAAGACGGATAAATGCTGCAAGAAAAATGTCTATGTCTATGGAGAGAGAAATGTATATCTAGAAAAATGAATGTAGAAGTACGCTACTCACGAGTATCCGAGCATGGAGCAAAGTTTGACGGCAGTAGGTTCGTCCAGCGTGCTGATGCAGGCGGGGAACCAAGACTGATTGGCGGCGCGGTACACTTGCAGCTCACCGCTACCAATGTCACCGTTCGCGTCACTCAATCGCACTGTGAAAGTTCCTTTCATGTATTTTGTTCTTGAAGAAATTAAAAAAGAAATTTCATTAAAATTTTTAATAATTTTTATAAAGCTTGGAAAACATAAATTTCGTATAAAAAGAGACATCTGTGACGGATATCGAAAAAAAAAAATAGTCACTGTCAATCAATATTCAAAAACATTAATTGCCTTCAGAGAAACTAACTTGGAACATAAACCGTGATCGTAATAAGTACTCACAACAATTCCTCTCGTCCTGTCCCCAAGGGCAGTCAACCTTGCCGTCACACAGATGAGCTTGTGATATGCATCGCTGGTTGCCGCAGTGTACGTCACCGCTGCGCTTGCACACGCGACAGTTCAGCTCATCGGAGCGGTCCGCGCAGTCCACGTGGCCGTCACAGCGCCAATCGTGGGGAATGCAGCGGTTCATGTCACATTGGAAACCAGTTGGGCATACTGTTGAATAAACAAGAGTTTTCTTATTATTTTTGACAAACATTTGGCTTACAAAGCAAACCAATATGATACGCTTGTACTATACATGTATAATATATATATTCTATACGAGCTGTCATAATTTATTCAAAGTATCCAGATCCAGAAAAATATTAGTATACAATACCAATAATTCAGTAACTCCTACCTGGCTTGGCGGCTCTGAATCGTGCATCTTTAACTTCTCGGTTGCCGAGACAGACGTCCGTGTCAGTAGATTCAGGAAATATCTCGCATTGCAAATAATCCGGCATCGATAAGCCGAATACCTCCAGGAAGAAGCCGCAACGGCGCATTGTTTCTGCATTATTCCATCAAATTAAACAAAACCACATCCAATACAATATATCAAGTGAGTGAACAGAGTATTAGGTAGATGATAAAATAAAAAACAATTATTAATACTGGTTTGTTTTACTAACATTTTTAAGATAATTAGAAACTAAAAAAATGACTAGGAAATAAAAACTGTCAAGTGAAAGTAATGTTTCATCATATATGGGATAATGCTTAAATATTACCTTGACAAAGGCTTCTGCATGGTCTGACCATATGACCCAAAGGGCCACATTTGGGCACGAAGAGTGAACATAGAAAGAGGGCCGTGAGCTCATAACATCGCACATCCACGACAGCGTCATAAATTTCCAAGTCCTGTGGAAGAAACACGTTCTCAAGGTTTCATGTATTTTTTTGAGACGATTTAATGACCAAAGGACGTTTAGTGGCCAACTGCACACTGCAACCAACCAACTGCTATTTAAGATGGTTCTACCCGTATCGTATCTGTCCCTAGTGTCTACAGTAATACTCGCCAATCTAACTCGAACACTGGACCAATATGAAGTATTCATGTATCTTAAAATTTATGTATTGGTTACTTTTTAATCAATGTTGGAAGATAGTTATATATTAATTGGTTATAATTATATTATATTTACTACAAACAGTACTTGATTATTATATTTTAATAAAGTTCTGATAACACCTTCGACGAGAATCAAAACGCGAATTTTCGCGATTCGATAATAAACATCACAGATTATTCAAGTTATTTTTCATTAGTTCTCTTGTGGTTGGAATACGCTATACTACTTTACCACTAGGTAACACAACAACAAATTCAAAAAGTATCATAATAACAGACTTGCACTATTTTTCACGGTCATATATTTCCAATTAATGTCAATAATATAACTATTATGGTTTTTATATAAATCTGTCACTGTTGAGAACATTTTGGCGTAAATGGAATAGATTATGTCTTGATTCGTTCACACGTGTTCACTCTCTGAAACATAGTTGGGGCACGTGTAAGGCTATTAGTCTAAGTGCTCAGATTTATGTTTTTTTGTCCATACATTGTATTTTATTATTCGAAAGACTGCGACTTATCCATAAGTATAATTCCTGATTATTTCATTGTAATTGTATTTCTTACAATAGGATCATCGGCTTTCTAAATTATTAAACATGAAGTGTTTGTTTACATGAGCTGTACATGAAGGTATTCACTTACATTTCACGTTTAGTGACATTGTTTTGTTTTTTATAAAAGGAAGAAATACTGGCAAATAGGACACTAGACAGTAAATGGTCATTCACAGGCTGTTACTTGTGACACATTGTACTATACATACCATATAGATACTAGTATCGGGGTACTACTACTTAATACTTTAATACCCTTATAGGTTTATTGATATTACATCTGGCTTAGAGTAATATTCCTGTGTTTTTATCATTCATATTTAGGGACGAGACATACGAAAAGCATCAGACAATAGATCCCTGTGGGATTTAACTGAATCATGCAAATGGAAGACAACATTTCCACACTAGCTTCAGCGCGCGACATCGGCACTCCTGCTGTATTAGGAAGGCCATAATTTAAATCAAGGTATAAGCTATATGTACTCTGAACTTTAAAAGTACAGTTTATTTCTGATTAAGCAACAAACATTTGAACATACTTCCACATTTATAATATTAGTAGAAATATGATTATATTCAATTTCAATTCAAAATGAGAAAATGTGGAGAAATTAGCATTCAAATAACTAAGGTAATAATCTTAGTAGTGCAGTTACTAGAGCATTATTTAATTAAACGTCGCCATCCGCTTTGTATCAGATCGTGAGATCGCATCGCAGGAAGTAGTTCTACGTGACACAATACATTTCCTTACTTCATTAACGGAATTAATTTTCCTGCGCCGGTACTAATAAATAACCCTTTGTTGGTAGACACGGCGCTGGCACCAAAGAGTCAAGATGTAGACGTCTTTGTGCTCTGACAATGATTGATTCCGCCGAAACCTTAATTATCGAATGACATTGATATTGAAATCGAAGACTTACACGCCATTAAGTTCGCTTTTTGCTATTCAGCGAACATAAAGACGCGATCTAATGCCAGAGGATTTGTGTAAAGACATAAATATTTTATATCCTGTTATAAACTCTTACATTTGTATATTTAATATTAGTTAATAAGTGAATTCTGAGGTATATATTTCTCAACCGATAGTAGTTTGATGATCAATAAATTATTAAGATTATGAATATGACTGTGGTCTGGATTAAAATCGCCATAAATACTTATGGAGTTAACGCATATATAAGTAGATGAAAAAGAAGGACAAATTTGAAATGATTCTTGGAAAGAAATTTCTTCCATAATATTAAATATTTAAAAGAACACAAAAAATGTAATCTGAATTAAAAATTATGGACTAAAGTAAACCTAAGACTTTTTTACCGAAAAATATATCACCCAAAATTTATTAAAAATGCACCGTCGAGGTTTCAGACCTTCGAGCAATTAGGCGGTAGTCAAGTGCGCTCTAATCCGTCCTTACAATGTGGGGTCACGCTCTTCAGTAATACCGTCATTAAAATGTCAAAGCATTTTTGGGTATTCTTTACGTCTGTTATATACTTTAGAAGCTTGAAACATTAAAGTATCAATTATTCGAGGGTTAGAGTTCATTGATTTTTATGTATACACATATATATTTAATATCTATATTTACTTGTGAAATATTTATATTTTAAAAAATATACATAAAATGATGGCATAATATTTCCTGTTTAATTTAAGTGGATAACTCTTGATTTCTTCTCTTTTTTAGAATAAACCGTGAATCTTATTTGAACACATTGCTTCTATGTAGGTGGAATGATACGCATGTATTAGTTTGTCATCTGACATAAATGCACTACTTGAATTATAAACACTTGAAAATTCAGAGGTACTTGTCCAGGATTGAACCCGCAATTTTCGCTTAAGAGTAAAGGCTCACGTGTTTTAACTACTAGGCCATAACGGCTCTTACAGTATACGAATCAATATTATATTATAATAGACTATTCAAATAATAAAATAATGTATTAATAAAAAATAATCAATATAACACAACTAAATATTTTCTCGGTTCCTTTCGAAACATACATACTATATTTAGGCGGCAGTAGCTTTAGTGTGAACTGACAGATTTTAAAAATGACGATGAAGAAGTGCTCTCAAGAGCCACTTGAATAAAGAGTTCAACTTGAATATTTTGCCTACAAAAACTATAACTTAAAATAGTATATTGTATAGCTTGTAAAAGATGATGAACTATGTAATATTTTTTAAATTTATGAATACATATTGTTTTTGAATTTGACGCCCAACGTGGGACTATTTTGCATTTAGGAATCATGACTATATTTTCACTGGTGGTAGAGCTTTGTGCAAACTCGTCTGGGTAGGTACCACCCACTCAAAAGATATTCTACCACAAAACAGCAGTACTTGGTATTGTTGTGTTCCGGTTTGAAGGGTGAGTGAGCCAGTGTAATAACAGGCACAAGGGACATAAAGTCCCAAGGTTGGTGGCGCATTGGCGATGTAAACGATGGTTAACATTTCTTACAGTACCAATGTCTAAGGGCGTTTGGTGACCACTTACCATTAGGTGGCCCATAAGCTAGTCCGCCATCCTGTTCTATAAAAAAAATATTAACTAAGACATTTTAACAAATAGCTTTAGAAATCATCACGTACCTGTTGCGCATCCCTCTGTCCAAAATGTCCAATATAATTTGGAAATACGGTGAAGTTATATGAAATTCGATGCTGCTGACAGAATGTGACTATCACCGGCAAGCAGACTCCGGGCGCCGGGTTGCGAGCACCCGGCGGTTCAGTCGGCGCTGGCCACGTGACTACCGACGAGCGGTTGACGACTTGAGATACGTACTAGAACAAATATCACATAAATTAGAAGTTATACCTGTACAATGTTAAAAAATGCAGTGTGAAAATCCGATATCAATGCGTTTGGGTTTTTTTTGACGGATTTTTTTTTAACTAAGTATTTCACTTATATCGACAAACTGATTAAATATAATATACTCCTGATTATTTTCTGCTACGGCGGATGGTCTTTAGAGATTAGCCAACTGCGCAGACATATTACAGTGCGCAACTATGTGCGCAAGCACAGGTGCACTTTCTATTCCCTTGCTCTCATGATCAGATGGGATGGCAAATCCGATACTACCGGAGAGTTCAGGCACAGGACCAACGGCATAACGTGCTTTCCGAGACACGGAAGGCTGCTACCGAGAATTTGTAGGTAGAAAAACCCAAGGACCTTGGGATCTGCGGTATTGTATCCACTAAACCCACGATGCAGACAAAATTACATACACAAACACATAAGAGTTATTAAATATATATCCTTTGCCTGAGCGCAGAATGCTTTAAATTCGTAATATTTCACATAAGAACAGCTAAGATAGGGGGTTTATTTTGGGCTTAATCTCAAACAGCCTCAATAGTAAAGACAATAAAAGTATAGACAAGAAAGAATCAACGTTATCTTTTCTGTGTCGTATGGCTTATTTAGCTTTAAATTAATACAATAACACGCTATCAATTGAATCGTATGTTGTTCACGAGTACTGTAGCTGGTATTAATTCTAATTAACTTACTTGATGATTATATAATATTATACTAGCAAAACATGACCACCGTTATCTTATCTATATATATATATATAAATCACGGCGATTGGTTAAGGGGGATACACAATTTAGGGAGGTTTTGTTAAAATATGGATAAAATCTTTTCCATGTAAAACATGTATTTGCCAACTTTCATGTTGTCTGCATCTATTAATATCGTATAAATTTACCAATATCCATTTATGTACATATATATTATATTGTAATATATATGTATTGTAATATATATATATATATTGTGCTTTGTGGTCAAAGCTCTTACATGTTGTTGGTATTTGAGCATGTTCCATCTATTACTGGTTTAGATAATACTCTATTATTGAATAGCCGGCGCAATTGTCTGCATATCGTTTACATGTATTATATTAACGCGATGTATCCAAAGCATTTATATTTTACTGAATGTTCTATTCATACACTCTTATAAGGGTGATTTCAAAATGCTAAAATAACATGTTGATGTAGACAACGTGATAAAATTCTATGTTTTCCATAACCCATAAATATGAAATTCATCAACCTACCTTATAACTTTATCTTGATTTAAAATACAGTTTTGTTTGGAACCAAAAACAGACTAAGTATCTGAATAATTTCAGCGTGGCCTTGTTGATCTAGTGGTTAGCTTATAAAGCTACAGATTCCGAGGTTCTGGGCTCAATTCTGAGTCAGAAATATTAGTGATTCCTCTCAAGAAAGATCATGAGATTGTACTTGTGTTTGCGCACACATTTGTACACTCTATATCCTGTCCTGTCGTGACTAAAATAGGCCGGGAGGTAATCACCGATTTTAGCGTTTTCTTTCATGCACAAGTGAAATATTATTCAACATTATTTATACCAAATTTAATTGATCATAAAATGTGTGATCAATGTATTAAGAACATATACGATGATGTATACGGTTATTATATTATGGATGATTAATAAAAATAGGAAAATACTAAGTTTTTTGCTGTAACAAAAGCTGATATTATTTAAGTATAATAATTTAAAGAATGTTATAACCACATTAATATATAGCGGTCATTCTTTTTTTTTTGAATTCATAAGAAAAAATATTTTCACTTGAAGATTTTCAGATTAGATTTATTCATCTTCAAGTAGCTCAAAATGTCAAGTTCTCCTTGCCGAGTTGCAGAAACCAAGTTTATGCCATTCGAGGAAAGATTTTACATATAAATGACCCAGCTGGCCATTTATTATGTTAATTTATATAATAAGAAAACAGTTTTATTTCTTTAAAGTACGTTTCAAATATAAACTTAAAGAAATTCTAACCTTTGATAACAAATGACCTTTACACGGCCATGTATTCTTATTATTTTAATAATGTAAAAAATATGAGATTTGCTTGTTGACCAATGTCAAATATCAATAAAAATTAAAAAAGATCACCTTTGGCTATATCAAGGGCAAAAATATACCCAAGCGTGAATATCTCCCCCTGTTATCGTCAGTTACAATAGATAAATACATGAATTGTAATAAAAGACAAACGAAAACAGTTCCACATTTAAAATTTCACGTCTATATGATAAAGAGAAAATAATAATGATTTCAAATTTCATTATTGAATTCTCACAAAAAGATTCACCGAAATTTAGACGATTTAACGCCGATCTTGATAATAAAGCCTTTATACGTATATGTATTTCGTACATGAGATTCCGATAAGAAGAGAATGTAATGCCTCCGATTTACGTTCAAATTTAATTAATTAAATAAAATGTAACTTGTTTAAAACTAACAAAACCTAACCGTCGAGCTATTCTGTTAGAACAATCACGAAACCTTATAACTTTCGAAATTTGGCAGGAAATTATCTGTCAAACGTCATGTGTCATAATAATTGAAGATATAAGTACAAGAAGGTGTCATGAAACTAAAAGATTATTTTAAGTAATTTGCAGTTTTAATGTTTTAAGTTGATTAAACATTCGCGTACATAGGCCATTCATCCATTAAGACGTAAAAACAGAAGGTACCAAGTTATAATGACATGAAATATTCACCGATGTAACAAATACAGAAAGTTAAAAAATGCAACATAACACCTTTATCCATTTATGCTTTCATTTATAACACTTCAAAATGCACATACGTGCATTAAAATCGCGTATCACTGTGAGTCGACTCACACAACATTTCACGAGGGAAATACGAAATGAGTTCTCGCAGAACAGCGCTGCTGATAAACATTTTCTACGCAAACAAAACCGACTAACACAAATAAATTATGTTTTCAAATATTATAACTAGTTATAATTACTTGCAAACTTTAGTTTTGTGACTTTTACAAATGTTACACGCATATTTTTTTAATTTATTAAACATTTTAAGAAGGCAACTCTCTTTCTTGGATACTGCTGTAAAAAATATAAGCTACTACATAGATCACTAATTCTCATTAGCAATGGAATCAAAGTTATAACATGTTATGGTTCAAAATCTCATTGTTGAAGCGATATGACCAACTTTTACTGGTCTGATTATCTTCTTCAATGATATTACAATAACACGGTAGTACTGGTCTGATGTTGCAGCGTCATCTGAAATCGGCAAGATACCCAACTACTCGCTAATTTACAGCAGAGGTATTGTGTTTCAGATCATTGGAATCAAATCCCAGGTTGGGCCAATAAACAGTTATTAAGTTTTTCTGTCGGAAAATTCTCAGTAGCAGCCAGGAGTCTGGAAGTTGGAAGTGTGTACACTCCCGTCCCTCGGACGTTAAGCCGTTAGTCCTATGTCTGAACTCTTTCCAGTCATTTCAGATTGCCGTCCCATCGGATAATGAGAGTTAGGGAATATAGAGTGCACATGTGCTTACGCACACACTTATGCACTATGATATATCCTGCGCAGTTGGCTAATCTCTGTGACCAAAAAAAGTGACCGACATCGGTCTGGAGGACATTATTATTATAATACTTTTTAGAGGTTTTCTTGAGACGGGCTCTAATAAATTTTTAATATAAATCTTCTTGTCTTAAATACATGTTCAAAGGGAAACTCCTAAATTATAAAAAAGTCCGAATAGCACTTTTTGAAGAATGATCCTTTAATGCCAATGGCTTTGCCCCAAAAAAAGTTATCATATAAATAAAATAACTGAAATAAAGTATTCTAACAGTTTCGATATCAGTCAATTGCCTTACTTTCCTTATAGCATAAGCCACGGGGCTGACCTTACCTGCTTGAGCTAATCTGACAAATTAAGTCTCAACTGGAATTTTGAATATATATATATACACTTTAATACTTAAGAATTTGATAATTAAAATATCCAGATGAATATTATTCATTTTTAAATTTAAGAATTATTTTCTACGTTAATTACTAAATTCTATACTTTTGATATTAGTAATATTTTACATAGTTCATCATAGTTCTTATGATGACGTTTAATCTTGTAAATTAATAATAAATGATCTGCAAATCTTATTTTTTTTATTAAATGCAGAAAAAAAAATCATTCCAATGGAACAAATTACAATGATCGATACACGATTCTATTGTTCTCATAGGGCAAAATTAGAACAATCAATACATCTAAAATGATGTGGGCGCGTTAAAAACATAGATACGACCTGAAATAGCTACCAAACTTTACGTAAGCCATAATATATTTATAGTCAGGTAGCCCCTAAAATTAACTTTTTCCCTTGCATTCTCGGACGAGATTGCTCCCGAAAATTCCTGACACTGTAATTAAAATGAGGGCTGTTGTTTAGCTGTACAGAAATTTTCATACAACGTTGATAGATCATCTTGCTTTGTTAAGCGATTACATTTTGTGGTAAAGGTATTTCAATTTAAATGAATTATTTAGTTTGGTTAAGAATTTATAATAAATAATTTTGCTTTCGATAACTTAAGATGATTGTTAGTTTCTATAAACTAAATTCTATTGATCAATTTCCATATTCCATATCTGCATGGGCTGTATATATATAGACAATACACGAGGGACCACTATACCGTATTCAACAACTTGTTGCCTTTCGGTACTAGGTTACTACTACTACTACTACTAGGGTAGCTAATAAGGAACTCTGTTACGATTTCTAAGATAACATATGTCAAGTTGGTCAGGATTAAAGGTAACGTTATCGCACGATATTGGCACATTAGTTGTTCTCAGACTCGTTGGCCTGCAATTAAAGATTCTGGAAATTTATAAATATATGTGTTAAAATGCTTTTATACTTCGAAATATATGTTTCTACAAACACATTATTACAATTGAATTTGTAAAAACAAATTCTTAAACAAGACAAAGCACGCCTACGACAAGCCCGTATTATATAAATGAAATAAAAATAATTGTTCAATATTTTGTCAAAGAGCGATAAATACAATTATCGGGTTGTATTGTCAAAGGAACCGCAGAACATCTCGACGTGTCTAATTTTCAGACCTCAAACGTTTCGACAAAGTATTTTAACAAAATAACAGAAATAACGAGCGTACGAGTTTCGCCCTTTGTGAAACTTGTGACGGCGCGGGACAAACCCAAATGAGAGATAAATTAAAGTAGAATTAGTCAAAACAAAATTGTATAAGCTTGCAATTAGCTATATAGTATCGTACTTATAAACCAACTTTAGAATAAGGAAATTATGTATTAGACGCGTGTTTTATTCAATAGCTATTTACCGATTACTTGAAATCGGCTAGATCAATTTTGATGATTGAAACTTTATTCTATTGGGATAAATCTCAAGGTGATCATTCATCAAGGAAACATTTTTATCAATTACACATATTAGCGTTAATCCTCATACACTATTTGGCGATCTTATCAATAATGTGGTCTTGGTAACTTTACAATAAGTAAACTGTAACTAAGTAGCATGTTGGATATATTATGTGGTGTGTGACAGCTGAAAAAATATCAGCGAAATCATATAATTGACCAAACAATGGCCTAAATGAACACAACCATTATACTATGAAATATAAAATTAAATAAATATAAAGGGACTTTTTTTATATAAATGATATGAAATGGATTTCGATTATTTTATGAATTTGATAAAAAAGAATTAAAAGTAATTATTTAAGTACTAGTTGTAAGTGCTTTGAATCAGTGTTTTTGTTATTAATTTTTTATACTGCCTCGTTAGTCTAGTGCCTTGATGTAAGGCCGCAGACCCGGCGGTCCTGGGTTCAATTCCCGGGTCGGGCCAATAAAAATGTTATTGGGTTTTTCTGTCAGAAAATTCTCAGTAACAGCCCGGAGTCTGGAAGTTGGAAGTGTGTACACTCCCGTGCCTCGGAAAGCACGTAAAGCTGTTGGTCCTACGCCTGAACTCTTTCCGGTTGTGTCGGATTGCCGTCCCATCGGATTATAAGAGTAAGGGAATAGAGAGTGCACCTGTGTTTGCGCACACACTTGTGCACTATAATATCTCCTGCGTTGTTGGCTAATCTGTCTTGAGATTGGCCGCCGTGGCCGAAATCGGTCTGGACATTAATTTTTTTATATGAAAAAATGACGGACTTAATTGCGTCTTATCTACACAACCAGTCATCGTGAAATTTTGCATTTACATTGACTGGGGTATTGAAAAACGATATACGGCACTTAATACCAGTCTCCCAGCCACGGGCTGATAGTAGTCAATAATAAATGAAAGCTGTCGTTTAAGCGCGCATGTTACTCGGTACCGATAGATGGCGTTGATGAAATATTTCACGTGTCTAAATCGCGTGCTACATATTTTCTGTTTATATATTAAAGTTTTATTAAAAAACAATATTTATATGTATCTACAGTTCAATAGTTACATGAAGGGCTTCTACTGTTCATGGAACTTGATTTTTCACTTGTTTTTTTTAATCAACATTGAATTCACGTAATAATGTTTTGTGAGTAAACATCAATGGAAAAACTAATAACAATACATAATATAAATGTTATATAAATATGATAATTATACAATGAAATAACTATAAATTAATATAATACCTAAATAATAATAACATTAAAACAAAACAATAAATGTTCGTAATATGAGAATAAACAACTAAATAAATATATCCTCGGAAATGTTCTCGTAGACGATTTTAAAAAGATAAGCTTGGTGGAAACCTTGCTGATATCTAAAGGGAGCTTGTTCCAACTTTAAATACATAGACTTTTATTTTATTTAAATTCAATGGTAATTATGTCATATTTACATTTCCTTAATTTTCAGTCATTCTGGCGAATTTATTACGGTACAGTATAGTAACAGCCTATGAATATCCCACTGCTGGGCTAAGGCCTAAGACATTTTGCGAATATGACGCATAAATTCTTTAACAATAAAAACTTTGTAACAACCTTTGTAACACTTGGAATTCTTTTCATTTGATTGTTTACACCGCCTCTATAGGCTTCTTTTGAATGTTAGCGGGTGGCGCGCCGTAATAATTATTACAATCACCTTTGTAAGTCTCAAATTATAAGGCCCATTGTCCCGCTCGTGGACGTAGAAAGAAATGTTAAATAAAAACAACAGAGTGTTAACTGATTCTATGGCTGCTCTGCTTTGTCCTCATTCATAGCAGTAAAAGAATATTTGCACTTGTTAGGTCTTGATAAAATAATGAAAACTCCACTGGAATATAATTTCATTATTACTATGTGTATAACATAGAAGTATTGCACTTTCTTATTGACTGTGAAGAAGAGTAGTTAGAAACTACCACTGGCTTGAAAACTAACTACTCTGACCTGAAAAGAACCGGCGGAAGAAAATCATGGATTTTGTTTTTTGCACAAATTAAGCAATGAAAACTTAGTGATTTAAAACCGCAATCTACATGTTAGATTAAAATGTTCCAACCTCTGGGTCACCGCGGTTTTAAGCGCTCGCTTAATTATATAATATTAAAACTTAAATACGTTACTACCAATTACGAGGTAATTGAATTCGAACTTACGTTTCTACGACATTGGGTTCTAAATAATAACAAAGATAGGCATCCTATTGTCAACAGTCCACATTCTTAAAATATACGGCATAGCTTAATTGTCAGAGCCCTTTATACGCAAATGGTTAGCTAAGTTCTGTAAAGTAAAGTAAAGCAATTTGTAATATGAACTTTAAATTATAAAATTTAATAGGATTTTACAATTACCAACTAATTAGTGGCACTTGGTGCTCTTTTGCTGATAACAATGTTTTATTTAGCTGTGTTATGGTTTCTTTTTATAAAAATGCGGACAAGCATATGGGCCGCCTGATAGGAAATGGTCACCATAAATATAGACTTTGACGCTGTAAGAAATATTAACAATGCCTCGCATAGTCAATGCGCCACCAACCTTGGGAACTAAGATGTAATATTAATGTCTAGTAGTTATACTGGCTCACCCACACTACAACTGGAACACAAAAATATTAACTATTGCTGTTTGGCGGTAGAATATGTAATGAGTGAGTGGTACCTAGTCCAGACGGGCTTGCACAAAGCCCTACCACCAAGTAAGTTAGTTTGTTAGTGAACCAATATGCTTACAAGCACAACGATTATAAGATGTTAAAACCAGTTGGCGGAACGCTTGCGGCGCGTTGCCGGAATGTTGGCTGCACTTTTGTAGTACTTTGACGCGCTTGTTAACTCGTTGGAAGCGTGTTGGCAGCGCATAAGAAATGTAATATTATTATAATCCTGGGTTTAATTCCCAGGTCGGACCAATGAAAAATTATTGGGTTTTTTTGCCAGAAAATTCTCAGTAGCAGCCCGGAGTCTGGAAATTGGAAGTGTGTACACTCCCGTGCCTCACGTAAAGCTGTTAGTCCTGCGTGTGAACTCTTTCCGGTTGTGTCTGATTGCCGTCCCATCGGATTATGAGAGTTAGAATAGAGAGTGCACTTGTGTTTGCGCACACACTTGTGCACTATAATATCTTCTTGTGATTGGCCGAATTCGGTCTGGAGGACATTATTTATTCATTATAGTAATCGTATACAAATTATTTCATATATCCGATATGAAACAAAGACGAACAACAAATACTAACACCAAGGCCTTTTATCATCCATATAACCTAATAAAGAATAATATACATACATACGTTATTTAGTAATATTTTTAAACAGTAACGTTACATTATTCATTCAACCGTCCACATTGTTTAAAGTGGTTTGTAATGTCATGTAATAACGGTGTCTTACCTGAACAGCGGGGTTTGCCCGGAAATAGGCGAAGAGAGCGCCGGTGATAGCCAGTAAAGCAACCGCGTTTAACGCGAGTTGCATCAGACGAAACTTGTGCGCTGAACTCTCTGTGCTGGAGCTGCGCATGTCTCGGAGCATCTAAAAGAAAAATACAGAGCATTACAAATAATATTAAATGGTTCCATGACTGTTCTTAATCCAATCAACTCTAGGAACTCTTGGATAAATACATTCAATTCGACACGAAGCTTCGTTTAATTATTTATTAAATTGGAGGATATTAATTAAATGGGAAATAAAACTCACACAGCGCGGTGCACATTTAAATTTTTTTTTTATAAAATGAACATTTTCTTAAGTGAGCAATCTGGATGCTTCTGAAAAATGCATTTAAAGCTAGACATAACAGATTTCCTTTATTCTATACAAACTGTTATTTACAAAAAGTTGTTAAAATATTGAAATGACAATTTATTTTGTTAACTGATCTTAATTGAAATTTTTAAAAGATTTTTTAATTTTAAATCCTTACTAACAACTGTCTCCATAACGATCATGCTAGCTATCAATAAAAGCATTTCACTGTCGCAATCTTAACGTGGAAATTCTATTCGAGATAAATGCGTCCATTCGGCTGAATACGTCTTCAATATACCTGATACCTGAGTATTCGCCGGTTTAAAAGATCAGATATTTAAACTTCTCTAACATTTCTCTTAAAACTTGAAACACTTACTTAGCACTTTTGCAAATTTTTAACAAACGCTTTTCAACATTATATGTACGTTTGTATCTATTGCATAAATGGATTTTTATACTATTTTAATAACCGATTTTTGAATACAAAAAATTTTTTTGCCAATTGAACAAAAATGCGAAGAATTAAAATAAATTACGTACATTTAATATAGTCTGTTTAATCTAACGAATTTCGAATTTGGAAATTAAGATGAGATAGAACGTGGATGATAATTAAATACGATCACACAAATTGACAACATAATTGTTTTACATAACATAACGTTGGCGACAGGACGTCGATTAATGTCATTAGCATCATTTTATTAACGAGTATTGCATAAATTTTAGTTAAATATTCATGTTTGTTTATTTCAGAACATTCATAATATACTAAGCTATGGTTTCAGAACGACACAAGCTATAATGTAATATGTTTATATATTTGCTGTCAGCGTAAAGTTCAACAACCTTTGAATGTACCACTACTGGGCTAAAGCCTCATCACCTTCAGGCCTTTTAGAGGAAAAGGCTTGGAGCCTATTCCACCATTTTGCTCCTTCAATATGGGTTGGTGTACACGTGGCAGAATTTTAGTTTAATTAGATATGAGCAGGTTTCAGGATGTTTCGTCAATAAGCACGAGATTAATTATAAACGTGAAATTTAGCACATGAAAATTCAGTGATGCGCCTGGGTTTGAACCTAAGATCATCGGTTAAGATTCACGCGTTGTAACCACTGGGCCATTTCGGCTGTCTCCCGGTTGTAAATGTAGTCGAAGAGAAAATTTTCAGAAATTTTTGATATTGGTGAGAAAACTACTAAAACTAAACCAACAGATAAAACTAAACAAGAAGATGTAGCAGTTTTCGGTGAAGATTTTAGTATATAATATTATTACATAAGTTATAGCTGTGCTTTGCAGTTGGATCTACTTAATTTAAAATATTAAATAAGTGACAAGCGTTTTTATTCTAGTTCTTGTTTCTTTATACATTTATCAGTATTTAAAAAAGTATGACGTGTTTGTAATTTTACACATGTGAGTCTGGACGGGCAGAATTGTTAATCTATTACTGAATCATCAACAAAGTAAAATCTGATTGAATTCCGTATAGCCGTCGATCACTCGACTGTTCTTATAGGCTTCAGTACTATATTGGAAATCCTTCCGAACACGGCGCTGACTCAGCTAACCGTGGCATCTCACCGAGTGAACAGATTGTTAAATGTATCATCCGATTTAGACTTGAGATCAGTTTGCTGATACAAGGCAATTACAACTCGTTTTTTTTAATTTCTTTGGCATGTTTTCTAAATCAACCTGTATTTAACCTTGGAAGAATATGTAGGTGGTGAGTAAGTGCTGTACTATAGCGAGAGAATTTGGTTGGCAGTGGCCTCCAACTGCGAGGTAGTTGATCTCTTTGCCAAAAAGACTAAAAAGTAGAGGAAAAGAGACGGCGTTTTGGACATCTGCCAACTACTCTAAAGTAACCCAGCCAGGACCTTAGGGTTATAAGTGTCATGAAACGAAGGCAAAAAAGGTATTGTAGATTAATGCATTATCTTCAATTTTTGGTTTCTGCTGTAAAATTTTACACTTCCGTGGCGTGATGAGGCATCTTGTGGGCCGGCAAGATGGGGGTGACTAGTGCAGAACATTCTTCCCGACTGTAATAGCTTTCGTCACGTTTGGACTCTACACTTACCATCAGCTGGAGTAGAGTAATTTGCCTTCTCGGCATAATATAAAAAAGTCCTTGCGGGACTTGATGGACTTAATGGAATAATGGAGCAAAAAATAAGAGAACAATCTTAAAAATGGTATCGAAATGTTGTCGATGTCCTTGGCTTTGATGGCCTTGGGCAGATATACTACATAATAAAAGAACAAAAGTGGAAAATTTCGTTCCTAACGAATCCTCTCGGAATGAGAAAACATTTTAAAATAACATATTTAGTAAGTTTTATTTGGACAGAAAAAATAGGGATCAAAACTCAGAATAACGCGATCCATTGAAGCACACTTTAACAAAAGGTGACAAAAAATATTAAAAGACATAATAATTTAAAAGATACGCCTTATATAAATGTACGTATTTAATATATAGTTTTTATCATTTTGTTTCCTTCAATGAGTGCTGTGAATGAATATTGCAACAAACAACAACAAAAATTATAGACAACTGATTGACTTTACATTTTCTCAAATACAAGTCTTAATTCCAGTTTTTGTAACTCATTGACAAACTAATCCCACTAAACACTAAAAGCTTATTGGTCGACTATTGCGCCATCAGCTGCTATCGACCAATTACAATTTAGAATAGAGTAATATTAGTTAATTCGACTTTGATCAGCGTTTTAAAAGCTGGAGGTTAATGAGTAAAAATCGTTAAATGAGCGGTAATATTACATATAATAAAAAAAAAACTTTTTAAGATCGACTGTATATCCTCAGTGTAATTTGAATGTTATTATAATAATATAGCATAGTAATTTAATATAGTAAAATTATCTTTTAATTATTTGAAAATATTCTAAATTACATTGGCAGTTATCGTTATATTTTTTTAAAGCTAATATTTGTGTATACAGCATGTTACAATCATAATTTTTTACATTTTTAAGTTATGGCCAATATCAAGTGAAAGTTTAAAGTGCTTATGTTTTATTTACAAAGCTTTCATGTTCTATTTTTGAAATAAATTTTCAAAATTCTTTCGTTAATATTTTTGAGCAATTTTATAATAAAATTAACATTTAAAAACAAAAGCGACAAACAATTGTAATCGAATTTCCCCTTAATGCTTATTCCTATTATTCTAAAAAAACACAATTTATATTCAAATAACAAAGAATTCAAAGTCAAATCCGTGACCATTCATTCTCGGTCGACCTCATTCTTACTCGGGCTAATCAATGTTGTACCATCTAAACCCTATAGAACCTGTATGTGGTAACGTGGCCCTTAATGACAACACGATAAGTACGATATTCGCACTGAGTAATCAAAAAATATAAACATTTATGTAAATTACAAAGTACATGGCAAACTAACGCTTATTTTAAAAGCAACAAAGATGTAATTCACATCTAGCATTTTATTGTAAATCATGTCACTCACCACAAGAAAAACTGCGATGCGTAAGTATTGTTTGTAACGTTATTTGATTTTAAATCAACCATAATGAACCACAATACATACGGCTTCGTTTACATTCGAGATATTTTTTTTCAAATCATCGCCATTCATCGAACCAATATTTAGAGAAATAAAATTTGATTGTAATGGATGAACTCAAAAATTACTAAACTGATTTTAAAAATTCTTTCACCCTTCAGAAACTGTATTTTATTTTCAAAATAATTAGTAATCCTTACGAAAGTTGCAATAATATAACCCAAGGTATCAAACATTTTCACAATAACTGCTTTTTGTTCAAATTAGTCCATAAAACACGAGTAGAATCGAAAGATGTTGACACTCATTCATGATATTAATCCTTATGCATTCAATTATGTTTTGTTTATTTCTCTTTTAATTATTCGAAATCGGACCTTTCGCTTAGAAGTTACGACGGGTATAAAAATGCAAAAATTAGGAAAAATGCTGCGTTCTGAGCGAACCAAGGATACCGTAAGCGTTTTTTTGTAAACTAGATATTTGAATAGTACGTTTGTAATTTTTATATTTGTTTATATAAAAGCTTAAAAAGCTGTCTAAAAAATGCATCAGCCGCGTCACCGGTTCCAACTTAGAACATATTTGTCCTTTACACTATATAAATATTGTTAAATAAATTATACCTACGTAATATCTACTAAGATATTAAATTTTTGTTCAACCCAGACGAAGTCGGGGCGGGCTTGTTGGGGTATAAAACTTTATATAAATTCGCGGCATGAAATCCTTTAGAGAAATATAAAGATCATCAAAGTTTTGAAATTCAAACCATCTTATTATCATCACATAATTATGTATTTTCATAATTCACAAAAGCGTCGTTAAAGTATCGGCTTCCTAAGATTCAGATATCGCTTCCAAGAAGGCTTTGAAGATTCATGAATAGCCCATTAGAGGGTAATGGTTAATTATTTCTTTGTAAATGTCTCGTTTCAATTTTTATCATGTTACATCTTCTCAGTAGATAGATAAAGGACCATAAAGCTATCAAACATTGTAAGTAATGTTACATAGTCGTTGAAAATTTAATTAAATATTGAATATCAGAATATAAGTCTTTTCTAAATAATAACAGTTCAGTGAAATGCTTATTGACTCCTGATATTTTAAATATAAAGTGTCATTCGCTACGCCGGGAAAACATTGCACACATCACACCAATACCATTTCCGCCGACGCATTTTCAAACTCTCAGCCTAGTTACACAGTGATCACACATACAGTGTAAAAATAATCAAGTCCTCGTTACATGCTTGATCAGACATTAAGCGTGTCCTAATTTCTAACCTAACTCACACATATCTATTCAGATCTATTTAAATATTTATTTAAATTTGGAACCTAAGCCGATACTAATAAATGGTGAAAATCAAATCACCAGATCAACAATTGATTACAATAATAATAAGAAAAAAAAGTACACACGCAGACATAAAAAAAAAACAGAATAACAAAAGTATAAATCAATCAATGAATCCGACTGACACACACGCACAAAATATAACTCATTCAGGTTTATTTTAATCATTTCGTTCGTTTAATCTTTCATTCTTTACATATTGATGAAAGAATGACAATTTCAATAAAATAAAGTTGAATGCGAACGAAATTTATAAAAACAACCGATAAATCCACAATTCCAATTTGGTGCTGGTCGAAATCGCGGCTCGTGATCAAATTAAGTGCAATTCACAGGAAACGTTTTATGTGTGAAATAAAATGTTTTTAGCGGCGCGAGTATCGAGCGACGGCGTTTATTACAAATTCCCGAAATAAGATAATAAACTACTACTTGTATTTCATTGTAATGTATTTTAAAATACAAGTTAATACGACTGTATTTTTCCCATTTAATGTAACTCTTAGAGATTCCACGGCTGAGGAAAGGGCCCCACTATTCCACAGGCTTATTTTAAGGAGAAGCTAGGCTACAGGTGGTTGACGACTGAGGCGACGTATCATACACATATTATATTATACGTTATAACATAAATATCTTTTTCTGAGTGTGCGGTATACCGTATAACATGGAAAAGCAAAGTATATAGCAAACGCGTCACGCACACAAGAGCACAAGGGAGTAGATGGCGGCGCAGAGGAGGCATGACGATGTAATGATCATAATTAATGATTATTTCATTCGGATCTCGTACTATAAGAAAGCGTCACGCCGTTTGCCGTCACGGTGTACCAGTCGGTCTCACCCCCAAGGCGTGCCAATAGAGGTTTCATATCAAAAATGATTGTTTTTTGTTGAATGATTGTCTACAGTCGAGGCGAATTATTAATTCATAACTATGATGCACAAAAAGAGCACATCCTTGTGCACTATAACATCTACGCATATCTAATCTTTAAGAATCGGTTCAAAGAGACAGTCTTGACCAAGAATCAGGTGCACAATATTATTATCAAAAATCTCGTTTCTTTAGTCAAACGTACCACGGTTAGTGCCTCGTGTCGCTAAATATCGCACTACGAGTATACCTACTTTAATTGCAGGCACTACACTGCGTGTGACAGTAAAATACGCGGTGGCGAGCACTTAGAGCTCTGAAAATACTTTCCGGCGATGTTTCAAAATCAATATCAAACATTTCTTATTTAAGTAGAATGTTATAAGCACTTTGAGTCATGCTATCGTATTCAATTAAATGTGAAGCCGCTTGATGTTTTCTTAAAGTAGTAAGTAACACATTATTATTTAATTAATCGACTACGAGAGCATATTTTTTCAAAAAGTTCCTCCTAAGTCCATAGTTCTCATGATATATTAAATATTATGTTATTTTATTTAAGTTTATAAAATATATATAATATAATTCTGTATATATTATGTTGGATATTTATTTTTATGTGTTACCGATTACCGCCTTCACGGATTTCAGTTTAGCCAAAACATTGGCTGGCAGAGAATGCCTTCAAACATAAAGTCCGCCTCTTGTTCCAACTGCGTATTATGATTCAATAACAGCCTATGAATGTCCCACTACTGGGCTAAGGCCTCCTCTCCTTTTTTTGGAGAAGGTTTGGAGCTTATTCCTTCAATTCAAAATTTCTCAATAATGTTTATAAATAAATAAAATTATGAAGTCAACACTTGGGCGATATTAGTGTGTGATTTAAGAATTAGAAGAAATTTATTTAGATAATAATAGGTAATAACAAACTAATTCGCACTTCGCACGAAGATATAAGGATTTTATTATCCAAATAAGACATTCTATTTTGTTTATTCTGATAAGGATTAATACTTTGTTACAATAGGACTAAACTATACCAGTTGTCCTTAGTTTTTGCCCATTACCCGAATATGTAGTACCTACCATATGTACCATATATTCTGGTAATTCAATAAATTCAATTTTTTCATCCAAAATAGAAGCTTTACACTTATTTATTGATTGACTTGAATTTTCCATCTATCTAATATCTCAAAGAGTTTCATAGGTCAATGAAACTGATTTTTATTTTTATAGGAATAGGGTTTTATTTAAAACAACGCGTACGGTTTTTGTATGTCTGGTCATGTATGGTTAAGCCCACTATTGTGAAAATATTCGGTGATTTGTAAGGGTTATAGAGTGAAATAAATTCAATTCGAAAAACCTTTTTTTGAGTAGGCTTTTTCAAGCCATTTTTAATTAAAATAAATGCTTGATAAAAAAGATCCATATAATAAATACGATACTGAACGCAGCCTGTATATAATAAATTTAAAAGAATAATCGCCGTGGTCGGTGTAATACAATGGTAGAGCAATAACATTTGCTAATTAACATTGTATAGGGAGTAAATATGTAGTATTACGTAGATTTTCGCTCTCCTTTTGTCCTCACTAAGCTGACCATTGAAAGAATAAATGTACGCATTAATTTATGTAACAACTATTACACTTGTTTCTTTTACATAAGTTTCTTTGTTTAAAACCAGTGTATAGTTTTAAGAAAAACATACACAATTTTTTTTATTTATAACATCAGAAACAAAATATTATGCACTACCTCTGATATTTCTAAAATTTTAGCACAGAAATAAATTCAATTTATCTATGCGCAAGTTTCACGTCAACGTACGAAGGCAGTGAAAAATATCACGATGAATTTTATCCGTAAAAGTGAAAAGTACAAATCCACTGGCCGGTTATCCGGCTCCCAGCGCACGTGTATCGCGAACATAGAAAATATACGACGCATTAAAGTTTCATAAATCGTGTCCTGTTTAACTTTTGCTTAACTAATTCCACTTGGCTTTAAATAGCTTTATGAAAATGAGTTTCGCTTTTCATTTCAGTTTAGATTTGTTTAAAAATTAATTCACGTGACTAGTTAAAAAATGCTGTGTCTTCTTCTTTTGAATGTTAAATTAGTAATGACGGAAAGAGCGAAATCAGTATTTGACTACACAGCCGCTAAGCAACGTTCACAGGTAAGTTCGTAAATTTCTATTTATACCGACACGAGAAGTCAAAACTTTGAATATAATTGGACATAATTAATAGATTTAATAGTTTCACTTGAACTTAGGGCTCACAAGGGACTTAGCATCTTAGTTTCGAATGCTGGTGGCGCAGTGGCGACGGCCAGTGGTAGCCCGTTTTCTGGTTTGCCTGCCTCACAACTTATCGTTTTTTAATAAAAATAGTTTAAAATTATTCAAATCCTTGTTTGAATTTATATTTTTCAATTTAGTTATTATTGAAGATTATTTTATTTATGATGTAAAGGTGCGAACAATGTAAAGTTGGAGTCAAGTCACCTCGCAATTCGGAACTCACGTAGCTGCACAACAGCTACGATCCGCTCGGTTGCACGGGAAACGCGCTGGCGACGATTCGCTTTTATTCGTTTTGTACAATATGACGGCAAACAAACCAAAGCTTTATCGTAATATTATAGTAGCTCAAAAAAAATTCTTTGGATATAGGAGACTTGTTTAAGTTCTCATTCACTTCTTTAAAAAATTTTATAACACGAAATATACAAACCTAAATTTCGAAATGTTTATGTTGTCTTAACATAAAGAAGAGTATAATTTAGAATTGAAAATTAAGCCTGCAGCTATAATATTTCATCAAGTAAAAGTTTTATATAAATCGGATTAGTTTTAAACTTACCTAAGTACGATAAAAAATAATCCGATTATAAATGAATTGCGTTTCAAATTTTTTTACATAAATATAACGTGTCTTATAAAACTCTGTAAAGGATCTTTTGTATACATAATATATATATTTTGTAGTTTCTATTACGTATGTATACATGAATGTGGTTTTCGACAAAGAGATTTAGAAAATGATCTAAAAATAAACCTAATATATTTAAGGCTCTTACGTTTGCGGTCCATGATTTTATAATTAAGCCCTTAACGATAGCTTGGATAGAAACGCTCACCCTGAGCGTTATATTTATAAGATAATTGTGTTAAATCACTTACCCTGTGATGTAGTGACATATTACTCCCATTCTGGAATCTAACTATAGTCTGTAAAGAGGCCGGCGTTGACATGCTCTTCGTTATCGAAGAGTTCCCCGCCTCCTTCTCTTGCTGTTCTTTGAGCAGTAGCCCTCTCGCTATCTTGGCGTTGAGGCTTTTGTTAACATGCTGGTGGGGAAGCAATGGCGCTTCCATGGTCTTCGTCGTATACGATGGAGAGGACGTCTGACTGAATGAATCAGATGAAACATTGGAGTCTTGCCGTACACTAATATTTGATCCAGAGCTTGGTGATCGCTTCACTGGATTAGTCTGAGGTAAAGGTGCTGGTGGGTACGGAGTATCTGGTATCTTTTGGGGTGGTCGTCTCGGGACGGGTGGTTGAGGGTTACGATTGCAGTCGAGCCTTGGTTGAACTGTTATTTGTTGTAGCGGTGCTGGTGGTGATCGCTTGTTTCCATTGGGGTCAGTAACTATAGGAGGTGTTGTTGTGGGAACTGGTCGGGGTGGCGTTGGTGGTGGTACTCGGCGAGGAGGTTGTGGCGAAGATCGTCGAGGGGGCGCTGGTGGTGGAACGGGTAATGGTGTCACTACTGGAGCAGTCCGCTGTGGTACTGGTGGCGGTTGAGGCGGCTGTTGTATTTGTGGGGGCGGCAACTGTAACAAACATAATGTTTATTTATTCGTGGGTGGTTATTTCTAATTGTCGATTCGTCCAAAGGGATTATTTACGTCAGTGATTTTCTAAGGCAAGGTAAAATAACAGTTTTAATGCTTAGTAAATTGAATTATGTGCGTAATTAAAATAGTGTTTCGTAATTTGGAGAAAAAACGTTATTAAGCAAAGTTAACAAACTCGGGAATTTAATATTGGTCTTATTGATTACCTCTCCGAGGCCGTATATAATAAACATCGCCGAACAAACAATTGGGCTTATTCTTTAGCAATTATTTCGAGAGAAATACTCATCGATCCATCAAACTTCTGCGGCGGATAAAGTAAACACATTTCATGCCCACAAAGAACGCTATTATAATATAATTTATAAGAAAACAAACGTAATCGGAGTATTTTCTCTTGCTAAAATAAAGATAGGCATAATAAACGTATAAGTTTCGCACTCATTTCGTAATTAGAGTAGATCTTATGTTTATGTTTTAATATGAGTACACTTAATTAATAATTTACAAATATAAAATATAGATCACTAGTTTTGTATACATAGTATCCATGTAAGACGAAGAAACGAATTGCAATCTCTCGAACCCACGTTGTATCTCAATCGTAAATATAAGAACAACTACATCGCGTCATATATATATATATATATATATATATATATATATATATATATATATATATATATATAAAAGACATGTTAACTCACCTTATTAACTGGTCTGGGCACAGCGAATCTCGACGGAGGGCAATAGGGAAGCGCGTCAGAGGGACAGTACACGAAGCCAGAGGGCCTCGGTTGTGCCGGAGCGCAGGCGGCAGTCGAATGGCGACGAGGTGTGCCAACGCTCGGACGAAGTAGTTCCATTAATTTTTCTCCTGGAGTGACAGCTAAACTGCCAGCTCTCCCATAACTGTTGATAAAAATAGATTTAAATAATTAAAATGTACTAGTACAATAAATCTATAATAACTATATATAGTATATTTTTGTGCAGTGATAAAAACAGTCTCCTCTTGGGGAAGATTTGGGAGCTCTAATTCCATGTTCACCCAATGTTAGCAAATAGCTTTCCATCTAATGTTTTTCTAGCTAGATTTGAATCCGCTTTCTTCAGTTAAGCTCCGCGTTTTCCATTGACTGAGCCATCCTTCTTAATAGTTATTTTAACCCGTTGAATAAAATCAGTGAAATGTAACAAGACATTTGTTAAACCCTTGACAAAGTTACCGTCACAATAATCGATAGTACTTCTATCATTGTTGCCGACACGCAGCCGACATTTTCCATTTCACGAGACATCCATCTTAATAGCGATCCCAGCTTCGTGAATACCGTCTTTTCATTCCGCCGACAACTAATTACCGCCAGTGATTAGTTACATCTCGTTTGACGTGTACCTTTACAGTGAATGCTTCATCTCTTTTAATGACTCGCATCAATGACTTTGATGTTTTATTTAGTACCGGACCCAGTAATGTATTCACGCTATATATTTTATATCTACAGCCTTAATTTCACAATATATCTTAACAATAAAGCTTAGTGAGTGATAACCGATTTTGTATCACATGTGGTGCTATTATTGGTTACCACAAGAGGTGTTGGTATCGTGATCAATGTAATTTAATAAAAATAAAATTGGTATTTTAATCAATACTTAATATTATCTTCTAAATTTAAATTTATAAAAAAAATTTCAACATGTGACCACTATAACCTCACCTATTGTGTGTGGCTATCCAAAACATTTGTTCGTGTTCGAACCCATCTTCAATTGCCTTGTTTACTTATAGCATGAATCCTACAGACAATTGCAAGGTTAATGAAAATAAACTTTGCCTAATGTGGCACAATTTTATTGAAATTAGACACATGAAATATATCTAAAATGTAAATAATCACGGCCATCATTATTTGTATACATGAGTCGTCAGAATATATATTTATTATTGTCTTCTTTTTCATCTGTTAAAAGCCTGTCACAGAAAAGCATTCGTAAAGGAGCTCAAAGGCTCATATTGATTAATAATGTCAGTCTGTCGGCTTATTACGCAGTCTCACCAATGCGAGCCCTAGACGAACGTACACTCAGTGATAAGTACATTATATTTTGACAAGTGAGGGGGACTGAGGGAGTTTCTTTATGGGTAAATCGTACCTGCATGTTTGTTATGAACTCCTTTGCGATACAATATAATAAGCTAATGTTTGAAAAAGTCTGTGTTATTCGCTAGATGCTTATAAAAACCAACAGATGAATATACTTAAATAAAATGGGTTTTGTTATTTGTTTTTTAGAGTTTTTTTTATAGAAAAGGAAGGTGGACGAGCATATGGGCCACCTGATGGTAAGTGGTCACCAACGCCCTTAGACATTGGCATTGTAAGAAATGTTGCCCATCGCTTAAATCGCCAATGCGCCACCAACCTTGGGAACTACGATCTTATGTCCCTTGTGCCTGTAATTACACTGGCTCACTCACCCTTCAAACCGGAACAGAACAATACCAAGTACTGCTGTTTTGCGGCAGAATGTCTGATGAGTGGGTGGTACCTATCCAGACGAGCTTGCACAAAGCTGTACCACCAGTAAAGTAGAGTAATTAAAAGAAACGTTTTTTAGATAATCTTATTGGAATTTAACCCAAGACGGAGAGTAAGAGTTGACGAATTATAGTGTCATACTATTTCTCAAATAGTTGCATTGTCGCCTTTTCGTGAAAAGAGTTTTTACTCTTTTTCATACATTCTTCATACATTAGAAAAATCATGGTAAGACACTTTTCCAAAATCATCTATATATTATACGACTATTTCAAACACAAAGACAAACTTGTATCCTGATGCATTTTATTTAAGATCACTCTCTAGCACTCGATGAAGCTAAGCCGTCTTATACGTTCAAAATGTCGGTAACCACGGTATCAATAGCCTCTTGTGCCGACGGTACCTTCCCACATCACACGCGCAATATGCAAAGCTTGATCATCAGTAAAACACGATTCATCCCTTAACACGATATCCGATATATTGACCCATGAGTAATCACTTTTCTCTTTAGAAAAGTTAATTAAAATCTTACATGGAATGTTTTTAGTCCAAGAATTTCATTATTGGATGTCCGTCTATAAAGTCATTTCCTTCGTTTTATCGATGTCATCCTTTTTATGTTCAAGTAAGTTCCCGTCAAGAGTAAATTCTATTTACCGCAACAGCCTGTGAATATCCCACTGCTGGGCTAAAGGCCTCCTCTCCCTTTTTGAGGAGAAGGTTTGGAGCTTATTCCACCGCGCTGCTCCAATGCGGGAATACACATGTGGCAGAATTTCAGTGAAATTAGACACATGCAGGTTTCCTCACGATGTTTTCCCTCACCGTAAAACACGAGATGAATTATAATCACAAATTAAGCACATGAAAATTCAGTGGTGCTTGCCCGGGTTCGAAACCACGATCATCGGTTAAGATTCACACGTTCTTACCACTGGGCCATCTCGGCTCACTAAAATTCTATTTATTTATTCATAATATCGTAAAAAAATTTGAAAGTATTCTTGAACTTGATTAAACGTATACCCTTTTCAACGGATTGATTCGTACCGATTCAATGGCGGAATAAGTCAACATTTCATTTCGTACTGCGTCTAAAACAGCTGGCGATAATCTACACATTTCGGTCAATGATTAATTAAATAATTTATAATATATATAAAGCTTGGTTTACGAAAAATCTTTTTGCGCAACATAATCCATTTATTACGAATGGATACAGACTATAACATGCTATGACTCACGGGAGCGTGGAATAAATGGATACCGTGGATAAGCGCTAACCAGCCAGTAATACACAATATGTAGCTATTTTTCCGACCTAATTGTGAATTCTTAGTTACGCCAGCCATTTATACCGCTTAGATTCATAACTTATGTATCTAATATTCCATTATACATCATTACTTATATTAAAAATGCAAAACTGAGTTTGATTGTTTGTTTAAATCTTATCATTATGATATTTTTCATACACTTTGTCAGGAGAACATAGAAGGTCAGGAAACCTAACACACCCCTTTCCCTCACAAGCCGCGGGCGAAAACTAGCATCATATAAATTATAAGAACGAATATGATAAAAAAATGAAAATGACTGCCGTCGCCATTTCAGAGCGCGAGCCTGCTAATTGCTTTCGCGATCAAGTAGATATTGTTTATAAGTTAAGTTTCATAACTAGGAAATAATTTAGCTAACTTAGTAAGCATTTAGTGAGAAACGTGGAACATAGAATGTAAGGTAAAGTTTAAAACACGACATATAAGCATGTGATCTAAATATTTCTTATGCGTAATACAGTAGAGGCAAAAATAACTACTGTGAATAAAAACCAATATCACGTCTTTAAGGAAGACAATATTAAACAATAAATTTCAAGTTAATGAAGGAGTGATCTTCCCTAATCAAAATATTTATAGAAATCATTATTTTTATGTATGAAATTAACACAGCGAAAAATTTAAAAATTTAACACATAAAAAAATATATGTAAGTTAAAATTATATTTTTTTTAGTATGGGCGGGCTACTTCTTGTTTTCACTACAAATGATGTACCGTCAGGGGAGGCTGACATTTTCCATAAGTTCATTAAGTTATGGAATTTTGAAGTTCCCTGAAATACATGATAAAACATGGCATTTTCACACTGCTTTATTAATAATTAAACGCGTATGTTAGAAGAAGATACAATACAATTCTTCTATATGGTGATATATAATTGGTAGTGGGGCTTTGTGCAAGTCTGTCTAGGTAAGTACCACCCACTCATCAGATATTCTACCGCCAAACAGCATTACTTAGCATTGTTGCGTTCCGGTTTAAAGGATGAATAAGCCAGTGTAACTACAGGCACAAGGGACATAACGTCTTCGTTCCCAAGGTTGGTGGTGTATTGGGATGTAAGGAATGGTTAATATTTCTTCAACGCCAATGTCTTTTTTTTATAGAAAAGGAAGGTGGACGAGCATATGGGCCGCCTGATGGTAAGTGGTCACCAACGCCCTTAAACATTTGCATTGTAAGAAATGTTGCCCATCGCTTACATCGCCAATGCGCCACATACCTTGGGAACTACGATCTTATGTCCCTTGTGCCTGTAATTACACTTGCTCACTCACGCTTCACCCACCCACCTTCTATGGGAGGTAACACCACTTAACATTAAGTGGTCCATTTGCCCGTCCACCTACATATTTCACAACAATAATGACGCATAGTAATTACAATTGATTGATACAAAATAACAACTCCTCGTGGAACTGAAATGTTTGCTGGCGTAGCTGCGGTCATAAAAATATTTCTATGCAAACGGTACATAAAAAGGTTAACCTTTGAATTGAAATTTAAAGCACTTTGTTATAAGGTTTTATAATTTCATCGCGATATTTGTGTTATTTTTTTATACCTAAACAATAAAATGAAAATCAGCGCTGTCACGATTGTCTTAATTTAAAGCGGGTGAAACTATGAACCAGCTACTTATGTATTATTAAATACTATATATTTATTAAAACATTATTTGGTATCAATTTAAATACTGGTGTTGTCGTTTATTAGGCTTTACAAAGGAAGATAAGGCTAATGCTAATTTAATAATAATGAGATCCTACTAAATAGATAGATAAATCCACCAACCCGCATTGGAGCAGCGTGGTGGAATAAGCTCTAAACCTTCTCCTCAAAAGGGAGAGGAGGCTAAACTACTTAAATAGATAGATTTATAGATAGATTATTGTTTAGATCTGTAAGAGTGCTGCACTTCGTTCTGAGGTTGTAATTAATCACTATAACGTATTAGAGCTTTTCAAGAGTTCACGCGACGCTAAGTTTTAAAGAAAAACATTGTGTGAAGGTTCGTTATCTATTTATAGCTAGATTGCGCTATACATCCTGTCTCGGACAAGAAATTACTCTCCTTTAATAAAATTTTGCAGATATATTCTAAGTTATTTATCAATTTATTTATCATTAATGCCTTGTATCATACGTATAAATAAAAATTAAAAATAGTTACAGTACAAATCGTGACCGTATGGAATGTTGGTAAATATAAATTATATATTGAGTGAGCCAGTGTAATTACAGGCACAAGGGACATAACAACTTAGTTCCCAAGGTTGGTGGCGCATTGGCGATGTAAGCGATGGGTAACATTTCTTGCAGAGCCAATGTCTAAGAGCGTTCGGTGACCACTTACCATCAGGTGGCCCATATGCTCGTCCGCCTTCCAATTTTATAAAAAAAAAATTAATTTTAAATAAGTATAAATAAAATTTTTGTGATAAAAAAAGAACATAAGAGTAACAACTACTTACTTATCTGAATAAGGTTTAATAAATTAATGCGACAAAATAACATCGCAAATAATGCAAAAAAAAACAAGTTATAAATTCATTATTATTAATTATTTAGAATATCTCTATCATTATTAAATAAATAAATAAATTAATCAAGGAGTATTCATTTCCACGCAGAATAAATATAATTGTCCATGCCATTTGTTTTTTTTTCTCGGTTCATTTCGATAGAACCTACTTTATAAATAGCTTTATATTCGATTTAATCAAAACTGCTTTTAACAATCTACTTGAATCGAAAATATTTTGATTATTGGCTTTATGCAAGCACATTTGACGTGCAGTCAATAACTCTGGTCGTTAACAACAATGCTTTGTATTGGTGTGTGCTCGTTTGAAGGGTGAATGTAGTACAAGGCAGCCCAACATTTCCGATAACATGTTTGACGGCACATCGTCAGTGTGAGGAGGGCTTTACTGTTAATAACTTGGTGGACCATATATCCTCAGGTAGCAAATTTGCCAAACTTCTAGTTAAACATTAATTTATATTTTATATCATACTGATATCAATTGATTTAAAATATTAAAATGTTCCACTGTGTTTTTTATTTATAATAACAATGAGAATTATGCACTTTCGCCTCTTTTACCAAATGATAAACTAAAACGAAATAATAAAATAATAATGTCCTCCAGATTTTATATTTTATCATGTTATATTTTCGTGTATAATATCCTGCCCATGCTTGATTGGGTTTTTAGTAATAATAATAATGTCCTTCAGACCGATTTCAGCCACGACGGCCAATCTCAAGAAAGATTAGCCAACTGCGCAGGACATATTATAGTGCACAAGTGTGTGCGCAAATACAAGCGAACTCTCTATTTCCTAACTCTCATAATCCGATGGAACGGCAATCGGACATACCGGAAAGAGTTCAGGCACAGGACCAAAGGCTTTGCGTGCTTTCCGAGGAGTGTATTCACTTCCTACTTCCAGACTCCAGGCAGCTACTGAGAATATTCGACAGGAAATCTGTCACTTGTGACTTTACTGTATGGGCGAATATATCGATTGGCGAATGTTTATACCTTATTGATTAAAAAAAAACGGGATAGAATCCTTATTTTACCCAGACACCTTTTTGTTCCTTCAAACGAGGCGTGAAGAGGCATCTTGCGGGCCGGCAAGGCGAGGGCGGCTAGTGCAGAACCTTCTTCCCGACTGTACTGGCCGTCCTCGCGTTTGGACTCTACTACCACGTAACATCAGGTGGAGTAGAGTCATTTGCCCTCCCGGCAAATATAAAAAAAAAAAAAAAAAAGACAAAATCGGAGTAGGCAGCTAGCCTAGGTCAATATATTAATATTTTACGCGATGGTAATCTATTATTACGCACATACTTATGAAAATGCGAGTAGCAATTTCAGCCGCACTAATGTTTATCCGTAGTAAGCGGTCGCTGGGGGATCCATTAGCGTCTAGGGTCGTATATTAAAATTCAAAATCCTTTATTCAATATAAGTATTACACTTACTCATTGAACTTCTTATATGAATTGGAAAAAAAACATTTCAAATTCTCCACCTGATTTTACTTCCAAGTAAATTGTATGCTGTATTCGAAAATCAAAATATATTTCATTTGACTGGGTTCTTATGAACTTGCGAACCTTAATTCTAATAATCAGAACCAGCAAGAATCTCATTAGTTACTGTTATTCTTCTAACAAAATTACATAATCAACTTTACGATCTTCTTCTTCTTAATTCTATAACTTCTTCTAATTCTTATTTAATAAAAAAATATATATATAAATGCGAAAGTGACTCTGTCTGTCTGTTTGTGTGTCCTGCATGGCTTGACCACAGAACCGATTTTGATGAAGTTTGGTACAAAGCAAGCTTGAATCATAAGGAACATCATAAGCTAGTTTTTTTATACATAACACGACTCCCTCTCCCTCTAACAGGCGGGTTAAGCCGAGGGCAAAAACTATTAATGTTTAGTATGTTTCTCCTATGTGTGAATTCAATATAAATAGTCTATATGGAAATTAACAATTCTCAATCTCTCCTCTTTCTCAATTTCTCCTTGAAAGCAGTTCATTTTCATTAACATAAGCTAATACAACGATAAATTCCCTTGAGTTGTATACAATTAACGGACAATTTATTTGAAATTGTTTTAATTTTAGAATTATACAGGAAGGTCTTCTTAATGAAATAAAAGTCTTAATGAAACATTTGTCTTTTTTACTAAGATTGTCTTATAACAAAATTAATAAACAATGCTACAAAATAAATTACGTGTTTCTTGACACTTAATAACAATTGTATCGATTGTACTCAGCGTTTGTGTAATGGTCAGTCATAATTCAGGACAAAAAATGACATGTGATATCTTTGAAACGAAAATGTAAAACATAGGCTATGACATCATACGATATCGAAAAGGAGAGTTAACGCAGTGCATTCATAGATATGTCGTTGTTTTTAAATAAATTAAGCAAGAAAAAAAAAAGATGGGATGAGATATCGGACAGTTGCATAGTGTCTGCAAACACGGTGCATTTATATTATTGACTTCGAATGATTACAAAGATAACCCACTTCTGATGACCCAAGAGCTGGCGCTTATATAGCCCAAAAGGCTGAGTCTAGCGGTGCAGTGACAATCGTACCAGCGTCTTGGGTACAATGCCACAGGACAATCTTTTAGACGGCGTGTTTTTTCTATAAATTTGTAATGCGTATTTTTTTTTTAATTTTATATATTATAAAAATGACTGTACATAGTTTAAAAATAAATGAATAAATACAAAGACGCGGACAATTTACGCAGGGAATTTGTATTATTACCAACATTACTTTTTAAATTAAAGGTAAGCTTACACGCTTAGAAGTCTATCCACATAAGCCAATTAAATTTAATAATAATGTAAAGCAATTATAAAGGTGGAAGCAATAAAGCATTTGGGTTGATTTCCACGCGTAATGGTTTTAATTGTTAATACTTCCTGTCGGTTCTTCTCGACAGAATCAAAATTCCGAAACATTTGTACCTTTGTTTAATTAATGTTTTTGTATCTTTAAATATCTCTTTGATTATAAATTTCATAGTTAACAAAAAAAAACTAATGTTATAACATTTTTCCTTACACATCATTAGAGTTAAAGTAACTGCTTGTTTGTTACATTTTCACCAATTAATAATTTAACGATAAATTCAGTGGGAATTTATCGTAAAATAAATAACCAAAAAAAATAAAAAATGATATAACTTAACTGAAATTCCAAGTCGAAATCTTCCACGTACGATTTACGATTGGAAACGTAAAAATCCAGTAATTATATCAATAAAATATATTTTAATTCATTTCACAACAAAATCTTTACCCGTTCGATACACGGAGCTAACCTAAGTACAAATAATTACAAAACTTACATTTTCTTTCTTTCAATATTCCCGTCATGGCAACCCTAATCTGTCCATTAAACTCGAATGAACCGGGGCACTTTCATTTTATCAAAGGTGTTGTCAAGCGCCTGTCTCGAGAAAAAAATCTGATAAATTTCGTAATAAGAACTTTATGAAACATCACAAATCGTGGTAGAATACCTTAATGACTTACATTTTTTTTGGAATAACTGAAAGTCACAATTATTTGGTTATTATTATTTATTATTATGGATGACATTATTAGTGCACAAAATGTAGCTTAAGGAAGAGTATTGTTTCGTGGTTTAAGAATTTATTTTCTCATAAAGAACATACAATGTTCACTTAAATGAGATATTTTACATAATAATTTAACCGACAATTTAGTACAGTAGTAACGACTTATACAATTCAAGAGTAATTAATCTAAGTATTTTTACAATAAGATAATATTTTTTTCTTAAAGATCGTAAAGGATTTTTCATTGAAAATTTCATTAGGTAAGCTATTGTATAGTTTTGCTCCCTCAAACTGTAAAGATTTAATTCCATATTTCGTCCTGGTCTTGGGTAATTCAAGTTTGTGTTTATTTCTAGTGTAATGTTTGTAGGTTTTAGTTCTAAACGTTATCTGTGTGTGTATTGTTTTTGTTAGTATTTTTCTTATTAATATGCATGTTTTAAATTTGTATAACTGGTTAATTGATAATACATTAGTGCGTTTATACAATTCATTGGTTGACATGTGGTAATCTAGATGGAATAATGACTTTAGTAATTTATTTTGCGAGATCTGTAGATCCTTTATATTAGTTTTATATGCACTACCCCAAATCTCAACAACATATTCTAATAATGACTTTACAAGTGAGTTATATATTATAATACGGATTTTGTGTGGTATACATCGCGACGATCTACGTATTGCCCCAGTGAGTGAATTTATTTTTCCTTGCAAGTAGTCTAAGTGTGCATGCCATGTTAGCTTAGGGTCTAGGATTAGGCCAAGATACTTTTCTTCATTTGATTGTTTAATAGTCTGATTATTTATCATTATTGGGTTAAATTTTGGAATTTTCTTATTTTTTGCATGAAAAAGCATGAAGGAAGTCTTTTCAATATTTATAGTTAGTAAATTATATTGAAACCATTCATGTAATTTATCTAAATCATTCTGTCCTTTTGCTAATAAAATTTCAATAGAATCTTCAAAGTAAAATAAACAAGTGTCATCTGCATAGAGCGATACTTCACCAGATAAATCCAGTTAACTGATATCATTTATATATATTAAAAATAACAGAGGCCCTAAAATAGATCCCTGGGGTATTCCACAGGTAATCATTTTTGGTGTACTTTTAATGTTTTTAATCTTAACTATTTGTTGTCTGTTTGTAAGGTATGATGTAAGTAATTTTAAAGCTGACCCATGAATACCAATATTTGTTAACTTATTTATCAAAATATTATGGGACACGGTATCAAACGCTTTCTTTAAATCTATAAATACACCTAAAACTAATTTCTTTTGATCAATATAATTTTTTATTTTATTAACTAAATCTATTGTTGCGGATAGTGTGTTAGATTTTTTTCGGAAACCATATTGTTGTTTGTATAAAAAATCTATATCTTTAAGATAGTTATTTAAACGTACATGCATAATGTTTTCAAAAACCTTCGATAAAGTTGGTAGGACAGATATTGGACGGTAGTTTCCAGGATCAGATTTACCACCTGACTTATGAATAGGGCTAACTTTTGCTATATTTATTGTTATATATTGTTTCATGTTTTATATTGATTAAATTTATGAACTAATATAAGATCTATTCGAAGCTATAGTCGTGCGCTAATCACAGACAGACGGATCATAATATAATGGTATAACATTCAATATTAACTTTTGTATCAATAAATAATACATTATCTCATAACAACTATTCTATTTAATTATATAACATTAATAGCTAATTGTCCCGGTTAGATAAGAAAAATGAATTTTGTATAGAATTTGCGTTAAATCCGTTCTTATTGAGACCCTCACGTCACGTCGTGGAACTGTCACAAATTTCAAGTCAATCGGGCGAAGGCTTGAAATTCATTTTTGAATCAAGGCTTGAAATTCATTTTAAATGCCGTAATTGGCGGTGATTTTAAACGCAACTATTAGCTTGCTCTTTTAACTCGTAGAAGTGGAGGTTATTTATCAATTTCAAGTCCTTAGTAGTTTAGCTTTGTAAATAAACTAGTGGCAGACCGAAGGTAGGAAGGGTACCGTCATGTCATCCACTATTCTAGCATCAAATATCATACCTTTTATTGCTGTCGTTTGAAGAGCCGTAACAACAGACACATAACGTCTTAAGTCTCAGTTTAAATATTATGTCTTATGGCATATTACTTCAGGGTCACGCTACATACATTGAATCTGTTTTCATTTAACAAAAGAGACCCGTCCGGTCTATTTATAATCTTGGAGCTCGAGACCCTTCAGGGTGTTTTTAACGAGGTAGAAATACTTACATCTGTGTCACAATATATTTACACCAATATTATATATATTTACATTGTTCATTTTGAATTAGTAATAATCACTATAAACACGAGAAGTGAGGATAAGATTATAACACCATATGGTTCCGAACCCACAAACTACTTACTTGGTGGTAGGGCTTTGTGCAAGCCCATCTGGGTAAGTACCACACATCAAATGTTCTACGGATAAACAGAAATATTCATTATTGTTGTGTTCCGGTTTGAAGGGTGAGTGAGTAAGTGTAACTATAGGCACAAAGGACATAACGTCTTAGTTCCCAGGGTTGGTGGGGCATTGGCGATGTAAAGAATGGCTGATATTAATTATACCGCCAATGTATAAAGGCGGTGGTGATCACCTAATGGTATGTAGCCCATATGTCAGTCCGCCTACCTATTTCATAAAAAAAACTAAATACATATAATCTTTACTGAGGCAAAGTAAACGTTTTTATAAATTAATTACATAGATATTTTTAACTTCATCAATTAATAAATTAAAATCGTTTTTTTTTTTTAAATCAATAAAAGTATTGTATTACACAAACTAAAATTTGATTGACATAACTTTGTATATGAAATTAAAAATAGTACTGAGTTTCTTGCCGGTTCTTCTCGGTAGAATCCAAATTCCGAAGTGGCGGTAGCTTTACATTTAATACAATTCTGTAAAATAACGCTTGGAAAAGCCTATTTAAAGAGAGTTTTTTCGTACAGTGCTGTCTGTGGACAGAGGTGATTATTTGCAAAGGGTGGCAGATGAATGCTCAACTGTTTCAAGTAGCATATTATAAAAATATTAAATATATGCAGTTATTGACATAAATTGTGTCTATTATTTCTTAATAGTTGTAAGGAAAACTTATGATTATATATCTTATAAATTTAATATCAGGAATATTTTGAAGAAGTAAATGTTATTGATTTTATTATTTAAATATATTAAGGATTGTTTCAATTTTCTCTCTTTCTCTTTTTATTATTAGTATTTGTTTTTATTATAATAGGTTTTAATTAAATATCGGTAACTTTGTCGGTTAAGTTTTATTAATATTTGTTATTTTTATTTAATATAGTTAAACCATTTGTTTCCAAAATAAATACATACATAAATAAAAAATCGTAATATAATGGGAACGCTTAGAAGAATCAGCGTCACGGTTCGATACTATGTTCTGTTGACAAAACAGTGTGTTCGACGGAGATTGATGGTGGGAGAGACATGTTTAGACGCATTCTGATATATCGTGAATTCGCCATATTTTTTTTTATTTATTAATTTATGTGAAAACATGTAAAATAATTTAATACATTTTATCATAATTTAACTAGTAGATTTTTTGAAATTGTAATTATAATATTATAAATCTTTGGTTTCCTGTCCAGTTTTTTTGCGAAAATTTTCTATTAAATATTTTTTTAATTTATTCTGCAAAAGCCCAAAATTCTGAATAAAAACTAAAACTGAATTGAATAATCGATTTGAACTTAAATTAAAAACAATAATTTCTATTTCTCTCGAACTTATGAATACAAATTTTGAATATAAATAAATATTTGAAACTTACCGTCCTCGTACAGAGTCCGTGTCGTCTTCGTTGCCGGCTTCCGGCTGAAGGTGCATCCCGCTTTGCGCCCACGTCACTGTAAGCCAGTCTGTAACAAAAGTGACAGCTTAATAACAGTGACGAGAAAATTGGGCACAAAACAATAAACAACGTTATTTTTATAATATAGTTAGGTGGACAGGCTAATAGGCGACTTGATGGTGAGCGGTCACCACCGCCCCTAGACATTAGCGCAGTAAGTGTAAGCCTTTTTTTTCATCGCCTATGTGCCGCCAACTTTGGAAACCAAGATGTGATGTCCCTTGTGCCTGTAGTTACAATGACTCAAGGCAAGCACCACTGAATTTTTATGTCCTTAATTTGTGTTTATAATTCATCTCGTGCTTAACGGTGAAGGAAAACATCGCGAGGAAACCTGCATGTGTCCAATTTCACTGAAATTCTGCCACATGAGTATTTCGCCAACCGACATTGTGACAACCGAGAAGCGTGTTGGAATAAGGTCCAAACCTTCTCCTCAAAAAAAAAAAAGGAGAAGATGACATAGCTCAGCAGTGGGACATTCACAGACTGTTACTTTATATAATATGTAATAGCGAGATTTTTTTTCTCCCTAACAGCCTTCGCCCAGATGTGAGTCTGCGAAGAAATAAGCGTGTGTATATATATATATTGTATCTTATGGACGTGTTCATCCAAATATATTAACTTTTAAAAATCACTGTCTTTGACAGCTTCATTTTCAAGATAACATTAAATAAATTTTATATATTTAATTAATTTTACGAAACAAAGGAAGAATCGTTTTATTTCTTAAGACATATAAAAATATTGCTCCAGGTGAGGCTCGAACTCACAACCCCGGCATGTCTCACACGTACTGCGCTATAAGTACCGTGCGCTAACCGATTGCGCCACTGGAGCTGTGTGCTCCATCGCCAAAACGCTCAACATGCTGGAGAACTATATACTCTAAAAACGTAAGTAACTGATGTATCAAAATTCGTTAAATCGAAATTCTCCAATACCGTTTTATTTGAAGATCTTATTTCGCCTTAGAATTCTAAATTCAAATTAATATCAGTTGAAATTTAATATTCCCGACGTTTATTTCGATATTGTTGTATTCGTCTTAATAATTATTTGTAATTCTGTTCATTCAATCCGTCCCAATATAGTCGACATTCAATAACCTAACGTATAGGCACCGCAGATACATAGATGCGCGGTGCGTGTTTAATTTATCCACTTTCATTCTGGAACTTTCCATCTCATAAATTAACTTGAAGACCGAAAATGAAAAAAATGAAGTGGTTTCAACACAATCAACATAGAACATGTAAGGAGGCTTCAAGGACAGATAACAATTTTCAACTGGTTTTTTTTTAATTAACATTAAAAGCGTATGAAAAAAATATGTTCACCATCATCGTGTAGAAAAAAATCATTGGGATTTTAAAGTATTATTAAATTAATTTTTATTTACTTTACACACTTGTTTCAAATGAGAACATCTTGTACAAAATCAGTTAAAACAATTATCACTTATACCGACGCTCGTAAATTCAAGTTGAATCGGTTTAGTTCGCGTTGCCATGACGACGCAGACAATACGCTAAGATAAATATGGTTTTCATCCAAGACACCGATATAATTCCTCTCGAATGTTGCTAACCTCATTGTCGAAGTTTCTTTTGAAGTTTTATTAATGTTTCTTTTAGATTATTGTATTATTTCTTAGTTGTTTACATACCTATAATATAACGAGAATCAATTTGGATATGTACTCTAAACGTAACTGATAAACATTTAAATAACAATAATGTAATAACCATTTGTTAGACGGAATTAAATTTTCTATTGTTTTAGTTTAAGTAACAAAAAAAACTAACGCTGTAAGAGATGATTAATGTGTGTGTGTGATATTACGAGTTACAATGCCAATGTGGTAGTGATCACTTACCATCAGGTCCATTTTTCCGTCCCACATAACATAAATAATCCATATATGGCATTGTTATTCAAAGTTTTGACTGCGGCAAAGTTCCCTAAAGATTCAGTCGTTGTCCTTTCCAAAAACTGGGATCTGACAGTATGTTATAAGGACGTGATATTAACATATGTAATCCTCTACGTCTGTTCAATATTCACCGCGAGAACTTAGTTCAAAGTATGAAATATTCGATAGGAAAGGCTTAGAATCCTTTTTTCGTATTCACGTCATATGTGATTAAATTATGCAAAACTCGAAGTGCCTTGTTTGACGAGGGTCGAGGGCACCCACAGCGTGCGAAGACGGTCCCGGCATTAGTTTTATTAATTACATAATTTGTTGCGCCATACTTTGTTACATTACAATATTTTATTACACTAAAGGCATGTTTTAATATGATTCAATTATGTTTAATTGATCCCACTTTGAAAACCAAGATGTTATGTCCTTTGTGCCTGTAGTTACAATGACTCCAGGCAAGCACCACTGGATATTCATGTGCTTAATTTGTGATTATAATTCATCTCGTGCTTTACGGTGAAAGGAAAACATCGTGAGGAAACCTGCATGTGCCTAATTTCACTGAAATTCTGCCACATGTGTATTCCACCAACCCGTACTAGAGCAGCGTGGCGGAATAAGCTTCACTTTTAAACCTAATAACTCCAAGCTAACCTTTTCTTAAAAAAGGGAGAGGAGGCCTTTAGCCCAGCAATGGGACATTTGCAGGCTGTTAGGGTACGGATTTCTTATCAGATCTTTTAAATTTTTTTTCTTTCAAGATTTAATATTATGCTGCTATCACTGATCTCGGCTTAGAATGTCTACTCAGAAGAACTGACAAGAAACGCAGTAGTTATTCCTCTATACCAATTTTCACATGTGCCTCAATTCATTAATTAAAACATTGTTTTTTAATGCCTGGAATAAAAAAGACGCTATTTGCCGTCGTTATGTCAAATCTTATAATTATTTATTCAAGTAGACTCCTGATTCGACTTGTTAGTGTATTGAATTAAATTTAAAACTACCAACGGTTGTTTTGTTGATTATACCAGGAAGAATCAGCAAGGAACTCATTAGTGACTTTTCCATTTTTAAATTACAAAGTCAATCTAATACAATTAAATGTAAACATCAACTAATACTATCTTTAAGATTTTTTATTTTATAGGTAGGCTGATGATAAGTGGTCACCAACACCCATAAACATTGGCATTGCAAGAAATGGTAACCATTGCTTACATCGCCAATGCGCCACCAACCTTGGGAACTAAGATGTTATGTCCCTTGTGCCTGTAATTACATTGACTAACTCACCCATTTTTATCATGTGTATTTTTGTGATATTTTATCATCTAACTTTTAATGATTTGTCAATATATTTATGCTTTAAACTTATAAAATTGTAAATGTAAAATAAAGTCTGTGAGATTTCATCAAGTAGACTGCCAGGGAAAGGATTCATTGAGTTTGCGAAGTAAAGGGTTTGGTGTCATAAGTTTACCTTTATTCTTCTTGCTTATGTAATGTTTATAAATGAATTATAAGAATGACTGCCAGACACTAAGAAAATTAATTATAAATCTGATGATATAAAATAAAGTTTACTGTATACCCTTTTCCAATCGAAGTAGGAATAAAGGTAAGCAAAGCGTAGATTTACAAATCTTATGCGATTTTCTAATTGTTCTGCTGTATTACATTTCTTTATATTACAACACAATTCACTCAACTAGTTATAACTACATTTAACTTTCGGAGTTCTGAAAACAACTTCGCAGACATTGAAGACGTAATTTTTTCGCGAATCCATAGTGAATATCATAGATTATTCAAGGTCTCGACCAATGATATCGCGTCAATTGATATCGGTGACCAATGATATCGGTGTCAAAGTTGTTTATTTGGGTTTATTCCTTTTGTGGTTGGAATAGGTTTAAGTATTGTCGCCATGGTAGCATGCGAAAGCGATCCCGTGGCGCTCCTCGTTAAGACGGAAAGGGTACGGGGAGGTTTTAGTGGGTAGGACGGTGGCCTTCTGCCCCGTGAGTCCCACATAACCGTCCCGGTCGTGGACCGGTAGGCGTAAATGCTTTTCCACCTCGACAAAAAAAATGTATAAGTATTGTATTATACATAATAATGATGAATTGTAAATGGTTGGGCTTAAATAACTGTTCGTATTCAGACAACGGAAATTATGCCTTGCTTATAATTTGATAGGAAAATACGGCTAGACTTATTATTTACAAACATTTTCGTATACTTATTTATTTAAATGTTTTTAAAGTTAAATATTGCTCTTTATTTGTTTTTAACAACCAAGTAAATAATTTTATATTTTTATAACTTATAAATACGAGTAATAAATTAAATCGTTCCTGATTATTTAGTTTTTTCCTTTAAATAAGAAACAATAATTCAACGCATTTTATCGTCTTTATTATTTAGCTTATGTAATTAACTATACAATTTATTTGTGTCACTACTTTCACTAAATTTATATGCACCCTAGCGCGTCCGAATAAGATTAATGGAGAGGTGTTATCTACGAGAGGCTGACGATTCTCATTGCTAGGCGCGGACTAAAACTAACTGAATTTCTCACAAACGATCTAAGATTAAAGAACATTTCTTTTAATTCTAATAGTTTACTAGAAAACGTATAAGCTATTATTCAATTTAGATAAGTTTTTTTTTACGCTGATGCTTACCACTGCTGGGCTAAAGGCCTCCTTTCCCTTTTCGAGGAGAAGGTTTGGAGCTTATTCCACCACGCTGCTGCAATGCGGGTTGGTGGAATACACATGTGGCGGCATTTCAGTGAAATTCGACACATGCAGGTTTCCTCACGATGTTTTCCTTCACCGTCAAGCACGAGATGAATTATAATCACAAATTAAGCACATGAAAATTCAGTGGTGCTTGCCCGGGTTTGAACCCACGATCAACGGTTAAGATTCACGTGTTCTTAAATCAAAATTGAAAATTGCTACCGTGGAAAGCGTGACCGCGTAGAGTGGTGGTAAGAATGCTAGCCATTCCCTATTGAATTACAATTCTGATCCTCTGGGCAAAAATTGAACCAGCACTGTCTCCAGTAGAGGCAATGCGACGGGGTGCTATAGATTTTTGCATTAAATTGCGTTTTTGTTTCAAGGTCCAAATTTTCACTGTAATTGGAACAAGACATGATTTGAAAATAATAACAAAATATACTCATTGTAGAAGCATACGTGAGAATTTATTCTTATCTTCTATTTAGACGAAAATAATTGAATTAATATAGTTTGGAGTACTGGTGGTAGGGTTATGTGGAAGCTCGTCTAGGTACGTACCACCCACTCATCAGATATTCTACCGCAAAATACCAGTACTTGGTATTGTTGTGATCTGGTTTGAAGAGTGAGTGGGCCAGTCTTATTACAAGCACATAGGGCATAATATCTTAGTTCCCAAGGTTGGTGACGCATTAGCGATGTAAGAGATGGTTAACATATTTTTCAATGCCATTGTCTATATACCACCTGCCTATTCTTTATAAAAAAAATAAAAAAAACTGATCATCATAAAAATCATTAATAACGTTCTATACGTATTACTCGATAAAAGATTAAATGATAAAAAGTGTTGACTACTCGTTTAGGATAAATAATAATTTAAGTGCATTTAGTTAACACACTTATGTTATTGAATTAAATAACATTATTAAACGATTAATGACTGTCGTGCCGGTACTTCTCAATATAATAAATATTATACATCGATGGTAACTTTATAAGGGCGCTTCAAAACTACTAACAAGAGCATGTATATTGAATAATGTATGACTTGATTTTGATTCACAATTTACTTAACGATAGGTATTATGTACGATAATTTATTTAGCAGTTCAGTTCGTTAAATCAGATTACGAAATGTATATGTACTTATAAGAAGCTAAATAGGACTAGGGTTCTTTCTCGCGTTCTTAAATTCCCACTCACTATCAACTGTATCTTGTCCGCTGGCCAGGCCAATCTGAGGTGAAATTAGCCAAATTCGCAGGACATATTATAGTGCACAAGTGTGTGCGTAGACACAGATGCACTCTCTGGAAAGAGTTCAGACGCAGGACCAACAGCTTTACGTGCTTTCCGAGGTCCCGTACCTCGTGTGCACTTCCGGCTTCCAGACCCCGGACTGCTACTGAGAATTTTCTGCCAGACAACCCAATAACTGGGAACAACTGGCTCAACCTGGGAATTGAACCCAGGACCTCCGGGCTAGCAGCCTTATATCTAGCCACTAGACAAACGAGGCAGTCAGGCAGTTATAAGTATTATATATCAATGGAACGCTATCGGATATCAAATACTATTAAAATCGAAAACACGTGAACGATTTAAAGCTTGCGCTGACCAGGCAATATCCTGAATCGAACTACATTGAATATTCTATTAATATTATTGAATATGATTATATGAATCAATCCTGATATTTTTCATAGATAAGCATTGTAATATATTTATACATAATAAATGTATATGTGTTTTATAAATGTATTATGTATGTATATGTGTTTATACGTACATACTGTACTCATTTAACTGATAGGAGCGCTTTATGTAAGCTTCTCTGTATATGTTCCATTCATTGTTCTTCAGTTTTATGATTTGTATTGTTAGATAAAGAAGTTATTAAATAAAGGTTGAATCTGTGGGCAGAGTTACTATGTGTAACTTTTAGAAAATCATACTTTGCCAACGAAAAAACAATATGTTACTTCTGTCTCGTTGCACGCGCTGCTGTCAAAATAGTTTATGTTTGCGAAATTAGAATATAATAGTTAAAAACAGTTACAGTCAGAAAATGCCTGCCGGCAAAGGTTTCATGACCTTTTAAGTTTGATTTTGCCTCGTACACATGTGGCAAAATTTCATCTCGCTAATGCCAATTTTGTTAACGATTTTTTCCTCCACCGCGTAACACGATATAAATTAAGCACATAAAAAAATCATTGCAGCTTGCTTGGGTTTGAACCTTTTTTTATAGTATACGTAGGCGGCCGAGCATATGTGGTCACCAACGCCCATAGACATTGTCATTGTAAGAAATGTTAACCATCGCTTACATCGCCAATGCGCTACCAACCTTGGGAACCAAGATGTTATGTTCCTTGTTCCTGCCCGAAGTTATACTCACTAACCCTTCAAATTGGAACACAACAATACTAAGTATAATGGTGGTACCAACCTAGGCAGGCTTGCACAAAGCTTTACCATCCACTTAACATAATTACATTTAAAATAAACTGTATTTAATAAAATATTCGTTTAAAATATGGGATTTAAAAGTCTATTATTCAACGAATCACCGAATCTTATTTTAAATTGTACTGAAACACACGTAAGGGTCGAACGATTAAGTTAACCACACTATATCCCATCCCTGATCGAAACGATCGCTCCACCGCGTGATATATATAGCTTCCTATTATTTATGGTTTTGCTTAAAACATTTATATGAAAGGAATTTACATTATATTCAAAATGTTCTATTACACAACTGCACACTATATTCCCATTGGGACAGCAAATCGGACACGACGAAAGAGAAAGAGAAAGAGTTCTAGAGAGAGAGAGAGAAGATTTACATGCTTTTCATCACACAGACAAACAATACCAATTTCTGAAGGCTGCTACAGAATTTCTCAACAGAATCATTAATACCACAAGAACAATACGACTATCAATAATTGTATATATTTAGTAAACGATAAACGTCCTAAATCATTGTAACTCCATTCTAAAGTTTCTAAACTAATAAAGTAGATAATACAGAAGCAGAGGGTGGGTGACGATTGAATAGCAAAGTAATGAGCCCGAGTCAATGACGTAATTGAACTAATCAAATTCAATATCACCAGTTCGGACGATAAATCTATCCGGCTCCTACTCCCGATGAATACCCGCTCCACAATATATCACGAGCAATATGTATGTACGTTAATAGTTCATGTGTACGAGGGTTTATGTCTATTTCATTATATACTTTTGTATTAATTTCGTTATATGTTAGCTTTAGTTTTGAATATTTGTTATCTTAATTCTGTGGTAATGTTCAAATCTAATAAAAATTATTACTAAGTAATCACATTAATAATAAAAAACTATTTTCATTTTTAATCACCAGGATTAAAAAGCAGACAAATTTTCGCATTTATATTCTTAAAGTAATATTATATTTTTGATCATTTTTTGTAAATTCACTAAAACCCGGTTACTTTATTCAACGGATTATTCGTTACTTATCGATGATAGAATTAGCAAAATGTCATTTTCGATTTTTTTATTAAAATGAAACACTCCAAAAATCTTTTATGTTTTTTGTGTACATTAACATTGTCTTTCAACTTTTTAATATTGTATATTAAAAAGCAACAGACATTATTTTAATTAATTTAAATGTATGTAGCAATAAATCTAATAAATTTAGGTCCAGGTTACAAATTGCACGAATTAATTAATTGCTCTTTTCCGAAGAATAAAAATCGACTGAATTCCGACTGCGTTACCCAATAGTATCCATAAGTCATTACAGAAATAACTAAATTACATTATGCAAGCCGTATCTACATCAGTCAACACTGCGAAGCTTGCACAGCAGTCCACTTACTAATCTAAGAATATGAGGGCCCAACTGAATCTTAGAATCTAGTCACGCAGAATGATTCTGTGGTTTCCAACATATAATTCTACCCCTTTTAAAAGTACATATCTCCTTCTCCTTTTTCGTTATAAAAGATAAGCAGTGTTGTATGAATATAAGTTCAAATTTCACAAGTTTATAATAATAATATAATAATAATATCCTGGGACGTTATTCACACATGGCCATCTGATCCCAAACTAAGCAGAGCTTGTACTATGGAAACCAGACAACTGATATAATACATATACTACTGTTCTTTTGTAAATATATACTTATATAGATAATTACCCGGACTTAGGACAAACAGACATGTTCATGCACACTAATGTATGCCCTGGGTGGGAATCGAACCCACAACCTTTGTCGTGAAAGGCAAGTATCTACCAACCACGCCAACCGGCCCGTCAAACATTAATAATAAGTAATGTTTCTGATGTCATGTGTCCATACATAGTGGTAGAGGTTATGTTATAGCTAAATAAACCGGTTATATGAAATCATTATTTCAATACATATAGTAAATTCGTAGGGCTTTCGTTACATTGGAATACCTTATAAGGATAGCGTATAATGAAACCTATTCTGACAACGAATGTGTTTCTGATTTTCTAATGTAATCGCCAAAGTTAATTTATATCATCAAGTAATTGGCAAATATGGTCTTTAAATACATTCAAAAGAAAAACAAAGGATTCATGATGAGGTTCCTCATAAAACTTTTAATATTTATAGAAAAATGTATTTTACACGATTTCGACAATGTCATTTTGCAATTACAAATAAATTTGACAACTCATCGACCATTACAGCTTCTGAACGAACAAACTCGAAACTCACCGCAGTTCACGATCGTTGAATGTTAGAAGGTTATATGCGACATTGAATATAATAATTAAACATCGCCTTTAAAAGATACACGCATCCCTGTTATTTTATATCAGAATAGCGTATACGAAGTGAGCTCTAACATATGTTCATTTCGAATTGAGATCGTGCTTATTTTACGCATTTAAATGTTGCGAATCTATATTCTATCAATATTTGACGAATATGACGAATATTTGCCGGTTGGCGTGGTTGGTAGACACTTGCCTTTCACGCCGAAGGTTGTGGGTTCGATTCCCACCCAGGACAGACATTTGTGTACATGAACATGTCTGTTAGTCCCTAGTCTGGGTGTAATTATCTATATAAGTATTTATATACAAAAGAAAAGTAGTATATGTAGTATATCTCTTGTATAGTTTCTATAGTACAAGCTCTGCTTAGTTTGGGATCAGATGGTCGTGTGTGGATAATGTCTCAAGATATTATTATTATTATATGTAGCATCCACATTCCTACATTTAACATTAAATCACATGAACACATTATATCCATTATCGTTCTAATCCAAAGTGCAAGCGTCTAGCAATTGAACATAAATTCAACAATAATGAAAGATGATGTTGATAAATAAGACGATTTTTTTCTGTAATCCTAACTGAAAAAAATACTTACCTGATATAAATAAAACTTATGCCAGAAGATGCAGCGCTTATCGGAGAATTTTAGTATAAAATATTATTATATAAATAGCTTCACTTTGCAGTTTCTCCCGCTTTTAATCTTGACTATTGACGTGGCAATTGTTCTTGGGATGAATATTTGCGAATTCTATCGAATAAAACAAATGAGCTTGGTTTAAAGTTAAACATTAAATAATATCATAGGAATTCATTAAATTTCAGCTTTTATTGCTTTAACAGGTGAAAGTCCTACACTTTGAGATAAAGTTAATGAAATAAGAAAAGCGACTGATAATTTCCTTGAGATTTATAATTTGGAAATTGAGAACAAAATTAATAAAATATCCAACAATATGAATGGAAATGAAACAATCTTGTATAGTAAGATTTATAGGATTTACATAATCACAGACCAGTATATCCAAATTTATTCCAACTAAATGAATAATACTATAGTGTCCTATTTCGTCAGATCCTGTCATATGTGTGAACTCGTTCATACACCTACATACGCCATCGCTATAAAAACGCTACCATTTCTGAAAATGAATGAATCCTTACTCCTGTCACATATAAACTGAAATGCACGCGATCTTTTTAAGAGTATATTTTGTGCTAAGATCACATACTGTAATAAAATTTTTTTTCTTATACAATTGGAAGGCGAACTGACAAATGGTTCACCTTATGATAAATGTTCAACATCGCCTATACACATTGGTACTTTAAGAAATATTAATTTTTGCTTACATCGCCAATGCACCACTTACTGGTGGTAGAGCTCTGTGCAAGCTCTTCTGGGTAGGTACCACCCACTCATCAGATATTCTAACGTAAAACAGCAGTACTTGGTATTGTTGTGTTCCAGGCACAATGTTTATTACAGGCACAAGGGACATAACATCTTAGTTCCCAAGATTGGTGGCGCATTGGTAACGTAAGCGATGGTTAACATTTCTTACAATGCCAATGTCTATGGGCGTTGTTGACCACTTATCATCAGGTGGTCCATATGCTCGTCCGCCGTCCTATTCTATAAAAAAAAACCAACTTCGAAAACAAAGATCTAACGTTCCTTGTGCCTTAAGTGACACTGACTCACTCACCCTTCAAACCGAAAAGCAATGCACAATACTAATTATTGCTAAAGGATCACTACCCATTCATCACATATTTTATCGCCATATAAATATATTTAACCCAGACGGGCTTGCACAATAAATAGGGTTAGATCTTATTAAGATAAAAATATAAATATAATATAAGATGGATTAAGTGCATCTAATGATTGGATATTCATTTAATATATAATATTGTATCTTATCATACTGTGAGCCAATTGTTTTAATGCAGTTTGAAATTCGAACACATATAAATAGACACAAAACAAAATGTAAGTAATAGCCTCTTCTCCTTTTTTTTGAGGGGATGGTTTGGATCTCATTCCACCACGCTGCTTTAATGCGGGTTGGTGGAATGCACATGTGGCAGAATTTCAGTGAAATTAGACAAAAGCAGGTTGATCGATGTTTTCCTTTACCGTTAAGCACGAGATGAATTATAAACACAAATTAAGCACATGAAAATTCATTGGTGCTTGCCCGGGCTTGAACCTACGATCATCAGTTAAAATTTACGAGTTCTAACCATTAGGCCAACTCGGCTTACGAGAAAAATGTATTTATACAATTACTTAACAAAATGTATAAAAAAAATACAAAGATTTTTAAACATATTTAACGTAAAATAATTTAAGAGATTCAAACTCTAGAGAGCCTCTTCGCTATGTAGTATTATATGATCTCGTAATCTTAACAGCTGCCTCCTACAGAATATTGTTGGACACCATCCAAAATACTGGTTTCAAACGTGGCCAGAGGGGATACACCGAGTAGCTGATGAGGAAACGAAATTCAATTATTTTAATCTTGTTATGAAAATACTGCTATCTGCCCAGACTTTGCACAATCAAAATATATGCGTACATATATCTATATGGTATGTGCATATAGTATATTATAGCTATTTCATATCTGAATTAAGTTATCTCCTAAATAAGGTTTTTCTTATTATTTATATCATAGTAATATTATTTAATCGTAAACAGACAAATAATTAAAAACTTTAAACAAAAAATGTATTATATACGATTTGATAGTAGCGCAGTATGTAATATATGTACCACACCCACACATAGGAGTTGATGGCGGGGCAGAGGAGGCATGAAGATGTAAGCGTCAAGCCGTTTGCCGTCACGGTGTACGAGTCAGTCTTACCCCGAAGGCGTGCCAATAGATGTTTGATCAAAAAGCTACAGATTGAAATCGAATAGATAACATGAATTGATCATAATTGTATTAGAACATTTATTAAAATATAGGATATACTTTAATGTTGCCGTATAGCGTATGAAATCGGGAAGGTATTATCCATCTAATAGCAATTTTCGCCCGTATCTGGCCCGTCTCCCTACTAATACATCTTACCGCACGTCCTGAGCATTTTCTTTATTTTTATATATTCATTTTATTTTTATATGCTAAATATCTTATAAAATTCCTAAGAGTGCTAGTCAATTTAGGAGCCTAGATAGAACAGTGAATAGAACAAGTTTATCAGAAATGATCGCGCATAAAATCAAAAAAAAAAATTACTGAAGTCTACGTGCTTTATTTGCGTTTATAAATCGTAGATTTTTTTTGATAATGTATATATATATTATATGTATATGTACTACAGCTCACATTGTAGCGATTACAAAAAAGAGCGCGTCATCGTGGATTGAACTATCTTTTATAATGGAATTATTATTACATGTTTATTTGTTATTATTTTCAGGAGAATTTACATAATTTATATTGAATTTAAAATTATTAAAAGATTATAGCCGTAACTTAAAAAACTGTTTTTTAATTTTCTGATATGAAAACACTTCGATCAATGACTTTGATACAATAACTAATAAGAAATACTTAAACATAATCATAGAGATATGAATTTCTGAAACGGACGGACGAAACGGTTCGTTATAATTACTATAACATTACCGTTTTGCCAATAGTAATAATACAGCAATAATAATTTATCACAAGTGTTCGTAATAAATATTACCAAAGATTAAACAGCATAAAGCTAATTATACAATTAATCATTTAACATTTGATACTAATGGCGAAATATTTCAAAGATCAGACAATAATTTATAAACAAAGCACATATAGTACAAGGGAAACATTATTACGTTTTAAATGAATTATATAAAATAATTAATTTCCATTACAGTTAAACTATCTCTCTATAATTGTTGTAATGGAAATATTTTTGTTGTGCATGCTGGAGAAATTATACCAAATCACATTTGATTTTTTTGAAGTGAAAATAATATAAGTGTATTTTAACTATTATTTATTTAAATAAAACTGTATTAATATTTTGTACCGAGTTTGTATTGCGATGAATAAAAAGCTACATAATAAAAAGGGATAGAATTATTACTTGCCAGTATATGTGGGAATAGGACAAATATATTTAACAGTTTCAAGTTTCCACTTCTATCGGCAGTCCATATTACTGTCTGTTTTTTAATATTTATTGTGTGAAGGCACAGATTGGTTGAACTTTGTGGCTTTTTTCAATGTATATTACCTGTAAGTAGTTTATAGGCCAATGATTCGATTTAAAAAATCTATTAGTATTACGGTTTGGTTACTCCGCCACATTGCTCCAGTCGAGTAAACACTCACATATACAGGTTCGTTACGTTGTTTTCATCACCATTGATATTACTTTAAAACAAATCAAGCTCTTAATAACTTACTTACCACAAAACAGCAGTACTTGGTATTGTTGTGTTCCGGTTTGAAGGGTGAGTGAGCCAGTGTAATTACAGGCACAAGGGACATAAAATCTTAGGTCCCAAGGTTGGTGGCGCATTGGCGATGTAAGCGATGGTTAACATTTCTTACAGTGCCAATATCTAAGAGCGTTTGGTGACCACTTACCATCAGGTGTCCCATATGCTCGTCCGCCTTCCTGTTCTATAAAAAAAACTTAATGGCTGGATTTGAACTTGTGCATTCGGTTATAACTGCCGTGTTATATCCAATGGGCCATCTATGCCTTTGCTATAAATAAAAGCAAATGGTTAAAACTTGTGGTTTTAACTTTTGCTCCAAGCATTTATGAGATTAACAATTAAGTTCGCATACAAGTTTTTAACATTTTTAAATTGTTTTCTTTTTCACATACGGACACGTGTATCAGCCTAAATTTATTAAAAAATACGTTTTAATCTCTGTATAAAATTCCCTCAAGCGAATTCAATTTTCATTAATATAAGTATCCCCTTATCCTCCCCTATCCACTTTTATCATATTATGGTGTACACGTGTTAGGAAAGATTAACGTTAGGTGACGAACACACCAGACAATATACTTTAAATATATTTTGTAGCCCTCTTAATAATTATATCTTGTTATGTACGAGTAGATAGTTAAAGATATATTGTGTAAGTAAAAAGACGTGACGGAATTTTACGGAATTTTAGCATTAATAAGATAAACATATTTTATACACCGATACTCTTCGCTCTTATGTTAACTTTTCTCTTGTTAAAATGAGACAAATACTTTCTATGAATTTAAGTGCTTCGATTTATATAAACGAAAATACTTTAACTAATTGACAATGCGTTTTTTATGGTATGCGGATGAGCATATAGGCCACCTGATGGTAAGTGGTCACCAACGCACAGACGTTGATATTGTAAGAAATTTTTACCATCGCTCATATCTTAGTGGTAGGGCTTTGTGCAAGCCCGTCAGAATAGGTACCACCCACTCATCAGATATTCTACCGCTAAGCAGCAATACAATATATTGTTGTGTTCAAGTTGAAGTAAATCGCTACTTACAGGCACAAGGGACTTGACATATTAGTTTCCAAGGTCGCTAGCACATTGCCAATGTATATCCCAATTACCAGTCTCTTAACAAGATATTAATTAAATAAGTTCTTCGTTACACATTCAAAAGCATGAATATTTACATAAACTAGTACATAGACAAAACAAAACTTCTTTGTTGTTTTCTATTGACGTGCTTTAGTGTTATCGATAAACAAAAAATGAAAATAAGAGTAGAAAATAAATGGTAATGCAACTGCAAGACCTCCGGTGCTTTGTCAATGGGTAGTCACTTTCCATCAGGTGAACTTCCAGAGCGTTTGCCCCCCTCTAACATAAAAAAAAAATTCAAAAAATACTAATATATATTACGTTTATATTAAATTATCAATTTCAACCACTGAACGAACACTATAGTATTCGTAAATACATACCATTGTACTGAATGTAACTAAAATTCAAACTGATTGAAAACAAAATCTGTTGAACGACATACGGCATACGGTCCTCCGCCATATATTACGTTCTGGGCACGTTTCCAAGTGTTCCGATACACGAGTGCTTAAAACCTTCGCTTCTGAATAATATCCAAGTGAACGCGGCATTTCTTTAGTCTGTTTTTTGTGGGACAGTTTTTGTACCACATACATCTTACTTATGTTATAAAGAGTTTTTATCTTAGACCAATAGAAAAGATACAAATGAATGATATATCAGTAATAGCCTGTGAATGTCCCACTGCTGGGCTAAAGGCCTTCTCTCCCTTTTTTGAGGAGAAGGTTTGGAGCTTATTCCACCACGCTGCTCCAGTGCGGGTTGGTGGATTACACATGTGGCAGAATTTCAGTGAAATTAGTCACATGCAGGTTTCCTCACGATGTTTTCCTTCACCGTAAAACATGAGATGAATTATTATCCTAAATTAAGCACATGAAAATTCAGTGGTGCTTGCCCGGGTTTGAACCCACGATCATCGGTTAAGATTCACGCGTTCTTACCACTGGGCCATCTCAGCTTAATATATAGTAACAACTAATAAATAACTTGCTGCTGGTAAAAGGCCTCTTAGGTATTATACCACCAAGCCGCTCAAATTCAACAAACAAAGCCGCCACCGCCGCGTGTTGGCGGATACAAATGTGACAGATTATCATTCGAAACTTCTGGCTGCAACTTATCAGCTACTAAGTTAACTTTTAATATTATAAAAAATCTCTGCAACTTTATATTCTGTAAAGTTTATTATCAAAATTTTTAATATATTACAAAAGTTTCATTATCATTTACAATTTACATTATTTGAAAACATATATACTAATATATAAAACTAGTCGGTTTAAATGAACAAATCACAAGTTCTGCCAGTCGATTTGATAAAATATATTTATGCATTAAATATTACATTCTTTGAGAATCGATTGAGGTTGTATAGTAAATAACAACACGCTATGACCCAAGGGAATGGAGTAGTAACATTTATGGGAAAAAACACACAGATAAAACAACCATGAATATTCCATAAATTGTTATAAATACTGAAATAAGAAAATATATAACAGATATATACCGTGTAGATTCAAATATTGTCTCTACATTTTTATAAATTACAGAAAAATCACTAAATAAAAGTTTTAAAGAAATACAAAATGATATTACAAATTACAAAAACCTGATAAATGCCCTTATATACTGCTTCTAGATAAAAAAGGGTTCTCAGATAAGTCGATGTCCATTATCGCTAGAGACAACATTCCAACCTCGCCGTATCTGCTGTCAATCGTTACGAGTTATCTCAAAAACTCTTAATTTAATGTTTGCTCTGGTTTTTCCGAGCCAAGTTGACCCAGTTGATAGAGCATCGTGACTGAAGATTACAGCTACATTTTTTCCTAACATCGGCAATGCTCCACCAACCTTGGGAACTAAGATTTTCTGGCACAAGGTGCCTGCAGTTAAACTGGCTCACTCGCCCTTCAAACCGGAACACGACAATAATAAACATTGTCCAATCAGTGGGTGGTACCCATACGGGCTTGCACAAGCCCGTACCACCAAGCAAAGTCTATTTACAGACTTATAAGAGAACAGTTTGGTGAAATAATTTCTAAATAATTTATTTTACTTCACTATTTGTTGTTTGGAATTTCTAATCTGGTTTTACATTAAACTATAAAATAATCTGACTGAACTACATATTCATTGATATGTATTAATTAGATTAAGTGAAAACTTCATTGGTCTGTGTATAATTCAATTAATATTTAAGCACATGTAACATTTACTGCTTGTTTATCTAACAAAATAAAATAAAAATAATCTTCAAATATTTTAGCCGAAAACTTAAGGTCATTTAATAAAGAAATCAAATTATTATTTCATGTGATTAATTTATGTTTATAATCCATCTCATAACTGTCTGTAAAGGAAAACATCGTAAGGATGTTTGCGTATTTCGAATGTTTTTTGCCAACAATTGTTTGTCGACATCCGAATAAAAAATACAGTTTTCTTTGTAATTGGAATTTCGAGCCACGACAGCCGCTGGCAGATTAATAACAAAAATTTTGGAAGGAATTTTTAATTTGTACAAGCTATATTAACACCGAACTTATATTATTATGTAAAATAAATCAAAATCTTAATGCTCAAAAGGCAAGTAGGTCAAGTTCGAAGGGCGGTAGAGTTTTCGTAAAAACGCTCTAATTTCGTTACATTAAGGTCTATATTGCAGCGCAATATTGCTTATTATTAAATATGAGCTATTTTATACACTTTCATTATTTTTCTTCTGTGTTGTCACTGTCAATTGCAACTAAAGGGTACTTATAATCTGCGTTAGGTCGTCAATAACTCGAGTCATTTCAAGTGGTTTGTCTATTGGGGATATTTCACTGTTAAATCATTTTTTTTTCCTTATTTTTATTCGTATTTTTTTTGTTATATTAAGGGTGTACTTACTTTTTCTTCAATATATGCTAAAATGTTACAAACACAAATATTTGTCTCTTTATTTTTGAATAAAATTTTAATGGATTTTTTTTTTTTTTTTGAATTAGTGTTCTTAATGATCCAACAATTAAAATCTATTATTTTCCGATATAAATATAACTGTGCTGGATATCAAATCAGGACAGGAAGCAGTTTTGACCGATTAAAAATCAAATGTTTTTGCTTAAACTAATACGGTGTAAAACACGACGCCTCGGTTCTCATTTATATTTAATTAACATTCAGTTTGAATGAAATATAAGCTCTTATGGCATAATAAGCAATACTATCTTAAAAATTATGTTCAAATCCAGTATAAGCACTACTAAAAAGTTTACTTGGTGAAAGTTCCTTCAGCAAACCACTCGTCATAAATGTATATATAGAAGAATGAGTGAGCCAGCGTAACGGCACAAGAGACATAACATCTTGGTTCCAAATAAAATATAATAACTGGAATACAGTTAGAGAACATCGTTTTTTACACATTACAACGATTATACAACAACCACATAACATCTTAGTTCTCAACGTCGGTGGCACATCAGATATGTGTTAATAATTCTTACGGCGCTCTTGTCAATGTATATAAAAATCAAATTGTCTGTTACCATGACAACATTTGCATTGAAACACCTTTAAATACAATTAGAGTAATAGTTCTCCGTCCAGTTTAGGTGTAACGACTCTTGGAACACGTTTGCGCGAGCATAATCCCTATTATGCACGATGTTACCATTTAAATTAATCAATACACATTGTCCCACTTCAGCGTGCTTGCTTTACTATACGCGCACAGGTAAGTTCTACGCTTAGATGCGCCAAATGCGTCGACTCTTCAAAAGCGTTTATTCCATAAAATAACAATTAAATCCTTTAAGCTCTGTAATCTCCAACAACAGTAACGTATAAATGTATAATTGTTAGAGATTATCACAAAGCTTATTATACAAATACCACTAAGGGTGTGGAGGTATTATCGTCAATTAAGAAGATTTGATAACGATATGTCTTCAAGTACGTACCCGAGATATTCGGGATAAACACACTTAATATCTTCACAATCAATACTTGCTTGTTTATATAGGATTTTTGACAAAGGATAAATGATTAAGAAACTGTATTACATAACTTTGTGCTCGCGACTTTATTTGTGACGTCATTATGTAATATGTACTTTGATACAGCTTATATGGGCCAAAGGTTCGACTGCGTGAATCCTAACCAAAGATTGCGGGTTCAAAGGCAACTCCTCTGGATTTTCATGAACTGTGTATAATGTATATAATAGTTCATCTTCAAGGGACAAAACATCTTAGTTTCCAAGGTCGGTGACGCTCTGGTGATGTATGGAATGGGTAATATTCCTTATATAGCCAATCTTGGTAGTTACCACTAACGATCAGGCGGTCCACTTTATTAAAAAAAACCCTGTTGTATTCTTATTTTTACACGAATGTTCTTTAAGGCAAATTAAAGATTCATGCTACGTTCACTCGTAAAACACTGTTCCTATTACGATTTCATACGATGTTGTCCGTCTCTTTCGTTCTAGACGTTTTAATACACCTGTGATACTTGCTTGATGTCTCTTTTCTCCCTTTGTAAATATGTATATCTGTCTCACTGTAGAAGGCGTCTTTATTGAGAGAGTCTGAGGAGTCTACACAAAAATACTGTTTTTACTTTGAGCGTTTTCGTCTTGTTATTTTGAATTGTAAGTTTTATCGTGTACGATAGTATCACATACGTCATACAAATAAACGTTATAATTTATATTCAACATATATGTATATATACAAATATATATGTTGCGTTTTATAAGGAAATATTTTAATGAGTTTAATAATTGCTCGTTAATGTACACCTGGGCTCGGTTGGGTTAGTTACTCCACCTTCATTCCTACTTCAATGTATGGTGACAATATTTCTAACAGGGGGCTCCTCTATACTACAAATCACTGCCTTACGCACAATACAAACCGGAACACAACAATACTAAGCATTGCTTGCGGCAACCCAGACGAGCTTGCACGAAGCCCTACCATCAAGTTAATTTACAGAATAATATGCCTTATAAATGAATGTTTTTATATAAAATAATTAAATAATCGAACTTGCATAAATTTTAACATCGAAAAGTCAATGAATCATTCTTGTCCGTTTTTAATCATTTTGAATTTTATTTCACGATGAAAAAAATGTATGTATATGTTTTGTAATATATATACTTTCATCCAAACAAAAATGTTTAAGAGATGTAATCAAAATCGGTTATCTGCATTCCTGAAGACCGTTGAATAAAATAGCGATCGCGACTCCCTACTCATGATATTAATTCCAGTACACAGTTGCTGGTCGAATTTGTAATCTAAGCCCGTACGAGTGTGTGGGACGAACGTAATGAAAGGTAAGCATACGTAATTTGTTTCGAATTAAACGTTACGTTGAGTCAACTCTGCTCTCGATAATCTTAACAAATTATTTTTAAATAATGCTTTTCCGTCTCGTCATTTAAACAATTATTCTTTTATAGAATAAAACATGCTACTAATGTTTTGTACAGTACTCATTTTGTTTTTTTTTTTTTGTTTATTCATTTATTTCTATTATGTTTTTAAAGCGTAAGCCGTCAATGTGAATATCTGATTTTAACCAAAGGTTGACTGGCAAGGAATGCCTAGATTTAAGAGCGCCTTTTGTAATATACTATTAATGTAAAAAATTAAACATAAAATTAAGTAAAAAATGAAACATGTCACAAAATATCATATATTTTGAAATAACAGTGAGATTTTCTAACCAAGATATTTGTACGAGATAACGTTGAAAGAACTGATCACTGACATATCAGTATAGTTTATTCAATAAATTAAACCTTAGCCGCTTAGATTTTATGCTTCAAGGCTACCATTACTGCCATACATTAAAAGAAACAACGCAATTCGTGCTAATTTCAAATAACAATAACGAAGCGTAAAACTAGAAAATCAGAACAACAATTAGCTGAGAAAACAGCCAATAACGTTAACATTTTATTACACTGAAGTAAGTTCAGTACTTTTTAAGTCACTGTGTAAAAAAAACAGACACCCAATAATGTTACATTTGGCTAACTCAAGTAAGATGGTTCGAAACTGCGGCAACAAACGCGCGACTCTAATTACTGCTGTTTGCAAATCTGTTTGAGTTTTTCTACTTAATATACTCGGGACTCAACAAACTTAGACTCAGTATATATATATATATATATATATGTATAATCTATTCCATCTAGTCAGTCTATACAAATACTATTAACATTTTAACGTATAATAAAGCCCAGATATACTGATGAGTAATATTGGTGATCAATCAAATAACGCCCCGATTTTATATATGTATTTACAGTTGGATTTCAGTAAATAAGGTATTATGAATTAACAATAGTGAAAAATCTTTTAATATTAAATATATAATAACAATTCTTAATTTAAAAATAATGAAAAATTACAGTAGTTTTATTTAGACTTATTGGCAACGGAAACTTTTGAATTTGACCATGAAAAACATTGAAGCATCATCATTATTAAATATTTAAAATAATGATGGTAGAAGACCATTATTAACTGATCGCCAAGATTTCGTCAACGTCAAATATTTCTAAACCTCTCTTGTTACACGTTTCATTATTTTCTAACCTTCCTCAGTAAATGGGCTACATAACGCAAGAATCAGGACTGGTAGCTTCTGAGATTCATGCGATAAAACAAACACTACACACACAATTTAATACTATACCAGCTGCTCCGTGGCTTGTAGCATATTATGTATCTTACATAATACATAACGAGTCTTAATAAATATGATAACTATTCAAAAAATTCTAGTGACAATTAATTATAAACTTATAGATGCAGTGACTTGAAATACTTTTGAAAGTTATGTAGTTATAAGTTCACATTAAAGGACAGAAATCTTTGTGAGTTGCTTAAAGAAACATACCAACGAAAGTTACACATGGCCAAGTTGAGTAAACTCACAAAACTCAAACCTCGACGGGTCTAAGTTGTGCGCCACTAACGTTGGATCGTCCGCCCGACTCTAATTACTGCTCGCAACTCAAACATTCTACTTTGTAGTCGGAATTCTACGAACTTAAGATCAGTTACTCATTCAGGATATGTTCGATCAAATCATACACAGTATATTCGATACATAAACTTATTTGATCATTTGAAACATGTCTAACTTATTCGTCACTTATTTGCAACTTTGTTTCAGTTCATATTGTACTTAAGTCGTTTTAAGATATAAGAATAAATATCATACTAGAAGATCTCGGGATAGAAATAATATGCTGTCCTAAGTTAGGTGTAAATCCTGATATAATATAGTATTTATATGTTTGTTCATGATTTTTTTACAAAAATAATAAACCAATAATATATATCAGTGTACATTATAATATTAGGTCATAACATATAATCTAAATATAATTAAGATTAATTGTTTAATAATAAAACAAATTTAACAATAGAAAAGAAGTGTAGTTACTTCTGTTACTCATTAGAGTTATTATTATTAATCATAGTTTTTGTTGGTTTTATATCCGTCCAAAAATATTTAAAATTAATTAAATTAAACAACTATTATGAGCCGTTTATGTTTTTAGTCTAAGACTAACAACTACACACTAAAATTCTAATTATTACTCGTAAATAAAAACCACTGAACTATTCACAACGAATAGAAGCCCCACAGGGTTCGATTGTCTTCGACGTCCGAAGTAACGAAACCCTAGTAGTTGTAATCATTCTAATTCCCGCAAATACTGCGATTAATATCATTAAACCTGCTTTCATAATACGGATTCATGTTTTATTTATATCTAAGATTACTAATGATAATAATATTGTAAATATTTCTGGTAATTTCTCGAATCCTTACTAATATTATAAATGTGAAAGTTAGTTTGTCAGCATATGGGCCATGGGACGAGCATATGGGCCACCTGAAGGTAAGGTTTTACCAAACGCCCTTAGACATTGGCACTGTAAGAAATGTTAGCCATCGCTTACATCGCCAATACGCCACCAATCTTAGGACCTAAGATTTTATGTCCCTTGTGCCTGTAATTACAATAGCTCACTCACCCTTCAAACCGGAACACAACAAGACCAAGTACTGTTGGTTTGCCGTAAAATATCTGATGAGTGGGTGGTACCTACCAAGACGAAATTGCACAAAGCCCTACTACCAGTAAAAGTCTTAAATAAGTGTTATATTGAATTTTTGAGTTAAAATATGAGATATTAATGGAATGAAATCAAAATATAAAAGTTAATGAATATCATATTTTATATAAATACAACTTAAGCTTCGAGCCGGGAAGTAATAATCTATTCAAATATTATAATACGAAAGTAACTCTGTCTGGTTGTTACGCTTTTACGGCTAAAAGTAAATCGTTTTGAAGCAAGCTTGAGCCCAAATGAAGGCACAGGCTTTTTTATACCTAGCTCGAGTTAGATATAGGGCACGAGCCCTCCCCCATAACATGTGGGCAAAGCCGCCGACGAAAACTAATGAAAATATTAGTCTATCTCGTTAGTTTGAACTTCAAGTGCACTGCGTTCATGGCAATAAGGTGAGCCAGCTATCGCTTCAATTCAGACACCGTTTAATATTTCCGTTTGTGTAATATGAAATAGTAAGTCTTATCACGACAAACCATATTGAGAGTGAATTGTTACAAGATTAACATTAAGCGGCCAATTTCAAGAAAGATTACCCAACTGCGCAGGATATATCATAGTGTATAAGTGTGTGTGTGCGCAAACACAGATGCTTTGTCTATCTATCTATGACAATCCGACACGACCGAAAAGAGTTTAGGCACAAGACCAACGGTTTCACGAGATTTCGGAGGCTGGAAGTGTCACATTTTTAACTTTTAGACTCCAAGCTTCTACTGAGAATTTTTAGCAGAAAAGCCCATTAACTTTTAGTGGCCCGATGTGGGGTCTAAACCCGGGATCCCGGGATCTGCGTCGTTATATCTATTAAACCGACGATGCAATCAAGGAAAAAATATATAAAAGATAAATAAAAACATGATATAAAAATCAATGTCAGAATAAATAAAAACACATACACAAATAATAAGTAACATAAGCATTGATATATTATTAACAAATTAATTCGGTACGACTGTTATACATCAGTGTAAATGTAAATACACATACGTAGCCCGCCTGAGTTATGGAATAATCCAACAATACTAAAGACTTATTGTGTCATCGTTAAGCTCCATAATAAATGCTTAACATGATATAACTTTAATTAATAAAGCATATTACTCAATAAAAGATTATACAGATGATAAAGTATCAAGTTAATATTTGTTTCCATGTAGGATAAATAATAATTAAATTGTATTTAATTATTTATATAATTTGATTATGGAAAAGAGTAAATATTGAGTTTTTTGCCGGTTTCTCAATGGAATCTACATTATAAACCGGCTTAGATTTAAATTTAATCCTCTAAAACCATATAAAAATGCTCGCAAGAGCCTATTTGAATAAGCTATATTTTTATTTTTTTATTTATTTTTTATTTTTACGTGGAAACTAAGTTAATTCGTGTCTTAAAATTAATTAAAGGTAACCTTCATTAGTTGCTCCCCAGTCGAGAAAGAGAGAAACCTAATTAAATTAAAAATACCTAATAATACGACTGTGAGCCTGCTATCTGTGTCTCACAGGCCTTGCCGAGTCTTACCCCAGAGGTAATTATATTTTCTTATTAAGATCCTAGCTACTAAAACACAAATACCTACCTATAATTTACTTGCAATATACTTATATAGACTTGAATCATTTTATAAGTATTTTTTTAAGTAATTGTATCATTAGTATAGTGATGAAATATTATTCAGCATTTTTATTTAAATATACAAACTTACTCTTAAGAATTTAATTAGAAAAAGTATGTGACATATTAAAAGGCTCTGCTTGCACCTAGTGCAAGGCTCATTAAAACCTGACCACCAGTTATTAAACAAATAAGCTTCATATAAGAATACACTCTAGTTACTCATGGTTGCGTAAATTTTTATTTTATTTTTACATCTCTATATTTCAACGTCGTAGGTAAAGAAATAACCAGTTTTTAATTTAAATCGTCAGGCTTTTAACACAAAAAGTCTTATCAAAATTGGTCTACCAGTTTTTGGGTGATCAAAAAAAAAAGACAATCACTAGTTACATAATAGTATGATTGTCAAATAGTGGTCTTCCGTCGATGCTTTCAACGAAAATTCAATAAATGATTGGAATCGAATAATTATATTACGAGCTGATACGAATCCCATTCGATTATTGAAGGATGAGTCAGCTTATCAAATTAGTTGATAACTGAAGTGCGATTTTAATAGTTATTGAATAAGAGTGCGCCAGGCTATTGGAAGTTTTAACGAATATATTCAAGTATTTCAAATGTTGCAATCACTGTGAATAGTGAAAGAATTAATTTTAATTCAGAATTGAAGAATTTTTTTATAAAGCATAGTAATAAAAAGTAATTAATAGGAATAGTTTGACTTTTGACTTTGACTATTCGTCCGTCTGAGTAGGTACCCACTCATAATATGTTTTACCGCCAAACAACAATACTATAGTTGTATTCCGGTTTGAGCCGGTTAAACAACACGAGCAACAAAAGCACAAGGAATGTCAACGTCTTAGTCGCCAAGATTGTCATTGCAAGGGATGCTTAATGTTTCCTACAGTACCAATGTCTATGGCCGGTGGTGACTTACCACCAGGTGGTCTATTTTCAAGACCGCCGACATATTTGAAATAAAATAATAATAATTATAGATTACAACTTCGACTTACCTCTGAAATACAAGGGTACAAATGTTTTGATATAATACTAAGTGCCCCTTAATATCCTACTGTCAAGCAAAGTTCCACTCTCCTCTTGAGACGGTTTCGATGAACGACAAAATGTATAAAAACAAATTAACCGCATGAGTAATCTATGGTGCTTTCTATTGTTACGAAGTCAATGTTTGTCAATGGCATTGGTGACCTACCTTACCTTTAGGACTTACTATTAGGAGGCCCATTTGCTCGTCCGTCTACAAATACTATATAAAAAAAAAACTTACTTATATTCTTAATTTGAAATATCATTCAAATATAAAATTCAATTTTATTTGACTGGTTTGGTTCAATAGTAATTAGTATATTGTATATCTCAATATCAAATAAGAGATTAAGATAACATCGTAATGTCGTAGAGTAAACAGTAATTAAATACAATTTTATTACATATGTTAGCAAAGAACTAACGTCTCTTATTAACATTTCGTACAATGAAAGACATGAATACTATCTTACATATTAACCGGGGCAAAATTCGCATCAAACTGACATTCTTAACGAGACGACATTAGATAGATATAGTATTCTATAATAAAGGTGATAAGGTTTAAAATTGTACATACCTTTGAAGGAGGCCATCTTGTCCGGGAGGCCTGGATACTCTCATTTATCAGAGACGCTGAAGTCTAATTATACGTTGAACATCGCGAGACGTGTGCTTTTACCTGCAGGGTAAATTATTTGGTTAATTTAACATGTCAAATTATGAGGCGTGTGCAAATGGATGTGATTAACAAATTAATTACAAGAATATATGAAACTATAAAAGCTGTTTATTCCTTAAATAATTATCATGAGCCAGACAACCACGGTGGCGGGTTTGATATTTCTCATTCAATTGCAAATATGTTATTTTTTGTACAGTTGTTTGTGATGGTACGTTTGCTGTATATAGTATTTCAAATTTTCCTAATGTCAGTCTTCTTTTAAATTTTTTTATTTAGTTATTATATATTAATACAAATGAAAACTAGGTTATTTTAAATCCTCGAACTGCAAATCCTTCAAACTGAATACTTTTTTAACGTACAATTTATCGAATTTCATAAAATTCGAAAAGGAACATTATTATTATACTATCTTCAATGTGAGCTTTTTATGGATTTTGTTTCTTTCTCAAAAACATGGCGATAAATTTCAATTATTGATACTGTTATATTTATAGGGATTTCTCATGGATATCTGCTTATTAGTTTCATAGTTACATAATAATGCTGCTCACAGTATCGATCACTTCTAACACTAACTTCTGACAATTAATCTTCCAAGTTGGTATTATTTTAACGTGAAATATTTATTGGGGCGCCGCGGGGTAAGACAGACTTGTATGTCGTGGAGGCAAACGTACGACGCTCTCTTAGGCAGTCATGCCTCTCTCGGCCGCCGCGCTCTACTCCCTTGTTAGAGCGTGGCACGTGTACTATATACTACGATACTGTATATTGTTATTTATTTCATCCGTAAATATTTATTTATTCGTTTTATTTTTTGTATTTTTTTTGTATGCTTTTAATTTACTCAAAATAATACTTATCCCGTGACAACTACGAGCCGTTCAAAATACGTTGAAAACGCGTACATATGAAAATCGAAACAGAACTTACAAAACAAAGGCTCTCTCTGATAAAAGACTTGCTTACATGTGGCTAGTGCAAATAATTTTGACATTTCATTTTGTGTCATCACAGAATTTCGCAATATTTTACATATTTGTTTCATTTTTAAGATATATATTTATAAGCTATTATAAGTGAATGTATTACTAAGTTTATTTCGACACTTTTTGAATCTGCGTTTATATTTAAGCTGGTTTGCTATGCCTTGCCTTGGCTTGGTGTGCACCGACTCAAAAACATATAGTATTATTATTTTTGCAAAAGTAGAAACATAATGAGTTGTCTTATCCACAAATGTAACATATTATTCGATGATCACAAACATCTAATCAAGGCCGAGCCTGTATCTTAGATGGTAGTCTTATATTTGATTAGGTATTGTTTTCTATTCAATTCTTATAAATAATTATTATTATTTTTAATTTGTTTGTTAAAGCGTACAAACTTTTAGAATAAAATTTTTATTATTATTTGAATAAAGATTTTTTTAAATTAAATAATCATTTTGTTCTTAACGAGCTGCTCAAATGAGACAGTTTCGTTAAGAGAAACATTGCTCCTTCGCCTGAACTCCCTCCGGTCGTGTCCAATCACTGATTTAACATATTATGAGAGGGAGAATGCAACAGTATCTTTGTTCATCAGTGCACTAACATTTGTTCTATAATATATCCTGCGTAGTGTTCTATTCTTGAACTACTTTCAGCAAGCAGCATCCGACTCAGTACATGAACATAGAGTGAAATGTCGGAAGCGTTTTATTTCACAACTTTAACCAGAAACTAACTTGAAATTTCAAAGAAAGCATTTCAAGAAAAGCTCTAACTATTGAATTTTTGACAACAAAGCTATCAGCTCCAGTGGCGCAATCGGTCAGCGCACGGTACTTATAGCGCAGTACGTGTGAGACATGCCGGGGTTGTGAGTTCGAACCTCACCTGGAGCAATATTTTTATAAGTTTTCTTATCACATAAATTCCTCATTTTTATAGTGGCTAGCTGCTGGATACTGTTGTTTAGATTTCAAACAGCGGTTGAGAGTGAGGGTGATAAGCAGAAACAGAGTACACTTGTGCTTATATACATAAATAAATGAAGAAGATAAATTGCGAGTCTTACCCGCTAGTCTCAAGCTATTAAGCGTCGTGAACAATACACTAATACTGTCTCGTAAGCAAATGACTAATATTATAGCAGTTGCACTCAGCTACTTTGAATGAACTGTCTTGTAATGCTAAATTGCATTGCAATTTAGGCTTTATAATTTGCTACATAAGATATAAACTTCCTCAATTGTTCGTACCTTGCCCTTCTTACAAGCGACTTGTTTTGAGACTTTCAACTGGAACACGCCTAAGATAATGAACTCTTTTGTCAAGAATAAACATTTTTACCAGACGGTAAACAATTCCACGTTTGTATTTTCATCTCGCAACTAGACGTTTCTGTAACTCATATTTTTTATCTACTAGCTACCAATCCCGGTTTTGTACGGGCGGAATAAGGTCAACGTATAACGTTTTTATCGTAAAACATATGTCGTTCTAATAAATCTAAACAAGTCACTAAAGTTCCAAGTCAGTATTTCTGACGTATTCATCATTCGTTTTCACATATTTATTATATTATAGGCAATTTATACAGAACTGTAATAATTTTTTCCACCAACCCGCATTGGAGAAGCGTGGTGGAATAAGCTCCAAACCTTCTCCTCAAAAAGGGAGAAGAGGCCTTTAGCCCAGCAGTGGGTCATTCATAGGCTGTTATGGTACGGTTACGGTAATAAATTATACACCAAGACCTTCCTCGTGTATTATTCCGAGCATTGGTAGTTTTTGAGTTTATCACAGACAGACAGACAGACAAGACCGGGATTTTGTTTTATAATGTGTAGAGATGTCAAGATTTCAACCAATACGGCCCAGTTTTCATGTGTTTATTTGTGTTTATAGTAATTTATCACTTAATTAACGGTAATAGAAAACATTAACAGAAACTGAATGAGACGAATATAATTCTGAAAAACATGTAACCACCAAGCCACATTAAAGTGACAAGGTGGAATGAGCTCGAGCTCATTGACTGAATTATTGAAATTCAATTAAAATGTCTACAATAAATGAAAATAATCATAACACTTCACGTCTTATTTGTATAGTGTACGAAATGTTAATTGCAATGCGTTAATTAAAAACCTGCAGATGGCTGCCAGCGAGCTTAAATTCATTACACAATATGACGGCAGAATAGAGCATGCCAAAAATGACAGATGATATTTTGAATGGAATATTTTAAAAATAGAATTCCACAACAACATGAAAACTAAAATCGCCTATTCAAACTAGAGATTTTTGTCACATCTAAGCAGTCATTGTTCAACTTAACCTATATATATTCTTGCGTCTCTTCTTGCCATATAATAAATAAATGTTTTGCGAATCATTTCAAAGTCTTGTAAGAACTTTAGTCTAAATAATCAAGGCGGTAAAATCGCCCTCTTTTTCATATGAGAAAGATTTCTTATCGATTCATCAAATATGCCGTTGGCTAGAACCTTCGATATAAAAGCAATGTACTGCAATGAGCCACTGAAATTCACACTCATACTTTCACAGTATTTGCTATTTGCTCTTTACTCTACTATGATACCAAAAAAGCGATTATGTGTTTGACTTCAAGTAAGATTTATGTTATTGATATTTTTTCCATGTATCAAAATTAGTACATCAAGTTTACCCCCAAATACATATAATGGTTCTTAAGGTTGGTGGCGCAATGTCAGAATGTTTAATATTTCTAAGTGTCAATGTCTAGAAGCAGTGATAACCACATACCATCAGATGCCCGCCTCAGTATTGCATAAAAAAATACGATACTCTATATAACATCCAGCTATGTCCAACGGTATGAACGGAACAACGCGTATAATTTAAACTGTATATACACAAATTGTGCAAAATAAAATATTCTATTTTAACAGAAAACAGCACACCTATACACAAAACTGTATAGGTGTTTATTTATCGAAGCCGAGATGGCCTTGTTGTTAGAATGCGTGAATCTTAACCGATGATCGTGGGTTTAAACCCGGGCGAGTGCCACTGAGAGTATATTAAAAATATACTTAATTTGTGTTTTTAATTCATCTCGTGCTTCACGGTAAAGGAAAACATCGTGAGGAAACCTGCATGTGTCTAATTTCGTTGAAATCCTGCCACATGCGTATTCTACCAACCCACATTGGAGCAGCGTAGTGGAATAAGCTCTAAACCTTCTCCTCAAAAGGGAGAGGAGGCCTTAGCCTAGCAGTGGGACATTAACAGGCTGTTACTGTACTGATGTATTTATCTAAAATTATCAAAATTATTTGTATTGCAGATATGAATTTGTATCTTCTATACATTTTATATCTATGCAAGCTTCAATTTCGAGTTGAACGAGCTCAAACATGGCAGCAGCAGTTCGCACAATATGCTTCCTATCAAATAATGCGGTAAGGGACTGTACATCCCTGTTTAAATAGCCAACCGATTTCATTTCCTGAGCGCACCATTTCCACCGCAGAATTCGTTTTTTACCTCCCAACGTTCACGCTCATATTTCAGAAAATAAAAAATCATTATCATCGAACGCTTTCGAGATTTGAAAATCGTTTTATTTTCTAGCTCTCACTCAAAACGTTTACAACTGTTATTTCCATGTAAAATTTTTAATCCAAATGAAAATTTTGCGAGTTAAATTTAATTTAATTTCAGAGAGGACTTTACCTGTCTACTCGTAATGTATCTGATATTTTGTGTCTGTGAAGATTTTATTATTTCTTTTATTTCTACACAATAATCTTCTGGCATAATAATTTACTTATCTATTGATTCAGGTTAACATTTAGCAACTATTCATAGTTTCATTTATTTCATTATATTGATATGCGTATGTAAAATAAAACTATTATTTCGAGAAATTGTATTTTAAATAAAAACGATATTGTATCAATCAGTAAGTCACGACTTGCCTTTCGATCCATGTCTCTCTTTAAATAGGTTTCCAATTTCATTTCCTGGTCGCATTTTGCCGCAAACCAAGGCCTTTACAGCCAACGAAACTGTTGAAATATGTCGCGTGTCCTATTTCTTGTTGTCAATTTTATTTCAAACACGTTTAATAAATAAACCAAATTTAAAAAAAAATGCATAAAACTCACTACATTCACTTCTCAGAGATTCACTATGGCTTCAAATTGGATCAATACGAAACAAAGTAGTATTGATATACTTTTGGTAACGATACCTGACTGGCTGGTCTGACTGATATCAAACTTATTTCGTTACAGAGGTATAAGCTAAATATGACCAGTACATATGTTAGACACAACCGAAACTTTAACTGTGTAATCAAGTGAACAATGGAAGTGCATTGTAGATTGTAGACCACTTTTGGGGCTGTATTGACTTTGGAAACTTTGATAACTCTACGAGTTTCACATATTATATTACTCTGACGCTAAATTTGACGAACCAACGTTATATTTCAGTGACAGTTTACTACGAAATTTGGACAGTCTCAACTCGTATTTAATAAAAACTCAAAAACATAAATTAAATGCCTAATACTTCAGCTGATTTAAACATCTGCTACGGTACCTAACTAAGAGCTACGAACGCTACGAAACTACAACAACCCACAATACAAAGTCTTTATACAATATTGTGTACACAATACGTAGACAAAGAATTATATTATATAATAATGTTGACTATGAATGTATCGAATTTATGGTTGTCTAATGAGTAACTTTGTAAGCTAAAATTAAATATCATACTTCATATGATTTTTTTTTTCTTATATAATGAAATATTGTATCAATTGTTATGTAACGTAAGAAGTTCCACTAGATGTGGAATTTTATATACTTTATAAATAATGGGCCTGTCGAAGGTAAGTAGCGAATCAGGAAAGTCTTGAAGATTTAATGTGAAGTAAACTTAGTGATTTTTGATATAAAGGTCTAAGGAAATTGATGACCTAGCTATCATTAGAAACAATTAAATAGAGATATTAGAAACTCTACTGCAGCTAGAAGTTCTTGTTTTTTTTAAAGGATAAATAAATTCAAAGATAAATATTATATGCTAGTATTAAATTAGACAGAGGTTATATTACTCTAGTAATTAATGTTAAGTATATAGAAAAAGTTTTAAGTTAAAAAACATATGTTTATAAAAAAAATGTTAATTTCTTACGATGAGCCGTTTATATAAGACCGAAATCATCATAACGTGACATGATATCGTTAAATCATGGTTAAAAATTACACGACTAACTCAATACATGTCAAGTAAAACGTCAGAAACGTTTTGCTCAAAACTTTAAAAAGCAACTAACTTGAAATAACAATCTCATCGTGCCCAAAGAAAGTACATCAAGAAAAGCTTTAGTCATTGATTTTTTGACAGCGTAGCTATCAGCTCCAGTGGCGCAATCGGTCAGCGCACGGTACTTATAGCGCAGTACGTGTGAGACATGCCGGGGTTGTGAGTTCGAGCCTCACCTGGAGCAATATTTTTTATATATTTTCTGATCATATTCAACTGTAAATCCGTTGGTGCTGCCTCCGTGCTGGTGCTGTCTCCGATCGGATTGCCGTCCAATTGAGTTACGAGACTGCACTTGTCAGCGTTTACGCGCAAACTTAAACATTATAATATATCTTGTACAGTTTTTTTTTTATAGAACAGGAAGGCGGACGAGCATATGGGGCACCTGATGGTAAGTGGTCACCAAACGCCCTTAGACATTGGCACTGTAAGAAATATTAACCATCGCTTACATCGCCAATGCGCCACCAACCTTGGGACCTAAGATTTTATGTCCCTTGTGCCTGTAATTACACTGGCTCACTCACACTTCAAACCGGAACACAACAATACCACAGTAACAAAAACACAGGTACGGTCCTGCGTTGAATATTTCTCGCACCTTAGGGATGGCTCCGCTAAGTACCTACTTGAGGCCTTGGATCGGTTGCAGCGACGCGCGGTCCGTATTATTGTCGACGTATCTCCCTAATTATTGCTTCCCCCTTCCTTCACAAGTCTACGCGTGCTGGCTCTCGATGTCACCGACTAACTGTGACATCAATTCCATCGTGCACAAAGAAATTTGGCAACTCCTTTCTTTGTCGCACTTCCAAAAAATGGAATTCCTTACCAGCTCACGTGTTCCCCTCCTCTAACGACCCGGGTTCCTTCAAATGAGGCGTGAAGAGGCATCTTGCGGGCCGGCAAGGCGAGGACGGCTAGTGCAGAATCTTCTTCCCGTCTGTACTGGCCGTCGTCGCGTTTGGACTCTACTACCACTTAACATCAGGTGGAGTAGACTCATTTGCCCTCCCGGAAAATATAAAAAAATAAAAAAAAATAAAAAAATACCAAGTACTGCTGTTTTGCGGTAGAATATCTGATGAATGGGTGGTACCTACCCAGACGAGCTTGCACAAAGCTCTACCACCAGTGAGTTTTCTCCGATGAGAACGGCCGCTGTGAATCGGTCACACGGACAAAGTCACGTTTGTAATAGCACTTTATTTAAGGAAATATAGCATCCAACGCTAACGAGGTGAAAGCTTACAATGTAGAAATTGTAATAACAGGAAATTTAGACATATGATTTTTTTAGTTTTTTCATAAATAAAATCGTTCATAAATAAACGAATTTGCTTATTATATGTATATACACATGTAGTAGTAGTTGAGTAAAATAATTAAAGTAACCACGTAAGTATACTAGATAGTAAAGCTTTGTCCAGGCCCGTCTAGGTAGGTTTACTCAACACATCTTTTACCGCAAATTAGCAATACTTAATGGTTCCACCCCACAATAAACTGTCGCCTATTTTCGCTTTCTTTACGAGTAAATAATATTTTGTAATAAACTTGCTGGATTACCTAATATATAAATAAATCTGAATATTATAATATGCAGGTATTGGTAAGAAATTATTGGATTCCTATTTAAATTGTAAAAAGCATTTCAAATGAAATGAAAATTTTTATATACAAAAATGACAAAATTAGTTTGTCATTTACTTTAATAAGTATTAATGGTTAGTCTTACTTTTAGTAGTTGTCACTGGCTTTTTTTTAGACTTACAAATATTTTATGTATATTTTGTATACTTTTTTATATTATATATATATTTGTCATAGTTTCGGGATAGTTTTCGACACTTATCTCTCCAACTACGCTGGCTATATCTCAATAAATATGCAATACACAGCCTTTGTCTAACCAAAAAATAATTTGACACTTTCATATAACACCGTTCAATAACTTTAAAAACCAGGAAAAGCAATCAAAAAATATATAACACTGATATTTAAACGGTTCCCAGAAAAATGTTTAATCTAAAAATATAGTTTGATATACATAAAAAGCGATACAAGGAAACACACTGTGATATTATATTTTTTTTATTGAATATATATTCTTATGATCGCCGAGATGGCCCAGTGGTAAAAACGCGTGAATCTTAACCGATGATCGTGGGTTCAAACCCGGGCATGCACCACTGAATTTTCATGTGCTTAATTTGTGATTGTAATTCATCTCGTGCTTGACGGTGAAGGAAAACATCGTGAGGAAACCTGCATGTGTCTAATTTCACTGAAATTCTGCCACACGTGTGTTCCACCAACCCGCATTGGAGCAGCGTGGTGGAATAAGCTTCTCCTCAAAAAGGGAGAGGAGGCCTTTAGCCCAATAGTGGGTCATTCATAGGCTGTTACGGATATATTATTATGTATGTTTTAAGAATTACATTAAGCTTTGTAACAATTTATCAGTCTTAGAATTTTAATCACGATCCCTTACATAAATTATTTTCTACTGAATAGGATTCATTATATACAAAAAAATAATGACCAATAATACGTCGACTGTTCTCGCATTATATCGATACGTAATCAATAAATATTTACGGCTGTCCGAAACAAACGCGTTTGTCCGCCGCTACACCTGCCATTGTTACGAGCGATCGTTCATAAAACTGATTTATTGTGTTCCAATTTGTACCTACATACCAATTCTGATACAATCAAAATTATTATTTACTCGGATATTTATTTAAAAGTGTAAATTTTCGAATGTATTGTTTTATTGCGAATATCAACGTCTAGGAATTCTTCATTCCTTAAAAGCCGACAACGCCTGCTAGGCATCCGGTAGATGGCCATGGGCGGTGGTGGTCAATTTTTAACAGGTGAGCGTACTGCCGTTTACCCACTCTTACGTAAAAAAAGAATACCGATCGGGTTATTATCTCTTACTCTCTCTGATGATATAGATTAAAAAAGCGGTATATTTATAAAACCTGTAATGTATATAATAAGAAACTACAAGCAAATCTTACGTTTATACATTGAACTAGCTAACCATCCCAGCTTTGCACGGGTAGATAAGAAGAAAAATATATTTTGGATAGGATTTGCGTAAAATCCAATTTCAAGTCAATCGGGCGGATAGTTTAGGAAATATCGTGATGAGGGATATTTCGCATATATTTATATATAAAGGGCTTTGCTTTGACAATGATAGCTCGATGTATGTATAGCACAAGTAATCTAAGCCGAGTGTCGTGGCTCCTTAGAGCCTTGAACCTTAGTTCAAGTCTCCTGCTCAACAAGAGACAATGTCCAGCAGTGGGATATTTTATACTGAATATCCCACAACTTTATTAAAATACATTTCAGGTTAATGTTCAAGAGATTGAATTTTCTTGTTCAAAAAGCGGAGTGTGATAATAATAACCGCGGTCATATTTATTTGCTTTAACTTTTCGTCTTTATCTTAAAGCAATTATATAAATAGATGTTGAGATGGCGAGATACTGTAAGAAACTTGTGGCAAATTGCGATTTCTGCTTAAACAACTTTTATTACTTTCTTCATTGGAAAAAAGTTGGTGACACGCAGTCAGTTTAAGACAATTATTAATGTTAGCTAAACTGATTTCTTTACATTAAATATAAAAAGAGCTAACATATTTTAGTGTTCTTGAAATAGCGTACAATACAAACACTTGGTGGTAGATCTAGTGGTACCCACTTGTCACATATTCTACCATCAAACAGCAACACTTAGTATTGCTTTGCCAATACAGGCATCAGACCTTAGTTCAGGTAGGATCAGGTAGGAGGTAGGAGTATCGGTGTTGAAAGATATTTCTAAAAACTTCGATATCTATGGACGATGGTGACTTAATATAAAGTGGTCTATATTGCAGTCTCCCTGAGTTTAAATCCCATTTTAGACAAATAATTTCTTATTGGGTTCACCTGTCATGAAATTTTTACAGTTTTTTTTTTATTGAATAGGTAGGTGGATGCATATGCTCGCATATGGGCTACCTGATGGTAAGTAGACTACCTACCTCATATCCTATGAGTTATCTCTTAATCCGTTGGTTGCCTGGAAGAGATCGCTATGTAGCGATAAGGTCGCCAAATTTGTATGCTACTCTTATTATGTATGTATCCATGTTTTTGTATTATTTTTCTCTTTGTGGTGTACAATAAAAGTATAAAGTTTAAAGTAGAAACCAACGCCCATAGACATTGGTATTGTAAGAAATGTTAACCAATGCTTACATCGCCAATGCGCTACCAAGCTTGGGAACTAAGATGTTATGTCCATAGTTTTTGTTTTTTCCTAGTTTCCACCCCGTCTCCAAAAATCAAAGTCAATAATCAGGCATAAAGTAGGCGAGGATAACCTCGTTCCGGACCTAAACTCTCTCTCATTACAGATCTCACATTCTCATTCTCATACTTAAGAGAGCGTATTATATGTCCTGCCCAGGAAGAGATTGGGCGCCACCACCGAAATCAGGCAAGATGTCATCGTTTGCAAGTTTTCATATCATATTATTCATTTCTGGAATTTCTATGTATCGCGAATCAAATTGATGAATGATTTAATGATTACTAGCCTGATTATTGATTTCTAGCCACTCCGCGCGGTTTCACCCTCATTACACGTTCTGTTTCATCTCCGTCCGTAACGTGATGTTATGTAGTCTATCCTTTCTTAATAAATGGGTTTTCTAAAATATTCTTTCAAATATTATTTTTTAAAATAATTGTTCAACTCTTAATTGTATGAAAGATGAACGCACATTCTATTGTGAACAAAAATGAATTTCGAACGGATTTAATTTGATTTATTGTGAAACTTAAGAAGACCAATTTGCCCTCCAGATGTCTTCTGAACTTGACCCGCATTTAGATTCAGGGTAAGACGTCCTATTTCACCCTCTCTATCCAACATCCGCATAAGTAAGAAAAGGAAGGATATATGTACCCCCGCCTGTAACCTGATATAGATCTAATCTAAAGTGCTCAAATATCTTTAATATATTAATGTGAACATCGAAATTCGTCATATATTTTATTAGTTTTTCGTATAAAAGGCGGGGGATTCAATTTATATTACATTATTCAAAAGATACACAGACTTGTGTACAAATACATTTATAACAAATGCCCTCCCACCACGCTATATACGAGATAAAATCTATAATTATGTTATCACGTATATTACCTTATGATTTTATTGTAGATTTAATGCTTTTTAAATCAATAATCAGGTAAGATTCAAATTAAAATTCTATTTTATCATACATTATGTACTATATATATGCTGAATATAGGTCTTCTAGACCATTATTAGATCTTACACGAATATCTTATGTGTGATAGGCCAAATATAAGTGAAAAGTGCCATGTCATATAAGTAAAAAAATTATTGTAATAAAAACAAAAATATATATGTATGTAAGCGTATTTCTTGCTTATATTTCCAATATGATATATAATAATTCCTTGATATTTTTAAAAATTTTAAAACGCCCGTAAATATTTTTTTTTTAATAATTATATTCACAATAGTCTAAGCACTCAGTGTGAAATCGAAATTGATATCTGAATGGATTTCGGTCACGAGGCTCTTGTTCAAATCCAGGGCAAAAGCTCAAAGCCAATAAAAAGTAACACGGTTTTTCTGTCAAATATAATATGGTGTCTGTACATCCCATGCCTCGTATAGCATGCAAAGTCTTTGATACAGTACTTAAACTCCCTCCCGATTTATGAGAGTTTAGGAATAGATAATGTATCTGTGTTTGCTTACAAACTTGTGTCTCCCGTGGTGACAGATAATACCTCAGAATAACCTGCGTGCTTGGGTCAGGAGAATTTTATATTTTATAACTACCGCATAAATAACTAACACCAGTCGATTGGCTAGTGCGTGTGCTCAAAATCTTATATGATTATAAAAATAGTCAAAATATCTGGAATAAAAAAGGCTTTTTAATGGTCATTTATCAAATAAAAAGGAAGGTTTTTTTTTTCATTTTTTCTTATACAACAGTTTAACGTATGACAAGTTTTTGTGAAATAATGTGAAGAAAAGATACGAAAGACCGAACAAACCTGCTTGAGCAAATGAAGATAAGTGATGACCGCGGTGCGGCTGCAAGATAACAAAAACACTTCACACAGTCTGGCCATTGGCTTTACGGATAAATTCACAACGCGCTTGGCTTCCTATCTTTCTAACAGGAGTTTGATTCTTAGATGTGGGTATACTACAAAAAAGGCGTTGTTACCGTTAAACTTCGAAATTGCAAAACGAAACAATAAATAAATATCGAGTAAAATAAATAAAAACATTTTTTTTAATAAAATAAAATTACTTAAGCAAGGAAGTAATATAAGCGCTACGCACGTTCAAGTGAGTAGAGTGGCAGTGAACAGAAGGCATGGTGGACAGCGTCAAGTCATAATATGCTTATATTCAATTTAATTTGATACTGTAACATGCCAGTTTAAAAGTCTTTATAAAGGTTAGTTAAATAATAAAATATATTTTTAATTTGAAACATATTGTACATATATCACTAACTAACCGCCCCGGGTACCTAACCGTAGTATCTCACGGGTAGAATAAGAGGATGAGGTTTACGAGGCGCTCGCCAATAATGCTCCCACGCGGCATGATTTCTTGCGACATCTTCAATAATCATCATCACATTTCAACTAATTTACACATCTTAATGAATTAACCTTCCCCGTGAACCATGGAAATCCGTTCAGTTGTTTTTGATTTTATCACGCTCAGACAGACTGACACGGCGGGTGTTCTGTGTTTTATAATATGTGGTGATAGACAAACCTTTGCCTGACTCCCTATTTATCTAAGCTAAAGCAAATATACAAAGCTATAATTCAACTTGAATTAAAATTTTCATAAAGCAAATCTTTGCGCATAGGAATTATCTTATTAATTACAATCATTCATTATCTACCTCCTTGGTGTAGTAGCTAGCTTATGTTGACTGTAAGATTTGTTAGTTGAGCTTCGGTTAGCATCTCATAAAACGGAAGCGCTTGGCTCCATAAACTGTTAAGGAGCAGCGAACCACCCAACTTACGCGTCGACGTTGGTGACACAAACGTTTAAGTATCTAGTCTCCCGGATCAAGAACATAGCAGTTGACATGAATAGATAGCATGCTTAATGTCCTGGTGCCCTCTTTGTTCTCAAATCTGTTTTATATCAAACCCCAGATTCTCCAACGTCCCTCGCTGCAAAGATCCAGATTTCGCAGCGGAAACTGGATATCCGCATAATACAGGATTACTGCACGATATTCTACGAAGGAACAGTTCTAGCGAGCGTTACGCTTTTGAAATTTATGACGGATATCGACACAAAATATAAACAGACCCGCGTCCTTCGTCTGAACGCCCAAAAGCGCGCCCCTTTCAAGTGCACTGAAGACGGTGAAGCGGCGGGACTGTGAACTGGAGGGCTCTAGCAACGTTGCGCAATCGTCTAAAACTAGAACTAAAATATGAATAAAGAAATGCAACTGCCACACAAACATAATGTCTCTAAAAACTATGTAAAGATTCGAAACCGAACAGTCATTGCCGTACAATTTTTCAGTGCTTATTTGGAAATATAATTTGCTGGTAGCCCTAGGGTTCTACAGTGCTGGTACGGGCTGGTACTTATCAGTTGAGTAATACCGAGATTCACGCCAAATGGGGAAAAATAAATACGCTTACATCATCCGAGTAGCATGACTAGCTTCTTTACATATAAAATTGGTTGGTGGACGGTCAAGTTGGCAATCTGATAGTAAGTGGTCAACAACCAAAGACATTGGTGCTGTAAGAAATTTTTACTATTACTTACATCCAATGTGGCACTAACTTTTTTAACTAGATATATCCATTGTGCCTGTTTATAGTTTCACTGGCTCACTCACACTAAAAACGAAAACACAACAAAACTATGTATTGCTTAATTGGGCTTTTACAAAGCCCTACCCCGTAATAAGAAGACAACTCCCAGCCACTTGCATCGTAGATGAGCTTAAGTTGATCGGTGTCACTTTTCTTAGGGATTTCGGTAATTTTTCGCAGTTAATTAGCATGTGATAAAATTATATAACTAAAACATTTTAAAGGCGTTTCGTTTTTTTGTAAATAATATAAAATAATGAAATATTGTAACTTAATAAGCAATGCAAACGAAATTGGCAGGAATATTTTGATAAACAGTTTCGAAATAAAAGTGCATTGTACAATATAATCGTGTTTGAACTTCCTCGGTGTCCATAGTTTCAAATTTTTTAAAATAATCGTAAAAATATTGTGATATTTAGAGGTCATATTCCATGATAAAAGCGTGATATAATCAAAAACAAGTTTGATTTTATACAAAACAAACACTTATAAATACAATGTAACCGCATGGATGATATTTATCACCTATTGATGGAATGTTCGCGGTGCTTCGTTCCGGCCCCGTTTATTAAAATCATATAATGTGGTATATGAAATAGTTTGCTCGCTGCACCATCATCAAACGAAGCCATTATTGAAAATTTTTATAGAAAAATGTATGTGCTCATTTTCAATAATATCTGATGTACATAATAACGGATTATTGAATTGATAATATTGTTGAATATTAACTCAATGATGGTATATTGATCTATTATTTATTATATTGTTAGAAATCAGCATGGAAATAGTTTTTTTTCAAAAGATAAATCAAAACAACTATACAACAATGAGGTAGACGTAAATCGACACGTACAATTTACACACAATAGACTAAAGGAATCAACACTGAGCAACTGAAATATTATTTATGAGATATCCGCCACAACCGAGAGTCCAAGCAGAAGTGTCTAAAGCCAGCCTGGCCGGCTGATGAGCTTGGCAGGGCCAGTCCCCACTACAATAATCATCACGTGATCAAGTCGAGCCGCTAGGCCACGCCCCGTCGGAATACATTCTTAACAATATCAACACTAATTGTTATGATTCAAAAAATGTATTCATCTACGTAACTTGATTTCTGAAATACAGTAACTACAGAGTTTCTTGCCGATTGTAGTAGAATCTACATTCTGAATGATAAAGTGAATAAAGTATATTTAATTTACTTGATTGATTAATTAGTTTAGGAATATTACTATTATTCAAACTAAAAAATTATCGCAATAATATTCGTAAAAAAATACATTTAATTTTATTTATTTATTTATTGTGACATAATTACGAATCATAAATAGGATACACTCTGTTGTGTTGCTTTTATAAACTGAGAGATTATGAGTTTTTCCATAACAGAATAAGCTGCACGAGTTTTTAAAATGCCTCTAATTTCGGGAGTATGACATTGATTTGAATGATTATTTAAGGAACAGAACAAGAACTTTCATTTTCAGTTGACCAGTTTTTTAATAGTGACAATGAATATTAAAGATTAATAAAGAATAAAAAATTAAATATTTGCTTAGTTTTCACCAGTGTGTGAAAAACTTAATAAAACAAAATTCAAATAAATTGACTTCTGTAGCTGGAGGCGTATGTTGAGCGATGGTACGGGTGACGTGTCTCGTTAGCAACAGAATACTTTGCATTTACGAGTATGCATTCAACTCGACTATGTGATACGTGATATGTCCTTATGTACAGAGATTGCAACTGTTATATATTGTTGAAAGGAAAAAAATATTAGTTGACAACCGACTTGTGATATACTATTTTGATGCGTGTATAGTTCAAATGTTATAACTATTATGGTCAATATCGCATGATACTTTCTGACATTTTACGACCGTTTACTATGGTGATTTTCGAATTTATTTATACAGAATAGGTCTACTGTTCTTGTATATTAACTTCACATGCTATTGCTAAGGCTTAAAGCCGTTTGAGGAATTTGACGATGGTTTGAAACTTATTCCATTACGCTATTCGCGAGTTGCTTATGTATACAAATGTGCAGACAAATTCAGGTTGCCTTATAATACATATGCTTTATCTTCAAAGTCGAGCATAATACTTATAAACAGGAGGATGAAAATACAGTAGCGCATAAGATTCGCATGTCCTAACCTCTAGGATAGATAACTCTTTGCTATGATATATTGTGACTGTGTTGTCCAATAGTATATTATGATTATTTTCATAGTATAATATCTTACGGTATATTATTTTAGAATAACGCTTGACACTTGATTATGTGATTTGAGAAAAAAAGCACCTACCGTCCTTCTAGCTATTTCGTCCGGGCTACACTCAGAGCTATTGGCAGCTTTATATTCAATTTAATTCTGTAACATGGCGGTACAAACGTGCGTTTATTAGCTTACTTGTATAAAGTACATTTTGTTTTTATATATTATATTTTATAATACGTTAAAGTGCTTCGAAGCGTTTTATAAATATTTAATTTGTGACCGATACTTGGAATTTTCTAAATGCACTTGTGAACTAGACTGTATATGTTAATATGGTATCAATTCATAAATGTTCGCTGGCAATATTCAATAGAAACGTCCGATATTTAAGCATGAATTGTATTTGAAAACTATATTTCCGATTATTAAAATTTATACATATATACAAAGCCGAGATCATCCAGTGGTAAGAACTCTTGATTATTTACAAAAAAATGCTAATAAGGCTTGAATATAAATAAGGAGACATATCAACAAATTCATTTAGCAGACAGTAGTAGGTGAATGCTAAACTTATCCAATATAATGTAATCATCTGGTTTTCTCGAAAGGCTTGCAAATTAGTGAAACTGTGAGTGTATTTCAAGTTTCGCTCAACAATAGGTTAAACGTCAACTTCAAATGTGTTCCGTAAACTTGTACGTTTAATATTGTTTGCAACTTTGCTTTACATTCCATATATCCCTCATACCGGTTCGTACCGGTTAACGGCGGATAAACTAAGTCATTAGTTTTACCACAGTTATTTACTTTGTACATCTTCTATTTTTAGACAGTTTAGTCGCTAACTCATAAGGCTGCTGATCACGTAGTCTCGAATTCAAATCCCGGGACTCAATAAAAAGCTATAGCGTGATATTTTTCGATCAAGGAATTTTCAGTGGAGTGTAGGAGTTGGCAGTGTTACTTTCGCCTGTTTTGGAAGGCACGTTAAGCCGTTGGCCCTGCTTTCAATCTCTCTTCGGTCGTATCAGATTACTGTCTCACATAGTGTAAGGGAATACACGTGTATTGGCGCACACATGTGAACAATACTGACCTTTACAAATAGCTTTTCTTTTGATTTGGAACCCTACTTGAATATGATTAGGAAATATGTATGTGTATATGAGCCATTGTCTGATTTAACGCCTTGATTCAGAAATTGATTCAAGGTTTAGGTATATTTCTTTAAAAAAATACTCTTACAGGCTATTAACAATATTATTATTATTTTACTACAGATTTAGTGATCAGAGTGGTTTTTATTCGATACAAATTAGGAATACATTAAAAAATTCCAATGTGTAAAATTTATTTTTGCCGTTTGCCGTCACGGCGTACGAGTCGATCTTTCCGAAGGTGCCAACAAATATTTTATATTTAAAAAATCTAATAATTTTACTAAAAGTAAATATTTTCAATACATGCTAATTAAATTGTTCGATATAAAATTATGTTTATTACAGAATATCGCCTTGAATGTTATTCGGTGTCAAAATTATTTCTCGACATAATCGATGTTTCAAAAAGTTCATTATCGTAAATTTTTACAAGACTGCCCAAAAAGGAGTTCATGTATGTATGAACATATGTATTTGTTTTCTTTATTTCAGCATAACTTTTAAATGCCCGAACAGATTTGGTTACCAGCTATTTATTTTCTTACTTTTTTGGCAGTACAAAATAAACAAGGCAAACGTTTTATGAAAACTCTGAGAGATGAACGATCGTAATTATAAATCATTGTTTTAAAAAAACATATTTTAAAAGACTTAGAAGTATGTGCATGGTTATGATATTTTTTGCAGAGCTGCGACTCCACACATAGAATTAAGCTGACAAAATTTAATGGAACTCGGTGACTTCAAAAATCGAAAACACAGAATTTGTAAACAATTTTAGAAAAAATAAATGTTAATCATTAAAGAAAACGCCTTTATATTTCTTTAAGCAAAAAATCCACCTTCAAACAATATCTTATCATGTGTAAATACTACTTCATAAAAGGAAGACAATGGTCTCATACGAGCGAGACATGCTTATCGATTAATTAAAAGAAATGAAATGTACCATTGATCATATAACATTAGATTTTATTTTCTATTAATTTCCTTTATCGTTTGTAGCTTGAGAAACGTCAAGACATTTTTAGTACGCCCACACTTCAACGCGATCGTTATGTTTTTCATTGAATAAAAATTCCAACAATTAAATTATGATTACAAGACATTATATGATAAATGTTTTCGTTAAAATTAAATGGCTTAGAAGACCAACTTGTAATCGTCTGATGTTAAATAGTTAAGCTTTTGCAAGTTGGAATTGTAGATCTCAAAATTGTAAAAATTCTCGAACAAATTCTTCTATTAGGTACATTTTTATCATAAAGAAAATTTAACTTCGGCTAAAATTATTTATAAATATATTAATTATCATCAACATAATCATATCAGGACAATTATTTATTCCTTTAAAATAAGAAAATATTAAATTGTACATAAGTTCTAAATCAGCTAATTTTCATTTGTTTTAAGGATTTTTAATTATAAATAGGATCTATATTAATATTACAAAGCTGAAGAGATTACATTTTTTACACAGTCCTAATAAAAAACTAAAAAAAAAACAACCGACGGGTGTGGAGCAGTTATGTTTATAGGTGTGTGAAACCGTACAGAGCAGCAAGTATTAAAAAAGGAAATAGAAAATGGAATATGGTGAGCATATTTATCCTTATATTCCCAAAATTAAATTAATCAAGTCAATTATTACTATGATTTAAGAAATAATCTTATTTAAAATAAGCGGTTTCCACTATCCATATATACACATATTACATATTGTCGCTGTAAAAAATATCAGCTATCCATGTTATACACGAGTATAAAAGGCTTTATTCTGTTCTGTAACAAGGAAATGGAAATTCGACGAACACGATTGTGTAATTATAGAACACTTTCTCTATATGCGATACTGACTTTTATAATTATAACATTTAAAGGACACGCGCTATCAGCATAAGTCGTCGCGAGTGAGATACGAAGTGAATTCTAGTCGAGATAAAACAGCTGTTCGAAAATAAAACTCTTGAATGTATAATACTAATATTGACAAATGAAATATTGAAAGAGTAACATTTAAATAAAAATTTAAATATTTTTTAAGAATTTTCTACTCGATAACTATACTTATTGAAATTAGATTTGGTTTTTCATATTTTATTTATTTGTAATGGATAAACTGAAATATTACTAAACCAATTTTAAAAAAATCTTTTACCTACAGAAAGCGGCATTATAAACGAGTAAGATAGCCTGTATTTTATTTTCAAAAAATCAGAAATACCTACGAAAATTACAATAATGTAACCCAAGGTATCATTCCTATAAAATATCTACCGAAAGAGCAAAATTATTCAAACCGGACGAAGTCAGGGTAGGCTGCTAGTATATGATAAAGGACTGAGTAGTACGACAAATGGTCAGTTTAGTATTTGCAACTCCTATAGCATTATACGGTTAAAGTAGAAGAAACGTGCCGGACATTTTAAACCGTTGCTTGATAAGAAAGCAAAATAATTTATTTATTTTAAAGTAGTCATATAAATTATATTACTTATCCAGGCCTAAATAAATGCGCCAAACTGAAATAATAAACCGAAAAACTAATACCTAATACAAACAACCAATACCAACTAACAAATTAAATATGCACATAAAGATTTTGGTTTGGTTCATACATATACGAAGTTATGCTGCTCAATTACTCAAACTTTTCTTTTTCATTTTCCGATCGTTTGAAGTAGGATACAAAAGTATTAAACACATACGTATTATATACATAATATTTTTATAATATAATAAAAATAATAAGGGTTTTATTACATGAGTCGCGTAAATATAACGCAGAAAATTGTATGCTATATAAGAAGAAAACGGCGGCGTAGCAACGCACGAATAGCGCCCAAAATATAATTATCTTAAGCACTTCGAAGATAAACACTTACCAAAAAAAACAACCGTAACCGATAACGCGTCTCGTAGCGAATAAGGTGCTAATACGTATGAAACACAAATATTACTTTCTATTATAAATTTCGTAGATAATAAATATTTCGTAGCAAAACTTACCCGAAATGTAGCGATCGTAGCGCTCACACCGTAGGTGCGGGCGCGGCGGGCGCCGGGCCCGGCCGCTGTGGCAGACGTCCGCTGGCTCGCGCGTAGGCGGCCGTCTGACGCGCCCCCCTGCCTCTGCCACCGGCGTCGTGCAGCGCACACTACTAGTGAAGCTTCGCTTTCGCTTTCTTTCACATTTCTAGAAATGCTTCTTGCAGTTAGAAGAAATGCCTAGATTCGTGAAACATTTTATTATTGAATCATATTATTTGAATTTGCGTAAATAGTCTTTTACTCATATATCGCTTCTTTTGTGACTAGCCTATATATTATATAGAAACATTTAAAAATACGCTTGTTAAAAAATCCAAACTACATATTTAAATTAACATCTGATGAAATGGAATTAATTATAACCTTACATTAAACACTTGAATATACAAATGTTAGTAATAAAATATTTATACCAATTATATAATAAGAAAATATTCATTTATAACCTGAAAGCGAGAAATATACTTTCGCTGTGTAAAAAACCTTAAAGAGCTCGCGGCTTTCATCGAGCACGTAGAAAGCGACCGAAGGCTTTCCAGTCTGATGGAGACGACGCGATTTTGTTATACATTAATCGGTAAAAAAGACGACGTTCAAAAAAAAAACATTAAAAACAATCAATGTACTAAAAAAATATAATGTTAACATATTTTTTTGTCGTTTTACGAAATGTCGTCTTTTCCTAATTATGTTGTGATGGTTTTAAATAAGCGATACCGTCTCCCTTTTAATGTCTTTCCATAGATTCTATCTTGAAATACTAAATTGAATTTACTTAAATGTAAATTAATGCGACAGCTACGTAATGTCCCCTTGGCAAATGGTTTTGATGTTAATCTAGAAATGTGGCAAAGTTGTGAAAATATCATTTCTATAAAATATTTGAAGAGGCATATCAGATAACTAAAACTTTACTTCTATTATTGATATAATAATATAGAATTTGTATTGACTATAAATGTGATTGTTTGTATAGACTATAATTGCGACTATAAATTTGTTGATTAGTACAAGCTTATTTATTGATGAAATAGTAAATACTAAAGTTTCCGGTTTCCAGGTCTCGGTTGTCGATTTGACGATTTAAAAATGCTTGTAAAATCCTACTCGAATTGTTTATATTTTGGGTGTGTAAATAAATTATTATTATATATCGTTTAATATATATACATATTATTTAAATTTATTTAAAAAAAATGTAAAATAGATCCGTACACCTCCTTACCGCTTTATTTATCTCACGTCCTCCACCCAAAGGTTGTCTGGAAGAGGTCGCTTTTTTACGCGATAAGACCGCCTTTTGTACACTAATAGTATAACTAAATGTTTCTGTAACTCTTTCGTGTACAATATTCTATTTACCTTAATTATACGCAGTAGTTTCAGAATACATTATATATTTTGTTAGCCTATTATTATGTTCATGATATGATATTGAACTATATTATATAACATACGAAATCTCGCATAATGTAAGAGTACGTTGCAAATAATAAAAATACGTAGTAAATAACACGTACTTGGATACATAAATATTTTTTTGTAAGATGTTACATAAAGTATATTCTAGAGGTCGAGAATCGCAAAAGCAATCGATCGAAGGCTTTACCGCTATTTCCCCAACTTCCTCTCGCGAATGGCGATGTTTTGTTGACGAAATATTCACCTGCCTTTGAATTCGTTTAAGGTGTTTTTTACTAACGATGCAAATATCACAGCATATTGATATTTAAACAAAAACCGACGTATTTTTGTGTATTTAATAAGAATTGTGTTTAATAATTAATAGAAAATATTTATTTGTTCCATCAGATTTATATTAATTTTGACACATTTCTTACTATAATTTACTTGATGGCCTTTGTGCAAGCCCAGGTTATTTTACTATAATATAGTAACACCTGTATTGTTGTGTTTGAAGGGTGAGTGATCCTGTGAAACTCAAGGCACAAGGGACGTAACAACGTAGTTCCTAAGGTTAGTGGCTGTGAATTTAGTGGTTAATATTTTAGACATTTAAATAGTTTTTTTTATTACATGCCTTGTTTGTACATTTGTAGACACTTGTATAACTTAACGGTATCCTGGTCCAGTAATACGAGATATATACACTTTTTATATATTCAACCATTCATTCAATTAATTAGATAATAATCAGATGATTAACAAATAAAATCATGATTAATTTCTTGAGGTTGATATTAAAATTTTATTAAGCTACCATTCTCAAATTCGTGTTTACTAAAATTAAGAATCAATTGCTTTTTCATCACAATTTTACAACCATACATATCAGTTCCAAGCGAAAATGGAATTGTTTCATGTTTATTATGAAATCATCCGAAACGAATTCGTCCTTACCTAACCACTTACTTTTCTTATTTATTTTATACACATTACCAAAATAATTTAATTGACAAATACTTAACATATAAGAGGGGATGTTTATCTCTCGCGCTCCAGCGGCGTTTGCGTTTAAGTAAAGCTGGTTATAATAGGTAGGGATGTGTTTACACGTCGCTTTTAATCAGAAAACACTAAGTGTTTCAAAGTGGATATTAAACCCTGTAGGAAAATATGTAGTTCACGAAAACGTTATAAAACACAGGATTTTGACTACTAAAAAAATACTATTGATTAATTTTTAATCGTTAAATTATGCGAATCATATATTTAATGATGGTACGGTATTTGCATAAGTTATTGAAGTAACAATTTACTTTGACTTGAACTAACATTTAAGTTAAAAGGCACAAGTTATATACCTTATGTCACATAGTTGGTGGGGTATTTACAATATTATAAATAGTAAAATATTACAGCATCAATATCTACCAACAAATGGCGAAGGCGGATAAATAAACGACGTAACACAGGATCATAGAACGATATTATTTTATAAGTATAACAACAGCATCCTCAGTTATATATTTCTAACAAATATTTTATAAAGAGAAACTTCAAGAGAAGACTCCGTTATAGTTTTATACTTAAGGACGGTACTTAAAGCTTTATTTATTAAATAAGTTTGTTGCTTTTGTGTCTGATACCGATATTAAATATAATTTTATTTTAAAATCTCTATGAAAATCATAATAAATCGGGTTGAGTGGTTTTATTTAAACATATCGATTAGCAATTTTTTTAATTTAGATTTCAAACAAAATGAAATATATTTTTTATATATTACCTTTCTAACAAAAGCGCCCGAATCAATTACATATTCACTCGACAAACATAAACGTGAGTTAGACGTGCTATTCAAATAATTTATTCATGTGAAGAAAATCCTAAAGAGAGAAAAAAATATTATTTGAAATGAGAGATCGCAAATACACAGACAAGCACAACAACAATTCCCGTCAAAACAACAACAGAACTCCGCCCTCTACTACGCGCGTAGCTTTGCTACGGCGTAGTAACGCCCACGCGCTGCCAGGCTACGCTTTATAGATTGTCGGCTTCTCACTCATAGTATATGTAGTATTCGTTTTAACCAAGTATTTTAACATGGTTTTTCTTGTAAAAATACTTTTTTTAATTAATTAACAAAACTTTCATTTTTTATGTAAGAGCCAAATGAGCAGCAGGCTCACCTGATGGTAAGTGACTGCCACCGCCCATGCACATCATCACCACCCGATGCAAGTGCGTTGCCGGCCCTTAAGAAATGACTTTGTTTATGACTTTTAACTCATCTGATTTTGCTTTCTTACAGCAATATTAAACATTACTTTTGTACAGGTCCTCTTCAAAATGAAATTGAACGAGCGATAGAAATTTAATATTAGTAGAGCAAGTAAACACGTGTTTACGTCATTAAAATCGAATCATATGATTTTACAATTGTACTATCATACGTAACCATATAAATAAAATATCGTATGTGGAATACACATAAAATAAAATGAACCACTTCTGCGGTTCGTGTTCTTGAACACGTGTTTATGTTTTTTATAAAAATATATTTAATAACAATGACAAGACAAATCAGTGGAAACTTTATTTAATTTTAAAAAAATATAATAAATTAACCAAATTGAAATAATTTTATTTTAGACATTTTATACGTTAAATCAAAGTAAAACGTCGGGTCGAACGTTTTGTGAACATTTTGTAATGAGATCGGAATACAACTACGAGTCGAGTATTTCGCATTAGCATTGATTGAGAGGTATTAAAAGCTTAATGTTTTATTCTGTTGGAGTAAGGTTAACTTTACCACCAAAGTTATAATAAAGAAGCCATGTCATAAAAAATATAAAAGATACGCATAACATCTTAATTAAAAATATCGTAAATATCGAGGAAAAAGTTGTGAACTAAGCTTTTACGTAATTGTCATTCTACTCGTACAAATATGTACCTAACACGTCGTATAAATTACGTATTTAAAAACAGAATAGATAGTTACGCTAAAAAAACATTCTTATAAGATAAATCAATAGATACTAATACATACGTTGACCTGTTTAAGTTGCTACGTGTAACCCGTGGTGGAACCAACGCCCTTCACACCTGTCACCAATAGCAATTCAAGATTTTTTTTTTTATAATTTGTAGGTGGACGAGCATAAGGGCCTAATGGTAAGTGGTTACCAACGCCCATAGATATTGACAGTGTAAGAAATGTTAACCATCGCTTACATCACCAATGCGCCACCAACCTTGGGAACTAAGATGTTATGTCCCTTGTGCCTGTAATTACACTGGGTCACTCACCCTTCAAACCGGAACACAACATTACCAAGTACTGCTGTTTTGCGGTAGAATATCTGTTGAGTGGGTAGTACCTACCTACCCAGACGAGCTTGAAACCCTGCCAATATATTATTCATTTGATGTATTTTGTCACTTATTCTCAGGTCAGAATAGTTCTATTTCAAACCGGTAGCTTACAATTTAAGTATCAATAAGTAAGTGTAATGCTTATGTTGAATAAAGATTTTGATTTGATTTGATTTAAATTAAAGTAATTCATTAGTTGATGAAAGTTAAAAACCATGAATCATATACATTTGCTCGAATTTAATCCTTATATACATACATATAATCATTAACAACATAGACTTCAAAGCGTGGGTAGCTTTCAAAAAACAACATACAAAGATTTCTTTAGACATATAAAAATCCAAGTTCTTTTAAAGCCAGAATCGTATTTCTAAACAGTATTCGCAGTATTAAATTGTTCAATCGTAAACCCTTCGTACATTTTTCTTGTAATCCTCGACCATGTTAGGCTCCATTAAGATGGGCTGCGGATAGCGACTAATGGATTGACTGTGAGGTTCACAGTCCATTACAGCGAATCATTTACCTGTTACAGCAGAATGTTCTCGATCTGATCGATGGAAGTTACTTCTAACGGTGTTTATCAAACAATCTTAGCCACCGACTTTTCTTGCTAGGACTGAAAGTAAATTTTCTTAATACCTATTCAGATTTCACTTAAGTTATTTATAAATAAATCGCATCTCTAATTGTAATATGGAAAAATGAAACGAAGGATTTTGTGAAATTAAATAGGAAGACAAAGTAAGATGCAGACTTTAAGGTGTCCAAAATATTGCCAAGTTCGTGATAACATACAACTTTAGTAAATAACTAAAATAACAGTAACTATTATATTTAAAAATGGGATTACAAGTTACCATAAATATTCTTTTTCTGTCTGTTTGTTCTGGATAATCTTGAAAACTTCAACTTCGAAAAAGAATCATTTTTTTTTAATAACAACTAACTAGATAGATCATCATGTTGTAAAACATATTTAGTAGTCTAATAAAACTGTAAATATATTTGTTCTTTGGAATATTATTACTGGATTTTGTATTGATTATGTAAAATTGGTCAATGTAATCAATATGAAATTATAATATCTCTTTGTAACCTATTGTGATTTAACTTACCGAAATCATATAAATACAATGGTATTTCAGTAATCTCCTCCTCTGACACACGAGTGAAACCGCGACTGAAGATTATTAAAATATATTTCAATTTAATTTATTGAAATATTTTATATGTCCAATCGCACTTATAAATTTTGAATTTTTAATACAAAAATACAATAGAACTCATTTGCAAAATACCTCGCAATCAAGCTTCCTTTGTTCCTTAAAACTAAAAACCAGATTAAGTTCCAGCGCGAACAAACTTATAGTTTCGCGTCCCAGAGTGCCAGTCCTCTCAAGAATTTGAAGACAAACTTTGAAAAATATGGACAGAGCGAAAACTACAGTTCCGCTGTTGCGATTATAAACGTAGACAAACGTTTGTAACACAATGAGAACCGGGGTAACCCAGTTACTTACTTGAGACATAAGCAAACACCGCTGACATTTCTTTTGCTTGATCTGTAGCTTTGAAAAACACGGAAACACAATGCGTGTGACGGATGAAATTCTATAACATGTTATATTCATAGACAGAGCTGTGTGGTATAATAATTGGTAGACCATTAAAACAGAGACAGTCTTTTTACTGGTGGTAGAGCTTTGTGCAAGCTCGTCTGGGTAGGTACCACCCACTCATCAGATATTCTACCGCTAAACAACAGTACTTGGTATTTTTGTGTTCCAGTGGGTGAGTGAGCCAGTGTAATCACAGGCACAAGGGACATAACATCTTCACTTCTCTTCTCATGTTAGCGATGGTTAACATTTCTAACAATGCCAATATCTATGGTTGGTGACCACTTACCATCAGTTGCTACATCGCCAATGCACCAACAACTTTGGGAACTAAGATGTTATAACTCTAGTGATTTTAGTTACACTCCCTTAATCACCCTTCAAACCGGAACGCTACAATACTAAGTTTCTCACACTTAACACAATGGTAGATATTATTTTAAGACTAATCAAAAGGTTTTAAAAAAATGAATAAATGTTCACAACTTGATTTAAATGAATATTACTTAGTACGATTAATGTCGGGGGAGAATTTTATCGAAACAAAGGACGCTCTCGGTGCACAAATAGAAGCTAATACTTATAGCACATAAATTATAATAAAAAATATTATAAGTTTATTAAATAAAAATAACGTACATACATAATATATTACACAAGTTGAGCAAAGTCTCAAAACCAACAGCATCGACTTCGTTTAATAATAAAACACCCAGTAAAAATATATATTACGAGGTAATGAAATCGTTTGTCGCAGAGGTGTTAATGAAACGTGAGCTTATTGCAGCGGCATTACAAACCGAATACCAACTTCAGCTATGAAATTGGCATTTTAAGAAACATTCCTAGCGAGAAAATTGTTTATACCTCCTTAATTACTCTCTACTAATTAACTCAATAAAAAACAGCCTTCTTTGAATTGTAACGTTGATTATACCTTTTGCGTTTAATGTTCGAAGCCAGATGTTTTCATTTATACACAATTCGAATTAAAAATTCTAATTGCTCGTTATTTTTATTTACTGCACCTATTAAAGAAGTTTTATCTTGAAATTTTTAAACGAAATATTTACTTGATATAAAATCAAATATGATTGTTTTAAAACAATAAATTTAACATGTGTTAGAATTGAAATAACTAGGACACATCGCTTCGATTCAATGAAGAAACCGACTTCGTAAACCCAAGGAAAACTTGCTCTCTGGAAGTAAAAACATGCAGGTACGTCGAAAAATCAACACGTCAATGGAGATGAGAACACAAAATGTAGAATCAGCTCTTTGTATCATATAAAAATGCAATGTTGATTTTAATTTATGTACTATGTGTTCCTATGTTATTAATGCGACTGATTTAAAACGATACAATTATCATTGCAAGTAGCGGGTACTTGTTTACAAAATAAATTAAGGACTAGAACATAGTTTTCGTAGTTCCACACAGTTGTAACAGTTACAATAAAGATAGCAGTGTAATATATATTTTTTTATGTTTACAATCGCATGTACGTTTGATTTAATTTTTATTATATAATGTCTCAATACTTTAAGCTAAGGTGCGTCATCACAGGAGAATCTCTAGAATGTTCGTTGTTCCTAACTCTTAAATTTGCCCTTTGTTGGAGTCTCTGTACTTGGCACCCCAGGAAATTACATCACACAACCGCTATTGAAATTTTGAAAGGATTTGAATGGTATGAATATGACATAATAATATGAATACGTAGGTATTTAAAAAAAATACCTAACAAAACGAACCGTGCAGAAATGTGTACAATGGGTCTTATAAATAATTAATGAATGAATAGATTATTTACATATAATAATACTTCAAGAATCAATTTCTATATTGAGCAGCGCAGGATAAGTTTTTTGTTTTTAATTTTCGTCGTGTATATTTATATTATATAAATTCATTTGACGTATGTCAAAAACGACTCTAACGCTTTGGCTCAAATTTTGTATTTAGATAAGGTTTAACTTTTTCGCAAAACCTATATATATATATATATATATATATATATATATATATATATATATATATATATATATATATATTGTCAGAGATAATAAATTTAAGCGGATATACGACGTCACTTATTAGAATAACAACACCATACAACGTGATGTATGTCATATAGGTTGGTATTCCAGTTTTAATGAAAACCTATAATCTGATTTTGTTTGCCTGTGCATACCTGCAACACAAATGCTAAAATTTTATTACACGGATAAAAGTCGTTTCATGCCAGGTATCGAGGGTCGGGGAATAAAAGCAATGAGATTCGAGTCCGCTTCGCGTGAACGGCATTTTATTTTCAGTATAAATAGTGCAATCGTATCGATTTTCGATCGGGAAATGTTTGAAAAATAGAAAAAAAAATGCTTTAACATGTACACTGCGCTGATATTTTACAAACATTTCGATTCCTGTTAATAAACAAATAATAAAAATAATTATTTACATTTAGAACATAATACATAAAAAACGAATGAACCAAATTATGTGCAAATGAAATACGATTGACTCACCGAAAATGAACTAGCCCTCCAACCGGCAGAAGAAATACAAGACAGTGTGTCAAGTTCTTAGACATTTATTTGCATCACTACTCCAACGTCCAAGAGTTACTACAATAAAGAATTCACAGACACAAAAAAATATCCGCAGAAGGCAATTAATGTAAATATATAATGAATATCACTAGATGACATTGATTTATTTCTTTAAGTTCCTAAATCACATTGTATAGATTTTCAGAACAATTTTTATATACTGATGATTGTTATCATTATTCATCTCGTGCTTGACGGTGAAGGAAAACATCGTGAGGAAACTTGATTGTGTCTAATTTCAGTGAAATTCTGCCACGTGTATTCCACCAACCAGCGTGGAATAGCGTGGTGACGTAAACTCCAAACCTTCTCCTCAAAAAGGAAGAGGAAGCCTAAGCCCAGCATTGGGATATTCATAGGCTGTTAACTGTTAACTGTTTATAAGCTTATATCAATATGATGTAAATCTATAATTTAGTAGTAATTACAATATAGTTCTTATTTCATTCAACATTCGGTTCCCCGATAAATTCGGGCGTAAACAATTCTGAAATACTGAATGTGATGCCGTCTGGAAATGAATGCAGGCAAATAAAAAATAAACTCAATCAAAATAATAGAAAGGTAAACCAACGGCACGGACGACACGTCTGTGGAGATTATTTAGTAAAGAAAAAAAAACCGTTTCAAACGAAACGAATATATAGCTTGGAATTATTAGCTTTATATTACATGATATAGATAACAACATTTGTGTCGTTGTTGGTCTCGTGTTTACGGCAATATTTTTAAATATTTGTTATTAATTAAATTCATACAAAAAATTAAAGAAATCTGGCTTATAATGTTTTATAATGACGAAAGTATAATTATAAGATTGACTTGCATTTAAATTTTGATAATTTAAATTTAACTGTAGTAAAAACTTTAAAAGTTAAAAGGACTGCGATGCCCTCGTGAATTCCCGGCTTGACTAACTTTAAGATTTCACTAATTTCCACCCGAGGCTTCGCCCGCGTTTGAGGGGTTTAAGTATCTTTCTGTACCCCTGAAGATTGCATGGTTTTTTTTTTATAGAAAAGGAAGGTGGACGAGCATATGGGCAACCTGATGGTAAGTGGTCAACAACGTATTTAACGTAGCATTGTAAGAAATGTTGCCCATCGCTTTAATCGCCAATGCGCCACCTTGGGAACTACGATCTTATGTCCCTTGTGCCGGTAATTACACTGGCTCACTCACCCTTCAAACCGGAACACAACAATACCAAGTACTGCTGTTTTGCGGCAGAATGTCTGATGAGTGGGTGGTACCTACCCAGACGAGCTTGCACAAAGCTCTACCACCAGTATCGTGAGGGATGATCGGTTTAGTAGTTAAGGCGTGTAAGCATATCAAACAAACTCACTTTTACATTTATAAGTCAAAACCCAACATATTTTGGACAAAAACATATCGACACATGTACTATCAATACGTAAGAAGAGTAATTTATTAGGCTCTATATATAAGCGAAATACCACTCATCACGATCTCGTAAACTATTCGCCGAATTGAGTTGAAATTTGTCACAGTTACTCCTTCCCCGACGTAAACTCTCACTAAGAACGGATTTTAATCAAACCTTAACTCTCTCTACTCGTGCGAAGCCGGGACGCTAGCTAGTCTTTAATAAGAGCATCTGCTCTCTTACCCACAAGCGATGATTTACAGGCTGTTACTGAAAAACCGTTTAAATAAACTCGAAATATATTAATAGCTAAAATTATTAAATTCGAATTCAATTTAAACTTTTAATGGGAAAAACTCGAGGTTATAATGTTAATTTACTGTTATCGCAGTCTGCACCGCGAAACTAATACCGTTTAGTGCAAGTTATGCAACCCTGCAACACACGTGCCTGCTAAGTTTATAATATGACTCGCAACTTTGCAACTTATCACGGAGCTGTTGAAATATTAATGCAATAATCGTTAATAAAACTTATGCATTAGTTAAGTATGTTTTATAATTATAGCTTTCTTTTGCAAATGGGCTACCTGGTGTTAAGTGGTCAACACTGCCTATAGACATTGACGATGTAAGAAACATTAACCATCGCTTACATCGCCAATGCGCCTCCAACCTTGGGAAGATGTTATGTATATTGTTATGTTGCTGCAGTTACACTGGGTCACTCACCCTTCAAGCCGGAATGCAACAATACATTTGCTTCTTAGTGGTAGAATATCTGATGTGTGGGCGGTACCTACCTGGGCTTGCACAAAGCCCTTCTTATGGTAGCGTGTGAGTTTAGAGCAAATTATTGAAGCAATGTCAATAGGAATGGAAGATAGATGCCGCCAATGTTCAACATACCATAGAATTCCATTGTACTTACACATAACAGTCAAGACATACTGAATTTCTTTCGTCGTTTCTTCTCAGTTCGGGGCTATTCTTTTGAACACTTGGTTGATTCTAATTTGGCAATAAACATGATGCTTCTATGTTGAATAAATTATTTTGATTTGATTTATATACACGTGTGCTTATCTTTACTTTTAACGTCTGAGACTATATAATACATATATGTTTTATATGATCACTGATTATATCATCGAAATATAAAGAAACCTCTTCTATCAGTAGCCGATTCAAAAATTTACTAAAGTATTTCATTTAAAAAAAAAAACATGCTTTTATTTAAACCGTTTACTCAAACGATCGAATTTAATATACCGTATTGTCCACCGGCACAAACATTTTGTACAAAGGTTCAACTAGATCGCTTGATTAATTGCTAGATTTAATCCAAACTAACAGATTAAAAAAACATATCGTATATTATTAAATCAAGATATTGCTAAACGAAAGAAAGAAAAACTGATTGTTTATTGATAATTGTTTTTTGTTCCTTTAAATTATGAATCTGAGAGTGCTGGGTCTATATATGTCTATATCTATGAGTGTATAAATGTTATGTGTGCTTTTACAAATGAATAAAAAAATAAACGTCACGGGAACGCCTGGCAGATGAGAAACATGGAATTCATTGTTATTCAATTAATTAATAATAAAAAAAAACAATTAATAAATATCGAGTAAAATAAATAATAACACATAGCAACGTAGTGTATAGCATGCACGCCACGCACACACATAGGAGTAAATAGCGGTGACGTCATGCCGTTTCCCGCCAAGGCGTACCAGACTGTCCTTACTAGCAAACAATTTCGCATTAATAATATTAGTACGGATTCAATAATGCAGTGAATAGGTTTCCTCAATATAACGGAGCATTATAAATCAAACTGTGCACAAAGCACCGATCTCCGCGGTTCCTATCACAACTGGGGCTATTAAAACTTAATCCCGTCGGACCTGCTCTGTTTACGATGTACTGAATCCGTAATTACTTTTATACAACTCGGATTTCGTTTGCGGAACGAAATGTTGTAATTCATATTTATCTTATAATTAAGAGTATGGTATGACTGCCTTGTTGGTCTAGTGGCTAATTATAAGGCTGCAGATCTTGGACCTGCGTTCAAATCCCAGGTTGGGCCGATAAAACGTTATTGTGTTTTTTTTTTTTTGTCGAAGATGACAAGTTGATAGTTTGACATTTGACAGGATGTTCATATGTACGTATGTGTGTGAGTGTATTTCGTGGCTCAGAAAGATCATACAGCCATTGGTCCTGCACCTGAACTCTTTGGGCTAGGTTGTGTTGGTTGAGTAAATCTGTGTTTGCGCACACATTTGTGCGCTATAATTCAGAACGCAGATATGTAAGGAATCGTCAGGTTATTTTTAGTGAAATTTTGCAATTGTTTACAACTTTTAAAATAACAAATAAATAGCCGGGAAGCGATTGTTTCACTCCCAAGGTGGATCCAACTCACTAACTCACTAATTATATAATAATTAACCTTTGAATAAAGTATTTTTTTTATTTAGTCCATAAAACTGACTACAATTATACAATCAACAATGGTATACGGTACCGAAAACCGAAAATATTTACAATTGAGTCTTCTCGATGTGGACATTACATGCTTATATGAGGGCTAAAGAGCAAAAAAAAAGTTTACATAAGTTAGTAACTACAGACTAATAAAATTTACATTAGAACAAACACATTAAACTTATAAAAACTATCACCTATAAAATAAAAATAAATAAATTTAAAGCAATACAAAATTAAAAAGTAAGTAAATACTAAAAATTAGAAAGTAGTAATTTAAAAATAAAACTACAAATTAACCGATTTGTTTAGACAGTTTATTTTAATGGCCCTGATATTATCGTTGAAGATATCTATAATATCTCTAAAACGATTAGCAAAAGATAGCATTCTATACAGCGGACCATGCTGACCAAGATTGCTTCTTGTTTGAGGCAGACTAGACGTCTTGCGATTCTGTAAGCGGCTACCGTCCCGAGACACTGCGAAACTTAAACGCTCGAGCAGTTCAGGTGCATCAATTAGGCCATTTATTAATTTCGACAAAAAAATCACATCTACAAACCTTCTACGCTCATTGAGTGACCTCATATTATAATATGTAAGACGGGATTCGTAAGTGAACAGCTGACAACATTTAAAGTCCGTGTACGATAGGTGGTACAGAAATCGTTTCTGGATTCGCTCTATTTTGTCGGAGTGAACTTGGTATCCTGGACTCCAAACAGTGCTACAATACTCAAGGATACTACGCACAATACTATTATATAAAAGAATTGACAAATTATGGTCCTTAAATATTTTCATTTGCCTAAAAACTAGGCCTGATATCTTAGATGCCTTAGTTGTAATATGCTCAATATGTTGTCGAAAGCTTAAAGCAGAATCTATGGTAACTCCCAGATCTCTAATACTAGAAACTTCTTTTAAGGTCTGTTTATTTTATAGCTACAGTACATCGGCGACTTCTTCCTAGTAAATTTTATGCAAAAACACTTTTCAATATTCAAAGACATAGTATTTTTTGTGCACCACGAATAAACAGTATCAATGTCATGTTGTAAAGCTTCCACCTCGGCTTGGCTTTCAATGGTTCTGTAAATTTTCAAGTCATCTGCAACCATTTGGTATTTAGATTTTATTTCAAATGCCAAATCATTTATAAAAATTAAGAAGAATGTTGGACCTAGGTGTGATCCTTGAGGTACTCCTGAGGGTACGTTGCTCTCGAAGGATTTAAAACCATTTAAAGCGACAAGTTGCGAACGGTTTTCTAAATATGATTCACACCAACGTAACAGTGAGCCGTGAATTCCTATGCATTCAACTTTATTTAATAAAATGTTATGGTTGACCAGATCGAAAGCTTTACGAAAGTCGTTGTAAATTGCATATACTTCACCAGTAGCATCGACTGACTCAGTGATATCCGAACCGTAACAAACTAAATTAGAAGCTGTGGATTTGTGAGGGCGAAATCCATGCTGATTTAAAACTAGGGACGGTGCTATATGATAGCAGATTTTTTTTTGTACAAGGCTTTCCAAAATCTTTCCACAAACAGATAAAATAGATACAGGTCTATTGTTTGTAATATTTTTTGAATTTCCGGACTCGGAGTTACATGAACAATTCTAAATAAGGGTTAGTGGTGCGACCAATTGTTTACCGCATTTTTTCATGAAAATCGGAGCCAGATAATCTGGTCCGGGTCCTTTCAGTGGATCTACGGTAGATAGTTGTTTAAAAACATAATCTTCAGTAAGCTTACAATTATTAAATGGTACATCCGAATTCCGAAATTGAGTTCGATTGTTCGAAATTAATGTCGAAGAATTATTACTACCTCATAATTTGTGCTTTCCATGTATACCGAGGCGAAGTATTTAGCAAAAGCGTTGCATATATCTTTTCCTCCTTTCACTACGTAGTCATCTAGAAACATTTCGTTTGGTATAAATTTAGTGCCATTTTTTCTTTGTTGCTTAAAAAAAGTTCCAGAAATACGTAGGTTCATTTCCAATATTATCGGCTACGCGTTTTTTAAAACTATCATAGCAATTTTTAATCATCATTTTGCAACGTTCCCGCAACAACTCGTAAGTAAATTTATCCATTGAATTATTATATGTCTTTTATGATGGACTTTCGCCTTTTCACGTCGTGCCCTTATTAGAGGAGCTGTGTACCATATCGCGCATTCCATTCACGTGGCTTGCGCATGGGTATGTGTTAATAAATAATAGGCATTAACATATTGTAGAAAATATTTAGTTTTTCATCAACGGAATTCGTATTTGTTAATAATAATGGTCAATTTATTTGATCTAATTCATTACATACACTCGTAGTCGCACAAAAAGAAATTTAAGCATACTGTACGAGAAGGTTTTATAAAGTGGTCCTTCGTAATATCTAATGTAATTTCCAACGGTGGGTGATGGCTATCTATTGATACCAAGGCATTTGGTGACTTATGAACTTTTATAAAATTCTGACCATTAGACATAACCAGATCTAGGATACGATCATTAACGTTCGTAATATAATTATATTGTTTTAAATTATTAAAAGCAATGTTTTCCAGAAAAATACTATCTGTTCTGTTAATATGTCGATCAGGTATGAAGTCGTCGCCGTCACTATTCATTACCCAAGTTATACTAGGTAAATTGAAATCTCCCATAATGAGCGTAGGTGAGTTAGAAGTAATTTTATTATTACAAACGTAATTAACATTTTTAAATAGGCATTTTAAGTAATCTTCTGTTACAGGTGGCGGGACATAAATACCGCAGATATATATAACTTTACTTTTATTTACTTTTATCGATATCCATAAATCCTCACATTTTGATTCCCAATCGTATTTCCTAATGGACTCTACTTTTTTACTAACAGTTATAGCTATCCCACCGCCATCCCTCTTATGGCTAGAAAGTGGGTATGAACTGCGATTTCGTCTGTATAAAATATAACGATTATCAAATATTTCATTATCGAAAACCATATTGTCTAACCATGTTTCAATAAATTTAATTTATGCCTCTGTCATATACTTACGTTTTGATAAAAAACTTCTAACGCGTATTTTATATATAGTAACAATTTAAATACATGCATGGATAATAAACAAATACTAAAATACTACTTTAAGCTATTTAAAGTTTCAGTATTCTTTATCCACAATGCTGGCGGTTCATTATTTTTCACACGAATTCGTATTTCTTCTCTTTAGCCACTAGTCTGGTGGCGGCATGTAGCTTTTTGTTTTTCAGAGACAGGTGTTCCAAGACATTAATAGGTTTTTTTTCACCAGCAAATCCCAAATCAAACTTTTTTCGTGGATTTTTCTTGTTATAGCGTTTTACTGATGCAAGGAAGTCATCTCTTAATCTTGGACTGGCTAATTTAATGACAATGCTTCGTGGACGTTGAGATTGTTTATCCACCTTAGCAACTATGTGGCAGTTTAGTACGTTCTATATATTGATTTTTATGAGTGAACTTGTGTAAAAATACGAAGATGAAAATAAAGTATTATCTAATCGTTATAAGGATTATAATTGAAAAATTTTAAGTTTAGTTCAAATTGAAACGGCAATGCTTTTTCTAAATCGGAATTCGAGTACACTTTTAATTCGATTTAGTTTTGAATCTGACGTGATCGATACTGATGTTTGTTATATGTAAATTTCAAGATTATTGAAATAATTTATAATTAAAGTAAACCAATAAAACAATTTGGAGTAAAACATTGTTTCAGGTGGAATATTAATTAAGATAATATAAAATTGATCATATAAACTTGACATGCAAATTCTGAGATTAAAATCAACTAATCCCCGAGACACCCGGACCGCAACAACGATAAACGTAACACATCAAAACTTTTATACGACGGCGTTACTCGTTGGTTATATAGTTTGGATGGGTAAATATGGGACATGTGTTAAAGTGTATGGAAAGTTATACAGTATATGAAAGTATAGGTAAGAATCGAGGACACACAAGAATCGAGGAGAAACGAGGATCGAGGCTTTGTACAGACCCGTCTGGGTAGATACCACCCATTCATTATGTATTCTATGTATTCTTATCAATAACATCTTAGTTCCCAAAGTTGGTGTACATTGGCGATAAATTCATACAACGCCAATGTTTGCCCGTTCGCCTACCTACTTTATATTTAAAAAAATCTAATCTTAACCGAAGCTTTTGGGTTCAAAAGAACTACATATGTTTTGATGAGCTTAATTTATGTTTAATTTATCTCATCCTTGGCGGTGACTAATGACATCGCGAGGAATATGTCGATCGAAACTATAACAACTATTCTTTAAAAATCTATAACTATATTAATATTTTAATAGATAAACAAGAGCTATATTTTAATTCAATAATAATAAAAAAATCAGTATGTATATATAAAGATACGTATGTATTGTTAAACTTACTTTAATTCCATGCAGACAAAGGAATTCATAAACAGATGGACGATGATTTTTATTTAATACGATACAGTCTTTATATTTTCACCTTAAGATTGTATTTCAGAAAACTAATATTAATGTTTTGATGCTGATTCGATTTGCGGTTTTCTCATTAGTATGGATTTCACGAGAATATTCGTTAATGCTGTAAGCTGAACTGGACGTTCGGAAACGTAGTTACTAAAACTGACTGCATCGCGACAAACTTCCGAAACTATCCGACTGACCTTGAAACAAATGCCAGAATTGGATCGCAAAGTGCTGTATTACAACTAAATATTAATTTAGTTTTTAAGGCTGGATATATAAATATCAATTTATTTTATTAACACACCTTTGTTATTTAATTGACGGTAAACGGTTTACTAGTGGTAGGGCTTTGTGCAAGCTCGTCTGGGTAGGTACCACCCACTCATCCGATAGTCTACAAAACAGTACGTGTTGTATTCCGGTTTGAAGGGTGAGTGAGCCGGTGCTATTACAGGCACAAGAGACATAACATCTTAGTTCCCAAGGTTGGAGGCGCATGTGGCGATGTAAACGATTGTCAGCATTTCTTACAATGCCAATGTCTGGTGGCCTATATGCACGTCTACCTACCTACCTATACTATAAAAAAAACTTTATCTACTGAATTTCTTGCTGATTCTTCTCAAGAGAATGTTTCGTCCTGGTAGCTTTACATTTATTTAATTTTTTTATTTTAACGGCTAGTCGAAAATTTTAGTAAATTGAATCTAATTATAATTGTTAGCTATGTTATTGTATATATAAAATCTATAATTGCTAGCATTAAAATCACTTATCAAATTCAATTCTTGAACGCAAGTGTTACCCAAGCCACATTTCTCACACAAAAGTTAATAATTAAATGAGAAATCGTTCCGTCTCGTGTCCAGTCCACGATCTGGCTGAATAACCAGTGAATTATGCTGGACCAGATAAAAGAGAGTACGTTTATTAGAGCCATTGTTTCGAACATAGTGTTATAGGTTTCGTTTTGTAACTCATACAGATAGCTATTTCGACTGTGAAAGCGACGAAAACGTAGCTTAGTGAGACTTGCTTATCGTTAGTATTTTTCGGTCATTCGGATGATTGCCCTTTCTCTTCAAGCAATTATTTTATGGAACATTAGACATAGATATTAAAGTTAAAAAATAATAAATATTCGTATTTTATAAATTAAAGTGTAGTCCAAAGATCAATTTAAAATTCAACTAGCGTTGATGTGACGAGTGGCTCATTGCGTGAGAAGGCAATTAATTCCTGCATGCAGGTCTGGATTACCACCCATTTTTTTTCTCTACAGCCAAATAGGAATGCCTTGTTTGAAACCTTAAGGGGTGAGTGAGCCAGTTTGATTAGGCACAAAATAGTTGCATTGATAGTTGCATGATAGTTCCCATGGCTTGTGATATATTGCCGATGTAGGAGTTAGTTTATATTTCTTGAATGTGTATGGATGGTGGACCATTTACCATAAGGTGGACCATTTGTCCAGCTATCTTTCTACGTAAAAAATAAAAAGAAATGTTAGTAATTCCTAGTTATTTACCTACCTTATATATAAACTATACCTTATATATAAGTTATTTTGTCTACCTTATATATATAAGCTTATATATACGAGTATGATCGAAGATCACGATATTATTGTCGGTAAGTCTAGATCAATACCATTACGGAGGCTTACAGTAGCGCTTAAATTCTTTTGCGTTCTCTTTTCAATATCGTAAGTAAATTTACCATAGACGAGCAAGTTCGACGATAAACAAAATAACAAACAACACACAACATTTACTATCATAGTAGACAGTATATATCACTAACGGCAAAGGCACCTTTTCTCCTCAAAAGTAGTTTTCTGTTATTTTTAATTCTTAATTACAGAATTAGGGATTCTGTCTTCCTAGGCTGGTCTAGATGTTATTTGATACATGATGAAGATAACTATTAATGATCACTATTATAGGGTAGTCCAGTCCAGTTTGTAGTCCTGAATTTTTGGTCGTTCGTTGATGATTTATCGTCACAGTTGATTCGATTATATTTGTATTATATACAATAAACCGAAAAATATTTAAACAAAATATACTTCCTTAAAATATCATGTAGCGTACAAGCTGTAGCGTGTAGCTTACAAGACTTAAGTAAATTAATCTGAAATTATAATGTGTCAAAAGGATCTTTCTATTATTCAGGGAATGTCTTAATATATACGGTGCGCGTGATCCATTAGCCCGGCTTAGCGTCCGCCTAAGTGATTCGCTAATACGTTATTATACCAAGACACGAACGATTCCTTGCAGGTTACTTCCATTTTAAGTTCTCTTATTTTTTTTCTTTATTTGTAATGGCTAGTTACTTAGGATCACATTCATATTATGGAGAGGTACAGTTTTTTTTTTCGGATTAACGCAATAAATAAAGAATGAAAGAATTGATGCTCATAATTGTATAACATTCATATTTTATTATGGTTTATAGTTACAGGGTGGACTTACCATCTGACTGACTGACTGGCTGGCTTACTACACTGCGATTTTTCTCATAGGAAACTATCCAAGCAAACACACTTTATTTCTAGTGCAAAAGCATGACTTTTTACGTGCATTCAGAGTCACGGGCTCTCCCGTGTCTTAACACTGCTATTGAGAATTTCGTGATACCTAACTTTTTAATTATAACTAATAATTATAAGTATCTATAGAATGTGCTCATTAAGCCTGACGTTGAGTCCCAATGGACGAAATCTTATAGTTTGGAAAACAGAAACACTGTGCGAAGCTGTTATTTAATTAAAATTACTACATCGTATCAGCAAATTTATAAATACCAATGTACGAATAACGAAAACTGAGGCTAAGCTTTGGTCATATCATAGCTAAATTATGCTAATTCTGTTATCGGATCCAGATTATGCGCGCGCTCAAAAAATCTCATAAAGAGGGTTCAAAATTCTTACGCACATGTTTCAATATTCCACTCCTTTCATAGCACTCTTCATTAAATAATACTCGTCTAGTAAAATACCAAAGACAACTTCATTTTAAGCATCTACTTGTGGTATTATAAATAATGGTGTTAGTGCTAAGGTGCTCACTAGAATTGATGTAAACATATGAGCTCATGTACCCACCTCACGCACACATAACCGCAGTTACAATAGCAAATCTTACGCTGACGTCACCTGACGCTCGAACTCTCAGTTAGCCCCTACCGTGTACCAAACGCTAAGATGTTTACACATCAAAAACAGAGATTAATCCTACCTCTATGACATAATTATAGCTACTAGCGTATACATATATAAGTAAAATTTGTCTTCGCATAAAACAGCTGCTTTTCAAAGTAGATTTAAATAAAAGGGTTAGAACATGCTATGGCCCTTTCGTAACCTAAATCGAAGAATAATTTTAAAATTAAATATAAACAGCTTCTTTTGAACTTCCAAATACAAAAAAGATTTACATACATTTTACCTCTCAATTTACAATTTATTGTATGTTACATATTGATTAGTTCTGGTTTCACTCACCCTTCTAACCAGAACCCAACAATATTGCTATTTTGCGGTGGAATATCTGATGAGTGTATGGTAACTACTCAAACGGGTACAAAACCCTACTACCAATGAATTGAGGCTTCTATCAAATAATGAATATTATTGGGAAAACCTTAATAATTACTTCTATGTTTAACGAAAGTAATCACTTGAAATGTTTCAAAAACATTATAATTAGAATCTATATGTTGTGAAGGAATGCAATACAATCTATTAGACCTCGAATTCGTCTATTTTTTTAAACAAATCCAAAATGTAAAGCAAGATTTGATAAAATATTTTATCTAAAAACATAACACGATTTTGTAAATGTGAGTCGATAATCACCATAATGAGCTTGATTTTCTATGAACCCAATTGAGCTTCAGGTCGTATAATTTGAACAGTTACAATACGATTAATATTTGAAATTAAATTTCGAATAATATTTTAAATATAAATTGAATTTAATGTAAATGAGAACTTTTAATTAGTTTTCCGCTTAACATTACTTTCTAAAACCTTATCAAATCATTTTTTTCTTTTAAATATAAGATACGATAAGATAGATTAAAGATCTGTGGATTTAATAGAAACAAATACCTCGCCTCAGCAATGATTTGTTGACTTAGAGAAAACTCGGAAACTCGGCGTTATGAGTATAATTTACTTCTCACGGATATATTCAATAAGCGTAGGTGATAATATTAAATTAAAATAATAATTAAAAAATTGTATCTTGAAAGCTTCCACGGCGTGCGCCTCGTGAATAATTAAAACACGAAAATAATATATGACTCAATTGTTCCTCGTGAAAAGTTTTAAAAAAAGACCACGATCTGCATATAGCATTTATATAAAACAATTTAACCATTTTATTGTAGTAAGTTTGGTTATTAAAAAGTGAATCAAAGGATACAAAGACGGATTTAGACATTAGTTAAAAGAAAAACACAGTAAAAAAACAGGACATTCTGAAAATATATTTTAAAGCCAAAATGTATGCATAGACACAGGTGCATATTATGAGCCAATTTCATGTGATGGGCGTCCGCGGCAATGTTTCCTTACTTGGGAATGTTTCCATAGTATCCGCTGCCTCTTCCCTGCTTGCTCCTCTAGTGGCTTTATCATGGCTGAGCTTCATCGTGAAATTATAATTAACACAAACTAAAACATTATGCTCATTCAGCAACTAATATTTGGCAAATTATTAAAAGAAAAAATTCTTAACATAATTTTTTTTAGTAAAATAAAATAAAACTTACACGCAAATAAAATATTTTCCTCCATTGTATCTCCTAAGATGCTGGATAAAGGCCGCAGTGCATTTCGCGTGTCCTATCGGGAGCTGAAGGGATCGACAGTAAGATGAAGATCTTATTGATTGCACAAACAGTTCTCAATCACATTTATTGTGTAAGAAACACGTGTAAGGTTTTATATTCTGGAAATTTCTAAGCAATCTCTGTATTACTTCTAGTTATAAAATGTTTCATTTTAATTTAATCTATACTAATATTATAAGTAGAAAAGAAGAAAGAAGAAAGAAGAAAAAGAAAGATTTAGTTTTTTGTATGTTTATTTGTAAAGTAAGAATATACTTAACCGATTTTAAAAAATATTTCACCTAAATTACCTAGAAAACTAGATTAGCAACGAATAACGTTGGCTATATTTTATTTTCAAAAACATTAGGGATCGCTACGAAAATTGCAATAATATAACATAAGGTATACATTTTTTTCCACATAAAAGTAAAGACTGTCATTAAAGCCATTAAAAAGATAATTGTTCAATCTGGACGAAGTCGGGGCGGGTCGCTAGTTGCAGCTTACAATTAGTAAACAGTCTTGAATTGTGATACAATAAAAAAATATATTTAGAAATTGTAAAATTTATGTATCCAAACAAATACAACACCGCCTTAGTATCCGTTTATTTAGGTTAAAGATTTCAAAGATTATTTTATTCAATACTAAAGTTAAAGAAATAATGAGAAAGAAAATAATGACGAACAAGCTTAGACGAGTTATTGCAACAATCTCTAATTGATTCTGAGACTCGAATCACTTAATTACATTTATTTAACAAATTGAGCGTTATCCAATCCAATTTGTCAGATCAAACTTGGAAACGAACCGTTTATAAAGTGACATATCGCTAATGTACTCTCAGTGACCCTTATTATTATAGCAATAAAGTCTATTTAATCAAAGCTAAGGAAGATATGAAGTTGTCAATCGTGTTTACTTTGAAAATTTCCTATGATAGCTATTAAGATAGATATTTGATATCGTTCGAGATTGAGAGGATTAAAGGTTTGATGTCTGATCGTTGCGGAAACGTTTGTTCAGTCCCCTGTCAGTGTCGGAATGACCTGACAGCGAGACTAGGTTTTAATTTCCTCGTGTCGTTGTGATATCGGCTTAATGAAATATGTTTTCGAGAACTTGAATATTTATCATGTACCTCATGTGGACAAAGGTGGACAGTGATGTATAGGATCACTAACCAATACACAAAGAGGATAAAACATTGTCTACTCCTCGTTGTTAATCTAATTTTTTTAAATAATTTTTTGGTGCGCCTTGCGGGTAGGACCCTCTCTTGTTTGTGTGTCTTGACACCAAACTTCATCACGCTCCGTTATCCAGCCCTCTACTCCTGTGCTATTTACTCTTATTATATAGTTATAAGAAAAATATATTTGTTTCGAAACGTTCTATATCTTCATTTATTTTACTCCATATTTATTTATTACTTATCTTAAATTATAAATTCATTAAATAAAAACACAACAGCAATCGATATTAGTTATCAGTTTAAAACTGGAATTTCGTCTTTAAATCTCTGTTTACCGCAGCGATCAATCTTTATCTAATATTTACAATCCTACGCGACTTTGATTAAATAATTTATAATAAAAAAAGAATCTTTATTGGGCAAAAAAATATTGCAGGCTGTTTTGTTTTGTTTAAAAAACTATTGCATGATATATGGATGTGTGTGATCTCTAATAGCATGATATATGGATGTGTGTGATGGTACATCTGGTTATGCGAATAACAAAGGTAGGCTTGACGCTTTGAGAATCAATGTAAGTTAGACGTAAAAAAATTATTACAATTATATAATTCGAATTACAATTGATAATTCTTGTTAGAAGAACCTTGTTTTTGTTTTACGTAAGAATTAATGCTGATTTTTTAATGAGCGTGATTGACCGATTGTTCAGAGAAGTGTCAAGAATGATTTTGATATTATATTATCACTATTATTTGATTGATTATCATTAGATTTTTAAAATTATTTCCAATTGACAATCAATCCATTATATTTAATTATCTGATAGCCAAATGTCGGATACAGTACTTAATAACGGCAAAATTTCGTAAAAATATACTCATTTTTAAATAAATAAATTCATACATATAATAAACTGTACATCTATACTAATATTATAAATGGGAATGTAACTCTGTCTTTCTGTTCGTCTGTTACGCTGTTACGATAAAACTAATCCGATTTTGATGAAATTTCGAATTAAGTAAGCTTGAACACCAAGGAAGGTCATGGGCCACTTTTTACCTAATACGGCATATATAAGGTGTAAAAGTAGCCTATCCTGTCCGTAACAAGCGGATGAAACCACGGGTGAAAGCTAGTTGGGCATCAATATATTAATGATCACTAATGATGTCTAATCAGATAAGTTACTCAAACTTGCCCACGTTCTCGATTAATCCGTTTATCACTAATTTAAACAACAACACTGTGACCTTGATTTCATTTATTTTTATAGAGTTACTTTTAAATATATAAATTATATAATATAATACATTAATCTACAATAATAATTTCTTTTTAGAAACCTTCGATTCCCCCGAGACCGTACAATGTCGGAAAAGTTTGACGCAAATTGCGTTTTTTGGAGTAATATGTTGGAGAAGAATTTCAATATTGCTTTATATTAATAGAGGAATATTCGATTTAATATTCACCTTCGGTTTAGAAGGATCTCGACGTCTTTCGACATGATCTGTAGTTTATATAAGCATTTATGTAAGTTTAAATGTTACCCAATTCTTGCAAGTGAATTTAAAAACGTGCTACACGTGCTAGGAATGTCTTACATGTGTGTGTAAATGTCGTGCATGTGTGTGTATGTATATGAATAGTATATCGTTTCTTTTTTGTTTTTTATATATTTTTTTCGTTAAATTGTAAGTTAATTTTGGATATTTACGTATCTTTTAAAAACCTAGCATACCGTCGCAATAGTCAGCAAATGTTTTACTCCTGGACAAAGGATAACTCTCCTTTGGAATAGAAGGTTTGTTACTTATTTCATCTCGTAGCTCTAATTTGTGTCTGTCACATTTGGTAGGATTTCAGCTTCACATGCACTTGAAACACAGTGAAACATGCCCGATTCAAATCCGCATCTTCGATCTAGATTCACATGTTCTAACCACGTAACTATATCGGTTCTGTTGTTTTATTATACATCTGTTAATTATATGCTGCGGTTAAGTAAAAAAGCATTTATAAAGTTTCATTTATCAACTCATCGATTTAAATTCAAGAGACAGCGCAGTTTTCAATACCGTCCTTCAAGGCCGGTAACAGGAAACTGTTACAAATTGCTAAGATGGAACAAGTCATGAGCGAGAACGTTCATAAAATATGGAACGTATCTTTGAAATCTACGCTTGTTGGGAAACCAATGTTGTGTTCTGTAAACTTGATTTTGTCAGCCTTCTTGATAAAATATATTAATTTTGAGATGGTACTTATTTATTTAATACTTATTGTAAAACATAAAAATATCATAAGAGTTATGGAAACAATCAAATAACAAATTGTGCGCAAAGGCGGTTTTTTCCGTTATAGCGATCTCTCAAAGACAACCTTTGGTAAAAGAAGTTTTGTAAGAAAACAGGTAAGTGTATTTAAATATAAAAAGGAGATACTAAGTATTGCATGAGTTACAGTTACAGTATAACAATAAACTACACATATCTACATCCAACTAAAACACATATAATAATATTCATATATTATATAATATAATATAACATGTATCACACGAGATAAATCTGTAAAATTCTACTCCTCCTTTAGATTAGACCGAAAAAGTGGAAAAACTCCAAGTCCTTAGTTTGTACGTAGAATAACGAGGCGATGCGAAGAATTAATATATTTTGAGAGAAATAAATCAGAAATTCTACAATTATCGAAAAAATACAACAATGAATTATGATTTGTGCACAAAGTACAATTTTGAAGGTCTTATGTATGGAAAAAAATTAAGATGGATATGTAGTGATAGAATTTTGTTGATTATGGTGATTTGAGTGACTAGTATACGGGAATATTATTATAATATGCTTATTTTTATTTAAAATAATTAATTTCGAAATTGATTGTAAATGAAAACGCTGTGCGTGAACCGAATTTATCGAATAAAATCACAGCCAGTAAGACATGACATACAGCCAGCAAGACAAGAAAGAGTTACCCAGCTGTGGGATAATTGGAGTCTATAATACGTAAGACATTCTTGAATAAAAACGCAGATGGATATAATTTGAAATAGGAAGACAGACTGACAAATGGGCCAACAGATAAGATAAATAATCATTTCCACCTATAAGCATTGCCACTGTAACAAAAAACTTCTTTTATCGTCAATGCGTCACGAACCTTGGAACTTAGATGCTATGTTCTTCGTACCTGTAACTACAAATATATATCATAGGTAGAACAAGGGAGAGTGGGCGGTACACGGGCTTGCACAAGGCCTTACCACCAAGCGAATATTTGATCAGCTTATATATTCAGTCAGTAGGCGGATCAAAATTTATATGCCTTGGAGTTTGCGAGTCTTATATATTGCAAGAGGCTCTTACAAATTTATTTTTATGTGTTAACGTATACCTCAGTTTATATAGTAACTAACAATATAAGTTCAACAATACTGTCCTATTCTTTCAAATGTCAAATCCATGATGACAGATAGAGTTAAATTAGTGATTAACTACCCGCTAAAACAAAAAAAAAAACATTTATAAGGCTGCAAGTCATTTATTTTAAATATCGTACGTGTTCCACCAACAATATTCTTTTTTTGAAACAGTGTATTAAAATATTTATCTCTGAATTTTTATAACTCATATATAGCTCCCGTTATTGCTACATATAATTTTAACAAATATGAACGACACCTACTTATGTATGTGTAACGTAAAATTCCTGACACTTGATATGACGTAGCGAGTCATTACGGCGTCATTTTGTATGGACTTATTCACTTTGATGGATGCGCCCATTAGTGCTGACGTCAGAGCGTTATGGACTTAATATCTTTACCTACGAGTAATAAATTTGATGTACCTTTTTATGTACTACACAATAATATACATTATACAGAATTAAATGTACTACGGATACGAAGTCAACTGCATAGGATTCATTTGAATTTAAATGTGAAACTTGCAGTCATGTTCTCTCCTCCACTGCACTCTACTCTCGTGTGAGTGTGCGTGGTGCGTATATTATAAATTTATTTTACTAAATAATTACTCGAATTTTTTTTTTTAATTTGATATTATATCACCTTTGTTTTCTTTAATTATAAATAGTTTCAAAAACCACGTTCCATATCTAACGAGAGTTCAACGACGGCCACACTACTTTTTAATTTTTTTAAATGCATGCAATTGTTATTATTAGAATAATATTATTTCCGGCTCTAAAATATATTTAAGATAGTTTATAAATCAGAGTGAACAATGCTAAAGGTCTAAAAATATGCAAATAGTCGATAACATATACACCTAAACTGGCATACACATACGAGTATGTACATTTCATTGCACAGACATAAAATGTATGGTATGGTACCACTGGTGGTAGGGCTTTGAGCAAGCTCGTCTGGGTAGGTACCACCCACTCATCAGATATTCTACCGCGAAACAGCAGTACTTGGTATTGTTGTGTTCCGGTTTGAAGGGTGAGTGAGCCAGTGTAATTACAGGCACAAGGGACATAAAATCTTAGGTCCCAAGGTTAGTGTCGCATTGGCGATGTAAGCGATGGTTAACATTTCTTACAGTGCCAATGTCTAAGGGCATTTGATGACCACTTACCATCTCGTGGCCCGTATGCTCGTCGCCTTCCTTTTCTATAATAAAAAAATATATATATATTAATTCATTACTACGTTGACGTGTGACGAAAGGACAGACGAACAAACTTACTTTAAGTTTATAATATTAAAGAGAAAATTAATCGATAGTCAATTTTTATTAATTCTTTCTCGAAAGTTCGTGTCAATAAAGCATTTCATTTTAAAGTATAGCGACGTCTCTTCAAGTAGTTTGCAGACTTCTCCGACAGATATTGCATTGATAGCTTTAATAATAAACTTAGAAATTTATATCAAATTAGTGAGAAACTCAGACGGTTTAATTTACTATTCGAAAGTTTATTTAAGCTATTTGTTACAATCTTATTATATTATTAACTAGTGGTTACCCTTGGCTTCGCTTGCATTATAATTCAGAATTGCTAAATACTATGTCTATATTTCTTCGAAAATGAAAACTTTTCATACAAACTTTCACCCCCTTTATCAATATTACATTTTTAATTTTTTTCCTAACTGTTGACATACTATGTAAAATTAGCCGGAATGCAAATCTACATGGTGCTAGCCCCAATAGTTTGGGCTTTGTGTTTTTTTTGTGTTAGATGTTAGTCAATCAGTCACTTGTTCTTTTATATACACACTAGCTGCCCGCCCCGACTTCGTACGGGTAAAATAAGGACTTTATCCCATGCCGTTGTGTATATCCCGTTTATTAAGAGAGTTAGACAATAGAGAGTGCTCCTGTGTTTGCACATTAATATGTCCTGCGTATTTGGTTAATCTCTCTGGAGGTTGGCCGCCGTGGCCGAAATCGGTCCAGAGGACATTATTTTTATTAAAGTGGTATATATGAATGAATGAATAAATTTATTACACCATATAATTACACAGTTATATATATATATATAGCTGGTCAACGCTCTTACATGTTGTTGGTATTTGAGCATGTTCCATCTATTACTGGTTTATATAATACTCTATTATTGAATATGTTATATATAAACATATATATAAAGCGCACGCCCTGCGTATTTTTTCATGCGTTTATTTATTATTAGGTTATATTTAAGGCTTTTGTGTTAAAGTAGCTAATCGTACATTCGTCCCACATTATGAGACAGACTCTTGAAAAGGTAGCCCGTTATTTTTTTTGATTACTTATTTGTTTCATTTATTAGTTCAGCACCACTCATAGACATTGGCACTATAAAAAATACATAAACCATACCATCGCCAATGCGCCACCAACTTGGGAACTCAATTATCCCTTGTGCCTGTATTTACATGACTCATTACACCCTTCAAACCGGTATGCAACAATACTAAATATTGCGGTTTGCCGATAGAATATGTGATGAACATGGCACATACGAATGGAACATACGAAATCTTTACGTCACTACATATATATACTTACATACTTACTACATATACTTAATAAGTACATACTTTATTTAATAACAATAATCCATACACATACATATAGTTGATCTTTATATTTTCCTGTCCAAGGTCCATTCGTAAAAAATACACATTCAAATTTCATAAGCAAAAAAAAACGACTACATGCATTTAAAAAAAATTTAGACTCAGCTGCCGGCTTGGGACTATTATGCCCTTTTAGGCGACTCGAATTTCTACAAGGCATTTATAGTCCAAGGTAGTAGTAGTAGTAGTAGTAGTAGTAGGTAGGCTTATGCCACGATTCTCAAATGATATAAAAAAAATATCTTACCCTGCCACCGTCCACGCTCCCCTTACCCTAAACCCTCAGAAATTAACCGTGATGATGAAATGAGATCTGATGGACTGCCACTGGCTGCCTGGGCCCTGGACTGAACACATATTGATCATTCTCATGTCAGGGAGACAAAGTTAAAAGTGGGAGCCGCGTCATAAAATACCAGATCGAATAAACATTGAAAAGATTTGTCTCTAGTTTCAAATGAATATATATTTCATTCACAGTTAAAACAAAACACCGTCTATGTGTTATGTTATGTTATATGCATTGTATATGTGTTATGTTATATACAATTGGCTACTGGACGGCTGTTTCTTTTTTCGTCCAGAGATTTTTTTGCAATTTAAAAATTCTTCATCGAAAATAATTTTATGGAAATATTAATTTTATTATTCACTTGTTTTTAATTTTCCGACAGGCTTAAATTCAGGGTACGTCTTACATTCGACTTTACGTAAATTACTACATAATAGGATGATCTCGCATGACGAGAGACATATTTGAAATTTGGACAACATCAAATTATTATAAATGTTCCAAAACTGATTACCAACCTGCACTGGAGCAACAATAAGCTCCATACGTTGTCTGCGAGAGGAAAGGACGCCTTCGCCCAGTAGTGGGACCTTCACAGGCTGTTACTTTACTACTTTCAAAATAAATACTTATAACTGGGTTCCAATATTATTTTATAAATGAATATTTTCTTGTTAATATTTCTGCTTTGATTAACATTATTTGTTAACGGATATATTCTAAAAGTGCTTAATTTATGTTTATAATCTCATGTGAAAACAAAACACTGATAGCAGGCAATTTATTTAAAAGAAAAACAATACTAACGAAATATACAAAGCAAGATAATGTTGTTTTATTAATTTCCCTAACAAAGTTAGTGATGTTCCACAAACGAATAGCTGAACAGAAATTCAGTCTTGTAGTATAAAGTCAAGTGGGGATTTCTGGTACGGAATTTTCGTCGGAATAAACAGAATAGTTAGTATGAGTGATGAAAAAAACTAAAAAGTCCTAACTTTCGCTTTCCTTTATCTAGTTCCGTGGACCGATTTCGCTTTTAATGGACCAACAGTAATCTCCTAACATATATTTACCCCAAAATTCGATGTTGATCTTCAAAAGTCTTTTAATCTTGGTGAAAACGTTCGCCCTATTCGTTACTCATACAAATCTTCAAAGAAATATTCACTATATGATGATTTCAACTTTAATTATAATTTTTTTTTAAATCTTGATAACCATTTTAAATGGATTCCAAGTAGCTTTTTCATTTACAGGTAAATAGTTTCCGAACTATATTTTATAATTTTATAGATCTGTGACATTTAATAAATTAATATATAATAACCTCTGTTCGTTTTGAAAGTTGTACGTTACCTCATAATGACGAGAAAGCCAGCCATTTATCTTCGTTCGTAACAGAAAAGCCAAAATAATAAAGATATGCACTTTCTAAAGATTCTACAATTAATCTTGCCTTTTTATAAAATATGAACTATTCATAAATGAAGCAAAAATTATCAGGTTAATACACTTTCTGCTCAACATTTTAGTAAAATTTGTAACAAGCTCTGTTTTATTGCAATCGAAATAATGAAGGGGCGTTAGACGTATTATAATATAACTTCTTAAAATTGACACAAGGTGGCGCTGATTCAAAAGATCGAGTTTCTACATCGCGATGGCTAGATTTTCTGTACAAATAAGTCCTTACACTGGTTTTCCCTTAAAATGCGCTTATTTTAATATAAGGGCTTAAGACAACTTTTTGAAGCCTGTACCGTTACAACGTTTATAAATTGAAACACGACAGTTAAAGCATTGTACCTTAACTTATAATACTATAGAAAAAGGTTGTTTTATATAATAAGACCAATTTAATGCAATTGGTAACGAATTTGGTATCAATTGATAAACTACGAAGTGACTTTAATATACCTATTTATTATAACATGAAAACTTAGAAGTAACTTATATAAAATGATACCCTGACTGTCTACCCTAATATTTTAAGATTATTTATTAATGTTTAATAGAAAATAAATCTCTAGAGAATAATTGTTAAATGTGCTTCTTTCTACATCGCTATAAAAATTATCATTTTGTTTTTATTATCGTGGTTTTACTCAAGCTGAAAACATAAATTAAGACATATGTATATTGTATAGTATGCTATAAAGATCATATAATATACTCTACATAGATAATAAAAATGTTGTTAAGTTTTGATACAAATTATGAAACTATGGATGAATAAATCAAATTGTGTATTTTCAAATATTACTTACAGGCCTTACTTATAATAAACCTTGCTCAGCAGAAAGAAGAAGACAAAACAGAACTATAATTGTTTAGTAAAAACTGGTCACCCACTAAAATACCTGAAACAGTGTATGATTATATTTTCCCGATAACTGTAGATATTTGGACTATTTAGTCATTTAACTTAAATTCCATATTAGTAATATAAAATTTCGCGTCTGGTCTGTTGACCAGTAAGAAGTTGATTGATTGATTTGATTCCCGACGAGGAATCAATCAATCAATCTTCAGTGCAGTGAGAGAACTTTGCGCAAGACCATCTGGGCCGGTACCACGCACTCATCACATATTTTTCCTACAAGCAGCAGTACTTAAAATTGTTGTGTTCGGGTTTCAAGAGTTAAAGGCTCATTGTTACTAGAGGCTCAGGGGACATAACATCTCAGTTCCCAAGGTCGGGGGAGGATTGGCGATGTAATGGTTAATATTTCTTACAGCGCCAACGTCTATCGGCGGTGGTGGCCACTTAAGATAAGCTAGCCCATTCGCCCGTCCACCTATTTTACATAAAAAGCAATATCATATAACCGACTATCACAATTGAGTGCGTATACAAAGTTTTGTGTTATTAAATTTACTTTTAAACACTACGTATTAAGGAGTTCGATCGTTGAGACAAATTTTAGTGCAGCAGACACGTCATAGTAAAATATAGGGCTGTCATCATTAAATGTTTACACCGAATTTCGTGTACTGAGGGCGTCGTTGAGGGCTTAATGTGTCTCAAGTCAATCCTAGGTGTAGAATTATGTAATGTTTATCATAAAAATATATTGTCATCGAAAATTAACCAATATGCAAGCTCCGTAGAATAAGTGAACGTACTTCTAATTCAGCTTGCAAGATTTGACCTAAACAAACTAACAAACAAATACATATGAAACGCACATATTTATCAAGTTAAATAAAAGCTTATAATATACCTTTGTAATATTTACCAGGATTGTGATCAACAAGCATATTATACAGATTTGTCCACTAGAGGCGCTAAAAGCGCGATCACGTGATGGAAAGGTAGCGACATCTAACGACAACATGAGGAAAATACGATGCCCTCTCTCAATGGACTTCGGACGTCAAACATAACATATATAAGCTTAAGCAATTAGACGGTGAAATAAAAATGTTCACAGTTTATTTGCCCGTACCCACATCACCCGATAATATTGATCTCAGACTCATTAAAACTGGACGTGTTTGACCGAGTCAATAACACTTGTAGGGCTATTAGGCACGTTGAACAATTTTACAGATAAAAAAAACAGAGACTGTTGAACTGACCACTTGAATTGCTTTTAAACATACTGTTTAAGTATTGCTGAAAAAAATATTAAAAGTGATATTGTTATTACTATGTATCGAAATATACATATATATAGGAATTAACGTTCGCTGAATCGCGTGTAAAATTTTATTAGCTTTTTTTGTAGTAATTAATGGAGTTATTGTCGCTTCTAGTTATTTGACATTTAAACATGATTAGGTTTATGTATCTAAGCTTTAAATAATGTGATATAAAAAAATATGTATATAAGAACTTCATGATGAAACTATATAATTTTGCTCGGAAGAAATTATCTGCTTACGCAGTTTTGACTGACGAACGCACTAATTTCACCTTACGCAGCTTCTAGCGAAGTTAAACGTAATCATGTTTTTTACAGTAATAAACTTAGATTTATATAAAATGCTTTACCATCTTTTGTACATTTAACTTCACTTGTTAGTATGTATGGACCAAGCCTCGAATTTTAAACTAGTGTCCAAACAATTGAGCTAAATTTGAGCTCAATTGTAAGCACAAACTTGGTCCTGGTGATAATACAATTTTCTATTCTTTATTTTGTACATAGATTAAACAAAAGCTTTTTATTAAGCGTCTAGCAGAGTTGGCCTATTGGCAACAAGTGACACCGAAGATTGCGGGACCATTATGTTTTTATGTGTAATGTTTATTTAGAATAATCTCGTGCTTAGTGCTAAAAGAAAACATATTTCTTAATGAATATTACCAATGTCCCGTTTTTGCAAGCATACAGCTTGTGCTAGAATGGGGTCGGCCCAAGGAATCGGGATCGAATCTGTGACTTTTAAATAGCTAGGTGGTCAATAACACATTCACAGGGCTTTTAGTTGGTAAGACCCTCTGAGAATCCTGAGAAGAATTATGAATACACACACATATTGACGATGGAAAAGATTTTAACACTCCATACAACTTTAACTCGCCTAGAACGTTCACAAGAAAACATTATTCGATTAGTAAAGAAAAACTTGTTATTAAAATTAACCGTTGACGCACGTCTCTCCAGGTGCTCGAGTTAGCGAAATACACAATCTCAACAAAAACATTCGGTTTTAAAACGAAATAATGCGCACCGCAAACATAACGCAGAATAACAACTTAGAGACAGGAGCCGCTCGCCCTTACTAATGGTTCTTATACAAAATATATTCGTTCTCGACTGAACCATATATATTTAATATTCACTTCAATTTCTCAATTAGCTCAGACATATATTGCTAACGTTTCTTTAACGGATTCACTTTGAAATATAAATATAAAACCTACAAAAATACTTTCGTCTAAAGTATAACATATGATATGTTGTATCTTTGTTTCCAATAAGCTAAATTAAAATAAGGTTTTATAAATGACGTTTCAGGATATTAACAACTTTAACATCTGTATTTATCAAACAATACTACTACAAATTATTGAGCGAAGCTTCTGCGATTCATATTTTATGTCTTACTTCATATCTACTTATTTTGGAAGTTAAGAGACATGTAAGCAAGCTGACAAAATAGATATTTAAAGCATTTCATTTTTTCCTATCATCATATTTAATTTTTAATATAAGATAAAAATAAACATCTTTGTAATTTATTTGGTAGAACTCTTATTTTTTACTAATCTAAATGTAAAAGTACTTTTAAATGTTTATTTGAATAAATTAAATTTTGTCTTTGATATTTGATCCATCCTTACCCATAAACATTGAGCTTGCATATATTGTAATCTTTTTTTTATATATTAAAGGTATGCGGACGGGTAGATAGGCCACATTGGTACTGTAAGAAATATTAACCATTCCTTGCATCACCAATCCGCCACCAAGCTTCGGAAATGCAAGCATCTTAACGCAGGGTTGTCTGGAAAAGATCACTACTTGAGTGATAAGACCGCCCATGTTGAGGTCCACAATTTTATTTATATAGCATGGCTTCTCTTGAACTTTTCTTTTTCTTTTTTTTCCTTGTGAGTGCGCAATAAATTTGTGTAATAATAAAATGGACCTTGTGCCTGTAATCACACTGACTCAATCATCATTTTATTCATCAACCATAACACAACAATATTAAGTATTGCTGTTTGGTGATAGAATATCTGGTATGCGGTTGTTACCCATACGGGCTTGCACAAAGCCGTACCACGAAGTTGTATAATCGAAATTATTCATATTCGGTCATTATGAATTCACAGTGCAAATGGTAGCGGTGCTAAGCAAAGACTTTCCACTCCCTAAGACAAATAGCGACCATTTTTATTTTCTTATGCAAATGGAAATGGTCGAGTCCCAGTTAATATTGTTTCTGCCGGCGCGTTCCGCAGATACCGCGACTTATTTGACAGCGTAATATTAAGTACGGTTCTAGTTTTTATTACTTTTAATCTTATCACGAACTATGGTTTTCGCCTTCGAAACTTCAGACAAAAGTCAAACGGACTTGTCTTTTTACAAATCAAAGAAATTCAAATTCGCAGGGTAGAGGAATAGGCTATAGAAAATATTTAAATTAAAATAAAATGCCATGTCAATATAAATTTGTTAATGAAATATGCTAGGAATAGTTTTTTTTTTATTTTATTTTACAAATTTCTGCCTGTGACTTACTGGAGGCATTTATCGGGTTTATATTCTGTATTCTTAAAATTCTTCTTCTATTATATTACAATTTCGTTAAAAGTGGCATTCTTTCGTGAGGAAACCTACATGTGTCTAATTTCAATGAAATTCTGCCACATGTGTATTCCACCAACCCGCATTGAAGCAGCGTGGTGGAATAAGCTCCAAACCTTCTCCTCAAAAAGGGAGAGGAGGCCTTTAGCCCAGCAGTGGGACATTCACAGGCTGTTACGGTACGGTTAAGGCTTTCTATATGATGTCACCTAAAATTACATTTTCTTTCATTCTGTAGAGTTAGCTAGTCATAAGATTACAAATTATATGTTTTCGCCAGCGTGGACTTCAGTTTGTGATGAAAACCCATCAAAGTCTGCCTTGATAACGTATTTATAATACCTATTGTAATTATACATGATTCAATTATTTAATTTATTGGGTGGCAGAAGCAAACTAAAATAAAAAAATGTTTTTGGTAACTAGAAAATCATATCAAATATTAACTAAAAATGAGTCGGTTATTTTAATATAACAACACACGTAACTATTAATAAACAATAGGTTTTTAAAGTCGAAAACGTACCAGTAGAAAAATATTACTAAATGTCTTTTAAAACGTTTGGTTTCATAAAAGTATTTCTGCACGGCGGAGTACGAAATGAATTGTAAATTAAGCACTCAAAAACTTAGAAATGCTTGTTCAGATTTAAACATTTTATACCGGCGAGCTATTCGATGACTATAAAAACAATATTCAAAATAGTCTTTATACAGTTAGTGAATACGGTGACAGTTCACTAAAAATATAAAAGTGTTTTAGCGATCTGACGTTTTTTTAGGTGAAACTTCGAATGGGAGTGTGGGTGACGTACGCTTAGATTGGGAGCACGGATTACAATCTGTTTGGAAATCCAAAGCTAGACCACTACTACTGTCCTATTTCACGCGACGGACTCTCCGTCTGTCTTTACATTGTTAGCAGTTTAAGAACTGCGAAATGTTATGTGTAAAAATGCATGTTTTTATTTCTGCTATTATATCTACAGAATAAGATTTTTTTATATAGATTAGTAAGGCAGACGAGCATACGAGCCACCTGATTGTAAGTGGTCACCAACGCCTTTAGACATTGGCATTGTAGGAAATGTCAATCATCGCTTACATAGCCAATGCGCCACCAACCTTGGCAACTAAGATTTTATGTCCCTTGTGGATGTGTGTTAATTACACTGGCTCACTCACCCTTCAAACCGGAACATGCTGCTGTTTTTCGGTAGAATATCTGATGAGTGGGTGGTACCTACCCAAATATTTATTTTTATGGAAATCTTAGTAAAACTTAATCTTCACATACGCAATATTTATATCCGTGCAGTGACGAAGACCAGGAAGGTCTTCGTCACTGCATCCGTCCGGCGGATCAGTGTATTTTCGCTTTTGTCAACGCTGTCCACCACCATCTCGAGACAGCTCGGCCAGCAATGTCGTTTCTCAAGGAGACAGAAATACTCCGTGCTGCCGATTACAGCTACTTTAATTATCCCGGCTACATGCTCGAAGAATCCTTTAAAGCGAAAGCTGGAATATGTTTGTTCGTCAGGACGGATGTTTGCTGTCACCGACTGCGCTGCTTGGAGGACTCCTCCTTCTCCATGTTGGTGGTACGTGTGGACAATGGTGACTTGGAGACAAGCCGATTATTTGACCATCTTAGTCGAGTGGCAAATGCTCCGCAAGAGTGGTTTCCTAACGATGTTTTTGGGGGATTTTAATGCTCACCATGAATCATGGTTAAAATCCCTTAAAACTGACCATGCTGGAAGGACTGCTTATGCTTTTGCTCTCACACATGACTTGACCCAACTTGTTGATCAGCCCACCAGGATGTCAGAATGTCTGGGACATTGATGAGCAAGCGCCTTCTCTACTGGATCTTTTGCTGACTTCTCACCCGGTGGAATATCAGGTTGTGGTTTAGGTTCTTCGGATCACAGCCTTATATCTACCAAAGTGCCACAGACCAAGCTGCCGCCATCAGCAGTAATAATAATAATAATAATAATATCCTGGGACATTTTTCACACACGGTCATCTGATCCCAAATTAAGCTTGTACAAAGCTTGTGTTATGGAAACCAGACAACTGATATACTACATATAATACTTTTCTTTTGTAAATACATACTTATATAGATAATTACACCCAGACTCAGGACAAACAGATCATGCACACAAATATCTGTCCTGGGTGGGAATCGAACCCACAACCTTCGGCGTGAAAGGCACAGTATCTACCAACCACGCCAACCGGCTCGTCAGCAGTATGCAAATATCGCGTTTGACACTATAAGCCGGCAGATTGGGACGGTATGCGCGATTACTATGCATTAGTCCCTTGGAAGCCGACAGCTAGTGCCGCTGCTGTTGCTGATGAGATCATATTGGGAATGGAATACTACATTCCTAGCTCAGATCTCACCAGTAAGGGTACGCGTAACCATTGGTTCACTCGTGAATGTGCCGATGCTATATTATCTAAGCAGGCGGCATATCGCGCATGGATCAACGGCTACATTAGCGGGGCATCTAACATGGACTCACTGAAAGTACAACAAAAACTCCAAGTCCTGTAGGAAGGCATACACGAGAGCGGATGCACAGCGCATTGTACAGGTTGATAATGACCTTGTTTCGCATTCTAGGGGCTCCCGTAACTTCTGGCGTCTGACCAAGTCTGTGCAAAACAATTTCCGCCAACCTTCACTGCCACCGCTCAGAAATCCGGACGGATCGCTAGCTCACAGTCCGCAGGAGAAAGCCGATCTCCTGGCTAAATTCTTTGCTGATAAATCCGTGATCGATGATTGTATTGCGCTGCACCAACAATACTTTCATGTGGCCACACGACGCCTGATATCAAACCAGGCAGCGTGATGTGCGTACGGAACTGCAATCACTTGATGTACGGAAAGCTAGCGGTCCCGATGGAATACCAGCCATAGTGCTGAAGAAGAGCGCGGCGGAGCTGTCTCCCGTGTTAACGCGCCTGTTCCAACTTTCTCTTTCTTCGAGATGTGTGCCGGAGGCTTGGAGAAGTGCTAATGTGTGAGCGGTTCCCAAAAAAGGGGATCGGTCTGACCCGGCAAATTATCGGTCAATAGCTCACCTCAGTACCTTGTAAGGTGATGGAATGGATACTAAACAAACCACAACTCATCCTTTACCTAGTAGATCACTATCTAATTAATGATCATCAGTACGGGTTTCGACCAAAACGGTCCACAGGTGATCCTCTTACGTACGTAACACACCTCTGGGGTCTATCGACAAGCATGGGGAATCGTTGGCTGTCAGCCTCGATCAAGGCTTTCGACGGGGTGTGGCACTTACTTTAAACGTTCATCGTTTTATTTTTAAATCGAAATCTTGAATTTAATTATAATTATAATTTTATTTGGATTAAATTTTCAATTGATGTTCAATATTAAGTCGATGTTTAGTTGTTCGTTAGTTGATCCGATTATAATTAAAGCACGAAGGTCTGAAGCCTTCTTTAAAGACTCTTCGATGTACTGAATAATAAATTTAATAGTAGACTTAGGTTTCAGATTTTTGTTCGTACAGGATTATAATATAGTTGAAATTGTTTCATATATATATTTATATCTACGTGTTCGTGCAGTCGGCGAAATTGAAGCAAATATATTTCGAACGTTTGCGTGTAAATATTTTTTATTGATAGCAACAAAACACGTCGATTGCTAGCGAAAAAATTACAAGATAATCGGTTAACAAACAAAGGAGAAAATTGTACTGAACTGTTTTGTCTTTCCCTATTTTTACATGTATGTATATTTACATTGCATAACATTTTAAATTTATCAATTTGAACTTATGTGGTTTTACTTATAAACGTTATTTAGCGAGAGATTACTTAAACCGTAACAGCCTGTGAATGTCCCACTGCTGGGCTAAAGGCCTCCTCTCCTCTTTTTGAGTAGAAGGCTTTGGAGCTTATTCCACCACGCTGCTCCAATGCGGGTTGGTGGAATACACATGTGGCAGAATTTCAGTGAAATTAGACACATGCAGGTTTCCTCACGATGTTTTCCTTCACCGTAAAGCACGAGATGAATTATAATCACAAATTAAGCACATGAAAATTCAGTGGTGCTTGCCCGGGTTTGAACCCACGATCATCGATTAAAATTCACGCGGTCTTACCACTGGGCCATCTCGGCTTCGAGAGATTACTTAAACAATGTGTCTTCTTCTTTCAAATGTCAAATCAATAACGACAGAGAGATAAATCAGCGTTTAACTAAACAACCACCAAGCAACGTTTATAAATGAGGCTGTTTTAAAGTCCGTTATCTTTAAAGATCGTGCTTGCGTGACACAGATTCATCGTTGCTTGAAATACGTGTACACCGTTGTATAAAACATTGAACACACCTGTACGATCTCGTAAAGCAAAAGCAAGCATGAAGCGGAATTGTCTGTAAAGCTTCGCCCACATATGTGCGATTAAGCAATGTGAAATCCTCCGTTATGTCCAAATTAGTCCTGAACTAACGTCGTAGGAGATATAAAGTAAAGACACTTGAAATGTAAAGCTTGTAATTCTATAACTGCTGAATAAAGGCCTCCCATTTGGCGACACGGTTTGGACCTTATTCCACGGCGTTGCTCCAACGCGGATACAAATGTGACAGAATTCCAGTGAAATTAAACACATGTAGGTTTCCTCACGATGTTTTCCTTCAACGCCGAGCTCAAGGTTAATTATTATCAAACAAGATTAAGTGCAGGATTATTCAAAGATGCTTATCGGGATATGAATACGTAATCATCAGTTAAGATTCTTCGCTCAAAAAAAACCAGAAAAGATAATTATGACGATAACAAACAGGACCATGCGAATCAATACAAATAAGCAGCTGGTCGCTAATTGTGATTACCTTCAAAATGTTCTTTTTTATGACAAGTAATAAAGCAAGTGAGTTAGTGAGTGAATGACATTAAATGAACTTCGTGTAACTTGGAAGTCACACGAACGCGATTTGTTCGTGTTTTATAAAAATAAAGCTGCCACGTGGCGAAGTAACGTTAAAATGTCTTCTCAAACAAACAGTAAACGTATTGAGTGTGTTCAATACATCAAGGTGTACAAATAGCGGTCAACTCGGTAATAATATGGTCCCGACAAATTGATGACGGTCGCGTGAACCCACGACATCGATTGTCGTAAGTTATAAGTGTAATTCTGGTTATATGTTCAACCGATAAATAAAATTATTATTACCGAAGCCCAGTGTACATATATGTATATCTTAGCTGGTACAAGTAAATTTTCATGTGCTTATAATTACAGTATGTAACAGCCTGTGAATGTTCTACAGCTGGGCTAAGGCCTCCTCTCCCTTTTTGAGGAGAAGGTTTTGAAGCTTATTCCACCACGCTGCTCCAATGCGGGTTGGTGGAATACACATGTGGCAGAATTTCAGTGAAATTAGACACAGGCAGGTTTCCTCACGACGTTTTCCTTCACCGTCAAGCACGAGATGAATTATAATCACAAATTAAGCACATGAAAATTCAGCTTACATGCTTACTGATTGATTGAGTTTAATTCGTATATATATAATGCTCGTGAAGTAATTCGCATGTGGTGACACAATGATGGCACAGGACCAACGGCTTAACGTGCTTTCCGAGATACGGAAGTGTACACATTTCCAACTTATAGACTCCGGGATGTTACTGAGCATCTTTAACAGAAAAACCGAATAACTTTTTCTAACCCGACCTGATGCTTGAAACCAGGACCTCAGGATCTACGGCCTTTTATCTAGCGGGTAGTCAAACGTATGTAACCATAGCTACTATTATTATTATTATATCTAAATCGTTAATCTTAACGATCTTCAAATATACAATGCTATTAAAGTAGAGGGCATGATATCTCTTAACAAGGCCCCTTAATCCCACTCAGTATACGAAAATGGTTGCAAGATATTAAATATTAAGAGTCGACTAATTGTATTTAAAATCTCATAAACTTAATTATATTTGTTGTGTATGTGTATCTTACTGATGTTATAAACGAGAAAATTTGAAAATTTGAAAATTCGACGTAAACGTGATATTTTATTTTTTCATTTTAACATAATCTTTTCGAATTAAAAATAAATGTTTATACATTTTGATATCAAATAGCCTGGAGGTGATCGTTTTATTCTTACGATGTATTTTTAAATATAGGAATGTTGTGCAATGTAATACTACTAACCCTTTAATTTTGTAGAATACATCATGACCCTACCACCTAGATAGGCATGGATTGGACAGAGATTTTTTGAGACATTTGAGATCCCGTTGTTACTAAATAAGTTCCTTAATAGCTTTCCGTCACGGTTTCTATAAAATCTTTATGATCCAAGAAATAAACATAACTTTATGAAATATAAAATGGAACAACAGTTGGTATTTTTTTACTTTACCTTTTTATTACTAACAAAAATTAAAAAAAATGTGACTCGAGTATATAAGTGTCTTTAAATTAAGTGTTAATCGTACGTATTAAGTGGCTAGCTTCTGCGCGCCGCTATGCCCGCGTGAGAGGGGAAAGGGCCGGTGCTGGGTAGCCGGGCTTAAGCTATCTCTATTCCATTTTTTATAATTCAATCAGTAGTTATTGCGTGAAAGAGTAACAAAAATTCTTTAATTCATCCTCACAAACTTTCGCGTTTATAATATTAATAGGGATTTAATAAAAACAATATTTGTACGTAAATTTAATAACCGCTCTAATTTCTAACAAATAATACTATCACGTCGCGGGCGACAACTGTATTGTACAAGGTTGTATGTCGTCTTGCGAAAGTCAATACCATGTTTTCACTTCGAATGCCAGTGGTGCACTGGCTCGAATAAAATTTAACGGTGTTTCCAACGAATCGATTGACTTGTAACTTTAAAAGTACTGTTGACAAAAAAAATTAACACTACAATATTGACATGTCTGGTCATTTTACGTAATGATGTTAATTTAATAAAACACCTTATTATTAAAACTAAATGGTGACTAAGAAGGGTTTACAATTTGACCAACACAACTAGGTCGTACCCCTAGCTTTGAGCTACAAAAATTCCTATCCGTTATATTATAGATTATACATAAAATTATAAAATCATTTTTATTGACAAGCAAAGCAAACATTTGTAAATAAAATTCAATATCTTTAGCTGCTACTCGTACAACCAACACTTAAGTAAAGATCCACCGCAATATACTGGCCAAAGAAACCTCGATGTTATTCTCTTTGTACACTTTAATGTGTTTTCTGCCCCTATATACACCGACGACTTAGTTTTTAATATAAGGTACAAATTAAAAAGGCCGATTGGCGTGTGTTTTGTATACACTTATTCATAATACCTTATACTAATCTGCATTATTTCACGCCGTGATTTCGTCGCGTCTGCTCTTTGGTAAAAGTAAACACTCCGAAATGTTCGAAAATCAATTCATTTGTAAATAACGTAAGTATTATAATTATAATAATTTAAACACTTACGGTTCGGATTTAAAAATCAAATCTAATTTATAATCAGATAGGCAGTCGCTCCGGTTCCTACTTGGCGCAGAGGTTGTCCATTGCCGTACAGCGTGGAAATGCGGCCTGCATTATGGGCAGCTTTGCGTCGGGTGGGAACCGGTAGGGACTATTTTAAACTTGACTTTATAAAAAATAAAAAAATTGACATTGAAATTGACTTATATTTCGATTTTGTAAATTTCATATCTTAAATGATGTGGTTGTATTATGTCATTAAATGTGGATTTAACACATATATCATTGTTAAAAAAAAATACAATGAAATAAAATAAATTTATAATCTGTAAGTACTGTTTTAAAATACTACTTATATGTTATGGCAAACAATAGATTATTTTCTTAATGTCTATATTTTTTTTAATATAAGTAATGCAAAGTTGTTATTCCGTAATAGATGTTAAAATAATAAAATTTCCAAATTTAATTTCATCCCTCTTTGTTTTGGCAGGCAAGTTTAATAAATGCAATAAAATTTTAATCTCCCTGGAGTATGTAGCTCAGCTGAAATTTCAACATGGCCGCGATGTTTGAAATTTCATATCGCTGGACCAAGTAGATGAGCCAGTTCGACTCTACAGAGCATATTAATTTTTCAAAAGGAAAACTTTTTAAGTTTCATAAATGTTTACATTTACCAAACACATTATTTTTAACTGATTACAATGAACAAAAAGTGTTTATGATTTTGGTAGTAAATTTAAGTTTAATTGTTCGTTAACATACGATATTTGAATAATATCTATCATAATAAATGAGTGGATATTTTTTATAATAACGAATTAAGAAAACTTAACCAATACATAAATGATATACCAGAATATGCAGCGCGTTTCGTTTTAGTGTATAATATTATTTATAAGTGCCCTTACTTGTGCTTTACAGTTTCACCGCTTTCAATGGAGATTATTGACATGACAAGCGCGAATTTCATGTTCTTGTTTATATTAATTGAAGTAAATCAAAATCAAAATTATTTATTCAATATTGAAGCATTACACTCGTTTATTGACTTGCGTAATGAAAAAGTATATATTACAAACCCGACCTCATTAGCTTTAATTTAAATCCATTCAGCCATTATTCAAGCGCTTCGCGTGTATATTAGTAACATTCAAAATTCTCCACAAAAATATTCCATATCTAAACATTGGAGCAGTCAGGGATCAGGGAACACAGATGTCCTGACCACATCGAACGTTCATTGTATTTTATTGTCCACTCCGCAAAGCATAGACAAAATAACAGGCCACAGTACAATATGTCTCTCTATACGCTTATATACATATGTGCTGTTAGAGTAGGATGAGTATCATTTTGATTTAAGTTTTTTTATTAATTAGTATATATATACTATATATATATATATATATATATATATATATATATATATATATATATAGTATAGTTAAACGCATGATATGGGAACCTGATAATATGTCACCTCAACCCATAGACATTAACACCGTAAGAAATGTTAACCACGTCAAATACCACCTTAAATATGACCCTTGTGCATGTAGTTACACTGTCTCACTCACCCTTCAGACCGGATTACAAAAATACTAATATTGTTGTTTGGCAGTACATTATGCGATAGGGGGGATAGGTACCTACCTAGACGGACTTGCACAAATCCTTCCTAGTGTACGTATTGCAATTAATAAATATAAATTTTCTGATATTGAAAAAGTAAGGCTTATTTGATATTCCTGGATATTGAAACATTTTTATAAGCACGATAGAGAAGCCTATCATATCTCATACAAATTAGTTACAATTACGATACGAATAGTATTTTTACCAAGGATATAAAAATTATCACGAGGTTAATACTGATCGAAGCACTTTATTGGATTATTATCTCAAAATCGTGACAGCAAAATTTTAGAGTATATTTCTTAAGTATACTTCGCAGACATCCATCAAGAGGTTGCAAAATAAACAAGGTGAAAGAGACCCTCACCACCTGGTGGTCAGATCCTTAGCTAGATCCGTATTCTCAAATCGTTAAAAATACATATGTGATCTACAGTTTACAACGGCTGTCTAGTAAGTTTTTTTTTTTTTAATAAATATATTCGTCCATGTTTAGTATCGCGTGGTTACTGCGTAAGTCGGGGTAACGTGTAGTGCAGAGCAAACGAGGAATGTTCCGTGGTCTACGCCGCGGTTACGGTATTTGCATTACACGAACATACGAAGGGACTCGATTACAGATAAGACAGTTTTATTTGTATTTTTACTTTAACTTCAGTTAAACAAAACATACGTTGCAAAACCAATACAATTACCTATTCATTTGTATTGTAATTTGTATTGTGTTATGATTTGATTAAAAAAAACATATTCTTATTAGTTGAAATAAGTCGTGGTGGTTTTCACGTAATATAATGAAGTATATAATAGCGATACATATGCATGCCACTAAGAATCTCTTCAGTCATCATTATAATTTAAATCAATATATTCTACTGTATATTCTACATTCACAACAGGTACTATAATAAACAAATCAAATTGGTCACAGATCTATCCACTCAAATAAATGATTGAGCGTATTAACCAGCACCCACCCCACTGCTCATAATTTTATCGTTTGTTATATATAAAAATGGCAGAGTATCACTTGATCCATATCACGGTTATTCATGAAAATTAAATAATGTTTATATGAAACATAAACCGTTATCTTGTCTGTATTTTGGTTTTATTATTATCGTCATCATATCCAATTATTTAGCGGATGAACGTAACCAAACTGAAATCGATGCTATGCACAGAATGTTGGAAATGAAAGCTCCAAGTTATATTGGCTAAATTAATAAGAGATGCTCTGGATGCATTGAATTTGAACGGCTATTATAATTTAAATTGATTTCGTACGACAATAATATCTTTGGCATCCAGTTAAAGATACTCTTTAACTAAGTAAATAAAACCACAGTTATTTATTTAGCGCAAAGCATATTTTGATAAATACTTAGACATACATTTTGACGTGCCGATTGGTAGATACTTGCCTTTCACGCCGAAGGTTGTGAGTTCGATTCCCACCCAGAACATACATTTGTGTGCATGTACATGTCTGTTTATCCTGAGTCTGGGTGTAATTATCTATATAAGTTTGTATTTACAAAAGAAAAGTAGTGTATCAGTTGTCTGGTTTCCATTGTACAAGCTTTGTTTAGTTTGGGATCAGATGGCCGTGTGTGAATAATGTCCCAGGATATTACAACGTTGTTCAATTATTCATTTATATATTAAACTTCCTAACCGATTTTCAGTCAACTATGCAAGAGATTTCATAGTGCACAAATATGTAAGAAAACAGGGATCACTCTATTGCTTCACTCTCATATTCCGATGGACGGCCATTTAACACGGCGGTAGGGAGAGCAAGTACCGGCGACAGTTCTGTTGGCCTTGCCCTGCCATAGTTTGAAATGAAGGTTGTGTGGAATCCTTCTCGCCCAAGAGCATAGCACGGGAAAGGTTGAAGCGTACTATCAATGCAATATGTAGGCGTTTATATGGATAAGAATCCTAATTTTTCATTAGTTTTCATTATTTTTCATTAGCTGAAGATAAATAATTATATATTTATTGGTAACAATCGTTTTTTGTTTTACAACTATGTTAGTTTTAATCCTACATTCTACGCAATTCCTTAACTAATCTGCATAAATATTTGACTTTGTTTTTATACAAAACAAATAACTGTTTATTGGTCTGGCCTCGCTTTGAACCCAGAATATCGGGCTCTGTAACCTTAAACAAAATATTTAAGTTAGCCAATAAACACTATCGCGTCACATGTAAGTATAAATCAAATAAATAAATTTAAAGAAACTTAAAGCAAACGTAACATTCAAATATAATTATTGTAGTTCAATGACCTCAGAGTAATAGATATAATAACATTTAGATCTTCAAATAGGATTTTGTACGAAACCGAATCAGATTGCTTTTAAAAGAATATATTTTCCATCATCTCATCCTTTTAAAGGAGATTTCATTAGCTTAATGCTCCAATGCTAAGGTTCAATGATTCCTCATTAACCTTCACTGGCCATTGCTTCAATGGTTAAGTAAAAATATATTGAACTATGAATATAAAGCATATATAACGTATATTATATCAAATGTAATCAAGTAATCTATATAATAAAGAAGTAAGTATAAAAAAATGAATGACACTTTGTGTTGTCACAAGAAACGAAATAGCATTTTTTTATTTTTATTGCCTGTCTGTATGTACACGCTAATCTCTGAAGCTACTGAATGGATTTTCTTGCAGTTTTAACAGATAGATAAGCTCATTTTGCAGCAATATTTTGACTTTTTTTCATTGAAATCGACATTACATTGGAAAGAGTACTCCTTTCGCAAAGTACGAGGCAAGCACCGCTGTACTTACCATTGCGCTTAACTTGTATCTTGATCTAGTGCTCGATGGTGAAAGAAAACATCGTGCAGAAACTTACAGTCGATGAAGCAAACCCACCACATGTATATTCCACTAAACCACATCAGCGTGGTGGAATAAGCTCCAAACTATTCTCCTTCATACTAACAATGGGTCACTTACAGGCCGTTACTTTACTTTGTATGAATTTTACCCGTACGAAATCAGGACGAATCTGCCCTAGTGCTAGCTTTTTTTTTTATAGAACAGGTAGGCGGACGAGCATATGGGCCACCTGATGGTAAATGGTCACCAGACTCCCTTAGACATTGGCACTGTAAGAAATGTCAACCATCGCTCCAACCTTGGGACCTAAGATTTTATGTCCCTTGTGCCTGTAATTACACTGGCTCACTCATCCTTCAAACCGGAACACAACAATACCAAGTACTGCTGTTTTGCGGTAGAATATCTGATGAATGGGTGGTACCTACCCAGACGAGCCTGCACAAAGCTCTACCACCAGTACTAGCTAGTGCAAAATAATGTTCAAGTTACTCGTATCAAGTCAAAGGCGAGAATGGGGAATAATTTTTAATTGAATTCGGCGACCGAGGAGAGAGTCGACAGTCAATTTAGATACGGCCTTGATAAGGGGCATTGCAGCCGAAATATTTAGTGGAAAAACTTTTGCTATTATCATTTAAATATAACCTGCTATCAGATCAACAAATTTAAGTAGTTTAATAGGTTGTAGGAGCTTTGTGTAAGCCTGCCTGGGTAGTTACCACTAACTCATCAGAAATTCTACCGGTAAGCTATACTTAGTATTGTTGAGTGCCGGTTTGACGCCAGTTTAACGACAGACATAACAACTTAGTTCGCAAAGTTGCTAACGTAATGGCGATAAGGAATGGTTAATATTTCTTATATCGTAAATTTCTATGGGGGGTGGTGACCACTTACCATCGGGTGGCCCATTTGCCCGCCTACCTATAACATAAAAAAGCTCTTTCAATCACTTTTGAATGAATAAATTATGATAAAAGCTGACTGCGTACCTTAAAATGGAGTTGCAAAATATTGTAAAATCTTTTCCCAATGAGCCTATACGTTACGAAACGAATGTCAAATCAAAAATTCAAAATCCCTATATACCTTGGTATAAGCTGCATGTTGATGACTTTCAATATAGATATAGCTATATAGCTATAAAGCTTTAAAAACTAATCAACGCGAACTGAAATACTAGTAAATATTAAACCGTTTACAGAGAAATAATATATTTAAATAATATTTTTTTTCAAGGCATACGAAGGCAGCCTTATCGCAAACCGCGATCACTTCCAGGCAACCTCTAGAATAACAAGCGAAGGACAAAATCGTGAATAGCGCACACTTATTAATTATCAGATAAAATTGACTTAAATAAAAAAAAATATAATGCTTAAAATGATATTATTTATATAAAAAATAAGAAAAATAAGCAATTACAGATATCGAAACACACTTACTGTACTTATAATTTAATACGAAATAATGAACATTTTGTTTTGTGTTTTTGTGTTTTGTGTTTTTGTTTTTTGGTTTAGTAGGAACTAAACCTATACAAAATGTTCATTATTTCGGATTAGGATATTTAGGATTAGGATAAGTTCTAGTGATTTTAACAGCGTTCAAATGATCATAATAAACATAGCTTATGTTTGGTTAGAAGCAGAAAATTGGCTAATGATTCTACGATAACCGATAACAGCCAAAATTTTTCGTTGAGAATAAAAATTATGTTCAAGACCTTAAACTAGAAATATGTAGTACGTAAGTATAAGTAGATAGATAGAACACAGCAGTTTTATATTGTAAGACTTCATTACTCACCCGTGAAATGATATCACGATGATATACTATTATAATACGTATTGCCATAATTATTAAAGTCAATGTCTCATATCACTTCCTGACATTTCCCGACCGTTTTCTGCGCTGAGTCTCGAGTTTGTCCTTACAGAATAACCTTATTAATTTAGGCATAGAAATTACGTAGGAAAGTCGCCAAGCATTATCAATGTCACTTGTAGATAAGAAAAAAAAAGTAAATACCTATTACTTTTTTGTTCGGGTTATAATACGGGCAAAACAATTGAGGTATAAAAAATATATAGAAAATACGGCAAAACGAAATACTTGTTACTTATCTTGTGTAAATATGTCAACATTTTCAGTTACATTCAATATTATAAGAAAGTAAATTACCTACTTAGTTTTTATCTTAAGGATAAAATAAAGTAGCCATGCGGTAAATGTCTGTAGATAGTCCATCTTGATTCTACTTTCATAAATTGGCGTTTTTTTTAATTCAAATCATATGAGATATGGAATTTTTCCAAGGTCATCCATTAAATTTTAACGATAAAATTTATTTATGTTACGCTGATATTCGATTTCATAAATGTCCGCAGTATTAGATACGTTTGAAAAATATGTTAAACGAGTTCACCCAGCCTGCGTATCAGTTTTATTGGCTCGTCGGCGGCATGACGCGACGTGATAGATCACCGGCCTTCCCAATAATTACTCGGCACACCTCAGCCATGGAAATATTTTAATAGGATTCACGACAAAATTGATGGTGTTCGTAGTCGTCGACAATGGTTCTTATATTTATAATGATAATAAATATATAATAAACTTATATATTATTTATATAAGGAGATTGAATTATAAAATGAATATAATAATATAATATGTAATGTGAGGAATAGTGTAATGCATTGTTCTTAGTGTTATTTTGAAGTGTTCCGACATAAAGTGGTGTTGTCGGTGCTAATCTGTAAGAACTCACTCCAGGTGAGTTAACCTCAATCTCCTTATATAAATAATATATAAGTTTATTATATATTTATTATCATTATAAATATAATAACCATTATTGACGACTACGAACACCATCAATTTTGTCGTGAATCCTATTAAAATATTTCCATTCCTCTTCATTTCTTCACTCAGGAAACATTCCGGTTCAGGAATTTATTTTATTAAATAAGTGTAACGTCCACTTAAAGAAAAACAACAATTAAAAGTATTATATAGAGGTAGAGGTAAAGTATTATATATAGGTTTGATAATCGCCAGGCACTATTGTTATGCAGAATATCAAGGAATTATTCATTCACTACACACTGGAATCACCAATACACTCATTGTTAGGAACTCATAATTAACAAATTAAAACAAGTCTACTCTACAAGTTAATTATAACATTAGTTGTTACATACTGTAACCAACTACACTGTGGCAACAACCTCGCATATCTTCAACAAAACCGTATGCAGAAATCAACAATTTATTTTATATCATATTCTTCTAGATTAAATTAACATATGATTTTGATTAAATTCCTACTCCACAATTCAGGCAGTTAGAATACAAGGTTTATGCTCTTTGTAACTTTTTAATATTACATAAAAATGACAATGACATTTGCATTATTTATCTATGTATATTATTACTATTTTTTACTGGTGGTAGGGCTTTGTGCAAGCTCGTCTGGGTAGGTATCACCCACTCATCAGATATTCTACCACAAAATAGCAGTACTTGGTATTGTTGTGTTACGGTTTGAAGGGTGAGTGAGCCAGTGTAATTACAAGCACAAGGGACATAAAATCTTAGGTCCCAAGGTTGGTACCACTTATCATCAGGTGGCCCATATGCTCGTCCGCCTTCCTATTCTATAATATATATATATATATATATATATATATATATATATATATATATATATATATATATATATATATATATATATATATATCATGTAGGCTATATTAATTATTTCATTAGTTTTATTTATATGTGATTTAATAAATTGATTTGACAGAGGAAAATATCAATTGTAATATGTATAATCCATGATCAATTACCATGGAAGTTGATACTATTCGATACTTTTGAGGGATTAAAATTTGATTCAGGTTATGACAAAATTTCATTTCAGTACAGTTTCATCGTAGATCACGAAATATATGGCTAAAATACGTAAATATTAATCGAAGATTTTGGGTTTAATCCCAGGGAAGCATTACTGAATTTTCATGTACTTTATGTCGTTTATAATTCATATCATACTCGGAGATAAAGGAAAACGTCGTGAGGAAACCTGCATGTGTCATATCAAATTGGCTTTTGTCAAGCAGCCAACAAGTAATCAACATTTATTGTTATTTATTTTGTAGGTACTGATATACAAAACTACTTAAGAAGTCGAATATAAATTAAGAAAATGTTCTTAAAAGATAAAACCTTTTCCAATAATATACTTATTTTTGAATAAGATACAATAATTACTAAACAAAATCGATAAACCGACCAATCTATTAACAAGGCTTAACTATCAATAGATATTCCTCTAAGTGCTATAAATTAATTTTAACTATACTGTCTCCGAGCACATCTGTGTTACACGACATTATTTATTATTTGTAATCCATTATAAATCAAATAGCTTCACAATAAGATACTAAATTGGCTCTTAAGTCGTATGAAATAAGGATTAAAACGGAATGGAGGATTACGTTACTGTATTTACTATTTAGACGATGTAAAAACCGCTTGAAGTAAATGTCCTTTCGTTGTTCGAAGTATTTTCTTGCGACGAAACAGGTCGTAAAGGGACTGTGGCTTAAGGAGATCCCACACTTTCCGAGCTATACTAAAACTACTAATAATTTAAAGATAAGAGTTGTACATAAGCGGACCCTGGCATAACTAGGCCAGGAAAATGTTAGGCAGAAGAAGTTGTAAATTAGGTTTCGAACCAGATATTAATTGAGGAAGGATCTCGAAGTCGTCATCATGATGTGTTATTCACAGTTTGTTGTTTATTATACGAAACGTTGACCGAGTGCCTGAATCGATGAAATTTCGAATTAACCGTAACTGTATGATAATTAGAAAAACTGATAAGGAGATGGTACCCTTCAGACCATTCTAATAAAGCGTACCTACTACTTCACTTAATCCCAATTAACTAATCGTCCGTCTTTTCTTGATTTGTCACAACTATTTAAATAAGAAGTAGTAATTACGATTGCTTTTTTATCTACACATCAATGTACAGGGTCCACATTATATCTGAACACGCTATTTCACACCGGCCGCCCCTGCTCAATAACCATGTTATTGAGTAAATTTTCTATAAGAGGTATTATGGCGGTATTACGCATGTAACATTTTTTTACGCCCATTAAAATGTGGCTTTATACCCGCGGTCGGTAACCGTTGATCCGAGAACCGTTGGTCTGTAATATCATTTTGATGGATAGATAATAAAGTTTGATGGTGTATGAATCACGGTGATCGTTTCATATCATTTTAACTCATCACTCGATAGATAAACAATTATTTTAATATTCATTTGTTTGTTACCCTTTGACATTTTAAATACTCAACCGGTCATCATGAAACTGCATATACGTTGTCAGAAATGGACACTTTCCGCGAGTGAAAATTAATTAATTTATCTTAAATGTAAAAATTGTATTTATAAAATTTGTATTGTATATATGAATTGTAATTGAATTGTATTCCTATTTTTGATGTAGTGGTTATTATTTAATATGTATTGTTCGGTTTGTAGCAAATAAAAGTATTTGAGTAGCTGAACAGTGAAACCTAAAGTATACCCACTTTCGGGTTAGAGTTCGATCTTAAATGTGGCGAAATAGTATTCGCAAACAGAAACATACCTCAGAATATCGTCTGACACAAACATTCACGATGTTTTCCTCCGTAACTGAGCGTAAGATGTAAATACAAAGCAGCAGCTGCATTCATATTTTATTTACTGGGCCATTTTTGAACCAGCTTCCATAAACTGAAGTTTGAACCACTATAAGCAAATTTAGAATGCCGTTTAAAAAAATTGCGTTAATTTAGTGTTTATAAGGACGCAGATTCTGAGTTAATTTCAAGTCTCAGTTAGTGCCCATAAACTCTATTTCTTTAAAAAATGTTTTCTCTAAAAAATTTCCAGTTACAGAATGGTATCTGAATGTTGGAAGTGTATTAAATACCGTGTCATGCACTGATCTGCTGGTTTAGTGACCGCTGGGGTTTCGTGCTAGGAAAAGTAATGTTAGATTAGGAAAGTCACCGTAGTGATCAATCTCAAATATTTTGTCTTTTCCAAAACTTGAAATATGAGCTTAAAAAACAAATATAACATATACAAAACGTAAGCTAGAATCTAGATTTTACAATGAGTATTAACTCTTGTTCCATAAACACAAATAATGTAATACCAACAATTCTACAATATTACTATTCAGAAATACAAGTCTCTTAGAATGTACGCGAAATTTCGTAGAAATACTTGTAAATACAAATGGTACTTGAAAATTTTCAAGAGCTTGGGACGAATCAAAATGCCCCCACATAGATATAAAATTGATACTTATTTTAGTTTATAAATATTGATATTCCATTTTTAAATAGAAATTTAAATGATCTGCTGGAATTCATGGATAAAGTACTTTATTGATTTCATCTTTAAAAATGACATATTCGTATTTAAAAAATTATAAAATATTGGTTCGTAGAATAGTAAATAATGTGTATTTCGTTTGATGGCCAAGTTATTACACACTAAGCTCCATATTGCCCTAGATCAATTATATCATGTTCATAAATGTCCTTTGTAAATACAATTAAATAAATAAATGTTGGTTTTCTTACAAGTTAATTATTTCGTTTAACTAATAAGACGTAACATACTAATAAACCGAACCAGACAGACCGACCCAGTTTATACTCTTAAATTTAAATTATATTTGTTTACAGAATAAATTGAGGAGTAGCAAATATTTTTCAATAAACACTAATACCAATTGGTTCCCAATTTCAATGTTAAAAAAATACGAATCGAATGACTCTGGCAATGTTTGTTACATCTATTTGCAAAGTGAAATTGAGTAACCGGCATTGTAATAAAATGAAGTATTATGTCACACCGAATCCAGTGCCTAATAGATGGTTGTCTGACGACGCTAAAACAGCGAATTTATCTTCTACGCAACAAATGTATCGTATATTAGTTATTATTTATTATAATATATTTTATTTTTATGAATTATATTTGCGAAACTTTGTATGTTTAGAATTAGATGGTCTGGATTTAAATTATAAGTTCATAGACTTATCCAGTTCAGAGTTAATAATAAAATATTGTATGTATCCATCTTATAGTAAGCACCAAGCAAAAGTTATAAAACATAGATAAGGTATATTGTTTAATTTGAAAAGCGAGCCATAGTCTGAATTACAAAATATAAAGATTATCAAACATTTTTCTTTTCTTTACGAACCTTCTTTTCTCACTCCTAAAATATTGATGATTCTGCATTTCGTAAATAAAATTAAACTTTAAAATTGCAATAAAATACAATATATAGATATATTTAATATGGTTAAATAGAGTGCCCTGTAAGAAGGCATACGCAAGAGCGAAAGCACGCCGCATTGTGCAGATTGGTCATGACCTTGTGTCACATCCTACAAGCTCCCGTAGCTTTTGGCGTCTAACCAAGTCTGTGCAAAATAATATCTGCCAACCTTCGCTGCCGCTGCTCAGGAGTCCAGACGGGATCACTTGCTCACAGTCCGCAGGAGAAAGACGATCTTCTGGCAAAACTCTTCGCGGATAATTCCGTGATCGATGATTGTAGTGCGCTACCACCAACAATACCTCCGTGTGGCCATACAAATCCTGACATTAAAATCAGATAGCGTAATGTGCGTGCAGAGCTGCAATCACTTGATGTGCGGAAAGCTAGCGGTGCCGATGGAATACCAGCTATAGTGCTGAAAAAGTGTGTAGCGGAGCTGTCTCCCGTGATAACACGCCTGTTCCAGCTTTCTATTTCTACAGGATGTGTGACGGGGGCTTGGAGAGAGGCTAATGTGCAAGCGGTTCCCAAAAAGGGGGATCGTTCTGACCCGGCAAACTATCGGCTAATACGGACGGATCTTAAACAACCAACTGATCCATTACCTAGAAGATCACCGTCAGTACGGGTTTTGACCTAAACGGTCCACAGGGGGATCTTCTAGCGTACATAACAAACTTCGGGGTGAAGCTAGAGACAAGCATGGGGAATCGTTGGCTGTCAACCTCGATATCTCCAAGGTTTTCGACAGAGTCTGGCACAAAAGTCTTCTCTCCAAGCTGCTGGCATATGGTCTGCCTGCTCAGCTTTGCACCTGGATTGCCAGCTTCCTACACAAGCGTAGCCTTCGTGTAGTGAATGCTGGGGTCCTCCAGGGGTCTGTCCCACACACTTTCTTTTGCATATCAATGATATGCTCCCTCTTGGAAACATACATTGCTATGCAGACGATAGTACAGTGCATGGAGGATATCATGGATGCCCAGTGGCCAGGCGAGCAGAAGTTGAGGAGAGACTGACGGATCTTGTTGTTGAGCTCGATGGGACATTACAACTCATTGCCCAATGGGATTCTGATAATCTTGTTGAGTTCAACGCCAAAAAAACACAGGTGTGCACTTTCGCAGCGAAAAAGTCGCCATTTTCCCCTGTTCCTTGCCTATGTGGCACTACGCTGATGATACAAAGCAAAATTGCCATGCTGGGAATCGACGTTCGAAGCGACCTCAATCCAAGGGATTATATCGAGCCTGTTATTAAAACAGCCTCAGAAACTCGGGGTTCTAAACAAGGTGCGGCATTTTTCCACGCCACAACAACTGCTCCTGTTATACAAAAAATGGAATTCTTTACAAGCACACGTGTTCCCCTTCTCTTACAACCTGGGTTCCTTCAAACGAGGCGTAAAGAGGCATCTTGCGGGACGGCAAGGCGGGGGCGCCTAGTGCAGAACATTCTCGACTGTACTAATCGTCGTCACGTTTTAACTCCACTACCACTTATCATCAGGTGGAATGGAGTCATTTGCTTTCCCTATACATAAAAAAAAATTTAAATGAATGCTATAAACTCTTTTTTTTTAATTGCCTACGCGTTAACCTTCTTATTTATGTTTTCTATATCGAATAGAGAATCCAACATAATTTAAGACAGCTAAAGTACGCCCCCGTAATAATATTGATCCCGACTACCGACAATATCATAATCTACTTTCCTCAGAAACTGTTTATAATAAATCAATAAACATAGTGCCAAAGATAATTGGATCACTGAAACAAATCCTCAACAGCAACTATGATTGCGCTTCCCGTGTATTAATAGTATAAATGTGAATATGACTGCAATCAAATTTTAATTATAATAAATTAGCGCAATAAAAATGAAGAATTTTCTACTAACCTATTGTGTAAGAGGTATGTAAATTTTCATTGTTCTAGCCCCAGTAGTTTAGGCTGTGCGCTGATATGTCCGTCAGTTATTCCTTTATACATATAGATGACTAATATGCAAATATATTTTGTATTTGATATGGAAAGGTTAAGATGCCCGAGTACCCGACAACCCGGTTCCCAAAGGACCCGATTACCTTTTGAAGGTTTCCACTGTACGACAAAAAAAAAGGTCAAGAAATGAGCCTTTGTATTCTTAATCTCGTCTTATATAAGACTCGTACTGTATTATTTGTACACTAAATATACACATACAGAGGGATCTCTGTGGTTAAATATGAGTTTTATTCACAAAAAACCGCAGATCTTCTGGCCTCCGAGCTAGCTGTTTCATTTTCCTCACGTACGAACTCCGTCGTCCCTTATATTTTTATTGACCGCCTCAGCTTGAGAAAATGGCCTCCGTGGAAACTCACTACAGGCGAGCATTCAACGACCCCCGCTGTGCAGACAGAGATGAAATACTTAGTCGAACAAATATTGATATTTCGATGAATAGTTTAAGATTCATTGTAATATGACATTTGAACTTTAACGAGTTTAACTTTTGTAAAGTTTTATTCGACTTCACCTGTCCGTAAATGTAGGTAAAATTTTGCAATTGAATATTGAATTGGTTTGCGCCAAATGATTAGACTGAACACACATATTTGTGGCCAATAATATTACTTTCTTAATACTGTGTCTTGATGTTGTAAAAAAGGGAATGTTACATTCTAATTTTTTATAATTTTTTAATTACATTTTATTATTTGTCATTCGTTTGTGGCTGTAATGAGCTTTAAAAGCTACCATTGAATATCAGTGTTGGATATGGAATCCGACTTAGAAGCTGATTTATACACCCATTTGGGACAACTTAATAAATTAAATAATATATTTTTTTCTTCATTAGTAATTTTCTTGTGTATTAGATTCAGTTAATCCTGTTTTTATTGTAAACTTGCTTTTTATGTATTTTTTTTTTTGTACAATTAAGCTAAAAGCTGTTCTTTGAGAGGCATTTTATGTAAAAAAACATTTGATATCACGGTTAGAAATAAGCCGATTTTCTCTGCTTTACCATTAACTCCTCAAATAATTTTTCTCCCATGTCAAAGGCATTCGAAGAGTCGAGTGTTTTGTTATCGATGCTTACTTTACTTACAGCCATAGAAATGGGCGGAGTCAGAACGTGGTATAAATAGCTTTAACATGAGTTTCTACTTTTCCGGTATAGTGATACTGAGTATTGGTATTCTATTATTAGTATTCTAAATAAAAAAATATATATTAACACAAAAGATTTACAATAGTGGCACCGCACTAGGCCTGTCTTGTCTGGGTACCAACTACTGGTTACAATTTCGCACGTTTAAACAGACGCTCGGACGATATTCCATTCCCATATAAGTTTAAATAATAATATATCTTTATATAAAACACAGTAATATATATGGTAAAACGTAATAATATATAATAATTAAACACCAAAAGAGAAAAAGAAAATAAAATCAATGTAAATAACAAGAGATATAAGTTATATTTGTATTAAAAATATGTAGGTGCTAATTTGGTGAAAATGGAGCTTGAGTTATAGTGAAGCAGTTAAATCGACGGTCAATAATATCTGATGTCATTCCAAATTCGATCACATTTTCAAGGACACTAGCCAACAGTGCAAGAGATATTCTGAAATGTACGCAAAACACATTTGCACTTTCTTTTCCCTTATTCTCAAAATCAGATGACACGGATATTTGACACAAATAGAGAACGAGCAGACGCTGTACCAAATTTATGTGCTTATCAAACGGGAGCTTAACATTTCGGAAAAATGCAATGACAATTCGAATTGAACCTATGACGTCATTATTTGTACCCATATAAAGCCACTAGATGACAATGCAGTCAGACATTCATGCTGTAAATGACCTCAATATAACGCTTTGTATGCTTTCGTATAAATATGCCTTCCGTTCATTTTACTTGGAAATTTTCGTGCAGTTTTTATTAAAATTTAGTATCGTTATATATTAAGTTAGCTTATGGTAGCGTGCAGGATGTATATAATACCTTTAAATAAAATTTAAAAAAAAGTCCAAGACTAGAATTATCAAAGGTAAACACATTAACATCCAAATATCACAATGTGTTTACATGGAAACTATGGTTTTTGCCCAAATTAGAACTCATGAATTTTTGTTATATTTTTTTGTCAAATTTTTTATATTATAAATCAATGCGATGCCTTAGGAGACACTACATTAACTTTATGTTATATTTTGCGATGGTTATTTAGGTTATAGGGCGGGCAATTTTGTAATTTAATAGTAAGTGGTCACCACCACCCATAGCCATTGGCGATGTAAGAAATTGGAAGAAATGTTAATCATTTCTTACATCACCACTGCGCCACTAACCTTGGGAACTATGGTGTTACGTACTTTGTGTTACTGGGTCACTCACTCTTCTAACCGAAAACGCAACATTACTATGTAATGCTGTTTAGCGGTAGAATATCTGATGAGTGGTACCTACCCAGACGGGCTTGCACGGTACTCAGCCTACCTAGTAAAATTTATAATCGTTATATTATTTTATAATCGTTATATTATAAACATTTTACATTACAGAACAGTTGATAGAATGCGAATAAAACCACAAAATACACCTTGTTTACATAAAGGATCGAATATATATTGAGGCGGTATTCGGAATAAAATATGATCAAAGCGTGAATACCCGGCGGGGATTGATTAGAGGGATAGCGAAATATTCGTCAAAAATATATGAATGTATGATTCATTTTATATCTTTTACGGTTTATGGGAGATAAGGAAAACGAAACTTTATAAAAGGATTCAGAGCACATTATATATTTTATCAAAAAATACTTTTTACCTTGATTTTAATTCACTGATAAGCCTTAGGGCAAAGTTGCATTGTTAACCTATCAATTGTACTGTTTAATTTATTATATTGTTAATCATCAATGTTTTGATTTGTTATTTAATAAGGCTACATTACGAGATATAAGCATTCGTAAATATACTCCCAGTATTCTTAATTCTTGTTTGAATTTCAAAGTGATAATATTTATCCACGTAAAATTCACGTGTTGTATTAATTTGGATGCGGATATCATTCCCATTCTATTAAACATAAAAAAGTTATTGTGGGTCATCTATAAAAGATAGACATGTATTATATAAACCTATAAATTTTTCATAAGATTTTTTTGACTATCTATTATAATTTCAGCAGCGTTCGCTTAGAAAACGCCTGAATCAACAATTTTCCTTTGACTATGTTGGCATATATACTACGAGAACATGAAAATCAAGCTTTTAACGTCATTATTCTAAATTAAAAGAAAGTGAAACTATAAAGAGCATCTACTCATATAACAATATTTTGTTTTAGTATTCAGGTCATTTTAAGTTTCATGAATATTGGTTCAGTACTTTTTTTAGTCAAGCGTTACAAAGGAACGCCTTCTAATTTATAAGTATAGATTTAAAATTACGTAATGCTTTTTTTATAAAGTACCACTACCACCTGTAGACATTGACACTATAAGAAATATTAACCAGCCCTTACATCGCCAATTCTTCACGAGCCTTATGTACTAAGATGTTATGTCCCTTGTTCCTGTAGTTTAATATCAGATTAGTGGATGGTACCTAGATGGACTTGCTCAAGGCCCTACCACCAAGTGAACACATGGAGCATAACATATAGAAGGCTACGAACTTCAAGCCAAATTGCATCCTTATTAATATTATACAGACGAAAGTGAGTTTGTTTGCTTCATAGTATTTTATAAACCACATATTTAGCTGTAATAGACAAATTCCAAGTCAACTTTTAAACGAGAAAAACTTTTCGAAAAACGCACGTAACTTTTTCCATTTCTCGGATTTCCTTCGTCTAAACGATGAGCAATGGCGCCGAGCCGCGGGTAGGATCACTATTTACAAAGGAGCATGCCGCCCCGGGGACAGCTACGTCGTATATCTTAATACATTTAACCTTTGATCTTGAAATCTTGAAAATGATACGAGGTACTATTTATTTTTTCATCTATAAACCCTACGATTATTTTTATTTTTGATAGTCAACCGATTTTGATGAAATAAACACTAAAAGATACCTTGGAATACTTTTTATAATATTTTGTAATTTGCGGTTTGAAGATTACCCCAGACAAACAGGGACACAGACACCCCAAAATAAAAAAAGTAGTATTATTTCTGCAACTTTTGATAGTTGTAGGCATATTAATTTAAAAAGAGGCAGTTATTATAAAATCGCAGAAAAATATTTTACTTTTATTTATTTGCGTATATAGATATAGATTTCTATCCCTATCCCTAGTAGACAAGGCGTCAATGATAGCTAGAACTGGTGAACATTACCAACGAAGAACCTAACCTACTTTTCACTTACGTAAAGAAATAAATATCCCATAATTGGCATGAAACGCGACGCTCGATGGATGCCGTTCGTAGCCTGGGGGAGCTCTCTCGTATCTCGGTGATGATTAAATCGTTAACTATCTGAGAACTTATATTTATAAACGATCTTTTATTTTAGGGTTCCTCTGCTTCATGTAAAATTTTTAAAAGCTTAAGATTCTTATCTGATGTTTACCAATTGGTATCAATGTAATGGTAAGTACGTAGTGTTCGCCTCAATTGCTCAACGATCGATCGTTACCCCTTGGACTTTGTCATCCCCACTTCTGATACAGGCTTTAGTCTTAAAAGGAAAAGACAATAAAATTATTATTATTTATACACAGTCTGGTGGTACTGGTGGTACGGCTTTGTGCAAGCTCGTCTGGGTAGGTACCACCCACTCGTCAGATATTCTCCCGCAAAACAGCAGTACTTGGTATTGCTGTGTTCCGGTTGAAGGGTGAGTGAGCCAGTGTAGTTACAGGCACAAGGGACATAAAATCTTAGGTCCCAAGGTTGGTGGCGCATTGGCGATGTAAGCGATGGTTAACATTTCTTACAGTGCCAATGTCTAAGGGTGTTTGGTTGGTCACCAAACACCCTTGGACGCGCATATGGGCCACCCTTACCATCAGGTGGCCCATATGCTCGTCCGCCTTCCTATTCTATAAAAAAAAAAGTCAACTATCTACAATTAAAATATGTCGTGTACCTGTCAGTGTTTTGTTATAATAGTATAATTATTTATTAGACCAACAAAACGTATCTTTTTAACCTTAAATCTCATCACCAATTTCGGTTACGGCGGCCATTTTCAATTGAGATTTGTGCATGAGATATTGCACCAGTATCTGCACAGACAAAGTTGCACTATATTTCATAGTCATACGAAACGGGATTCCGAAACGATTGGATTCAGATCAGACGCAACAGAGTGGGCTTTACATTAAAATACATACAAAAACGGCCCGGATAATTATTGTGTTATTATAGAAAAGTAAAGTAATATTCAATACAACAAACAACCTATATTACAGTAACAATGATTAAATCATTTCGATGCTAACTGTACACTTTAGAAAATAAAACGAATGCAAAAAAGGAAAGAATTTAAATCTTCACAGTGAAATTGCATCCTGTATTCGAAATGAAATTTTCCCGCTTTATTGCACTTGGACGCAGCCACCGAGACAGTTAGAAGGAAACGTTAAACTCAACACTACAAAGTAAAATTTATTACGTCATTATTCACACTTCGTTCGAATTTTAAATCGTAATTGGCATCGTTTCGGGACTTATTTCTATAATGTTCCACCCAATCTCTCTTTATTTGCTTGATATGTGTATGTTTATTGAAGTGAAACTTCTTGGATGATATCAGAGTAAAATTTCAAGGTCAAAGTATTTAACGAATTAACGACACATTTTTGACACAAATGGTACGCGCACTATTTTTAATAAATACTTCTAATATAAGGTATGTTAAATATTTATTGCAGCGCCAATATCAATGGGCGGTGGTGACCACTTACAATCAGGTGGCCTGATCATCTGTTCGCCTGTCTATTTCATAAATAAAAAATCAAAAAAACATTATTCATTTAAATATTTTACAATTACGGAAACAAATTTGCACTTAAATAATAATTTTCCTAAATTACCGTTTCCTTGTTCGCAGTTTATTTACGTAGGAATGAAAATAAATCGTTAATTGTCTAAGGAACAACAAACAGAACGGTTTGGTGAACTCCACCGGCTTTCCTGCACCACTTTATCAATATTACAATCACACGAATGGTTTCATTTCATTTGCGTCTCTCTTATTACGTATAAACTGGTTATATTTATATACACGATAGAAACTCAATTGCTATTCGCTTTTTAAAATTAATGGATTAAGTTTCTATTGAAATAAGGAAAAAAATATGTTAAAATCACAGAAAATAGCAAGCAAGGACTTGGGAATGTAAATTTTTCAATAATTTCTTTAGTACAAAATAACAGTTAATTTGTTACTTGCGTGTTACGTATAAAGATCGTTTTATAATCTACTACCGCATTTAGGTGGTCTTCTCTCTCAACAATCTTCCACCTGATATTAATCACAGTATTAACCTCCTCCGCCCTTAATACGCCACGAACCATGGGATCTAATATTTTACGGATTTCACGCATTTTAACGGATACAAAGCATTAACAAATTAATTTTAAGAAGGGCCTTGCCGCAGTTCTTAGATATACTTCCCTTTTTGACCGCATAGTTGTAAATCAACTCCTATTTCACTGTGTATTATATATATTCGATGACGCTATTGAAGTATTGAAACCACTAAAATTCGTATATATATATATATATATATATATAATATTTATAGAATAGGAAGGCGGACGAGCATATGGGCCTGACCTGATGGTAAGTGGTCACCAAATGCCCTTAGACATTGGCACTGTAAGAAATGTTAACCATCTCTTATATCGCCAATGCGCCACCAACCTTGGGACCTAAGATTTTATGTCCCTTGTGCCTGTAATTACACTGGCTCACTCACCCTTCAAACCGGAACACAACAATACCAAGTACTGCTGTTTTGCGGTAGAATATCTGATGAGCGGGTGGTATCTACCCAGACGAGCTTGCACAAAGCCCTACCACCAGTAAGTAATAAAACAAAAAACATTTTTTAAGCGACGACTCGACACGTAATAAGCACAAGCGTTCACATTAACAAGTGGCGTGTGCAATACAAATGGATGGAGTAACGATCTGAAACATTTGCTATTTATTACAGGGTCATGGTCAATGGATACATCCCGTGGAGGATGTGTTTTAGAAATAGTTACACGTGTACGATCGACTGATTTCACTTCGCCCAACAAACGTAATTAACATATTATTCAAACGAACATGCATTTTAAATGAAAAATAAGGCAACGATTTAAGATGACTACTTTTTATTCGCTTATGTTTGTGATGGTCTAAGTCAAATTATACTTTTATACTATTATTGTACACCACAAAGAGAAAAAAAATACAAAACATGAATACAGCCTAAATAAAAGTAGCATACAATTTTGGCGACCTTATCGCTACATAGCGATCTATTCCAGGCGACCAACGGAGTAAGTGATAACTCATAGGATATGAGGTAGCAGGTGCTCTAATAATAAATAAGATAATATTAATTTATGATAAAACAAACTAGTAAATAAATGTAAATATAAAATACATATAATATATATCAATAAATAAATTATATTATCAACATAAAATTACAAGTATACAATATAAATACATACTATAAACAATAAGAATGAATAAAAACGACAAGTCCTCAAACATAACAAGAAAAAAAAAATTAATGGTGATAAGGCATTTGAGACAAAAAGTAATCTTTTACAAACAATTACAAATTATTTGAACTTATACGTGTTTATATTCTAACAAACATGCATAGAATTTAAATTAAAGATAAATTAAAAAAAATCACTTGTAATGCTTCAAATAATTCATACTGATGAATAACTCCTAATTGGCTTCTAATATGATATAAATTAATAACTATGCAGATTGTACGTGAAAACATCAATGCAGTATAATTACATGTTCCAAAGCTCCGAGCGTTAGAACCGTACGAAGGATGAAAGCTAATTTTATTCAATTGAATTAATACATTTGTATTACGATTTGCTCTTACAAATTGAATTTGTTTGAAAATGTTTTAAAATTAATTCAGAATTAATCATAAATTAATAGTAAAAGAAATATTTTTAATAACACGTTTTTTTTTTTTTTTTTTATATTTGCCGGGTGGGCAAATGACTCTACTCCACCTGATGTTAAGTGGTAGTAGAGTCCAAACGCGAGGACGGCCAGTACAGTCTGGAAGAAGATTCTGCACTAGCCGCCCTCGCCTTGCCGGCCCGCAAGATGCCTCTTCACGCCTCGTAAAGAGACGTGAAGCGAGCGACGTATTGCCACGATAGGGATGGGCAAAGTGTGGAGGCGTGTTTCCCCCGGCATTGGTTCAGCCGCCGTCTCCACTGGACCAACACCCATCGCGGCAATGCTCGCTCGGGCACTGGCTGTACGCTGGCTGACCTCGAAACGCGGCTGCAAGCCACTTCACGAGATTTTCACCATGCGTACGGTGGTAACAAGCCAGGCGGATGTTTATCATCCTACCACCAGATGATATCCCTTAGTCGCCTCTTACGACACCCATGGGAAAGGGGCAGTGAAATGTATTCTTTCTCCGTCACTGCACGGACAAAGTATTTTTTATATGGATTAACAAGAAGTAAATAATTTATATATAACCCTGTTAACACATGTGTTGTAAGACTATATCATTTTATATCATATCAAAAGCATTTCGTGAGGTTTTCTAGACTAAATATATATTAGAAAATTTTTACAATTTTTTCTACTATGAATCACTTAATATGTAAAGGTATCTGGATAAGAGGAAGTGGTTTCAACTTAGCTTGCAAGATGTGACCTAAGAATAAAACATAATATAAGAGAAATAAAATCCCTACTCACGGCCAACTTCACACATTGTCAAAGTTAGTTGGCCGTATAATCAACTCGCAGCCAACAAAACCAAACGACTGGAAATACACATTATTATAATAGTATGTTGCTCCAGCTGGAACGAAAGTACTACTTCCTCAAATCTCAATGGCTCAACAAGTGCCTAGCGATGGGAAAGACGCTGGTTCCAACTTGATCCCTTGTCCAAGTCGCAGCACAAGTTTTATGCTTAAATGGAGGAAGGAGAGGAATTAAGAGGGATTAAATAAAAAAAGCAAGCGCTAACTTTGCAATAATATTCTTGTTGTTTTTGGGAACTAATTGCTTTATCCCTTTTGCCTAGCTAGTTAAAATATCTCACTCGAATCACAGAATTTATTTTAAAAAATGTTCTAGAAAATTTCTACATTTTTATTAATTAATTGATGATAACTTTACAATTTCATTCTTTGTCTTTTTGCGCAGTGTAGATGTCATGCTAATCTCGTATTACCAATTAGCAAACATTAATATAAAAAGCTCGTCACTGTTCTTGCTTTTCTAATCAAACAGACAATTTTGATTCATTTGTACGCCCTTACTTTGTTTATGTTAAGTTAAGTTGTTTTTGTATGAGACATACATTCATTAAGTTGTTTTTGTATGAGACAATAGGTGTTTAATTTTTATTGTATAACAAAATTAAATATATGATGAAACAGCATGGAGCTTATAGATAGTTCATAGTAGATTTTCTCTCTGTATGTGGGTCAATTACAAACGGTGACTTGCGAGTCTAATGTAATACCGCATTCAGGATGCAGTGAGCCACGTAGCGGTGTAGTGCATCAGGAATATTTGCAGGCACGCATTGATAGCTTTTCTGCTTTAGCTTCATTGCTAGACTGCATTGTGTTCGATAAGCTGTGGGTCCCTTCTATGCTTCGGAAATGACGGCAACTTCGCACTGATTTTGACTTGAGTTTTTTAAAACTAACCTATTTATTAAGGTGTAATATTTTCCTTGGTGGGCTTAGGTAAGGCTTTACACTAGCTAGGTATGTAATAACCACACATATAAAATCAAACAAAACCAAGCCAAACTGCAATTTTTAGTATTGCTGTGTTCTGGTTGGATATGTGAGTCAGTCAAGTTAGTGTAACTTCTTGCACAACGTACATTTAATTTCGAAGGTTGGTGGCGCATTGTCCATGTAATATTTCTCACTGCGTCAATGTCTATGAGCGATGGTTATAAAAAACAATGTACATATTTTTGAACAGTTCTGAAACCGTACAGCCTCCATAACGAATCAGACAGTACCTTAAATCTCAGATAACGAAGCCAATACGGAGAGCACAGTGGAATATAAGCCCATATTTCCTTTCTTCAGTTACGTCGTAAATTATCGATTCCTTTGATGTGACATCCATCTTCAAAGCAAATAACCTTGAGCTCTTCGGGCTTACGTATCAATATCTTCTTAAAAATAGATGATACTATGTAAACATAATTTTATTTTCTTCGAACGAATGGAATATGTTAAACATGTATGTATTTTATTATTACCAAGAAATTAAAGTATTGTTTTTCTTAAAGACTATCAAGAAAAGAAGAGCCGAGATGGCCCAGTGGTAAGAACGCGTGAATCTTAACCGATGATCGTGGGTTCAAACCCGGGCAAGCACCACTGAATTTTCATGTGCTTAATTTGTGATTATAATTCATCTCGTGCTTTACGGTGAAGGAAAACATCGTGAGGAAACCTGCATGTGTCTAATTTCACTGAAATTCTGCCACATGTGTATTCCACCAACCCGCATTGGAGCAGCGTGGTGGAATAAGCTCCAAACCTTCTCCTCAATAAGAGGAAAGGAGGCCTTTAGCCCAGAAGTGGGAAATTCACAGGCTGTTACGGATACGGATAAAGACTATATTATATACTGGTGGCAGGAAAGGCTTTTTGGAACCATATGTCGTTTCTTGTACAGTAGTTAGAACGGAAAGCGTAATAAACAAACAGACCCACTTTCGCATTTTAATATCAGTAAGAATTATGTACTAAGGAAATTTGTAAGATGTTACTAATATTATTATTTTCACCTCGAGCTACGAGACTAGCTGAAGAGGAATCAATAATCTGCAACTTGTTGTTCATTTGCCTCGTTCGTCTAGTTCAGGTCCGATAAATATAATTAGAGGTTTCTTGACGATATTCTTAAAAACATTTCTGATAAGAAGCTGGTATCACGTTCCTAATATGTGCTATATTGTTGCGCCTATCTCACTTTTTATACGAATTGCCATCCCTTCAGGCTATGACTGTAAGGGAATAGAGAATACACACGTGTTGACTTACACTTGCATATTTGGCCAATCTTTTTTGTGGCTGAAATTATTCTATTCTATATTTAATTATCAGAAGGATATAAATGAAAATTGAAATGTTAAACCATTATCAATTTTTTATTAAAATAAACTATTAACTTACTAACAGACCCATTTGGTTATTTAATAGTGGTAATCCAGAGCTCTGTGATATTTGGCATCATATAATTTTTGGTATCATCGCACTTGCTTGCAATAAAATTGGTCTAAAACAATGATGCTCTCTAGCATAGGATTATCAGATTTCATTTCGATCCCAAAATAATAATTTCACGAAATTTAATTAATTTCATAAGATACGTGAAAGTAATAAAGAAAATTTAATTATTATTTAGATGGACGGTATGTTTCATGCATTAATTCAGGCTAAGTCGTCGTTAACTTTTTCAATAACCGAAATCCCCGGACGACCGGCGAGCCCCGGTTGCTCAGGGCCCGGGACAGTGGGTGCGGTTATAGCGATAGCGGATGGGTAGCAAATACTATTTATAAAATGGCGATTAATGACTTTATAGTGTGTTCTACTTGAAAAGTTCTCTCCAGTGATACAGTTGAGGGCGCAAACATTTTTCCATTGTCTTTAACTTGAACTCCAATTGATTTGTTTTTTTTTTATTTTTATAAAAACATCATCAGCCTGTAGATTAAATTACGTCACTACTTAAATATACGGTGTAAATTCTTTAAATTGTTTTGAGCATATTTTCTAAAACGCTCTTATTCATGTATAAGTTTTATTCGCAATTTTCACTCTTAAATAATACAATCGTTTATTTGATAATCTCAGTATCAACGCCGGAGATTTGGAAAAAATATTTATAAAAAATATAAAATAATATATGACCCGCGATGGTGGAGCAGTAATATTAAAGGACAGAACTTCAAGTATATTATATAAATCAGTATGTTATTGTTCCACGACATAATCAATTTCTATACAAAATTTAATTAAAACTATTCATTATTAAGAAAAGAACATTGAAATTAATCGCCATTTTATAAATAGTATTTGCTACCCATCCGCTATCGCTATAACCGCACCCACTGTCCCGGGCCCTGAGCAACCGGGGCTCGCCGGTCGTCCGGGGATTTCGGTTATTGAAAAAGTTAACGACGACTTAGCCTGAATTAATGCATGAAACATACCGTCCATCTAAATAATAATTAAATTTTCTTTATTACTTTCACGTATCTTATGAAATTAATTAAATTTCGTGAAATTATTATTTTGGGATCGAAATGAAATCTGATAATCCTATGCTAGAGAGCATCATTGTTTTAGACCAATTTTATTGCAAGCAAGTGCGATGATACCAAAAATTATATGATGCCAAATATCACAGAGCTCTGGATTACCACTATTAAATAACCAAATGGGTCTGTTAGTAAGTTAATAGTTTATTTTAATAAAAAATTGATAATGGTTTAATATTTCAAATTTCATTTATATCTTTCTGATAATTAAATATAGAATAGAATAATTTCAGCCACAAAGAAGATTGACCAAATATGCAAGTGTAAGTCAACACGTGTGTATTCTCTATTCCCTTACAGTCATAGCCTGAAGGGATGGCAATTCGTATAAAAAGTGAGACAGGCGCAACAATATAGGACATATTGGGAACGTGATACCAGCTTCTTATCAGAAATGTTTTTAAGAATATCGTCAAGAAACCCCTGATTATATTTATCGGATCTGAACTAGACGAACGAGGCAAATGAACAACAAGTTGCAGATTATTGATTCCTCTTAAGCTAGTCTCGTAGCTCGAGGTGAAAATAATAATATTATATCTTACAAATTTCCTTAGTACATAATTCTTACTGATATTAAAATGCGAAAGTGGGTCTGTTTGTTTATTATCCAAACACCTGCATTTACTGCCACCAGTATATAATATAGTCTTTAAGAAAAACAATACTTTAATTTCTTGGTAATAGTTAAATACATACTTGTTTAATATATTCCATTCGTTCGAATAAAATAAAATCATGTTTACATAGTATCATCTATTTTTAAGAAGATATTGATACGTAAGCCCGAAGAGCTCAAGGTTATTTGCTTTGAAGATGGATGTCACATCAAAGGAATCGATAATTTACGACGTAACTGAAGAAAGGAAATATGGGCTTATAATCCACCGTGCTCTCCGTATTGCCTTCGTTATCTGAGATTTAAGGTACTGTCTGATTCGTTATGGAGGCTGTATGGTTTCAGAACTGTTCAAAAATATGTACATTTTTTTTATAAAGTTGCCATGCAAATTGGCCACCTGATGCTTTGTGGTCACCATAGCTCATAGACATTGGCACAGTAAGAAATATTACATGGACAATGCGCCACCAAACTTCGGAACTAAATGTACGTTGTGCAAGAAGTTACACTAACTTGACTGACTCACATATCCATCCAGAACACAGTAATACTAAAAATTGCAGTTTGGCTTTTGATTTTATATATGTGGTTATTACATACCTAGCTTTGTGTAAAGCCTTACCTAAGCCCACCAAGGAAAATATTACACCTTAATAAATAGGTTAGTTTAAAAAATCTCAAGTCAAAATCAGTGCGAAGTTTCCGTCATTTCCGAAGCATAGAAGGGACCCACAAATTATCGAACACATCCAATCTAGCAATGAGGCTATATTGGAAAAGCTATCAATGCGTGCCTGCAAATATTCCTGACGCACTAAACCGCTACGTGGCTAACTGCATCCTGAATGCGGTATTACATTGGACCCGCTAGTCACCGTTTATAATTGACCCACATACAGAGAGAAAATCTACTATGAACTATCTATAAGCTCCATGCTGTTTCATCATATATTTAATTTTGCTATACAATAAAAATTAAGCACCTATGTCTCATACAAAAACAACTTAATGAATGTAAACAAAGTAAGGGCGTATAAATGAATCAAAATTGTCTGTTTGATTAGAAAAGCAAGAACAGTGACGAGCTTTCTATATTAATTTTTGCTAATTAGTAATACGAGATTAGCATGACATCTACACTGCGCAAAAAGACAAAGAATGAAATTGTAAAGTTATCATCAATTAATTAATAAAAATATAGAAATTTTCTAGAACATTTTTTAAAATAAACTCTTACAAGCCTGTGATTCGAGTGAGACATTTTAACTAGCTAGGCAAAAGGGATAAAGCAATTAGTTCCCAAAAACAACAAGAATATTATTGTAAAGTTAGCGCATGCTTTTTTTATTTAATCCCTCTTAATATTCCTTTCCTTCCTCCATTTAAGCATAAAACTTGTGCTGCAACTTGGACAAGGGATCAAGTTGGAACCAGCGTCTTTCCCATCGCTAGGCACTTGTTGAGCCATTGAGATTTGAGGAAGTAGTACTTTCGTTCCAGCTGGAGCAACATACTATTATAATAATGTGTATTTCCAGTCGTTTGGTTTTGTTGGCTGCGAGTTGATTATACGGCCAACTAACTTTGACAATGTGTCAAGTTGGCCGTGAGTAGGGATTTTATTTCTCTTATATTATGTTTTATTCTTAGGTCACATCTTGCAAGCTAAGTTGAAACCACTTCTTCTTATCCAGATACCTTTACATATTAAGTGATTCATAGTAGAAAAAATTGTAAAAATTTTCTAATATATATTTAGTCTAGAAAACCTCACGAAACGCTTTTGATACGATATAAAATGATATAGTCTTACAACACATGTGTTAACAGGGTTATATATAAATTATTTACTTCTTGTTAATCCATATAAAAATACGTGTTATTAAAAATATTTCTTTTACTATTAATTTATGATTAATTCTGAATTAATTTTAAAACATTTTCAAACAAATTCAATTTGTAAGAGCAAATCGTAATACAAATGTATTAATTCAATTGAATAAAATTAGCTTTCATCCTTCGTACGGTTCTAACGCTCGGAGCTTTGGAACATGTAATTATACTGCATTGATGTTTTCACGTACAATCTGCATAGTTATTAATTTATATCATATTAGAAGCCAATTAGGAGTTATTCGTCGGCATGAATTATTTGAAGCATTACAAGTGATTTTTTTTTAAATTATCTTTAATTTAAATTCTATGCATGTTTTTTAGAATATAAACACGTATAAGTTCGAATAATTTGTAATTGTTTGTAAAAGATCACTTTTTGTCTCAAATGCCTTGTCACGATTAATTTTTTTTAATTTTTTTTTCTTGTTTTTATGTTTGAGGACTTATCTCTTTTATTCGTTCAAACTGGTTATATTTATATATACGATAGAAACGCAATTGCTATTCGCTTTTTAAAATTAATGGATTGTTTCTATTGAAAAAAGGAAAAAAAAATATTAAAATCACAGAAAATAGCAGGCAAATACTTGGGAATGTAAATTTTTTAATAATTTTTTAGTACAAAATAACAGTTAATTTGTTACTTGCGTGTTACGTATAAAGATCGTTTTATAATCTACTACCGCATTTAGGTGGTCTTCCCTCTCAACAATCTTCTCCCTATTAATCACAGTATTAACTTCCTCCGCCCTTAATACGCAACAAACCATGGGATCTAATATTTTACGGATTTCACGCATTTTAACGGATACAAAGCATTAACAATTTTAAGAAGGGCCTTACCGCAGTTCTTAGATATACTTCCCTTTTTGAGCGCATAGTTGAAAATCAACTCCTATTTCATTGTGTATCAGTATTCGATGACGCTATTGAAGTATTGAAACCACTAAAATTCTTAAATATATATATATATTTTATAGAATAGAAAGACGAGGCCCATATGGCCTGACATTGGCACTGTAAAAAATGTTAACCATCTCTTATATCGCCAATGCGCCACCAACCTTGGGACCTAAGATTTTATGTCCCTTGTGCCTGTAATAACACTGGCTCACTCACCCTTCAAACCGGAACACAACAATACCAAGTACTGCTGTTTTGCGGTAGAATATCTGATGAGCGGGTGGTACCTAAGCAGACGAGCTTGCACAAAGCCAAGTAACTACCAGTAAGTAATAAAATATAAATATATTTTTTAAGCGACGACTCGACACGTAATAAGCACAAGCGTTCACATTAACAAGTGGCGTGTGCAATACAAATGGATGGAGTAACGATCTGAAACATTTGCTATTTATTACAGGGTCATGGTCAATGGATACATCCCGTGGAGGATGTGTTTTAGAAATAGTTACACGTGTACGATCGACTGATTTCACTTTGGCCCAACAAACGTAATTAACATATTATTCAAACAAACATGCATTTTAAATGAAAAATAAGGCAAAGATTTAAGATGACTACATTTTATTCGCTTATGTTTGTGATGGTCTAAGTCAAATTATACTTTTATACTATTATTGTAAACCACTTAGAGAAAAAAAATACAAAACATGAATACAGCCTAAATAAATGTAGCATACAATTTTGGCGACCTTATCGCTACATAGCGATCTATTCCAGGCGACCAACGGAGTAAGTGATAACTCATAGGATATGAGGTAGCAGGTGCTCTAATAATAAATAAGATAATATTAATTTATGATAAAACAAACTAGTAAATAAATGTAAATATAAAATACATATAATATATATCAATAAATAAATTATATTATCAACATAAAATTACAAGTATACAATATAAATACATATTATAAACAATAAGAATGAATAAAAACGACAAGTCCTCAAACATAACAAGAAAAAAAAAATTAATGGTGATAAGGCATTTGAGACAAAAAGTAATCTTTTACAAACAATTACAAATTATTCGAACTTATACGTGTTTATATTCTAACAAACATGCATAGAATTTAAATTAAAGATAAATTTAAAAAAATCACTTGTAATGCTTCAAATAATTCATACCGATGAATAACTCCTAATTGGCTTCTAATATGATATAAATTAATAACTATGCAGATTGTACGTGAAAACATCAATGCAGTATAATTACATGTTCCAAAGCTCCGAGCTTTAGAACCGTACGAAGGATGAAAGCTAATTTTATTCAATTGAATTAATACATTTGTGTTACGATTTGCTCTTACAAATTGAATTTATTAAAAATTAATTAAGAATTAATCATAAATTAATAGTAAAAGAAATATTTTTAAAAACACGAATTTTTTATATGGATTAACAAGAAGTAAATAATTTATTTATAACCCTGTTTACACATGTGTTGTAAAACTATATAATTTTATATCATATCAAAAGCGTTTCGTGAGGTTTTCTAGACTAAATATATATTAGAAATTTTTTACATTTTTTTCTACTATGAGTCACTTAATATGTAAAGGTGGATAAGAGGAAGTGGTTTCAACTTAGCTTGCAAGATGTGACCTAAGAATAAAATATAATATAAGAGAAATAAAATCCCTACTCACGGCCAACTTCACACATTGTCAAAGTTAGTTGGCCGTATAATCAACTCGCAGCCAACAAAACCAAACGACTGGAAATACACATTATTATAATAGTATTTTGCTCCAGCTGGAACGAAAGTACTACTTCCTCAAATCTCAATGGCTCAACAAGTGCCTAGCGATGGGAAAGACGCTGGTTACAACTTGATCCCTTGTCCAAGTTGCAGCACAAGTTTTATGCTTAAATGGAGGAAGGAAAGGAATATTAAGAGGGATTAAATAAAAAAATCATGCGCTAACTTTACAATAATATTCTTGTTGTTTTTGGGAACTAATTGCTTTATCCCTTTTGCCTAGCTAGTTAAAATGTCTCACTCGAATCACAGGCTTGGCTTATTTTAAAAAATATACTAGAAAATTTCTACATTTTTATTAATTAAATAATGATTACTTTACAATTTCATTCTTTGCCTTTATGCGTAGTGTAGATGTCATGCTAATCTCGTATTACCAATTAGCAAACATCATCTCGTCACTGTTCTTGCTTTTCTAATCAAACAGACAATTTTGATTCATTTGTACGCCCTTACTTTGTTTATGTTAAGTTAAGTTGTTTTTGTATGAGACAATGGGTGCTTAATTTTTATTATATAACAAAATTAAATATATGATGAAACAGTATGGAGTTTATAGATAGTTCATAGTAGATTTTCTCTCTGTATGTGGGTCAATTACAAACGGTGACTTGCGAGTCTAATGTAATACCGCATTCAGGATGCAGTTAGCCACGTCGCGGTTTAGTGCGTCAGGAATATTTGCAGGCAAGCATTGATAGCATTTCCAATATAGCCTCATTGCTAGATTGGATGTGTTCGATAATTTGTGGGTCCCTTCTATGCTTCGGAAATGACGGAAACTTCGCACTGATTTTGACTTGAGATATTTAAAACTAACCTATTTATTAATATTTTCCTTGGTGGGCCTAGGTAAGGCTTTACACAAAGCTAGGTATGTAATAACCACATATATAAAATCAAACGCCACACTGCAATTTTTAGTATTGCTGTGTTCTGGATGGATATGTGAGTCAGTCAAGTTAGTGTAACTTCTTGCACAACGTACATTTTAGTTCCGAAGGTTGGTGGCGCATTGTCCATGTAATATTTCTCACTGCATCAATGTCTATGAGCGATGGTGACCACAAAGCATCAGGTGGCCAATTTGCATGGAAACTTTATAAAAAAAAATGTACATATTTTTGAACAGTTCTGAAACCATACAGCCTCCATAACGAATCAGACAGTACGTTAAATCTCAGATAACGAAGCCGATACGGAGAGCACAGTGGAATATAAGCCTATATTTCCTTTCTTCAGTTACGTCGTAAATTATCGATTTCTTTGATGTGACATCCATCTTCAAAGCAAATAACCTTGAGCTCTTCGGGCTTACGTATCAATATCTTCTTAAAAATAGATGATACTATGTAAACATGATTTTATTTTATTCGAACGAATGGAATATATTAAACAAGTATGTATTTTATTATTACCAAGAAATTCAAGTATTGTTTTTCTTAAAGACTATATCATATAGTGGTGGCAGGAAAGGCAGGTTTTTGGAACCATATGTCGTTTCTTGTATAGTAGTTAGAACGGAAAGCGTAATAAACAAACAGACCCACTTTCGCATTTTAATATCAGTAAGAATTATGTACAAAGGAAATTTGTACGATATAATTTTATTATTTTCACCTCGAGCTACGAGACTAGCTGAAGAGGAATCAATAATCTGCAACTTGTTGTTCATTTGCCTCGTTCGTCTATTTCAGATCCGATAAATATAATCAGGGGTTTCTTGACGATATTCTTAAAAACATTTCTGATAAGAAGCTGGTATCACGTTCCCAATATGTCCTATATTGTTGCGCCTGTCTCACTTTTTATAGGAATTGCCATCCCTTCAGGCTATGACTGTAAGGGAATAGAGACTACACACGTGTTGACTTACATTTGCATATTTGGACAGTCTTCTTTGTGGCTGAAATTATTCTATTCTATATTTAATTATCAGAAGGATATAAATGAAAATTGAAATATTAAACCATTATCAATTTTTTATTAAAATAAACTATTAACTTACTAACAGACCCATTTGGTTATTTAATAGCGGTAATCCAGAGCTCTGTGATGTTTGGCAATATATAATTGTTGGTATCATCGCACTTGCTTGCAATAAAATTGGTCTCGTAAGTAAAACAATGATGCTCTCTAGCATAGGATTAGCAGATTTCATTTCGATCCCAAAATAATAATTTCACGAAATTTAATTAATTTCATAAGATACGTGAAAGTAATAAAGAAAATTTAATTATTATTTAGATGGACGGTATGTTTCATGCATTAATTCAGGCTAAGTCGTCGTTAACTTTTTCAATAACCGAAATCCCCGGACGACCGGCGAGCCCCGGTTGCTCAGGGCCCGGGACAGAGGGTGCGGTTATAGCGGTAGCGGATGGGTAGCAAATATTATTTATAAAATGGCGATTAATGACTTTATAGTGTGTTCTACTTGAAAAGTTCTCTCCAGTGATACAGTTGAGGGCGCAAACACTTTTCCAATGTCTTTATATTGAACTCCAATTGATTTGTTTTTTTTTTATTTTTATAAAAACATCATCAGCCTGTAGATTAAATTACCTCACTAGTTAAAGATACGGGTTAAATTCTTTAAATTGTTTTGAGCATATTTTCTAAAATTCTCTCTCTCACTCTCACTCTTATTCATGTATAAGTTTTATTCGCAATTTTTACTCTTAAATAATACAATCGTTTATTTGATAATCTCAGTATCAACGCCTCAGATTTGAAAAAAATATTTATGCATTAAATAAACCAATTATTTATTAAGTTTGTACAATTATAAAATAATATATGACCCGCGATGGTGGAGCAGTAATATTAAAGGTCAGAACTTCTAGTATATTATATAAATTATTATGTTATTGTTCCACGACATAATCAATTTCTATACAAAATTTAATTAAAACTATTCATTATTAAGAAAAGAACATTGAAAGAAACGTACTTTTACATAAATAATATTTATATTAGAAATTTCACTATCATAACGCTTATCCGCTATTAATGAGACCGCATTAAATCGAGCTAATAAATAGGAGTTCGTTACCGAACATCGATTTATTCGTAACTCGAGAAGTCACGACGGATAATTTCGTTCTGAAAATCTGCTTACGTTACGCGCAAAACTTCTTACCAACTTAATACACATGTACGGAGCCTTCAAAGACTTTACATCGGTACAAGTTTTGTTAACACTGACGCATAACACGTTTTAAGCAAACTCCTATAATCGTGATTGATAGGTGTTGCTGTATTTTTAATTTATTTAAGTCAGCCTTACTACAGCCTTAGTTGTTGTATAAATTAAGTGTTATATTCAAATAATGCTAATGAAAATAAAATGTCTAAATTTGAACATTAAATAACGATTATTAAGGCGAATATTGTCCACTATTTTAGGTGACATTTATCTATTCACTTAGATTAATTCATTAATGAATAAATGAAAATATGAATATAGTTATAAAACCATGCAAAACCTAAACCAAAAGGATTTGAGAGTGTAGACAAGACGTCACGAAGCTACTCAGAGTGTTTTTTGACTTTAATTATATAAGGCAAATGAGCCACCTAATAGTCATTTTTTTATAGAATAGGATGGCGGACGAGCATATGGGCCACCTGATGGTAAGTGGTCACCAACGCCCTTAGACATTGGCATTGTGAGAAATGTCAACCATCGCTTACATAGCCAATGCGCTGCCAACCTTGGGAACTAAGAATTTATGTTCCTTGTGCCTGTAATTACACTGGCTCACTCACCCTTCAAACCGGAACACAACAATATCAAGTACTGCTGTTTTGCGATAGAATATCTGATGAGTGTGTGGTACCTACCCAGACGATCTTGCACAAAGCCCTACCACCAGTAAATTAAATATACATTGGCAATGGAAGGTTTATTTGAAAATTAGGTACGCTACTCCAATGTGCCACCAACCATGAAAACTAAGGTGTCTATACGACTGCTGTTTATTAATAGAATCATTGCTTAGTGTAGTATGGTACCTACACATACGATCTGACACGAAGCCCTAACATGAAGAAAATTACGTGTTATTTTTTACTACTTTACTATCTATCTATGATAAGAATCGAAGATTTATTAATATTAATATAAAACATAATTTATTGTAATATTTGTTTATGTCGTGTTGCACATGAATATAAATTATACCCTTCGTGCGTATCCCTCAAAGTATTTTACGAAAATACAAATATATTATATATGATATTTCATTATCAAATTCTAAGTCGTAAAATAAAAAGCGAATCGTAGTTCGTATAATGAATATTTTTCACGATAGACGTGAACATAAAAAGTGTAATATAAATCATAACGAAACATTATGTATTCATTCATATACAGCTTAAGGTAACGTTTACGACTCGCTTAATTTTCCTTTTACGATCATTTCTAAGAAGCTTTTAAGAAAAAGTGTTTTTTTTTATAGGTCGTTACCGATACGTATTATTTTACATTGAATCAATCATTCAAAACGTTAAATTTAAAATCGTACTTATAACCGAATCTCTTGTGATCCTTGAAATCAAAATATTTTATACTTTATTTAATTAGACTCTTAAATACTCCTCGCCCCAACAGTTTAAACTCTACCTTTTCTGACAGTTAGTCAATGAAACGGTTTTATTAAATATATTACAACTATTAATATTATTAACAATACAATACCGAAAAAATATGCCTAAAGAAGACTTACTTACTTTCTATATTAATTATTTTCAAAGAAAAGGAACAATAAGCTCGGTAAACAAAGTGGCGCAGAGCTAGACTCCTGGTCATTGAGCCTTATAGCCTAATTTTCATTATTTGCATTGATTTATCGGGAACGCATCCATGATACGAACGATTACAAAACCGCATGCCAGGACAGGACAGAAGGAAATCTACGTTCATTAATTGATAGAAAAGGTATTCAGGGCGTTGTTGATGTTTAAAAACAAAGGCTATTACTATTACAAACAAAGGCCACTGGTCGTCCATTGTAACGCCGCTTTACGGGAAATCCCCGCAAGCTGTATATTGACTGGGTTTATGCAACAGAGGAGAAATACATTTTCCGCAAGTGCTAGTAACAAAAAGTGGAATAAAAATCGATGTGTGACCAGTGTTGATCGACGAGTACGGATGTATGGAAAAAGTAATGGTATTCACAAATGGCTTTGAAGCAGCAGCTTAGCGAATTAGGCAATTTAGCATTGATCGTACTTACTTATTTACTTATGATTAATTACTAATTAAAACTAGAAATTAGTTTATTTTCAATTATAAATAATTTTTAAAGTTAAAATTCAATTTAAACATAATACATAATTAAAATAACAATTATTTTCTACGATATAAAATCTGTTGAATAAAATAATTACCATATTACAATAAAAATCTAAAGTTAATTACTAAAATTTAATAATAAAACTAATTAATAAAAAAAAATACAAATCGATTTACAATTTACAAATCAATCGAAATCGCCGCGTCAAACTTTCAATAAAAAAAAAAAAAAAATATAAATATTGACTATTAAATATGTTGTAAATTTTCAATATAAAACAGAGAACAGTCTGTAACTATCATCAGGATTCATCGGACGTCCATCGTTCAACAGATGAGTGAAAAATAAATAAATAATTGAAAAATATACACCGTATTCATTTCTATTGTACTCGTACAATATATTGTTTTCATTACACAATCGTGTATTACATACTATCTCGTTGAATACAAATAGAATATTTCAGTAAATATAAATTTCATTCGCTCCGATGACGTTTGACCCAATTACTCGGAAAACTTACTTGAAGACTCGTACCAGCATTCATATATCAAATCGAAATAATATATATTTGTTTTCTTTATATTTACATAGATGATAGAGCATTTTAAAAGCATTTTTATAAGAGGTGCCTACTTACATATTAATACTGGTTTTCGCCCGTGGCTACGCTGGCATTTAATGACGATTGCAAACAAACTCACTCGCATTTATAATATTAGTAGGGATTATTGGAAATAATTTTTGACATGTTTTTGCAGGAATACAGCTTCCATATAGAGCTAACGTAAATAAGCCGATATGGCCCAGTGGTAAGAGCGCGTGAATCTTAACCGATAATCGTTGGTTCAAACCCGGCCAAGCACCACTGAATTTTCATGTGCTTAGTTTGTGATTATAATTCATCTCGTGCTTGACGGTGAAGGAAAACATCGTGAGGAAACCTGCATGTGTCTAATTTCACCGAAATTCTGCCACATGTGTATTTCACCAACCCGCATTGGAGCAGCGTGGTAGATTAAACTTCCAAAAACCTTCTCCTTAAAAAGGGAGAGGAGACCTTAGCCCAGCATTGGGACATTCACAGACTGTTACTGTATGGAGCTGACGAGTAGAAATCACATCGCCTACCAAATTATAATAATTACTTCCGAAATTTATAGTTGTTCTTAAACGTTCTGCTCCATTGAACCTGCATTCCAAACGGATGATATCTTTAGTAACTGTACACGCGATAGCTCGTAAGGCTGAGGTAGGTACTAAATAAAGAACGAAGTTGTGTAAGCTAAAGAAAACTGGGACAAAGAAATAATGAAAGAATTAAAATGCTTTCATTTCCACCTGCTGGCATTGTTTGAGTGTTAACTGAAGCCAGATAAAAAAAATCTTTTTCTCATTTTTGTTTATTATATATATATATATAAAGTTAAAGTATATATATATATATATATATATATAGAACAATACATATATATATATATTGTTTTTATTCTTAACAAGAAGTCCCCTGACCATATTATTTTACTGACTGACTGTTGTAATTTTAATTATTATTATCAAGGAAACAACCAAAAAAAATACTCAAGAAGATTTAGAAACCAAAAAATACACCCGCCCACGTGCAATTCGGTTAGTGCCAAGCACCTTTGTACGGTATGTAGGGTTTCGAGAAAAGTTTCAAAACTAGATTTTAAGTTGTTTTTGAAATTTAATTAATAATTGTAGTTGTAATAGGGGGTGAAAAATAGTACTAATGTATACGGTGTCTACGGTGAGGACTTGAATAGGCTTTTCGGTACTAATAACACAGTGATATCTCTTATTATTAGGACATTTTTTTAGTTAATTAATTATGTAAAAATAACGCGATGCAATTTTATGTCAATCTAAAAAATCTCAATTTGAAGTTTTTCAAATTCAATCGAAAATTATTTAATTATGCTGTAGGTTAATACGAGGTTTCCTTTTTTAATGTTGAACCAACATTATTTATAAGTTTTTAATACCTTTTATTGATGTGCTCCTGACCGATGACGGCCACAGCGGCCAATATCAAGCGAGATTAGCCAACTCTGCAGGACATATTATAGTGCACAAGTGTGTACGCAAACACTGGTGCAATCTGACCCGACCGGAAAGAGTCCTGAACCTCAGGATCTGCGGCCTTATATCTAGCCAAGAGAGCAACGATGCATGCAACGATTCAGGTACTGTAACAATACCTAAATAAACATAATATGTTTATATATATTTAGCATCCAGAAATGAAATTTGATTTTAAAAAACCTCGAATTAATCTTTTTAAAAATAGAACACTAAATCATATAAATTGATGTTAATTATTCGCTCAATTATTCTTAAAATCCTAATAACACATTTGAAATAATTCAACCAGCACTGAACACATAAAACAAATCAAAAGTCGCGCCAGTAATTAATTACGTTACCTTTCTGTCCAGCAACAAAATGGCGGTTTTAAATTAGCGCGCTTCTTTTTTTTTAACAACGCTGTTGTATGGATCAAGGTATCTCCTAACTATACATAAATATTATTTATTATATATAAAAAAAATAACAGGTTTGTTTATATAAAAATAATGATGTAATCAATCCCTCAGGGTACCCCAGTGTGGGCAAACTTCTATCATCTTCGAAAGCACTCTGGTGTAATGATTTCCTTCACCGAAATAGTCAGCGAAAAGTTACAAATGAATACAGGCATAACTTTCAATGTCACTGGTGCGTGCTGTGGAATCCAACTTTTGCGTTGCAGTCCAACGGTATCTACGAAGAGTATCGTTCCTTCTTAATAAATTCAATAACACAAAACTGAACCACAGACCCATAATCACCCTTCAAACCGAAACACAACAATACTACTAAGTATTGCAGTTTCAGTTGAATATGTTAAGAGTGGGTGGTATCTTCCCAGACGGGCTTTCTACACAAATGAATACTATGTCCTTATCATATTTAAAAAATATATATATTATTTCGAATTTCGTTAGTTTAGGAGAGGTACTTAACCGTTATCGAAATTAATTTACAAGAGCAGTATATATACCGCAAGGTTATTCAAAAGAGGCAAATTAATAATTGACAGGGCAGTCACGTAATCATAAAAAGGCATGCCTTATGTTATTAATATAATTAATAAATCTCTGCAAACTGCACGATATATACTAATGTTACGAGAATAACTACTTTTAGAACTAATGCATCAGGTCTTTAAAAACTCATTAGGCGAGAAAAAAGTGAAGGTTCATTATAAATGGGTCAAAAGTAATGTATGTAACTTATTTCAATTATTTATATCTTAGGTAATATTACCTTAGAATATGAGTTATTTAAAAATTTAAATGAGTAAAGTAAAAGTAGTGAAGTATCTTATAATAGACATTAATGTTAATAATTGGGCCCAGTGGATAGACGATGATCTTAATGGATGACTTACAGCTATTTTTGTCTCAAAATACCTGGTAAATGCATAAATTACAATAAAAAATTAAGATAACACATAAGTACGGCCATGTCATAAACAGACGGAATAAGTTGGCCTCTGACCAGAATTCTCACAACAATCCGTATTATTTAGTATATGTACACATATAATGTATTTTTTTAAATAATTTTTAGTGTTGGCACTAAAACAATTAGGTTGAAAATCTTAAAGAAAAAAGTGAGCAGAAATATAACATTATACACTCAAAAGGTGTGGCGTCACATAAAAAGTAATTCATATTGTAATCTACTTTAGAAAACAGACGTTCTTTGACAATTCTTTTGAATTTTTGAATTGAATAACTTGGAACGTTTTCTGAGATCCCGTTGAAGAACCATATATATTGTCCCACAAAAGATTTACTAACCCTGTTTTTTTTTTTTTTTTTTATATTACCCGGGAGGGCAAATGACTCTACTCCACCTGATGTTAAGTGGTAGTAGAGTCCAAACGCGAGGACGGCCAGTACAGTCGGGAAGAAGGTTCTGCACTAGCCGCCCTCGCCTTGCCGGCCCGCAAGATGCCTCTTCACGCCTCGTTTGAAGGAACCCAGGTCGTAAGAGGGGAATACGTGTGCTGGTAAGGAATTCCATTTCTTGGAAGTGCGACAAAGAAAGGAGTTGCCAAATTTCTTTGTGCGCGATGGAATTGATGTCACAGTTAGTCGGTGACATCGAGAGCCAGCACGCGTAGACTTGTGAAGGAAGGGGGAAGCAGGAATTAGGGAAAATAATTCCTCGGAACACTCGCCGTGATACAGTCGATAGAAAGCGCTCAGCGCAGCTATCTCTCGACGCAATTGTAAAGGCTCGAGGGTGTTAGTGACCTTTACGTCGCCAATAATGCGGACCGCACGTCGCTGCAACCGGTCCAAGGCCTCAAGTAGGTACTTAGCAGAGCCATCCCAAAGGTGCGAGCAATATTCAACGCAAGACCGTACCTGTGTTTTGTACAGCAGGCACAGTTGTTGAGGCGTGAAAAAACGCCGCACCTTGTTCAGAACTCCGAGTTTCCGTGAGGCTGTTTTTATTACAGCCTCGATGTAATCCCTTGGACTAAGGTCGCAGCGAACGTCCATCCCCAGCATGGCGATTTTGCTTTGTATCACCAGCGGAGTGCCACAGAGGGAGGGAAAAGGGGAAAATGGTGACTTTTTTGCTGTGAGAGCGTATACCTGTGTTTTCTTGGCATTAAACTCAACAAGATTATCTGAGCCCCATTTGGCGATAAGCTCTAACGTCCTATTGAGTTCAATGACAAGATCCTCCCGCCTCTCCCTAATTTCCGCTCGCCCAGCCACTGCGCGTCCGTGGTATCCACCATGCACTGTACTATCGTCTGCATAGCAATGAATGTTCCCGAGAGAGAGCATATCATTGATATGCAAAAGAAACAGAGTGGGAGATAGCACAGATCCCTGGGGGACCCCAGCATTCACTACATAGAATTGTGAAGCGCAACCATCAACTAAAACACGAAGGCTGCGCTTGTGTAGGAAGCTGGCAATCCAGGTGCAAAGCTGAGCAGGCAGACCATATGCCGGCAGCTTGGAGAGAAGACTGTGTAGGGTACTAGCTGTGTAGCCCGATACGATTCCATATATAGGAATATCGATACAACCCTATACAATATATCGATATTTAATACGATATTTTTTTATGTATATATTTTACTTTTTACGTTTTTTACGTATTATTTGACCCATTGTTTTAAAAAGCGCTTATATATAATATTTATATATAAACGTATCTTGTTATTTGAGGAGGGAGGAGGCATATGTCACCCTTTCCACTCTTTAGAATTGTTATACCATAATATAAAAAATTACATCGTCGGTTCAGTCATATAACATAAGCGTATCAATGTCAAAATAATCTTTTTCTCTTAGGATTATGTGATTTTGATCTTGTAAATATTTAAAAATATGGCATCGCAAATAGTTGTAGCCTGTATATAAGAGACATAGTCACCAAATTAGAATGAATCTTTGATATTTAAAGATTTTATTATCTTTATACTCAGGATAACCACAAGCAATCTACTATATTCTATTATTAACGATTCACAAATTAAAACTTGTTGATAGACAATGTATGTTTTATATTTGTATATGTATTAGCAAAAAGTTATCGTTATTAAGCTTTAAAAAAATGCTGGTTAATTCAACCATTTTCTTGTTGTGTATTTTTTTAAGTAAAAAAATAACTTAAAAAAATTATTAAAAATCTACTATTAAAATAAAAATAAAAATAATACTTGACACAAAGAAGTGAAAAATGTGTCAACGTCAACGTTAGACAGTGAATAATCAAAATAAAAGTCAAAACATTGTCATTTGTAGCGGTGTGTTTCTTATAATTTTAACGTATTGTATAGATATTTTTAATAAATATAAACATAGGATAAGATAACAATCAAGGTCACTTCGTTCGCATTATTCTTAGCCGTGTTAAAAATTACAAATGCGTATGTAAATATCGCAAGATTTTCATCATTGATACTTATATTCAGACAGGATGTCTTTAAAAACATTATTATTAAGGTACGTTTAACATTTTAATACTGTATTTCTGATACCTAAAATAAAACGACAATTAAATAAGTACTAATTTACACATTTTCCAAATTAAACATAAAAATAATTAATCCACGCTCTTTTAAATAGAATATTTAAATATTAAGTACATATAATAATATTATAGTGTAAAACTGTTTATACTTTGCTTAGTATAATATGTTCCAGGTGTACATATTCTAAAAAAAATAATATTTTTTTTCAGGAATTTAATAAGACACAGTAAGATCACAAACTTTGCACCTATTATTATTCAGAGACATTCATATAATAAAAATGAAAGATATAATTGGAGCTCAAGCAGAAATACCGCTTTTGCATTACTAGCTTCAGTAGTAATAGGCTCTGCAGCTAAAGGTAATTTTATATTGATGCAAACAAAACAACTGTATATAAAAAGTTTATATTCATTATTACTGTCCCTTATTTGTCCACTGCTGTACAGACGCCTTACCCAAGGTGCTCTGTTAAGCTCAATTTTTTTGTTCTTGACGTTCAACTGCCGCTGTCCGTTTTAGATGTGTTACTCCATTTAATGAAAGCCTAAGAACTTTATTATAATAATTATGAAATGAAATCAATGAGTATTAAACATTGACTTTAGTTTAAAGCAATTGTTATGAGGTTTTGTTTAAATGTTTTACAATTTAATTAATTTCTATTTTTTAAGCAAAATTTTTATAGTATTCATAAAAGTTTTATATCTAATAATAATTATTATACATTAGTCTTTAAATAATCATGTAAAATGTTAATCAATAATATAACTTCTAGATAAAGAAAAAGTGAATAAAAAGGAAGATGTTGAAGCAGGTGAGAAAAGATCTGATTTGCCAACATTTACAGCTGAGGAAGTCAGCAAACATGACAGCAAGTACGACTATTTAGTATACTTATACTAGATATTGCTTTTTAAGAAATAAATTAATTAAAATAATATTATCTGTATACACTGCTCTGTTGGTTTTTTTTTATGTTTTTATATGTATATTTTTTAGAATATTTAACAGCTTTTAACAAAGTTTTGGTTTTATAGAAAAAGTTTCTGGGTAATATACAAGCATGGTGTGTATGATGTGACATCTTTCTTGTCGTCACACCCAGGCGGAGAGCAAATATTGAACGCTGCAGGGCTTAGCATAGAACCATTCTGGAATGTATATGGCATGCATAAGACTAACGAAATATATGAACTTCTAGAATCTTATAGAATAGGTAACTTACCAATTTATTTTTAACAAAGAGCTTTGTTTACGTCGTCATGGTGTAATAATTGTTACTATGTATAATATTTATAAAAATAAGATAGAAAAAGGGGCTAAGAATTGATCCCTACCAGACTCATTTTTACTACATAAACTACAATAAACTCAGTAAATATTGTAGATTTATGTATTGAATGTTTTTAACTTAGAAATTATGCAACTCTAATTACAAACTCAAATCAGTCATCTATTTCTAAATGTTTAATCAATTTTTTTTCTTGCTTATATGTTTCAATCATACCGAACACGCAAATAAATTCTTATTTATAGGTAACCTTCACGATGATGATGTAGTAGATCACAGTGATGATGAGTTTTGGGCAAAGGAACCCTATCGAGACAAAAGGCTAATTATAAAAACTGCAAAGCCATTCAACGCGGAAGTACCTCCCAAACTACTAGTACAACATTTCAATACACCTAAGTGAGTTGAGTAAGATTGTTTTTCTATAATAATTTGGAACCCAGGCAGTTTATTTTACAACAAAATCCTATGTTCTGTTCACAGTGAATTATTTTACGTCCGACAACACATGCCCGTTCCAGATATTAACGAAAATGAACACAAACTAACCGTGACAATAGTTGGTAAAACCACAACGGTGAATGAGTTCACAATGAAAGATTTGAGCAAGTTCAAACGAGTTACAGTGAATGCTGCGCTCATGTGCGCCGGAAATAGACGCAGCGAGATGAATAAGGTTAGTTTTTGAAATGGAAAATTCTTTCAAATGCAAGCCCGTCTGCGTAGGCTGCACCTCATTACATATTCCACTGCCAATCAGCAATAATATGTTTACAATAATGTTTTAAGAGATCTTAATACTTTGTAATGTACATAATCATTTCTCATAGTACATATTATACATAGAAGCCCAGATGGCCCAGTGGTAAGAACGCGTGAATCTTAACCGATGATCGTGGGTTGAAACCCAGGCGAGCACCAATGAAGTTTTTCGTGTGCTTAATTTGTGATTATAATTCATCTCGTACTTTTCGGTGAAGGGAAACATCGTGAGGAAACCTGCATGTGTCTAATTTCACTGAAATTCTGCCACATGTGTATTCCACCAATCCGCATTGGAGCAGCGTGGTGGAATAAGCTCCAAAGCTTTCTTCTCAAAAAGGGAGAAGAGGCCTTAGCCCAGCAGATAGATATTTACAGGCAGGATAGCCCATAGACATTTACAGGCTGTTACCGTACCGTACATATTAAATGGCGGTTTTCTGTCAAGCCGAAATGACCCAGTGTTAAAACATGAGAATTTCAAAAGATGTTTCAAGGTCCTGGTAACCCCTCTAGGTTCAAGCGCACAGATTACATTACAATATATGTACTATTATGTCTAGCAACGTCTTATAAACTTTTTACCCTGTAAAATTAAAGATGTCCCGATAAATATAATAATTGCAACACTTTTTTTTCTTGTTTTTTTTTTTAATTATATAGTATATCTGGTAGTAACACAATCAGGATTAAAAACTTTTTACGTCGTTGAGTTCAGATTACTTCATTGACTCGTGTATCTGCTTGAAGAGGTGTTAGTTTTCTTCGTGGGATTCTTGATTCCTCGTGTGGATAGTATTCGGCCAGTCCTATCATAATTCGGTTATATCTAGTATGGATCGCCATTTTTACGTTTTATGCATAATCTTCTCGGTAGTCGACATTCATTGAGCCCTCTTATTGAAATTACTTCATTACGATTTCTAATGCAATCAAACAGGTGAAGCCCGTGAAGGGTCTGAACTGGACAACCGGTGCCATCAGCAACGCCGAGTGGGACGGCGTGCTGCTACGAGACGTGTTGCTGCACTGCGGGCTAGACACCGACAACATCGACGACAAACATGTCATAGTGAGTGCTTTATCAAATGAAACCACAACCAATTTTTTTTTTAAATGTTTTTTTTTTTTTTTTTAAACGTATAGGCTAGCGCTTGACTGTATCACACCTGATGGAAAGTGAGATACAGTCTAAGATGGAGCGCGCTTGCCTACCAATTGCACTAATACGAATGAAGGAAAGACATCGTTCTAGTGCAGCTGTAAAAATCAACATCAACACCTTTGTTTTGGCCAAGGGTTATAGTGAGGCACGTTCCGATACACGCAGCCGTCGAACTTGTCTGTCTAAATTCATATTGATAAATATGACAGATATTTAATCAAAGATGAAAGTGAAAAGCGTGTGGCGTGGCGCTCGTGTCGCAGCTGACGGGCGCGGACACGGACGCGTCGGGCACGCAGTTCTCGACGTCGCTGCCGCTGCGCGACGCGCTGGGCGGCGTGCTGCTCGCCACCGCCATGAACGGCGCGCCGCTGCCGCCCGACCACGGCCGCCCGCTGCGCGCCGTCGCGCCGGGCGCGCCCGCCGTGCGCAGCGTCAAGTGGCTGCGTGAGGACTGATTTATTATAATCACTTTCATTTGAATTTGGAATCTCATCTCATCACTTCTCAAATCTTTGACGCACTTATCAGTTGGGCGCGTCCACAATATTACGCTAATTTAATTATTTAAGACAATCTATGTCGTAGCCGATAGCACCGTCATTCATTTAACATTAGCATAGTTTAATTATATGCACGATATATATATTCTAATATTGACTTTAGTTTAACATCACACATAAAAATAGATGCTTAGGTAAATAATCTATCTTCTTCTTCTTCTTCCTAGCGTTTTCCCGGCCTAGAAATGCCAGGGTCCGCTTTCCTACATCTTTGCCTCCACTTTGCCCGATCGAAAGCGTCGTCTTTAGTGAGATCGTGCTCTCTCATATCGTCCCTCACAACATCGAGCCAGCGCTTCTTGGGCCTGCCGCGGGATCTAGGGCCTTCGACAACAAAGTCCAGGCATCGGTTCCCAACGTAGTCTGGCGGTCTGCGGCTAATGTGACCAAACCAACGGAGACGGCTTTCCTGCAACTTATCCGCTACATCGCAAACGCCAAGGCTACCACGGATGTGCTCGTTACGAATACGATCTAGTCGCGTAACGCCACACATCCACCGCAGCATCTTCATTTCCGCGACGTGAAGTTGCTGAACATGTCTCGCGAGAGCTGGCCACGTCTCGCTGCCGTACAATAAGACTGGTCGGATGATGCACTTGTACACAAGGCCCTTTAATTTCACCGGTATCCTGCGATCACAGATTACCCCGGTGACTTCCCGCCATTTGGCCCAAGCTGCGTTTATTCGAGCTCTGACGTCGTGGTCGATCGTACCAGACTCGTGCAGTACGGACCCGAGGTATTTAAATTTTTCCGTCTTGATAACGGATTCTCCGCCTATCTTTATGGGTTCGGGGTCCGTACTGCCACAGGCCATATACTCGGTCTTCGCAACATTTAGCATCAGACCACCCCTCGCTAGCACACCCTTCCACTGGTTCACCTTTTGCTCCAATATCTGCTTGTCCTCATCTACCAGTGCAATGTCATCAGCATACATCATGAGCCAGGGAGACGGCTCATGGGCTTTCGCTGTGACAACGTCAAGCACTACACTGAACAGAAAAGGACTCAGGGCCGAGCCTTGGTGGACACCAACTGTGATCGGGAAAGGGTGCGTGTCGCCAACGGCGGTCCTTACTATTGATTCCGAATTATGGTACATGTCTCGGATAATGTCAATATAGATTTGTGGCACATTCTTCATCTTCAAAGCCCACCAGATTATTTGGCGTGGGACGCAGTCAAATGCCTTCTGCAGGTCTAGAAACGCCATGTACAGCGGCTTCTTCTTTTCTCTATGGGCCTCGGTTAGTATTCTTAGGGCGAAGATGGGGTCTATGGTTCCACAGCCTGGGCGAAACCCATACTGACATTCCGAGACGGTACATTCTTGCCGAAGCCTTGAATCGATTACGCGTTCGAAGAGTTTCATGGTGTGGCACATAACCTTAATACCGCGGTAGCTTTCGCAGTCCTGTACACTACCTTTGCCTTTATAAACTGGAGTAATGATACTCAATCTCCAGGAGTTGGGCATCTTCCGGCTAGTAAGTATTCGGTTAAAAAGGTCAGTAAGTAGGTTCACACCATGAGAACCCATCGCTTTCCACGCTTCAATCGGCAGGTCGTCAGGGCCTACGGCTTTTCGGTTCTTCATTTTACGAAGACATTTGAGTACCTCGTCAGGTGTTACCGGTGCAACAAGTCCGAGATTAGGAGGCAGTTCTGGAGGAGACACATTAGCGTGTTGTGTGTTAAGCAACACGTTAAAGTAGCTGCGCCACCTCTCCTTCACCTTAATTGCATCGCAAACCAAAGTGCCATTAGAGTCTTTGACACAAAGACATTTTGTTATGTCTTGTGTCGCTTTCTCCCGAGCCTTTGCCAAACGGAAGATAGTCTTTTGGCCCTCGTTTGTCTGGAGCGTGTCATACAAAGGTGACAGCGTCTGGTAACGGGCTTTGGCAACTGCTCGTTTGGTGGCACATTTAGCTGCTTTATACGCGTCTCGGTCTTCAGGAGATTTGGTCTCTTGCCACTTCTTAAATTGTGTCTTTTTCTCTCGAACTGCCTCCTGTACTGAGCCATTCCACCACCACGTCTCCTTGTCGATGACCCGGCCTCCCTTCGAAGTGCCAAGCACCTGTTTTCCAATGGTATTCACTGTTGACTGGATCCTAGACCATTGATTATCTACTGATTCTTCTGTGTCTGTGCTTAACTTGGAGCTAGCTACGAATTTACAGAATTCATGCTGTTTTGGTCCATTCAACAGCCACCATTTAGTTTTAGGTCTGCTTCGTTCAGGCACTTTTTTACTTGGTACTACCAGCATGTCCATGACAAGGATGCGGTGTTGTGTTGTGAGGCATTCCCCAGGAATCACTTTGCAGTTAGTCACTCTACCAATTTGGCTTCTTCTTATGAGCAAGTAGTCGATCTGGGTGGAGTGCGGCCCACTTTTATAGGTGATGAGGTGCTCGGGTTAGGTAAATAATCTACACAATTTTTAAAATTCTAAACAGAATCGATCACAATATCAAACGAAGAGAGCTCCTCCCATTGGCACCAGAAAGATTATCGGTCTTTCAACCCGTCGACGACGTGGGAGACGGCGGACTTCTCGACCGCCCCGCCCGTGTACAGCCTCCCCGTCACGTCCGCCATCTGCGACCCGGAGGATGGCGAAACCGTTACCGTGAAAGACGGCCACATAGAGGTTAAAGGTGAAAAATCAACAATTTTACACTATAATAATTTGATATATAGTTAAAGAATGTCAATTAGTCCTAATATTAACTTTTTACTAATATTTATTTATTTATTATGTACACAAATACAATATAATCGGGACATACCTTCATTAAAATTACAATTTTTTTTAAGCTAGATTACATACCTAAACATGTGTACACGGCATGCTCATTAAATTATTTGAATACAGTCAGTCTTCTTTATATAATATTCAATCAAACTAATAAATTACTATAATTAATTAATCAAAATTATGTAACAGTAATGTTTAATAATAATAAAGGATGACAACAATTTTCTACAGAAAAAAATCATCTTTTATAATGTTACAACATTATAAATTATCTAAATAACAATAAATATTTATATAAGTTCATCCATTCAAATGAATACTAGAAAATAAATATAATTGAATTTCATAAATATCAAACAGTCATTAACTAATAACCTACTAAACGTCATGGCGCGCGCAGCACAGATAATACATATATGTGCGCAGGGTACGCGTACTCGGGCGGCGGCGCGCGCGTGGTGCGCGTGGACGTGAGCGCGGACGGCGGCGCCAGCTGGCGGGAGGCGCGCCTGCGACACGCGCCCGCCCGCCCGGCGCCGCCCGCGCGCGACTACGCCTGGACGCTGTGGAGCGCGCGCCTGCCGCTGGCGGGCCGGCCCGGACAGGTGCCTCCATCTTATCACACCTCCTCATTAGTCTTTTGACTTGTACACCTACGCTAGACTGTCATTTGATTGTTAAATGCGCATATTATCCTTGTGTACTGGACCTTTGACTTCGTATCGAGTATCTATACTCATCGTCTGACTAAATTACTTGCACACGTACAATGTACACAGAATTGTAGTCATGGCTCGAGGAGACTTGTATAGTCTTGACTGCGCATGAAATATTCTAGTGCACGTGCGCAAACAGGTGCAACACTTTCTTTCATAACAACTCGGCACTAGCAGACGGAATGCTATGCGACAAATGTTCTGAACGCTAGACCATCGAGGCAATTAAAATTGAGAATTATAGTATCATATCTTCAAAGTATTCATAACACTGACTATATAATAATAACCTTTTCCACATCATTCAGGTTGAAATATGGGTGAAGGCGACAGACAGTAACTTCAATACTCAACCAGAGAAGTTCGACGACATCTGGAACATTCGTGGAATTCTCAGCAACGCGTACCATAAGATCAAAGTCAATATAAAATATTAATATTTTTTAGTTATCTGATCGAATATTTATATTTTATTTCAAACAAATATTTTTATATTATTTTACCTATTTGATTTTATATACATTTTATTTATTAAGCGTATTTAGCAAAAACAATGTATTTGTTTCATTAAATACCAATATAATAAATTAATAAACAATACATGACTTCAAAGAAAATAATAAACTAATATAAGTACAATATTTCAAATGTTATTAATTATTATAATAACACTAACTCCCTATGTCCTTAGAGATTTCTCTTTTATTTCTTAAATTTTAGTAGTGACTCAAAATATATTATTAGTTAACTACATCATATTCAAATACGTACATCGGTTTTCGTGTGAAAATTAATAATTTTTGGCCTCGTGGCTTGATAATAATATTCATAGCTACATCAAATGTGATAATTTCAGCACATTTGTGTGAAGAATATTGTATCCAAGTATCTAATTAATATATATTCGACAAATAGAAGCCATTTTTTTTAAACATCTGTTATCTTAATTGTTTATACATTTACATAGTTTATCTCTCACAATGAATTGTTAATAACTCGTATCTCAATTGTACTCTCAGTTGTACAATTCAAATTTCAAAGTTCACAATGATCGTGTTGAGACAATTCCAAAGTGCAAATAAATTTATATCGAGGCAATTTAAAAATTCAAATTTATTTAACACTCATAAATTCCACACAAACACTTTATTATTGGGATCGGATAAGGATGTTATGAAGATAGAAATTCAAGATAAAACTCTACAGTTTCCAAGTGTATGGTTAAGAGACAACTGCCAGTGTGAACAGTGTTTTCATCAATCAGCAAAAAGTCGAATTATTGATTGGAGCAAATTCAACTTGAATGTTAAGCCAAAAAACGTTAACAAGGACGATAATTTCTTGCATGTCACATGGGACGACGGTCATGTATCGAAATACAATCTCAACTGGTTAAAATTCCGAAGTTTCACATCAGATGATCAAAAAAATTATACCAATACCCTTTATAAGCCAGCAAAGATTACATGGCACGGCGACGATTTTAGCAAAGTTTGCACTAAGCATGACTATAAGGAAATTTTAAATTCTGATAACGCACTATACAACTGGTTACTACAGTTTTCCATATATGGAGTTGCTTTGATACAGAACACACCGGATTCAGAAACTGCTTTAGATAGTATTGTAGCAAAAATAGGTTTTAATAAAAAGACACATTACGGTGAAAAATTTGTAGTGCAACATGTAACTAACACTAGTAATGTTGCATATTTATCAAACAATTTGCAAATGCACACTGACCTCCCGTACTATGAGTATTGTCCGGGTGTAAACCTACTACACTGTCTTGTGCAGACTCTCAGTAAGGGCGGGGAAAATCTTCTATCTGACTGTCATTACACAGTCGCTTACATGAAAGAGAAACATCCTGATGAATACCAAATCTTAACAGAAACAGAAGTAGAGTGGAGTGATGTGGGATGTGAAAATGGCAATGAATTCTTTAAACTCTATCGATCACCGGTGATATGCCTAGATAAAAAGGGTGAAGTAATAAGGATTAACTTTTCAATTCCTCAAAGAGGTGCACATTTCCCTGGACCCATTGAAAGTGTAAAACCTTGGTATAGAGCCCACACCCTCTTCTATGAGTTGAATAAACAGTTTTCGGCCAAGTTTAAGACAAAAGCTGGGGATATACTTGTGTTTGATAATATTAGATTGTTACATGGTAGGAATATGTATGAAGATAAAAGTAACAATGTCAGGAAACTGATCGGTGCATATGTGGATTGGGATGAAATATATTCACGGTTGAGATGTTTGAAAGTGAAGCTGCAACCAGAAGATAGAATATAAATTGCTGTACTCATTCACTCATTTATATTTTATAACTTTGTGGAAATTACTATGAATATGTATTGTTTTATGTATCATATTTAATTATTTGCTTGCTCTTTATAATAATTATATTGAGGTTTATTACTGTTACTACATCTTTTCATTAGTGATCTATCAATTTTTCAAGTAATAAATTCATTTTTTTATTTACATCCATATATGTATATTGACTTAATAGGTTAATAATAAAGGCCTGAATTTTTTACTATACAAATAATTTATTTTTTCTAAATTACACTGATTGATTAGATTAAAGTTTATAAAAGTAGGTGTTATCTTGCAAATTCAATATACGTGTCAATATAACAATTTCTAACAGAAAACCTTCTTATTGGTAATATTTTATTGGAATCCTCATATTTCTCATCAACTTCTACTAAAGGAAAATCTTCTAGATCTGGTTTGGATGCTATAGCCACTGCTGTTGATTCATTTGTATGAATATAGATTGTGAAACTCCCATCTTCAGGCATATTGGTAAATTTGTTACTAACTGTTGCTAACTGTAGGCAAAATGCGCGCAAATTCTGCTCAGTTTTAATCAAATACGCATCTGCAGTTTCATCATAGGCATCCATATGTTCAAAGTCAAAAATAAATTTTAGTTGAGGCTTGTAAGTGTTGTCTGTTATTGCGAACTCTAATCGTTTTAATTGTCCAATTTTGAGGCATTCTGCTATACTTTTTAAACACAAATCAATGTACTGATTAAGTTCAGGATGAATTGATCGATATACGACGATGTTATATTTCTTTTTTGTTTCAAAAATACTTTCTGGGTATATTGAAGTATAGTATAAAATACTATGGAATGCGACTGCGAGAAATTCTACAATTATGTCTACCAAACACGAATCCATGATAGTTAAAAATAAACAAAAATATTACAGGGCTATTAATTAGGATACCAGCAAGACCTGTAAAAAAGTAAATTTCTAGTTGTTTATTAAGAGTATTAAGACATTATACATATTTTCAAATTAAATTCAAAAGTCAAATTACAAATGTCAATATTGTCATTTGTCAACTTATTTGGTTTTTTTGTTCAATCCACCTTCAAGTGGGTTGAAGGCAACGGCTTTTCACTATACAGCTTTCATAAAACCTTATGCAAAAACCAAAATATATGTTTGTTTGACCCACTGACCCTCGATTTTTCTCTTGGAAGACACTAAAAACCTATGGGCTAAAAATATATATATAAAGCAGACGATCTAATGTCATTTCACAATTCAATTTGAATAATTATTTTAAAAAACTTTTACTTCATTGAGACTAACTAAAAAGTTTAAATTATTAAAAGTTCAAAATAAATTTAATTCTGATACTTAATTACGTAATTTAATTATTAATTGTAGCAAGCCTATACCTACTTAAACAAAAATGATATAAAATTATCAACAGTAACCAATCAGGCAAAAAAAATAATAGTCCTGAGCAATTTCTTTTTTTTGCAAAATAGTTTTTCATAATCTATCTATTCTACGATCACATTGTTTAAATATTATTATATATTCTTTACATAATTGATCATGCTTAAAAACACCAATAGAAGCACAAATTAATCACATTACATAACGAATATAAGTGTGCTACTTATTAAGTCAACATAATTTGAGTAACATGCCAAGCTACAGAGCAGTCTAAAGCTATGTAAGACAATGTTGGATTGTGAATTCCTGCTATTGTCCCAACTCCTAGTAGTAGTTTTAGGTAAATTACTTTGAGGGGGTAAATAGCCATATATAAGTAAAGTAACAGCCTGCTATGTCCTAGTGCTGGACTAAGGCCTCCTCTTCTTTTTGAGAAGGTTTAAGACTTAATAATTCTTCAAAATGTAGTCATGACATTTTAAATCTTCTGAATTTATGATTGTTTTAAGTATGGTCAAAATAAATATATAACTTTAAAATTTGTGATTGCTAACCTTATTAACAGATTAGTACTTTAAAGGCATGTGTTTTAATAAGGTAAATCTCAATAAATATAGGTACAAGTTAGTACATATAACTTTGTGCATAGATCTTCAAAAATTACAATTACTATTAAATAATTAGTATGACTCAAGAAAATTAATAGCTATTAACATAATTCATTTCATTAGTCAATAGAATCTTATTAAATTGTTACTATTGCAAAATCATATTGTTATTTTGTTGAATATTTTCTCAATGTGTTAAGTGTTATATTTGTAAGCATTTTTTATCAACCTTGTAACCTGAAAAAAAGCTAATAATAATAAAATAAAGCTTTTAGACTAGCAGTTAAATGTTTTAGAAAAGGATAATTTCTCTCACGAATCTTGAATATAAATATTAGCACACTAGCGATTAATGCTAAAAACAAGAACATATTACTTATCACATTAAGCATCCATAATATGGTGGTCACTCGTGATAAATCCATAAATTGATTTAGTATTATCATTAGTCATTATGGTCTGCAGCAGATAGCTTGTGATTAATAGAAATCACTTCTTTATTCCTACACCTTCTACACACCTTCTCCTCAAAAAGGAGGAGAGGAGGCCTATAGCCCAGCAGTGGGACTTTCACAGGCTGTTACAAGTTACTTCTTTATTATTTGATATTTTCACTACAGAATATCTTTACCTATAATAGTAATAAGTTATTTAAAATTTGTCATAATAAAACAATAATATATTTTGTTTAAATTAAATAATCTATATTTCATAATGTATTATATTGTACATATTGTAATAACATTTTATTTATCTGGTAGAGCATCTAATCCCTGAAAATAAATATGAAAATATATTAATATACCAATAGAAAAGAGTGTACCGGCTGGAATGTAAATAAATTCTCTGTTATAATAACTTACATTAACTTGATAAGGATTTCCTGTGATCCTCAAATCTCGCTGGTAGCTCGCACGGTCCCATCGACTGATCATAGTGCGTCTATAATGCTGAAAAAAAAAACAATTACATATTAATTTAACATTGACACTGGACATGTGAGTGTTATATATAATGTGAGTGAGAAAATTAGATAATTTATATTTTAACGAAGGAAGTAAGTTAAGCACTTACGTTCCCTTAAATATATGAAATAGTTGGAAATTAGAAGAATAATTGGTTATAAAGTATTATCTATGGTTCTCTTACATTTCTGCTATAAGCTCTGAAGACCCTTGTTACCTAATAGAATTTTAAGTGTGAACTTACATTGCCTAAAGTTAAATTGTGTATGTGGTAAAGAGCCCAACCGGGCACACCCAGGCCGGCAGTAATGATCATGAAACTTGGTATTATTTCGTACCACATAATTAATTATAAATATTCACAAAATATTCACGAAATTATAATTCGAAGAATGACAGTGACATTTAGGCCAAAAATGCCAACCTTAAAAAAATATATTATGATATCAACATAATGAAGGAAATATTTTTGTTTTTGAAATAAAAGGTTTTTAATTTAGCATATTGGTAATCTAAAATGTATTTCATTTAAAATGATATTATACTTCTGTATAATTTAACACTTCTTTTACATCATAATTCTTATTTTTGAACAACTATAGAGTAATATTAAAACAAAAATAATATTTGCCAGTTTGTAATAAAAATTGAGACAAATAAAAATAACTTCGAGGTGCTATAAGCATTAACTCTTTTGCTTGGGATAAAAATATCGTTTTACAAAAATATTTTTCTTTTCTTAATGCCCACCGAATGTGGGCAACGAACTAACGAAAAGAAATGTCTATTTCTGAATTTAATCTGTACACAAGGTATACGGTCATCAAAAATGGCAGACGTACCGATCGATTGTGATTTCCCTGTATGGGGATTGTTACCTAAAAAAGAAACAGGGGTGGTTTCATTTTTGACAAAATACCCAAACTATGATGGCAGAAATACAGTTATCGCTATCCTTGATTCGGGTGTCGACCCGGCAGCGGCAGGGCTTAAGGTAAAAAAATTGACTTGTCACGATTTGTTTAGTTGCAATTTTGTTGAATATTATCACTAAAATTAATATTTTATGACTTAGGTGACCAGTACTGGAGAGACAAAGGTTATAGAAAGATTTGACTGCAGCGGTTGCGGTGATGTGGATACTAGCACAATCATTCGTAAGGTCGTTGATGGATGTATTACCGGCAGCACGGGTCGCAAGCTAAAAGTAATTTTATTTTATTATAAAAAAAATAAATAGTACTTTTTTATGAAACAAACAAGTACAATTTGCATGTTGAACTAATTTATTAAAATTGTAAAAAATGTTGTAACAAACTAGGTCATTGACTTTGTATCATATGTTCACAGCTGTTCTTTGTCACTCTTACCTTGACACCTAAACATATAGTTGCCGTGCTGTTTCTTTTTCCTTTTATGTACAAAGCAATACCATTTTAAAACAATCTCTAATATTCATTTTTATTTTATAAACTTTAATAATGTAACTGTTGCATCTATTTAAATATTTTTTTCTCTTAAATAAATAATTAAACAAATATAAAAATATTATTATGAACAGAAAAATCTATTATACTATGTTTTCTAGTTTAGTTTATGTTAAGTCAATTTATGCCAATTCTTTGTATTCATAATCATGTCTTAAAGATTCCAGAATCATGGAATAATCCTACAGGAGAATGGAGAGTAGGTGTCCTTTATCCATTTAGTTTATATCCTACTAAAGTCAAGGAACGTTTGCAAGATCATAGAAAGGAACATCTCTGGGATGTAGGTTATAAACCTGCACTAGCTGAGGCTACAAAAAAGTTACAGGAGTTTGAAGATGAGAATGGTGAGATTTTTTTATTTATTAGATTTATACATGTATGTTTACTGTCTATACGGTAAGCTGGTTAGTATTCAAGCAGGTTGAAAACATCTACTGTATACATTCAAAATATGTTTGCTAAATAGATTTAAAATATTACATAATATGTATGTCTGTTTAGAAAATTCAACTAAACATCCTACCTTGTGTTATATATTTTTCTTGACAATATCACATTTGTGTTAAAGAATAAAATTAATACTAGCTGAGAAATTATAATCATCATGTGCAAGTAATGTGCCTCCTTGCTAAAATATGTTGCAAGCATTGATGTTGATCCTGTTACATATATATTTACATAACTAAAAGATTGCTATCAACTTCTTATGTGAGAGGATGGAGTGGTGGATGGTGGAGTGATAAGAAAGTCTTGCCAAATTAATTTAAAGATGTTATAATATAATTGGTTAATTAGTGGTTTCTTTTGTTTAGCATCAAAAACAACTCTTAGTCAAGATGAAAAAATGCAAAAAGAAGAACTGGAGGCTCGAGTAGAAGTATTAAAGGAGCTTGAGAAGAAATATAATGATGTAGGACCCACTTATGACTGTGTACTATTTCATGATGGTACTGTTTGGAGGTAAATGCTTTGATTAATTACTGGAAACAACTGATCTCATAATTTTGAGTTATGTAACTTTGGAAAGGTCTGAGTTAATATAAAAAAAACCTGAACCTGTTTTGCATACGCCTTTTACTTGGTTTTAATTACATAATTATCCCCCATGTGAAATTTTATTCATTTACTAGTCCTTGTATAAGATTCTGTGACAACTTTCAACAATTTAATATTACGTAAGATTAATTTCAGACAGTATTATCAAACTATTGTAGACGTCTATTTCGGTTTTGGGTCTTACCTTCAGATATTAAAGTGTGATTAGAACAATAATTGTATAATATAGCAGCTCTTAATCCTAGCTATAATCAAAGTGAAATCAATGTAATGATTAATATTCTAATACTTGAAACATTTTATCTCATCAAATCTTTCATTATTTTAGTATTATATTTAAAAAAAATACATACCTGCTAATCTTAAAGTAATATTTTTATACAATTGGTATTAAAATAGCTGATATAATAATTTATATTATTACAGAGCATGTATTGACACTTCTGAGTCAGGGGACTTATCTTCTGGACCATTTTTGGGGGAATACAGTGTCACACATGAGCACTCACACCTCACTCCATTGGATGAAATGACTGTTAGTATTAATGTACACGATGAGGGAAATACACTCGAAGTTGTTGGGATGTGCTGTGAGTTTATTTTTAATAATAATAATACCACTATTACTAACCCTATTTTATACACTATATGCAGCCTTGTAAGGCAACATTAACAAGCATGTGCACAAATTTCAAACATATAATAAATAAAAAGTATTATTTATTTATCGCTATGTTCATTTATTTCAGCAACTCATGGCACTCATGTAGCAGCAATAGCAGCAGGTTACTTTCCTGAAGAACCAGACAAAAATGGAGTGGCTCCTGGTGCTAAAATTATCTCACTCACCATTGGTGATAGTCGACTTGGTTCCATGGAGACAGGAACGGCACTTGTAAGGGCATGTATCAAAGTAATGGAACTGTCCAAAAAGATGAAAGTAGATGTTATCAATATGAGTTATGGGGAACATGCTCATTGGTCTAACGCTGGGTTAGTATATAGTCATAATTATTATCAGTTTATAATATACTGGTGGTAGAGCTTTGTGCAAGCTTGTCTAGGTAGGTACCACCCACTCATCAGATATTCTACCGCAAAACAGCAGTACTTGGTATTGTTGTGTTCCGGTTTGAAGGATGAGTGAGCCAGTGTAATTACAGGCACAAGGGACATAAAATCTTAGGTCCCAAGGTTGGTGGCGCATTGGCGATGTAAGCGATGGTTAACATTTCTTACAATGCCAATATCTAAGAGCGTTTGGTGATCACTTACCATCAGGTGGCCCGTATGCTCGTCCAACTTCCTGTTCTATAAAAAAAAATAAATAATGCATAGCATGTTTATTGAATTTCCTGTTATTCTTGTGTTATAAGTAATAATTGATTGTTAGTAATCAAATAAAAATAAAAATAAATTATAATTATAATAAAATTAATGTGTCCCTAGACGCGTGGGCTCCGTCATCAGCTCAGTGGTGAACCGCTACGGCGTGTCGTGGGTGGTGTCGGCCGGCAACCACGGACCCGCACTCGCCACCGTCGGGGCGCCGCCGGACATCGCGCAGCCCATCCTCATCGGTATCACCTACTACTCATTAAGATGAAATGATTACAATAAATTGTTTCCTTTATGAAATGAATGTAAAGCAATCCCGCGGCGCTATGTATTTGTATGTGTGCGAGTGTAAGTGGCGGTGGGTGCGCAGGCGTGGGCGCGTACGTGTCGGCGGAGATGATGCTGGCGGCATACTCCATGCGCGCGCAGGGCGCGCCGGGCGCCTTCAGCTGGAGCTCGCGCGGGCCGTGCGCCGACGGCGCGGCCGGCCTGGCCGTGTGCGCGCCGGGCGGCGCCGTGGCCTCCGTCGCCAGGTCGCTGACGTCTACTCGTCTTCATTGTCTTGAGTACTTTCACGCTCCTCGAAAATGTTATTCTGTTATTTATTATGTACGTTTATTGTTTATAGATTCACATTGCGCAATTCTCAATTGATGAATGGAACGTCAATGGCCGCACCTCACGTCGCTGGGGCTGTCGGTAAGAAATTTTTTTAGCTAGCATCATATGTTTTGCTTACAAAAAAGTTGTATACAAAATGTAAATTTTGACTTCAGGAAGTAAGAGGAATTTAAAATTTTAAATAATACATTACAGCGGCGCTAATATCCGGTCTAAAAGATCGTCAGCTGCCGTATTCGCCGTACTCCATAAAGCGCGCACTGGAGAACTCGGCCACGTTCCTGGCGCACGTGGAGCCCTGGGCGCAGGGCTGTGGCCTGCTGCATATTGAAAAGGTAAAGTATCTCCTACTAAGATAGCATTATGAGCCCGTCATTCATAGAACTGTACTGATTTTATATACATAATACATGCAAACTCTTTCAACCTTAATTTCTTCAAAAATAATTTACTTTTTTATATTTAAAGTTGGTAACTAACTTTCCCATAATTCTATAAAAATCCCACCCGATTTCAACTTTTGAATATCGTTAATGTCGACTAAGGCATTATTGTTAAGCGCGTCAATCAATCAAGCACATAAATATCTCATAAATCTCTACGGTGTCATAAAAGCAAATGCATTTTAAGGACAGTGAGCGACTGAGGGCCATAAAAGTCTGCCATATTCTTGCTTGTGAAGCTTACACATTGTGCTGTAAATAAATAAATAATATTTTACAGGCCTTCGAAATTCTCACCACATACCACAATCAACCAGAACGAGATGTGACTTTCAATATAAAGTGCGGTAACAACAATTCAAAGGGTATTTTCCTGAGACCGAAGATGGAGGATGTCTCCAAGGACATTGGCATTACAGTTGAACCACAGTTTTTAGAGAACCATCTGGATGAGGAAAGTGAGTAGATACAGCACTGAGTAATTCAATTTTAAGTAATAAAATTACTAAATCACTCTAAAACTCATGTAGGCTGACTATCCATTTAACTTCTATATCATAAAAACCATCTCTAGAGTGGATTTTTATTTGTAGGCTCAAATATGGAATATTATTTAGAAGAAAAAGAATGTAAAGATGTATTGATTATCTGTAATGGTATGTTATTACTTTTTAAAAAGCAAAGGTTTTAATTTGTATATCATAATTATCATAAGGTCATCATAATTAAATGCACTCAAGCATTTGAATATAAATTAGAATTTCTGGTAAATAGAGGATCGAAACAAAAAGAGTTCTAAAAATGAGATTAAAATGTGATAGTTATACAGATTTGTATGTATATTTGTTAATTTGATTGTCTCAAAAATCAATTAAATTTAAAAAAGTACTAATTAATAACAATCTTTGGTTTTTATAAATATCCATTAAATAGGGAAGTGAATTGTAGTGAATTCTCATGTAGACCATTAATAGAGAGAGTAGTTTGAGCATGAAACAGATACAAAAAAAGTATGTAGCGTGCGTGTTGCAGACAAGACAGTGATCCCCAAGCAGATCGCTTTCAGCGTGCGCCTGGCGCTCGTGTGCCGCGCCGCCTGGGTGTCGCACCCCGCGCACCTCGAGCTCATGAACGCGCCGCGCCCGCTCACCGCGCGCCTCGCCACCGCCGGCCTGCCGCCCGGCCCGCACCACGCCAGGTACGCGCGCCCGGCCTTGACCGCACTATGAACATTGTGATCCATTCTCAATGTCCAATAAGGTAGTGAATTATTTATATAATAATTGATTATATAATTGTATCATTGCAGTATTGACGCGTACGACGTAACTTGCATAGACAAGGGTCCCGTGTTTCGCATTCCCATCACGGTGCTGCAGCCGCAGTCCCTCGACAACTCGCCCGCGAGCGCGCCGCAGATAGACGAGAAAGATGTCCTGTTCCAGCCGTCCACCATCAAGCGCCACATCGTCGTCGGTGAGTGGTCGCGAGCGGCCGCGAGCGGGCGCCGCTCCGCGCGCCGCGGCCCAGCGAGCTGACCGTGCCCGTGTCCGCAGTGCCGCTGGAGGCGACGTGGGGCGTGGTGCGCATCCACCGGCGCGGCGGGGAGAGCTGCGCGCGCTTCCTCGTGCACGCCATGCAGCTGGCGCCGCGCCGCTCGTGCCGCGCGCACGACACGCACCGCCTGCTCGCGCTCGCGCCGCACGCGCCCGCCGTCGCGCCCTTCCGCCTGCTCGTGAGTGTCCGCCCCCGCCCGCCGCCCCCCGCCGCCCCTCGCCGCACTCACCGCGCTGTGTCCGCAGGGCGGCGTCACGCTCGAGGTGGTCATCGCCAAGTACTGGGCCAACATCGGCGACGTGACCGTCGACTACAGCATCGAGTTCCACGGCCTGAAGCCGGACTTCGGCACCAAGCTGACGCTGTCGGGCGCGTCGCTGGGCGCCGTGACGCTGCGCGCGCTGCGGCCGCAGGACGTGCAGCCGTGCGCCACGCTCAAGCACGTCGAGCACGTCTACAGGTGCGTGTGGCGTCTACACCGTACGAGCCGCGAAAGCGAAACATTCCGTAGCCGATTGTCGAATTTGTTTGTCCGCCTCCAGGCCGGCGGAGTCTAAGCTGGCGCCGCTGACGTCCCGTGACGTGCTGCCGCCCTCGCGTCAGATCTACCAGCTGATCAACACGTACACTTTCCACATACCCAAGGCGACCGAGGTAAGATCTTGCAACAGTTCAAACCGCTAGCTACAACGACACGAAATCGTTTTTAATGCTATCTGATAGTATATTTTCTATAATATATAAGGTAAATTGATGCTTTGTAGGTGATTATTATCCGTGCAGTGACGGAGAAAGAATACATTTCACTGCCCCTTTCCCATGGGTGTCGTAAGAGGCGACTAAGGGATATCATCTGGTGGTAGGATGATAAACATCCGCCTGGCTTGTTACCACCGTACGCATGGTGAAAATCTCGTGAAGTGGCTTGCAGCCGCGTTTCGAGGTCAGCCAGCGTACAGCCAGTGCCCGAGCGAGCATTGCCGCGATGGGTGTTGGTCCAGTGGAGACGGCTGCTGAACCAATGCCGGGGGAAACTGTATTGCCCTGCCGGACAGGGAGACCCGAAGAAACGGCTATTCCGCTGGCCGCCCGTGGTATAGTACAGGGGCCCGAGCGTGCCTAACCAGCACGCGAGGCTGCCCCACCAGGTCACGCATAATCTCGGGGTGGACCGTCGTGCCGGTTGGTGACCGGAAGGTGGGGTCCCGGCGGCCACTTCCGGGGGGGTTCGGGGGCCCTTCCGTCCGGCGGGTCAATGTAGTTTCCCTTTTGGCAACCACTTGGGGAAACACGCCTCCACACTTTGCCCATCCCTATCGTGGCAATACGTCGCTCGCTTCACGTCTCTTTACGAGGCGTGAAGAGGCATCTTGCGGGCCGGCAAGGCGAGGGCGGCTAGTGCAGAATCTTCTTCCCGACTGTACTGGCCGTCCTCGCGTTTGGACTCTACTACCACTTAACATCAGGTGGAGTAGAGTCATTTGCCCACCCGGCAAATATAAAAAAAAAAAAAAAATCGGATCGTGTCGATCTCGCAAGTACATGTAGCTAATTTTAATGATGTTATTCCAAGAGTATATATGACTTGCCGCTCCCGTCGCAGGTGTCTCCGGTTGTGCCGTTGTTGTGCGACATGCTGTACGAGTCGGAGTTCGAGTCGCAGATGTGGATGTTGTACAACAGCTCCAAGCAACTCATAGCTGTCGGTGACGCTTACCCCACCAAGGTACATAGGTACAAGACATTATCTATAAAGAGTAACGTCTTTCATATAAAATGCCAAATTTAAAATTATTTATTACAATATCAAGAAATATTTTTTTAATTTTCAATGTTATCATTCAGTTGTGTAAGTCCAATACTTTTTTATTTCATATATTTTTATTCTTTGGAATTATAACAACATTTACCATTTTTACTTATATAGTACTTTGGCAAACTGGATAATTAATTCTTTTTTTTAATTGTTAAAAATTGACGTTTTTGGGTATTACACCTATAATAATAAACTGAGTAAGCAATATATTTGTGTGTAACGCTCGCGTGGCCGCGCGCAGTACTCGGCCAAGGTGGAGAAGGGCGAGTACACGCTGCGGCTGTCGGTGCGCCACGAGAGCCGCGCGCTGCTGGAGCGCCTCGCCGAGCTGCCCGTCGCGCTGCAGCAGCGCCTCGCGCAGCCGCTCACGCTCGACGCCTACGCCGAGCAGGCGCAGGTACACACCCTCGCACACCCGTCCGCACACGGGCTGTCGAACAACAATACCAAGTACTGCTGTTTTGCGGTAGAATATCTGATGAGTGGGTGGGTAACCTAACCTATTCAGACGAGCTTGCACAAAGCCCTACCACCAGTATTAATCCAATCTAATTGTACGGAGATAAGGTAGCGCGTTGGTGGCATACGGTGTGGTTTATATATAAATTCTAGTGCTAATTGCTCTAGAATACATGTATTGTGTGACTCTGCGGCGTCGGACATTTCGCTCATATAAGTGTGTTTTACGCCGAACTTAAATCGGGGGATCAAACGTTAAATGAAACTAGGGAAGAGCTTTCTACTGTTCATACTATAATTTATTTTGTCTGATCAATTTAACAAAATCACTTTTACATTATGTATATTCAGTAGCGAATCTAGACAGTGTGATTCAGGAAACTGACAGATTTTATTACTGCCATCTATCGCTACCGAGTAGTAACACATACAAAGTGTATAATGGCATATCCTTTAATACTAGTCCTTAAAAATGTTAGCTGCTGATTCTATATTATTTTGAATGTATATGATATTGTTAAAAACATGGCACAATATGTTTTGCCAATGGTAATGTATTATAATATAATGTGTTATGCTTGGTTACATTACAGGCGTTGACCGGTGGCAAGAAGTTCACAGCTGCTTCCTTGGCTAGCGGAGACCTACTACCTCTTTACTTCACACCCGCGCCAACCGAAAAGTAAGAATGTTCTCGTACGTATACGTATATGACGTGGTGTGGTCCCGGCCCCGCTCACCGCCCGTGTCCGCAGAGTGTCCCGCTCGAGCTGCTCGGGCGCGACGCTGACGGGCAGCGTGTCGTTCGCGAAGGACGAGCTGGGCCACAAGGCGGACAGCTACCCGCTGTCGCTGCAGCCGTGCGAGGCGCCGCGCCGCCCGCGCGAGCGCGCCCGCGAGGACTACGCCGACGCGCTCAAGGACTTCTCCTGCGCCTGGCTCGCCAAGCTCGGTACGCACACGCACACATACATACTCGCACACAAGGCACACACATATACATACACATGAGATTCTTGCTATATGCAGAAATGAAAGTCCTTTATTATTTACCTAAGTAAAAACTACCACTTGGTTGCAGAGGGTGAGAAGCTAGAGCAAGTGTACGAGGAGCTGCTGGAGAAGTTCCCGGGGTATCTCGGTGCTCACATCGCTTATTTGAACGCGATTGACCCGCCGACAGACCCCAAGAAGTGAGAGCTACTAATATCTGTAACATTTTTTGTATTATGATATGTTGATATTCTTATGGCTTTATAACGAACGAGTCAACAAACAGTCACAATTTTAATATATTTTGCAGTTATTCTAATTTAATTATACTTTCAGATTACCAAGTATAAATGAAGAACCAGACGTAACGACAGCTTGGTGCGAACAGTTAATAGCAATAGCTGATAAGGTGATATATTCTTAATGTGTATTATATATTATTATGTTAAAATATAATCTGTGTGGTAGAATAACTGACTTTTTTTTAACAGGTTATCAAACAGATTGACCAAGAAAAGTTACTGGCGTATTTAGGCATGAAGAATGACTCACGCAGTGATGCTAGCAAAATAAAGCAGTAAGACCTTTTACTTCATTTGTATATATAGTAGCCCATTTTTTTTATAATAACTAATTAATTTCCATAACAAATATGTTTTTAATTTACACACAAATTAATTATACTTTCACTGCTGATAACACAACTACTGCTCCGTTGGTCTCTTATTCGCAGCCTTTATCCGACTCGAAGGACCAATTAACAAAACACCACCACTTAATATATACAGTCATGTTAGTAAACATTTAAGCAATATATCGATTTTTCAATTTGTCCAGACTATAGCTCAGAGTTTAAAGACATATACTTAATTGCGAAATCATTCAATGTATATAAAAATAAACAAACATTGTACAGACACATAATCCGAATACAATCACAAATAGTAATTGTCCGCGTGTGGCTCCAGGGAGCGCGAGCGCCAGAAGGGGCAGGTGGTGGAGGCGCTGTGTCGGCGCGGCGCCGCGCTGTGCCGCCTGCGCGCGCTGGCCGCCAGCAGCGACAAGCTGGCCGACGCGCTCACGCAGAACATGCACGACCTGCTCAAGTACACCGACCTCGCCGACGCCAAGGTACCGACTCGCGGTGTGGTGGCGCACGCACCCGGGCACTATGACGTCACTTGTACTTGGGTGTCTGTCGCAGACGCTGCACTACGGCGTGTGGCACACGGTGGCCGTCGGCCAGTGGGGGCGCGCGGCGCGCCTGCTGCTGCGCCTGCTGGAGGAGCGGCCGGCGCGGGAGGCGGAGGAGCGCCTCGCCAGCCTGGCGCTCAAGCTGGGCTGGGCCTTCCTCGCCGACCACACGACCCGCCAGCTGCCGCAGCGCTACCCCGCGCAGTACCGCCCCTTCTGATCGCGCACATACACACATTCTTAACATCGCACCATATCGTTTTGCAGAGCCGTCCTCATCCCTTCCGACGCATCGCCATCATATAGTATTATTGATGAGCTAGACGGGCAGTCTCCCAAACCCCTCTGTTAATTTACATACAATACTCATATTCCACTAACGTCCTTCTACATCATTAAAATCCATCTTGTTCAAACATTATGTAATTGCATTTTAACACAAATATTGCCAAAGCAACACTCCATATTGTTTGAAACCTCAATTAATTAAGCAGTGCTTAATTTCATTTTATGCTTCAAAACTAATATATGTATATATATACATATATACCAATTTTAATCCTTAAAATTACCTCAAGCTTATGGATATAATGATTTTTTTCTAGCATATTCAATTGGATATTCATCAAATGAATGTATGAATTTAAAATCAATCAATGAATTTAATATTTTCATGAATTTCTAAGAGGAAAATTTTAATAAATAAAGCCATTTGCAAATAAACATTTAAAATGCATTTTACACACAAGGCAATGAATTATTATAACAATAGTAATTCAAAATGTCAAATCTGTGTCGAATTAGATGACTTAAAAAAAGGTTCTTTTATATGTTGACATAGGTGCTCAGCGTGTGCTCAAACACTAGATCAATACTTTTTTTTTATTTTTATTTTTTATTTTAATAGGTAATAAATGAATTAACAACGTCAGTATAGTTTTGTTACTTGAAAATGTATAGCTATTGTATTTAATCTGTTGATAATGGCTTCTGCATTTTATGAAGATTTCGAAATAATCTTATTTAAAAGTAATTCCTTGAAAGTATTATATGCTAATTGACATTTCAAGTATCAAAACAACTGTTTAAGCAATACAGCACATAATATATAGTTCATTATAATGGAATATCTACAATCGAAATGAACATTTAAAATAAATTCGGTAAGAAAAATTTTGAAGCTCTTTTCTCAATAAAGTTAAATATTGACAACATTGAAATAACCAACATTCGTTAATAATCAACAAGACTTAATACAATATATATATATATATACATATATATATATATATATATATATATATATATATATATATATATATATGACTTAAAAAAAGGTTCTTTTATATGTTGACATAGGTGCTCAGCGTGTGCTCAAACACTAGATCAATACTTTTTTTTTATTTTTATTTTTTATTTTAATAGGTAATAAATGAATTAACAACGTCAGTATAGTTTTGTTACTTGAAAATGTATAGCTATTGTATTTAATCTGTTGATAATGGCTTCTGCATTTTATGAAGATTTCGAAATAATCTTATTTAAAAGTAATTCCTTGAAAGTATTATATGCTAATTGACATTTCAAGTATCAAAACAACTGTTTAAGCAATACAGCACATAATATATAGTTCATTATAATGGAATATCTACAATCGAAATGAACATTTAAAATAAATTCGGTAAGAAAAATTTTGAAGCTCTTTTCTCAATAAAGTTAAATATTGACAACATTGAAATAACCAACATTCGTTAATAATCAACAAGACTTAATACAATATATATATATATATACATATATATATATATATATATATATATATATATATATATATATATATATATATATATATAATACAATATATTAATTAAAACTGTGTTCTAGCAGCTGAATAATCTCTGCTTTATATAATTATCTACACATGTATGGCACTAGAAATTCATTAAATTTGCATTTTTATATAATGAAAGTCTGAAATTAACTGAGCATCATAAATAGAATTTCATATTTGTTCCTACGCAATATACATCCTATTAATAGATGGATTTAAATATTTTGTTTCTTATATAAAACTACTTTTTAATCTGTAGATATTCTATTGCAATGTACTAAACTAATAGTATTCGGTATAGGATGTTACAGATAAATATTTTGTTAAACTGAGTCGACCGACTGAACGTGTTTGTTTATATACATAGTCTATAGTTAAAGCGAATCTAAAACCTTAGAAAATTCTAGTACATTATAGAAAATTCTAGATCATTAATGAGTTAAAGCAATAAGTACATAACCAAGGTGATTAGATAACTGAAAATAATATCCAGAACCATTTTGCCAAGTGACAAATTGTTCTAAAATTAAACTTGTTGGGTACGATAAGTTTCAAATGACGCTCGAATTCTGGTGCAACGTTTTTATATGCAACGCTGACTGGAAACGTTTCTGATGAAAAAAATAAATATTTTATATAAAGTTGTTTAATTATCTTGGGAAATTCGATTTAACATTAAAGGGCATTAGAGTTAACGTAGTGTTATTTTTTTATATCGATTAGTTATAGTTACGTATGCATGTTTAGCGAATTTAGATCGTTCAGTGTGCGACAGAAAGTCCATATTTGTGTGCTGGTTGTCGGTCGGTCGAGCTTCCCGCGAACTGGTCACGACGTGCTTCGTGATCTAGTTTAGATGATTTAAATGAATTGTTAATTAAGATAATAAATATTTGTGACAATTTTATACTTGTTTTATTTTTATCTTTATAATAAATATATGTCGGCGAGACTGTGGTGCTGTCAATGATTTAGACTATAGAATCTAAGACGAGAGTAATAGCAGGCTTTTGTTGTTCCATAAGTGAGCGCCCTTTTTAATTTTCAATATCGTTATTCTAATATTCACGTTGATTTTCATTTTGGTTACATCTCACTTCTGATATAGGCGTATCAGTAGAGGCATTAGGTAAATCCATCTTATGTTATAATTCAAAACCAAAGAATAATTCAAACGTAATTAACGGCGATCCGTCGATGTCGTCCATCCACGATATATAGCAGTCCGTTTGACGTTACGCCTGAGTGACATAGCAACAAAAGCCTACTATCACTCTCGTCTCAGATTCTATAGTCTAAATCAGTGATTCTCAACCTTTTTTTGTTGCACACATTTAACGATTTCAAAATTTGTCGGCACATAAAGAAAATAGATTACGAAACCAAATCAAATTTTATGGACGTAAATATCTATTCTTGTTAAAAGGACTTTTTAAGTCATATTATTTAATAATATTAACATAAAACAATTTGGCGGCACACTTTTTGAATTTCGCGACACACAAAAGTGCCGCGGCACAGTGGTTGAGAATCATTGGTCTAAATCATTGACAGCACCACAGTCTCGCCGACATATATAATATAACACATTTCATTATATAACTTTATCCAGAATGTGTTGGCCTACACTCTTGTTACCATAGGGCCTCCAGACATCTAAATCCTGCTCTCTTAATAATCATGACAATTACATAATTTATATACCTAGGTATTAATTTACTAGGTCCCTATTTATATGCATCGAATATTCAGTATGCACCTTTGACTTGACCTTGCTAGTAGCCAAACTAAATAGTAAGTGAACGAATATTATAATTAAATTAATCTTGTATGGGTATTAGAATATTGTAAGTTAAACTATTAAAATTCATGGAAATTACGATTTCGCTACATGAATTATAAACCAAAGCAATATTATGCTACCGCTTATGTTATATAATTATTGTTGACTGTTACAAACTAAAAGGTGAATTTTTAACCGACTTTTTAAAATGCTGTTATCAATATGAGATTTCACTAGCGAGAAAAATGAAGCATACATGTTAATGCAACAGAAATACACCCGCAGACGAAGATAAAACTATAAGGAGCTGAGAAGACGAGATAAACATCTACTTAAGAGAAAGAAAAAATCAGGCGAAGAACAAAAACTGCGTGAGATTGCATCCAATTACACTCAAAAGGAAACTAGAAACTTTTACAGTTAAGTTAACAGGGGACGGAAAGATTTCAAACCGAGAACCACGGCCTGTAGAAGTAAGGAAGGACAGATAATTAACGATAAAGGTGAGATAATTCAAAGATGGACCGGATACTTCAGTGAACTGGTTAACAGCTCAATACAAACAAACCCACTTTACGAATCGATACCAGAGGCTATATCAAATGATCAACAGGCCGATAATGTTATAGATCCCACTCCAGAAGATACTAAACAAGCCATTCAGCTCATTAAAAATAACAAATCCCTGGGAATTGACGATATCCAAGGTGAGCTTATAAAATATGCTGGATCTGATTTCGAGAAAGAATTTCATCACCTAGTTCTTCAGATTTGGAACAGTGAAAAAATACCTGACGACTGGAATACATCTGTTATCTGTCCCATACATAAAAAGGCGACATATTGGAGTGCAATAGTTACCAGGGCATATCCCTTTTGAACACCGGCTATAAAGTTGTTGCCAATATACTCTTCAATAAACTAAAGCCATATGTAGAATCCAGCTTGGGAGAGTATCAGTGTGGGTTCCGGCCAAATAGATCAACAATAGACCAAATCTTCTCGCTTAGGCAGATCCTTGAAAAAACGTTTGAGTTTAACGTCAACACCCACCATCTTTTTGTTGACTTCAAGGCTGCGTATGACAACGTGCACAGTAATTTCCTATACCAGGCTATGATAGAGATTGGTATCCCAACGAAGCTTGTGCGCCTGACGGAAATGACTCTTAGAAATTCCCAGAGCGTTGTGAGGGTTCAAACAGAGCTATAAGAACCCTTCAGAACCAACGATGGCTTAAGACAAGCAGATGTACTCTCATGTCTACTGTTTAACATCGCACTCGACAAATGTATCAGCGACTCTCTCAAGAAGCATAAAACTTCTGCTGTACAAAACCTTAGTAAGGCCCATACTCACTAAGGTTCTGAATATTGGGTGTTGAGCAAAAAAGACGAAAATTCCTTGTTGGTATTTGAGCGCAAAATACTAAGGCGCATCTTCGGACCTGTGGTAGAAAATGAAAGATGGCGTACGCGTTATAACCACGAGCTATGTACGATGAGCACATTTACGATGAGCTTAACGTCATTAAGACTATAAAGATCGGACGCCTACGATGGGCAGGGCACGTAGTACGAATGCCAGAGTCGACGAGGATGAGGCCAGAGTACGCAAACGCCTCCTGGAAGGTCGGCCGGAGGGTCGCAGAAGTAGAGGCAGGCCCAAGCTCAGATAGTTAGACGGCGTCGAACGGGACACCAAGATCTTAGGGGTGACAAGTTGGAGAACGAAAACCACAAATAGATCGGACTGGAGAGATTTACTGGACCAGGCTAAAGCCCACCCGCGGCTGTAATGCCTCAGATGATGATTTTATCAATATGACCTTATTATTTGTTGTTGCGTGTAACACACAGAATAGCATAATAATTATGATAAAGATAACTTCGCCGATAATTTATCAGAGATTAATAGGATGTATTTTGTTGTGTAATAATTTTAGCGTTTGGTACACGGAAGATGCTAACTGAAAGTTCGAATGTCAGATAATGTCAGCGTTAAATTTTGAGCGTCAGATCGTCATCTGCGTAAGATTAGCGTAAGTTTTGTTAATGTTAGTACGTTAATGTCTGCATGGGATTAGTACTTGAGCTCACATTTTTACACATAAATTCTCGTGAGTACTTTGACATTCACACAATTTGTTAAAATATTTTCTCAAGATGGTAATTGTTCCGAACCTGTATAAACTTCTAATTAATTTCTTATTAATTAATTAACTTCAAATTAATATCTTATAGAATTATAGTCCAAAAAGTAATATTTTTTATTTTAATTTAAAAGACACACAACCTTTAGAAACAAGATTTATTTTATTTTTTTATTTCTTTTTTCGGAAATGAGTTTGAGTACTTTCTTCATTCATAATCGTAGACAGAAAAACAAATAGACCAAGGGGTCGTGAAACCGCGATTGAGACAGAGATAGTTTGTTAATGTGTGCGTATAATGTAGCCATAGTAACTGCATTTCCTGTTTTGGGAGATAAATAATTTTCAGGATTTAATTAAACAAAATAAGGTTATTAAATTTTACTTTTTAATCTCACTGAGAAACCCTATTTAGGGACAAAATAGTCGTAATAACGCGTGAATACACACGCCGGCAATTTTCTTCTTGCTATCGCTTTAACATGAAATAATACGACAATGCACCTTCGATATGATATAAGGATTGTTTCTCGGTGGATTAGAATCGTTTTCAAACATAAAAATAAGCGAAAATTGAACAAAAAACACAATGAACGCACCAACTACTCAAGTAGCTAAACAAACATCAAAACTGGTTACGCGATAAGGGACAAAAGATTTAATACTTCTATCGCTGTCTAAAATATTTATAACGTAATTTTCGTTCTCTTTCTTGTGTAAATGAGAAGAAAGTCATTGCGTCTATTAGTTTCTCTGTCTACGTTCATAATAGAGGAAACAGAATAGAAAAGTTCCTATTGGTTAGACGTGGGACTACAGCGCCACATGCGTTGCGCTATTCTCGGATCATCGATATCCGAATTGACCGATCGATATTTAAAAAAAACTGTAATCTGTGTTCTCAATATATTTACCGTTGTTTCGTTTTTCCGTGCAATTTATTTCGAAGTGATGTAGGTACTAATTTTTTTACTTCCCTTGCATGCTTACCTCTTAATTAATATATATTTTTTTGATTCTTATTTATTATTGTTTAATTAATATTGTGAGAAGATAAACGTTGCAAATGGCTGCGATAAAAAATCAAGACTTAAAAAATCTACACAGGTACTTTTTGTTGATATGACAATTAATAATTATAACTATAACAGAATCTTTAATCAAATAAATATGATGTAAAGCCTAAGTATATTCTTTACTAGCAAACCTTCATAAATAATATAACAATAAAATTGCCGAGGCACTTTGTTTTATTTCTACTCTGGAGTCAAATTTATCCAGTATTTATTGTGCAAGTCATGAAATGAAACTGCTAGGATATTTGCGCTATTTATATGGGACACTTACGATGTTAGATAAGGAAAACAACATATTTGTATTGTGTTAGAGCAGGATGAAAATATGTAGGGAACACTGAAAATGGCTTTTATCTTTTTTACGTATTGGGCATGTCGCAATTCTAAACAATAGCGTGTCCTATTTACTTTTGGTAAATTGTTATGTTGACCTGACGGTTTGCGAAAGGTTATAATGGGGATTTTTAAAATTATTTATATGCCTAGTTGGTCTAATCTAATGTTTAGCTTATGGGTCTGGAGATTAAAGCTTGGTCGGCCCTAAAATGTTGGACAGTTTTTTCTCAATATTTTTTCAGTAGTAGCTCGGGTTTATGATGTCGGCAATGATAAGAAAAGCATGTAAAGTCGATAATCTGTTTCACTTCATAATAATACAGAGTAATATATCTAGATGCACCTTCGATCACTTTGAACATTTGAACAGGTAATTGTGCTTTATTAATATTTTTGTTGCAGTGACGAAAGCGCTACGCGAATGGGACGAAAAAATTTTCGCTATACATCTACGTATTAATTACGACAGAGGTATATGACATAGACCTCATACATATTCATGACCATAGACTATTTACTGGTGGTAGGACTTTGTGCAAGCCCGTCTGTGTAGGTACCACCTTCTCATCAGATATTCTACCAAAAAACAGCAGTACTTGGTATTGTTGTGTTCCGGTTTGAAGGGTGAGTGAGCCAGTGTAATTACAGGCACTAGGGACATAAAATTTTAGGTCCCAAGGTTGGTAGCGCATTGGCGATGTAAGCAATGGTTAACATTTCTTACAATGCCAATGTCTATGGGCGGTGGTGACCTGTTACCATCAGGTGGCCTATATTTATTTTACTGATTTGTCACATTCCTAACATGCTTAAGCTGCAGTGACATAGCAACAAAAGCCTGCTATCACTCTCGTCTCAAATTCTATAGTCTAAATCAGTGATTCTCAACCTTTTTTTGTTGCACACATTTAACGATTTCAAAATTTGTCGGCACATAAAGAAAATAGATTACGAACCCAATCAAATTTTATGGACGTAAATATCTATTCTTGTTAAAAGGACTTTTTAAGTCATATTATTTAATAATATTAACATAATTATGTCTAAAATTTGGCGGCACACTTTTTGAATTTCGCGACACACAAAAGTGCCGCGGCACAGTGGTTGAGAATCATTGGTCTAAATCATTGACAGCACCACAGTCTCGCCGACATATATAATATAACACCTTTCATTATATAACTTTATCCAGAATGTGTTGGCCTACACTCTTGTTACCATAGGGCCTCCAGACATCTAAATTCTGCTCTCTTAATAATCATGACAATTACATAATTTATATACCTAGGTATTAATTTACTAGGTGCCTATTTATATGCATCGAATATTCAGTATGCACCTTTGACTTGACCTTGTTAGTAGCCAAACTAAATAGTAAGTGAACGAATATTATAAATAAATTAATCTTGTATAGGTATTAGAATATTGTAAGTTAAACTATTAAAATTCATGGAAATTACGATTTCGCTACATGAATTATAAACCAAAGCAATATTATGCTACAGCTTATGTTATATAATTATTGTTGACTGTTACAAACTAAAAGGTAAATTTTTAACCGACTTTTTAAAATGCTGTTATCAATATGAGATTTCACTAGCGAGAAAAATGAAGCATACATGTTAATGCAACAGAAATACACCCGCAGACGAAGATAAAACTATAAGGAGCTGAGAAGACGAGATAAACATCTACTTAAGAGAAAGAAAAAATCAGGCGAAGAACAAAAACTGCGTGAGATTGCATCCAATTACACTCAAAAGGAAACTAGAAACTTTTACAGTTAAGTTAACAGGGGACGGAAAGATTTCAAACCGAGAACCGAGGCCTGTAAAAGTAAAGAAGGACAGATAATTAATGATAAAGGTGAGATAATTCAAAGATGGACCGAATACTTCAGTGAACTGGTTAACAGCTCAATACAAACAAACCCACTTTACGAATCGATACCAGAGGCTATATCAAATGATCAACAGGCCGATAATGTTATAGATCCCACTCCAGAAGATACTAAACAAGCCATTCAGCTCATTAAAAATAACAAATCCCTGGGAATTGACGATATCCAAGGTGAGCTTATAAAATATGCTGGATCTGATTTCGAGAAAGAATTTCATCACCTAGTTCTTCAGATTTGGAACAGTGAAAAAATATCTGACGACTGGAATACATCTGTTATCTGTCCCCTACATAAAAAGGCGACATATTGGAGTGCAATAGTTACCAGGGCATATCCCTTTTGAACACCGGCTATAAAGTTGTTGCCAATATACTCTTCAATAAACTAAAGCCATATGTAGAATCCAGCTTGGGAGAGTATCAGTGTGGGTTCCGGCCAAATAGATCAACAATAGACCAAATCTTCTCGCTTAGGCAGATCCTTGAAAAAACGTTTGAGTTTAACGTCAACACCCACCATCTTTTTGTTGACTTCAAGGCTGCGTATGACAACGTGCACAGTAATTTCCTATACCAGGCTATGATAGAGATCGGTATCCCAACGAAGCTTGTGCGCCTGACGGAAATGACTCTTAGGAATTCCCAGAGCGTTGTTAGGGTTCAAACAGAGCTATCAGAACCCTTCAGAACCAACGATGGCTTAAGACAAGCAGATGTACTCTCATGTCTACTGTTTAACATCGCACTCGACAAATGTATCAGCGACTCTCTCAAGAAGCATAAAACTTCTGCTGTACAAAACCTTAGTAAGGCCCATACTCACATACGGTTCTGAATATTGGGTGTTGAGCAAAAAAGACGAAAATTCCTTGTTGGTATTTGAGCGCAAAATACTAAGGCGCATCTTCGGACCTGTGGTAGAAAATGAGAGATGGCGTACGCGTTATAACCACGAGCTATGTACGATGAGCCTAACGTCATTAAGACTATAAAGATCGGACGATTACGATGGGCAGGGCACGTAGTACGAATGCCAGAGTCGACGAGGATGAGGCCAGTACGCAAACGCCTCCTGGAAGGTCGGCCGGAGGGTCGCAGAAGTAGAGGCAGGCCCAAGCTCAGATGGTTAGACGGCGTCGAACGGGACACCAAGATCTTAGGGGTGACAAGTTGGAGAACGAAAGCCACAAATAGATCGGACTGGAGAGATTTACTGGACCAGGCTAAAGCCCACCCGCGGCTGTAACGCCTCAGATGATGATTTTATCAATATGACCTTATTATTTGTTGTTGCGTGTAACACACAGAATAGCATAATAATTATGATAAAGATAATTTCGCCGATAATTTATCAGAGATTTATAGGATGTATTTTGTTGTGTAATAATTTTAGCGTTCGGTACACGGAAGATGCTAACTGAAAGTTCGAATGTCAGATAATGTCAGCGTTAAATTTTGAGCGTCAGATCGTCGTCTGCGTAAGATTAGCGTAAGATTTGTTAATGTAAGTACGTTAATGTCTGCATGGAATTAGTACTTGTGCTCACATTTTTACCCATAACATCTCGTGAGTACCTTGACATTCACACAATTTGTTAAAGTATTTTCTCAAGATATTTTGATATTTTTTGCTAATTGTTCCGAACCGGTATAAACTTCTAATTAATTTCTTATTAATTAATTAACTTCAAATTAATATCTTATAGAATTATAGTCCAAAAAGTAATTTTTTTTATTTTAATTTAAAGACATCACAACCTTTAGAAACAAGATTTATTTTATTTTTTATTTCTTTTTTCGGAAATGAGTTTGATTACTTTCTTCATTCATAATCGTAGACCGAAAAACAAATAGACCAAGGGGCCGTGAAACCGTGATTGAGACAGAGATAGTTTGTTAATGTGTGCGTATAATGTAGCCATAGTAATTGCATTCCCTGTTTTGGGAGATAAATAATTTTCAGGATTTAATTAAACAAAATAAGGTTATTAAATTTTTCTTTTTAATATCACTGAGAAACCATATTTAGGGACAAAATAGTCGTAATAGCGCGTGAATACACACGCCGGCAATTTTCTTCTTGCTATCGCTTTAACATGAAATAATACGACAATATACCATTGCATAACCTTCGATATGACATAAGGATTGTTTCTCGGTGGATTAGAATCGTTTTCAAACATAAAAATAAGCGAAAATTGAACAAAAAACACAATGAACGCACCAAGTTCTCAAGTAGCTAAACAAACATCAAAACTGGTTACGCGATAAGGGACAAAAGATTTAATACTTCTATCGCTGTCTAAAATATTTATAACGTAATTTTCGTTCTCTTTCTTGTGTAAGTGAGAAGAAAATCGTCATTGCGTCTATTAGTTTCTCTGTCTACGTTCATAACAGAATAGAAACGTTCCTATTGGTTAGACGTGGGACGACAGCGCCACATGCGTCGAGCTATTCTCGGATCATCGATATCCGAATTGACCGATCGATATTTAAAAAAAACTGTAATCTGTGTTCTCAATGTATTTACCGTTGTTTCGTTTTTCCGTGCAATTTATTTCGAAGTGATGTAGGTACTCATTTTTTTACTTCCCTTGCATGCTTACCTCTTAATTAATATATTTTTTTGATTCTTATTTATTATTGTTTAATTAATATTGTGAGAAGATAAACGTTGCAAATGGCTGCGATAAAAAAATCGAGACAAGAAAATCTACACAGGTAATTTTTGTTGATATGACAATTAATAATTATAACTATAACAGAATCTATAATCAAATAAATATGATGTAAGGCCTAAGTATATTCTTTACTAGCAAACCTTCATAAATAATATAACAATAAAATTGTCGAGGCACTTTGTTTTATTTCTACGCTGAAGTCAAATTTATCCAGTATTTATTGTGCAAGTCATGAAATGAAACTGCTAGGATATTTGCGCTATTTATATGGGACACTTACGATGTTAGATAAGGAAAACAACATATTTGTATTGTGTTAGAGCAGGATGAAAATATGTAGGGAACACTGAAAATGGCTTTTATCTTTTTTACGTATTGGGCATGTCGCAATTCTAAACAATAGCGTGTCCTATTTACTTTTGGTAAATTGTTATGTCGACCTGACGGTTTGCGAAAGGTTATAAAGGTGATTTTTAAAATTATTTATATGCCCAGTGGGTCTAATCTAATGTTTAGCTTATGGGTCTGGAGATTAAAGCTTGGTCGGCCCTATAATGTTGGTCAGTTTTTCTCTCAATATTTTTTCTGTAGTAGCTCGGGTTTATGATGTCGGTAATGATAAGAAAAGCATGTAAAGTCGATAGTCTGTTTCACCGGTCATATCGAATTACCTTCAAATCCTAATACAGAGTAATATATCTATAAGCACCTTCGATCACTTAGAACATTTGCACACGTAATTGTGCTTTTTTAATATTTTTGTTGCAGTGACGAAAACACTACGCGAATGGGTCGGACACTATTTCGCTATACATCTACGTATTAGTATACCTACGACAGAGGTTTCTGACATAGATCTTATTACTGATTTGTCACATTCCTAACATGCTTAAGCTGCAGTCTAGCGCAGTGCAGCAAACTACAGAATAACGGTCCCGCATTCAATTCCCATTTGGGACGGTATTTGTTTTGGCCAAGCGAGTCGTCAATCTGTCCCGCTCTGAATATTTCTTTCGTCTGTCTTATCAAATAATTGATGACATTTATTGAACATTGGATTAATTCTACAAACAATAATCTCATTAAATATATCTTTATATCGTGCAACAAATTTTTAAGCTGATTTCAGAAATGAAATCGGCTTTTAATGCAAACGTGAGGGATTAATGAATAAAATAAAGTCGATTATTAAGAGTAGATTACTTAAATGGAATATATTACAGCATAACTAGCATATTATTTATTAATTTACAACTGTAAATAATTCTTACATATTCATCATTTGGACAAAGGTTGGAACTCTAATCCAATACAGATTGGCCGATAAAAATGTCTGGAAATTATGTTCCATAACGGTTTTCCCGTAAGAGAAATAAATACTGTAACGACGTTTCCAACATCACCGAGTATTGTAAAACAAATGTATCAGCCCTGGAGCCACCTCTTAATACTAAGATGTAATTGCCGCATAATATATTGCTAGATACAGTTTAACCGGTAGCGGCCAGACGAAACATCATTTCGCATCTCAATCATAAAATGTTATTTTTTTTTTCAGCCTTTTGCCGTCCACTGCTGGACGAAAGCCTACCCCATAGAACGCCAACCATCCCGATCTTGGGCAGTCCGCATCCATCCCGTACATATTTATAAATGTTATCTTATAATGTAAATAAAATGCTATCTATTAATCTTAAAACTGACTTATCATACGCTATGTCGGTGCCTATATTCTTTGTATGCTATAATAATTATTATACTCAATGGATGGCTGGATGTAATATTTTACATAAATTAAAATATTTTAAACATTTAGTAGGTCTGTTTGAAAAAACTAGGAATCTCGAAAGTGAAAAACAAACAATCAAACGAATATTATATACTGTGATAAGTCAAATCTCATAGCGATAAAAAAGGAGTGTATGTTTTATTATTTCGTTTTATCTCGCGCCGCCACCGCCGTTCTCATTGACATATTGAGCGAAATCCGTTATAACGATGGGATTGAACTGTTCCACTGGGTTCTTTATTGTTTTTCGAGGATTGGGTTATGAGAATATCAAATGAAACACGTCTACGTTATTTGTTATACGTTTTATGGATTATTTACAATTAAATATTATTTGCCCGGGCTCTTATTCCGGTATGTGATTATTTATTATTTCCTGGATTATTTCGCTAATCCTAAATACTATATAAATCTTCTTTAATTTTAATTGTACGATTTTAATTTGAATAATGAATTAATTGGAATCCTTAAAAACAGTTCACTTTAGGAAAAAGATATTCTGTGAAAAACAGATGTGACATTCGCTGTTCAACCTAATCGTAAAATCAGAACCGTTTTTAATGCCGTGGTGCCTACCTTGACGCTATTGACGATATTGCAGTACATTTAAATGAAATTGGAAATAAATAAAACGCACATTTGGCGTCAACACCATCAAGCGTAAAAAAGTAGCGAGTAGGGACGCGTATGTACATCGTGGATTGGGCTTTCGTGGCGCGGATAAATTAATGTATAGGTATTATAATATTGAAAAATTGCACACATTCGCAAATGTTGTTACCTCTTTAATTTTCGTGGCATATGACTATTATTTTAAATATGGAAACGTGCTGTTAAGAAACATCTTTGCACATTTAATATTGAATTATTTCTTCTAATCAAACAAGTTAATCAATAAGGATAATTGAATTAAACTATCGAGGAATTAAAACACAAGAAAATTAAGGCAAAATTGATAGTCTCCTTATTTTTGAAGTCCGCAAAAAAATCATTGTAAATGGCATAGAATGCCTGTGAACAATTGTTTTTATTTTAATAATATTTTCCAGTTTGATTCGTTCAGAAATTTGCATTGAATCAGATAAAACGGCATTTGCTTTCATATTATTCGAAAACTATATATCAAGCTTTGAAAAACGTTCAAAAATGTTATCACTATTCGTTTGTTTCAAACGTTCGGCACAACGCTTTGATCTATTCCCATTGAAGAAAAAAAGAGAAATACGACAATCGATAGCGGTGTCTGATGTGATGATTTCGCTATGGCCGTAAACATTCTTTGAATATCTGAACTGAACGAAATGATTTTGTATATGTTATCTGTTTTCCATATTAAAAAAAAAAAACTTAATCAAAAACAAATGTATATATTTATTCAAGGAAAATTAACAAAAAGTATTTATGAATCATCACTATTTTATCTCTCAGTCTCTAGCGAGAAGAAACTGTAATAAACTAGTATAAGTGCTCTTTTTAAGATAACTCAGATTTAAAGCAAGCTTTTAATGATTGTTTGTATGAAAGTCTAGTAGTGATGTGCTTTGAGCGCGATCGAAATATTTATTCAAGCGTGTCAGACTACAAGTAACTCAATTTATGATGAGCTAACCAATATGATAATATCTGGCTGCGCTTGGGAAGAGATTTTTTATTCACTTTTTTATTTACGAGATAGTATTATAATGATATATATAATCGATATACATGCCGATTGTATTATATTATAAACTAGTTTCCACCTGCAGATGAGTGGTTAAGTTACATGAAAACGTAATAAACAAATAAAGAAACTCACTTTCACATTTACATATGATTGTTAGAATATTTTTCAAGAACATAAAAATTTGCTTGGTTCGCTCAGAAAATCTTGGTAAGCTTTCACACACACAACCACCACCCACACACATACAACCACTAGGCACATACGAGCATTCTTCTTAAAACAAAAAAAAAAACAGATTCTAATTTTGTGTTTATGTTTTTTTTTTATATTTTTGTGATTCGCTTACGACATAGCGAATATCGACGCTATTATTATCATATAATAATTCAAAATGTCTCAGAACTATCACATTCAAATAGAAAAATATATTTACAGCTTGAAAAACACGATGATGGAAATATGGAAATGCAATGCCTTCAGAATTCGAAATCAGGGTTCAAGTGAAATATTAAAGAATTGCATGGATTTCGCGAAATATCGTCCGAACGCTGTCCCTTAGCAGCCCGATGGAACGATACGGCATTTTATATTTAAATTTCTCGCTTCTTAGGGACTCGGGGAGGTATTGAATTATATCGATAAAGAACTAAGAAGGAAATATATAGGGGTATTTAATATTCATATTCACAAATTTCATTATATATTGATTATACATAATGAAATTAATATATTAAAAATTTTGAAGATACGTAGTTGATTTTTCCAAACGCCAACTGTACTATTAAACTAGCAACAGTATATAGGAATTACATAATAATTTTAAATGGAATAATAATAATAATAATAATATCTTCTGCAGAAAATAGCTTTCTAGATGAAATAAGAAGTGCCACTTTTAAACGTGTAAAAATGAACAAATACTAATCGGCTCATCCATATTATTTATCATAAAATTACGTTATGATATTTTTTGTTAAATAAACTATTATTTATATTGTTTTTATTTAAAAACTATGAATTTAATGTTTAGTGAGATACATAACAATTATTATTAATACTTAAAAGTATATATTTTTAGCATGTAATAAGTTCAGAGCCTTGGCAAGTCTTGCAAGTATTTAATTACGAAGGACAAATTTCAATATAGTTCAGAGGAAAACGGTGATCCCAGTTTAGAGGAGGTGATGCTGAGCAAATAGCAAAGAGTGCAACGTTAAGTGCAGTGGTAAATTGTTTAAAATAAGCCGTTGCTTGGAGCTACGCTTACTTGGAATAGATTATAATTATAATGCTTGGTAAAAACTATTCCAAGTTTTAAAACTTTTGATAACATTCGAATATTTTTGGTACGTTATCTAAATGAACGATCTTGTCTGAATGACTTTCATCGTTTTGTCATTAGTTATCCTAACACCATTTGAATTATTGGAATCAAGTTTACATTACGTAATTACTAATGACATAATTAAAGATATTATTGCAGTGAACACATCGCCCTAAAGATGATTAATTCGCACTCATAATCCGCAGGGACGGCAATCGGACACGAGTGGGCAGATTAAGTGTTCGTAATGTCTCCAACCGACTTAAAACAAAACGTCCATAGTTATCTCAGTCATATTTTATATTTACGTATGAAACGTTAAATTTAAAATAACAGCCTAGTTATCGTTTATTGTTCTCTTTAAATAATAAATTTCAATAATGTGAGACAGGAAACTGTCTTCGATAAATTTTTCTCGCAATTTGCAATATATTTCGCTTGGATATATTGCATATTTTATATAACGCTATCTCGCTCCCTGATTTAAACGTTTGATATTTCATGAATAAATTACGCGAAATTTATGAATTTATATCAACACTTATCAAAACGTAATGTATTAAGAACGTTTTTAAGCATAAAAATCTATTGCTTCTTAAATGGTTTCCAGGATATAAAATGCAGAAGTCATACAAATTAATATACCTACTTTATTCAAGTATATTTCTATAACCGCTTTTAAGTGGCCATTATACGCCGTGAAACCGTAACAAACTTACTTTTTCATTTATAACATTAGTTAGGAGAAACAAAGTAAACTATAATAATAATAAGTATTTGCACTTTTTAGTTGAAAAGTTGAAGTGTAATAGATTAGCTTGGTATGGGCATGTGATGAGGAGGGATGAAAGGCATGTTACCAAAAGGGTGATGAGTATGAATGTTGATGGATATAGGGGACGGGAGAGGCCGAAGAAAATGTGTATGTAAGGTGTAAGTGCTGAGATGACGAGTGACAGAGAGAAGTGGAAGGAAAAAACATGTTGTGCCGACCTCACGCAGTGGGATAAGGACAGGAAGAATCATTTTTATTTATTTATTTTTATTTAGGACCAAGAGCAGTCAGAACACATATATGTAATAATAAAAACACATTCAAACTTATATAAAATGTGCGACTCTACAAGACGGCCACAACATTCATTTTAAGGTACAATATTCTTCTTTTTTTTGTATTACTTAAAACAGATTATAATATACATTTAACATAAGCAATAGTCTTTATAATACTAAAATTTGTTAACCACATTTCTATAGAAAAAAGAATTAAAAATAAATAAATAAATAATAATAATTACATAACTTATCAAATATACAGTGCTTATCTCACTCTCGTAATCCGCTAGGAGATCAATCGAGAAAGATCAGGAAGGGAACTGGGGCCTTAAAGTGTACCAGGGCACGATATGCGATGAAATTACTAATCTCTAAGGCTGCTATTGAGATCTGTCAGAAAAACCCAGTATCTTTACTGGGGCGGGGTTGGATGTCGAGACCTCGAGTCCATGTAGCTCTATAAGCCACTCAATCATCGTGTTAGGGACGTTACCCGGTAGTATTGGTACAGTGAGACTTCAAAATAAAACCACCGAGTATGTACTGCTGGTCGGATAGTGGAATTGTTCTCACTTTAAGAAATTACAAAAATTGTATTGTACTTTAGAAAAAACATTTCTATAGCGCGATGTAAAATACATCTAACGCCATCTATTGACGAAATGATAAACTACATGATTATTTGGCATAATGTCATTTGATCTTGAATACATCGACGCAATCAAAATTACATTCCAAACAAATATAATAGAACATAAATAAATGTGTAAACTCCATAAACATTAACTCGCGTCGTGTCAAGCAATGAAAATTCGACTGTTGTGCGCACTATCTTCGTCATTTGTGGACACAAATGGCCGAATTTCCCAATAATTGTTCGTGACAGTTACACGATGAGTGCTGTAATTTTCGCTCATATGCTTGAAATTAATGTAATCGTACTATTTGCAGACAATGCGCTGTCCGATATCAGAGCAAGCGATGTAAATTATGACGTGACTACGTTTATAGGCTTTTGAAATTTAATACGATTTGCGATGTTTCAGTCCTTATCTAGTTTTTTTTTTAAATTATATAAATACAAGAGCCGTCTAATGGTATGTGGACTCCTCTGCTTCTATGTACAAAATATAGTTACAGTTATGTATATATGCGAAGTACAGAAATTTAAAACAATTGAACCTAAATATATTTTTAAAATTTATTCTCAAATGTTGTTTCATTTGCTCATTCATTCATATCAATAATATATACAAGTATGTTGACTAAGTAGACTTTAAATTCTGCAAAATTTCGTGGCTTGTCATCACAACTATACTAAAACAATAAAAGGAATACCCTGTGTGCGTCATGCACTTTATTTTATTGATTGATTTATAAACAATGAAATACATAATAAGAGACACGCCCGATGATCTACCGCCAAATAGTTATACTTAGTACCTATTATTGTGTTCCGGTTCGAAGGGTGAGTGAGTCCGTGTAACTTCAGGCTCGAGGGACATAACATCTTAGTTCCCATGACGCATTGCCGATGTAAGGGATGGTTATTATTTCTCACCGCGCAAATGTCTACGGGCGCTTGTTACCATCTGACGGTATTACTAAATAATAATAGACGAGTAATTGTTTACATCATACAAAATATACATAGGTATAATATCGGAATTTATACCACTTGTAAGCCGAGATGGCCTAGTGGTTAGAACGCGTGAATCTTAACCGATGATCGTGGGTTTAACCCGGGCAAGCTCCACTGATTTTCATGTGCTTAATTTGTGTTTATAATTTATCTCGTGATTGATGGTGAAGTACATCGTAAGGAAACCTGCATGTGTCTAATTTCATTGAAATTATGCCACACGTGTATTCTACCAACCCTCATTGGAACAGCGTGGTGGAATTAGCTCCAAACCTCAAAAGGGAGAGGAGGCTTTAGCCCAGCAGTGGGACATTAACAAGCTGTTACTGATTACTGGTATCACTTTATTTATCTAGCGATCTTAATAGTCGCAAAATTTGCAAAACATTAACATAGTCGTACGTGAATTGTATTCTTGTAAAATTACTATTATTCCAAGCCAATAACATTTAAAATCGTTAGCAAAAGCTTGCATAAATAATGTGAGATCTTAATGTACACAACAATATTATTTGCTACAGATTAAAACAGATATCGGAAGCAATTTCAAATAGCTCTTCTATTTCCTGTACATGAATACGCTATTACAGCTATAATGCCCTTTCAGTTTATCTTCGTTCAAGCTGATCCGCATTAGGGCAACAATACACGGTGTATTTACCCACCTGGTGTGGTAACGTCCTAGCCTTTTACTAGGTATGTGTGTACTTTAACAGTGGCTTTTGGGTAGCTGAAATATGATTTATTTTCCATATTAGAATGTGTTTATAATATTGATTAAATGAAGCTATCACGCAATAGTTTATTTTAGTCAAGCATCTATAGCTGAGGTGCCCTAGTGCCTAGGAGAAGCGAATCTCAACTGGTTTGCGTATTCAAATCTGAGCCAACACCGCTGAGATTTTAATTTGAAGAGAAAATACCATCAATTTAAAAGGTAGATTGTATAGTATACACTTAGTGTGCGCAAATACAAGTGCAAAATCTAATAAGATAGAACTGCAATTCTGACACGAATGGAGACAATTCACGTTTAGTACTTTTAGATACCGATTTGCAACTGATAATTTCTCTATAGAAAAACCTAGTAACTTTTTAAAAAAACCTCGGGATTTCAGACTTTATAAGATAGCCAGTACTAACAAGAAAGAAATAATACGGAAATCTTAACTAAGGATGCTTAAATCCGGGCAAGAACGAGTGAGTTTTCATGTGCTTGATTTGCAATGGGTTGTTCAGGGTATATTATTATGGGAATTAAATGGTACTCTATGAAAATACTAGTCGTCCAAAGTGTCTGCGGGCGATAAACGCGACGCGTGTAGTCTTAGCTTTATAGCATGTGACAATAACGTGAGGCGAAACTATTGTGTTTCCTGGACGACTGGATATTCACTGGAATTACACGTTCCGGACTTCAGTTTTCAGTTGTTTCGTTTATCAAAGGACTAGGTTTTGAAATTTTTCAACATTCGCACAAATTGAAAAGATTTTTTTTTGTATGAAAATATTTATTCGCGATACACAAAAGTTTTTATTACAAGGTTTTTTTTTAACTGTATGTGTTAGTTAGAATGTGTGGCGCGGATCTAGTAACGGAATTTTAAACCAGTTCTACTCAACCGAACTATTGACAATCAAAATACAATAGTGTGTAATAAATATTTGCAATTTTTCAAAACAGTCGCCGTTGCATCTATGAATTGAATAAATGTTTTAAAAAATGTTTTCGTACAGATTATTTAAAATGATCTATACAGTTTATTGGCTAGTATATATTGATATGTAAGCAATATCAAACTGACACTCGAATTGCAAGAACTCCTGGTGAATACAGTCTTCGCCAGCAATGGTCAAGTATCTACGACGATCGTGTGCCTGTAATTTCACCGGCTCACTTATCCTATCAACCGGAACACAGCAGTACTGCAAGAAATAAACCACTCTCAGGTGTACTTCTTGAAGAACAAATCATCGTATGGTTCCCTGCATTTTATTTATTATTTATATTAGTATTTAATGAAAACAATTGAGTTTTTTGCCATTCCACCTTGGATGCTTGGAGCTTTACATTTTATTGAATCCTGTTCATTGTCGATTCAAAAGTACATGTAAAATTCTTCGTGAATAAAATACATCTTATTCGATTAGATCTGTACGATTGCTTAAAGCAATATAAACGCCAGTTTCAATGAATTTATTTGTATTTGACTTCTCCGTATGTAAATTTTGTACAATAAAGATTTTATACATATTTATACTAATCATTAAATAGTAACATGATACCACTTCAATAAAAAAAAAAACGATTGTTTCAAATCTACGCAAATTTAATATTTATCTCGTGTCGGCATAACATCTCAGTTCCCAAGATTGGTGGTGCTTTGGCGATATAAGGAATGGTTATGATTTCTCACATCGCCAATGTCTATGGGCGCTGGTTACTTACCATCAGGTGTCCCATTTGGTCGTCCGACTGTCTATAACATTAATAACTTGGGATATTTACTAAAGCTGTTATAGAATACCGACTACATTGGACTATAATGCTTAATTGTACAATTTAATTTAAAACGTTTATCTCTGAAACTAACTAATAAGCTTATTTGCCGCACGTAGTTCTTGTAATGCAATTATTGAAGTAAAATTTTAGATGAGAATTTATAATGTAATTAATACATATGACTTTTCCACACAACACAGTCACAACAAACGTCGCATTGTGGAAGGAATTTCGTTAGCGTGATTTTAATATAATTAATTAGCGAAACCCCGAGACTCGTAGCCGTTTTAGAAATTTGTTATATTTGTTTTCATTTTGTGTAAAAGACGTGTTTAGTTTTTCAATTTATTTAATTTATTTTTAAAAATGCACTCAATACTTACGAAATGAGACTCCCATTTTCCCATTGAGATTCCCAACCAACAATGAAATCTCACCTCACTCAAGGTATGTCTTGAACGTTGGAAGATGTAGTGCAACTGACTTTCCATGTATCCAAGATCCACAAGATCCAGACTTGAGCGTAGATTCCGTCTATATTCATGCCACTAAATCACCATAATTTGAGATGGAAACCATCGACTTACGCTTTCGCATCCTCTTAATCTCCCAATTAATTATAATCCATCGCCAAAAAAACTCCGAAGAGTGCTTAAAGATGCCCAGGTTGCGCAGCCAACGTTATCCTTCGTGAAGATGGAAGTGTTAACAATAATGAGCATGGAATGAAAATAATGATCGCACGAGGAGAAAAATCATCAATCATATTGAACAAAAGCTTAGAAATGTATGAATGCAATATTTCTATTTTAACACTTAATACCTCTATATAACTTTTTGTAGTATATTACGTTTGTGATCGCTTTTTAAGATATTATTTATAATTTGTGATTTTCAGTTTAATTAATTATATGACTTAATGATTTAAATTAACTTTTTCAAGTATATAAAATTCTATTAGTCTAAATAATATATCAATTATAAAATGCTTTATATACTTTTTTAATAAATTATATTTCCTTTAAAAGTTCAAATAATTATACTGTGCTCTTTATTCGTTTTGTCTGCATGAAAATCACTATACCCGGAACTATCCGGGTGTCGAAATTTATAATTTTATTTAGGTGAACATGGAAAACTTTTTAAGTTTCAGTCAAAGTATGGAAAAACTTAAATTTTCCATTACTTTACATGCAAATTAATTTAAAGAATATAAATCATATAGAAATACCTAATGTTTCATAAGAACTCAATTCATATCTCACTCAAACTTTCAAAACAGACTTAGCATGTTCCGCTTTTTTGATACGTGTATCACTTGCTGACATTTTATATCGTTGTCTGCGGTGATTTCCAAATCTGTTCTTAGAGAATACTGATTTAATAGTGAAATGTAAATTATGTTATCTCTTTTATTTCTAAATCAATTAAAAATATCAGTAATAGTAATGGGAAATAGAAAAAATAATACAAGATAAGATTCGGAGCAAAATTGTTAAAATAAACGGTGCCTTAGGATATCTGTCTTTAAGTCAATTACATAAAGATTTTTCTTAGTGTAATGGAACCGTCGCTAAATTGAAATGGATTGCTCAATATGCCGTGTGGTGACCATTATATATGGTTATCGGGGGTGAAGATCCTTTTTATTATTATTTATTAAAGTGAAATTTCTTGAGGTGTGTTAACAAGATTGTTGTTTTGGATTTTGTTAATGATGTAGTCGATGTCATAACGTGGTAACATGTTGTGTTAGTAAGTTGTTTATACCGTAACAGCCTATGAATGTCCCACTGCTGGGCTAAAGGCCTCCTCTCCCTTTTTGAGGAGAAGGTTTGGAGCTTATTCCACCACTAACCCAGTACCTCTCAAAAAATAGTAATCATACGATTATCTATTTCTCTTTAATTATTGTTATTCGGTGATATCGTAGGAGTAAGCTTCTACAAGCGCGTGAAAAGTCGCGTCGTTGTATAGCCTATAAATCTTATAAGAGAAACTACTCAGCCGTGAAACGTTACATTTGCGATTTTTACTTAACGAGAAATCTTAAGTAACAAAAGAAGAGACTTTCGAAACCGGATTCAAAAGTGCTTTTAAAAGGATATTTGAATATGGAATATTTCAATTTTGATTTCATAACGGTGCCTGAAAGCTATATGACGTAAAATTTTATTATATTATGTCTGTAAAACCGATTTATATATTGCAAATTAGCTAACAAATTCAGTCGAATTTCTCGTGTATTATATAATTGCATTGTCTGTTATTTGGTGATAGTCGAACAATTATTATTAATCTACATAAAATTTAGGTAGTAATAAATTCTACGAATTAATATAACGTGTAGCTAAATTATGTTAATTTTCAAATGATTGCATGGTATATCAATAATCAAAACATGAAGTATGTATTCAAACACGATTCAATGAATTGTTTTTTTTACAGGATTTCAAATATCGGCGTTCACTACGGCATTTGCAAAATGTAACCGTCCAATAATTATTTGTGAAGATTAATGAATCGTGAAAAGTCAAACTGAGACTAACAATTAATTTCGTTGTTTTGTAATATTTCTTGTGTTGGTCTTAGTTTGGTATTAATACGGGCGCCCCACAGAATTCGATTTTACCCCACTGACTGCGTTCCGAGCCGAGGTGCGATCTCGCAGGAGACACCTTCAGGATGGACGTCACGCGGAGACCGAGACGGCTCTAATTTCAAGACGGAGTCTATTACACGCCACAACGCCCGGTGACGCTGTAAGGGCCAGTAGGGCCAACAGTATACATACAATCAGAAGAAAAGGATTCGATTCTTCCTGCTCGGGTTGTTGGAGCGTACTGACTCGGGGTGATTATTAATCAATTGAAGTTTTTCTACTATTACTATTACATTATCTGTGAGTATGACCGACCAACGTGGTGAAATCGACTATGCTGACGTCACTCTTTTTAAAAATCGTCCCGAGATTGGTCCCTTGTCATATTAAATATAAAGCTACCATCGGTTACAGATCCTACCGAGAAGAACCGACAAGAAATTCAGTAGTTACTGTTTTCAACTCTTTCAATGACAAAGTTCAAATACAGAACTCAAATTTTAAAATTACCCAATCACATATAGAAACAATCAACTAGGTCTCGAAACTAAAACACAACATGTAACCTTAGCACAGTAAAAGACACTTTAAAATGAGTTCACGTAATGAAGAAAAACTTTAAAATCGATTTCGTTCCGACGACTTCGTACTTTTAAACTAGCGGTAAATATATCATGCCATTGGTGAACGAGCGCTGAATTGAGGATAGAATAACAAATGCGAGCTGAACGAAACATCACGTGACGGAAATAAAGCATTTCGCGTCAGTAAAGTTTATCCCCGTGATATCAAATTTAAACTTTATAAGGTTTTTTATACTAATAATTTAATTCCACATTAAAAAAACCGTTTTCATATCATCCGAATTGAAAAAACTATAATCTTTTTTTTTAAATTAATGTTAAAGTACTATAACATCGAACTAAGGGAGCGGAAATGTAACACTTTTACATAAACTTTCAAATTATTTTTATGTTTTTTTGATCTCAATATTGTAAATTATCAAATTTATTTGGCTCATCCTGCGCCTGAACTTGGATATGCCGTTTCATCGGATTATGATTATCGGAGAGTGAGTGAACAGACTGTTTTTGGCTTGTGTTTGTATATTTGTGCACAATGATGTCAAGTGCAGAAATCACTGGGCTCGTCTGGGTAGGTTAGGTTAGGTTAGACCACTCATCAGATATTCAACCGCAATACAGCAGTACTTGGTATTGTTGTGTTCCGATTTGAAGGATGAGTGAGCCAGTGTAATTGCAGGCACAAGGGACATAAAATCTTAGGTCCCAAGGTTGGTGGCGCATTGGCGATGTAAGCGATGGTTAACATTTCTCACAGTGCCAATGTCTAAGAGCGTTTGGTGACCACTTACCATCAGGTGGCTCATATGCTCGTCCGCCTTCCTATTCTATAAAAAAAAATCGCTGGTGAGGACAAAGGTAAAAAACAAACTCGTCCTCAAAACTAAGTCTTTATGTATTGTAGTTTAATTATTATAATAACTTAACTGATTATTATCGTCGCACATAATTGTATTTTAATGTAAATTCATGGGTGAACAGGAACGATTCTGTGAAATGGATTTATAAAATTCAATTTGATAGCACATTAGAATAACTTTTGACGTTTTAGCTTTATTTATGTTGAACAAAGTTTTGATCGTTAAACTGCTCGTTGACCTACTCATTAGTAAAATCACTTATTCGTAAATTTTCAAGCGTTTCCACAAACAAATATAAATATACCTTAAAAAATATACGATGTCAATATGTTGTTAAGTTCATTATTTCAAATTTAAAATTATAAAAATTAGCGATTCTGTACAGTGTACTGTAATATACTCCATATTATGAAAAAAAGTAAGAATTAAATTCAGACACTTCCGTACAATGATGCTTATCCTGGCACAATTTTTAAATAAGATAGTTGTTGCATTCTAAGTGTATTTAAATACTCTGTGTTCCATATTTTTTATTAAAAATTTAATATATACAAGAGATTATTGAAAGTAAGAAATCCAATAAAGTAGAGATTGGTTAATGTTTTTGTTTAGCCTCTACCCGCTAACCGTATTTTTAAACATCACGAAATTTCACTATATATTTCAATGTTTCTTATAATGTTTTAATTAATTTTATAAAGTTTTTGGTTATATTCAAATGAACAATAAAATTGGTCAAAGTAAAACAGAGTTCTTCGAAATTGTATTAAGAAAGAAATAAGAAACGAGTGTAAGTCATTCACTCCACTTTTTTGTTATTTTTCAGTTTTACACGATAATATAGTCTGCGAACATTACCACTGAGAGTTTTTATAGAAAAATTCATAATTACGTGAAAATTGTTTATTAAAATTCGTAAAATCGATTTTTACTTTATCAAGCAGCTGATGTTCATATAAGCGCCATCTAGCGGAATTATGTTAACTCGGCTGGTGATATCCCCATTTATCCACAATATGTACATTAACTTCTGTATAGGAACTGTACAGTTTGTGCTCTCTTTTATCAGTCTTTATATTTCATTCCTTTGTCAAATGCTCGAATATTTAGCAAAAAATACCAACAAAGAAAAATTTAAAGTACATATTGATCTCAAAAGTCTAGTCTAGGTCTGTATATTAAGCCTTTCCTTGTAACTTTATTCCGAATATAATAACGGAACATAAGGAGCAGTCATAAAAGTCAAACGGTCCCAGCAATTCCGAAAGAAATATTTTTAATTACTTCAGCGAGGGCCGCGGTCTATGATGTCGGCTACATTCTGGTAGTCGTCAGTGGAGCGAGGCAAAGGAAATAGCGGATTCTTTGGTATATAAGAGTAACTAATTTCGTGACGTTTGTGTCGTGGACCAGCTTACGTATTCCCCTCCTCTTACGACCCGGGTTCCTTCAAACGAGGCGTGAAGAGGCATCTTGCGGGCCGGCAAGGCGAGGGCGGCTAGTGCAGAACTTTCTTCCCGTCTGTACTGGCCGTCGTCACGTTTGGACTCTACTACCACTTAACATCAGGTGGAGTAGAGTCATTTGCCCTCCCGGCAAATATAAATATATATATATTTTGGACCGGCTATATGTTTTATTTATTATAATAATAACTTTAGAATAATATTCAGCTAACTTCCTTTGCTTTACTTAGCTTTGCGTTGAATGTTGCTGAGAAGTTCTCAATAAATCTTCTTTCTCATTTTTTATTAATTTCATATTATATATTATTTTAGAACAAGTTTCATGTAAACGGACGCTCTCTTCTAAAGGCATTCGACGAAGTCAAGTATCGGCGTCATTTATAATTTTACTACCTGTGACTGACTCGTACTGATCACAGGAGACTACTTATCTTATTACTTCTTTCCTTATTGGGTTGAGAACTTATCATGGTCGTCAATAGCGATATCCCAACTCCTAACATAAAACGATGATTAATAATTCCTTAAAAAAACGGGCCATTGCTATTATTCTTTTTTTTAAAGTCACCGTCGTTCCATCCCTTATTTAGTAAATTTTTTTTTATATAAGTTCTATTATGTCACGCTACGAGTCTAAGGAGTGGATCAGTAACCGTGAACGACAACCAATATGGCAAAGTGTATGAAACAGGCATGCATAAGCAATGTGGGTTCGGAAAAATATTAAAAGATTTTTCTAGAAATTGTAACGTACATATTAATAACAGAACCTTTTTAGATGATAACACACTTTGATAATGGAACGATCGCCTTCAGGGCATAAAATGTAAGCTGTTATTAATTTTAATTATCAATTATTATAGAAAAAAAAATACCTAAGCCTTCAGTGTTTATTTTTTTTTTGATAAATTGAACGGTGGTAGATATTTCATAATCCATACTTGGTCTAGTGATAAAAAAAATCATACAAAGCATCTCATATGATGAAATAAATAATAAATAAAGATTTAAGTGTAGTATTGTGGAATGTATTTATGCAAAAGTGGTAATCTATTGGGTAGGAATCGTTACTGTAAAAAAGCAATACTTATACTTATGTCCTACTAGCTACTAGTTCTGGTTTTACACGAGTAGAATAAGGATCAATGAAACGTTTGTATCGTATTTTATATTACATGTATTTCGATATAAACCATTGTTTTAGGCGGCACACACCAGTAATACAGCGTGAATTTTTCCGACATCTTCAATATTTGCGTTATATTTCAACTAATTTACATAAAACCTTCATATGGATAAGCCGAGATGGCCCAGTGGTAAGAAAGCGTGGATCTTAACCGATGATCGTGGGTTCAAAACCGGGCAAGCACCACTGAATTTTCATGTGCTTAATTTGTGATTATAATTCATCTCGTGCTTTACGGTGAAGGAAAACATCGTGAGGAAACTGCATGTGTATAATTTCACTGAAATTCTGCCACATGTGTATTCCACCAATCCGCACTGGAGCAGCGTGGTGGAATAAGCTCCAAGCCTTCTCCTCAAAAAGGGAGAGGAGGCCTTTATCCCAGCAGTGGGACATTCACAGGCTGTTACTACTTTTACAACTACTGCATATAACCTAAAACCTCTTCATGAATGACTCCGTGCATTAATAGAAACCGTATGAAAATCTGCTCCGTTTTCAAGTTTAATGTATTCAGACAGATAAGATAACTTTTTTTATAATGATGTTAAAGGAATGTTTTCAAATTGTCCATGGGCGAAGGTAAGCACTATCCATTAGGCGATTCTTGTCGTAAATAAATGATGGTTATTAAATAAATATATATAATTAAAAAGTTACTCTTATGAATTGCACCAATCGCCTTTAGTGAAAAGGTGCAGCCCCTGGCTCGCTACTCGAAAATTAATTAAACTATCTAATTAAATCTCACATCACTGCTTGATTTTATACTTTGGTTTATGTTTTGACAAAGCCCATATTTTGTAATCCTTGCGAGAATTGTTGTCTTTGTACTCTATTTTATTTATATCGACATTAAAATAATACTAGAGTTTTACGCATGTATAAACAAACTAGTTTTAGGTGTTACGTACCCTATGTCCATTCTTCTTCTTCTTCTTCTTCTTCCTAGCGTTTTCCCGGCCTAGAAATGCCAGGGTCCGCTTTCCTACATCTTTGCCTCCACTTTGCCCGATCGAAAGCGTCGTCTTTAGTGAGATCGTGCTCTCTCATATCGTCCCTCACAACATCGAGCCAGCGCTTCTTGAGCCTGCCGCGGGATCTAGGGCCTTCGACAACAAAGTCCAGGCATCGGTTCCCAACGTAGTCTGGCGGTCTGCGGCTAATGTGACCAAACCAACGGAGACGGCTTTCCTGCAACTTATCCGCTACATCGCAAACGCCAAGGCTACCACGGATGTGCTCGTTACGAATACGATCTAGTCGCGTAACGCCACACATCCACCGCAGCATCTTCATTTCCGCGACGTGAAGTTGCTGAACATGTCTCGCGAGAGCTGGCCACGTCTCGCTGCCGTACAATAAGACCGGTCGGATGATGCACTTGTACACAAGGCCCTTTAATTTCACCGGTCTCCTGCGATCACAGATTACCCCGGTGACTTCCCGCCATTTGGCCCAAGCTGCGTTTATTCGAGCTCTGACGTCGTGGTCGATCGTACCAGACTCGTGCAGTACGGACCCGAGGTATTTAAATTTTTCCGTCTTGATAACGGATTCTCCGCCTATCTTTATGGGTTCGGGGTACTGCCACAGGCCATATACTCGGTCTTCGCAACATTTAGCATCAGACCACCCCTCGCTAGCACACCCTTCCACTGGTTCACCTTTTGCTCCAATATCTGCTTGTCCTCATCTACCAGTGCAATGTCATCAGCATACATCATGAGCCAGGGAGACGGCTCATGGGCTTTCGCTGTGACAACGTCAAGCACTACACTGAACAGAAAAGGACTCAGGGCCGAGCCTTGGTGGACACCAACTGTGATCGGGAAAGGGTGCGTGTCGCCAACGGCGGTCCTTACTATTGATTCCGAATTATGGTGCATGTCTCGGATAATGTCAATATAGATTTGTGGCACATTCTTCATCTTATGGCACATTCTTCATCTTAATCATCTATGTCCATTGCATGATGCAAAATTTTAAATGAAGTTAGTAAAACAGACCCGTGGGGAAATTTATATGGGGATTCTTATCTACTAAAAACCATGCGAGACGTGTCAGAGAGCGAAAAATTATTAGTCGTAGGTCTTTGTGCAAGCTCGTCTGGGTAGGTACCACCCACTCATCTATTCTACCGCAAAATAGCAGTACTTAGTATTGTTGTGTTCCGGTTTGAAGGGTGAGTGAGTCAGTGTAATTACAGGAACAAGAGACATAACATCTTAGTTCCCATGGTTAGTGGCGATTTTCGATGTAAGCGATGCTTAACATTTCCTACAATGCCTATGTCTATGGGCGTTGGTGACCCCTTACCATCAGGTGGTCTATATGCTCGTCCGCCTACCTATTATATAAAAAGAACCTTATTAATACTATGTACTAGCTAAGCTAGAATAAGCCAACTGCACAGGATATGTTATAATGCAAAAGTGTCTCACTCTCATGATCCGATGAGACGTTGCCCAATTTTGACGCAACCGAAAAGAATGACAGATTTAGGGCACCGGAATAATTTACATAAAATATTTGTACATAAATATAAATGGAACAATTTAATTGGTTTAAAGAATTTGATCACAGGCCATTATTAAATAAAGCAAAAAAGAAATTTCTTTTTAAATCTGTTATCGACAATAGGTAAAGCTTTCTGAGCAACTTTTCCACTATACAAAGTTGAAGTTTATTATAGTTCAACTAAATTACGCCACGGAAGCGCCTGGACTAGCGATTTTATCTCCTGCCGCGTTGACGTTATTAATTATATTTTATAAAATACACCATATATTGTAAGGTTTGTGCAGTTAATTAAGTATATGATGTATGGATCACTAATATATTTAATACAAGCTTATGCTCGGCAGTCGGTACAAATTACAATGCTCATTAATTTATGACATGAAACATCGATTAATGCGCCTAGGATATCTCTCCTTTCACGCAATGGAATCCTTTAGAAAGCTCCCTCGGAGGGAGGACCGGGTTATGTGGAATTCTTACTAAACATTTTTTTTTATTTCTTTTAAATTCTATACACATATTAAATGTACATTAATTTATTGTTTTTTTTAATGACCAATTACTTCAGTACAGTACAGTACAGTAACAGCCTGTTAATGTCCCACTGCTGGGCTAAGGCCTCCTCTCCCTTTTGGAGAGAAGTTTTGGACCTTATTCCACCACGATGTTCCAATACGGGTTAGTAGAATACACATGTGGCAGAATTTCAATGAAATTAAACACATGCAGGTTTCCTTCACCGTCAAGCACGAGATGATTTATAAACACAAATTAAGCACATGAAAATTCAGTGGAGCTTGCCCGGGTTTGAACCCACGATCATCGGTTAAGATTCACGCGTCCTAACCTAGTGGTTAGGACTAGTCGCCATCTTGGCCATCGTTTAAATTATTTCAATAACCATCAATTTTCATGCTTCACATCTACTGGGCGTAGTGACCTGGGGTCAATTCTACTAATTTATAACGGTCACAATACGTTCCCGATTCAACTCAATCCAACTTTCAGTATGCTGTATCTATTCAGACTGGAAACTAAGGCGATATGATATTTTGCTTTAAAAAGAAACTACTTTACATTCGATTTGGTTATGTGGTGTTTGATTATTATTATTTTAAGTAGAGGTTTCATATTGATTTAAATGTTAAAAGTTTTTTTTACAATTATTTATTTATAGTAATTTAGTTACGCAGTTCCACTTTCGGATGTTAACAACTGTTTTATTTCTTTCAACTGATAGGTATGTGGTGTAATGATGTGATTTTAATTCATTTTGCATTACTCTACTGTACTGTACAAGTTTTAATTTTATATTATATGTTGTTTTAGTACTTACGTAAAAATCGCTAGCAAACCAAAGAAAAAAAAAATAGTTACAATACACCGTAATGTCAAAACAAAACATAATATATAAACCAATTACACTTCGATTCGATTGCGATAGTGACAATTTGTTAGCAGAATTTGTCCCCAGGACTATTGTTCATCGATAATACTACGCGAGAAAACAAATATAATAATACAAGTAGAAGATTAATATTCTTATATGAGACCAGCAAACCTCGGCAGATGTCCAGCTTATGTACGTACATGTAACGTTAATAGCGCAATGGTTTACAAGCCGCCTAGTGATGTAAGAGTAACAAGTTCGATCTTGACCTCTTTGGTTATTGTCGTCCACCCATCCACACCTAACCACAAGCTGTACGCTTAATAGAAATATTAGTAATTCCTTAAAAAACAGATATTGCTATAATTCTATAAAAAATATCAATAGTCATGGCGATCTGTTGACCCGTGATTGATTGTAAATACTTATGTATGTATATATATAGATATATGTAGGTGTCGACACCGGTCACCGATCGGGGTCGAAAGGGTCGAAGGGGTCGTATTAATCTCAAACAGATGTACCATAATCTATTTATGTATAAGAATGTATTATACTGAACATAATATGCAAAGGACGTCTAGTCAAGTGTACCAGTCGTATTGCGCCCACGATTTATTCTTGGAACTCGTTGAAATATTTTACAAAACTCTTCTTGAAACGAAACAAAACTACAAAAAACAAAACTACAAAACTCTTCTTTATATTAACGAGCGACTTCTTAATGAGTTTCAAAAATTGTTTATTACCTAGAAACATATTTATAAATTGATAATATAATTAATAATATTAATTCTCAACTCTAAAGCTTAGCTGTGTGACATGAATTGTTGTTTGTTAGATATATAAATGTATATATAAACATATCGATAACAGAAACATATGTAGTTTTTTTTTACTTTTAATATATTATTTATATAAGTTCTTAAATTATATTAAATAGGTACATAGATTAGATAATATGTTTGTCTTAGAAAATATAAATATTAACTGGTCCTTGAAAAATAGGCATCTTTAGTCCTTTTTATTATTATACATTTAAGCTACTATGAATTATAAACAGCTAATGAAATATATTAAAGAAAATATTCATTACTGAAATAAATAAAAATGTATAAGGTTTTTAGCCTAAAATATATTTATAGCAGCATAAAGGAAAGGTAATAAGTGCTCTGTTACAGTTCGTTAGTAACACACAAAGGGACATTAATGGTCGCTGCATTATTTTCATGCTTATTAGAGGTTTTTGGAAATTATCATTGTCGAGTGAGAAGACGAAACAATACGATACCTACTATATATTTAGGACAGTGAATCAAATCAAGTGATTGATCACAAAACTATTATTTTACATTTTATCGAGTCACGTTATTAAACATTCCAATTATTTAATTAAAATAATTTAAAAATCACATTGATGTACAACATTACAGAAAACAATTACTATGTATGTTTACTGGTGGTAGAGCTTTGTGCAAGCTCGTCTGGGTAGGTACCACCCACTCATCAGATATTCTGCCGCAAAACAGCAGTACTTGGTATTGTGTTCCGGTTTGAAGGGTGAGTGAGCCAGTGTAATTACAGGCACAAGGGACATAAGATCGTAGTTCCCAAGGTTGGTGGCGCATTGGCGATTTAAGCGATGGACAACATTTCTATGTCTAAGGGCGTTGGTGTCCACTTACCATCAGGTGGCCCATATGCTCGTCCACCTTCCTTTTCTATAAAAAAAAAAAAACTATGTTAACTGCACGTAAAATACTAATTAGTAGTCTTTAGTAACAAAAAAGGTGTCACTGACAGCTGCGATACAAACATACGCTGCCAAGCCTATTGTTCGCAGATAATCGCTTGCAATATATTTCTTGTTCATACATCTGCACAGCCCACACTACTGGGGTTAGCGCCATAAAAATTTGTGTAATGCTTCGATCACTAATAAGTTCTGATTAGTGATCGAAGGTATAAGAGTTCGTATTACACAAAATTGAACATTTCAAGTATTGGTAAAGGGGATAAAAGGTTCTGTGAAAATCCTTAATAAAAAAACAACAATTGAAATTGATATTTAAAAATTCTGAATTATGATGGACAGTTACTGGTAAAGCGCAAGTTTTCTTTTAAAACAATTGTTATAAGAAGGGCAAATCGATACCATATACTAAGAATTTCATGCAATGCCATTTAGCTAAATAGTTGACGTATCACGTATCATATCGTAATCGACTTTATTTATGCAGAAGCGACTTCATGACGTACTATTGAGCGTAAGGTAACAAGTGACCTGTGAGAATACCTACCGGCTTATGCAGTCCTTAAGATAATAATAATAAAATGTATTTACTTTCACAAATTGTAGTGGAGTACTTAATGACAAACAGTAATAATATTTTTAAACTATTAATGTAAATTACTATCATATTAAAAGTAATGAAAAAATAATAAGTTAAATAAATCACTAAAGCATATTCGTTGTAGAAGAAGATTAGAGTGATTTGTGTGTGTGAATGCGTGTGTGTTCATTCGTGCGTGTGTCTGTGTGTCCTTATGCTATATATACATGTAATATTTCTTCTTTTCTACGCTTTTATAAGTAATTAAGGTTTCCATCTTTTGAGTGAGGATCCCCAAACAATAGCTATCATACCATCAGCTGCTATCAGCCTATCCGCTATGCAGGCACTATGCTTAGCAAACTTTATTATAACGTTCAATTTAACTATTTCATTCTCTAAATTAGTGTTTCATTAATATGATACCAATCGAATCACGAAAACGATGAATAATATTCGAAATCGAAATTTATCATTCAATTCTTTATAATAAGTTTAAATTTTTCACTATCGAGTTGTTTGAAGTTTGAAATTAAATTTGTTTTATAATATTCTCGAGTGTAGAAGTACCGTTAACAATGTAACCACGTGTACAGTTCATCATATATATAGTTTATTTAAACAGAAAGTGCACCCGCTATATTAAAATATATTTACGAGTACTTTTGAATCCTCATTTTATAAGAATTAAATTTATAGCTTCCGGTTCCGAACGCAGATTCCACTAAAAAGATAGGGCAAGAAACACGGTTACTATTTGATATAATTGTACACATGTAATAATCGTATATAATAATTAAATAGGGGAATGAAAACTTCAAGCTTTTTCATCGTTTCATCAAGCTTCGTAATCGTTTTTATTATTCGCTTGGTGGTGCGGTTATGTGCATGCCCCATTGGTTACCTTCACATATTCTACCGCCAAACAGCAATAATTACTAGTGTTGCGTTCCGGGCTGAAGGGTGAGTGAGCCAGTACTACAGGCACAAGAGACATAACATCTTACCAAAGTAGGTGGCACATTGGCGACATGAGGAACGGTTAATATTTCTTTACAGTGCATAGACATTAGTCTATGGGCGGTGGTGACCACTTACCATCTGGAGGCACATTTGCAAATTTAATTTATTCACTAGAAAATAAATAATGTAAATTAATTATTTCATTTAATTTGCTAAGTCAGCTATCGAATATATATAAATATATGTTTTATATAAAAACTACGTTCCTCGGCTTCATCGTTATCGAGTAGAAATTAATTAATTTTTATTCTCATTTCAAGATCTATTGAAATCAACTATAAACAGTTTCGCAAATAAAACACACGTGGAAGCGAAGTTGAATATCGGGAAATAGAGCAAAAAAATATACATAGAGAGACTAACGTTGAAATCATTGCAATCATTTTTAATCTTGATTAAATTTTCCTCGAATTTTATTCAAATACACTTTCATCGGATTAACTATACGGCTTTAAAGCTTTTACTGAGATTTGATTGATATATTTTATAAAAAATGTTAATAAATACTCTCTTTAGGATCTGTATTTGATAGTTATGGATAGGTTATCTCAGTTGTATTATCTATAACCTATCTTTATAGATAGATGTATGCGTGTGTGTAATCAATATCATTTTTTTTATAATATATTAATAAGTCAAATTTAAAATAGTCTTCCCGGTTCCCACCCGACGCAAAGCTGCCCATAATGCAGGCCGCATTTCCACGCTGTACGGCAATGGACAACCTCTGCGCCAAGTAGGACCCTCGCTCTAAGGCGATAGCCAATATGTGTGTAATTGTATTGTTATCAGATAAATTATTGTAGCAATAAATTTAATGTTTCTCTTATGATTTAGACCTCTTATTATAGACTAGCGGTTTACCCGTTGCTTCGCTCGCGTCACAATTCAGATTTAGTGTTTCCGTAACTCTTTTTTTTAAATGAACGATTTTCATCTCCTTTAGGGGCTGACTCAATTTCTTAGGCGTTAAATTTAATTCTCCATTAGAACTAACCTACTGTGTAAGAAGAACTCTTATACAAATTTTCATAGCGTTATACCCAAAAACCTTGGGCTGTGCGTTGGTATGTCATTCAGTCAGTTCAATATATATATTTATTAAAATTTATATAACATATCACACAATATTGTTACTTTTTTATTGTAGTTTGTTGGTAGACAGAATGACAAGCTCAGTTAATACTAATCAATTTTTTTAGTTAAGTTATTCCTTGCACTATCGAGTGCTTAAAAAAGAAATTAACAACAACAATAAATCATAAATGCTACCAGCACTGGCTCTGTAATTCGGCTACTGTTATTGTTGTGTTCTGGTTTGAAGGAGGAGTGAACAGTGTTGTGATTACAGACTGGCAAGAATATCATCATAATCACATGCTCGTTAGCTCTTTGTCGGTTTAAAAAAGTTTTATAATATGTATTTCTATTGTTTTGTTGTTCACTAAAAAGAAGGTAAATTATAAAAAAACACATGATCATAACCTTTTTTAAAAAATTATACGCAATACAGAAAACAAATTTATTAATTCAATAGATAATTGATAGTGTGGGCACACAAATTCCCAGACATTTTTTTTTCAATTAGTGCTTATTTACTTTCGCCTCGTGTCTGTACCAATATTTTTGTTATCTTGACTTTGTTCCAATCTCCCATTAGTTGATTAATCTATGAAATAAGAAAAACGTAATATGAAGCCTGAATCCAAAACATCATATCTTATGTAATCTATACATTTTCCAAGTAAACATTATATGAAGTCTCTATAAATTATAAATTTGACCTTGAGATTGGTTTTTTCATTTTATTTACAGTTCAATACATATGTAAATGTTTGAGAATATGAGTTATCTGTGCTGTGCTCATTGAAAATATCTATATGTTTTTCAAGAGGTAAAGGTTAATCCTGTAGAAACCTGTATGAGTCGAAGGAAACTCAGTCACAGATGTAAGTATTGTACCTTCACTGAAGCACAGCGGTGACATAATATTAAACCTTCTTGAAAAGCAGTGGACGGCCTATTACAAAAGAAAAAAAAGAACCATATGTGACTTTTACAATAGAAAAAAAAACCGCTCAGGACACGACAATATCATCGTCGTATCACTCATCAAATATTCTACCGCAAAACAGCGGTACTTGTTATTGTTGTGTTCCGGTTTGAAGGGGGAGTAAGCCAGTGTAATTACAGGCACAAGGAACTTAACATCTTTGTTCGAAAGGTTGGTGGCGCATTGGCGATGTAAGCGATGCGAAGCGATTTCTTACAATGCCAATGTCTATAGGCGTTGGTGACCACTTACCATAAGGTGGCCCATATGCTCGTCCGCCAACCTATACTATATATATAAAAAAATATATACCCATTTCGGTCGATACAATTTTTTTATTATGACCGAGTTACACTAACCATGGTCTCGATCAGTTTATACTTATAATAAGCATTTACCAAGTAAAATAGAAATTAAATTTTAAGCATGTCATATTATTTCATCTGTTGTAACCATTTTGTTTTTATCTAATTCAGATTTAGATTACTTCTAACTTTATTCGGATATTAAAATGCCACTGATGATAAAGTACGGGAAATTAAACTTCTTAAAAGGCAAGAGTGCTTTCTGTAAGAACTTACTTCATTACGGTAAAATTTTGGCAACCGACTCACGGTGATATTCTATTTTGATGTATTCTTGAAACGTCATAATGGTCAATATCGCATATCACATTCTGACATTTCACGTTGGTTTTCTGTGGTGAGTTTCGAGTTTATTCTCACAGAATAGCCTTACAGAAAAAAAACAACTATGGGACTGTGGAACTTCAATATGTCGAGAATAAAAGGAATATAAATGAGTTCGGTGTTTCGTTTCGTATTTTCAAATTCTGTATTCGTTCCAGTTCCTAAAGTCCGGCCGCTGAGAATATTTCGTTCCTGACAGCCGTGATCGACGGACGATGTCCATTCCTTCTTGGTCTTTGTATTTGAGTGGCGAAGAATACGTATAGTAAATTGTTGTTTATTCGCTATATTAACGAATCTGTCAGTCTGTCACTGTCTAAACTATATAAATATCAACTTTTTTTTTCTTTTTTTTTTTTAAATAAAGAAGATTTTTTTAAATCTGTCCTACAATGTCATTAGTAACTGACTACAGAGAAAATGCTTTCATGATATGGCTTAATGATGTTGGATCTGGTCTCTTTGATAAAGAAATATAGTGTATATTATATACACTATATTTATATGTGTGTGTTGTAGTAGTTGTTGTGTAGTGTGTTTAGTTACACACATACTTAAAATACACTATGTTTATTATGAGTTCGCCTGTGTATTTTTATTTTTTAATAAATATATTTGATGTGTACCTGTCTTTTTTTATAGAATAGTGTAAGATAATTTCTTCCGAGGGTGGCGATTATAATTTCAAAATACCAATTTACTGTCACACAATTTTATTTTACATTACTTCACACATCTATCACACTTTTAAATCACAATACAATTATAACACAGTTTTTCTCCTTAACTAAATCGCGATTATGAATATCACGATTAAGTTGCCTTTGGGCAGCGTAACGACAAACTGGTGTCGAGATACGTTAGAGACTCTTTTTTATACCCTTATTTTATACATAAAAATGTGGGTACATCGTAAATTCTTACAATAGGTAGGAGCATATGCGTCGCAACTCTCTATATTGCGAATTCGCATTGTGCCGATTCGCAGTTTTATGTTTAGACCCTTAATTATATAAACATCAGGTATAATTAACGTCAAGATGTTCGTGAGTAGGAGTATAACACACACGAAGACGTTCATTTGAATTTAAACTAGAATAGAACTCAAAGTACCATAAAAGTCTATCAATATACCCAACAATAACATTAAAACTTAAAGTAAAAAATACGAACCACATAAATACCAGTTTCATTCCGTTAAACATTGCAAATTATTGAAATCCCAACGATACAGAAATAAATTAAATGATTCAATTCCATTTCAATGGCGCGAGATTGAGGGCTATCGATCTTTTAACCAGTTTCGAAACTTCGAACTCGATACCAAGTTTGAACATCGAAATAATTCGGTATTTACCACTGCAAATGGGTTACGAACATTTAATACTATGAGTTTCGAATGATGCAACTGCGGAATTGTTCACCCGGGAATCGCGGCTGTATTCGAAATTTGGGCAACGATCTATGGTTATAGCAAACTTTAGAGTCGAATAAACAACATGTAATTATACGTAGCTCATAAAACTCTGTCCTAGTAGTATTTCGCCGATATATCCTCAGGTAACTTCAGTAGTAAAATAAATTGGGATTTAGGTATCCTAGTGGCTCCCTGGCGGCACCTGACTGCACGTAATTCTAGACTTCGGACAGTCGATATTCGTGAGAGAAATGCTCACGAGCTTTAAAATTAGGACGTGCATTATTTTAAAAGTTATCCCGGCACTTTATTGGTTTTATTTTATACCCGTGCCTGCTATGTTCTTTGAACTTCGAAAATTAGAATGGCGTTATTATAAAAGTTAAAATTAAAATTGGATATGAAGTTTCATCATGCCCAGATTGATTCTACTCATTCTTTTTAATAATAATAGCCTGTCTGCTGAGCGAACGCTTTCTCTCATCTAAAGGAGAGTTTGGAGATTGTTTCTCATCACACACCTACGGTGCAGGTAGATGAATTTAGAAATGAATTATAAACACAAATTAAGTACATAAAAAAAGAAGTTTTGTTGCTCGGATTTGAATTCTCGACCGCCCGTTAAGATTTACATGTTCTGTCCACTCCGCTCTATGGGTATTGGTTTATGGTTTCACGTAATGTACGCAATACCGACCGACCAAGTGCTAATTAATATTTTCAATATATCATCGTTTTATGGCATTCATATTTGGCTACGGTAATAATTTTATTAATGATGTTAGAATAACTAGTATTCGTTACATTCATTAGAGAGTTGCACAGTAAATTCAAATACACATAACTCGTTAGTGCAATAACTGTTGAAATTGTCGATACAAATACTTTTTAAACTCTTTTACTTTATTTGTAAGCACAAAAGTTTTACCAAAAAATGTTTATTCTTTATATATTTTTTATTATATTTATTAAATAACTCAAAACGATGACAAACAACTGACAAAAAACTCTGTTTGTCAACCGATTTTCTTTTTTCACCTTTCACACACAATCACAGTTTAAGCGTGCAACCATTTTATCTAGTATAGCTTATACATGCTTGCAATATATATATGTTATACCTTTGTCTCCTGCCGATAAAAAACATTTTGTATTGACATTTTAAGCTAAATTGATGTCACAGTCATTGCCAAGGCTAACAACGCTGGTTTTAATTGCCAGCTTATAGGTGTCAACCGTTTTATTTTTCGTTTGACAATTTTTATCTCAACCCTCGTATCGTATTGAACATTTACGACAGTCAGTTTTAACTGCAGACTTGTTGGATGGACTTCAGTAATGGGTCGCTCGGAAAGTACGTGCCGATTTCTATTTGGTGGCTTGTGGAGTCTGAAAATTACAGATGACTTGAAACAGTTGACATGAATACATATTCTAAGAAACAGTATTGTGGTCAGTATTGATGATATTTGTTGTTATAACCATGTCATTACGTTTATAATAAAATTCAAAACTGTAGTTCAAAATCGCTACGAACTTCTCGAACAATCCGTAGAGTGAAAAAGACAAAACTATACGTTTTGTCTTTCTGGAAAATTTTCAAATTCCATATTTAAAAGTATCATATTTTATCAAAAAAAACTAACAAATGATTTTTGTGATGCCGGTATTAATAAAAAATGTTTATTTGCATACATTGCTGAACAAGTGGACAAACGAAGTGATAAAAAATAATAATAATAATAGAATTTATATACTTTTTTAATAGATGGTGTTTATAAAAATGCTGAACATTCATTATATCATGTGATGATTTTTTATATTTCAATTTCGAAAGTCCGCAATATTTAAACTATGGTCACTCTATCGTCAGGCTCAGTTGAAGACATTCTCGATTCTCCGGAGATAGATAATATTTTACAACGCCTTGATTTTACCTTTTTGTAAGCCGTTGATACTTGTGTGAAAGTGATAATCTGAAAATGAAAATTTCATGCTTCTCGTTGCAAGAATCAAAAGGAAAATCAGGAAATCTAAAAGCTTTGGTAGAATATTCGAGATAAGTAATACTAGACTTATATAAAGCGTTTAATGTGAAAGTTGAAAGAGTTACTTTCTCTAGACTCCCTTAAAAATATCTGCGTGGTTTCTTAAGCAACATTACCAACGATTATTTCCTTTTCGCTGACTGACATGAAAAATGTGCAAAAACGATGTTTCTTTATTTCTATCAGGAATATAATCTTTTATTTATTTCGTTTTTTTACCGAAAGCTGAAATACTGCGACTGTCAAAGCTGCGTAAGTCATAAATTAAAGTATTTTAATTTGTGTAATAACGTACATTTATCTATTGTAATACCTTTTTTTTTTTATATTTGCCGGGTGGGCAAATGACTCTACTCCACCTGATGTTAAGTGGTAGTAGAGTCCAAACGCGAGGACGGCCAGTACAGTCTGGAAGAAGATTCTGCACTAGCCGCCCTCGCCTTGCCGGCCTGCAAGATGCCTCTTCACGCCTCGTAAAGAGACGTGAAGCGAGCGACGTATTGCCACGATAGGGATGGGCAAAGTGTGGAGGCGTGTTTCCCCCGGCATTGGTTCAGCCGCCGTCTCCACTGGACCAACACCCATCGCGGCAATGCTCGCTCGGGCACTGGCTGTACGCTGGCTGACCTCGAAACGCGGCTGCAAGCCACTTCACGAGATTTTCACCATGCGTACGGTGGTAACAAGCCAGGCGGATGTTTATCATCCTACCACCAGATGATATCCCTTAGTCGCCTCTTACGACACCCATGGGAAAGGGGCAGTGAAATGTATTCTTTCTCCGTCACTGCACGGATATTATTTACCTACATGTTATTTAATTAGTGGAAAGTGTAGTACAAAGTTTTATTCCGATTATATCCGTAAATCTGCATCTTGAGCCGGTCGTAGCTATAAATTAAATATCCAGTGTAACGACAGACATAAATCTTTTCACATCTTAGTTCCCAATGTTGGTGGCGAATTTGAGATGTCAGGGATGGTATATATTTCTTACAATGCTAATGTATATTGCTGGTGTACACTTACCGACAGCTCTTGTAAAATAAAGACGATGATACAAGTATGACTCTACTTGAATGATATTGGTAGTTTTATATTAGACTCATTGTCCATTTAGTCGGTGCTATAATTGTTACAAATGTACAGCTGGGCTAAGGCCTCATATGAGCACAGCACGGGAGAGGCCACGGATGGGTTATATCAACCGTCTCCGATCCTCTCCGATCCTCTCCGATCCGTGCCGAAGACGGCAATCGCAGTGGTTTTAGTGGGTAAGAATCCTACATAACCCGGTTCCCCCCCATGGGAGCCGGACACCATTCTGAAGGTTTCTACTGCGAGAAAAAAAGGCCTCATCTACATCTGTGGAGAAATTACCAATGTGGTTAGGTTTGGATATACACATATGGCAAATCATAAAAAAACGATGATGAGATAAAATAAACACAATTATCTTATAATTAGATGATAATTGCTGGGGTTCGAACGCGGAATCTTCGGTTATAATTCACCACTGGGCTATCTGGGCTATCATTCTCATTCTTACGAGATACTATGGTAATGTAGGCCACATGTCAGAGGCCCGCGCCCGATGCAGGATCACAACGGTATCTCAAACCGCCGCCGGCAGGTCCCTTGCCAAGACTCTGTACAAGTATCTATAATTTAATCTTTGGCAAACGTTGAGGGCTAACGATAGAACATGATATTGATACATAAAATCATATATTTAAAATATTATCAGCCTTACTTATAAGCGTTGTGTAGCGGTTTATTTAAACAATGCCGTGTCTTCTTCTTTCGAATGTCAAATCACTAATGATAGAAAGAGAAGATCTTTGTTTAACTAAACAGCGGCTAAGCAATATTTTTAAGTAATTAGCATTGTTGGTATTCATAGAGGGACGAAAAATGTAACATACAATGCAGGAATAAACGCATAAGCATTTATTCCGACACACATGGCTAAAACATGAAAAAATAAATAAAAATGTATTAAAATAATACAATAAAATAATAACCTACAAATAAACATATTTTCTATAAATAAAACCGACTCAATTTTCTTTTCTCCTATGTAAATATCAACTTAATAATTACATCGAATAGATATACCGAACTTTATTTGGTCAGCGAAATAATATTCAGCGTTCAAATATTTTCGGTACCTTACATAACCCAACCTAGTAGTTACTTTTGATATCGGCAATAGAAGCAAGACCTTGTCCTGCTTCGTGCAAGATGTTAATACATAGGTTGTACCACCCACTTGTAAATCTGAAAAAAAACCTCAACAAATAAAGAAACTTGTCTTTGTAATATATTCGTAAGACTTTTGTTGAAACTTTAAAAAATGTGTTTGTGATTATATTAAGCATTTCAATTATTTTACTAAAATGCCGTTATGATTATTAGACTGGTTTTAAAATTTTCATATTTTCACTGCCGTTTAAGTGGAAGTCGGTTAGATCTTTTGAACCACGAATTTCTCTTGTTTACAGAGAAAACTACTTTAAACGCCTCCAGCGTCTCTCAAGTGCAGGCGATAACGGTGGAATAATTTCGAGAAATTTCTGAAAAGAACGTTTGTATTTCAGAAGTGTTTAAATATTGTTGTTCACATTATTTATCTGTGCAGAGGAATTGATTCAAGCCTGATTGCATTTTAGTTTCTTATCTTTGCTTTATTGAGGATTGTTATTTTGAATAAATAATTGAAATTGTCGCCTGGCAGATAGATGTTGAAACATTGAAATAAATAGTTTTTGAGTAAAATCGATAAAACTTAGTGTTTCGTTTACTAAAATAAATTTATCTTTATTTTTATAATAATATATAGCAACAAAGTATAGATTATACACGTCACACACAGAACGAAGTAGAAAGCGGCATTAAAGAGGAGGCATGACGGTATAAATGAGCGACATTCCGTGTGTCGGTACGACATACGAGCCGGTTTCGCCCCCTAAGAACAATGTTTCTCAGAAATATTTACAAATTTGAAGTAAATCCAAACCATCATCTTGTCATATATAAATTTTATGATATATAAGCTTGATGCGAGCGTAGTTCTTAACATAGGTAATTTTTATTTAATCTATGAGGAATACAAATTTTTTTAGATCCAATCGAATCGAAGTGGTATTTTTCATAGTTCATCAAGACAAATAGACATAGTCATATACGTTTTTGGGGTTAGACAAAGGCGCGTCGTGTAATAACTTTACTTTACGTAAAACTTTGATGTGTATATGTTTAATTATATATATATGTATTCATATTTCTTAAAACATTACGTTTTGACAATGAGGGGTCAGTTGTCAGGGCATTCCAAATGCTTAAAGAATCCGTTAAATACTAGAACACGTTTTTATTTATTTCTTAAAAACAAACAAAACGTTTGCACAAAAAACGACAAAGTAATATTAAAACTTTATAATTAAGTGATGTGTGATCAATAAGTGCTCAATTAATAATAGTTTTCATATACATATTTAGGGTTTATATGCGTCTCGTGCTCAGGATTGAAGGAAAATATTGTAAAAGACCTGCATGTGTCACATGAAATATTATAATATGTGTATCAACCAATCGATACTGGATCAGCTTGTTGGAATAAGCTCCAAAATGTTTTCCGGGACTGGCAAGGAGGTCAACTTATACTAGATATCCATCGGAAATAAAGGTGAAACGCATAGAAGACAAACATACTAACATTCAAAAGGAGAATATTTTTTATATTATATTATTTGAATTTGAAAATCTTAGGATAATGTATTGTTTTATTAAACTGTTTTGTTTCCTAAAATATAAATCAACAAATTATTGTAACTATCGTGACATGTACTAAGCATTAACGCCGTTATCTTAAATAGTGAGTCATTTAATCGATGCGAACACAAATAACGTGTCCTTGTGCTTATAACGTACAAGTATAAATACTCTTTGCAATAGAGAAACCCCTGATGCAGGCGAATACGATTTTTCTTTTTTAGCACACGTAAGAACGTTATCTTTCGTACGACGTAAGTTTTCTTAAAAAAGGCTCTTGGGAACACTGCAACCGCCACCTTGTGTGCAATATATTTCTTAAGTATTATTAAAAAAATTAAAACATCGTTTCTGTAATAATTAATTCGTATATAAAATATAAATGTGAATTTATTTTTTCGATTTTCCTTCTTTCCTGCAGCAAGGTGGTAAGTAAAGTTAGGATATTAAAAATTCGGGTAAATTACATTGAAATGTAGCCATACTGTATAATTTTTAGACTGAATTGAATCTGCTGCGTAGTTATTTTGACTGAGTTTAATTTGAAAAAATGGAACCCTAGTCTATGAACATAAAAATAAAAAACAGTCTGATAAATGCTCCGAGTAGCAATTATTCCTTATCTCGTTTTGTTTTCATTATAATAACATTCAAAGAGAAAATCAAAACTAAAGTACAGAGGAGTCGTATTGTTTCACACAGAGATTTAATTTTATTGTTAAAAGAGCTGTTAATGAAACTCGCCACGCCACTAGGGAGCGGTGTGGCGAGATAACTTCTGTAATTGGAATTAAAATTTCCCGTCAAGAACTTACTTTGTACATGAAACCCGCAAGGCTTGAAGCGACTGCTTTCAGAAACTCACTAAAGTAATAGCTATGAAGCGAAATTCGAGAATCTGTTACAAAGCTATTTTTGCTTGTTTACTAATACTAGTATAAGAAATAAAAGTTTTACATATTGAATAACGGTAAAAGTTAAATAAAAAACGATTATATTGAAAGTATTTATAAAGGTAAGGGAGAGAACGACAATAGCGCAAAGTCAACCCCAAATGTTAACCTAATCTGCACTGGGTACCTAGTTGATAGCCACTTATCTTCAGTTGGCCCAGTTTTTTTATATTAATGATGGTAAGTGGTCACCAACGCCAGTGACTATGGACGTTGACATTGTAAGAAATATTAACCATCGCTTACATAGCCAATGCGACACCAACCTTGGGAACTAAGATGTTATATCCCTTGTGCCGGTAATTACACTAGCTCGCTCACCCTTCAAACTGGAACAACAAAACCAAGTACTGCGGTTTTAAGGTAGAATATCTGATGAGTGGGTGTTATCTACGCAGGCGAGAGAAAACAAACGCCCTACAACTAATCTTGCATCTTATAAAACCTTTTGCCGTTATCTTGTACTTGCGTTTTCAGTCTTACAATAGTTCAGTTAGACACTCTCGATGTATGCGTCACGAGTCCATTTCACGCATTTCACCGACCTCAAGAGAAACGGCAAGTTCAACATATAACATAATTAGAACCTTTACGTACGTTACCTAACAAAATTCTCACTTTCCTACACTTATTACTTCGTTCAAACTATGAGCCTTATCAATATATCAGTAGTACTTGACCCGTTCACATTGTATCTTGGATTTATTTGAGTCTGAATTTTCTTGGAAAAATTGTGACAAATATGAGTTGGAACAATTTTTTTTTAATTCTGTTTTTCTGCTTTGTAACGACTTGTGATTGCTTAGAATCACGAAGTGAAATTGAAGCGAGGGGGAAGAAGAAAAAGATTGCCTTACTGAGTGAGTATTCACATTATTATATTATATAGATTAGTGTTTGTTTGTTTTCATAATCATTTATTCGATGGGCTTTTATATAAAAAAAATACTTTTCTCGTCTTCCAAGGCAACCAATCCTATTTTATTTATAGAAAAATAAATAGAATATAAAATTGATGACCCATTTTAGGTACGTACCCGCTAATTACTCTACCGCTGAATAGAATTACTTTGTATTGCAGTGCTTTGGTTTGAATAGTGTTTTAGTAGAACATGCACCAGAAACATGATTTTAGAACCTGTGGTTGCGCGTTAAAGGAATAGTTTAGATGGAATATATTTTAGGAATTTTATTTGTGCAAATAAAACACCAGATGGTCAATAGTCTTTTTCGTCCATACATACTGGTGATATGCAAGTGAAACTAAGTGAAACAGGCCGGTGAAACTAACATCGGTTATTAAACATTTAGTTTATTATTGAAAAAAAAATGTAACAAGAAAAGTCAACAAATATCCCACGAATTGTTTATGTACGCTACGTACGTATATGTGGCAATATTTTTCATGCAGGTTTATTCACGTTATTTTGTTTATGAATAATTATAAACTCTATAAGTATTAAGCAGATGAAAATTCAGAAGTGCTTGGCTTGCTTTGAACCAACAATCTTCGAATAAGATTTACTGGACCATCTCGTTTCGAAGTCTTGAAGTACATTATATTTACTTTAGTTTAATTAATGAATTCGAGAAGTTAAAATATCAAGTTTGATCTTCAGCTGCTAGGGCGAACACTTATACTGAACTAATTAATTAATGCAGTTTTAACGTGCTTCTTAAAAATAAATATAGTTTTGAGTATTTTTGTATTACAAAGTTTTAGTTTTTGAAACTGAAACATGTTTCAAAAATACAATGATTTACTAATTTGTCGAGATGGCTTAGTGGCTAGAACACGTCTTTATTCTTATCGTCACCATCCTTTTCTCGTTCACTGCTGGACATGGGCCTCTCCAAAAATTTCAATCCGCCGCTAGCCACTTTACGTATGTTTATCATCATTCCACTTAACTGGAGGGCTTCCTACGCTTCCCTTGCCAAGGTCAGGTTAGCCCACTGCCACTCCAGTCTACTAATGCTTTGCGCTATGTCGTTAACTTTGGTTAACGTTTGGATATTATGCTAATCAAAATATTAATTCATCTCGTGCTCGACAATAAACACGTGAAACCCTGCATGTGTCGAATGAAATTCTGACACACTTCTATCTTTACTGGTGTTAGAGCTTTGTACAAACTCGTCTGGGTAGGTACCACTGACTCATCAGATATTCTACCGCAAAACAGCAGTACTTGTGTTCCGATTTGAAGGATGAGTGAGCCAGTGTAATTACAGGTAAAAGGGACATAACATCTTAGTTCCCAAGGTTGGTGGCGCATTGGTGATGTAAGCGATGGTTAACATTTCTTACAATGCCAATGTCTATAGGCGTTGGTGACCATTTACCATCAGGCGGCCCATATGTTCGTCCGCTTTCCTATTCTATAAAAAAAAAATCCACCAACTGCAGAAACGTAGTGAAATAAGCAATAAACCATTCTCCTCAAGAGCAAAGGAGACCTATGCCCAGCTGTCGGATATTACAGGCTATTATATATAAATAATATTTTATTTAATATAATATATTTTATAAAAGGAGTTTTAACGTTAATATGTTGTTCCATTTTAATAATATTCTTTATTCAAATTAGATTTTCCGAGCGCTATTCAAAAGCGCTTTTATCTTTCATGTCGCTGTGAACCTAGCGTCTGTTTGATATATTAAAACATTTCTTCTCATTGTTACACTTACTATCAGCTTAGTGATGTGTTTGTATACATATTTTATACAATTATAATAATGTGATATAAGGTCCATAATGTCCAAATTGCTTCTAATAATTTCTGCGTTGTTGCGTCAATTTATATAAATAGGCAAAAACAAAGAGTACCTTTCTCTTTTCTGTTTTTCTATTTTTTTTTGTAGCTTCAATATTACAAAGAAAATGGAAATAACTCAAAATAAATATTTATGGTTGAATTTCGAAGTGTGTGCTCAAACACAAGTGTACTCTCTATTTCTTAGCTCTCATAATCCGATGAAACGGCAATTTCGTGCGTTCTTTACGTGCTTTCCGAGGCACAGGAGTGTACAAACTTTCAACTTCCAGACCGTGGGCTGGTACTGAGAATTTTCTGACAGAAAAACCCAATAACTTTAATCTGGGAATTGAACCCAGGAACTCCGGGTCAGCGGCCTTATATCTAGCCACTAACCTAACGAGGCAGTCGCAGTGATATACTGACTTGCCCTGATTGCATTTAAAAGCATTAGTCCTGCGGTTGATATCTCTTTATTTGTGTCGGATTGCCGTCCTGTTGAAATATGATAGTGAAAGAATAACAAGTGCAATACATACTTGTACTTACTTTCTTACTTCAATTTCTTGCAATCAATAACTATAGCGAATGAGTCGCTAATGTCATTGAGACTGTTCTTCATGACTGACTGAAGTAATTCTTTAATTGTGTTTTATTAACCAATAAGAAAGAAATAAATTGTCAGCTTTATTATTCATAAATCCTTTCATTTGTGATTGTCGAACAAAAGGTTTCGCCTCCTCGGAGGCACCGTCTCAATTTCTATATTAGTCCCAAGAGTAATGTTGAAGCTGTCATAACTTCGAATATAATGAGTAATGACTTTAGGCGAATTTTATTGCTCACATTATATAACAAATTAAAAGTCATATTATTATATTCTGAAAAAAAAGTTGTTTTAGCCTCGGTTTGCAAAATAAATTATATGTTCATAAATTTCCTGTTGCGGGAACGTCGTTTAGGAGAAGGTAAAAAACAAAACATTCTATTTATAACTAGATACAGTGACAATGAAGAAATTCTGACTAGTTATAGTGACCAGCTAAAATGGAGAACTGGAGTACGCTGAACATACGCCGGAGTATAAAGTTTTACTAATCACCAAACCGAACCAATCATCAAAAAAATCAGAATATAATGAATATAATATAATCATACAGATATTATAGTTTTTATTTCGTTGCACTTTTGTGTTATATATAATATAATTACCATTTTAATTTTTGTTTCAGTTTATTTTGCTGACCTAGTATTGAAGAAGGTATTTATACTAAAACTGATATACGCTTTCGTCTTCTGGATTGTCATCCACAAGGCCGGCTACTTTTTATCCTGGTTTGTGAGCTATCTTAAGGAGAAGAAATCGGAACACCATGATCACCACAGCCATTATGTTCCCCACCACTATGAATACGGCTCACCTGGGCCGTACAGGAAAGAGAGTCATGGCATTTATTAAGACTTAGTTGTTATTTAATTTAAGTACCTAATAAATAAATAAAAAGTTACAAATAGAAATAAGTAAAGCCAAATGGGAGGTTACTACTTTTAAGTAAGGAACCGTTTTTAAGACACATCTTGTGCATTAAATTCTCATGACGCCAAAGACAGGTGCACTGATAACCAAATTAAAAAAAAACACTTGCTAAAGACAGTTAATAAAACTAAAGACAATTATGAAAATACGTATTTAAATTACATCGAACATAATACAAGATATGTAAAGCGGAATTAGTTGATAATATTATAAACGTCAAAGGCTGGCGTACATTTTGCGAAGTGTAACGCATGCTGTGCATGGTCGAGTAGTTTTTACACGCGGAGCACACTAAAAAGCTCGCGATTGCGCAAGACTGCGCATTGAATTATTCGCGCCACTGCGTGTAACGCGTTTGCATGAGCATACGCGTTACTCTACACGCTACTATTTGCGCCTCTGCTCTTTTGCGCTGTACTTTATATAATTGTAAAATTATAGCTGTTATTATTTGACGTAAATGATCATCGAATCTAAATTTAAATAGCAATTGTGTTTTGTAAACATAGCGAATATGATTATTGTATAAGTTTATTTATTTGTAAATAAATATTTTAAATTGGTATAGCGTGTCTTTTTCTATAATCGAACTTTTTCAAGATAAACTTTCCTACTTACTATTAACTACTATTCTCTGCGACTCCGACGAAAATCTTTATTCAATATAGAAGTGTTACTTATTGATTGATTGTCAAAACAACTACTGGTTAGGAAATAAACAACTCAGAAAAATCATTGGTTTTGTAATATCCTTTAGCAACCAATGATACCTTAATTCTTTTAAATTTTACAATTAAATATATTTGAACGAACTAACAACAAAATAACTAACCCTATGTAATCAGGTAATAGTAATTACTAATTGGGTACATATATAATAAAATAAAACCACACGTATAAACCTTAGCAGGTTATATTCGCTTGTTGTTATATTTTAAACTAATATTACGTACTATCTCCGGTTATCGCGGGTTGGCGCGTGTGATTGCATATTAAATAATCAGAACATGGTCTCTGGAGCGCCAGCTGCACGGCGCTACTTACGACGATTTAGAGCTTAGCTCTGGGTCATTTGTCCGACCATTTCATTTGTCTAAACTCTAATATGGCGTAAAATATACTAGATACTGACTACTGCAGAGTGCCGAGATTAGCCGAAGATTCAAACCGGAACATTGAGTTTTCCTGGGCTTAATCCTGCTTATAATTCATCTTCTGAAAAGCGATGAAGGAAAAAACCTACCTTAGGTTATGTGTATTCCACCATTGGTGTACCGTGGTGGAATAAGCCCCAAACCTTCACCTCAAAAGGGAGAGGAGGTCTTAGTCCAGCAGTGAGACATTCACAGGCTGTTATTGTTACTGTATGTATATGTATCCGGTACACATTGAAAAACTTCATTAAAAATGTGCAATACATTTTAACGATATTATGAATAATAATTACTAAAATTGTTATAAGTATTAAGTTGCACTGCACGTTGATAGTCAGTCGGATCATTACACTGCTCCACACGGTTTCACTCGAATCGAGTTGTTAAAACTACCACGGGTCTTAGCCGAGTGATGTGATGTCTATAATCTTTCATAATAAATAGTCTATCGAATATAAAAAGAAAAACATATTTTAAAATGGGATTGTTCTATTCCGAAATTAGCACAAACTTATAAACAAAATTATTCAGCTTTTAAATATATATATATATATATATATATATATATATACTATATGAATAGATTAATTTTATTTCAAAGACATAATACACACGAAACATTACAAATCCCCAACGTAACGATATCTACTTATCGTAATCGTAACAGTCTGTGAATGTCCCACTGCTGGGCTAAAGAGCTCCTCTCCCTTTTTGAGGAGAAGGTTTGGAGCTTATATATTTGGAGCCTATATACGCTGCTCCAATGGGGGTTGGTGGAATACACATGTGGCAGAATTTCAGTGAAATTAGACACATGCAGGTTTCCTCACGATGTTTTCCTTCACCGTAAAGCACGAGATGAATTATAATCACAAATTAAGCACATGAAAATTCAGTGATGCTTGCCCGGGTTTGAGCCCACGATCATCGGTTATGATTCACGCGTTCTTACCACTGGGCCATCTCAGCTTTTTTTTACTTACTAAAAATATGTTTTACAAAAATTACAAGATTATGACATTCATAGCAAGTAACCACAACTTTATAGTTGTACGTTTTATAATATATCAATATATTAGGTACGATGCTTGAAACCACTTGATGGATGGGCTGAAATTCAGTACGGTGGAAACTTATAAAGTAGGTTATGCGGTCTATTTATTTCAAGATAATAAAGGATTTATATCTCGAGGGACATGATGGAAAATGATTGCATTTAAACTTGGTGATTATTGAAATATATATTTTTAAAGAAAAACAATTAATAAATATGGTGATAATCTATACTGATTTTTATTTATTATTATTTTAGTTATGTCAATTGATTTTAATAATTACTGGTGGTAGGGCTTTGTGCAAGCTCGTCTGGGTAGGTACCACCCACTTATCAGATATTCTACCGCAAAACAGCAGTACTTGGTAATGTTGTGTTCCAGTTTGAAGGGTGCGTTAGCCAGTGTAATAACAGGCACAAGGGACATAAAATCTTAGGTTCCAAGGTTGGTGGCGCATTGGCGATGTAAGCGATGGTTAACTTACCATCAGCTGGCCCATACGCTCGTCCGCTATCCTATTCTATATAAAAAAAATCTTAGTATGAAGCAAGTTTGAACCCCAAGGACAGACATTGCTTATTTGTTTTTTTTATTCCCTCACACGCAGGCAAAGTCGTGAGCGAAAATAAATATAAATGTAGTTCCTTATTACTTTTGAAGTATAACTGTGTACCGTAACAGCCTGTGAATGTCCCACTGATGGGATAAAGGCCTCCTCTCCTCTTTTTGAGGAGAAGGTTTGAAGCTTATTCCACCACGCTGCTCCAATGCGGTTTTGAATTTGTGATTATAATTCATCTCGTGCTTTACTTACATAATTTCACTGAAATTCTGCCACAACTGTGTACGTACAACGTATTTCCAAGAGAGTAGAGAACCGTGTCGTTTTTCGTCACGGCATACGGTCTCACCCGCAAGGCGCACCAATAGATATTTCACATTAGAAGAATACATCTAAAGATAAAACGTTGTTAAACTCCATTTCGATATCAGAACATGTAACACAATTATATTACCTGGAAAATACGTATGTTCATGTTAATAAATAATGTGTTGTAAAATTCACATAACGTTACTAGTTTCACGTTAAGCTCCGTAAGTATTCCTCGCAATCCTCTCGAGGTATTCTATATCTGGTTACGTGCATGAGCATCGTGAGCACATTTACTGAGCACATGCTACATCGATAACATTAAGCTCGTTTCATTTACTTTTAACATCGTAGGGTGACCAATTTTTATGTTTTTGAAATTAAACTACCTTGGTTTTGATAAGTAAAAAGTTTCAATAATTTAATTAAAAATTTGTTCTGTTTATTTATTTTATTAACAAGCAATTGTTTTAATAATTTTATAACTTTAGGCTTAACAAATGCGTGCCTTATGATCTTTTCGCCAGATCTTGAACAAAAAGTGCTCTACAGTCGAACAAAGTACGATCTTCAGTCAAAACTTGGTCTAGATTTAGAGAGATATAAACAAATAAAAACAAATCTAGGAGACACTGTTCTTTATTTGTAACATTAACTGCTTTATCTCAGATAACTGTAGAATTTTAACATAAAAATGATTAAGAAGTAGCTGCTCTTTCGGTAATTCATATATTTGTTTTATTTATCATTTTCTGGGCCTAATGATGACTCCAATGAGAACAATTATATGAGATATTTATAAAAAATCGAATAATGCTATAAATCAGAGATTCCATTTTATAAGCTAAACAAAAAAGTAAAAATCAACTATAACTTTTGGAACAGTTAATTGGTACCATAATATTAATCTTCGTTAAAATCAACGACAGAATACGATTCGTCTATATTTTGGTCTTTTAATGTGTTTGAAAGAACGTCTAAAAACGCCTGACAGGAGAGATAAGCATTTTTTGTATGATGATCTAAAAATATTTACTGAAATTAATGACGTCCGTCACTGTCGCTGTCACTTTCTGCAAAACGATATAATGGATTACGTGACATTGGCAGATATTTAACGCTCAAATAGCGTAGATACACGCCAGAAAAAGAAAAAAATATATAATGGACCTCGATTGATGCTGTCACAGTTTAGTCCCTTCTATCTAAATAAATAATGCGGTATTAACAGCTTGGAAGTCCCGCTGCTGGACAATAGCCTCCTCTTCTTATTCGGACAGGCTCTAATGCCGTGGTGGTTACACACTTGACAGACTATCTATCTATTCAATAATTACAAGTATTTTCATGCAGATTGCTTATAAACACATGAAGACTCAATAAGGAAGGACTCAGGGTTAGTATACATGCTCAGTTTTGAAACCACAATCTTCCGATAAGATTCACCGGTTCTAGCCACTGAATAATCATGGCTGAAAACTAAATTGCTTCATTTACTTCAAAACAGTCCAAAAACAATCGTGAAAGGCCTAGGGTTTTACATCAGCTAATGGGTTTATTTTCATTATGACAATTATTCATAACAAAATCCTCTAGAGATATAATAATTCTTTATATTATAAAGAATGTTGTAATTTAGAAAATTGAGACATAATTTAGTCCCCATCTAATACACAACAGTATGAACAAAATTAAAGTGACCTAAAAATGTAATCTTATAGTCTAAGGTTGTCCCGACAGGATACGGAATCAGATCGTTTGAAAAACCTCTATATTTGAAAATAAAATACCTTGGAATGCGACCTTAATGTACGAACTATTATGATTTATATAAAGGAGTTACGGACTAATTTATCAAAAAATTTCGTGGCTACCCTACCCTTGCCTACAAACCGGTTTTCATCGGTTATAACTCCCAGTAAACGACTGGCTCCTTCGCGTCCTTCCTGCATGCTGTATCGCCGACAGCCTAAATCGACCTATTGTGTTAACAGCTTTAGTGCTGTATTTTTAAGCTAGGCTACCTATCTTCCGGAGAAGCAGAATATTGTGCAATAAAGCTACTATACATCATATTTATCATTTTATATGTATTAAAACTTAACGATATTAGCTTAAAAGTGTATAAAATATAGCTGGTCGTTTATGAAAATGCTTTTATTAAGTAACATATGATCATAAGGAGAGAATACATGAACAATTATGAGACGAAATATTTAAAATTTTGCAATTTTTTACTTCAAAACTAAGCATTAGTAATAGCAGTATTAGCGGGTATTATTTTTAATACGCTTACATTCTCAATAGCACGGGCTTAAGTCCGGGAAAGTATTAACTTTTTCAAAGGATAAATGTAAGTAGAACTGTCTTTATAATAAGTTGACTTACAGATATACTGGATTAATTCGTATCTTTATACAACTGTTATGATTGTCGTAGTGTAATGTAAGATATTAAATATGAAACGAATTTGATAGATAAATCTCTATTTGCTCGGTCATGAAGTGAATTAACTTAGTGTTACGTTCTTCATCTTTATTTTCTTCTTCTCTTTTATTCTGGTGGTAGGGCTTTGTGCAAGCTCTTTTGGGTAGGTTCCACCCACTCATCAGTATTCTACCGCAAAACAGCAGTACTTGTTATTGTTGTGATCCAGTTTGAATGGCGAGTGACCCAGTGTAATCACAATTATGTTTAATAAGTCTTTTTAATATGTAATCTTTGCTAATACATATGCATTATATATGATTGCTAAATGAATAAAAAATAGTATAAAACTTAAAATTTTAAGCTGTTTATTTCTATGCATAATTTGTAATTTCTTGTAAAACAATTCATTTTCCATAGCAAAGTATCTTATGATAAGACAGATTAAAAATAATAAGTAAAGGCTGTTTAATATGTAACTCGTTAAAAACGAAAGGATTTCTAGTATTTCATTACGTTGATGTATCGGACACATAAGTCGTGAAATGACAATTGCACATAAATACATAAATATAGACCGGACTGTAAAGTTTTACGAGTCGTAAAGAGACTGGTCTAGATTAATCATCTTTTATTCATAACAAAACTTAAGATGCCCTTGCTCCTATGTTCTCTTTAAAACATACAGCATGAAATTTTATTTATATACGACAAAATATAACATATATAAGGCCTAACTTATTAATGTTGATTCGTGGCTGGTTGGCTCTTTCTGACATTACTTATTTTACATTCGACAGAAAAAGACACAGCGTTGCTCAGCTCGTCACCGTCTGAGCAACGTTTATAAGTAAGGCGGATGGATATTACATTTAGAGACGTTCGTTTTTAATATAGAAGCTGATTAAAAAGGATGTAAGCGACTATAATTCGAAGTGGGTTAAAATCGACTACAAATATTTGTTTACATAATGTGTTATTTAAATAAATATAAAAATATAAACTGAATAATAAAAAAAACTTAATTATAAAGCGTGATAAACAAACTATGAATTTAGTATTTTAACTTAAGTAGTTTAACTGGTGGTAGGTATCGTCTGGATAGTTATTACCCACTTATCATTCATTCTACCGTCAAACAGCATTAGTAGTACAGTACGTAGTACTGATGTGTTTCAGTTTAAAGAGTGAGTGAGCCAGTGTAATTTAGGGATATAATATCCCAGTTCCCAAGATTGGTAGCGAGCGTATTGACATATTTGGCGTAATGTAAGGGATGGTAATTATTTCTTACTGTGCAAATGAGCGTTGTTGCCTACTTACCATCAATTTTAAATTATTTTTCGCATATTAGTACATTTAAATATAAGTATAGCTTTTACAAAAAAACACACAAATGATAACAATTCCGATCATTATTGACCAGTTCTTCGAAAAGGTTAGATTATAAATATCAGATTTTCCCCTGATAATTTTATTAAGGCTCTGTTGTAAGCCTAAATTTGAATGTCAGCACAAAAATGTTCAATGGCTAGGGTGACAAGTATATAGCGGGTCTGATCTTAAATGAAAAAATAATGCAAATTTTATAAGAATAGTTAAATGACTGTAATCTTATAGTAAAATATATTAAATGTAAATAGCGATTAACGGGCCTAGTGATGTAAAAGTCTTAGGTCCGATCCTGACCTATTTGGCTATTGTCGTCCCCACTTCTAAGCTTAACATACAACCGTGAACAGCCTGTGAATATCCCACTGCTGGGCTAAAGGCCTCCTCTCCTATTTGAGGAGAAGGTTTGGAGCTTATTCCACCACGCTGCTCCATTGCGTGTTGGTGGAATACACATGTGGCAGAATTTCAGTGAAATTAGATACATGAAGGTTTCCTCACGATGTTTTCCTTCACCGTAAAGCACGAGATGAATTATAATCACAAATTAAGCATATGAAAATTCAGTGGTGCTTGCCCGGGTTTGAACCCACGACGATCGCTTCATTCATCGGCTTCAGCTTGTAAAACATACAAGCTGCACTCTTAATTAGAGAGGCAAATAGGAATATCAGTAATTCCTTAAAATATGCATTGTTAGTATTCTTTTTGAAATAGTAATGTAAAGAATGAATGAGATACAATACATCAATGTATTATATACACATTCATCAGTTTTTAACCTTGCTAATTAATTAAGTCTTATGTTAAAATGTTTCATCTAGTATTTATTGAGATCAGAGACACTTACATTTATATTTCCTATATACATTTAATTTTATATAATTGACTATCTAATTTCATTTGGGGTTTTTGCCGCTTCAAAGGTTTCAAAATGATTTTTTAATGAAAAAGATAATGGAATTAAATAAAATGAAATTATTATATTATATAACGGTTAAAAATCAACGAATACTAGTTCAACGAGTTTTTATCATCTATATTTATTTATGTATATTTTATGAATATAACTGACCAATAAAGAATGTTTGTAAAAACTTTTGTAAATGAATTTACCTAAATGTGTTTTGGGTGCAAAAAAAACATTTTTAATTATAATTGAAAAAGTTTTAATTGATCGGTTAACCGGTGGTCGGTGCTTACATATGTATTATGTGATGTTTTCCATCTAATATTTTTTTCCTATTACTTCTTTTTGTTGTACAGTAAAATGTATGTGTATTGTATTATATTCTTGGCGAAATTAACTTTCAGCTTAGAATCGGCTGTGTATTAAAAAAAAAACTAAAATATCGTCAGCCAATCTACTTCATAAATAAGGGAAAAAGCGAACTGTGAGTCTATCACGCGGCTTAAAATATAGTCACCCTATGGAGACTGATTTCCCGAAACAATTAAAACTCTTTTCAGCTAAAAGAGACCTAAATTTCTCAACATTAAACTGCCATCGTTTTATTTTCTATCTTCAAAATGAAGCAAAGCGTAATGATTTTTTAGATTTTTTTTTTGAAATATGCAAGAAAAGCCTAAAGCCGTTTAATTTTCAGCCACGCGACAAACGAAGTTTCACTCAATCTTCCTTAATTTTCTCATTTCGTGGACGCATCTTGTTGCAACGGGAAAAGTAATATTATTTTGTGTGAAAATTTATTGTACGTCTTACGAATAAGCAGTCTAGTTCTATATTTTAGACAGTGACTTATTTATACAATAATTATACTTCATTTTATAAAATAGTACAGATTATAATATTTTAAAATAGTTTTATAAAACAGATAGTAATGGCTTTTTCATGTCCCACTGCTATTTCTTCTCTCCTTTTCTTTCCAGGAAGGTTCTTTAGAGCTTATTCTACGCTGTTCCAATGCGAGCTGGTGGATACATATTTGGAAGGTTTTTGTCCTACACGATTATGCAAACTTTCTTATGATGTTTTTATACACCACACGAGCTGGATTATAAGCAAAAAATAAAATTACAAAGATGCAGTAGTTCTAACGTCGGTTTGACAAGCAATAATCGGTAAATATTTACATGCTTGGTCAACTGAGTTACCTCGCATTATTTTAATTTAAAGTCGACGACAATTAGCACAATAATATAACAAACACGACTTGAATATATTTACGTAAATTTTGGAATCTTTTCGTATTTAAATATCTGGAAAAGTATTTTTTTATTGTTTATGTAAAATAATATTTCTAGAGCATTCACTTTCGACCGTAAACCGTTAGTATTATAATGCAAATAACTTTCTTTCAAAAAACATTTTTTTTAAAAGCGTAAAATTAACATACGTAAATCACTATGTATGGAACGCGAGTACAACAAAGGGGCTTTAATCGTTCCCAAACAAGGGCATTAGTCACAGAAGAGGAAAAGTCGATTTGTTTAACATCTGAAAACAAAACTTTCCACATATTCATAAAACCTACGACAAATTACGAGCGTCTTTAAAACACACGGTATTTATTTAAACGGTACCGAACTGTATAGTTCTGTGCTTGGACGACGGATTTGAAGTAAAAAAAAAAAACAAATCTGTCAAAAAGGTTCCCTCCTTTTGAAGTTGGAATTGGAACAAATTAATAAGAAAACAAAATCACAGATTAAAACGGCATCCGTGCGAAAAGAGGCGGGAATTCAATTAAATATTTAAAGATAAGAAATAAATTTCGACAAAAACAAAGTGAATATGATTAAGTTATTATTGATTTATTCGATGGTTTTCGTGTCTTGCTATTGTTTAGAAAATAATGATTTGAGTGTCCTTGAGTCCAGAGCAAAGAAAAAGAGAAGTTCGGCCAAGTTACTGGGTAAGTTTACTTAAATCTTACATACAATTCTACTAATATATAACGATTAATCGATTCAATTCCAGTCCAACTTTGTCTATTCTATATTTATTCGGATCGGAACCGAACCGATATGATGGTAACATAGACCGTTGTGTCAAACCCAAACTTAATTGTTAGCTTATACGCCAATGGTCGATAATTCAATTAAAGAATAGGAAAACGGATAAACGGCCTCGATTTAATTGCGATAAAGTGATAATTTGTTAGTAGAATTGGCCCCCTGATTTTTTAATTTTATATTATTGTCATGAATAATAACGATTACGGTATTGAATTTATATTTTGTTCGATTTTTTTACTCTCTTCTACATAAACTATTGATTTAGTTCTTTTAAATAAACTCTATTAATTTTAGATATAGATAAAAGTAACTTTTTAAATATACTTAACTTAATTAATTCTACCACAAAACTAAACACAACAAAAAAAGAGAAACAAAACAATATTAGTCGATACACAAACTGTGTTGTAATGATTGCCTCTCAGCTATTGTTTTTCTTCTAACCTTGGATTTCAGTGGTAGCCAACTGTGTGTAATTTCCTTGATCATTTGGAAATAAATATTGTTATTTAGGATTTATATACGAATAAGAAGTCAAGGGTATGCTGTATAGCTGGTGGATTGATTTCCTGCTATGATGCTAGTTGGTGATGCGTTAAATTGAGAGTATTTATGAAATTGCTCAGTAAAAAAAAACATTTATAAGCTTATGTGATGCCTTAAATTGAAATAGCTTAATAGAAAAAATATCATGTGGAAAAATACTTTGTGTCAGAGACAATAAACGTAACGGCCTATTGCTCGACGATAATTTTTTCTCCAGTCATGGAGAAGGCTTTAAAGAACACACTTTATGTTCTGACATGTGGCTCCACTCTGAGTTAGTTGATATAAATGTGACAGAAATGCAACCGACAGATGTAGGTTTCCTCACAAAGTTCGGCATAAAATATAAACAAATATTAAACTCGTGAAAACACACTGACGTATTTTATCCCATAACTCATTTAAGTTAGAAAAACAGTTTAATTTCACTAATTTGTAATTTTAACCTAAACATTTTTTCTTTCAGTAATGATTATACTTTTCGTGTTATCGAAAGTGGCGATATTCAAGGCTGTGTCAGTCTTTCTTATGATGTCCTTCTTCCAAAAGCTTTTCACACTGGGCGGACTAGTTTTCAAGTATTTCATGAAGAGCAAGTTTGAAAAACCATCGCCAATGTATGGCCCACCACAGAACTATGACACCGTGGGCTACAGCTATGGTCCACCAGATGACCACCAGAATTACAACCAAGAAGGTTACCCGGGGAACGATGTTGCCAGTTCCTTTGATTGGCTTCTGAATAAACATTTAAAATAATTTCGAATCGTTTTTATTTTTACCTAAATATTTATAATCAAGCAAAATAATTCAGCTAAGTGTGAATTAATTAGTCTTCGAACATTCATCTGATTATTCAGTATAGACATAGACACAACAAATTTTTAAATTAATTATCACAATGAGTATGTTTTAATGAACTTTATTTTATTAACATATTTATTTGAACCCACGATAATTTTAGAATGAATAGGTGTAATATATTAAAAATTATTTTATTTTTTATAGAATAGGTAGGCGAGCATATGGGCCACCTGTTGGTAAGTGGTCACCAACGCCCATAGACATTGACATTGTAATAAATGTCAACCATCGTTTTCTTATACCTATAATTACACTAGCTCACTAACCCTTCAAACCTGAACATAACAGTAGTAAGTACTGCTGTTTTACAGTAGAATATCTGATGAGTGGGTGGCATCTACCCAGACGAATTTGCACAAAGCTCTAACACCAGCAAAAGAGGTAGAAATGGTAAAGAGCTTTAATTTTAATCGTAAATGTTCAAAGCTCTTTTCACATCATATATAATCAAATTGATTGTAAAACAGTTCCTCATAATCACATATGTTATTATCTAGTATAACAGTGCAACGCTTTATTCACTAATGCGATGATTTTTCGAATGCAAGATACTGTTCGCCATTCTTCTTCTTCCTAGCGTTTTCCCGGCCTAGTACTAAATACTGTTCGCCATTAAAACCATATTTTGTCTGTGTAGTGCTATGGTTAAATGGAAATTAATTTAATAATTTCCAGAACAGTCTTTACTCTACAACTGTCACGACCTTTATCTTACTGCATCGCGTCTTCAGTTTTCTATTTCATTATTAATCTCACTTACTAACTAGTGGTAAGAACGCGTGAATCTTAAGCGATGATCGTGGGTTCAAACTCGACCAAGCACCACTGAATTTTCATGTGCTTAATTTGCGATAATAATTCATCTCGTGCTTTACGGTGAAGTAAAACATCGTGAGGAAACCTATATCTATTTCACGGGTCTAATTTCACTGAAATCCTGCCAGTGCCACAATTCTGTATTCCACCAACCCGCACTGGAGCAGCGTGGTAAAATAAGCTCCAAACCTTCTCCTCAAAAAGGGAGGCCTTTAGCCCAGCAGTGGGACATTCACAGGCTGTTACGGTTACGGTAACTCATTTTAACTGTAGTGATAGTTTTAATTATTTTTTAAGTAATTTCGTTCTTTATTGGTTGAGCACAATGTCCTCCTGACCGATTTTAGCCACGGCATATAATCTCTAGAACTGATACGCAGAGATTGCGCAGGACATATTATAGTGCAAAAGTGTGTGTGCAAACACAGGTGCATTCTCTATTTCCTAACTCTCACAATCCGATGGGATGGAAATTCAACACGACTGGAAAGATTTCAGGATCAAAGGCTTTACATGCTTTCTGAGGCAAGGAAGTGTACACACTTCCAACGTCCTGACTCTGGGCTGCTATTGAGAATCTTCAGCGGAAAAAACCCTATAACTTTTTATTGGCCCGATCTGAGGTTTGAACCAAGAACCTCGAGATCTGCGGCTTTATATCTAGCAACTAGGCCAACGATTTAGATCTTGTGACCATACGCAATCTACATATGTTGATATGTTTTTCGTAAAAATAGTCAGACGAAAATTTAGCTACTTATAGTAAGAAATCAATAGTCAGTTTTTCCTACGATTTTTTCTTCACCAGCGAAGGAAATTATAAACACAAATTATTTGGCTGGGTTTGAACCAGCGATGATTGGTTAAAACTCACCCGTTCTTAACAACTGAAGCATCTCGGCTCAGCCAACCCGATTTTATTGAGTAGGTATTACGGAATGCTTACAATAAATAAGATTACAAAGTATTCTTGAAAGAAAAGTACATTCATTCGAAGATAAAAGGGATTACAAACAATCAGACTTTGTTCACGTCAAGACGTTGTACAGTTTAATGGAATCAGATACAATGGAATCTCATGTGCAGTAAGAATATCTCAATCCAGAGAACATAAAGAATTTAATCCGTTGGTCTGTCTTGCGATACTGCGCATTTGCATCGAGCATTTAGTATGGCAAGAAATAGCTTTCATTTAACGGAATCACTACGAACAATCTTACTGGGGTGACTACAATTTAAACGGACAATATCATATTTATATTTATATAAATGACGCTGATTCATCAATATGGCCATATAAAATAATTCGAAATACATTCGATCAATATAATACAGAGCGTATGTCACGTAAAAATCCTTAAAAAATTGAGTAGTGAAATTAGAACGATTTCAAAAAAGACACTGTAGACATTTTATTATGATTTAGTTTGTGTATTCGTGTGGATGTGTGTAGAGTATGACAAGTATGACAATCTATGTGTGTAACCCAAAAGGGTGTGGTTTGTGTAGTATTCACTAGACATTCAAAGAAAACACACACAAGTGTTCACAAGCGTGCGTGCTTACACTAACCATATATGCGCTTATTTAATCATATTTTTAGATTACTACACAGATTACCTACATAATAAAGGTAAACAAAATTACCTTATAATACAACTTGTTATTGCATTTAACGAATATATAATAAAGATATTATTTTCAAAGAAAAATATAAGTGATGGTAACTCGTTACGAGTAAACTACAGTAATAAATTAGTCGCGGCTTCATGAAGAAGAAAACGAATGAAAACGATGGTACATAAAAGCTTAGAAGACAAATGTTTTACGTGATGTTCTTTTCTATTTAAAATCAATTATAAATTACCAATGGTGTCGTCTCCAATTAATTTAATATTACTAAGGTTTATTTTTCTTTGTTTATGTATTTTGGTGTGAAACCTGTGTCTCTATCGAATCGTATGCCGTGAAGGCAAGCGATGTGTCGCTCTCTTATCCGTCATGTTAACTCTCCACCACCACTGTCTATAAGAAATTATAATTTTTTTATTAATGACATTCTATGTGTCATCTTTTTAATGCGTTCTATACCATCAATATATTTTTATATATTTTAATTCTTTTAAATTTTGTATTATAAAAATAAATATGGTAAATAAAAGAAAAGCTGTATCATAGGCATAAGATTTATATAAATACGTTTTATACTTATATTTTATTTCTGGCACGTTTGATAAAATATGTGTTTAATAAATAGTGCAATGATATTTGTTTCAATATTATTTCCATAATGGACAATTACTAGTTGCTTTGAATGCATTTGATTTTAATTATGTTCAATATTCAGCGTAATACTGCTCATTATTCGGCCGAATATTAATTTCCAATGCATCCCGGGGTTATAATGCTGACTTCATATAAATAAATATTGTATTTTCTCAATATTTATTAGCAGAAATATTCTTTTGACTTGCCTTTAACAATAATATGAAACGGAACGTCATGGGCACCCAACAACTGATGAGATAATAAATAGTTCGCCTTTGAATAAATGAGCTCAGCATTTTCATGCTCTGCTCGACGTCTCTGTTGGCCTGTGCTGATATTTCTTGGATTATACGATAAATGCAAGTTTTTTCAGATTATAATAAAATATATTTAACATCCAATAAAATTATAATTAACTTAAAATAACTATGAATTGTTACTTTATGATTCTAATAAATTCAATATTATTATTATTTTTTTCTGAATAATTGATAGCTTTTTGGCTTTTAATGAGTAAGTATAATGATTCTGAAATTGAATAAAAGATTTTGAGTTCGAATTTCCTTATCTATTTGGTTTAGTGGGTTGCTTATACAAAGTGGGAGTATAGGAGTGGTGATGACAAAAGATCATAATCGAACCTACGACTTTATACATCGCCCGGTGATCCACTAACTGTTTGGTTATCGGCGTTTAATTAAACAACTAAATAAGTAAATGTCGACGTGGTTGCGAATATCAAGTGTTCACTTAAATTAATAGTACATTCGTTGTTATTGTTGTCATTGTTGGATTGAGTTTTTCATAAAATGGATCTAATTTCCTCGTTCGCAGCTGCAGTTGATTCAGATGCAGACGTGTAATTCGTTCGTGTCTTATTTTGCTACTCTATCGTCTATTATGGCAGAGTTGTACTTAAAAGTTTTTTATTGGAACTGTTATCGTATCTGCATAAAAATATTGGCAAACCATAGTATCAGGTTGTATAATTTATTATCTTTTGTTGTGGACGGTTTTATATCGAATATTACTAGTTTCTGCCCGCGTCTTCGCTCATGTATAAATGGAGGGGGGATGGAAGATATTTGGTACCATTTCTATATCCTTGACAACATGTATATAAAATTCCATAGCCATCAGTCGAGTAGCTAGGATATGAAAGCATTACAAAGAAATAACTTTAGCTATATTAAGAATTATACGAGTATGTATGAGTTTGAACCCCGTAATCTTCGGTAAAAATTCACGTGTTCGAACCACAAGGCTATCTCGGTCAAACGTAGAATAAATTTGATGATCCTAGAAAACGAACAAACAGATTATGTAGCGAAATAAAAGTATAAGGTAAAAGGGACGTCATCACATCTTGGGAATGAAACGACCGCACCCGCTTATTTCTTTCTTAAATTGAAAATTGACAAAAAATATATAAAGAAAACACGATAAGTTTGTTTTGCCGGGTTTCATAGGACTTGTTTGTTTGACCGAATGGATGGTAGTTTTAATATTGACTATCAAAAAATATGTCTGATGCTTCAATACTGTATATTGGAATTTAAATCTTTACATTTCTTTGATTAAAACTTGTAATGCTATTATTGAGCCTAAACAATATATGAATTATATTTACAAATTGAGGGCTGCCTTACTTTACCATAGTTTCACCGTCCCCATTATTTTTATGCCTAATTAATATTATTGAATGTCAATAAGAATGACATTGAAGTTGAAATTAATTTTAAACAAAAATTGTTCAAAACCGGTGGAGCACCATTGCTGAGCTCAACCATCTTCTATTCTTAAGGAGACGACATAGAGCTTATTCCACCACGCCTCTCTAGTCCCTGGCTTCCCTTACGATGCTTTCCTTGGTGGTGCTAGGCCGAACTTAAACCGGTATTCTTCGGTTAAGATTCGCGCATTCTAAAAACTTGATTTTTTTTTTACTATAATTTTATCAGTCATCTAATGCTTATTAATTAATCAAATTTGCCTATTTGTTAATGATACGATTAAATAGGTTATGTTCTGAGAATTCGCTAATATTCTGAAACAGCCACCCCATGTCAGAATCTGAGGCGCCTTTACGTTCTGTAATTAAACTGGCTCTCGGCAATCCGACTGTGATAGTACAAAGCAGTTACTTCGCTTAAGACTGTAGCTGAAGGCTGAATTTCTACTTACGGAGAATTGATTACTCTTCCCTTACTCCTCGTTTCAAGAAATTATGGTTTTACCAAAAAAACACAGAGCAAAAGATTGATATGGATGTAATATTCGGCGAACATATCTCGCTGCCGAGTGTGCCAAGCTCGACAGTAAGAGGTGTTGGATGGAGATGGGCTCTATTGGCGACAGTGTCATGTCACAAAAGTTGGCTGAACTCTAAGTACTGAATGTTGGCTGATTACATGTTGGAGATTTTTTAGCGAGGTGGAGTACGTTCCAAACGTTCTCCTCGATGACGTTGTTATGTAGCTTAGCTATGATACTTCTAGTTGTATATAAAAGTACATAAAAATTTAAACGGCTTTATTTAAATTTAAATTCAGTCATTCTTTAATCAATTTAAAAATGTTAATTGATATCGTATACCGATACAAGAGCGTAATTCGTATTACGTTTTCCGGTTTACGGAAACCCGACGAATGTATCGTTGAATTCGGATGCAGTAATGTCAACAGTGAACTCGATACTAAAGTGCCCGTAATTCCATCAAACCGCTCTTGGTTTCGAAGGATGCAAATGGGCGAAACCATTTTGCATCTGATTGACATAGCGACGTATCCAATATCCCGGGCCAATGCCTTCGCCGAAAATCCTGTTACGTCCACTTAGGATGATAAATTATACCCATATTTTTTTTAACTCTGACAAATTTCCATGTACGTATGATAGATGATGAACGGCCTAATGCTTTTGGGTTTGGTAATTTATAACTCGTAAAATGGATTTTGTATCTTAATCGATTTGACTTTTTTTGTTTCGTGAATTTGATGAACGATTTATTTTAATGTGATATATACATAAATAACAAAAGTATTTAATAAATACGTTTGCGCAATAAAGCGTACTTATCGCTTAGAAGCAATTTCTTCTAGAAAACCTTTGAGTTAGAATTTTGCAATAAAGGAGATGGCTTATATTGAATAATAAAAAAGATGGATTATCGGGTCGTTAGCTCAACACATATTCTACCGCTACAGTTCTCAAAGTTGGTAACGCATTGACGATGTAAGGGACTGATATTTCTTACAGTGTCAAAGTTAAGGAACATTGATGAACTTTCCATCTGGTGGTCGAATTGCCAGTCTGCCTACCGATTTTAAATTTAAAAAAATCAGGTCGTGTGAATTGTGAATACTATTTATCGTATATCTATTTATACATAAATTATTTTATATTTGTTAATAATGTCTGTAGTTTTGCATCAAAATCGCTACTTATACTCTATAAATATACATATACTCTATAAATAGCTACTTGAGCTATGTATCGAAGGGCTTGCTGCGTCTTTAACAACAATGACGTCTTCCTTCATTAAAAAATAGAATTAACGAAGTTTTCTTTTTCAGTTGGTTATTTGAGAAAATTGAAAACATATGCTTTTTTAAGTAAATAAAAAAACTACTCCTTTTACATTAAAAACATGATTTGTCCACGATAAAACAAGATGACTACATAAAAACTTTATTGCACTGAATTTCAAAAAAGACAATTTTAACAGATAAAAATCAGTCAATAAAATTGCATGTAAAGATGGCCTTATCGCTAAAAGTGGTCTCTTTCATTTACATTAACGTTATCTTTACGTGCCTTTTGTCAATCCCAGGCGGCATCACAATCAACGTTTCAGGATTAAAAAATTGATCGAGATATGGTTTTCATTTTCTATAAAAAATAATTATTTGCATTTAACGTGGTAGAGTCCAAGTGACTCCTTCATTGTCTCTTAATATACCAATTGACTTCCGTAAAAGGTTGTTCACGCTATTATCATTTTTTGGTAAGATTTTCTATTCATACAAAGTAGAGCTACCAAGATTGATGAGTGCATCTCATGAGACACATTCATAATAAGCATAAAGATTAACTTTGTACTACTACATTTTCATGTGCTGTATTTGTGTTTATTCGTCTCGTGCTCGGCATTGAAAGAAAACATCGCGAGGAAAGTGCATGTATCTAATTTCACAGAAATACTATTACATATATTTTCATTAATCCGCATGGGTGTAGCGTAGTAGAATAACCTCAAATACTATCTTATTACATCAGCTTTTTCCCGTTTTGCGTTACAAGGCATCTCTGATTATTTTTGGTATGTACTTATCAAATAAAACATACATTTTCTAAGTGATAGTAGGTAGGTAGGTAGGTAGGTAGGCTTTGTGCAAGCCCGTCTTTTGGTCCGTAGGTATTACCCACTCATCAGATATACTACCGCTAAGCAGCAATACTTAGTATTGTTGGGTTCTGGTTTGAAAGATGAATGAGCCAGTGTAACTACCGGTACTAAGGACATAACACCTTCGTTCCCAAGGTTAGTGGCGATGTTATAATGTAATATTTATTTCATCCACTGGTGTCCATTTAACATCAGGTGGCTCATTTGCACGTTCGCCTACATTAACCGTTTTTATATATACATAAGAAAATGAATGCTCTAATTTTCGCCGAATCATAAATGCTATTGGAAGTTAAAGAGTATCGACCCAAAAATAGGAAACTCATATTAGAAATCTTGTAACAATATTATTCCCTTCCTCTCTAATAGCATCGCGATATTTGGTGATTTATTATATTTACGAAGAATTTCTTCCTATGTACATCTGAAAGTTGTATTATAAACATAAATGCTTCATTCGTTAAAGATTCATTTGAAAATCAAATTACAATATAAAAGTTTAATAACGAAGTATCATAACATTAATAGTGAGTGTTATTTTTTACGCTTTATATTAGCTTCACTTTTGAGTAGTTAATTAGTAATTAACAAAGCACGAATATTATACAAATCTAGCAGTTTATATCGATCCGAGAGTTAAGAAACGATGTCCTGTCATTTTTATGAAAATACAATAATTTGATATTATGATTTTTTTTTTTTTAGAAAAGGAAGTTGGACGAGCAAATGGGCCACCTGATGGTAAGTGGTCACCAACGCCCTTAGACATTGGCATTGTAAGAAATGTTGCCCATCGCTTAAATCGCCAATGCGCCACCAACCTTAGGAACTACGATCTTATGTCCCTTGTGCCTGTAATTACACTGGCTCACTCACCCTTCAAACCGGAACACAAAAATACCAAGTACTGCTGTTTTGCGGTAGAATGTCTGATGAGTGGGTGGTACCTAGTCAGACGAGCTTGCACAAAGCTCTACCACCAGTACGATGATTTGGTGATGGAGCCAGGAGTACTACACCCCACGAGTTTGCGCTCATTTTGTTTGTTTTGACGAATACCATAACGCTGATATCAGCGTTTTTGTTTAAAGCTGCAATTGAAATTATTATTGATTTTATAATTTTGTCTCATTTCATATTTTATTTTATTAATGCTATGTAAAGTCATTTTTAAAATATATAAAATCAATAAAAAAACTAAACACGCGTTTCAAATTTATAGAAAGAATAAAAAATTAAAAGAGAATATTGTTCAAATTACGAATAAGGACTAAGATACTAAAATTACCCAATTAAGACCTTATTTAATTTGTTGACCAAATAATAAACCAGACATTCCAATAAAGGCGAAGCATTTTCAATCAGACGAAATTTAAAATAATAAAAAAAATAAATTAAAACATAACTACTCCATAGTTTAATTGTTTTGAAGCTACGCTAATATTATATAATGTTTCATTAAGATGTTTTTAGTTGCGCACCGAGCAATACACCAGCGCATTTAATTCGTCGATTGCAATCAACATACAATATCTTTACTATGATATGACATATGATATAGTATTTAATAAAATAGATACCAGAATATTCTCTTAGGATAGTACCAAGTCCTGGTGTCAGAGATATACGTATCGACAATCATCGTTAAGTATAGAAATAATGATCGGTCCGTGTTTACGAGTGCTAACGGTTATAAAACTTAAGAGTTGCCAGTCGTATTGTCGATATAATGTCAAATTTTATTTAAATAACATTCATGCTTATTTTATTATTATTATAACTATAAAACTTTTTGTATTTCTAGCTAAGTGTTACCTTTGTATTTTTTTAATTACATCATGTTAAGTACAGAATTCATACAATTCTAATTAATCTCATTATAATTAGCTATTATCTTGAAAACTGTCTGTGGATTTTGATGGAATTTAACAGAAATGTGAGGTATAAAAATACCTACTTTTTCGGGCTTTTTAAATAACTTTGACTATATAGCATAACGCTGCCCTGCAGTAAAAAGTTCGTGGTCTTCTAGGACGTAATTTTACAAAAAAATAAAAAAGTTTCTGATATTTTTCTTTGAAAAAAGTCGTAAACCGTCGGTATAAAAAGTCCTTCTAATGAAAATGATCTTCATTACATTTTTTCGAGGTTCCTCAATATGATGATAGAATGATGGATTTTTGCTCTAAATGTAATTGTAGTACCAGGAGACAATGACTTGGTTGAATGAGAACAGTGCTTTATATGAGGAGTTACTACACAACGTAATACGGACCAGATATAGTTAAATAATTTGTAAGATTGTAACGCCCATAGAAAACTCGTTAATTTAAAAATACAGAAAATATGCAATAGGCGATACATTTAAGCGATAGCAAAACACCTATTAGGCATTAGAACGATTCTTAAAAATCCATAATAATGTTCTCCAGACCGATTTCGGCCACGGTGGCCAATCTCAAGGGAGAGCCAACTGCGCAGGAGATATTATAGTGCACGAGTGTGTGTGTGAACACAAGTGCACTCTCTATTCCCTAATTGTCAAAATCCGTTGGAACGGCAATCCGACACGACCGGAACGAGTTCGGGCGCAGGACCAACGGCTTTACGTGCTTTCCAAGGCACGGGAGTGTATACACTTCCAACTTCCAGACTCCGGGCTGCTACTGAGAATTCTCTGACAGAAAAACCCAATAACTTTTTATTGGCCTTCCTTTACCTGGGAATTGAACCCAGGATCTCCGGGTCTGCGGCCTTACATCAAGCCACTAGACCAACGAGGTAGTAAATATCCATAGTAAATACTACATAATTAAAAAAAAAGTTTTGTTTACAGTTTAAATAATATTAGTTGTCAGTTGTCACACAAAATATTTATGAAATCGATAATTTTTATCATAAACGTTTTCCATCACTATGATGCGCGTAAAACCCATAATGCTTTCGGTTTTGATGATAAAATATTTGTAATGGCGGCGTGATTAACTACATTAATAACACAATAACACTTGGATAGTTAATATAGATTTTTTTTATACCTATTGCCTGCAAAAGTAAGAATAATTGGACATATTTTATCAACGCATATAGAAATAATTTTTACAAGTCTTTATATTATATTAAAATGATTTCAGAATATCCCCTTAAATATATTTTTAAATTAAAACGCGATTTTCAGACCCTCTGAAAATCGTCACATCACCAAATAACTCATTAGATATTTTACCGCAAAACAGCAATACTTGGTATTGTTGACCCGGTTTGAAGGGTGAGAACCAGTGCCATTATAAGCACAAGGGATATAACATAATGGCTCCCAACGTTGGTGGTTATAATGGATGGTTAATATTTCTGCAATACGTCCATGTCCAAATTAATTATTTTTGACAAGTCTTTATATAATATTAAAATGATTTCAGAATATCCAATTAAATATATTTTTAAATAAAAAAGTGATTTTCAGAGGGTCGGTTCTCTGGTTATACAGGTTGACCACAATTTGACAAATTTGCTATTATTCATGTTGTGCTCTGCTGGAAAAGAAAATATCGTGAGTAAACTTGCATGCGACCGACGAAAATTCTGCCTTTTTACCTTTTTGCCTACATTTGTATCTACTAACCTGCATTCGAGCAGTCTGGTTGAATAATCTCCAAAAATTTCTTTAAATGGGAAGTATATGAATTTAATTTATAGGAAATTTAATTTATAGTAGTTGACCTTGACGTATTTAAGACACGTACGAAACGATTTGCTTCCTCGTTTCTGATACGCACCGCCAAGGTCTGGAATACCCTCCCGACCTCCGTTTTCCCCATCACCTACAATGTGGGTACCTTCAAATCCTTAGTGAATAGGCACCTTCTAAGCAAGCGCGCTCCATCTTAGACTGTATCTCACCTTCCATCAGGTGTGATAACAGTCAAGCGCTAGCCTATACATTTAAAAAAAATGTGATGTAAATACTAGAAGAGCTGGAGTTAGTATTCGTTGATATTCATACCGAACACATTTTTTTTTAATGAAATAATAAATGTAATTAACATTAAAGCCTTAAATAAAAACTAAAAAAAATAAAAAAGTTACTGTAATAAAACGTATCTATTATTGTTTATGATTATTCCATATACATTTTTTTGGGTGAAAAAGTGGGTCTACTGAGTTTCTTGTAGGTGGAACCGGTCGTAGTTTTATATTAAAATTGTAATATGACGATTCAGAAGTGCTTATTATAGCTAGACTTGACTTGAATTAGATGCAAAATTAAAAACGAAATACATTTTTAGTTATAAATTATAAAATGAAAACCAGTATAAAAAATTCTACTGTTATGTACGCAGTAAATCATGACCCAAGTCCTAGCTCAAAATCCGTAATATTGTGTAATAAATAACACATACTTCAGCAAACAATCGTGAAACTCATAACTCTCTCGAAAACTTATACAAGAAAAGCGAACTTTCACGTTTATAATATTTACCACTTCATTACCACTGAATTATCACTTCATGCTTCTATTAACACATAAAATACTTACGTCCTCTGTCACTTGCCTTGGCATTAGACCTTGTTCCTTGTCACGGTTAACTTGGCATTTAAAAAAAAATAACAATTTATTTTGGCGCGAAAAATATATTTTTTTAATATTTTTTGCCAGGTTCATAAATATTTTTTATGAACTTTTATCTAACTTTTTTATAAAATTTCTGTACACAATGAATTCAATTCTTCGAGTGTTTGTGGCTTATTTTATTTTCTACATAATAGAAGTTAATGCTTTGGAATCAGAAGAAAGGGATATAATAGAAGCTAGAGGCAAAGGAAAATATGCATTGTTGAGTAAGTGTTCTTCGTTATATCCTTAGATTATATTATATTTATATAAACCTTTTATGTTAAGTATTTAATTTAGCTCATATCAGAATATAATATAGTTTTTGTATAATCTGTGTTAAGGTACCTTCCCCTTACCTTTGAGGAAAATCTTAAATAGCTAACCGACCGTTAAGTAGCTATACAGAGTGTCGCTTACAACACACCGATCCTATCGCCTAATCGAATTTCAGCTATTACTACAGTCATAAAAGTTAAATACTATATATATGTAGACAATCCTTTCTTTTAAAAACAAATCATCACAGTCTGTATGTCTTTAAATACGTTTCATTAAAAATATATAAAAATTATATTGTATTTTATTAATAAGTTAATATTTAAAAATAGAATGCCAGTTTTTTTTTTAAATAAACCAGGTAGGCGGACGTGTAATGGGCCTGATGGGAAGTGGTCACCACTATCTATATACGTTATATATATATATATAGAAATTAGCGATTAAAGAACGTTAATCATTCTTTACATCCCCAATGCGCTACCAACTTTAGGAACTAAGATGTTATGTATTAAACGCACCTGTTTGAGCTGTGTATTAATTAGTCAATCGGTCAGTTTGTTCTTTTATATATTAAAGATGATTTAAAAGTGAAACACACATTTACAGAAAATAAATATTGCAAGAATTTTGTTTATGGAACTAACATTTACTAATTATTTATTTATTTATTTATTTGGTAATCCAACAGTTTTTATACATAAGTTGATATATTGACTATTATATAACATATAATTAAAACCAAAATAGGATTACACAGGTAACTTAAACATATTAATAACTAGAAGACGGTATTAAAAGTAAAACTGTTTACGGGTGGGAATCCAATATGTGCGTGTATGTGTGTGAGTGTGTGTGGTGTGTGTATGTGTGTGTGTGTGTGATATAATAATAGGTGAATATTTTTTTTAATAAGCATTACTGTTGTTGTTGGCTTCTTATTGCGATTTTTTTTATATTTTTCTATAAAAACTTTTAATTAAAAACCATATTGCTCGACCAACTTTTACGGTTCTTGATTAAACAATGCCAGTGATTGCGTTAATCAATCATGTAACGGTTTAGATGTTTTGCTAACGACCGACGGGCGGTGATTAGGATCATTTTGCTACAAGAACTACTCTTCCCGAAACATCTCGATCATTTCCTTATTAATAACGAACATATTATGAACACTTACAGAATTATTTTTTATTTATCAGTTAAGCAATACTGCGTCTTCTTCTTTCGTATATCAATTATATAATGCTAGAAAAAGTCAAATAGTTATTTAACTAAACGTCTACAAAGCAACGTTTATAACTAAGGGCGTTTATGTTAATAGCTGATATTAATACGTCATTCTGTCGTAAATACCAGCAAGTTTGTCTAAATAATTTTCGAGAGTTTCTTCGACGACTTTAGAATTCAGTTCTTGAAGTTAGTTTGATAGTTTGTTCAGTCTAGGCACTCGAGCGAAGTCTTAGCTAGATTAACCGTCTGTGGAACTGAGCATCATGTTATTTTATAATTACATAGAGATCCTCAAGGCTCTGCTTAATCCATCTATCGATTCTGTACGGAATGAGATTACAGCCAATTGTGGCACGAGACATTGACCAATGAGAGTTTATACATATTACATTTTAAATGACTATTTAGTGGTGGTAGGGCTTTGCGCAAGCTCGTCTGGGTAGGTACCACCCACTCATCAGATATTCTACCGCAAAATAGCAGTACTTGTTACTACAGTAGTTTTCTTGTGTTCCGGTTTGAAGGCTGAGTGAGCTAGTGTATTTACAGGCATAAGGGACGTAGCATCTTAGTTCCCAAGGTTGGTGGCGCATTGGCGATGAAAGCGATGGTTAACATTTCTTACAATGCCAAGTGCCTTTACTAAAAAAAAACTTAAGGGTATCATATGCTCGTATATTGTTTTGAATGTAAGAAATATAAATCTTGGGGATGATGATTTTCTGACAGATTTTGATCAAGAGATCAGTCATATTAAAGGGCACAAGTTTGACTCTCCCTTAATTCTGATCTATATACTATCATGATACGAAGATTCCATATCAATCAGATCAGTAGTGATTTCAAACAAAAAAAAAATAAAAAAAATAATAAAACCTATTTATTAAAGTTAAATTAAAGGGCTAAGTCATTTTACTCAAAAATGATTTTTAAAATAACGTGTGTATATTCTATAGTCTTTCAAACAAGAAATAGGTTAGATGAGAAGTAAAACCTTATTTGTTATTAATATATTTAATTCAATACACCTTCCCATAAATGTCAAACTTGCAAAAACATTTTTTTTTTTGTTAAGATAATACAGTAAATATATTTTTGATATGTAACAGGTTATTCATTACTAATTATACATATAAAGATGAATTCAAAGTAACAAACAAAATTAGATTTAATTGTTTGTTGCAGCCCATCTAGCGATCGTACTGGCTGCGAAAATTGGTCTATACAAGATCTTCTTGGGGATAGCGTTAGTCGTAGCAGCTGTCAAGGCGATGGTGGTGATGGCATGGGCCCTAGCCGTTTCCAAATATGTCCCGGACTTCCGGCCACATTACAAAAACAATAAATTTCCAAATTACAACCACAGACACGTTTCACAAACGCCGTCCAATGCTTTAATTGACTTGTGGCTTAGCAGTTTCAAATATGATAGAATATAGACGATTGGTTTGTTATTTATCTTAACCTATAATATAAATTCTTGCATATATATACACATACATTTTATACTTTTATCTCTATTTCAAACTGTCGATATTTGGATAACATAAAATTAATTAATCGTTAAATAAGAAAATAATTTATTAAAAATAATTTAAATAAGACAATTATTCTCTTCTAGTACATATTACATATTACGTATATATTGTATAAATATAAATAATTATTATAAAATATATGTTTTACATAACAATATTTTCTGTAACGACAATAATACTAATTTAAGTACTTCATTGAGAGAGTAAATTTAAGAATGCGTTTAAGTGTGTGATGATATGGTACTTAATTCATATACTTTCTAGTGTCCGACCGCTGTTTTGCCCGCATTTGAGGGGAAGGAGGTGAGATCTGGAGTTTGGAGCCTGTGTCCGTTCTTTGGGCTTAAGGATGCTGGATACCAAATTTCATCCAAATCGGTTCAGTGATTTAGTCACGTACAAGCGTAACAAATAGAGATATTTTCGCATTTATAATATTAGTACAGATATAACGTTTAAGAAAAAAAATCGTGAACTACTGTCGCGTGTTGTTGCTTTTTTTCTAAATTATGGTTCCCGATACTAATATTTTTTATTTAATAAAACTAAAACTGAGAAAAGAGCAGAGTTTTTCACAGGCTGTTACGGTTACGGAGATCTATTCAGTAGTACATTTCAAGTACAATAGGTGCCGTGTGAAATGTATCGCATAACATTTACAAAGTTAAAAACTTTTATACATCATCAGTAAAGTATACAAAATAGTTCTCTCTAGTAAGTTTAGTTTAATATATTTAAGAAAAGAAAAAAATAAAAAATAAACTGTGTTGTAAAAACTAAAAAAAAAAAAATTATAAAAATGTCTCATTGTTCACAGTGCACTTCTTCTACGTAGCGGCCACGAAACTCTTCGTTCTGAAAATAGTTTACGGCATCATCTTCTACATAATGGCGACGAAGGCCTGGCATATCGTTCTGTGGCTGATACATTACTTGAAGGAGAAGAAACAAGACCATTACGTGGAGTTAGACCATGGACCAGTATATGATCGTCATCCATATCACGATAGTTACGGCCCTGGAGATTTGGAAGAATATAGTCATCAGCCTTATAGTGCATATGATAAGCCAAGTTTCGATCGACATCATTTGTCAAATAAGAAAATATATGACGCTGATGGATCATACTCTGTCGGAAAAAACTTTTGAATTTTATCAAGTTATAATTGAGTGGTTATATCAAGGTTTTTTTTAAATAAATAAATATATAAATCGACCGAAAATTGGACTTAATGTTCGCTTTAAATAAACTTACTTAAAATAATATGTAAATATACAGACATTCTCTTCAAAAAGGAGAGGAGGTTTAGCCGAGCAGTGGGACATTAACAGGCTGTTACTGTACTGTGTAAATATATAGATGAATTAATATCCTTCTCGATTTTTGAAGTCAGTTTAAAAATAAAAAATATTTAAGAATATTTAAAAGTAAGTTTTTTAACTTTCGAATCGAATTGATTTCATTTTTACTACAATTCAAATCGCTTTCGGTTTAACAGTTAAAATTGCATCGATTCGTTTGAACTCGGTTTTAGTATTTGTGACTAAAACGGGTTTGTTGCATTTCGAATATATGGGTTATAGAAATTAAGGTCTTTAAACAATGTGTAATTATAGATAGTTTATTATTCTTTCATTTAGGTTAGGTTAGTGTTTAGTATGATCCGCTCCGTTGTAGAAGATCGGATAATCCATCGGATAGTGCCATCGACACTATGCTCACCTATCACCTTCACTTTAAGTATCGCTGGGGCTAGGGGGTTCTCATTACGTAACTTTGTGAGTATTCCAGTGCACTAAATGCCCGTGAGTCCTATATACCACGTCGTGTGTCTTAAGTGTATTTTTCTAGCGAGATGAAAAAAGAGGTTATTGCTTAGTAAACAAAAGTCATGTGCGTCATTATTTACACAGAAATAAATTAAAATTTTCCTTACACTTTTGAATCGTCATTTTAAAAGAGTTCAGTATGTGGGCTGTACCTATAAAATCAGCTAGAGATTCAGTAATTTATCTCTTCCGAAAGTTAAATATTAATTAACTTGTTATTTATCCAACATGAAAATCAACGAATCTTAACTCCATGCTTTTTATCAGCTGTAAAAGCTTTTATCAAGTAATACGTATTAATAATTAATATCATAATATTAATTCATAAATAATATCATAATATTAATATATCATAATTAATATATAATTATCAAAGTATTTTTTATCATGAGATTTAAATTTATCGATTCGAATATAAAAGTGTTTGAAGATTTTTTATTATATAAGCCATTAACTTGCCCAAGCATGAATTGAGGAGACGGAATATTGGTGCTTAATATCACATAGTATATGTGAAAACGCAATCAAACATTTACACAGTACAAATGTGGGTTCGAATAAATATATTTCCAGGTAAAATTTCTACGTTACGTTATAATTATATCATAGCGCTTACAAATCTCTCTTCAAATTATTATCAGCAGACAGCAGAGTATATTGGAAATCAAGAGTTTCTACTAAAATATCTGACATAAGTCAAGTCCATGTCGAACCATTTTAATAAGACCTATTCAGTTCAAACGACGCCAACTTGAAATAATATTAGCAGCATAAATTGGATTTGCAATCCATATTCCTTCTATATTAGCTACGAGCTGCTGTGGGTTCGTTTGTGTGGACTTTTGGATACGTATTGCTCGGTATTACTTAGCTTTTAGGATAATCAAATTGATACAATATTGCGTAATGAATATTACACAGCCTTAAGTTATTACTTCAGTAAAAATAATGTATTACTAGCGAAATTAAATAATTCAATATTGCACTTTTCAAAAACATCGTCTCCTCTTAAGGAGAAATCTCTTTGGAGATTATTCCACCACACTCCAATGTACGCTGGCGGATATACGAATCACAGAATTTAATCCGGCATGATGAAATATATATTCAGCACATGAAAAATCAGTGATGATTTCCCGGGTTTTTACCAGCAATCGTTTATGATTTAGTGGTTCTAATCTCTGTTCAGAGGTCGTGTCCTCCTGATCGATTTCAGTCACGTCGGCAGCCAGAGACTAGCCAACCCAAGGGCTTGAACTCAGTACATCATTTCTAGCTTTATACCAGATGATCACGTCTGAATCGTCAATGGGTAGCTACCAGTACCAGGTACCAGATTAATGAAGCATTTTAGCCACTAGTCTATCATCGATTATAGAACTAGACAAATTGCAAATTAATCTCTAAAACAAAGGTCCGTACTTGTGAGCTTGTGATGGTGGTGTGTAAATGTGTGAATTGTTACACGTTTTAATGGCATCTTGTAATTCCGCACGTCCGCAGGTTTGATAGTGGGAACGTTGTCGAATCGACCCCTTGCGTCGTGCCAGTAAAGGAATATTATTGCTCCCCTGCCACGAACATTGCAACGCTTGCGTGTTTATCTGGCATCCAACAACATTCCAATCGGTAACTACTCTGTACCTACAGAGCATAGGATGTCAGGACGAATAATAACGAGAACATCTAGTTGTAGTCTTCTAGTTTATCCATACATATAACTTACGGTCAACCTGAGTGTGATATAAGTAACTTGGAATATCGTTAAGTAATTTTATATAGTTCTTTCGTAAAAAAATATTAATCGACATAATAAAACTATGATTGTCCCACTTCTTAGCTAAGTCCTCTCCTTTTGAGGTCTGGATACTTTTTTTTTATATGCTTCCCGGGAGGGCAAATGACTCTACTCCACCTGATAAGGTGGTAAGCCCGGTAAGTGGTAGTAGAGTCCAAACGCGACGACGGCCAGTACAGTCGGGAAGAAGTGTCTACACTAGCCGCCTTCGCCTTACAAGCCCGCAAGATGCCTCTTCACGGCTCGTTTGAAGGAACCCGGGTTGTAAGAGGAGGGGAACACGTGAGCTGGTAAGGAATTCCATTTTTTTCACCATTCCACCAAGCTATTTTGAAAAGTTACTAACGATTTTTACAAAAATATTTTAAAAAATCATAAGTTTAAATATATTGCCGGTTAATATCATATAAATGAAATTTGAATAACTCCCCGTCACTGTATAAAGTTGCCATTTTGCGAGCGTATGTTGCTTCAATAGCAAAACAATAATCCTTAACCTGATTCTGGAGCCAGACGTGACTCTTTACGAGGGAACTTCTTAGCGCTTAATAGTATCGCTTAGAAGCTGCACAAAAGAGTTCCGCTTGATTAAAATTTCTTTCTTTTCTCTGTTTTTTTTTTAAATTAGAAATTCGAAGATATATTATAACTATTACTTCTATAAATAACTGATTAGATTTTGTAATGATTTAAATAAAAGCGATTATGTATATTGTTATAAAAACTTTTTAGTAACGTACTCAGAAGAAAAAAGATCGTAATTTCAATCCCGGGCTACTAAGCAACAAAGAGTGGATTTTGCTTGAAATATCATAAGAGCATATCAAAATATAATTCTTGTAAACATTTCGTGACATCAAATACACAAATGAAACTATCAACTATAAAATAAGCAACTTATACTAACGTCATAATAATTAACTTATGTAAAGGTTTTTTTACTTAAATTTCTCTGAACTCGACGTCAGTCTTTGTTCTATTTTTAATTAGTGCTCTTAACAAATTTTATTAGCAGTTTCAACTTTAGTATTTTAAAAGTTTAGCGTTTTTATTTACTTTAAGTTAAATTTTTTTAAATATTAGCTGAGTAACTTAAAAGTTTCTGAAAAATATCTTCAAAGTTTGTTGATGAAATTTTCTAATTTTATTTCTTTGGAATTTGTCACTAATTCGTAAACGTCAATGTTGATGTTTTTCTGTTGTTCAAATCCGGATGATCAATAGAGTTTTAGTGTTAACATTCTTTATATAATTATAATTAAAGTATACTTTATTTACGTTAGCTCTTATAAACGTTTTTAAATCATCATCACTATTTTACAGCTGGACATACTAGTAGGTCTCTCCCAAGGTACAACTAACATCATCATACCACGATAATTTCCTGATAAGATTTAGTCTGCTTAAATAGCCATTACAATCGCAGTTAACCAAAATTTAGTATAAAGCGTTCGTTTTATATTATTTCAATTCAGCTGTTGGTGAAATCTTACAATTTAATATTAGCACAGATAATAGTACTATACTATAATATGTCCTGCTCAGTTGGCAGGACATACTACAGTGCACAAGTATGAGGGCAAACACAGGTTCAATCTCAATTCACTCACTATCTGATATGATTGGAGAGAGTTCAGGCGCAGAACCAACGGCTCAATGTGCTTTCCGAGGCACATGTCAGAAAATCACACTAACTTTTTTACTGGGATTTGAGACCAGTACCTTAGGCTGGGATCTGCGGCCTTGTATCTAGCCACTAGATCAATGAGGCAGTCAGTTATTCCATTGGATGTATTTTGGGTAGCCTGCACCATTACATAAACTTTATCGTAGGTAGTAAAAACGAACGTCGAACATGAATATGGAATACCTTTAAATTTCTTAAGCCTGCTACTTTCTTTTTTAATCTACATTACAGTTATGTTAATAAAGTACTTTCCGGAATAAAACACAATTGCAATGTTCGATCACCACGTATATAATAATTCATGAATATATTTAATATTAGTCATATAAATATAATTATTTAAAAAATGTTTGTGTTCAATTTTAATATATATATTTCTTTAAACTAAAATTAACTTCAAATTCGAAGAGGCGTATGCCAAACTGAATTCGTATGATGCGTCCATTAGCTGAAGTATCTTGAATAAGTCAAGTAAGTGCCTAATTTGAGGAAACCACACGACAAAGAGCTGAGATGGAAACCGCGGTTTATGTGGTTCTGAACGAAAGGTCAAAGGTTGAATTACTCAGATATTCTACCGCAAAACAGCAGTACTTAGTTTTATTGTGTTCCAGTTTGAAGGGTGAGTAAGCCAGTGTAATTGCAGGCACAAGGGACATAACATCTTAGTTCCCAGATGTAAGTGATGGTTAAAATTTTTTACAATGCCAATGTCTTTGGGTGCTGGTGCCCACTTACCATCATGGTGGCCCATATGCCCATATACACATAATAAAATCAATAATTTGTGTTTGTTATTCATCTCGCTTAACGGTAAAAGAAGAAATTGTGTTAAAGCAAATACATGCATAATGTGTCGGTAGAAATTCGAGGAGCGTTCTTTCATTAATCGTACCAATTAGTAATTTCCAAATAATAATCGTCTAATATGGATAACAATCATTAATTAGGTTGTTATCTTATGTATTTCGTCAAATGTCAATTAAAAGCATTATTATTTTATCTTATTACAAGTACATGAAATTCACGCTTGTCATATCGATTCTCTAAATTTAACTTGGTGAAATTGCGAAGCAAAACTACTTATATAATACTGTTTGTACTAAAACATCCTTCGAAACGCGTTGTATTTTCTGATATACGTTTTATATATAAGTAGGCTCACCAGTTTAAAAAAAAAGATTTCTTATTTATTAGTATATGCAACGCTCATTTAACCTGTGTAGTAAGTCCTTATTAAAACTCTATAATTTATAATATGTTGTTTTGGCTGCCTTGTTGGTCTAGTCGCTAGATGAAAGCCCGCACCCGGAGGTCATGGGTTCAAACCCAGGTCAGTCCAATAATTCTCAGTAGCAGGTCGGAGTCTGGAAGTTGGAATAGTGTACACACCCGTGCCTCGGAAAACACGTAAAGCCGTAGGTCCTGCGCCTGAATCAATAATTTATTATGCGCTTGCATTGCATGCTTATGGTAATTGTAAAGTAAAAAAAGTGACAGCCTATTAACGTCACCGCTGGGCTTAGGCCTCCACTCCCTTTGAGGAGAATGTATGGAGCTTATTCTACCTCACTTTTCCAATGCGGGTATTTTGCAGATTTTCAGTGAAATAAGGCATATGCAGGTTTTCTCACGATGTTTTCCTTCACCGCCGAGCACGAAATGTATTATAAGCACAAACCACGAACATCGGTTCAGATTCACCACTGTGACATTATCATAATAATTATAAGATAAATTTAAAATGTTAAAATAAATAAGAAACTTGAATAGCATAAATTTTTCTACAGAAATATTATTTAATGCTGCTATTGACTAGAAGTTCCATAAAGTTGTGTAATTAGATTTAATTACAAAGAGTTGTGCAATCACGTCCTGCTTAATGGAAGCGCGGCAAAAACTTTTTATCACAAATAAACATCCACGGGACGAAGCTGCGGGCATAAGCTAGTTAAAATTATAACAATCGCCTTAAACTAAGTACCTCATAAAAAAGCTCTATATTACTATTTTGATTATATTTGTTTAGTACTTTGTTAAGATTTCATAAATAAAAAATGTATACTAATACCATAAATGTGCACTCTGTTTTTCTTTACCTCATTAAGATTGAACCACTAAGGCGATTAAATTAAGTTCGTACTAGCCTGGGACCTGTATAAGGAAATAGGAAAGCAATTTAAGGAATATGCCGTAAAAAACGTTGACCGGAGCGGAGTTAACAGCTGGTATAATAATTAAATAATTTTAATACGAACGGTTTGATTTAATGTATTTAGAACATATACACGAATAATATATATAAAAAGTCATTTCTCACAGAATCATTTTATATGAAAAGATAAAAAAGTGTTGAAAATTATGTTGAAATTTATATCCAAAAATGAAGTTAAAACATCATTTCCGTTCCAAATACGGCAGTGATATAATTACCTGGAGCGTTCAATTTCAGAGACGCTAGAAACAAAATATTATTCTATTTCGCTACTAAAATTAGGAAGACAAATGAAAGAAGGAGTTTTTAATAAATAACATTTTTATTTAAACAAAAAACTTTAATAAACGAAACACAGCTGTTGGGGAGCAACGAAGTCAACTCACTCACATTAAAGCTTATTATCAGTCTTTTTCATTCACTTCCTTTGTCATTCACTCCTCCGTTTCGATTAACGCATAATCCAATCCGTTTCCCTCGATTCCTTTTGTGACCTCGTTATCTTTTGTCGTTTTCGTTGTTGTTTTTAGCTCTTTCTTCCTTATTTTTCCAACGTGTGTCGTTGCTTCCATGTCAATTTGTTCCAATGGTGTCGTTGATGTTTGAACAGATGGAATATTTGTTTCTTTAATATTTTGGCTCGTATTATCCTGCTCTGGTGTTTCGGTCTTATTTTCTGATTCTTTGACTTTTATTGGCACGTCTCGTTCTGGTGGCGGCGGGGGTACTTCGTGTTTTGGTGCGGTGATCGATAGTACGCCTTTCTTATTGAAAGTAGCGGTGACTTCCTCCTGATTCGTACCGGGCGGCAGAACGAACCGCTGCACGAAATGGTTGGCCATAAACTGGTTTTCGCTGTCTTTCACTTTGTGTTTTCCTTCGACAATGATGTATCGGTTCTTAACTTTTATTTTTAATTCCTCAGGCTTAAGTCCTCTGACGGCTAAATTGACCTGGTACTTATCTGAGTCTGATATTATTTGTGGATCTTCAATATTTCCCTCCATGTCCAGCGCGGCGGCCGCTCGTATTAGTTGACTCCATGGCCAGAGGTAATGGTACGCGAGGGATTGGGTTAAGTGACGATCGATCATCGCGAAAGGATCGACATGTTGTCTTCTGTGCGGCCTCTCCTCGCAGGCGGCGAAATTTAAAAACGCTAGAGTGATTAGCGCGTACTTGTACATTTTGTATCACGTTGCATTCAATGTATCAGCGGCTTTGCGTGGCTGGCGCGCTTATATAGCCTCAGAGTGTTCTGGAACTTGATGTCGGTTTGTTTCATTGATAACTGCAGGTAGCAGGGGTCGCCAACCGTTGAGGGAAAGTGAAAATATGTGCGATTGAGTCATCGGCTCTGACTCTGACTCACGCTAAGTGGGTTACATTTGTATGGTGCGTTGATCCCGTTAGTATGTCGTGTTTGTGTATTTATGTTGTTTATTTTGGTTTAAAAACTATAATTATTATAATTATTTTATAATATATAGATAGTTATCAATAATATATAATATAATATAATATTTTCTTCTCATTACGATTTAATTTATAGCATTTTTTTTTTTGAAATATTACAACTGTTTATTTATTGATAAACGAGAATTGTTCCACAGTTTGACGACCCATGCATCGGGATTAGTTAGTACACACACACGAACACTCAGACATTTCTACTGTGTGTTGGTGCGCGTGTACCGTTAGCAAAATCATTCAGACTGTATTGTAGGTCACAAATCTTTCTCCAACATTTGGGTTCTTTGTATTATATAAAGCAAACTAAGATTAATACTTATAACATTTAGAAATAGTTATTTTTGTCCATGTGTCCAAATAAAATTGAAAAACAAACAAATTTATATATTTTTTTCCTTTTAATGATATAAAAAAAATAGTATTGAAGTAGTTATGTATTTAAAGCAACATCTGTTATAGTTTTAAAAAACAAGGTCTATTTATCTATAAATATATAAATATACTTAGTCCATCTTGAATTTCTGTTATCATTTGTCAATATCACATTAGTGTAAAGTATCTCAATTGGATAATAAAACGTGGATTTCAAAGATCGCGGACTTATATAATGTAACTAAGTACTTTACTTGATGACGTTTTTAATGTTTCATTTCGTACTCAGAAACTTCCATGAATGTGAAAGTTCGTCACACCTCTAATCTTCAACCTCTCTTAAAACAAAAGCTCTTTGTCAAGTACCGAAAGCGCGTACCAGTAATATTATTAATAATAGATATAAATAGTTATATTAATATTATCCTTAAAAGATACCATACTGAACCCGTTTGGTCGAAGATTCCATTTTTGTTTGCTAACTTCAATAGCTTCGCTTCTCTATTGTGGTAAAAGAATTGTATAAATAAATGATACGAACAAAAGTAAGGAGAAATTTATTGGAAAGTTTTCGTTCCGTGGTGATTGAACAGCACAGTGGTTAATGGGTTCCCTGGCTATTGCGGCTTAGATTACTACCACTGTGTGCGTGACAAAGGATTATACTGCTATATGTACATATGTATGTTTTCTTGTGGGACCTGGGACAGACTTCCAAGTTATACTCGACTGACTTAGTTTGTTCGTTTACACTTTTTATTTTTAACCTTATTTAAATATTAAAATATAAATAAATAAAAATAAATATAATAAAAAGCCCTAGAATATAAATGGCCCAGTGGTAAGAAAGCGTGAATCTTAACCGATGATCGTGGGTTCAAGCCCGGGCAAGCACCACTGAATTTTCATGTGCTTACGCTGAAGGAAAACATCGTAAGGAAACCAGCATGTGTCTAATTTCACTGAAATTCTGCCACATGTGAATTCCACCAACCCGCATTGGAGCAGCGTGGTGGAATAAGCTCCAAACCTTCTCCTCAAAAAGAGGAGAGGAGGCTTATAGCCCAGCAGTGAGACATTCACAGGCTGTTACGGTTACGGAATATTAATTATATTGTAATTAAATTGTGGTCGATTTAAAAGAAAGCTAATTTATTTCTAGTTATATATAGATCATTACAAAAATCTTAAAATAAGTTCCAACATGTAACGGTTCTTTAACGTTATTTAAGAAAGATTTTTCGAACCCTTTGAGTCGTATATTCATAAATATTTCAAGACAGTTCGACGTGAAGTTTCTAATTAAGTTTCTATCGGTTCGGAATGTAGATTTTAGCGAAAAGAGCTGGCAAGAAACAGGGAAAATATTCTTTAGAGATATTTCAGTACATATTGATGGTGACTTTTTAATATATATTTTCTGCAAGAAAATCAATACTTTCAAGCATTGTACATACATAAGGGTAATTGTATATTTACAGATTTTTCTACTAATGATTTTTGAAAATATTTTTTATGTTGATAAATTTTACTACTTCGTAGCTAAAATATATAAGCTATTTTATTTATTATAGTTAATACATCTTAATATCACTTTAAAAATATAGACAATTCATTGTAGGGCTTTGTGCAAGTCCGTTTTGGTAGGTACCACCATTCATTCATGAGATATTCTATTCCTAAACAGCAGTTTGAATGATGAGTGAGCCAGTGTAACTACAGACGCAAGAAACATAACATCTTAGTTCCCAGGGTTGTTGGTGCATTAGCGATGTAATAATTTTTCTTACATCGCCAATGCCAATAGCCGGTGGTGACCACTAACCAAGTGCTCGTCCGCCTTCCTATAATATAAAAACAATGTATTATATTACGACATAAGAAAAAAAATACAGATTTTTTATGATATAATTACAAATGTTATTAATTAAAAACGATACACTCGCATACTATCCAGATTAAGCAAACGTGAATCACTCCAATTGTTAAATAGGTTGACGTAAGTCGATCAGACGTTGCGAATGCTAACAATTTAAAAAGTATAACTAAAGTTACTTGTCTTCATAGTATATATATAAGACAGCCTTGCATTCTTAAATTAGTCGATTTTTGGAAAAAATATGTTTGTTTTTTTTTATATTTGCAACTATTACAGATATATAAATTGGATTTTAATTTAAATAATACATTGTTTGTCAATTAAGTAGCTGTGGATTATTAAAGATGTTTATGTTTTGAAAAGTAGTTTTAAATAATTCTGTTAAATGCTTGTTATTTATTTAATGAAAGAGAAATCAAACCTTTTGTGAACATAAACAATCACAAATGTTGTTTTATTATTGTTGTATATAAACACGAAACTGTTATGCCGGCGGTACAATTTCGCCTTAAAACGACTTGTTTTAACTGGGGTGTAATACTAGCTAATTTTTTCAATCCAATTCATACGTTAGGGTGTTTGTTATATAGCTTAAAGTCGGTTATCAAGCACAGTGTCTGTTAGGACTTCGAGTATTCTCGAAGTGTCTATTAATATTTCGAAACAAACCAGTGCATATTCATTATGTAATCAAAGGAATATAAGATTTAAGGTTAATATAATAAAGCTTAAATTCGATTAAAGGGAATTTCGTTCTAGTCTAGAATATTCCTCGATATGCTCGCTAAATGTAAACAAACGCAACAGGTGGGAGTTATGGGGACCCGGCGAGGAAGTTTGGGTGAAATGGCAACTGTGAAAAGTTTAAATTGATGTCATTACGAGTACTCAATAACTTTTAAGGATATTTTTTTATAAATAGTTAGAAGAGCAGGCGAGTAAATGAATGTAAAGTGGTCAGCTTTGTATTTATAAGAGAAAACTCGGACAAAATAGAACTTTAAATCAAGCAAAATGTACTCAGAAGTCGAATTGACAGAATATATAGCTCGTACAATTGATAAATTTATAGATAAGATATTATTTATTTTAGATAGAGAGAGATCGATACAACTATTAACTAGTGTAAACGAGATATGTATATTAGAAATTATAAGTATATAAATACGTAAGATTTCTTTTGATTGTATATCTAGTATAGTCTATATATTGACTGTGAAATTAACTTTGAAATTTCATTATAAAAACGTGTTGTAACATTAACATTAATAGGTATGGTTGGTTGTTTCTAGAAGCATTCCAAGTTTGCTGTTACGCATGAAAGCGTATCGAAGTGGTTATAATTTCGTTTTTCATAACGTGACTTGCGACTGTTTTCAAATGTTGATTCATTTTTCAAATTTGTTTAATTAGCTAATCATCCTGGCTTCTCACGGGTAGATAAGTATTTTGGATAGGATTTGCGTAAAATCGGTTCGTAGTGAGCGTCTGCGTCGGGGAAGCAGTAACTGTGACAAATTTCAAATAATCGGGCGCATAGTTTACGAACTTGTGATGAGTCGTATTTCACTTATATATAGATAGATTAGATAAAGATATATCTTAAAAATATTTTACAATAAAATATTATGGATGAAAATATTAGGAAGACTGGTTGAAATGATGGTAAATTGTTATGAATAATTTGTAAGAATAAATAATAATACTAAGACTGGACAGAAGAAACGCAGCAGCTATCAGAGTTTGTATTTACATATAATTTAACTAGACTACTAAAAACTTTTGTTTGGTATCATACATTTATGTCTACACCAAGAAACTTGGAAGCTCTAAACAGATCATTAACATTCCCACTATTAAACAGTACAGAGCCTTTGTATTACAAATAAGACAACATCATTGAGCTGCATGCATGGTTTGCGGCACATTGACGGTTCTTACAAAATCTATTACGGTATTATCATTATTAGTTTTTTTTTATAGAATAGGAAGGCGGACGAGCATATGGGCCACCTGATGGTAAGTGGTCACCAAACGCCCTTAGACATTGGCACTGTAAGAAATGTTAACCATCGCTTACATCGCCAATGCGCCACCAACCTTGGGACCTAAGATTTTATGTCCCTTGTGCCTGTAATTACACTGGCTCACTCAAACCGGAACACAACAATACCAAGTACTGCTGTTTTGCGGTAGAATATCTGATGGGTGGTTGGTACCTACCCAGACGAGCTTGTACAAAGTCCTACCACCAGTAGTTTTCTTAAATATATACTATATGCAATAACAATATTGGGTGATATTGGTAAAGGTAAACTTTTATATATATTTAAAGGCTCAATTAATTTACGTTAATCCTAAAATTAATTTAACTTAAAAACGTAACGTAATCAAATCAAATGCTTTGTTCATTATATTTGATTGATATAGAAATTACTAGAACTAGAAAAGTGTATGTGTGTGTTTAGCTCAATCGTTTTGGTAGAGACAGCTTAAAATTTAGTTAGAATATTTGACCTACACATACTAACAAGTAATGTATAGTAAAAATACTGTGTAAATAATAATATTGATAATTTTATCCCAAAACTCCCCAGTAGGAACACGGTAGCAATTTGGACATGAATTGAATGATTGCTGACATTTATGGACTGTGTGACAAACCGTTAATAGAAAAATGTATGTTGATTAAAATAACGATATAGTATACTTCAGTAGAATAGGTATAAACGAAATGTCGAAATAATAGGAACAGTTCAAACGGAATATTCATTCTCCTGTTTCTGCATTGAAATATGAACACAAAAAAAATTAACAAATAGATTTTTAAGTCGATATTCCGTTACTTTGAATAGTTTGTTCATTATTTTGAAAAATTATTATCTTTTTCTGGAAGTTAGAAGTGAGAACATCCCCGTGTCTCGGAAAACACAAAAATCCGTTGAACCTTAATTGTTTCCGGCATTTAAGGACGAATTTTGTGCGATCAATCTACAATCTAGATTCTTATATATATATATATATATATATATATATATATATATATATATATAATTAATACCTAATATAGTCAGAAAATATTGTTGATGCCATTATCGATTGGCTTTCAAAGCTTTTTTTAATAGCCTCAAGATTTTATCTTGATTTGTAACCTTGAACTGACATAAGCACTATCACTGAAGTTTGTATCATTGTTTTTATCATGTACTGAAGATTGTATCATTATGTTATAAGAAATTTGGAATCATATTACTGCGTTGTTCTGACTTCCTCCCTTTGCTACAGAACTTTACTTGACTGAAATAAAAAGGTTTTTAAAAAAATAATTGGGAAGTGAGGCAAAATAATGGATCCCATGGTGAGGTCACTTTGCTCAGACTCAGATTGCAACAACAAAGTATACACCTCTCCTTTCACCGCCAATGCGCCGCCGAACATAAATTCTTAATTACACTTACTTACACATTTCAGACCAAAAAACAGCATCACGGAATGTTCATATCATTTTTTTTTAATTTAGAACATGTAAATCTTAGCTGATGACTGCAGCTCTAAACTTTGGCAAGCACCAATGAATTTTTATGTACTGCATTTGTGTATATTTACGAAGCTATCTAAAGGAGAGTAGAAATAAGCTATTACTTATATTAATATCTTAAAAAAAAACATCGAAAATATCACACGATATGGTATACTGAGTTTTTCATATAAGATATATTTTTGAGACTGTAATTCTTAATTTTTAATTTGGAACTAAAAACATTCGTACTCGTAATTTAAAATAACATTAAGTTCGAAGATATCTCGTTTAGCCTTAGCGAGTCTGAAGAAAGTAAATAGTGAAAGTCAATTCGACATCTTAAGGAAAACGATGCGGAGAAACCCGTGCAAAAGTTGAATACTAAATAATTTACTTTATTCTTTCATTCATTAATAATATTTATTATGTATATATTTGTTTTACGTCGTTAATTGATGAAAATTAATGTCTGTCTTACCGATACTAAAAATGTGATAGATTTTAATCGCAATATGTTTTTCTAAATCGATAACCCAGTGGTTAGAAAATATGGATTACAATTGTATGTAAGAATATCGCGGGATCAATTCCAAAATATTTTTTTCTGAAATTGTTATATCGCGTGCTTGGATATGGAGGACGGCATTAGACTCCATGCGTTGAATATTTAATAATTCTTAAACACAGCTTATTAATAATTATTTTTTTACTTTAATAAGAAGAACACAGTTTTTTTTAGTAGGTGGACTGGCAAATGGTTCACCTAATGCTAAGTGGTCACCACTACCCAGAGACATTGGCGATGAAAGAAATATTAACCATTCCTTACATCGCCAATGCGCCACCAATCAAATATTCAATAAGGTGATTTTCTTTTCAGCATTTTTCTAACAGAACTAGGTTCTGCTTATTAGTGAAAATTGCTTTGAGGTTCGAAGATTACTTCTTCTTCTAGTGATTGCCATCTGAACTATGACTGCGAGTCACGTTGTTAGGGGAATAACTTAACTAACTTAAGCGTGCTCTAAATTTAACTAGTTTCAACTTTGAAATATAAATTCTATATTATTTTTTATTAAAATTTTATAGAAGAAAGTTAATAAAAATGCGATTTACTTTTATCTTAATATTACCAGGAAATCATTGGTAGTTCATTAAAATTCTTTTCATGGTTTTGTAAAAAAGATATTCCCATTGGACATGAAGTCTGATTGTATGACTTGTGGAAATGAGATTAGAACCCCTTTTTAATTTATTTGGGTTATGTAAAAGTGAGATGGTCCAGTGAATACAGCTCGTTGGTTTAAACCGAAAGGATTTGCTTGGATTGAACGGATTTCAATAGCATACCTACCTACTTAAATAACAGACAGTGTCTAATTTTTATGAGCTTAATTTATTTTTATAATAAATCTCGTGCTTGACCATTAAGATCATAATTAAATCTTTATATATCAGGTGAAATTTTCTTAATGTGTATATTACTCTCAATACTTCATTAGACATTTACATCTTATATAAAAAAATATATTGGTAAAATTTATCTGCTTGAGACCAATTCTTCTTCATAAAAGTTATTTTTTTATGTAACTCGCCGCTGGATGGCGCTGTTTATATAGTCAAGTAACTTGCATACTTGATAGGGCTTTGTGCAAGCTCGCCTTTATAGGTGGTAGCTACCCAGTATCATCATAAATTCTACCACGAAACGCTTAGTATTGCTGTCTCTCGAAATACTTAGTATTGTTGTATTCCAATTAAATACTGCTAATCTATTTTCATTAAAAAAAAGCACTTTAACGGTCAACATGTTGAATTATATATATATATATAAATACATGGGACAACGTCTGCTAGCGTTCTAGTATTGTACAGAGCGACATGCTTTCTCTAGTTATGGTAACCAGAATTATTTTCAATGTGACATTAATATGTCGAATTACATTTGTACCGTCTCATAAAGCAGAAGTTGCCCAGATGTCTTTATCCACGACATCCACGAGGGCGAGAAATCTATCTAAATTTAGCTCACAAATGCCGCGGAAAGGCCTCGGCTCCCCTTATCCCAGCTAACAATGTTATCAGGGGACGTTGTCGTGTCGCGGATATATAAAACATCGGATGTGATATATATGACCTTTATATAGCCAACTGTGTGATTTGTAAACTTCGTTTTAATAAATGTTTATTTCATCATATTATTTATAATTCTTGCTAAGTTTAATATAAAAAAATTGAATGACTTCCATATGTTGTGCATCCAGATCTACAATAGTTCATAAGCTTTTTTTTTCGGTTTATATGTATATGTTGATAAATAATTCAAATCTTGTATGTTATTGTAATACTATGTATATTTGTATTTGCTATTGTAATACGTTTTATTCCACTTTGCATTAAATAAATTAGGATTTAACCTTTTTTTTTAAATATAACCATATATTAAAAACAACGAAAAATAAGTAATAGTCTATATGCGTCACTATGCTACACAAAGGCTAGGTTAAGATTCACTTAAAAAAAACCGACCTTACTTCCGATATATAATGAGATGATTTTCTGCAAGTTGGTAGGTGCAGGTTTGACACTTGAAAACTCAGTGTTGCCAGATTTAATCTGCTAATTCTATTATTAAATGTAGAAGCATTACATTTAAACAAGAACCAGTGAAAGAAATTTTCGTTTTTTTTTTAAATAAAAATATCTACCAACACGATACCGCATCGGAATGTTCGTAATTCAAACTGACACGTCGATGATGATTGCAAGGGGCCGCGTAATGGCGGCGACAATGTCAATGGTCGCGGGGAAAATAAAACAGGACGTAAAAAATAACACTACTCTTGACATTCTCGACTTGCTGTTCAGATGTTTTTAATACAATCACGTCCCGGCTTTTAGATTATAAGGTTTTTTGTGGCCGCAGCGCCATATCACTTTGTGTTGTCGTTAAATCTTTTATTGTTTTTACTTTTTAAATGAAAATATTTACATTCAATGAAATATTGTAATAGTATTAAATTATAAATCTTCAAACTAACATCATATTGCATGTTGCATTGGATTGCATTTTGAGGTTGGTTAATTCGCTTAACACATTTAAGACACGACTAGCCGCGTATCTTACAAAAGATTATTCGCTTCTAAGCAAGTAGTCACAATGTGTTAAATGAGTATGAATTGATAAACTGTCGACTAATGTAACAACGAACGACGAATGTAATAACTAATTTTAAGTTTAACATTGTTCTTATGTAAGTGACGTTGGTCTTTATGGGAGTAAATATTCTTTAAATCTAACCGTAACAGCCTGTGAATGTCTCACTGCTGGGCTAAAGGCCTCCTCTCCCTTTTTGAGGAGAAGGTTTGGAGCTTATTCCACCACGCTGCTCCAGTGCGGGTCGGTGGAATACACATGTGACAGAATTTCAGTGAAATTAGACACATGCAGGTTTCCTCACGATGTTTTCCTTCACCGAAAAGCACGAGATGAATTATTATCCCAAATTAAGCACATGAAAATTCAGTGGTGCTTGCCCGGGCTTGAACCCACGATCATCGGTTAAGATTCACGCGTTCTTACCACTGGGCCATCTTGGCTTCATCTTTAAACCTAAAACTAGGTCGAAATACATAATTCTGTGTATTGATGCTTTAGTAATATATCCTTTCATGACCAGGTACTGGCCTGGATCAAAGGCCCACACCCTGATTTTTATTATGTTAGTTATAGAATAATAATAAAAAATTATAACCAAACCTTTTTTTGTTAATAAAGCGGTTTTACAAAAACCTTTTTTTGTTTATCGCCCGTGCCAATGTACAACCAACGTTTACAAGTTTCCTGACTACAATTTTCTTTACCGCCGCGAACAAGTTCAATTATAAACAAAACAAAGCTCATGAAACTTCAGTTGTGTTGGTTCATATTTGAATCCGTCACCCTAGTCATATCCACGTGTTCTATCCAATGAATACTTTTTTTAAATTGTTTTTTTTTAATCTATGATAAGTATATGTCACCGTGTCACGATACGTTACGAACTTGTTTTTTTTTTAAATATTTCCTTTCGATTGAAATATTATAATTTTTATTTGTTTCTTTTTATGGTTGATATTTAGTTATAATTTGTGACTTTTGACTTTAATAATCAGCTTGTATAGAAAAAATAACAAGGAAAGAATAACAAGGAAGTAGTCTTCCGTAGGAGCATAGTAATATTAAACATTTTACTTATTTCTCTTTTGCTATTATTGAATAATTCCTGGACATTTTTGTTATAATTTTGTGCCTGCAACACCAGCTTGTCTTAAATAAATATTTTCTTATTATTATTAATCTTAAAACAAAATGTTAAAAAGAATAATAATGAATATAATTTCGTAGGGAGCAAAAACCACACCCATTAGTCATACACACGTACAATATTTAAATAAATAAAAAAATATAAATCTAAGCGAAATTTCAACGAATATGCATTCTGGTTTTCGGGAAAATTGGCTGACGTAAATTTTGCTTGCTTTAAGCAGAATTGTACTAATTTGGCACGAAGCCAGCCTATATCAGGTAGAGGAATACGCAAGTTCTACCCATAATGTTAGGAAAAGCCCTAATACAACCAAATAAAGTCCTTACTTCTATCAAATTGTCTACACTAAGTTCTTCGCTGTTGAGGGTCCACTATTTTGGAATGAACTACAAGTACCTCTGTCTGTTGTAAAAAAAACGTGTTAATTTTTTTTTAATTTAAATTCTTAAATAGGTTATATCGATTAGTGTATAATTTATATAGTATTAATGATATGTGTATATAAGTTTATATAAATATGTGTTTTTATATTATTATCATATTAATATTGTATGTTTATGCGATGTATATATACTTTATAAATAAATAAATTGAGTTGTTTCGAAATTGAATTTTTATAGACTTCCGAAAAATTTGTATTCCTATTTATGCATAGTCGATCGAATGAACATCTATCAAGGCAATAAAACGATATAGTATTTTTCTAGCTTCTCTTTATCAGCCCGGAAGTAGAAAGTTGGGCGAGATACACTCTCGTATCTGATTCATCGAATTATGTGAGCGAGGATATGAATCGTACAATTATACCACCACAGATATTTAGTCTAGATTGCAATATATCAGGGTAACATTAAGAACGAGGGCTGTCAAAACATAATTATTTATACGCATATTGTAAATACAAAAGTCTGTCTGTCTATCTGTTACGCTTTCACGTCTAAACCACTGGATTGATTTTTATGAAACTCGGTATGATCTACTGGTGGTAGGGCTTTGTGCAAGCTCGTCTGGGTAGGTACAACCCATTTATCAGATATTCTACCGCAAAACAGCAGTACTTGGTATTGTTGTGTTCCGGTTTGAAGGGTGATTGAGCCAGTGTAATTACAGGCACAAGGGACATAAAATCTTAGGTCCCAAGGTTGGTGGCGCCTTGGCGATGTAAGCGATGGTTAACATTTCTTACAGTGCCAATGTCTAAGGGCGTTTGGTGACCACTTACCATCAGGTGGCCCGTATGCTCGTCCGCCTTCCTTTTCTATAAAAAAAGCAACAAAAGTATGCCTTATGCCCCATAGGCATAGGGAATACTTTTGTATACAATCCCCATACCCAACACCTGGCCACCCCCACCCCGCACTAACACTTTTTCCATTTTCTTGCAATGTCATCCTATCATGAGCTTCAAGAAGATAGTTAAAAATTAATAACAAAATTCGACCTTCACAGATACATATGTTTTCTTAGCGAGTTAATCGAGATGCCACATTGGGACAAAATCATTTTTGCCCACATTGAAAGTAGCTATTGTGGACATGAATGAGATATTTTTTATAAATTAAATTTTCTTGGTTTTCTTACGATGTTTCCCTCCTTATTCCTTCCGCTGACGACAAAGTAAATTGGAAACACGGATTTGATAGAACGATCTTCAGTTAAAAGGGACTTATTCTATTTGCCATCTTATTATGAGCTCCTTATAGAAAAGTAAATTGTGGTTTATATTTCCACATAACAAGTAACTAATACAATTATCGACGACTTTCAATATTATTTACTATAGAATATATATCAGAGTTAGATAATTGTTATAACTACAAAAAAAAAAAGTTTAAAAAAGAAACACAAAATTTAATGACAACAGTAAACACATACACACACACATACTCATACATATAGTTTCTTAAATAATAAAAAAACAAATTAATATTATAAGTCACCTTGTTATTTGCATAATTTTTAATTTTTTTAATTAACATTTATATCTAATGTTAAAAAATACGAATAAATAAGGCATATTATTAGGATATTATACATAACAAGATTAGGAAGCGTATGTATGATGACAGATTTATCTTACAGCTTCATTCCTCAATGTAGTTTTAATAGCTCAAGAATTTAATTCACTAAAGCCTAATTATTCGATCGTCATTACTGAAAGCGATGCGGTACGAACGGTACGATAAATTGCCATCAATTTGGAGTATCGCCAGTTCGATGCCTGGGCAGAATTTATTCGACTACTAGTTTATGACAGCCAGAACTAACTACGTTTCGATATCACACGGTCATACGCCAAATGGCATTTGTTAGAAGGGAAAAATAAATATTAGGAAAAAGACATTTTATATTTTTATCGTTTTATTAACGATTGTTTTTGTACACTATTTAATTTAATTTTGAATAATATTAAATTGTAAAAATTAGATTTTGTTATTAATTTTTAAACAACGAAAGTGGTGTACGAATATTATCATGTTATTATCGGAAGTATAAAATAAATTTCAAAAATATCTCGTTACTCAAGTAATAAAATATTCTTGGCGTTATTTCATTTCGATCAACTGATCTTTGAGAAGTATTAAGAAACTTGAGATACTTATAAACCTAAAGTACCTTAAGTAATTAGGAAGTTAAACTACGTTATAAGTTTTATACACGAACAATCTCTTACAAATAGCAATTAATACTATTCATACTAAAAGTCGTGAAACAAAGACCGGAGTCACTTGTGATACCTAAAGTATGTTCAGAACATTACAATTGTAATAGCAATTAACCGAAGGTGCAAAGTATCGCGCAGATAAAAGCAATTGCTCCGAATATATGTCCAGGAGTTAAAGTTAATTTTTGTCTGAAAAAAAAACCTTAATATTTAATCACAATTATATTATATGTAATTTTTGGAATCGCATAACCTTATCACATCGTATTAAGGCTTTTTTAATTGTTTTTTTTTTAATTTTTATACTATAAAAAGTTTAAAGTTAGATTTCTGAAAAGACTACGGTTTACTAGATGGAGTTCAGGTGCGAGCACAAAAGATCCATTAGGGTCGAAGTGCATTCGTGGTAATCCTGTGAGCCAAGGCACAAAGATAAGATGCTTCGTCAGGTTGACTGCTATCGTAAAATGAAATAACTCTTTGCTCTTCAAAAGCAAGTATTAACTAAATTCGTGTCGTATAGCGAAATGAATTGGCTGAAAAAAATGATCATTAATTGATATTTGAAATTGAATTCCTGACCTACTTTTAAGCAATAATAATGTACGGCTGACAATAACGAGAATATTCAAGTTTCGAGCTGGTCTAATTTGACACATTATTCGGGTGAAATTAAATCAACAAATAAACACGTTAAATAATGCTTAGTTAAAAAATATTTCCCTAAACGGCAAAATAAATTTCAGTATTTTTAACAAGCTCTTTGAGTTTGCCACAAAGTACTGAGCAAACAAATTGATATTCACTCCACAAAAATATCTTCAATATAAACTCCGGTTTTATAAAAAGGACTCTCGTGTCAGCGGTAATTGAAACGATTTGGTAATATGGCTTTCTGTGAAATTTTAGTGGTTCGTGAAAACAACACGCAAACTTTAATTTAAAAATAGAATCTATTAAAATCCATAGAATATCTAAGACTTCGAATTATATGAAGTAATTAATATGATCAATTAATTTACGTTTTCCTCATATTATCTAAACATTAACTACCTAAGTATTTTTATTATTACACAAAATACAAGCTGACTGCTATGTTATCTTTGATAAATTTATAGCCAGTTTTTTCATAGCTACCTACAATATTCATGTGCGGTTTCTTCATAAAAAAAATTGATTAAATCAGAGTGCACACGTACGCCACTCTTATTGGACAGATGCAGCAGCGCCTGTAGCTGTGTGTCGAATATAAATAAGGTACACAGATACGTATGTATTATAAGGTTCGTAAATTTAACCGGGCAGTATTCTTTGCGAATACATGTCCGTCTACGAAAGATAATTTAACGCGTATTAGCGTTGTAATTATGTCGTGTTTGTCTAACCCTAAAATTAATTTTTCTTTCATACTTTACTCTATAAATCGTTTCGATGATGTGAAGATTAAAAGTATTTTCTTAAAAAAACCCCAATTCATAGTCGATTTTGTTCTTTACGAAAGGAAAGTGTCTTCCCGTAAAAGTCTCTAGTCATATAGCTTAAGTTTTGTGTTGATAGCTAGTCGGTCAAGATTTCTATACACAGGAATATAAAAAATATATATATGTCTATGTTAGCTTTATTTGCTATTAAAATATTAATCGTCTTTCTTTTCAATTGATTACATTGGAATACTTGTAATTAAATTTACTCAAAAATATAATTAAGGATGTTTTATAATTTAGGAAAATACCGCCCCTTCAATAAAAGTTTATAAATAAAATATATATACCTGCGTCGTTTAATATATTTGCTTAAGCCACTATCTTGAAGACTAGTTTGAGGATTCTTTGTATTTATTGATATGTATAATATATTTTTGGGATCACTCGCCTTTCGACGTGACATGATTTTAAAAGGTCTAATTTCAAATTTCAAATTCTACTTTCGTATAGGAGTTCAAGTTACAATTACCTTTTGCCAACATCGATGTCTGATCCATTGTGAATTTATTTTTTCAATTTTTATTCCAAGCTACTTTCAATACATAATATAATGTCTTGTATTTTTCTTTTAAGAGTATTATTACAGGTCTTAATGCTAGGTAGCCTTGCTAGGTTCCTTCACTTTTAATGAGATGGAAGTGAAGCCAAAAACATGCCAGAATTTGAGAAAAAATCTCCATTGCTATCATAATTTGTTTATTAAAAAAGGTTAGTAGTAGTTTACTGGTGGAAGGCTTTGTGCAAGCTCGAAATTAGATATTCTACCGCAAAACAGCAATATTTGGTATTGTCGTGTTTGAAGGGTGAGTGAACCAGTGTAATTACAGGCACAAGGGCCAAAGCATCTTAGTTCCCAATGTTAGTGGTTCATCGGCGATGTAGGGGATGATTAACATTTCTTACAATCCCAATGTCTATGGGCATTGGTGACCACACACCATCCATTAAATATATATATTTACCTATTTTAATATTTAATGGATGGTAAGTGTAAAGTAAGTATATATATATATATATATATATATATATATATATATATATATATATATATATATATTATTAATTAGTTTTAAAATAGGCTTTTGGCATCATTTATCATAATTTTGAAGGTATTAAATGTAAAGCACCCATTCTACCATTATAGTCCCATTAATTTTTGCTACTTTTTTCATACATCATAAATTAATTACAATTTAAGCACATGGAGACTCAGTGGTGCTTGCTCGAATTTGAATCCGATATTAACGGTTCATGTTATCTTACCAGTGTTGCTCAAAAAATGATTAGTTTCTCTTTTTTATGAAGAAAAAAGTCACGGTCTGTTAATAGGCCACTGTTGGGCTCCTGTTCTTTTTTTGATGATAAGTTTTGGAGCTTATGCACTACACTGCTCCACAAAGGCTTGGTAGATACACAACTGACATATTTCCCTCCAATACATCCATGTTTTCCTTCACCATGGATCACGAGCACTATAAACACAAATTAAGCGCTTAAAAATATAATTGCACTTGTCTATAACCCGCAGTTTTCCGTTAAGATTCACGTGTTCAAACCACCGGACCATCTCCATTTATTATTTTAATTAAAACAGTACTTGCCCTACTATGGTAACTTTTGAACTACGCCTCGTAGACAATTCAAAACATAAGCCTTAATCGTTATTTTTATTGGCTGAAGTTAAATAATAAGAATAACGGTTTAATTTCACACTTAGTGGCTGTATATGTAATCTACTTGATTAATGAGTAAATGATTTGCTTACTTATCGAGTGATAATGAAGATAGACGCAGGTTGAGATGCGTAGTTGAGATAATTGGCCCCTAAAAGATAAATAAAGATAGATAAAAAGATTACATTTATAGACTTCATTAATCAAATCAGACATTCAAGAGTGATTGTTTTTGTAATTGAATTACAATTATTACTTTAAAAACCGTTCACGCCGGCGTTGTATTTTAAATTAGATAATCTTTCATAATTCTTATTCAGACGTAGATATTTATTTCGCAAGATTGCGAAATAAATATATTTAAAATCTTATCTAAGGCTATATTTTAATGACGAGGATATGATCTCTTAAATTTTCTTAAAATAATTTTTTTTCACGCCTTAATCAAGATAAATGTGAAGAATATCCTTAATTTAAACACGGAACGTGATGTAATTGAATTTATAATCGCATAATTGTTTTCAAGAAAAATAATGTAAATTAAGTCTTACAATTTTTCTCCTAAAACTGTTCTTTTCTTAAATTTGTTCTATTGACTAAATATGCAAATAAGCACGAAAACAATTGTGATATAATTATGTAGTTTTATGTATTAAGTTTCCAGTTCCAAATTGGTATTTTCTCATCAATGGATGAGTTAATAAGCCGGAATGGCCTAGTGGTTAGAACGTGAGAATGTTAACCGATGATCGTAAGTTCAAACCCGGGCAAGTACTACTGAATTTTCAAGGGGTTAATTTGTGTTTATAATTCATCTCGTATTTGACGGTGAAGGAAAACATCGTGAGGAAACCTGCTTTTTTTGCCACATGTGTATTCCACCAACCCGCATTGGAGCAGCGTGGTAGAATAAGCTTCTACCTTCTCCTCAAAAAAGAAGAGGAGGCCTTAGCTCAGCAGTGGGATATTCACAGGCTGTTACTGGATGAGTTAACAATTGTTAATATAATCGATTATTTTTAATTTCAAATAGGAAGGTAGACTGACAAATGACTTCTAGTAGTGACGGTCTCCCTCAGGCACTGACCTAGAATATCCATAGAAATATTAAACATCACTTACATCGTAATTTCGCTCCAAGCTTGCAAACTTAGATATTATTTCCCATGTGCCTGTAATTACAATGAGTCACTCTACATGATTAATTTATTTATTTACATGACATTTATTATTGCTTGTCGAAGATACATTTATTATTCAATCGATATTATTGTAAGAAAATATGTGTAGGATGATTAGTATGCAAATTGGGACATTAGCACAGATTAGAGATGCGACGTGAAATGGACGCAAATGTTTTAAGGGTTTCGGATACTATAGAATAAATTGCTTTATTATGCAAAACTAATGCGAATAATATATCTGTAAGAGAGGACTTTGTAGTAGGACTGGGCTTAGTAATATGATCTAAGCCTATCGCAAGATTCGTGTATTAAAATTGGATAGTTGTGAATATCAGACTTATAAATCGAAATGTTTTATAAAGTAATATATTTATAATTGAAGACAAGTGGTTGAAGGTTTTTTTTATACTTTTTGTATTTGTTACATAAACTCCACTCCCGAGAGCTGGATGAACTTAATGTATTAACTATGTACACGAATAATTAATAAATAATTAACTCAAAAACATAAAACAGCAAATTAAAATGATCCTTTTGAGTTACGACACTTTCCATTTATGTCTTCGATTAGTAAAAAGAAATCAATTGATATTTTTTAATGTTTGATTTATTGAAAAAAGTTATTAATACATAAATTCACGACAACTCCGGCAGACAGCTAGTATTATATTGGTATATATTTTTGATAGAAATAACTTTTGGTGTATATTATCTTTAATTTATATTAATGTCATTTTAATGTGCCTGCCTGTTTATTACCGGGCAGTATCACGATCTACGTTTCAGAATTATCAAGATGTGGTATCATATTCATGCATCTTCATCTAAAATTTACGTTTAAAAAGGTAAAAATTTTAAAGGTTGTTGCATGGGTTAAATAGCTTGAGTATTCAAGTAGTAGCTTGGATATAGATGAATCAAATCGAACTGTTCAGCGGCTGACAATGTTTACGTAACTCACTCTGTCTAGAGGGTATAAGTTATTTCTGAAACAATGTAAAACCGATATCGAGTCGTTCCACGAATAAAACAATTTCATCCCGAAGATCTCGTATAGCTGCACCGCCAAATAATTTACTAACAACACGATGAAGACATATTTGTCACGCTTGATCCGTATTTATATGGCTGTAATCCGAACCTAAAACTTGCAATGATTCAGGCTTTGTGGACTGTATTTTATTAGATTGTTGAGCGATATTTCATTATTGTTATGACAGTGTCACGGGGAGAATTTCACGTATAGTATCGTGGAATTTCTTGGTTGTAAGGAACATATTATAACAACATCAAATATTAAGGTGTTTGACAAAGTAGTAATGTAAACTTTGATTTTTATTTTCTATATTCTATGATATAATATTAGTAGACTTACATATTTAAAACAAAATATCTCATAATCATTTTAAATACATTTATTAGATCAGTTAAAATTTATTACAGACGAGGAAAAGCATATATGAACGAATACCAAACGAATTAATTATTCACGAATAAAATTTGTACAGGAATTGTTGTGAAAAGTTAGATTACTTTTTAGTCGAGTCGCCGCCCGTGTCCCTCTGAGGAATGTACAATTTCTCGAACAATTCACCCAACTTCTCACTATCGAGGCAATAGTCACTTACCACACTCTCTTCGCCGAAAGATTTACCGCCGACAATTATACTACCAACCTTATTACCTTGGAATACGGTTGGCATTTCAATATCATAATTTCCATTGCAGTCTCTCGTTTGATTACGCGTAGCTTTGTTCGTTAATTGGCTTGGACATGTAGCTTGTGCACTATTAGTGTACATACCTTCATTCCGTACACCGCAAACTGCTTGTATTATCGATTCTAACGCCATTTGGTCCTGCTTTCTGCGTTGAACAGTTGTTGATTGTACATTAGCAATAATTTCCTTGTAGTTGCTCTCTAATTTATTTAAAGCTTCAACTAATTCAGTTTGATAATCATTAGATATTTCCTGTATTACCTGAGCTCTTTGTCTAACTAATTCAAGATGTAGAGAACACTCCGTTAACTGTTTTTCTCTCTGGAAATTAGTTAACTTTAGTTCACAAGCCTTGGATAACTTCGCTTTAGATTTTTCTATTTTATTAATACGTTTTTCAAATTCCTCTGCTTTTTGTTTCAAATTTTCGGAATTTGAGTCATTAGGAATACTTGAATATTTAAGATCTTCAATGCATTTTTTTAACCGGTCTATTTCAATACCCTGAGATATAATTGTTTTATCCTTAGTAGCAATTATTTCATCTTTGTTAACCATTAGTTTTTCTAATTCGCCTAAATGCTTTGTTTCAATTTCTTTAATATTTTTTTCATGTTGTAATTTTAGGTCTTCTAATTTACTTTCATAGTAAGCTCTCATTTCTTCTTGTACGGATGTTTTAGTATCAATCATTTGTACCTTATGTTTTGTAGTTAAGTCACCCATTTCGTGTCGCTTAATATAATTGAAATTATCGAGGTTATCCTGTAAATTCCTTATTTTTTCGAGAAGACAATTTCTAGATATAACTTCTTCTAATTTGCATTTTAACGTATTTGTGCTATCCTGCGATATTGTATGAGTACTGGTCGCATTATTTACCTTCAAAATGTCATTAGATAAATTATCAATTTGATTCTTTGTTCTTAATTCTTCTTTTAAAGCTGTCAATTCACTTTGAAGCAAAACGTTTTGTCTTTTAATTTCTCGAAGTTTCATCACAATGTTTATTGTTCTAATATTACAAGATTCTTCATGTATTTGGTTATTGTTGAAATTGGGCACGTCAGTAGAACAATTAAAGCATAATACGTTTTGGTTATACATATTTTCTGGTATGTTATAAGTCATTGAATTAAAGGATTTGTTTCTTTCGGTCAATGCTTGATTTTTATTATCGTCAGTTTTAAATTCACTATCGCCGGACATATATTCTATTGAAGATTGCGAAGGTTTTTCATTATCATAAATAACTTGTGTATGACCGTTATCCAAATCTATTATTTGATATTCTATCTCTGATAGAGTTTCATCACTATTTCCATCGTCCGTCAAAAGAGATAATTCATCAGGTGATGGGTATTTAAGAAAAGGCTTTTCAAGTATACCTTTGGCTAATTGATAGCACATAGCAAAAATGTATTTGTTTCGTAATGATTTTTCGTGTTCTTTGCAATTCGAAAGCCTTTGGATCCAAGCATTACAAATTTCTATAACATCCTGATCAAGTAATTGGCCCAAATAAGGCCGTATTATTTCCAAATACCGTTTATATTCTGAGTCTAGATTTTGTCCATGATTTTCATCCATTCCTATAAATTTATCAAAACGTGCTATGTTACAACTGACACGTTAAATTCTGTCATGCACTTTTTAAGCAAAAGTCAAAGAGACACAAACACACTTCCTACGGAATATAAAATAATATATAAGATACTAAAAAGTTTGGTAGTAAAAGAGTTTTGTTTTGTTTTCTTGAAGTATTTTTAGGTCCTGAACTTAAAAGTTTAGTCTTTACATTCAACTTGAATGTAAATAAATAACGCTCCATAGGTATAATTTTATTTTCACATAGGTTTCTTTCTTCAGTATATTTAAGTCTGTATTTAGCAAATTACTATAATTATTTTAAGTTATTTTAATAATGTTTCCTGTGTTAATGATATGAGCATTTACGCTTAGTTTAAACTTAAAGTAACTTATCTTTAAATTTGAGATAGTACGAAATAAAAATATAGAAAATGCCTGAAATATGGCATATCTCTATGGAAGGTGAATTTTCTTTTAGATTCATTTACTATAAGAAGCTCAGGAGCTTACTCTGGACGTCGGGAACGACCTTATATCGTGTAATCGGATTTAGAAAAACTTAATGCACATAAAAAAACTTTAAAATGAAAATTATAAGCTTGATAAAATAAATAAGTTTATAATATATATGTAATCCATTTTTTTATGCGTAGATGATAGAAATATTAACCATTCCTTACATCGCCAATGCACCACCAACCTTGGGAACTAAGATGTTATGTCCCTTGTGTCTATAATTACATTGGCTAACTCACCCTTCAAGCCGGCACACAAAAATACTGAATATTGCTGTTTGGCAGTAGAATATCTGATGAGTGGGTGGTACCTACCATATGGGCTTGCACAAAGCCCTACCACCAAGTAAATATTTATTTAAATTTACTAATGTTATAAGGAGGTAAGTTTGATTGTTTTTCTGGTCACGCAAGAAAGGTTTATGTTATTTAAATTTCAGTTTCCGGTCAGGCATAGTTTAAATAGTTTATTTATATGCTGCGTATTCTTTCATACATATAGCTTAATATGCTGACGTAGTCGGACACGAAAAATGCTGGTTCAGGCGCATTTGTAGCGAACGCTGCCAAAACTATAACAGATATAAAAAAAACTTTTTATCAGCGATTTGTAGGTCTCCAAAATGTCTACAAAACTTAGCGATAACATATCTATTTTTTAAGGATAAAAATGTTTTTTTTATATGTTTACAAAAAATTACTACCCTGTAGTTTTGTTTTATTAGTTTAATAATTGGGACAAATAATTAATTCCCACCAAAATTGATAACATAATATAATATAATTATTTTAAATGTTTGATGTAGTCGTATAAACATTGCTTTTAACACTTAAATGTTTTTACGAGATATGTAAATAAGTGCGTAAAATATATGCGGTACGGACAGTATTTCATAACTAACAAATATTTCGGTTTAAATTTCCTTATTTTATGAAACATGAAACAGATAACGCCTAGTAACACTTTCTTTACTTGGCGTAATTATCGGATAGCAATTACCGATTTATGAAACTTTGTAATATTATTTGAACAGGCGCTTCATAAAAATAATAAATTTTTGGTTGCTTAGTGCAAATTGTATATATAACTTTATTTATTTCATTTTAATAAACTTAAATTAAAAATATATACATAATCGATAACATAAACTCTATTAAGAATATATATTTCCTACAAAGGGTTTGTGACCAACGTCGTGAAACCGGCTATAAAGATAAAATTACTTTAAACCCACATTCATTTACCATAAAAATAATCTCGGTCGTATCTTTACAACCACCATCCATTACTCGTAAGAACAGTTCTTATTCCGAGAGTAAGAAAGGCTAATTTTGACAAAAATCAAATTTTAGTTTCAAAGTAACGGTTTATATGAAATGCTATAATGCAATTTGTAGTAATAAACACGATACTAATTCCAAATCAACCTTACTTATTATATCTATAAGAACTTTTTATAATAATAATAATAAGTACTAAAGAAGTATATAGTATACTCGCTCCGTAAGAGAATAGCGGAAGACAGCACAAAACGCATAGATATTACAAATCAGAAGCGGTTATAAGAGCTTATTAAAATAAATAATGATTTAATTTTGAAAATATAACTTAACTTACCACTATACAAACATGTAATGGATTTTGTCACCAAAATTCTCAAATACATTGGTATATTGTGAATAATAGTCTCGAATTTACATAAGTAATTATATGAGTTATTTATTTAACCATGTTAAATGAATCTATGAATTTGTAATATTAATCGGATTAGAATTTATGTGAATAAAAAGCAACCAAAAAAAATTTACCTCTTTATAATACTAATAATTATGTATCGGGGTGTAGTGGGGAGCCTAGTGTGAATACTTTCGGGGCTTCACCAGCCCGCCCAAAATGGGCGGTGTGGCTTCCTTCTAATCACAGGCTTTCTGCAATCTCTCACCAGTGGCTCCAAGAAGCTGTAGTGCATGCAGCGGCCACACCCTGGTAACCGCGTTGGCTCGCGGGCTAAACCTGGTTGAGGGGGGTTTGCCAGAATGGTGGACCTACAAGCGGATCCTTCCCGCTTAATGCATAAAGTCTGCCTCGGCGGGGAAGGCAACCCAACGCAGATATGCACTCGGGCTTGACGGAACTGGCGAGGTAGCTAGGCAAGGTGGACGGCCTAGGGCGACAGTAGAAGGCGCACAGTTACTGTCGGCCAGACACATCATCGGATCCTTCCTCCAGTCGTAGCGGTTTTCCGTTCCACTGGATCAAGGAAGGGGAAGACGAGGGTGTGCACCTGCGTTTTGCGCGTACGCTTGTGCACTGAAATATCTCCTGCGTAACTGACTGCTTCCGTATATGGACTCCGATACCAATAAAGTCCTGTGGCGATGGGTCAAGGTAGAGAGGTCCGGTTTGATGCAATCCGGGCTTTGTCTGAGGCCTGCACATGGGCGGCTCTGGGGGTGTGTAACACCGTGGTCGCTTTTGCTCTGCATAGGAGAGACAGAGTAAACCCGGCAGCATCTGGAGTGACAAAGCAGCCCTATTTAGGGAGGCACTGCTTTCCCCGCTCAGCCGGGGAGGGGGCTAGAAAAGGTGCCCTAAACAAAAGCTCTTCCCAACCATTTTATTTTTGAGGGTAGTAACCACGGCTGCCTCCGCATCCTTCAATTTCGTGGTCGGCGTTACAGAATAAAAAAAATAATGATGACAATGCCTGCCCGGAACGGAAAACTGCCGTCTTAGCTCGAGAACTTCGACGCTATAATGTGGATGTGGCTGCACTCAGCGAAACACATCTAGCCGAAGAAGGGGAGCTGGTAGAACATGGTGGCGGGTATACTTTCTTTTGGAAGGGACTTGCTACCTCGGAACCGCGGTGGTCAGGCGTAGGATTTGCGGTTAAGAACCAGCTCATTAATCAATTACAAGAGTGTCCGGTGCACATCTCGGACCGCATCACCACACTGCGCCTTCACCTTGAATATGACAACTACCTGAATGTCATCAGTGTCTATGCTCCAACGCTGGATAAATCTGATATCATAAAGGGTAAGTTTTACGACGATTTGAGCCGGTGCATCGAAAGCATACGCCCCAAAGAGAAGATACTGGTCTTGGGGGATTTCAATGCTAGAGTTGGACGGGATTACAACGCCTGGCCTAAAGTCTTGGGGAGACATGGAGTTGGCAATATGAACAGCAACGGTCAGCTGCTGCTCAGCTTATGTGCACAATTAGACCTAGCGATCACGAACACAATGTTCAGACTTCCAGCCAAGCACAAAACTACATGGATGCACCCAAGATCCAAACACTGGCACTTGATTGATTATGCTATCGTGCGCCAAAAAGATATCTCCGAAGTCCAAATCACCCGCGTCATGCGCGGTGTCCACTGTTGGACCGACCACCGGCTTGTAGTCACTAAGCTACATCTCCGTCTTCTTCGTTCCCGAAGATCCGAAAGAGCGAAACCTGCATCTTTAGATGTCGAGAGGCTGAAAGATTTCGAGACTAGGAAGAAATATGCTGAAGCCTTGACCAGCGCACTTATGTCACATGAAAGAACCGGTGATGTTGAAGCTGATTGGGGTTCTCTGTCTTCTCAAATATTAGACACTGCCACTGTTACTATAGGTCTAAAAGTCCGCAGGAACGAGGACTGGTATGATGAGAATGACGGAGTCCTTACTGAGGCAATTGACAAGCATCGGCGTCTTTTACAAGTGCGCAGCAGAACACAGCCAGGCCAACGCGTAATGGGGATCAAGCAAGGTGACGTGGAGCTGCGTAAGTTATCTCGAGAGATTAAGGATAAGTGGTGGCGGGACAAAGCGCGTCAAGTGCAGTGGCTTGCCGACACTAACCAGCTAGGAGAGTTCTACAGTGAGGTTCGAAGGTTGCTCGGTACAACCCGCTTAAGAAAAGTGCCACTACGTCCAGTAACTGGCGATGGCCTTATTAAAAGCAAGGAGGAAGTACTCAGGCGTTGGGCAGAACATTTTAACTTCCTGCTCAATGTAGACCGAGAATTCAACCTGAATTACATTTATTCCTTACCTCAACTCCCTACTTTTATCAAGCTGGATGAGCCACTGTCACGTGATGAGGTTGTTTCTGCCATCAAACAACAGCAGAATAAGCGCGCGATTGGTGTAGACTTTATACCAGGAGAACTACTCAAATACGGGGGTGAGGAGTTGCATTCCGCTCTATGGGAACTTTTTAGCCATATGTGGGAAAAAGAACAAGTCCCTGATACGTTCAAAGTATCTATCATCAGGACACTGTATAAGGGAAAGGGGGAGCGTTCTGACTGCAACTCCTTCCGCGGTATTTCACTATTACCGGTCCCCGGAAAAGTCCTCGCCAGAATTCTTTTAAACCGCCTTACAGAACTTTCAGAAAAGATTCTGCCTGAAACCCAGTTTGGCTTTCGACATGACCGGGGTACTTGTGAGGCTATCTTCTCAGTGCGTCAACTGCAGGAGAAAAGCAGAGAGCAGGGTCGTAACATGTATCTTTGCTTTGTCGACCTTGAGAAGGCATTTGACAGCGTGCCTCGTGAAGCTCTTTGGGCTGTGCTAGGAAAATTGGGATGCACGGAGAAGTTTGTGCGACTAGTGAGACTACTGCATGACGGAATGAGGAGCTGCGTCACTATTGACGGTGAACAGTCGGACTTTTTCCCCGTTACCTGTGGGGTAAAGCAAGGGTGCGTGCTGGCGCCCACACTGTTTGCCATGTACTTTGCAGTAGTAGTCCGCGATGTCCTACAGACGACTCCCGAGGGAGTTCGCGTCCGTTTCCGCACTGACAGCAGCCTTTTCAATTTAGCCAGGTTAAAGGCCCGAACAAAAGTGTCTCACGCAATGATTACTGAGATCACTTATGCGGATGACTTATGTTTTGTGGCAGAATCCGCAGACGGTCTGCAAAAGCTCATGTCCGAGTTCCATGTGTCCTGCCGCAAGTTCGGCCTAAAGATCAGTGTCAAAAAGACAGAAGTGATGTCTTTGGATATCCACGGCAGTGAAACACTGGTCATCAAACTTGGAGATGACGTACTACAGCAGGTCGATCAGTTTCGTTACTTGGGGAGCACTGTTACATCCAAGTGCGAATTGGATGCCGAAATCAACAGCAGGATCGGTGCTGCAGCCGCGGCATTCGGCAAGCTGAATACCAAAGTCTTCCGCTCACATGACCTAAAACTGGCTACCAAAATTTCCATATATATGCCGGTCGTGCTACCTAACATTCTTTACTCTGCCGAAACCTGGACCGTGTACCGACATCATATTCGCACATTAGACCGCTTCCACCTTAAATGCCTACGCCAAATCCTGAATATCCAGTGGTCTGATCGTGTGCGGAATTCAGAAGTGCTGCGAAGAGCTAATGTGGGTGGCATTGAAGCTTACCTTATGCGGCGATAGCTTCGTTGGTGTGGTCACGTGTCAAGGATGGCGGATCAGCGTGTCGCTAAGCGCATCTTTTATGGTGAATTTGAGGAAGGCAAGCGTAAGCATGGCGGACAACTCCTTAGATACAAAGATGTGCTTAAGCGGCACATGAAAAAGTGCAATATAAACAGCGCGCAGTGGGAGCAGCAGGCCGCCAACAGGGTACAATGGAGATCCAGCATTAAAGCGAGGATCCAAGAATTTGAAGTGAGTCGTCTTGCTGAGCTTGATGCCAGACGCGACCAGTTGAAAGCCTGACCACCCGCGGCAATCAACTACAATTATATCAATGGAGTGCTCACATGCCCGCTATGCGCGAGGATCATCAGTAAGAAGATTGGCTACATAAGCCACATGCGAGCACACGATCGACATCAGGCAAGGAGTTGAAGCGGTCGCCGTGGCCGAAATCGGCCGGGAGAGTATTATTATTATTATTATTAATTATGTATCAATAAGAAAATACTACTTTTGATGTACGTTATTTATATTTGTCTAAATGTAAAACATAATTAAACGGCACAATTAAATATTCACAAAGAGCGACAAATTTATTATATCAAACAGTACTTAGCCAAGTGAGATGTACCCAAGTTATCTTCAGTATTTTTTATACATATTCTATATAATATTTTATACATTTCACTTTTATTTTTCAATACTTATTGGTGAAAAAAGTTTCTGTGTCTGTACGTTACGCGATAAACCAATTTAAGTATTCAAAAATTCCAAAAGAAGTACAGAATTATTCCCTTACCTTTTATTCTTAAAGACGCTTAAAAATAGTAAAAAAAATGTAGTATAAGAAATTATTCATATCTTATATAATGTTATGATTATTTATATATGAAAACAATGTTATGATTACCCGGGAAATTATTGCGTGATTTAAACGAAATTACCTGCTTCTTGCCAGCAGCCCACCCCCGCTTTAAGTGTACTTCCTATAATTTTGATGATGGATTGCTATGAAGAGACGCGTCAACAATGAATAATTATTTGAAAGATAATATAATAGTAAAGATGAAATTATCTATCATTATTTAAAAAAAATACCCTAAAAATAACATGTTCAGTAAAAAATTAGCTTATGTGACAAAATGCAAAAAATAAATAAAATCGTGTGACCTACTTTTTCTACCCAAATATTATTTCGATACATAAAATTACTTTAGAGATTTCTAAGAGCTAACCGTTTAAGCATTTGTTCCCTTTCAAAAGCCTTCCATCACAGATGAAAATTATATATTTGCATTATAACATCAGATCAATCTAAGTTAAACATGGTGGTTTTGGCTTATGCTTCATCTTTGTCGCTCTTATTTTGCTTATCCTCTCGTTTTAACAATCTCGTTGGTATGTAAAATATATCAATATGTAATACATAAAATACATATATGATTTTATGCTATGCCATTATTGCCATTCGTTTGTATTAATTATTGCTGACCATTAATTTCAATAGTTTTAAGAAACCTTCGGCTCGTTTATTTGATTATGGTCTTTAACATCTATTGCTTGCCATTATCTTTGTCGTTGTTATACAGTTAATTTAATTTATTAAGTTTGAATCTTCTTGCGAAAATAATAGAGTCTAATTTAATTCGAACTACACGACAAGTCCATTAAAATCATTAAGCTTCGCATTTAGGGAACTAATTGAGCGGAATAGTGTAACGTAACTAGTAATGTGTGTCGTTTATTTTGTCCGAAATGTAATGGACGAAGCGATATGAGATACGTGATTTTTATTTGTTTTAGCGCATTTTACACACGACTTAACAGAAAACAAATAAATGGTGATTACATAAATTGCTTTTTGTTTTTACAGAGGGTTCTTTACACACTAAAAGCAATTCAGCTCGGTAGCTGAAAATAATTCAGTGATTATGAGAAATTTGGTGCAGTAAGTGTTTTCAAAATTACAAATAATAGAAGAAGAGCAGTGAAGTAACCTTTATGAAATGTACACATTTTAAAAGTTAAAACAGTCCAGGGGCGCTTGCTGAAATAAATAATAAATAAAAATATTTTCGTTTCTCAACTACAAATAATATTTTGAGTGAAGCCTAGTAAGCTATTTCTTAATAAAATAAAAAGTTAACCCAGCGGAACTATATTTCTGACTTACAAGTTATTCTTAAACCGATTTTCAATCCATTTTATAACGGTTTAAATTTTTCTGCATATTCAAAAGCACGTAAACCAACAACGACATTACACATGAATTCAATTTAAGTATGTATTATGAATACAAAATCAAACAAACGATCCCGCAAGTGAATCAATAGAAACTGGAGTACCGTAGGAAACGGATACAACTAACAAAATATTTACTTTTACAACTTATACAGAATCCAAACATCATATTGTGTTGGGACAGCGCTCGCCACCAATAAAGCTGAACTGTCGAAATTTATCAATACTTGTTGAGTATAAGGGATGAGATTTTAGCGATAATATTATTTACATATTTTACAACTGTAATGAAATTGTAGCTTTATTAAATAAAATGATTAAATAAGATTATTACATTAGTAAAAAAACAGACAATCATAGGAATTGTCGATAGAAGTGAAAACTTTAAACTGTTTAATATATTTGTCCAATTTCGACATCTATTGGCACTCCAAGTAATAATTCTATCCCTTTTTATTATATAGCTTTTTATTTATCAAAATACAGTGTGTCTCAAACTCGGTACAAAATATTAATACAGCTTAATTTAAATAAATAATAGTTGAAATACTCTTATATTATTTGTATATACTGTTAGTATTCACATACATTTCAATCATTATTATCCTCATTGATTTCCACAGTAAATTAAATTTGTACTTTCAAAGATTTAATTATATTAACATTAGCATGTCGGTGACGCCAAGCCACGAATCTATTCTCTACGATAAACCAGCGCTTTGAGAAGTTTTCACTTCAAAACAATTGTTGAGGGGAGAAAAAGATTCTGAACTGTTTTGTCTTTGCCTCTTTATGTAGAAATATTATGATTTACCAAGTTTTTGTATTAAAAAATATATGTTCCATGTCCATCCAGGTGGACCGATGACCTTAAGAAGGTGGCGGGCACCGACTGGATGCGGAAGGCGGAGGACAGGGAGCTTTGGCGCACCTTGGGAGAGGCCTATTCAGCAGTGGATAATGATTGGCTGTTGATGATGATGATGATGTTAAATAGTATCTTATGTATGATATCATTATATATGTTTTTGTAAAGGTTAAACTAAGAATCGAAAATGACGAACGTTATGTGAAATGATCAAAGTTTCAATCAATTATCCAATCGTAAGCCACTGCTGGTTATTCGTTGCTTCTACTGATAACTTTCTTTAGACTTGTCTGGTTAATCTAAGGCTACTTATAAGGCCATACCAAAGTTTTAATTTGAAACCCCCGGTTGGGCCGGTAAAAAGCTATTGGGTTTACTCTTCAGTAGCTGGCCGTAGTCTGATAGTTAAAAGTGTGTAAACTCCCATGCCTCAGAAAGCACGCAAAACCGTCCTCTGCCTGAACTATTTTTGGTCGTGTCATATTTGCCGTCCTATCGGATTATGAGACTAGGGGAATAGAGAGTGTTGGTGTACATACTTGTGTGTAATACTGCGTAGTTGATCTCTTAATCTCCTGCGTAATTTACCGAAAACAGTCACGACGACATAATCAAAATCAAAAAGTATTCTCTCAAAACCAATTCTCATAATTCAATTAATTCTCTTTTCTGATTTCATCCTTCAAAAATACTCCGATATATAGCACGCATAGCACGATCCCCGACCTTGTATTAGTGGACTGATCTTGTGACTAGCAGTACTTCATTAAACTAATATATCCTATATTATTTACCCATAATTGTAGCACTCTCATGAGATCGTGACATTGTGTTATTATGTACTAGATACATATAAGACTCGGCCTGCGTTTGTCACTTGATCTGCCATGGTCAGCTTATGAAACAAATCAAATACGATCGGCAGGCAAATATGGCGGCTATTGAGCATTTATCCGATTTTGTACTCTATTCCATTGTAATAAGACATAGTAATCACTTAGCGGTAAAGTATTTTGGGTCAGTATTCAATGCAAATTATAGAGCTTCACTTAATTTCGTATGCCAATAGTTTTGCGCATTTCTTCGCTTCCTTGAACAGGAAATAGATTATGTTGTTTTTTCTTATATCTTAAGCAGATAATAGATGTATATATTTGCCTTTTGACTTTTACATATATAAATATTTCTATAAACTTTGACGTGAAATATTTTTGATTACATTACATTTTTTGGCATTGGAATGTAAGTTTTATAATTTAATATTTAGTCAACAGGTGTCTTTCTACTAACAAATTGTCATTTTACCGCAATCGAATCAAAGCGTGATCGTTGCCGTTTTTCCGTTTTCCTATTCTTTAATTTAATTGTCGACTATTGCCATAAAAGTTAACTATTACGTTTGATTTTTACATAACGGTTATATATTAAAATATTATCGGTTCGGTTCCGATTCGAAAAAATACATATGATTCAAAGTTGGGTCGGAATTGAATCGGGGACGTATCGTAATCGTTATAAATTAGTGAAATTCAGCCCTTGGTTATTCACTACCTACGTTTCTATACTAGTCACTAAACATTATCAGTCTGTTGCCCAGAACATGAATCTTGACCGAAGATTGAGGGTTGATAACGATAACCCATGCGCCGGGATGATTGAAAATTATTCCGATCTCAAAATCAGAATATCATTTTGTTGAAATAAGCTCTTATGTAAATTGAATCACTGGTTCGGACTTATGTAAACATTTATAATATGATATTCGATTATTAAATCAACCAACCATAGCCGGAAATATTATGGTTGTGATCGCCTGTGATAAAGTTAGATGTGTTGGGAGTCTTTGAAAAACCACATTTTGAGGAAACTGTCATAACTCGAACCGAAGCTCGGTTCAGTAAATCATTATAATAATAGACACTAGAGATTTAGCAGGTACATACATATATCTAGCGTGATAAATGGCGGAAAGAAAATGATGTAACAATAAATAACAGTAATTTCGTTTCAATTTGAATGATCATTGGTTGATGGCAGCTGATGAAAAAAAAATGCGACCAATGAGCATGCACCAAGCCAATGAGAGCAATTTTTCAGGAGGTTATAATGTCGATAATCATAAAAAAAATAACGCAAAAGCTGCTAATTATCTTAAACTAGCTGACCCGTGCCCACTTCGTTGGGCGGTAAACATTTTTACTTGTGATGAAATTGTGATTGTGGTTCGGTTAGTACTGAGTGCTATGATTTATTTCCTGACTGTCAAAAGTCGCGGTGGCCACGAAATACGAGTTTACTGTACTGTACTTTTCCTTCACAAGTCTACGCGTGCTGGCTCTCGATGTCACCGACTAACTGTGACTTCAATTCCATCGCGCACAAAGAAATTTGGCAACTACTTTCTTTGTCGCACTTCCAAAAAATGGAATTCCTTACCAGCTCACGTATTCCCTTCCTCTTACGACCCGGGTTCCTTCAAACGAGGCGTGAAGAGGCATCTTGCGGGCCGGCAAGGCGAGGGCGGCTAGTGCAGAACCTTCTTCCCGACTGTACTAGCCGTCCTCGCGTTTGGACTCTACTACCACTTAACATCAGGTGGAGTAGAGTCATTTTTTTTGCCCTCCCGGCAAATATAAAAATATTTGCCGGGAGGGCAAATGACTCTATTCTATTCAAATATTTTATAAAAATAAAAAAAATACGACTACCACGAAAAAGTCTTTTCATTTTTCGTGTTAATATATAGCCTATGACACTCACAAATAATGTGGCTTTATATTGGTAGAATTTTCAAAATCGGTTTAGTAGATTAGATTAGATTAGACAGAGATTACCCCATACAACTTCAAAAACTTTACCTCTTAAAAATATTATTATGCATAAGGAAATGCAACAATAATGCACTACTAAATTAATACATATTATGCAACACAGAGTTTTTAGTGAACTTTAAAATGTACAACGCACAACCAGCTAAGAGAATAATAGTGAACGATACTGGAGGGTATCAGTGGATTACTTGTAATACTCAAGCCTGCATGTTGTGACTACGATATTAAACCGAAACAGAGGGCTAATTCTATTATTGTCAAATTATCGCAATCGAATCGAAGCATGATCGTTGCCGTTTATCCGAATTCTTATTGTTTAATTTAACTATCGACTATAGGCATAAACTTTGAAAATTAAGTTTGGTTTTGACACAACGGTGTACGTTAACATAATATCGGTTCGGTTCCGATTAGAATAAATATAGAATAGTCATAGTTGTATCGGAATTGAATCGGGAACGTATCGTAATCGTTACAGTTTAGTAGAATTCGGCCTCAGGTCCGATACTTTATCAGCAGGATCAGTGAAGCGTATGTTGTTAGAACATGTTCCGCTCGATCGACTACCATATCTTTACACTACATGCACATGTTGGTACACATTTTAAGCGTAAGTTTTTGCTGCACTACTTCTCTTTAAATAGTCAATGCCGAAGATTGGTGAAGTTATTCTGTATGAACAAACTTGAAAGTGAACGCAACTTGATCGTGAAATGTCAGAAAGACTATAATAATTACTAGCTAGCCGGTCCAGTTTCACACTATATAGAGTAGAATAGATATAGAAATAGAGATACAGATTAATTAACTATTTTTGAAATAAATATAAATAATAGTATATGTATATATATATATTATTATATACATATATATTCTTACATAGGTATACATATAATAAATAAAAATATGTTGTATATATATTTCAATAACTTTTTTCAGTAAGCGGAATTCAGTGACTTTTTTGTCACTATTTGTCAATCGATTTTCTTTTTTTTAAATTTGATAGCTATTGAAGCGTTTTATTGCTTACAATTAAAATATATGTTTATTTTATTAATATATTTATTTTAAGGAAAATTAGTCCACTGTGCAGGGCAAATTATAGTGCAAAGTATAAGTATGTTCGCAAACACAGGTGCACTCTCTATTCCCTCATTCTCAATCCGCAAATTGACACAACCTCGAAAAAATTCATGCGCAAGACCAAGCGCTTTACTCTCTTTCCGAGGTACGAGAGAGTATAATCTTCCAACTGTCAGACTCTGGGGTGTTACTGAGAATTTTTAACAGGCCAAACTTTAATAACTATTTATTGGCCCGACCGGGAGCTTGAACCCAGGACCTCGGGATTTGCGGCCTTATATCTAGCCACAAGACCAAAAAGCAGTAATAAATGAATATATTATTTATACGACTCTGACTTTTTTGCTGTCATATGCATGTTTCGTTATCATATTTTGATACAATGAACCGGATTCTTTGTATATATCGTTTGTCTGATTTTAATAATTTTAGCATATTTTTTAGGAATATTATAAATAAATATAATTATTCGTACCACGACCTTATTATTTGTAAATTTTATTACAGTCTTTTCACGAAAACAAACCATGATAGAGTGCAATGTTTTCTCAATAACAAGATACGTCAATAGATCTTAGTCATCGAATAAACACACACGGTTCGTAAATTAACGCCTGTCATAAAATTGAAATCGATTCGAACGTTTGTCGAAAATGTGCTAATAGAAAATACATTAGTGTATTTCTCTATATCAAATACGGACTTTTCTTTTAAATATAAACTTTTTTAAATCTAGCTGATGGAGTAACTTATTAAGATTGATCTCTTTATGTTAATGATACAGGAATGAATATTTCAAGAGAGAATCATAGAGAGAGCCTTGTCTGTGGAATTATTATTCAATTGTTTAAAAATTAAATATAAAGACAATTTTTTTTTATAGTATAGGTAGGACAAGCATTTGGGCCACCTGATGGTAAGTTGTCATCAACTCCCATAGACATTGGCATTGTAAGAAATGTAACCATCGCTTACATCGCCAATGCGCCACCAACCTTGGGAACTAAGGTGTTATGACCCTTGTGCCTGTATAAACACTGGCTCACTCAAACCGGAACACAATAATACTCAATCACCAGTGATTAGAATTACAAATGCTAAAGGTGCACTATTAAAGAATGATTGAATATTTGAATTAGGGACGAAGAAAATCGATGAATAGAAGTAAGTACTACATATCGTTCACCCGTGAAATGTTGATAACCGCCTTATGGTGCTATTTTGATGCATGTATTGCAGAAATGTTATAATTATTATGGTCAATGTCGCATATAACTTTCTGACATTTTTCAGATCTAACTCCAGCTATCAAATGAAACTGATTATTTCGATCTACTATTGAATTTAAGATAAGTGTACAATGTATTCTGTTACTTTACATAAAAATGTAATGTAAATATATTTCGCTAAAAATAAATAATAATAGTCTAAGTGCTATTTTATAAACGATAGTTGATTGGTCTTTTAGGCACTCGAGTACTCGATCTTAAAAGCACTTAGCTTAGTTAAATATGCTCGTGAAGATGTTGAGTGAAACGTTTTTAGTTGCTAATAATTCTATGTAACGTATTTAGAAGCAATGTAATCGTAATATATATTTATTTATGGACTAATTATGTTCTTAAATATATCTAACACTAGCTGCTCCTTACGCTTTTACCTACGCTAACCGTTCCTTTTTTTTGGTTGTCGAGTAGGAAAGACATTTACGCCTACCGCCCGGTCCACGACCGGGACGGTTATGTGGGACTCACGGGGCAGAAGGCCACCGTCCTACCCACTAAAACCTCCCTGTACCCTTTCCGTCTTAACGAGGAGCGCCACGGGATCGCTTTCCCATGCTTTACCATGGTTGGCGCTAACCGTTCCTGCTCAACCCCCAACGTTAATTTTTAATCGCCTTTATAACCTTTCTCAAAAATTGTGTAACCATTTTTTTTTAATAGAGTCGGCAGGCGGACGAGCATATGGTAAGTGGTATTATGGTAAGTGGTCACCAACGTCCATAGACATAGGCATTGTAAGAAATGTTAACCATCGCTTACATCGTCAATGCGCCACCAACCTTGGCAACTAAGATGTTCGTTCCCCTGATTACTTCGGGTGTAAAAACAGATTTTACCCGCATAACCACAAAAAGAGTATATACAAATAAAAAAAAACAATGACATTAAATTGATATCATTGATAAGATCTTGAACAATCCATGTTATACATTATGGATTCGCGAAAGAACCGGGTTTTGAATGTCAGAGTAGTTGATATAGGAAAGTTGAAATTAAACTTGATATACACGTAGTTAATTGGACTAATGTTGTATTGTAACTGAAATATTAATTAAATATTTTCAGTGTATAATAAAGCAGAGTTATTAGCAAACCGCATGATATATGGAATTGATGTACTTTCAAAATAATTAATTTATATATACTCGTATGCACTCACGAATTCAAAATAACATTATTATGCGTAGATCAAAATGTAGTATTTATGAAATAAAACAATTTATTGCTCAGACACGAACTAACTATCGCACTATTTAAAATAATTATTTCTAAAAACAATATACTTTTTAAATAATGGCCCCGTTACACACTACAGTGCTTTATAATTATTTTTTTTCTTTATATAAGAGCAATAGATTAGCAGCTGTTGATTAAATAATAATACGCTTCGTCATAATTAATTCTCATGTGTAATTTGTAATGTCTATAAAATTATAACTAATGCTGCAATTATGGTAATTTCATTAATAAAACGAATATGCTAGTAATAAAAGTTTACGATTGCGTTTATTTATTTCTACATAACGATGAGTATGGTTTTAATCGAAGGTATAAATAACTGTGCACGTGGTAGGTAAGGACGTCAACACACACCGTTAGAATATGTTAAAAATATTAACAATCTTAGAGTCATAACTCGTTATTGAAGTATCTGACTTCCCTATTAATTACTGACTGTATACGTCTCCTTGGATTCGATATTTTTTATATATTAAATAGGTAGGCAAAACGCCAAGTATACTGCGCCACCAAACGTGTGAATTAAGATGTTATGTCCCTTATGCCTGTAGTTAGCTCACTTACCTTTCCAACAGGTGTGCAACAATTTTGCATTTTGCGGTACAATATGTAATAAGTGGTTGGTACCTAGCAGACGGGCTTGCATAAAGCCCTACCACCAAGTGGTAATAGTTAGTAATTAATATATCAAAAGGAGATTTAGCAACGTATATATAAATATCACATAATCGAACCGTGAACACAGACCACGATTACTATTATGATTGCGGTTTTCCACAACTTACGGACAAATTTCAGACCTGTCACCATTACATCAGATAAATACTACAAACATTATTATTGTTATTTCAGCTCATTCCTAACGCTTCTATTGTAAAAATACGTCGTTTATCTAATTATTATACGTGAGTGCACGCGTTAATTGTACGCCGTTGCCGAGTCGTATGGAATGTCAACATTTCTTATTAATTTATGTAAATTTCTAATATAATGAGACGTTCAATTCTTGTCGAGTTTTATATGAAAACATTTCTATTTTAATTAATTTATTAATTAAACTTACTTTAATTGATGGTAAAAAACATCAATATTGTTTATAAATAAATTTATTTATTTTCGTCTTTGTCTTTGTGTGCACCTCTTACATCGTGTAAGTAAAATTTCATGATCGGTTGAGTATTTAAGAAGAAAGAGTGACATACAAACTCTCTCTCCCATTTATAATATTTGGTAGGATACAGGGGTCAAGTTAAACTGGTTGATGTGGAAAATTTATACACATATGATATTTATTGAAACGAACAATGTAATAATATTCAGATTGATTGTTAATTTACAATACAAAATATTTCGAAATCGAACAGGTGTATTATTATAAGTGAATTAAAATTCAATATCATTGGACGATCTGTGCGGTAATGCAATCATCGACCGTATCGGTAAATAATAAAATATTATAATACTATATGATACATAAAACCGATAAATAGTAACAGTAATTACGCAAATGGAATCGTACGATTTACGCTTTTAACGTCTTCCGGTATTTGTGTTAATGACAAAATGGTCTGTCATGAATGGGTATGTGGTGTATCTACAATATAGTTTTATATGTGTATATATTACTACATATCCCGACTTCGCACGGATAGAACAAGGCTCTATATAAAACGGTTAAAGGATAGTAAACGTCTAGGCTCCAAGTCAGCATGATTTTTTTCGGTTATCTTCAACAATCGTCGTTATAATTCAGCCAATTTGCAAAAATTCATTCAAAATGATACACTTACTCTTTCTCGAGAATCATTGGTGAAAACCTCATGAATATCTAATACTTCAATAGATTTTTTCATTTCTTGAGTTGATCGTATTTAGTCAGACAATTACAGGCACAAGGGACATAACATCTTAGTTCCCAAGGTTGGTGGCGCATTGGTGATGTAAGCGATGGTTGACATTTCTTACAATGCCAATGTCTAAGGGCGTTGGTGACCACTTACAATCAGGTGGCCCATATGCTCGTCCGCCTTCCTATACTGGGGCTTTGTTTTATAATGTATCTGTGATGATGACGTATCGATTTGCAAAATGTCATCCTTAGTGTTATTTGACTTTAATGTATATGTGTATGTGTATATGTATGTATACATAGATAGCTGTGTTCTCACGTCTGTTCTATGTCTGATCACGAAATCCCATTCTGTGTGTCATTTTTGTTTAACTTTCTTGTTTGTATAGTAAGTGTGATGTTGCACTATTATTAATATAGAAGTAGCTCCGTTGATAGTTGTTTCAATTTTTGATCCATTATAATATTTTGAATAAGCATAAATCATCAATTGTCGGATATAAAATGTTAAGTCCCTAAATCCTAAGATTATACTGGCTCACTCTTCAAAGTAGAACACAGCAACCCAAAATATTTCTGTTGGTCGAACATGTGATAAGTGTGTGTACACATTTAGGCATGAATTTGCACTAATAAATACATTTTGTTTTATAAAATTGTGAGAACTTAAAAAAATCGTATATTTAATATATTTCTATATAATACTTCATTTAAATAAGTTTTTTTTTGAGTTAAAAATAACATGGGGTTAATATCACAACAAAAGAACACGATTTTATAAATAATTGTCTATTCTATAAATTGTATCCAGCGGATAGTCTAGCCGAGTCAACCAAAATTCACTCAAATATAATCTTAGTAAAAGATCTCTATAAATAAAAGACCTTATGAACTTGTTATGAACCGAAACAAAAGCCAAAATCAGATATAAAAAAATATATAATAATAAGAACGTAGGATTTAAAATACAGCGCTTTTGCAGCGCCTTTGTTATTTTCATTTCTGTTTTCCGTAATGTTATTTGATGGAATTGTTTTTCTGTTACGACGCAAATGATAACGAAAGCGTTCTGATAACAGAACTCATTTCTTTTTGTTTCATATGAAAAAACGATAATTTAACCAACTGTTTTGTGACTCATTTATAATGATGATAGCTTACTCTTGGTTTCATGTAAAATCGGAATTGGGATGTGTTTAAAAAGAAACTGTAATCGTAATAATATCGGCGATTTCTACGTGTCAAATGTCTAAAGAAACATGTCACAAAAATGGTATACAGAGGAGAGCATATTAAATTTGATCTAGAGCCTGAAAATGTCCCATTGCTGGGATAAGGCCTTTCCTTTTGAGGAGAGGGTTTTAACATTATTCTTCCACGCTACTCTAATTCCAAGTAATACATGTAACAGACACACACACATACGACACATGTAATTTATCTCATGATATTTTCCTTCATCACCGAACACTAGATTATAAAAACATATTAAGCATGAAAATTCTGTGTTGCTTGCCTTTAACCCATAATCTTTGATCAAGGATCATCTGTAACCACTGGGCCTTCTGCCTCACAAAAAATCAATCAGAATGTTTTTTTTTTTAAAACGACGTATTATTTTCGTAGATGTTATATATACAACAGTTTATCTTATATCTTAGTTAATTAACATGTCTGTTTAGACGTCGGAAAAACAGTGATAGTTTATCATGTAAAAATATTCGAAGTGAAAGTTGTCGGCATCGATTTCCAAGCGAATGCTAAACAAGAATACAACAAATCCACGACAACTTCATATAAAAGATTAGTGGATCTTTAAAATGTTAAAAACATTTTTAGTAGTATAAAAAATGATTACAAATAAATAATAACTTTAAATCAATTTGTAAATTATTAATTAAGTTATAAATAAAATTCCTTAGACCATCACAAAATATTTGTCGCATGCGCAAGAGAAATAAATGATGTTTGCTAAAAGTGATACTAAAATTGCTTTTAAATTAGCAAATATAAAAGGAGTACGGAACTGAGATGACTCAGGGAATAGAATCAACCGAAGATTGCAGGTCTCAACACCTTTTCAAAATCCCTAATTTGCATTAAAATTGATTTCACTGCTCGGCCGTAACAGAAAACATCTTATGTAAATATATTACTGGTGGTAGGGCTGTGTGCAAGCTCGTCTGGGTAGGTATCACCCACTCATCAGATATTCTACAGCAAAACAGCAGTACTTGGTATTGTTGTGTTGCGGTTTGAAGGGTGAGTGAGCCAGTGTAATTACAGGCACAAGGGACATGAAATCTTGGGTCCCAGGGTTGGTGGTGCATTGGCGATGTAAGCGATGGTTACATTTACATTTCTTAAAGTGCCAATGTCTAAGGGCGTTTGGTGACCACTTACCATCAGGTGGCTTCCGTTTTCGTTTCCGTTTTCGACCGTTTTCCTATTCTATAAAATAAAAAATAAAAGTAAAATATTAATATTGGATGAAATTCTGAAACCAACATGCAAACGAAGCGTGGTGGAAAATTTTCGAAACTTTAAGAGGACTGACTGTATTATAAGCAACACTCATATTCTAGTTTATAATTGCAGCCATTTCTCATTAAGGAAAACCAACACATGGATTAAATGACATGCGGGAAAATTGAATTTCTAAACCTTGGATTTAGATAAACAATTTACATTATAAGTCTGCTATTCACATTATATGTTCTGTAAAATAGGATTTTTGACACGGGCAAAATGAAAACTTTATGTGACTTTAAAAATGAAAGGCCATTAATAACTGTTCATCACGTAAATTTATAAATTTATTTCTAATCACTCATTTTGACTTGCTCACTTCAATAATCCGATAATGTGAGTTGTGAGATTCGCCAGTTCATTGTTTCCAAATGGCGTACCACGATCGAACGATATTAATAAAATTTGATATTATAGAATTTGATTATGCGGTTAAATAAAACTAAAAAAAATTCTTTTTGAGAAGAAAATATAATATATATAATCACGTTAATTTCGTTAACAAAATTACATTATTGGTCGAACAGCTTCGATTGCCCTGTTCTTTTTTCAAGTACGCGACTAAGCTGAGATTAGGGTCTGGACTTTTCAGACCGTAATCAATTCAAATTGAACTCAATATGAAGTCGATGTGCTGAATTTTGTTTAGTTTATTGAATAGAAATGTTTTAGCTATTTTGATCATTAACAAGTTTTAATTTGATATTTAAAATATATCACTTTGAACAATTATCTTGATATTCTAATAAATTTGCTGTCGTAGAGATCTGAGAATAAGGTCTTAGTTTTTGACGATAACATATATATTGCACTTCTTAGGAAAAATATATAATTAGGGAAATTACACACACCATATTTCATTTAGTAAATGTTCAAAAGTCTTAGTTAAATCAACTTGTTGTCCATTTCGGTCAAAATGATATTTTCGTAGCGTTTTGTTTTCACTAGCGATCGCTCCACAGCCGATGCATAAATGTCGTAGTTATTAATAATAATAATAAATAATTTAAATGGCATTGATAGATACTTAAAAAAAAAAACAAGTAACGCTATTAATTTATTAGATCGCATAGCGCACAAAACTCCTTAACCTTCAACATTATAGTGTTAATGAAGACAATTAAAATCACATATATCAACGAACTCAGCTTTCGATTTAATTCATCTTATAAAATGAAGATAAAATAAATGTTTAATTAAATATCTTTATGATGCAAATATCCTGAGACAGGATCCTGTTATTGTATCCCTGGACGAAGTGAGACAATATTTAAAATTATGACTTATTGCGATTTGTCATAAGCCTGCTCTTTGCAATTAAAAAGTACTTTTATGTGATAAGACGCGAGTTCTTATTTTGTAATTATAGAAGCAGTTAAAGATAAAACAAATACTAGAATTTTAACTATCAACAATATAATGGGTACCGATTATTTTGCTACGATGTTAGCAGAAAGGAGACACAGAAATTGGTCTGTAAAGTCAAAATTTAAAAAAAGATCCATTTAAAATATCCGGATGCACAGTTATTAGGTCTTCTAAAACATTATGAGTACATATTTATACTTCTATGTAAAGTTAGTTTTAATTAAGTAATAACTAATGTTTGGACTTTAACTGTAGCAGTAATGTCAGTGATCGTGAAAGATCACAAATTCTGGGATCAAAATACCAAATTATTGAAACGAAAGTAATGACCATGGCGGTGATTTTCGGGATGTAACCGTAGAACGATTAATCAAAGTTCTCCGGTAAATTCCTTGTAACAAGTATGACAACTCCTTAGTAGTTATATATTATTTTCTCATTTCTACCTTCAAAAATATATATTTGGCGTCAAACGTATCCTAAGATATATTATTTCAATTAGACTGACTGGTGTCCTACCCACTCGATATACACTTTACTATATTATCTATTTTGTTTACTTCACTGTGTGGTAAACTAGAAATTTATGCGATTTAATTCCTGTCAATATTTTCGTTCCTAAATCATATAATTATATGTCTTTATTCGAATATTGAATTTTGTTATTGAGTGTACCAAATGGCATAGGTTTACGGTCTATTCTTCGCTTATATTAGGTAAAATGAATTATGTTATATTTACCTTAAAAGCTTGTTATAAATTAATATTATTGTTGTTATTACAATTAGTTGCAATATCATCTTTATTATGCATGCATTGAATCACTCGAGGCATGTATGGGAAAACCACAGATAATAAAATATTGGATCGTGAATGATCTTTGCCCTGAACACGTATTAGCGTGTATTTTTTGCATTAGTTAAGATTATATCGTTCTTATTTATTGTGTAATAAAAATAGTATTTTTTTTATTAATGAATAAACACAATTATCATATTAAATGGTTTTTATCGTTTCATGTTTATAGATATTCTCATAAATATCTTGGATTACCTGATTGAAAGAATTATAGGTCCGTCAGGTAATTTATGGAAAGATGCAAAAATACGTACAATCTAATAAAAGTTAATAATATATGAATTTAAAAAACATAACAAGAAAGCGATCAGTTTTTCAATCGGAAAGCAAATACCGATACTCTGGGTCAATATATAAAATTAAATTAAAATTGAAATAACCTCCGACACAAAATTACCCCTAATAAGTACAAAATCAAATGTGTTGGCCCTTTAACATTATAAGTTATTAAGTACCTAAGTATTTTAAAATAACATCGGCACTTGGGGGCCTGAAATTAGACCTGTAAAAGTTTGTTAGACCATTTCAAGTAGGAAATGAGCTGATGATCTTCAAACGCCTGGACAGATCGTCATAGTTTTTAGCTAAGAACCATCTCGATCACATCAGGTTTTAAGCAAAAGAAACCGCATCAAAATTAGTCCATTGATGCGACGATGCCACAGACAGACACACAGATAAACATATACATAACAAGATAAACTCATAAAACCCCTCTTTTTACGTCGGCAGTTAAAAATGAACTAGCCTGTCAATAATATGGAGTATGCTCAGGTGTTGCAATTGCAAACTTGCAAACTATATTATACATATTTATTTCAGTTACAATTAGGTATTCGTACGACGGCTTTGATTCTTTAGTTTTTAAATCACAGAAGCGAAGTAAAATGGTCTGAATTGTTTTAATAATTAAACAACAAAAAATGTTATTAGTGCTAAGTGCTTGGGAAAGTGGTATTTAGTGTTTTTGTCTTTTTTCAACTTAAGAAATGTACGTTCGAGCCATTAGTTGAAATGGTGCTTTTTCCCAAACTATTAAGTAGACATTTCTTTGAATACGTATTTATTTAATTTGACAAAGGGACGAGCACATTTACATTCGAATGAAGTAAAGAACATATTTTATACCGTAAATGTCCCGCTAAGCGTGTGAGACATCGTGTATCTTGTACCACCAAACACATTGACTCATTTATGAATCGAACCAAAACACAAAACATTTTTGCTTAATTCAAACATATATAAATGTAATTGTTCATAGAGTGCTTAAAATCTATCATTAGTGAGAAATGCCTTATATGGACGGCAAAAGATGTTCAATAAAATAATACAGCGTGGAAATGCGGTCTGTGTTATGGGCAGCTTTGCGTCGGGTGGGGATCAGGAGGATTTTTTTTTAAATCCGATTTAAAAAAGGGCGTTTATCAAATTTATATAGCTATCCTTTGTAATAATAATAATAATTGTGTTAATAATTAAAGGCAGATATTATATTGATTTAAATTAATTTAGTAATATCTAATTAATGTCAAATATTAGTATTTTTAAATAAATATCCTTAACTTAAAAAAAATAGAATAATTGTTTTTATGTATATATTTATGTTCATTGAGTGGTTAAAATCTATTACAAAAAAATGTAGAATTAAAGCAAAGCGACCTGCGTTCCCTCCCTCATAATGGGGAGTATACCTGTTCCCCGTATAATACCTTTTAGAAAACCTTTAAATATGATCACCGTGGCTGAAGAGAATAAGGAAAATATCATCATCGTATATTATCGTCATAATCATCATTATATTTAGGAATATACATTGAGTTTGTTATGTGCCTTATTCTGATTACCTGGCTCAAAGAAATGTCATACTCAAACCTAAGTATTGGTCGTGAATATTATGCTGCTATATTAAGAATAACGGTTTAAGGAAATCGACACAAAAAAAACAGTCTACAATTCAAAACATTATTTTGATGTCTTTGTATTTTTATGTAAATGGATGACATTCGTAACGTTAAACACCTTAGTATTATGAGCTGATAACGTTACATAGAAAACATTGTCTTTCGTAATAGTTTTCGATTTGTGAGAACTGAATAATTACTGGATTAGTCATTCCTTTGTAACATTATAATGCCTATAGTTTCGTATTACCATACAGAAATATAGTACTGGAACTCCATTTATAAATAAGAAACATGATATCATCATGTCTATTTTTTTCTCAATATTTTGAAAGAAGGAATATAAAATTTAGCTAAAAAAACCAATAACACATAGTTTATATCAATAATATAAAAACGTTTATATTTTTAGTTTAATACGATAACACAGTCATGTATGGTTGACTTTAAATTGAATATTATAATATTTGAAATCAGCGGTCCAAAGGTGGATATATCCACAAAATAAGCAAATGAAAATATCTCCCTAACTTCAACGTAATCCTGCAAATATATGTAGTTATTATAATACAGCTATCAAATTACGAGGTCAACGCCCGGAGATACTTTTAAACGGTGACGTAATCACCGTCATCGTTCTCGGAGATAATTCTGAATAACGAGACAGATACACGCATTTATGTCATAAAATATTGAAATCAAAAATAATTATATAATATTTTTTAATATAAATACGTTAATATCGTAAATCGTTGTACATTTTTTGACGTTATAAATTGTGAGGAATGAAATTTATATCAGATGACATACGATAACTTTATGTTGTGTCATAAAAATGCATTTTTTTTAAATACCTTTAGGAAATAACACTTAAAAATGTGTGTTTTTTTTGTATTTGTATCTTCAAAGACTTATCGTTTCTGCCTTTGGTGTATCTTATTTTTAATTTGTTTTAATTTTATTTTAATGAGCCTGTATGGATATTACCAGACAGCATGACAATCTAAGTTTCTATTCTGGATTATGTACTCATCTGCAATACAAATATTAGTTTGCACTTGACGTCGTAGAGTTCAGATGACTTGTTCCCTGGGGATGTTAGTTGTCGTCTTGGAATTCTGGTTGCCTTAGTCAGTCTAGTCTAGTTTCTTTAATAGTCGGGCAAGCACCACTGAATTGTCATGTGCCTAATTTGTGATTATAATTCATCTTGTGCTTGACGGTGAAGGAAAACATCGTAAGGAAACCTGCATGTTAGACACATGCAGATTTCCTCACGATGTTTTCATTTGGATTGTTGTCATATGAAATTTCACTGAAATTCTGCCACATGTGTATTCCACCAACCCGTATTGGAGCAGCGTAGTGGAATAAGCTTCAAGCCTTCTCCTCAAAAAGAGGAGAGGAGGCCTTTAGCCCAGCAGTGGGATATTCCCAGGCTGTTACGGTTACGGTAGTCAGTCTGGATGGTACTCGACCAGTCTGTGCATAATCGGGTCATCAATTTATTTTGTTCGCAAAACTGGATATAATAAATTAGATTGTATGTTTGTTACATTAAAGAAATTGTATCCTAGATGCAAAAATATATAAGTAACTTTAACTCAGCAAAATAGAATAATATACAAAAATATATAATATTGAATAATTCACAATAATAATCTATTTTATGGATCGCCGTTTTTATGTCCTTGGTAGCCATTTGGGTCTTTTCACCAGTGAATGTGATTTTTTTTAATTTTTTTTATAGAATAGGAAGGCGGACGAGCATATGGGCTACCTGATGGTAAGTGGTCACCAAACGCCCTTAGACATTGGCACTGTAAGAAATGTTAACCATCGCTTATATCGCCAATGCGCCACCAACCTTGGGACCTAAGATTTTATGTCCCTTGTGCCTGTAATTCCACTGGCTCACTCACCCTTCAAACTGGAACACAACAATACCAAGTAGTGCTGTTTTGCGGTAGAATATCTGATGAGTGGGTGGGTGGGTGATAACGACGAGGTTGCACAAAGCTCTACCACCAGTAAAAATATATAAATATATATATTATTATATATAGTAACATAATATTTCAAGTAATTTGTGACTATAGCGTACTAAGGAGTTGTTATACTTGTTACAAGGAATTTACCGGAGAACTTTAATTAATCGTTCTGCGGTTACATCCCGAAAATCACCGCCATGGTTATTACTTTCGTTTCAATAATTTGGTATTTTGATCCCAGAATTTGTGATCTTTCACGATCACTGACATTACTGCAACAGTTAAAGTCCAAACATTAGTTATTACTTAATTAAAACTAACTTTACATAGAAGTATAAATATATACTCATAATGTTTTAGAAAACCTAATAACTGTGCATCCGTATATTTTAAATGGATCTTTTTTTAAATTTTGACTTTACAGACCAATTTCTGTGTCTCCTTTTTGCTAACATCGTAGCAAAATAATACCCTACCACCAGTAAAACTATATTAGACAATTCTTTCGAGACTCAACTATTGAACTTAGAATTTACTAACATTAAAAAACACCTAGAAGTATATTTACTAAAAAAGTATTGTTCGCGTCAATTGTCAAACTACCATTACTCAGTTTTCATGCGCTTAGTTTGTGCTTATAATTTTTCTTTAATACGAAGAATGGACGGCAATCAGCAATTGAATCTTTTTGTGAAGTTGAATTCAAATGAAATGTTTACAAATTAATGGCCTTTTACCGTAGAAATCAAATCTGTTATTGAATATATGTCTGACAAAAATGCGTGGATTGAATGATTGCTGGATCTCGTGCAGGAGTTAAGTGTATGTAATTGATACAAATTTGGATTTTTGAAAAAAAAGAAGAGTAACTACTGAGTTTCTTGCCGGTTCTTCTCCACCACCACATTCCAAACCAGTGGTAGCGCTTGACCATTCAAAAGTACTTGTAAAAGTCTATTTGAATATAAAATATATTAAACGCCCTTTAAAGCTAGCGTTCAAGATATTTAAGTTTTAACGTTCTAAAATGAAAAAGGCGTATTTATTAACTGTAATAAAACTTCAAATAACACTATTATTAATACTTAAATATTTTAAGAGCATTCCTTGTCAACAGTGGAGATCATCAGGTTAGGTGCGCGTTGAAAAAAAGACGATTTCGAGTACTTTGTGGAAGCTTTTGCTCATACAAATAATTAACATATTCGTTTAAAAGATTGGTTCAGACTTTATTGTGCAGATGGAGCATCCTGCTATTGAATTCATAATTCTTATTTAATTGATGCAATTCTGCTACATCTGTATCCACATGGGAGCAGCGTAGTAAAATAAACTATCTCTTATTATCTCTATCTATTATTTAAAACTATCTCTTTAAGATAATTTATAATAAAACTGCAGTGACTTCATTATTTATCAAATCAAATGAATTTTACAATAAAGCGTTTTTGAATCGACACTATTTTAACTTAGCCATCGTTTCGGAAAGCAGCCTCTAAGAAGAACATTAAAAAATATACGTTTATTATGTACAAAATGAATTATTATTTTAACTGTACTATAATTTGCTTATCATTTTAAAAAGCGTTATAGATACACAAAACGGTGCAAATGAAGTTATTAATCTTTGCTTTCTTTGCAGTATGTACTGGCTGTAAAATAAGAAAATAATAAAATAAAATAATGTAAAAAATAAATACAACAAGAGCGATAATTGGTTTGGATTTGAACGATAATTGGTTTTTCGTTTATTCAACCAAATAACGTTATCGATTAGGCTCAAAAGTTAAAAATAACTTAAAAACAAAATAGTGTACTCGGACCTTTAGATTTATTTTATCTGTTCTTGATACTGCTTAAGTAAAAACTAATGTGTACGAACCTTACATAATAAGCTGGTTACAGAACTAGTGACAACTGTTTAACCAATTCCGACAAGATCGTAAAGACAAAATGTCGTATCGTGTTGTTTTTACGACATTTTAAGTAAGTTTTCTGTTCATTCGTATTCATTTCATTTAGAATCAATAGTAAATATTTGAATAAAGAATTTTGATAATAATAAATAATTTTGTTAAACAAATGTTCACGTGGTTTTCAGTGCCAGAAAAATATTGCCACGATTTAATAGGAGCTAGTCAAATGAACGATCATAGAACGACAAATAATCGTTACGATGTTGTGTGAAGGGGCTTTTACTTGAGAAAAACTTTAATGAGGTCTTTGACCCTGCACTTGGTAATTAACTTTACTTACTCGACTTACTTTGTCGTGGAGTTGTTTATTTAAACCGGTAATTTCTTGTTAATTGTTATGGTCATTGTGGTATCATATTTGTTGAGTTAGTTTTAAGAAAAGATTATACTTAACTTGATTAAATAATAATTAGTTCGTATAAAAACATAATTTAAAAAGAAGCTCTCAAGAAGATATTTAACTATTCAAAGTATTCTAGGATTAATATATTGTAACCAGCACCAAAAGGGAGTGGAATATCGCAAATCTCTCCACACATTATAACAGGAAAAGTTCGATAGTAAGTCTTGGACTAATTGACAATAACCAGTCGACCGCATTACAATAAAAATATCCCGAATAATGCATCTTAATAAGAAGGTCTTACTGAGCGATTTCAAGCAAGGCGGCAATCAAGAGACAAGCCAACTGCGCAAGACATATTATTATATGACACAGCTTTGTGCACAAACACATGTGAACTCTCTAATTCTTTATTTCATAAACTGATGAGAAGGCAGCATAGCCAGACAGAGAGAGTTCAGGCGCAGGACCAATGGCTTAACGTGCTTTCCGAGGCACGGCAGTTTAAAGCCAATTTTCAGACTACTACTACTAATTTCCGGGGACTTAGACCCAGGACCTCGCCACTGGACAAAGGTGGCAGTCAATGAAACATAATAATAAAAGTGTTGTTTTTTCAGATACATTTGACAAGTTACATGAATAATTGAAATGAATACCATATTTTCGAAGTAACTACATTGTTTTCAGTTTTCCTCAAAAACAAAGGTGTAGTTAGTTCTTTGTAAAACGCGAAACAATCGTGAACAAAACATATTCATACGGCCCACTTATTATTTTTTTAAAAGAAAATCACACAAAGAAGGTATGAAACAAATTAACAACTTTATGTACCTATTGAATGAAGAAAGCCTACCTACCTACCTATTGAAAGAAGATGAATTTGGAGGTTCAAAATTATTATTACTAAGAGGAAGCCGCGATGACTTGGTAGATAGCAAATTTAATTTTCGTCCAATGAGTTTATTTAGAGCAATTTATATATGTTAAAATCATTCTAAAAGAGTATATATATCAGGTAGGCGTGTATATGGCCCACCTGGTAAGTGGTCACTACCGCGCCCATTGAGATTGGCGCTATAAGAAATGTTAACGGTCGCTTACATCGCCAATGCGCCACCAACCTTGGAACTTAAGATGTTATGTCATTTGTATCTGTTGTTACACTGGCTCTCACGCTCTTCCAACTGAAACATAACAATACTAAGTATTGCTGGTTGGCGGTAGAATATCTGACAAGGGCTGGTACCTACTCAAAGCTCTACCACAAAGTGTCGTAAAGTATATTAAACAAATCCAAAATAAAATACAGAAAAAAGACCATCATTAAACGGGCATATCTTATTAAAAAAACGTACTATATTTAATTTTATCTGTATTATATTAAGCTGCGATAAGTAAAAATATTTGTTCTATCAACATAATGTGTTGCCCCATCAAAGCGAACAACAGGAAATCCCGAGTAAGCGATGATCCTTTTTACTGTTGCTTGCTTCGTTAATGACCTTATAGTAATAATTTATGTTTCCCTTATATAAAGGGAAACATAAATTATATTTTCTAGAAATTACCCATAGCGTCGTCGTATATTCTTAAACAACATTGTAAAGTAAAAACCCGAGATGGACCAGAAGTTAGAATTCATGGATCTTAACCGATTATCGGGGGTTCAAACCCAGGCAAGCACCACTGAATTCTCATTAGTGTAAAATTCATCTCGTTCTCAATGTGTCTAATTTGATTGTCAGTCCTGTCACATGTGTATCCACTAACCCGCATTGGAGTAGTATGGGGAAGAAGCTCCAAACCGTCCCCTCAAAGAAGGAGGAGGCTTTAGCCCAGCAGTGGTACATTCACAAACTTCATTAAGCCCGAGAATAATTAATTTCAAGGTTAGTTAAATGCTTCGATACGTTACGTTTGAATGAAACGGATGGACAGTACACGATTTGTCAGCTAACTTAACAAGTGAATAATACGTGGAGGTATATTCTAGATAAAATACAATAAAACCCACATAATTTTGAATACCGATAATAATTGTTTCAATAAAACTTCCAGTTATGTGTAACTCCCCGAGTAAATAAATAAATAAAATAATATACAGTCTTGATCGCAAAGCGGGATCATGAAATAATTGATTGATTTTCGGAAATTCTTACAAAATACTATATGTTTATTACAAGACAATACCTCAAAACTTTTATTATATATAAGAGTATCTGTACTAATATTATAAATGTGAAAGTTACAGTTTGTCTGTTAAGCCTTCACGGATAAAACACTGAACCGATTTTGATGGAATTTCATATGAAGCGAACTTGAACACCACGAAAGATATAGGCTACTTTTTTATACCTGCCTCCCGACCAAACGTGGGCGAAGCCGCGGTAGAAAACTAGTTGTTTATAAAATCAGTATTATTTTCTCAATCTCAATTATTATTAGTATTTTGTAATCTAAATTAATATCTTAATGTTATTATTATAATGACAGTTATATGGCGACGAAGCGTATTATATGTAGTAGTACTTACTAGAGAGTAGAAAGCAGAAGCGGATAGGGGGTATCGCGGCATAAAAGAGCTCATGTTCGCCACTAGGTGTTTAACAAAAGATTTTTATCAGTAATAACATTCATATAAAAATAATAACTGTAATTTAAATCCGTATGTCGGTGTTAAATACAAATATGTGGTTTTTGTAACAAGATTTGGTAAAAAAAAACGAAGTTCAGTCTAAGGTTGTTGATCTTGCTTAAATTATTTAAGTTAACACGAACATAGTAAGCCGACTCGAATCAACAAACGAATACCAAGTGTATCTTTTCAAAGAATATTAACAATTACTATTAGCGTTAAGTTAGTGGCAAGAGTCGGGATTTCATAGTCCATGGAGTCAGGATCGAACCTGCGATTTTTACATCGCTTGGCAGCCGTTTGCTATTGCGCTATTGCGTTTCATTTGACAATGTCCTTTGTCATTGTGAAATATGCATGCGATGTGTCATAAAGCCAAGTGATGTTTTATGAAAGTAGGAATCCATACAGTTGCGTCATACTGTGTTTACAACAACATCATATTATATTTATAATAATATAGATATTTAAATAGAATCAATAGCCATCGTTGTATAAACACGAGGAGTCAACGGTAAACTATTAACAGTAACAAGAATCTCAAGTATCAAGATTGTGACTCCGCAAAGTCAATACATCCTTTCTCGGCTAAGTTATTCGTTTCCATAATAAAATTCCGCAGATATTTTGCCTATTAATTGATGTTAATACACATTTATAGATAAGGCTATTACACAATACGAGTATATATTACTTGTACATATGTCTAAAAAAAAAGTTGAGTTCTTTTTTTCATTCGCAATAGAACCTGTAATAAATTGGGAACCACTTGTATAATTATATACAACTAGTTTCCGTTCTCGGCTTCGTCAGCGTGATAGGGAGGGAGGCTGTTAGGTACCTCATGTCCTTTTCTATACCCCTGACAACGTTGACGCAATTTCATGATTGATTGACAGATGGAACTCTGGATTCCTAGGCTAGTCTTGATGGCGTTCGGCCAGCCTATCCATGATGGGGTCGTCTCTATTATTTGTATTAAAAATATAGCAATAGATTAATTTTAATTATCTTCACCGCAGAAAATACGATGATCCTTAAAAAGTTTTTTGGGTTCCTCATAATATCACGAGGTACTTCAAAAGATACTAAAAACTGGAACTGTAATTAAAGATATTGAATTAAAATCGTAATATTCTGATATCTGGGCTATTCCATCCTTTTTTATGAGCATAAAGTTTTAATTATGAATAATATTTTTAAGTATAGAATAATATAGGTTCCCTTTTGAGCTCGTGAAGGCTGTTTGTCATTCACAGGGGCTGGAGCCCTAGGGGCATGAGCTTCAATGTAATTACGAAATTGGGATCACGAACTCAGAAAGTAATTACCGAGTTTAATAATAGTTTGAATAATTGTATCTTGAGTGCAGTATTATATGGTAAAATATATAAATAACAAAATAAAATATTTTTATGTTAAGCCATTTCAAACGAAAGTAGTAATAAAAACTTTTAAATTATCTTTAACATAAAAGTTTTGACTTGCAATATAACTTAGACTATCAAGTACTAGCGATACCAATACCAAGTTATCTGTGCAGGTATGACCCATTCATCGCTTGTTTTAACGTCAAACTACTGTTTATTACTGTTTTCCTGTTGGAAGGATCAGCGAACCATTACATTTATAATCACATTGGAATAACTTCGGATAATGTTGTTTTATGTCCTCCAATGCTATTATTATATATTATATATTTAAGTGGAGCAATTTATTATTCATTCGTCATCTAAAATCTATGCAGAGGTGGTAAATTAAGATTTATTTATCTCATCTCTACTACGACGTAGTTAAAAACAATAATAATAATATAATAATAATAATATCCTGGGACATTTTTCACACACGGCCATCTGATCCCAAATTAAGCTTGTACAAAGCTTGTGCTATGGAAACCAGACAACTGATATACTACATATACTACTTTTCTTTTTGTAAATACATACTTATATAGATAATTACACCCAGACTCAGAACAAACAGACGTGTTCATGCACACAAATGTCTGTCCTGGGTGGGAATCGAACCCACAACCTTCGGCGTGAAAGGCAAGTATTTACCAACCACGCCAACCGGCTCGCCAAATGCTAGTTGTCAACTGTCAGTAAAGAGGTTTTAACACAAAATAGGTGTGTTTTTATTTCTCGTCCATTCTAATCAATTTCCTTCGTGACTCGTGAAGACTTAATAAATTTATTATAAAGAATAGCTATTATTTTATTATTTTATGTTTAATTTTCCATAATAAATTTATGAATGTTGTGTAAAAAAAATGTAATTTGAATATTTTCATGAAATATTTGCCTGGCTGTAAACGTTTGTAAGCATATTTTTATAGAGTTCAACTGTGTACGGCAAATCGTCAAACAGTTTTGCCGTACACAGTTATACAGTGGAGTCGATATGAAAATGCAAATGAATTTTCCATATAGTTATGGGTTATTTTGTTATACCTCACACTGTTATTTAATTTAATTTGTTTATTTTTTTACAATTTGACTTGTTTTTCGAATCTTAATTTATTATTTAAGATAGATATTGGAAAGCTATTATTGGTTAAATTTTATTAATTTTTTTCTTATTTTATTCAATATAATACCGTTTGCTTCTAAAATAAATAATGTATTATAAATAGCACTTGTGCAAATATATGTTTTCTAAACTGAATTATATCTAAATGTTTCGTTAAAGTAAGAATTAAAGAAAGATATTTTAGCTACACAATAAATTATTAATAATAATAAATTCAATATAATTCATGATTCAGACATAAGCATGTGATGTTTACGATTTCGCTACATACGCGTTATTCCAATGTGATTTGTTTGTGACTCATTTGACATTGCTTCATTAGAACTATCATTGTAATTTTTATGACTTTTTCTGTTACAGGAAACATAAATTAGACTTTAAAGCAAACAGCCTTAACATAAAGAATATTAAATTAATTTTTTAAAAATAAATTTTTAAATTGTTTTTAAAAATAGTCACGTTTTCATTTTGCAGATTGATTATAATTTGTTGCACATGTTATACTCGTACTTGAAGGTCTTAAGATAATAAATGTAAAGAAAATGTGGTCATTGCGTAAATTTATTTTAACAATTTATCTGACTATTTACTGATTATTTTGTCAAAAAATACATCTTTATTGAGTAATAAATAAATTTTAATATTATATATTAAATGATAATATTTGGTTTAGCAAATGTGATTAGAGAATATCTTAATTTGTGATAGTGTTTGTGATTCAACATCAGAAAGAACTATAAGTATCGGGAAAACTAATTAAAACATATTGACGTTTCGTAAGCTGCATCGTTTGTAATGATTCCATATGATTATTCTGTTAGAAAAAACTCGAAACCCACCACAGAAGACGGTCGTGAAATGTCAGTAAGTGATATGCGACATTGACCGTAATAATCATAACATTTCAAGAATACCCGCATCAAAATAGTATATCACCATACGTCGGTTACAGAAAAGAACTACAAACGCAAAATATATTCGCTTCTGGAACGTGTAGCACCCGTATACTTAATTTGTCATCATTTTTATAAGTACAATTATCATTATTCATTTTAATCGTTGTGTCTCTCTAAGACGAATCAAAACGGATAATCGAAGTTAGTTACGGAAAAAGCATCCATTTCATGATGAGGTAGACTAAATGTACTCAATCAAAGCTACCCTTAGTCATAACATGACAAGACCATTAACGTTCAGACAAAACCACAGCGTTACGTAACAGTGCAGACGTTTTCCTTATTGTTATCTTTCCGTTCACAACTATTCGTTCATCCCAATGATATATTACAGACAACATGACCCTCAGCTTTATTAATAACTAGCCATGATCCTTTTAGTTTTTACTTAGCTTTTATTTCACTGGCAACATCGATTAGTATGTAGGTTACATCATGAAAGCTGAATTAGAGACAATTCCTCTCATATCAAAATAATGAAATTTAACATATTGGTTCAGTTCTGATGGCAATGAATTTTAACGGTAAGCACTACCTCAGCGGTTAATAGAATAAATATTATTTTTTGTGTATAGCCTTTAAAAATGTAACCTTTAAATTTGTAAAACTATAGCTGACTATATATACACTATTTATTTAATACAATCATAATGAAAGGTCTAATCCGAAACGACCTTTTTAAGCCGAGTTTTTTAATATCTAACCTAGGGTTGAACTGTTGACCTGCAGCAGTATAAGCTAGCCATTCAACCAACAAACAGTGTCCTAGGTTTATGGCATCTCATAAAGACATACAAATATTCACAAACTTTTAATGCTTCAACCCTACAGAATTGTAATATTATAAAATTCGACGAGCCCGTAAAATCGCTACGAGGAAAATTTGTGTTAATAAAATATTTGTCTTTATTGAAAATACAGTAGCATTTCATACAATGAGTAATATTTTAAAAGTGAATAATTGCTTATCCACGTGCTTACATTTGCACACTTTAATGATGACAAATCTCATTTATAGTTAAATAACAGGGACAAGCAAGCACTGTAAAAAAATGCATTCTTTTAAACTTGTTTTTTTTTTATATATTTTCACAAGCACTCGTCATTTAAATAAAGCTTATTAAACATTTAAAAAATATATTTTGGGCAACACTGTTACTTTTTTTTTTTACAAATTTGATTTAATCATAAACAAAAATTAAAAGAAAAATGGTAAGAATGCGTGACTCTTAGCCGATGATCGTGGGTTCAAACCCGGGCAAGCACCACTGAATTTTCATGTGCTTAATTTGGGATAATAATTCATCTCGTGCTTTACGGTGAAGGAAAACATCGTGAGGAAACCTGCATGTGTCTAATTTCACTGAAATTCTGCCACATGTGTATTCCACCAACCCGCACTAGAGCAGCGTGGTGGAATAAGCTCCAAACCTCAAAAAGGGAGAGGAGGCCCTTAGCCCAGCAGTGGGACATTCACAGGCTGTTACGGATGCAGCCTTAGCACTTAGTAATATTAAAAAGCTAGCACCAGTACATAGAGAGTAGTTATATTCAGGAAGTTATATCCAACAAAATGAATTTCTGTACAATCAATAACGGACAATTCGACCTATTATCTACATTTATGTAATTTTATGTCCATAGCCTTTTTTTTCGCTGAAAAAACATTTACGTGTGGGGGAACCCACATAAGGCGAGGGTATGTGGGACTCGCCGGCGCTGCAGGCGTCGGAATACCCACTAAAAAACCAGCGAAACCCACTGCGTCCTGTCGTCACGTCACGGTTATGTCCATAATTTGGCGGTTCATCCAAGAGACGGAATCATAAGTTGCTTACATTTTAAGTTGTTTTAAAATATCACATACTTGTGCTATTGGTGTTGCTTCTATCGTGCTTTGTCGCTTAATTGTGTTTAGTACTTTACACATTAATATATACTTAGACATTTGAATATCATCAGCTTGCATCAGAATGTAATTTCAAGTCAGTATTGGGTATCGCGCCTACGATGCTCTGCCACTTAGATGTGAGTTTAAGCATCTGTTGTGATTTCAACACGCTTCATTTGATGGTTAAATTTGATCTTAAGCGGTCGTAGCGCTATCCATCGCTTTAACAGTGATGGATTTCTGTAAATTTGTTCTAAGTTATTGTAGCAAATTACAAATTCTTACTTTATAATAGAGAGTACGTACTTGTAATTTTTTTTACAGATACGATTAGCTTATAGATATATCGCTATCCTTTTGTAATCATTAGCAAATGAAAGGGATAAAGAGAGCAAACGATTATCAAAACACTATTACTTATCCCATACAAGATCTTAATCTATTATTAGACTTAGTTCTTAATTTGGTTTTAATCATTTTAATAGAAACGCGAAGTTTAAAATCATGTATTTAGCTTTACAAATTATAAATTTGCATTATTTATTATTGTTCCGTTACGCTACGAGCCGAGGCCCAGTGGCTAGAAAACGTAAATTTTAAACGAAGGTTGCGGGTTCAGATCTTAGGCTAGCAATATTGAGATTTCATATGCTTAATTTGTGTTTATGATTGGATTGACGCAAAAGGTCAAGAGCCCATTAATGGGACATTTATGGCTGTTAATTTTTTTTATTCAATTCAATTGCAAACGGAATATATAAAAATTATTAAATATGGTGTCTGGCTCCATTCCACGTGGTCTTGATTTGAACAGTAGCTATTTATAATTATAATTTAATTTCTATACAATTATTTGAGTCCACAATTTAAAGAATTCTTATAAACAATAATAAAAGTTTGCGTGAATAATACTTGGTAGTAAAAACAAAGTCACATTTCTAAATAAATAGGTCCAAATGAATCATAAAAATCCTTATCGTTCTGATAACGGTAATGTTTTTGTTTGCGGTTGCATTTCTGAAATTATGTGTTTTTTAAAAGAAACATAAAGTACATATTTCAATTTTATTATAATACGAACACGTTTTATATAAATATAACAATGTGTTCTGTTGTATATTATTGTTAAAGTCACTTTCTGCTAGTTAAACAATATTATGATTGTGTAAACAATTACTTCATATGATAAAATAATTGCATATCTAATTAACTATAAAGAAGTTAGACTAGGTATCTGTGTGCTCCTCGTTAAGACGGAAGGAGTACCGCTGGTTTTTTAGTGGGTATTCCGATGTTCGGGGCGCACTCGGCGCCTTGGACACCGTCGAGCCACATATACCCCCCCACTGTTCCCTTGGGGGAAACGAGTAATGCGTTTTTCCAGCGTTAAAAAAAGCGATATGGGAGGCATTACCTTCTGCCACGAGTGTGATGCGCTGGACATCCCACACTCTGACGGAGTGTGTTGAAAAAATTTCAACAACGCATATTGTTGTCAATTTGAGGCCGATTGGAGTTCAATTATAAACACACTAAATTAACCGAACATGAAATGTCATCATTGTAAGTTGAATGCTACGTTCACAACTTTTCGACAGTTTATAATCTAAATTTATTATGAATCTCTAACGGTGCTTATAATTTTACGGTAACATAATAATAAGGACCTCCAGACCGATTTCGGCCACGGCGGCCAATCTAAAGCGAGATTAGCCAACTACGCAGGACATATTATAGTGCACAAGTGTGTGCGTAAACACAGATGCACTCTCTATTCCCTAACTTTCATAATCCGATGAGACGGCAGTCCGACGCAAAGAGTTCACGCGCAGGACCAACGGCTTTACGTGCTTTTCGAAGTACGGGAGTGTACACACTTCCAACTTCCAGACTCCGAGCTGCTACTGAGATTGTTTTTGACAGAAAAAACCAATAACTTTTTATTGGCCCGACTTGAGAATTGAACCCAGGACCTCCGGGTCTGCGACCTTACATCAAGCCACTACCAACGAGGCAGTTAAAAGGTAACATACACATAATATATATATAGAAAATAATTGTTATTTCTAGAATGAGCCCTAATCCGGGAAGAATTACCAGGGTCATCTGCGCGTGAACTTATTAATAGTGGATAAGCGGTTGCGTGGGTGCAGATCCACTTCACTCGTCCATCTGTGCTCCTACACCTGTGCTCCGATGGTCCGGTGAACCGTACCGATCGGCAGATCGTCGGGATGCATTGGAAAGGCCATATGTCACTATATGAACTCTGACAAATGCCCTTCAGGTTTTCCACATTACCATTTATTTTTCGGGAGCCACGGATAACTAACTCACAGATCTTCGTGAATTAGTGCCCTTCTTTAGGTTTAGCCCACTAACGTGGGTGCCCGGGATGTGGCCGCTGTGACTACAGCTTCTTGGAGCCACTAAAGAAGAGATTGTGGAGATTAATAATAATTGCGAACACTCCACTACACGACAAATGATATTTTTTTTTTTTTTTTATATTAGCCGGGAGGGCAAATGACTCTACTCCACCTGATGTTAAGTGGTAGTAGAGTCCAAACGCGAGGACGGCCAGTACAGTCGGGAAGAAGGTTCTGCACTAGCCGCCCTCGCCTTGCCGGCCCGCAAGATGCCTCTTCACGCCTCGTTTGAAGGAACCCGGGTCGTAAGAGGAGGGGAATACGTGAGCTGGTAAGGAATTCCATTTCTTGGAAGTGCAACAAAGAAAGGAGTTGCCAAATTTCTTTGTGCGCGATGGAATTGATGTCACAGTTAGTCGGTGACATCGAGAGCCAGCTCGCGTAGACTTGTGAAGGAAGGGGGAAGCAGGAATTAGGGAAAATAATTCCTCGGAACACTCGCCGTGATACAGTCGATAGAAAGCGCTCAGCGCAGCTATCTCTCGACGCAATTGTAAAGGCTCGAGGGTGTTAGTGACCTTTACGTCGATAATAATGCGGACCGCACGTCGCTGCAACCGGTCCAAGGCCTCAAGTAGGTACTTAGCGGAGCCATCCCAAAGGTGCGAGCAATATTCAACGCATGACCGTACCTGTGTTTTGTACAGCAGGTACAGTTGTTGTGGCGTGAAAAAACGCCGCACCTTGTTCAGAACTCCGAGTTTCCGTGAAGCTGTTTTTATCACAGCCTCGATGTAATCCCTTGGACTAAGGTCGCAGCGAACGTCCATCCCCAGCATGGCGATTTTGCTTTGTATCACCAGCGGAGTGCCACAGAGGGAGGGAAGAGGGGAAAATGGTGACTTTTTTGCTGTGAGAGCGCATACTTGTGTTTTCTTGGCATTAAACTCAACAAGATTATCTGAGCCCCATTTGGCGATAAGCTCTAACGTCCTATTGAGTTCAATGACAAGATCCTCCCGCCTCTCCTGAATTTCCGCTCGCCCAGCCACCGCGCGTCCGTGGTATCCACCATGCATTGTACTATCGTCTGCATAGCAATGAATGTTCCCGAGAGAGAGCATATCATTGATATGCAAAAGAAACAGAGTGGGGGATAGCACAGATCCCTGGGGGACCCCAGCATTCACTACATAGAATTGTGAAGCGCAACCATCAACTAAAACACGAAGGCTGCGCTTGTGTAGGAAGCTGGCAATCCAGGTGCAAAGCTGAGCATATGCCGGCAGCTTGGAGAGAAGACTTCTGTGCCAGACCCTGTCGAAAGCCTTGGAGATATCGACGCTGACAGCCAACGATTCCCCATGCTTGTCGATAGCTTCACCCCAGAGGTGTGTTACGTACGCTAGAAGATCACCTGTAGATCGTTTTGGTCGAAATCCGTACTGACGATCATTAATTAAACAGTGATCTTCTAGGTAATGGATCAGTTGGTTGTTAAGAATCCGTTCCATCACCTTACAAAGTACTGAGGTGATAGCTATTGGCCGATAATTTGCCGGGTCAGACCGATCCCCTTTTTTAGGAACCGCTTGCACATTAGCTCTTCTCCAAGCCTCCGGCACACATCCCGAAGAAAGAGAAAGTTGGAACAGGCGCGTTAACACGGGAGACAGTTCCGCCGCGCACTTCTTCAGCACTATGGCTGGTATTCCATCGGGACCGCTAGCTTTCCGTACATCAAGTGATTGCAGCTCCGCTCGCACATCACGCTGCCTGATTTTGATGTCAGGCATCGTGTGGCCACAAGAAGGTATTACTGGTGGCAGAGCACTACAATCATCGATGACGGAGTTGTCGGCAAAGAGTTTAGCCAGGAGATCTGCTTTCTCTTGCGGACTGTGAGCTAGCGATCCGTCCGGACTTCTGAGCGGTGGCAGCGAAGGTTGGCAGAAATTGTTTTGCACAGACTTGGTCAGACGCCAGAAGCTACGGGAGCCCCGAGGATGTGAAATAAGGTCATGACCAATCTGTACAATGCGCTGTGCGTCCGCTCTCGTGTAAGCCTTCCTACAGGACTTGGAGTTTTTATTGTAGATTGCTTTCAGTGAGTCAATGTTAGATGCCCCGCTAATGCAGCCATTGATCCACTCGCGATATGCCGCCTGCTTAGATGATACAGCGTCGGCACATTCGCGAGTGAACCAACGGTTACGCGCACCCCTACTGTCGAGATCTGAGCTAGGAATGTAGTATTTCATTCCCAACATGATCTCGCCAGCAACAGCAGCGGCACTAGCTGTCGGATCATTCCCACTGAAGCAACGTTCCTTCCAAGGGACTGACGCATAGTAATCGCGCATACCGTCCCAATCTGCCGACTTGTAGTGCCAAACGCGACGTTTGCATACCGCTGGTGGCGGCAGCTTGGCCTGTGGCACTTTGGTAGATATGAGGCTGTGATCCGAAGAACCAAGTGGAGCTTGAACCACAACCTGATATTCCACCGGGTGAGAAGTCAGCAGAAGGTCCAGTAGAGAAGGCGCTTGCCCATCAATGTCCCAGACATTCTGGTGGGCTGATCAACCCACAAAAGAAAAAAACAAAAAAACAAAAAAAGAAAACAAGTTGGGTCAAGTCATGTGTGAGAGCAAAAGCATGAGCAGTCCTCCCAGCATGGTCAGTTTTGAGGGATTTCAACCATGATTCGTGGTGAGCATTAAAATCCCCCAAAAACACCAATTCCGCGTTAGGAAACTGCTCTTGCGCAGCATCTGCCACCCGACTAAGATGGTCAAATAATCGGCTTGTCTCCAAGTCACCATTGTGGGATCTGTAGAGGCACACGTAGACCCGACTCTGACGAACCAGATCCACACGTACCACCAACATGGAGAAGGAGGGGTCCTCCAAGCAGCGCAGTCGGTGACAGCAAACATCCGTCCTGACGAACAAGCATACTCCGGCTTTCGCTTTGAAGGATTCTTCAAGCATGTAGCCGGGATAATTAAGGTAGCTGGTATCGGCAGGACGGAGTATTTGTGTCTCCGTGAGAAACAACATTGCTGGCCGTGCTGTCTCGAGATGGTGGTGGACAGCGTTGAGGTTAGCGTGGAGTCCACGGATGTTAGTGAACTCGACCTCAAACAGCGTGGGTATGGTGGGGGTGTGCACCGCTGTACGACCGTCATTCCTGCTTTGATGCGCTACCATATGGGAAAAAGAGTGGAAAAGAGACGTGAAGCGAGCGACGTATTGCCACGATAGGGATGGGCAAAGTGTGGAGGCGTGTTTCCCCAAGTAGTTGCCAAAAGGGAAACTACACTGACCCACCGGACGGAAGGGCCCCCAAACCCCCCCGGAAGTGGCCGCCGGGACCCCACCTTCCGGTCATCAACCGGCACGACGGTCCACCCCGAGATTATGCGTGGCCTGGTGGGGCAGCCTCGCGTGCTGGTTAGGCACGCTTGGGCCCCTGTACTATGCCACGGGCGGCCAGCGGAATAGCCGTTTCTTCGGGTCTCCCTGTCCGGCAGGGCAATACAGTTTCCCCCGGCATTGGTTCAGCAGCCGTCTCCACTGGACCAACACCCATCGCGGCAATGCTCGCTCGGGCACTGGCTGTACGCTGGCTGACCTCGAAACGCGGCTGCAAGCCACTTCACGAGATTTTCACCATGCGTACGGTGGTAACAAGCCAGGCGGATGTTTATCATCCTACCACCAGATGAGCAGATGGTCGCTCAGATATCCCTTAGTCGCCTCTTACGACACCCATGGGAAAGGGGCAGTGAAATGTATTCTTTCTCCGTCACTGCACGGATATATATATAACTCATACGACTTAATTTACAAAAAAATATTATGATTCTTATTGATATATAATTTAAAAAGAAAACATTTAAGCACTTACTGCATAACAGATGTCGTTGTTTTGGGATTAAATATAAAAACCTAATGCATTTAGCTTTCACATGTTATAAAAACGTTTACAAGGATTTAGCAATAATCCGTAGTAAGACACAAAGGTCAGACAACGTTCTCGACTAACTATAAATACGTAATTCGAAGTCTGACATTTATTTGAAATTGTTATTCATAACGTCTTAGCGATCTTAGTAATCTTAAAGACACTTTAAAGAAAATTATTAGTAATTCTAATTAGAATTAAGGTAAATAATTATTCATATTATATTATTTGCAATGTTTGTTTGCTTAGCTGAATTAGAAACACCTTTGTTAACTTAAAACAAGTTTTTTGAAGTGAATAATTGTTTAGGCGCGTTGCGCTAATTTAACGTAGGGGATCGCGTCACCGACACGCTAATATGAGCTATAATGTTAATATAATGAAATCGTTGAAAGTACAAATAATTTAAGGATTGTATAAATTAATGAGGATAATAATGACAATTATTATTATTTATGTAAATAATAACAGTATATACAAATAATATAAGTGTTTTATAACTATTTATATTATATTTATATTTACGGTAACAGCCTGTAAATATCCCACTGCTGGGCTAAGGCCTCTTCTCCCTTTTTGAGGAGAAGGTTTTGGAGCTTATTCCACCACGCTGCTCCAATGCGGATTGGTGGAATACACATGTGGCAGAATTTCAGTGAAATTAGACACATGCAGATTTCCTCACGAAGTTTTCCTTCACCGAAAAGCACGAGATGAATTATAATCACAAATTAAGCACATGAAAAACTTCAGTGGTGCTTGCCCGGGTTTGAACCCACGATCATCGGTTTAGATTCACGCGGTCTTACCACTGGGCCATCTCGGCTTATTTATGGTACTTGACTTTGACCAATTTATTTATATTAATTTATTGAAATTAATAATTATTTATATTAATATTTTTTACCGACTTTATAAAACACTGTGTATTTTGATGAATATAAAGCGATATAATAAAAAGGGATAGAATTATTACTTGACAATAGATGTCGAAATTGGACAAATATATTTAACAGTTTCAAGTTTTCACTTCTATCGGCAGTCCCTATGACTGACTGTTTGTTTTTTTTGTTCTTTTTAAGTAAATAAAACCCATCATTTTCAACAAGTATGTCCTGAGATTTTCCTGTCTATTTTTTTATGGGGTTGTTGTGACCACGTATCAATATTTTGTCTTGATTCGTAATTTGATTGATTTGTTCTGAGCAAATGTATCTGATAAACTACACATTCGACGTAATTTATTATTTAAAAACTGGTTTTATTTTATCATTCAATCTGCGTCTTCGAATATTCGTATATCTAAATATATTGAGCTTAATATTGACTCTTATAATAAGGATAAGATACACGAGTACCCGAATTTGTATATTTCTTTTTTAACCAATCAATATATGACGTTTATTAAGAAATATATATTTTGAAACGAACAACACAAATTAAGTTGGTTTGAACAATTTAAGCATTTACTTAACGTATAACTTTATCTCATTAAGGATAGAATCGTTTGTAAATAACTAATTTAATTATTTTAGTAGAACTATAATTAACTTTATGTTCGTTATGCTAATCATACGTTCTGAATGATCTTGATATTAAGAGGTGGAGTTTTATTTGCTCTCGTACAAGTAATCACTCGTTCAACTTGTTTGTTTTTTGCATTTATTACAGTAGTTTATAAAGCAGATTATTTATACAGCAGTTTGGAAGTTGACATGCTTACAATCCCTCGGAAAGCACGTAAAGCCTTTGGCCGTGCGTCAGAAATCTTTTAATCGTGTTGGATTTATCGTTCCATTGGATAATGAGAGTGAACATATAGAGAGTACACTTGCGCTTGTATTTGTGCACACAATTATGCGCTATAATAATTAAGTCTCGCGCAGTTGATGTCCTTTGAAAAGTGCCGCCGCGTCTCAATTCAGGAAACAAGATCATCATAATCGTTTTATGATAATTGTATTACCTTTAAATAAACAGGACTACAAATTAACTATAACTTAATGTTGAGTTATTTATGCCATATTATTTATTCTTAATGACGTAAAACAAGGTATCACAAATAACTTTCCGTAAATAAAAATATTCATTCATTTTCTATTTTTAAATATATTTTTTTTAAATTCGTCTTTTTTAGTCATAATATTGTGTTCCATTCTTGAATAATATATCAGAGAACTCATATATTTATGTTTTATATATAAAAAAAATTTAACAGGAATATGTTGAAATCCTATATAATTATAATAATGCCAAAGTTAGTTTGATTGTTTATTTGTTTGTTACGCTATCACGTCTTAGCTGTTCAACCGAATTTCAATATGATCGTAAAATTTCGCTTACACGTTGTCAGGATATAGAAAATAAGAAAAGGCGTAACCTAATACCTGTGAGAGGAGGAGACTTTGTAGTTTGTTTGTGACGAAGCCACGGGCAGACTTTATATATTATATTCTTTGTTTTAAAATTATTTTTAATGAGAACAAATAGTAATAATTATTTTATAGCTCATATTTATTAAGATAATTATGTTAATTATTCTATGATAATGTTACAACTTTAAATAAGAAGCAATAAATAGTTAATATTAATAATATATATAAAACGTTAGAAAGGTTAATATTAAATAATCACTAATGTTTATTTTATTTATATAATTTATTTGCTTAAATTTATATAAAATTCTGTGTCAGAGTTCGCTTTAAACTTATAATATGACACAGGTTTATTAAAAGACAACCATGTCAAAAAGGCTATGAAATATTGGTCGTTTTTAAGTGTTTACATATACTATTTAAATAATTAGTATTCTATATTATTGGTTTATTATTTTCAAGTGATATCGACTCAAAGGGGAAATGCTGGTGGAATTCATGCCACTATTCCACGAAGTCACGAGAATTTTTAATGTTGACCTGAAAATATTTATTTAGTTCTCAATTTAAATTATTCTTATTTATATTAAAACGATATTCATAGCTAAATAAATATTTAGGTTTTATTTACTCTTCCGCTAGTAATAATGAAGAGTAATGCTCGGAGTTGCTGTGAGCTGTGTGAAGGCTGAGTAAGCCAGTGTAATTACCCACGTCATAGCAACTTAGATCCTATTTTGATAAGTTAAGGAACAGCTTATTACGTTAACAATGAAAATGTTTATAAACTTGCCTCGTCTTTACATGGATATAATATGCATTTGCTAGTGTGTGTGTAATCCGATGATGTGGCAAACAATGACCGAAAATAATTCATGTGTAGGACCAACAGGATTACGAGAGTGTGTATACTGCCTGCCATCTGTGAAACCCCAATTATCTTTTATTGCTCTGACAGGGCTTGAACGGATAACCTCGGGATTTGCATCCTTATAACCTCTAGACCAACGAGGCAGGAAAGATTAATATCGTATTGATTTGCAATTTAAAAATAAACTACACCTACTTAATAATAATTTCAAATTGTTTTTTTTTTAACTCAAAATCAAAAATTGCAGATTCTAAGACCGTACTTGTCTATATTTTTCATTGGTGTATAATAAAAATAATTTGTATTGTATTGAAAGTTTTTATATTTATAATATGTAGACTGACTGAAAAATGAGCCGTTTGATGGTAAATGGTCACCATCACCCAGCGCCAATGGGCATAGACATCAGCGCTCACCATCACCCAGCGCCAATGGGCATAAACATTGGCGCTATACAATACGATCTACTTATTACATCAATATTAATTTCGGGAACTAAAAAGTTGATATATGTATTGTTCCTGCCATTATAATGGCTTACTCGCCCTTCAAACTGGAACACGACAATACTAAGCAGTGCAGTTTAGCGGTAGAATATGTGGTTGTCAGTTCCAACCTAGACAGGTTTGCATAAAACTATACCATCAAGTATGGTATATTTAATGTTAAGACAAAGCTACACTTTCGCCAAAGATCAAGCGGAATAAACAATATTATTTTTGAAATAAGCGCTAACGTAAAAATAGATCTAATAAGTAAATAAATCAAAAGATGAATTGTAAATAATAACAATAACGAATATGGTGTGTCTTCAATTTAAATTAATTAAACCTAATCTTGCAATTATGAGAAATACTGATGAAATTCATTAAAGATTTAAATACGACTTAGGTACATAAAAATAGGGCCTAAAATAGCGTATTTTTGATTTATGTGCTTCTTGAAACTGATTCAGCAAATCTTTAGTCACGTCCGAAACAGATAAGAGTGCAGGATTCACGTTATTCACGTTTTGTAAAGAAAAATGAGCTAATTTTACATAGTCGAGAACTCTAGAAGCCGGCCTTCCAAGGTCGAACGTCATGTATCAAAGATCAAGCGATTTGTTTTAAAAGACATAATAAATTCAATTAAAGTCGAAAATAATATTTTTAAAACTGGTTGCAATGTTAATTTTCTTTTTTATAATAATAATAATAAGATCACACAGATTACCGTAAGTCAATATAATTTTGACAATATTATATTTAATTTTATGACGTCACGAGTTTGTCTGTTCATAGACTGAATTGAGATCTTAGGATTGAATGCAGTGTAAAGATTGTCTTGTCTAATCTGAACGTTACAATGGAGGAGATAATGGACGCGACAAGATTACTAAAAATAAATATAGTAATCACAATAATTACTTTTATTGGCGAGGTGATGGTAAAGGACCCCATCTACATTTGGTATTTCCGTTTGGCGGTTGTATATGTGATAAGTGTGCGGTACCTATCCAGACGGGCTTGAACAAAGCTTTACCAGCAAGTAAATCAATGATTGCTTAAAAATTATTTACATACATATACAATGAATAATAATTTAAACAAAGAATTTCAACTACTATATATCTGTATGTAAAAAAGAAAAGGATTGAAACTAATGTATTATATATGTTTTCGAGTTTAAAAAAAGAATTTACTTTTTTTTAAAAATAATTGCTTAGTAATGATCTGACAGATCTGCTTTTATATTCTATGAATGCCGTCATAGCGGTCGGCGATGCGCTTGCCCCGCTTCCCCCCCTTCTTGTATATAGCCTCCGACTCCCGCGCCGCTGGCAGTTTTTATGATATAACGGGGACAAACGCACGCCTGTCCAAGAAAAATGTTCTCGCCGCGATTGTTTGCATTTCTCGCGCTGGCGGCTTTTGCCGCTGCGTATCCCGCAAGTGATGAACCTATTCCAAAGCCCATTACGACTATAATGGAAACCGATTTCGAAGATCCGTCACCATGGTTTAGATTCCCGGCTTTCGGAAATATATTCGCACCGCTAACAAAACTATTCTCAAGTTTCGCGGACATTGGTCCTAGGATCGAAGCCGATGACGGTAAATTCCGAGTCACCGTCAACGTGAAGGATTACAAAAAGGAGGACCTCAAAGTTAAGGTTAAAAACGACTTCATTTTCGTCCAAGGAGCACATGAGGCTAAGCAAGACGACCACGATTTGTTCGCCAGCCAGTTCTTCCACACTTACAGTCTTCCAGAAAATGCGAGCGCATCAGATGTGACTGCAAAGCTTACTAGTGACGGATTTTTGGTCGTTGAAGCGCTATTGAATGGTAATGATGATAAGAACAAGGACAAAGTTGTCGAAAGAGAAGTACCAATTGTTGAAAGCGGTGCACCTTTGGAAAAAGAGAAGGAAGACAAAGTCGAAAAGGTCGACAATGCTGTTCCAGCCGTTGCTCCCGTCGAAATCGATGAAGCCCCGAAGGTAACCACGGAATTGCCTACAACGTCAGCTGATACTGATGTCGAAAGGAAAGAGCCAACAACGCCATCAGACCGTGAAGAAGTTACCGTTCGGGACAACAGTATCCCAAGCAATGAAGCGAATGAGGTCAACGACGCTAACGAAATCCAGCCCTAAAGTGATATAATAGATTAAGTATGTATTTATAAAACAGTATTTTAATAAATATATTTAATACGAATTCAGTGTTTTGTTTGCGTTTAACGTTCACATTAAATGTTAGGAACATCGCGTGAATACTGATTGCGCGGACGTGCTGGCTGACCTGATGCAAACAATGGATGAATCGTATTACATTCCTCACCTGCGTTTTAGTGCCGTTTAATCTTTATATCATCTATTGTGTATAATCATTTCAAATACCAGTATTTCTAACGGAGTTCTCGAAATTAAGCTTAAGTATCATCATCCTACGCTGCCTATATTCCAGGGTTAACCAAGATTATTATTGTAATTATATTATACGTGGATGTGAAGGAACACAATTATCTAGGGATTATGTACGAAAATCTTCTTTGTCATTTCTTCAAAGGAGACGTGGATGTCGAGCGGAGCGTATTTTACATAATATAATGTAATGAGGCCTTAATGTATTTACTGTTGACTGTTTGTTAATTTTATTTAAAAAAATATATAAATTCCATCATTGTTTTGTATTTCAATGAGCGGATTTGTTTTGAATTTACGCATTTTATAATTTTAATTTTATTCTGTAAACAAAAATTCTATCCATTTTTTTTTATTATTGTGATCTTGGTTCAGAGCAATTTCGTTGGACTCTGTAATTATATATAGGTATCTTGTACATATATTATAATTTTAGGCATTTTTTTATGTAAAGTTAAATACTAAATGAGGTTGTATAGATGTTATAATTTGTGATCGTCTAATCAGGTTGATATCCGGGTAAACGTACTCAGGTACATATTAATAAGGTCATTTGAATATATTATATACATATTAAAATATAGCACGATATCTGTTCTTAATAAAGACCAATCCATTTTCAAATACTTTGTTAATTATATGAATAGTTTTAATTATGTTTTAATAATAATATATCAAACTTGATTGAGAAATCCTAATTAATATTATAAATGCAAAAATGAGTTTGTTTGTATGTTACGCTTTTACGTTGGAACTAGTGAATCGATCATAGTGAAATTTTGGGTACAAAGGATATCTAACACCTGACCACATTTGCTGTCCCATCAGATTATGAGAGTGAGGGAATTGTGAGTGCAATGCAATTATGTGACAAATGCAGGTTGCTTCACGATGTTTCATATCTGAGCACGAGATAAATTATTAAACAAATTGCCCATATTTTAAAGTTGTAATATTCATTAGTTCAGAAATAAGAGATAATTGAAGTATCGAATGGAATTTTTTTAAATTGCATTTTCAATTTCCATTACCAAAAATCCGAACCGATTTCATTGGAAATATTCCAGAAAATTAATTCATTATTTTGATTCGATTGTGACGTTCGATGTTACTTTAATGCGTTTCACGCTGACGGGAATTTTTATTTTATTATATAACAAAAATGATTAGTATTCTATGCAGGAACGGATTCTCGATTGAATCCGCTTTATTACGGCCATATATCGTCCTCAATGTCAAACGAGACAAAGCTTTGATATTTAAAATATTTCTTTTTGTTTACAGCTTTGTTAAAGGTCTTGATGTAGAATTAAAAATAATCACACGCAAATAACATTATTTTTACGCGTGTTAGGGCTTTGTGCTAGCTCGTCTGGGTAGGTACCACCCACTCATCAGATATTCTACCGCAAAACAGTAGTACTTGGTATGGTTTCGTTCCGGTTTGAAGGGTGAGTGAGCCAATGTTGTTACAGGCGCAAGGGGCATAACATCTTAGTTCTCAAGGTTGGTGGCGCATTACGTAAGCGATGGTTAACATTTCTTACAATGCTAACGTTTATGGGGGTTGGTGACCATTTACCATCAGGTCTACCATCTACCGTTTGCCTATCTATTCAATAAAAAAGAAATATAAATGCGAAAGTGAATTTCTTTGTTACGCTTTCACGTCTTAAGTAAACTGATCATAATGAAATATTGCGTACAAGTCATCAGGGTACAGAAAATATCTTAGTGTACCTAAATCCTCAACGTTGATATATAAATCCTCAAAAGGATAAATTCACGAAAGCAATTCTGAGTTATGAAGTAAGCAGGCTTATGTTCTCCTCCCTCGGACATCACGTAAAGCGTGCTTCTAAACCTGATTTCATTGTGGTCATCTCGGATTGCCGTCCTTGCCGTGAATAAAATTGCGATTGCATCTGTCTTTTATACATGCTTGTTAATGAAAAATTGATTCAGTTGTACTATTAAACTAGCTACGACTCGTCAGTTTTATTTTAATCTTTATTCTTTCTTGATGTTGATATGAAAATGAAATATCTTGATAATATGTCGTGGCAAACAAGTTATGATTACAATATTTTTTGCCAGAATGGACATTTATACCAAAAATTTGCTATCGTTCAATTGTTTTTTTTTGCTCTGTAACTATTGACGATTAATTGGTTTTATTCAATTCTAAAGTATTTTTTCTACAACATTATTATGTAAATTTTAGTAAAAATCTATATATTATTTGATTTGTCATTATAATTTTGGAAATAAATATAAATCTCGAGGAAGCTGAAATGTGAATTCATCAATATGTTTGTAATGTTTAATTTAAAGTCATATATAATAATTTTATTATTTCTATGATATCACTTCCTAACTCAAACCAAATATTCTTGTAACCTTCTAGTTCTACGCTTCAAGTGTCCCAAATAGATATAGTTAACATCTCACAGATGAGATTTTTTTATTTTATAGTTATGAGGTCGGGAAAATTGGCCACCAGATGTTAAAAGGTCACCCATACACATTGGCGAGAAATATTAACCATTCCTTATATTGGGAATTAAGTTGTTATTTCCCTTGTGCACGGGCTCACTCTCAACTATTACTGTTTAGTGGAAGAATACCTGATGAGTGGGTGGTACCTAACAAGACGGGCTAAGACAAAGCCCTACCACTTATGTAGTTTGTTTCACCACGTATAATAATAGTTACTATGCTAAAAATGTACTTTATGATATTACAAATAAAAACACACGTAATCATTTTCGCTCTTCGTTTCGTTGTTTGTTGCATGTTTAATATGACTATTATTACAAGCTTATGATTTATAGTTTGTTGATGTTATGGTTAAATCTTGTAAGCTGAATTAGAATTTAAATGATATTTTACATGTTGGTTCTGCTGACAATGGATTTTAATGGTACTCGATTCTACATATAGGAGTTTCTCCAGACGAAGGAACTCCTTAACGGCCTACAACCAGTTTTTTAAAAAACTTGTTTTTAAATATAGTAAATTATACGTTTTAGTACATGATATGATTAGGTACTAATATTATCGACATCCGTTGTAAAAATAATGACAACGTACAAACGATAAAAAGTACACACTAACCTTCATTTTCTGTAACGTTGATCATATACAAATAAACTAATCTACCTTAAATCTCAACGGTCATTGGTCGCCTATCGCGTCATCAGCTGCCACTGACCAATGACCACTCATATTTGTTGTGACTGTGAATTCAATACGGCCCAAAGGTGTTTATCTAATTCAATTAAGAACAAAACTTTGAAGCTTAATTGGTGATTACCAGAATGTATTATACGGGTAGCTTTACATTTAATCTTGTAAAATGATTTAGGTGTGGTTGTAAGTCTATTTGTATAAAGTATACTGTGATTTATATTTATAATTTAAAGAAGTAGGTGGAGAAATGAGTTTCTTTCCGTTTACCATCCATAGAATAAAAACTCTATAAACATATAGTGACGTTACGCTTAATGATATACATTATGAGATATCTGAAAATACACAGTAAGATCAAGATATTTTTATTTAAATTTACTTTTACATGAAAATCACAGACATTTTTATAAAATACAAAGTTAAAATAACAAAATACACATACAAATTTAATGCAAAAACACGCCGTCTAAAAGATTGTCCTGTGGCATTGTACCCAAGACGCTGGCACTATTGCCTCTCTGCACCGCTAGACTCAGCCTTTGGGCTAAATAAGCGCCAGTTCTTAGGTCACCAGAAGTGTGGACCAGTTTCAAAACCCAGCCCCGCAAATTCATATTCATTGGATAAAATTGAATCTTTGCGGTGCTTTAGTATTTGAGCAGCTTCAGCTGCTGCACTGGCTTTACGAGACGTATACTTGATATGGGATACTGCCAGCGTATCTACGCAAGTTGCATCCCACACAAGAACACGTCCCATCGACCATCGCACTAATGTCGCTCCAGCGGGTCTCTTGCCATCGTCTCTGCATAAAAATAAGTAAGTCACAGTGAGTCATATTTTCTTTTCTGTGTATGTGCATATAAAATATAATATTATATTCATGAGTTTTTTCTTTATTAAAGTTTTATTACTGTGTTTATATACCTACAGAAAATAAAATAATACAAATTTAGTAATATGTTTAGCTGACTTCAAAAGGAAGGTCATTATCAATTCGATCTTATTTTATTTTGTATTTATTGTTCTCGAAGCTTCGTCGATTGTTAATCGATTTTGATTATTCTTTTTTTATTGGATTTGATGTATCTTTAATATAAGAGCCATGAACTATAAACACTGACTACAAAAGTACCAGAGTATAATATTTAAATATTATTTTTATGTTCTTATAATTCAATTTGTGCACAGGAATTAACAGATAAAATTCAATTCAATTCAATCAGTCACATGTGTTCACCATCACGCAGCGTAACAGCGTGTCGGAACCCCAGCAGTGTGGTATGTACACGTGGTTACTTTATTTTATTTTAATTCGTGACCAGCTTAAGATGATCCTCAATAACAGACCCGTCTCCGCCATTAGCATTATTATTATTGATATTCAAAATATATAGAGCAAATGTCAATTTATATTAATGTGCCAAAAACGAGGTTATTTAAATGAATCTATATTTTACATTCAACAAGACCGTGACTTTTTGGATGTTCCGGGTTAAGAGAGCCGGATTTATATAATAACTAGTTTCCGCCCGCCTCTTAGCACAATTGAATGGGGGAGGGGGACGTATTATACGTTATATAATAGGGTATACATTATAATTAGTTTTTACGATCAAGTTAATCAAATGTTTCATATACAAATGTAAGAATCAATCAATGTTAAGTAAATGTCAGTAATTAATAATATTCCAATCATTATTGTTTTTTTTTTTTTTTTTTTTTTTTCGTATATATTAAATTTATAACGAAATTACTCATTTATATTTTCCCACAATTTCTTTACCATATGTTTATTAAACATGGGAATTTATATAATAAGTTAATTTTCTTCTTCGAAAAAAATTCTTTCGCATTGTGTCTGAGGTGCAACACACATTACGTGTACCATTTAAATTTAAATTTAAGAGTTCTTTTCGAGTTTAACTGAGTGTAAATTATATCAGGGTCAAATTAAAAGTGTCCTCAAACAAAAAGTGACAATTAATAATAGTTAAATAAAAGCTTAATTATATAAACTAACGATTCAAGCTAAATTTGAGTGAACAATATGTGTTTTAACAATTTCCAAATAGCTAGTCTTCAAAATCACAGCCTATTTCACCAATAAAAGTTTCTAAGACCATTATAGAATACAACTGCGAATTTTGCTCAATATCGTGGCTTACGCTGGACCGATTCATAATATAGTTATTTCTAACACTCGTTGCGTCTGTCACTCGTGTGATTAGCGTGCATATTTCCCGCTTGCAATGCCGTTCGTTGCTGAGCGTTGCATGCTTTGTATATACATTTGTTTTAGTCGCAAGACACTTCGCTGTTCGCACTACACGAATTATCGCTTCAGTGAATATCCCGCGGCGAAGAAGCTATTTTTTATTCTAAAAACGCACATTACTTGTATACAACAATATGGTATACCAAACATTTGCCCAGCAGTGGTTCATTTTCTGCTACTAAAGGTACTACTTTACTGTGATTTGTTAATAAGTATATTTGATATTGTCGTTCCCTTAGAACGAAGAATCATCAAGTCCCATAATTTACTAAATTATTTTTAGACTTTTTTCACGCTGGAAAAACTCATTACGCGTTTCTCCCACGGGCATAGTGGGGGGTATGAGGGGCTCGATGGTGTCCAAGGCGGCGAATGCGCCCCGAACATCGGAATACCCACTAAAAACCAGCGGTACCCTTTCCGTCTTAAAGAGGATTGCTTGCGCATGCTACCGTGATGCTCTGAAAATTATTTTTAGACTACTTAAATTCAATAAGCTTATACACCAAAGCAAACTTATTTAATTTATTATTAATTCTACATAATAGTTATAAAAACAACCAAAAACATTCTTACTTACATTTTTAATAAACATAAGTTCTATCAAAATAAACATATAGGATTTTCATGGATACGAGACCTTCAGGATTAAATTGTAATCTAAATTCTCAAACATCTTATACGGAATGAAATTTAAAGAATCTTTAAGACTTTGTATCTAAAATTGCTTTTTTTCAGATGAATGACATTTCACTCTACAGATAATTAGATATATTTTACGTAATAAATTAATCGAATTCCTTGAAATATTGACAAGTGAGCTCTGAGAAGAGTAAGACTTCTTCGGACTATTGATGCATTTAATTAGCTTTTGTCGCAGTAATTTGTGCGCTACACGATAGTAAAACCAAGATATATCGCGCTATTTTTAAAATTACATTTTTAATATCGTTAAGCGTCCAATAGCTTGGGTAGTATTTTTTACCACATCAAATATATTTATTGTGAAATTTAATTAATATAACCGTCACAGCGTTTATTATAATGCGCCGTGAACGCGATAGGTTCGAACGCGAATCAGAAAATAATTTATGAATTATTTTAAAGAACGAACGAAGAATTTATGAATTATTATTTTTTTATAATAAATAACAAAAAATCAAAAATTTCGCTTAAAATAATGTGGGTATGACAAAACCAAGATGCAACATTACGTATCGTTTGTGTTATAGCAATTAGATAGCCTGGTACATTATTCACACACGGCCATCTGATTCCAAACTAAGCAAAGCTTGTACTACGGAAACCAGACAACTGATATACTGCATATATTACTTTTCTTTTGTAAATACGTACTTATATAGATAATTACACCCAGACTCAGGACAAACAGACATGTTCATTCACACAAATGTCTGTCCTGGGTGGGAATCGACCCCACAACCTTCGGCGTGAAATTGATATTATTGTCATCATCTAATTCACAAATTCAAATTTGTAAGAAAAATACAATAATCAAATAAAAATTTAGAATATTAGTCACTGATAGTGTTAAATGAAACTTAAAAACAATATCATAACAAATGCAAAAACTTTAGGGCCTTGAAAACTCTTTTAAGATGTGGTTTTTTAAAGTTTTTTTTTCCTTTTAAGTATCATAACTCAAATGGGAATCCAATTTGCTTTTTTTTTGATATAGCACTGCTGTCTTTTGACTAAATGATTTTTGGAAAATATTATATTAAATATGTTATGATGAAGAATGCAAAAAAGTTTTGGGACATATACAAATACTTTTTCACTTTTATTTTTTTCTTTAATAAACAAGTCACCGCAAACGTGTTGTCCGTGACTTTGGTGTATCTTTTATTTTTTTATATTGGCCTTATTTTTAGATCGCTTATGTGTTTTTATTTCCAGACAGCATCATAATCAAAATTTTAGGATTACAGATACAACAAAACAATACATGAACTGTACATCTTTTTTATTTTATTCATGAGTTCTTCGTTGTGAACGTACAACGTTTTGAGCAATTGGGTTTGAAGTTTAATTTGTTTCTGTTTAAACGTATCGTATAATAGACGAATGAACTATAATATTACTAGTAATTTCAATAGTTACAGTTAATGCAAATAAGTGTTCAGGATATGAATGACTTTGTTGAAAATCTGCATTTATCTCTCGTTTGACGTTTCATATCTTTAAAATCCAAGCTAAATAATATGACGAGCGTAATGTAATTTTTCATAATTCCATAAAATAAATTAATTTTCAATATGAAAACTCCTATTCCGATAATACGGCAACCCAATACGGTAACGGCTTTATGTGCTTTCCGAAGTAGAGTGTGCACATTTTCAACTAGCAGCCCCGTGCTCTTCGACAGAAAAACCCAATAACCTTTTACTCGCCAGAACTGGGGTTTGAACCGAGAAACTCACACTAGTTTATTATTAAGAATCAAACATTTTTGAACAATTGCTAATATAAAATAAATACCATAGATAGTCTCAGTCCCGTTCCTTAATTACTTATCAGATAAATAGAATTTCCATTCAACTGAATTTCTAAGCTTGATGAATGATTGTATTATTGGAATTCTCGAACGTTCGCGTGTTTTGTCTTCTATTAACAACAATGCGATAATTTATTGGGTTTAAAAAAAGTTTGTTAATATATTATTAAGCCAGTGATATTCCGTTCATTGGTGGAGAAGTTAAATAGCAATACCCTTCGTAAAAGTATGACCATATATCCTTTCGAAGAAAAATATTACGATTTCTATTTTTTTGTCATGGAACGACCATAGGGATAGAGAATGTCTTTATGGAACTAATTAATATTTTAAAGGACATATTCGAGTATATGGGCAAACACAGGTGCACTCTCTATTCCATAATTGTCATAATTCAATGGAGCCGCAAATTCGACACGACCTGAAAGATTTTTGGCGCAGGACTATCGGCTGTACGTACTTTCCGAGGCACGGGAGTAGAAAGAAGAATGTGTTCACAATCAACCTCTAGACTCCTGGCTACTATTTTTTGACAGAAAAGTCTATCACTTTTAACTGCGCCGACCAGGAATCAGCTGCTCTATATCTAGCCACGAGCCACAAGTCCAAGGCAGTTGATGAATACTATTGTGATGAAAAGAAAAATGTATTTATTTTATTAAACAAAAACACTTATTATGTTTTTATTGATTTTATATTTAATGTTTTTTTTTTTGTATTATAAATTATTTCAATAATGATCAGTTAATTTTCTGCTAAAGTAAAGTATAATTAAATTATTCAAATATTTATGTTCCATTTATTTTTTTATACTTTTTTTAACTACTTTGACTATAAATTTCTTGTTTCAAGAATTTAATAACCGCTATTAAAAAGAGCTTATGAGAAGTTGCGTTCCGATATTTTATTGAAAAAAGTTTTTTTTAGTGAATAAATTGTGCGTCACACATTTTATCTACTACCTATAATATTACGTCATCGTGTATTTTTTTAATCAAAATATCTGTTATTTTAGGCGAAAAGCGTATGGATTGGTCTACGAATGTTATCATAGGAGTGTTATTACAATTTCATTGTCTCATTATTTTAGTGGTTAGGTTATACAACTGAAAATTCTCAATCAACGTTGTCCTATTTGAATTCCGAGTCGGATCAGTAGCAGATGAAAAATATTGGATTTTTCTATCAAGGAATGTTCTATAACGCTAGAAATTGGCAGTATTATACTCTCGTGCGCTGCAAAAGCAGAAGTTAGTGACGAGAGGAGAGTACTCAATAAGAGAAATTTTTTTTTTAAAGTTGAGACTCGTCTACATACTACCTACTCGTTGCAAGCGTCATTAATTTATAGAAGTTTTTGACTTGTATTAGAAACGTATTATTTTAAATTGTCACATATTGAATTTTACTGTGACGGCGCCTACATATTTTTAGTTTACGATTTTTAATATTAATGGACTATTAGTTTACATAAGGGATTTTCGTCTGTGACTATTTTTGTTCTTGCTGATCTGTCATCATTGCTGATTGGTCATCCAAGTGCAGTTGCAGGTGTTAGAAACTAGATCACACTTACTATATTGCGAAAATAACTAAACAAGATACCTTTTAAAGAAAAACAACTACTAATGGCTTTTGGGGTGCGCATCGCGTGGTGACATTATGAAATGCCATGGCCACCGTTGCTAGGACACACATTTGGAATTAATCACTCTTAATTACCGGTAAATCAGTTCGGATGCGCTTTTGCATTTGTAGTAGTGTAATACACACAACGACTAAAACCGAATTAAACCAGTTTCCGATAGCAACCACGTGACTCGAACATATTCGTAAGAAGTTTTGGAAGTAACATGACATTTTGTTAAATATTTTTTCGTTCTCATTAGTTCTAGTTTGTTTTATAAATTAATGGTGCTAAATTTGAATTTATCCAATTTGAATTTAATCCAAAATATATTGGGATAGCAAAAACTTACATCGCAAAAAATGCCACATTGAATATAAACACTACAAGGCTATAACGCTATTAGCTGACGAAAAAAATAATGTGAAAATTAAAGAGGACTGGAGAAATATTTCTCTTCAGGACAGATATTGTGTGCATGAACATGTTTGTTTGTCCTGAGTCTGGATGTAACTATCTATATAAATATCTATTTACAAAATAAAAATATAATAATGTATTATATGTAGTATATCAGGTGTCTGGTTTCCAGTGTACAAGCTCTGCTATCGCATGAAAGCGAGGATAATAATGACTGTGGTATAACTGGAGTTTAAGAAATTCTCAAAAACGTCTCCATGATTTTACTATTGCAATTTTCAATGAAATTACTCTCAACTCTCTCGACTCAAATCAAATTAAAAAGAAAACGAATTAAAATCATCAATAAGCCGATTAATTCAATTAGTCGGTTATAGTAAAACCTAATAAGCATTACATTCCAACCCCGTATATAATATTAAAGTAATAACCATTGAAAAGTTAAAGTTAGAAAGAGAAAATGGCTGCGTTTCAATATCAAACCTGAATTAATTATTCCCCGGGCGAACTCAAATGAAATTTCACCGTTTCTATTGTAATGAAACAAATAATTAAAACTAGATGGCGTTGGTATATTATTAATGTTTACATGGAACAAATTATAACTAAATATGTTGTCAAATTGGAAGGTTAGCTACGACACAGTTGAATACTATTGTAGTTACAATCGTATATATTATTTATGATACGTGTTAGTTGTTCGAAATAAATAAATAAAAATAAAATAAAGTGTTATGTCAAAATGATATGAAAATACATACATATATATATTGAAGTAATATAAAGTATATACAGCCATTTATAAACGTTGTTTAGCGGGTGATTAGTTAACCTGTGCCTGTCTCGTTGGTCTAGTGATTAGATGTAAGATCCGGAGGTCTTGGCTTCAAAACCCAAGTCGGGTTTTTTAAAAAAAAATTTGGGGTTAGTCTATATGTTGGAAGTGTGTATGCTCCCGTGACTCGGACAACACGTAAAGCCATTTTTGCGCCTGAAGTCTTACTGGTCAACTAGGATTACCATCCCATTGGATTATGAGAGTCGGGGGAATAGAGTACACCTGTGTTTGAAAAGTATTTTTGATTCGAAATCAAAATGTTCATTTTTAATTAGTGCTCTTACAATCTAGTAAAATAATAAATATTAACCGTGAATATGATAAATAACAAAAATGTAATGTTGTGAACAGGACTGTGCGCCGGGCATGTGTTGAAAATAATAAGAGCAACATTTCGAACAAGGTATGGGTGTCGTATGAATCAAAGTCTAACTTTAATATGTAATAAAGACTCATGTTATAAAGACTCAACATTTTCCTTGTTTGCCGTATGTAATGACTTCCCAGAACTTGATCGTTATTACCGACACTATCGATTGGTTTACTAATGCAGGTGTGATTTATTTTCAAATTAAACTGATTCAGTTTCTGGCTAGGAATATTGATTTTTTTTAAATACAATTTTGTAGTTTTTGTTTTCATCAAAATCAATACGGGAACCGATTAGATAGCAGTAGTTGAAAATAAAAAAATGATTCTTTTGGTAGCCATATTCATCATCATCATCATATTCAGCCCACATTAATCCACTGCTGGACATAGGCCTCCTCACGGGCGCGCCAATTCTCCCGGTCCTGTGCTAATCGCATCCATTGCACACCCGCTATTTTTCTAAAATCGTCTGACCATCGGGCGGGTGGTCTGCCCACTGGCCTTTTTACTTCTCTAGGCCACCACTCCGTGATGACTTTAGTCCACCTTCCGTTTTCCCGTCTGGCCAAGTGTCCAGCCCATCTCCACTTTAACCTCGTGATGCGCTTCCCAATATCTTCGACTTTTGTCTTTCGTCGGATTTCAACGTTTGGTATACGATCAACGAGAGAGATGCCTAGCATAGCACGCTCCATCGCTCTTTGTGCCACTTTTATTTTGTGCATGCTACACTTAGTAAGCGTCCATGTTTCGGCACCGTAGGTGAGTACAGGCAAGACACATTGGTTAAACAACTTGGTCTTGAGGCATTGTGGGAGTTTGGATGTTAAAGTATCTTCGAGCTTTCCAAAAGCAGCCCACCCTAAGCCAATGCGTCGTTCGATCTCCTGTATTTGAGATTTCCGATCAAATGATAAACGATGTCCAAGAGAGATATAATCGCTGCCCACCTTTACGGTGTCCTTACCTACGGTTATGTTAGGTACACGTATTTGGCGATTAGTCATGATTTTGGTCTCGGACATGTTCATCCTCAGACCGATCCTCAGGGAAACTTCTTGCAGATCTGCTAGCATAAGTTGAAGTTCTTCGGTTCTCTCGGCGACGAGAATCAAGTCGTCCGCGAACCTAAGGTGCGTCATGCGTGTCCCGTTTATATTGATTCCTCTCTCCCTCCAATCCAGCGTCTTTAACAGATCTTCTAAGACGGTGTTGAAGAGTTTGGGCGAGAGGTTATCGCCTTGTCGGACCCCTCTGTCAACAGACACGAGGTAGGTGTTTTTGTGCATGCGCACCTGCATAGTCGCAAATTTGTACAGCTCCCGGAGGATATCTACGTATCGCTTGTCAATACCGCAGCGATGGAGAGATTGAAACACGGCCCAATGTTCAACACTGTCGAAGGCCTTCTCGTAATCAACGAAGGCAAAGCACAGGGGTCGGTTGTACTCATTGCACTTCTCGATTAGCTGCTTGACAGTATGGATGTGGTCCATAGTTGAGAATCCACTCCGGAAGCCAGCTTGCTCGACAGGTTGGTATTCGTCGAGGATGTTAGTGAGTCGGTGGCACAAGACTTTAGCGAACAGTTTGTAGACTTGAGAGAGAAGGCTTATTGGACGGTAATTTGTCAGTTTTGTTTTGTAGCCATATTAACTCAATTAAAAAGAGGCAGCCATTTTAAAATCATAAATGGACATTTCAATTATACCTATTTGTATATATGAGATATTTTTAGTTTTTTCTCTTATAGTTATAATAATGCCATTTAAAATTTTTGTTTACCTTAATAGAGAAAAAAAAGATATCCACATATCGGGTTTACGTAAATGCGTCTCTTGTTAAACTTGTTTAGCAATTCGAATGTCTTCTTATAAATATTTCAAATTGATTTGTTTTTTTTTTTGTAATATATAATATAAAAATGACTGTACATAGCTTAAAAATAAATGATAAGATTTCTTGAATTGATTTGAATTATTTTATTTTATTAAAAAACTATTGCTTGATTTCAAAATGTATTTAAATCCGAAAATCCGTCGAATTTTGTTTATAAGATATTGTTAAGAAAAAGTTAAGTAAACATTTTTTTTCCTAACACTCGTGCACTATAAGATATAAGAGATTGGCCGCCGTGGCCGAATTCGGTCAGGACATATATATCGCTGTGAACGAGTTACCTTAGTTCCAACTCTCGCCTACTGAAGGTGTCGTGGAAAATACTTAAATTATAGTAAACCTGTATATTAAATAATTCAATACGAACAGACTTACTAATATTCGTTGTTTGGTGATTATTTAAATAATCCTGTGTCTTCTTTTATCGAATGTCAAATCAATGATGACATAAAGAGAGAAATCAGTAATAAATAACCGCTAAGCATCGTTTGTAAGTAAGGCCGTATATTAACTGAAATGGTTGCTTAAATTTGCCTGACTTTTTTGCCTGGACTTTGTTGTCGAAGGCCCCAGATCCCGCGGCAGGCCCAAGAAGCGCTGGCTCGATGTTGTGAGGGACGATTGGAGAGAGCACGATCTCACTAAAGACGACGCTTTAGATCGGGCAAAGTGGAGGCAAAGATGTAGGAAAGCGGACCCTGGCAGTACTAGGCCGGGAAAACGCTAGGAAGAAGAAGAAGGTTGCTTAAATTTCTAATTGACGTTATTCTTTACTAATATATATTAAAACCTAACACAGGTTATTTTTAAGGTATTGTAAATTTTTTAAAGAACCTTTTTTTTAAAGGTATAATAAAATTGTAATGTAAAATATTCCTTCATCTTGTTTATAGTCTTTTCAATAATAATAAAATTTAAATAATCTCATATAAATGTTACTTTTGTGATATTTAAATATTAAGCGAGATTAAAAAAAAATGTAACATAATATTATTACAAAAATCAACAAAATACTTTTCTACTGTACACAGAAGTAAATGCACGCTAACTTATGTAAATACAAGGTACGGTTGCGTCGCAGAGTTTTATTTAAACAAACTGCTTGTCACGACTTCCGTCGGAAGCAATTAAGGTTTTAACTCATCAAACTCAACTATTAATACTACCTGGATACTATAAGTATATATTACATATTATAAACAATGTAATTAATATTGTCACTGATATCTCATTGCTGAGAAACGATTTCCTCTGCTCATAATGTGAAAGTTTCAAGCATATCTACTGCACTACTTCAATCTTCAAAACTCTACCCAACCCACGCAAGTCTCATCATAATATGATCCTGCACCTTGAAATGAATATTATAACCTTTTTTCTTAATTTGAAAACGTTCTAACGTTGGTAAGTCAGATTAGCTAATTGACTTAAATCTGAATGCTCATTGGTCGTCTCACGATCACTTATTACGTCATCGACTGCCACCGACCAATGACTGTTCAGATAACAGTTACAGTAGTAAATTTAAGATCAGAAAAAAAGTTGATATGTACTATATAATGAGCGATGGTTAGTGTATGTATACGTTTAAGTGCTATTAATACATTGGTGTAATGTCAAGGCTAAAATGTACATTTCACTCGATGGCTTCGTAAATGTTACGTTCACTATATCAGAAAGAGCTCGTCGGCACAATTATAGTGTGAGCAACATTATTAAATTGTAAGACATTAATATAATAATATTGTTAAATTTTCTATATAAAATATGGGTATTTTAGGAGCGCTGCTCATACGAGAAATAAATAATAAAAGCCTTTATTGCTGTTCTTAATTATACAGATAATAATAATTATAGTTTGACAACCATAAAGTAAACATGGTAGTGCCTGTGAAAGAAAAGGAAAACATATAATATATGTGTACTGTATATTTTGATTTTACACCCTTAATATCAAGCCTTTGGCGTAGTATTTCGATGTTAAAGGAGTCTCTATTCAGTAAAAAAATAATCAATAAAATCGAATAAAACGCGTAGCATGACCAAAAAAAATAGCCGAATTAGTAACTTCCTTATTGGAATTAATTAATAAATCATAGTGTAATCTCAATCTATATCAAGAATCAATGTTAAGCATTTAATACAAGAGACTCATCACTTAGTACAATTCGTTAAAAATAATAACTAATCTGTTCCTGTGTGTTGGGGTACACTTAGTGGAAATTCTATCGACAAATGCAGATATTTTCCTTAAAAGATAAACACAAATTAAAATGATGTAACTCAGTGGTTACCACCAGTGGTTAGATTTGAACACGTAACCCCCGATTAAAATGCCAGACCATCTGGACTCACCAATTGAATCCAACTCATATACCATTAAGCAAACATAGTTTTAATTAAATGCATAAAAAATAAGATACGAGATAAAATTCTACACATAACTGTGTTCCTTATACGGCTGCATAATAAAATCAATTTACTTCGCAATATCATGCAAGAAAAGCTATGTATGAGTGTATATTACAAATAACCGTCTCTCTCATTATATAAACTGGTTTTTTAATAAACACGTATTTTAATATAGTATTTTTTTTATAGTATAGGTAGGCGGACGAGCGTATGGGCCATCTGATGGTAAGTCATCAACGCCCATAGACATTGGCATTGGCATTGTAAGAAATTTTAACCATTGCTCACATCGCCAATGCGCCACCAACATTGGGAACTAAGATGTTGTGTCCCTTGTGCCTGTAATTACACTGGCTCAATCACCCTTCAAACCGGAACACAACAATACCAAGTACTTCTGTTTTGCAGTAGAATATCTGATGAGTGGGTGGAACCCATCCAGACGAGCTTGCATAAAGCCCTACCACCAGTTCAATGAATAGCTTAATGAAAACGCGAGCTGTAGTGCAATTCTGTTAGAACTCGCTTCGTGTTTTAATCGCAATATGTTTAACCGACTTGTCAAAATGTTATTATTTATTCAATTTCAAATTGACTAAATTTCACACATCGCTTTTTGATATTTCACCATCGCTTTCTATAGCAAGTTTGAGTTAGCTCTCACAGAATAACTCTACTGTATATAAAGGCCTTTGCTTGTTATGATATTTTTTAAAATGAATGTTAATAATAATATCATTGCGAAGGTTTACGTGTTATATGGTTATAGTCAGAAATTGATGTCGCCCAAAACTAATCTGAAACAAAAAACAAAAGTTTTTTTTGCTAAGGGCAAAGGGTTATATTTAAATATCTACGTAAATATGATAAATGAACTCTTTGCCGGTCAAAACCAAACGTACAGCCAATAAGCAGTAGTAGTATCGGTCAGCGGTTAAATAATTAACCAGATGAGATATTTAATAAAACATTAAATATATATCGGAACGTCGGGAAGCCGGGCTATCGGATCTAATTGTTGATTCGTGAACTCGTTAGCACGGGAATCCATGGTGGGCGTTATGCTCAGAAATGTTAAAATGAGTGAACTGCAACGTTGACGTTTGTTACTATTCTAATAACAGACACTTCAATTTCTTATACAATGAGAGATTAAAGATTACACTAATAATTAGCGATTTAGAGACAACGAGTTTGCGAATGATCACCGCGTACCATCGCTGTCAACCTGATTGACATGACGTTCGCCCGTCGTGACAAACGCAACTCTATTCGGGGTTATCCGCTCTAATAAACTCTTCTTCCTCTTCCTGGCCTTATCCCACTACGTGGGGTCGGCACAACATGTACTTTCCTTCCACTTCTCTCTGTCACTAGTCATCTCAGCACTTACCTCTTTCATACACATATCCTTTCTTACGCAAGCCATCCACATTTTCTTCATTAACATTAACACCGCTCCCTTCATATCTGCTCGAATAAACTAAACAGAATAATTTACCAACGATAAAAAAATAACAAAATAAATTACAATACTCAAATTTAACTGATTTTCATTATTCAATAATGTCACGCCCCGTTATATACAAATGAAAATTAAATTCAGCTACTGTACAAATCATGACCACGTGGAAAAATTAAATAATAAATATTAAATCTGAAACAAATAAATTAATAAAAAAATAATATTAAACGTAATTTTTAATCATGAATTTCTTTCTCCAGACATTTAGTATTTTTCTTTATTTTTACTTTCATCAATTAAATGTTTAAGAATAATTCGTTCCGATATTGCATCTAAAGCCTCCACCCTCAAATTTATTTTCCTCTTAAAATAACAATATCATGTATATTTCTGTGGAAAATATTTCTGTGAGTGAGCAATGCTCACTAAAGTTAGCACTAAAGTTTTACTTAGCTAATATAATTATTAGTAACATTTATTGCGGCTTAAGCTTTCACTATACCCGTTATATTATTATGAATACCGTAACTATTTAGTATGAATACAATACTAAACTGGCATAAAACTTTAAATGCTACTTACGCGAGATTTTGGTTTATTCCGGATGTAGTCACTGTGTATTACACTACTACAAACGCAAAAACGTCTCCAATCTTATTTGTCTCTAACCTTCTGTCAGGTAACATATTTCCCAAATGGCGCGTTCAAATCTCATCGTTTAGGTTAGTTTCAGCTAGTACCACAGTCATGTATCCAATTACCCAGAAATTAAAATGGGCTGTCACGTGACGGTAGACGTGAAGCATCGAAATGTACGGTAATTAAAATAATATATAATAGTAAAAAACATTACCGAGTAAAATAAATACAAAACATAGCGGATGGTAAATAAAAAGTTGAAACAATGAAGTATGCACGCACAACACAACATATACGTGAAGAGCAGGGCGAAAAGGGGGATATGCTGTTTACCTGTATGTATAGGAGATTGTGATGAGATCGTCATACCGTTTGCCGTCGCGGCATTCGAGCTGGTATAATCCCCAAGGTCAGCCAATAAATGCTTTAGATTAAAAAAATAACTGGGATTAATCAACCATTATTTTAAGAGTACGAGAGACGTATAATGCAATAATTTCTAAAGCGCTTTATGATAATTGTGTTATCGTGTACGGTATGGACGATTTGTCTATTAAGCGACACAGCGCTTAATTTTATAATTTCATTTGAATCAATTTGTTCACGTAACCATGTCTTGCTGAGACTATTTACGCTGTAATGACATCACTTATCTCAATTAGCTAGATTGTAGAAAATGACATGAAAATGCTTCAATTGTTCAACGTGTGTGATGCATGCTTACATTTGTAACGTATTGGTAGTTAGAGAAAATGGTTGGAGAATAATCTAGAAATTTCTATATCATATGAAGATATGAATTTTAATAAAATTATAAGCGCAATATTCTTTATTTAAATATTATATTTACGTTTGAATTGTCATGTTACAGTATCGAATTGAATGTAACCGTTTTGAACAGTGGATTATGTCGTGAAGAACCGAATATTAACAGGCAAGTTTAACTCTATAATTCTATGATATATCAACCTTAGAATATAACATATGTCATAATATATACTTAACTATCGTTAGGTATTTAATATTAAAATACGGCAAAGAAGCTTTTATCCTTCGAAAGTTGCCATAGTTATGCCAAAAAAAGATGAATTCAAATACATATATGAATTCATTTTTTTATACATATATTTTACATGCATACTCTCACGATATCATATTTGATTGCTTGTAAGCAAGAAATCGTGCATTATGTTAACATACAACACATACTTATGCAAACCCACTCAAACGTACATGCATATTATACACACATTCACACACCATTAATCCATTACCACACTTGACTGCGTTGCAGTTGTTTTAAAATCGAAATGAAAAAAAATTCTCGTATCTTTAAATTAGTTCGAGCGTTCTTTTTTTAAACTGAGCGGATTTTACGGAATAAGTTAAGTAAGGTCGTGTGGGTTGGTTCCACAGCGTAACATCTTGAAATAATAAGATGAAACTGGCAAAATGAATTACGTGAATTCTAACTTAAGAATTTGAATTTGGTTGAATTCCGAGAAGGAATCGTTTTAAGTTTTCTTTTAAAATGCTTTATTCCAATGTTAACTAAAGTAAGATATTTTTTACAAAAACGCCTGAGAATTTTTTTAATATTAATAATTTTATCTGACGAGATTTATTACAAACTGACGTTATTTTCGATATAAGAAAGAGATAACTAACAATAAGTTAATTTTTTTCAATGTGAAATTGGATATTATCAGACTTCGAAAATCTCTGTCTACTTGATATTAACGTCCCATTTTAAATTTAAAAAATGACCGTATCGGTTTTAAGGCCTGGTCAGACAACCTTCGGGGCGGGATGATAACGCGACGCTGACGTGACGGCGTCACCTCACCGTCGGACTGGGGTGATATCTTGAGCACTTTGAAATAAAATGTCAAGTGATTTTGATGTGGAAGCAGTTGTTTTTTTCGCGTTAGCAAAATAGATATTAAAAAACCGTGCCCTCGGACAATTTCAATTACCTTTTCCAACAATTCGATGTCCATTTTTGTAAATAAATACAACGCTAGCATCCCGTTAGAAGCGACCTAATACTCGCAGAATACAACGCGTCGCGTTGCGTTCACGCCTGATTGTATGCTGCAGAGCGAGACGGCGCTGTGTGACGTCGTCTTCTATATTAACTAGAACATTTATACAACTGATCACGTCACGTCACCGTCCTGTCCCGCTCGCTATCTGATCATACCATAAGTATTAAAAATGAAACTTGTTTAGTAAATAATTGAATTTTTATTGTGTTGTATAGTCAATCGCAAGTTGATATTATCGATCGATACATTCGCGTTAATGTTTGTTTTATATTCGAACAAATGTTTTGATTACGTATCGAATAGCATGCTCATCGATAACTTTTAATCGATACAATGGCGTGACCGCGGATGTCGAGCAAAAACATCACGGTCGCACGAAATTGCCTTGTTCAATAGATTTGATATACACAGATGCATGCAATACGTGCGTTTAATGTAATAATTTTGTTTCATAAATGTAATTATCAAATACACATTTTAGTAAAAAAAATTATCATAATTAAAATGTCATATCGTATTAAATATATTGTTTTTAAACTTAGAATCATCAGCACCTATAGTTCCTGAGCGTAAGTGACGTCACAATGTTTAATTCATCCTTGAGAATTTTTATTATAATTTATTTATTTTCGTAGATAATCGCAAGCACATTAGCACTATAGAATATACAAGAAATTAACTTGAAAGAGGTTGTTTAAAGCATCTCTAGTTAAACTTTGTATATAAAATGGAGTTTTTTTTAAAACATAATACATTTATTGGCACGCCCTGGGACCATGACCATGACCATGGACCAAACGGCAAGGCGGTATCTTCTGCAATATACTATAGGCGGACGGATAAATGGGCCACCTGATAGTAACTGATCACTCGCTTATACATTGGCCAATATACCGCCAACCTTGAGAATTAAGATATTATTCCCTGGTGGCTATACACTGGCTCACTCACCCTTTAAATCGGAACACAAAAATACTATTGCTCTTTATTATAAAGTATTGCTGTTTTGCGCTAGAATATTTGATGGTACCAACCCAAACGAGCTTGCACAAAGCCGACAGTAAATATATACTGTTATATATTAGTGTGATAATAAGTAAAATGTATTTATTGTATTAACGAAACTTTTTCTTTTTCTTACTCCACAATTACACGAAAGTGTTTTATGTCAATTCGAAATCAATTTCCATGTATTATATCTGTGCATCCCGTAATGGCAATTTTTTCTGCAATAAAACATATACGTAGTATTTATTTATTTACGATTTTTAAGTCAAAAAAAAGTATCGGTTTTTCCATTAAACCTTCTTTCCTGATCTATCGTATTTTTATTATTTAACAAAGAAACGCTGCTGACATTCTCGCAAATTCAATTGTAATTCTTGCCAAGTAATAAAGTTTCCAATGACAATTATTTTGTTATTTTTTTAAATCGTTTTATAATAAAAGTTTCTCTGTTAATTAACTGATCTGTGCAATAAATTGACCGTATAGTTGCGTTTTCAAAGTTTAATATGCAAAACCAAATCGAGGACGAAATGCGGATGAGTTTTATTAATTAAAGACCGAGTTTTGCTTGAATCTATTTACATAAATTGGACATGGATATAGTATTTAGTTTATTCTGCCGATCGTTCAAGTCACATATTTAACGACATGAAAAGTATTTTTATAAACAGATACATCTTATGTATTTCCTTTTTCATTTACATTTTCCATTTTAAAATATACTTTTTATCGTGAATATCTGCTTGGCAAAAATGTTGATCGGAAGAGAATGCCTGGATAGCGTTAGGTCCTTTTGTAATCCAATGCGATTTGTGAGACACGTTTTAAGATTTTCAAACGATACATGCAGGTGAGATTCACTCTTTCTAAGCAATAGGTTGTTAAATTTTTCAATCTCAGCTCTTATTTCATATCATGGGATGTTATACGGTCAATATATATTTAAATTTCTCGAATTAAATATTTCGTCACTCTTTTATGTTGCCGTGAAAACAATAAAAACACAAGGACCGAACGTTTACCATGAATCTTTTATAAATTGAATAATTCACGACATTTTTTTATAACATTGTTTTATTTATAAATATTTTAAGAAATAAATATTTAAGGGAACTTTACTGGCATTTTGTCGATATTAGAAATTATTCCGATTGTAGATGACAAGTTCAAGCCATAAACTGTTATTGTTCTATAGAAATGATGAGTGAGCCAGTGTAATCACAAGAATTATAACAACTGAGAGTTTAGTTTTCAAGGCGACCTTATTTGTGTGTGAATGTGACAACTTAAAATAAACTAAAATATCAAACTTTTATTATTTATTAATAAGAAATGAGTAGCAAAACTATAATATTTCTACATATCTATTCATATATACAACTAAAGTCAATATAAGACGTAAAAATAAGTAAATTATGTAGATGTGAAGATAAAACACTTTGTTTCTTCAGATTCAAGTAAAAACGTTGAATCACATTAAAGCTATAGAACCAGATTGCCATAACTTGATTAACGTTGGGAAAACAATTATTAAAACTTTTTAGAGACAAGTACTGATTTCGAGCTCCTTACTAAACCGTACCGTAGCAGCCTGTGAATGTCCCACTGCTGGGCTAAAGGCCTCCTCTCCCTTTTTGAGGAGAAGGTTTGGAGCTTATTCCATCACGCTGCTCCAATGCGGGTTGGTGGAAATCCTTACTAAAGCCGAAGAATATTGATTAATATGATGTGCTAGTTTTTAATTTAAATTAAACATTGCCTACATAAATATGATTAATGTATATAGCAGAACATGCTCGAGCAAGCTTCTTACTCAACACACACATGCTCTCGCTCGCCCATGAATATCCGTGAAAGAGCGCAATATTATACCACCATAACGTGAACTAGCATGCTCACGCATAAGCATTTTCGCACACTACTTTGTGCTACTTAAGTCTCTGTCAACTATTCTGCTCTTGAGTCGTTTAGTGTATTAATTTCAGGTTTTATTATAATGCAATGTTGTTAATTGTTTGTAAAAAATCCTCTTAGTTATGCTTCAATATCGTGTGCTAGATCGGCTTAGCGAGCACTGCTTAACGTGAGCTATTTTGGAAACAGAAACTAAACCACGTTCAAACACGCACAGCAGCTGGCGTTTTTTTCTTCATTTTATTTCATTACTACAAAGGATTTATCGGAAGTAACGTGTGGTATCGCTAGTATATACTGAATATATCAAAATTATCGCGACTAATTACCTTTTAAAAACAATCACTGAATAAACTTTGCTAATACGTTGACTTGTATATTTAGATATATACTAATATTATGAATGCAAAAATCACCCTATCTGCCTGTTAAGCTTTCGCGGTTAAACTATTCAACTATTATGATGAAATTGATAACAAATCAAGTTTAGACCCTGAGAAAGGACCACGCGTCTCCAAACATGCGAGCAAAGTCGCTAAAGGCAACTAGTACAGTTACATTTAAGCAGCTTCAAGCGTTTCACACTTAATCGTAGAGCGTACTGAGTCTTATTTTATTAAACGTGTTTATAAAACCTAAAAACGTGTACGTTGGGTGTTTGCGGCTATACACAGTTTGAGTGCGGGATTGCTACGGTTGTATATAAAAAATACTTCGAAATAACAGTACTCTTGCGAAATTATGCGGAGAACATTTTACTTAATATAGGTTATATTAAGTAAAAGCTTGCAATTTAAACTTCATATTTAGGTTTCATAATATAAATAGCCTTCGACTGTTTGCCTAGCCTGCTGAATAGCCTACTTAAGTTTTGCATATATAATGTCCCTGTGAGCATACGACTCCTACATTGTTACATCTGGCCTATACTTCTTTACGGATGCGAGGCGTGGAAAATTAAAGAAGACCTCAAAAAACGTATAGAAGCTTTCGAGATGTGGGCATATAGACGTATGTTGGCCATAAGTTGGACTCAAAAGGTCTCGTACGTGGAAGTTCTGTGACGCGTCAACCAAAACCGGCAACTTTTGGAGACTGTCAAGAAGAGAAAAATTGCATATCTCGGACACGTGCTTAGGCATGAAAGATATGAAATTTTGCAACTCATTATGATGGGAAAAGTTGCCAGAAGGAGAGCTGTTGGGCGCAGAAGAAAGTCTTGGCTGTGCAACATCCGAGAATGGACGGGAATTGCGAGTGCTGCCGATCTCTTTCGCCTCGCGAAGAATAAGAAGGAATATTCCAAGCTGACTGCCAACCTTCGCTAGTCGGAGTGGCACTCGAAGAAGAAGAATCTAATGTATTTTAGAACTTAATTTTAAACGTGTATAAACTAACGGCCTCACATATAAGCGTTAACTGTTTAGTTAGAAACTAATTTCTCTCTTTTTGACATTATATATTTGACACCTGAAAGAAGAAGACGCAGCATTGTTTAAATAATCTCACCCACCAAACAACTTTTATAAGTAAGGCATTACCTGCTAACTATGCAAATATAATATTATTTTCTTCTTCTTCTTCATCGTCGTGACACTCTTGTCAGAGCGGTCGTGGTCGCCACGAAGTATTATGAATTGTTCGGCGCAGATGTTATTCGCCTCATGAGCCTTCGCTATATGTCCCTATTAGTAGTGAGTCTGGTGCACTCATATTATTTTATTCACTCTTTTTTTTCTCTTTTCTAGCGTGTATTTTGTTCACTCTACTATATCTCACAACTAAAACGTCACAATGACAAAAATCGAATGTCTATTTAATCTGATGGCTAGCTTATACGACTGTACTCGTGGATTATAAAGTTCCGGTCACAAATCCATAGTAGGGCCAATAAAAGTCATCGGGTATTTCTTACAAGAAATTCTCAATAGCGTTCCGGCGGAATTAGGAAGTTGGCGGAAAAGTTGGATTGCCGTCAATTCGGATTATGAAAGTTAAGGAGTGCAAGTCACTGTGTTAAATATCCTGAATTCGCCTCTAGTTTATGTCGTACATGACATGACATCGATGTTGACGGTAATCGAACATTGGGTTAATATAGAATAATATGCATACATCACTGAATATGTATGCATACATATCTAGTATAGATGGAGCAAACATAGACTAAAAAAAAATTGTCACACTTATGACGACCTTAAGTTAAGCAATTAAATAAAAATATAGAAAAATAACAATAAGTTTGAAAGTTGAAGAAATAAATAATAATATTATCTGAAAATTGTTGACTTGAAAGATTATCATTTCACGTATTCGATCTCATTATAAGTGTATTTTAATGTATTCATATGAGAGAACTGCTTCCAATATTATTCTGCGTATTCCATTATGAATTGTATTTGTTTAAACTTTACTGACAAGCAATTGCATGGCAAAACACAGATTTAATATCATCTAGGCATTAAAAGATACTTTTTTATACAATTGATAGGCGAGCATGCCACCAGAAAGGTTAATCATGATTTACATCGCCAATGCGCCACCAACCTTGGGAAATAAGATTTTTATTTATTTATCCCTTGTGCCTGTAATTACACTGACTCACTCAAACCGGAACACAACCATACCAAGTACTGCTGTTTTACGGTAGAATATCTGATAAGTGGGTGGTGCCTACATAGACGAGCTTGCACAAAGCCCTACTACCAGTAAAGACAATAGAACAAACACATACACAGCAATAATGTTATAAAACTGCAACTTCCTACAGAAATAACAAAATGAGCAACACGTTACATAAATAATGACGTCCACAAATAATGATTATTGCAAAAGAAAACTAGGCAGACATTTTTAAAAGTGCCTCTTGAGACAACAAGTCTTAGATTAATTCGATTTTGGTTCCAAAGTCGAGCAGCTTCTGCACAAAATGAGTTAGACATAAAACCAGACCGATTAATAGGGACAGAGGACTAAGGAGTCACAGGAGTGGAGATGACGGTCATGAGTGTAATAAAAAAAAATTAAGATGTTAAGTAGTTACGAAAGAGAGGGTTAAATAGGATAGAATAAAGTGTAGATAAATCTTGGAAAATTAATTTTAATGATATTTGTAATTCTGAAGATAACAAACTTATTACTCTGAACAACACTTTTGAAAGTTTTCTATTATCCCTGTGGTTTATTTACGAATAAAATGATTAAAATGGCTTATTTTTTAATATAAAAAGCAATATTTTAATCATATAATAAGTCAACAGGATATGTGTAAATCACACAGAACTAAAACTGTTTACAGGTCAATTAAAGCTTTGTTTTATAAAATAGGTAAGTGGATGGGCAAATGGGTCACCAGATGGTATGTGGTCACTACCGCCTAAAAACATTGGCTCTGTATGAAATATTAATCGCTCTTTACAACGCCAATGCGCCACCGACTTTGGGAACTATGATTTTTATTTATTTATTGAGACATACACATGTCTCTTGTGTCCGTAGACTAACTATTCATCCCTTAAGCCACAACAATACTAAGTATTGCTGTTTGGCAGAGCGGGTTTGCACAAGACCCTACCACCAAGCTCGGTGACTACCCGAACGGGAAGTTAACAAAGTGTTTTATTGTTACCTATAAATTGTTTTAGTTGATGTTCACTTGTTCGATTTATGAATTAAAATTTATATTTTTATCAGGCAATATTATTTCTAAGTTCATTTTATGACGCTTCGTAGTAGTGTTTTGAAATTGACATTGATATTGTCATCTGCTTAATAGGTGGATATACGTGGTTGACTTTGCTCGATTGGGCGTTACCGATAAATATGCCGCGCGGAGACCTCACACACCTTGTAGAGAACAAGGGGGTTTGCGGGGAAGTGTCACATGTCCATTCATTATCAATATTAATAATCGATACGAGCAAATCACAATACATAATTACTTCTTTGTAATTATGTATTGTGATTTGCTCGTATTGATTATTAAAAAAAATCTTTAAAATATTGAAATATATATTCGACAAAAATAAGCCGAAGATATAGTGGTACTTAATATTCCGATGTAATAATGTTCTTCAGACCGTTTTCGGTCATGACAACCAATCTTATGAGAGATTAGCTAACTGTGCAGGAGATAATATAGTGCACAAGTGTGTGCGCAAGCATAGGTGCACTCTCTCTTCCCTAACTCTCATAATCCGATGAGACGGCAATCCGACACGACCGAAAAGTGTTCAGGCGCAGGACCAACGGCTTTACGTGCTTTCCGAGGCACAAGAGTGTACACACTTCCAACTTCCAGGCTGCTACTGAGAGCTGATACTACTTTTATTCTGTAAATACATACATACTTATATAGATAATTGCACCCAGACTCAGGACAAACAGACATGTTCATGCACACTAATGTCTGGGTGGGAATCTAACCCACAACATAAATAGCAACTAGATCAACGAGGCAGTCCGATGTAAATATATACGTAACACAATACTATAATGTATGAAGTGGAACTGCTACAGATGATGCATATACATATATATTACCGAGAAAAAAGGAATCAATGTAACACTAATAAAATCAAATGAAGCCATTTCACGTGTATCCACGCCTTAAGCGATTTGAGTAAACAAACAGCGTGTATCATTCATATGAAATGTTGATGACATGGTTGATATTGTTGCGTTGTGTTTTTTTTTATATTCACACTTAAAATTACCACGCTATTATACATTTATTATATATACTCATAATATATTCCACTAACAGCAATAGCATTTTTATTTTTCGGTTGGAAGGGTGAGTGACATAACATCTTAGTTCCCAAGATTGTCAAACGTACCTCAACTAAACCTGCTATTGAATTTATCTATTCTGTAATTGAATTTAAAAGTAATCAGAGATTGAATTGAGGCCTATAATATAATTCGTGAAGTAGCAAAACAATGAAAATAAAAAAACGTCACGGTAAATAAAGTCAAGCCTTATAAGTCAAGGCTTCGCGGTCATTCACATTTTGATGCTGATTGTTCGAGACAGTAGAATGAGTAACACGCAAGGTGTGTCACCGCCTTTATAGAACCCATACAAGTTTGTATAGCTTATGAAGGCATTTGTATGTTAAGCTTGCTTTCTATTACAAGGTTGACTTAGGACTTTATTTAGATTCAATAATATATAAAGAGCTATGCCCACAAAAATAAAAGAAACTCGTAGTTTCAGGATAACCTTTTATATGAATATATATGAATTTATGTAATGTATACTTTTTTTGTTCATATTCTATATGTTCGGTTTGCGTATTCGATTAAGTTAATTGTATAGATAATATTAGTTATTATAATTCAATAATCCAATTGCTTTTGTCAAAAATGTATGTTTTATTATTTATTTGTAATCAAGGGCGTTAAAGAAAATGGTTGAACAGTGTTGGCTTAACATAAGCCCACAAGATTACAGTCACTATGAAATAATAAATAAGGGTTCAGACGTTTATTTCTAAGCCAGAACTTTACATAGTTCACATAATCCGAGAAATTCAAATACTAATATGTAAATCGGCGTATCAGTAGAGACATTAGGTAAAACCATCTTATATTGTAATTAAAACGTAATTCAAATAAATGGCGTTCAGTCGATGACGTCCAACCACGATATTGATACCCATTTGACGTTCCGCCAGAGTGACATAACAACAAAGAGTATGCTATCACTCTCGTCTAAAATTCAATTGTATAAATCAATGACGAAGCCACAGTCTCGCCGTCACGGCTATGCTCAAATGCCCGAAGACGGGCGCAAAGGAACTTCTGCAATAGAACAGCACATAAGTCACAATGACGATGATTCTCGTCTCCGGGTGTGCGGGCTCATATCTAGACCAACGAGGCAATCGAGGTAGTTGTAAGAAAGCAGAAGTTTCAAATCTGCGAAAGCGCCACTGAGTTCTTATGTTCTTAATTTGAATTTATAATTCAAGATAATTCGGCTGTCAAAGTATCGCCGTGGTTGTAGGTACCTATTTCAAGGACACCGTATTTATTTCAAGAGTCGAATCACAACACTGTATATATAACATTACTGTGGTATCGTTCAAATTCTATCAAATATATCAAATTCACCAACCCATATTACAACCGGGAGTATCACAATTTTAACCCAATACCTATAATATATTCCTATATACAAGGAGTGAAAATGAAAAACTTTTTAAAAAGAATACATAAATATTTGTTTAACTTTATAATTAGAAATAAACAAATATAAAAAAAACTATCATTAATTAGTTGAAATGCTAACTAGACTAACTAAAACGATAAATAGTCCTTGACAACGTATTTGTATATAATTATGTTGGAAGCACCCAAAAGTAATATTCCTCTTCTGTGACGGGCGATGACGCACTTTTCTTTTTTCTTGAAAAACTACAGACCAATCTCTCTCCTGAGTCACGCGTATAAGCTGTTCTCAAGAGTCGTCACGAACCGTCTCGCCAGATGACTTGACGAATTCCAGCCCCCAGAGCAAGCCGGCTTTCGATCAGGCTACAGCACCGTGGACCACATTCATACTGTTCGGCAGATTGTGCAGAAGACCGAAGAGTACAATCAGCCGCTGTGTATGGCATTTGTGGACTGCGAGAAAGCCTTCGACTCCATCGAAACCTGGGCAGTGCTCGACTCATTGCAGAGATGTCATATCGACTGGAGATACATCGAGGTACTGAGATGTCTATACAACGCCGCTACAATGACTGTACACATCCAGGACTGTAAGACGAAGGCGATCCAACTGCGCAGAGGGGTGAGACAGGGGGATGTAATATCTCCGAAACTGTTCACCAACGCGTTGGAAGACGTGTTCAAGACGATGGATTGGACTGAATGTGGAGTCAATGTAAACGGCGAGTACATCTCACACCTTCGATTTGCCGATAATATCGTCATCATAGCGGAGTCGCTGGAACAACTAACCAGAATGCTGCATAGCCATAGTGAATCTTCCCGGCGTGTCGGTCTCGGTATGAACTTGGACAAGACCAAGGTCATGTTCAATAGGCATGTTGTGCCGGGACCGATATACGTCGAAGGGAAACCTCTCGAAGTTGTTAGGGAATATACCTACCTAGGACAGGTTATACAAGTCGGTAGGAACAACTTCGAGAAGGAAGCCGATCGAAGAATTCGCTTGGGATGGGCAGCATTTGGCAACCTTAGTCAATTCCTCACGTCGTCCATACCGCAATGTTTGAAGACGAAAGTCTTCAATCAATGCGTCTTACCTGCCACGACATACGGTGCCGAAACGTGGACACTAACTGCGGGACTAGTCCACAAATTCAAAGTCGCTCAGCGTGCTATGGAGCGAGCTATGCTCGGATTATCTTTGAAGGATAAGATCAGAAATGAGATTATCCGGAAAAGAACCGGAGTCACCGACATAGCTTGCAAAATTAGTAGGCTGAAGTGGCAGTGGGCTGGTCACGTATGTCGTAGGACCGATGGCCGTTGGAGCAGACGAGTCTTAGAGTGGAGACCGCGGATCGGCAAACGCAGCGTAGGGCGCCCTCCAACCAGGTGGACCGATGACCTTAAGAAGGTGGCGGGCACCGACTGGATGCGGAAGGCGGAGGACAGGGAGCTTTGGCGCACCTTGGGAGAGGCCTATGTTCAGCAGTGGACAAAATGATTGGCTGTTGATTGAAGATTCCAGCACAAGGTATTGATACATGTGGTCGAAGATTATTAAGAATATAATATAATAAAATACTTTAAGTTTATAAAGTGAATATCTGTTTCCATAAATATAGCATGCAATCACTTTAACAAAATTAGCCAATGTTGCTTTTTCAACAAAATATTATTAAGCGATTGAAAATAAGCTTAGTAGTATTTTAGTGAAAAAGTAAAGTTAGGAAGCAGCCTGTAAGCAACCTATTTCTAGACTAAGACTACCTCTCCTTTTAAGGAGAAGGCTTGAAACTTTCCACAACGTTGCTCTAATGCGGGTTAGTAGATACATATGTTGAAGATTTACGTCCGACGCATGCAGGTTTCCTCACGATGTTTTCCTTAACATAATTACAGTGACAAAGGCCATAACATCTTAAGTCCCAACGTTGGTGTAATACATGGTTAATATTTCTCAACGAACCAATGTATATGCGCGTTGGTGACCATTTATCATCAGGTGGCCCATTGGCCCGTCTTTTATAAAAAAATGAGAATTCCTTTTGCTAAGAACATTAACATCATAGGTCGTATCATTTAATAATATTGAGAAACTTCATAATTCATCGCCAATAAATTTGACATGTATCCTTTTACATAAATCATTTAGGCGTGTTTTATTGCTTTGCTCACAAGAATACATAAACAATAATGTACTAGCAAACAACATTCAAATATGGACCTTATTTTTTAAGCCGTAAAACTAAATTTAATATATATAACATGATTTTTATTTAATATGTTAGCGAAGCGTACTCTTTCGTTCTGATATTTGATTAAATTTTTCAGTTTTATACGCTGTTTCAGAGTAACAATACTAATATTATTTGCTTGTTACCGGAGGTAGTGAGGAGGCAGGAGTGTGTACTTAGTCCAGGGTCAAGTTGAACAGTCGACCTTGAAGTCAGTACACTCTTTGTATTTTATCGAATACACTCATAGTTTCCGAAGACACATTTCCGTTATTGGTTCACTAGTATCGTGGATATTTATTTTATATTTCGAATTGTTAGATTTTGAACAGTCAAATTAAAGGGTATTAATATCCAACAAATTAGACGAACCATAAAGAATATTGTAGACGTGTTTTTAATCATAATTTTATTTTTTAAATGTACATAGATTATATATTAAATATGAATAAGTATTTTAAACGTCACTTTCTAAAGCGACAATGCTGTTTTCGTTTTTTTTTATAGAAAAGGAAGGTGGACGAGCATACGGGCCACCTGATGGTAAGTTGTCACCAAGCGCCCTTAGACTGTGTGACGCACTGTAAGAAATGTAAACCATCGCTTACATCGCCAATGCGCCACCAACCTTGGGACCTACGATTCCCTTGTACCTGTAATTACACTGGCTCACTCACCCTTCAAACCGGAACACAACAATACCAAGTACTGCTGTTTTGCGGTAGAATATCTGATGAGTGGGTGGTACCTACCCAGACAAGCTTGCACAAAGCCCTACCACCAGTAAAGATGACTTTCCACATAATTTTTATATGCAAAAATTACTATTAAATCCTTACTACTATTCTAAATACGTAAGTGAGTTTGTTTGTTATACTTTCACGTCCTTAATGCTCAACTGAACATTATGAAATTATGCACGTTGTCAGGAGTGAAGAACGGACATAGGATTACCTAACACGTCGCATGCAGGCGAAACCGTTAGCGGAAACTAGTTAAAGAAAAAGTGATATGGATTTTAACGGCTTTGTGTTGTATAAAAATATGATTAGGAATGGAGAGCCAAAGCTTTTGTATTAAGTACAGCACGGACAACTTGAGTCTTACAATAAACTTAGTACAAAAGAAAAACGAAGTACCCGTATCAAGTATTAAAGGTTTCAAATAAGAACTGTTCGTAAAATATATCTTAATATCATAGTGCTTAGGTTCAAGTTCTATTGAATTTAAACACATGAATTAATTTCCAAGTTCTGCAAAATTAACATTGTATTAATCATGTCCTCTGACGTGTTAATATCCCGTCTAATTGATTTAGTTTGCGGTTATTCGTAATGAGTGGTTGCTTGTTTTTGCTGGACACAAACGTGCTATATCATCTTCAAGTTATAATGTTATATATATAGTAACATATTAACCACAAAAGCCCACATTTCCAAAAGTTTTGAACTGGTACCAATGCGTAGGTTTGATGATAAACGTATCTTAATGTGTTTCTACCCGATGAGGGAAATAGAGGACGCAATATTATGTATATAATTAATTTTTTCAAATGTAAATTTTGATAATGTCTATATTTATTTATTTATGATAAAGTGTTCGATATACTACGGGAAGGCATTCCCAATAACTAATTTTAAACTGGAATACCTACACTAAAATTATTATTAAGCTAACCTTTATTAACTAAAAGTATAACACATATTATTTAGCTATTTATTTAAATTTTATAAATCCAAAAGTATATTTGTTTGTCCGTTCGTTCCTTACAGAAAAGAACTACTGTTCCGGTTTTAAGGGTGAGTGAGCCAGTGTAATTACAGGCACAGGGGACATAAAATCTAAGGTCCCAAGGTTGGTGGCGCATTGGCGATGTAAGTGATGGTTAACATTTCTTACAGTGCCAATGTCTAAGGGCGTTTGGTGACCACTTAACATCAGGTGACCCATATGCTACGCCTTCCTATTCTATAAAAAAAAAATCGCATTGTAAGGGGTACAGACAAGTACTTAATACATTACACGAGATCTAAGCAGCGGTCGAAAATTAGTAATTTAATATATGCAGTTGAAAGATGGAATATTAATTATATTTATTATTATTTAATACCAAATGTATATTGACTTATGGTTACCAAGCTCTTAATATTGAGTGGTATTACTAATATTATAACAAGGGAATGTTTTTGTAGGAATAGCATTTTCTGTACAAAAGTAAATCACAAAAAGCTTTTACTTATAAAAGGTCCAAGATTTGCCCAGCAAATATTGGTTTAGCATTAACTAGAGGAACTACAAGACTATCCATCTAGACTTAGCTCTCTCTGAAAATATAAGTATTTTCCCTAATTCTCTTGAGTAAACCTAAGGAATATTTTGTTATACTGAATAAGTTATATTCGTAGATTGAATTCATATAACATTTGTTTTAATAGGCTACCGAGGGTCAATGACACTGTGCAATCGATTGAGCTGACATTACCTATTTTTTGACATTAGTACACACCTATAATTAGTGCTGTTAACAAAGCAACCCAGCATACTAAATTAAGATAGCAAGATAACATCCTGCCACCTAGTAACAAATTCTGCCACATTTGTCCACTACATTACACTGAAGCAGGGTGGTAGTATATGCTCTAAACTTTCTGCGACAATTGAGAAGACCTGAAAATAGTAGTAGATCTTTGTTTAGAAATAATATCTAATAAGGGTTGTTCATAAAGAGAAAATCTTTTCTTATCTTCGAAAACTAAATCGGTAAAATCATAAAAATACACATGACATTTCTTATTTTGTATTTCTTCTTCAAAGGGAAAACGTTACATTGAAAGCGTTGATTGTCGATAAGAGAGGGAAAATACTTGGCAAGCGAGCAACGGTAGTAAAAGTATGTCGGATAAACACATAAATGAGTTTATGTGAGTAAACTCAGACTTTAACTAAAACGTATACGATTACGCGTGTAATACTTCATGTATAAATCTCTACATGTTGTAAAATAAAGTCCCCCACCGACTCTGTTCATCTGTCTGTTTGTCCGCGATAAACTCAAAAACTACCAAATCAATTCTCATACGGTTTTTACTAATAGATGAACTGATCCATGAGTAAAGTTTTAGTGTATAATTAATGAAGGTTTTGTATAAATTGGCTCTAATATGACGATGACTGTTAACGACTAAAAAAAAAACAATAAAAACAGGCCGACTGGGGTTTTATGCGCATGGGTAGAATTAAGGTCTATATTATAAACGTTTTATGTACACATGAATTGTACATGTCCGAAGCTGGGACGGGAAAATAGATAAAAGCTATAAAGCCAACTGTGTTAAAATGGAACAAAAAATGTATACGAATAGAACAATTTTACATAAAACAAATATTTAGCGACTATTCAGAATGTTACTTAAGTAAGCCACAATGACAAATAATAAAAACTAATTTATTAAATAAAATAAAAATTGGCAGTCATAGGGACTGCCGACATAAGTGAAAACTTGAAACTGTTAAATATATTTGTCGATCTATTGGCACTCCAAGTAACAATTCTATCCCTTTTTATTATATAGCTTTTTAATCATCAAAATACACAGTATGTCGCAAACTTGGAACAAAATAGTAATATGCCTAATTTGTGATTATAATTCATCTCGTGCTTTACGGTGAAGAAAAACATAATATGACTATTATCATAGGTCATAATATGATAATTATGACAATGATCCATTCATAGATCATGGATTCCATCCATGATCATATTTTTATAACATTAAAATATATAAAATAAATGCTACGAATAAATCGTGCAAGACGATATATTGATAAAGTCACTAAGAAATATAATATTATTCAACATTTACCATTCTTGATATATCCGATAATATGAAACCTTGGGTTGTAATTTGCCTTTTTTTTACCAAATTGTAAGTGGTCACCAACGCCCATAGAATGTTAACCATCGCTTACATCGCCAATGCGCCACCAACCTTGGGAACTAAAATCATAAGAGTCCCTTGTGCCTGTGATTACACTACCTCACTCACCTTTCAAACCTCAACACAAAACATTTTATAATTTATATATTATTTATTCACAAAATATCAGAGAGCCAGAGTTTCATGTTATAATATAAGATCTAATGAGTCTTTGTTACTTTTTTTAAATAAAATAGAACGTTATTTGATATTTATGCTTAACATTTTCGCACAATGATAATAACGAAGTAGGTTTTAATTAAAACAAATCAGGTGTGATTATATATTGACATAAACATGTTTTTAATAATTTGGTGTTAGTCAAAATAAAAAATTACACATACTAATATTCGAAATGTATTTGTAAACGCTTATGTACGTTCATTAAATTCATCCAAATCAATCCATAAAGTTTGGTTTTTTAGATTGCGTAAAGAAACGAGAGATTGTAAGTTTTATGGATCTTAAATAGTTAGTAATCATATCCCCATCAGTGTAACTCCCGAGAAATACATTAAGTCAAGCATACGGACTTAGATTTTACCTTAATAGCAACCGTAATAATAATAATATTAATAATAACCGTACCAGTAATTACACTGTCTCACTCACCCTTCAAACATATACATATTAGCGCTTGACTGTTATCACACCTGATGGAAAGTGAAGATACAGTCTAAGGTGGAGCGCGCTTGCCTAGAAGATACCTATTCACTCTTGACTTGAAAGTACCCATTTTGAAGATGGTGGGGAAAACGGAGAACGGCAGGGTATTCCAGATCTTAGCGGTGCGTATCAGAAACGAGGAAGCAAATCGTTTCGTACGTGTCTTAAATATATTTATAATAACATATTAATGTACTCTACCACGGGATGCTTTAATTAATTATGATTAGCTGTATATAAGAAAGTATAGTTTAAATCTTAAAAAAGCCTGGCATAAGACCTTATAAAAACGCCGCACCGTACCAAATAACTCGTATATATGTTGTAAGAAGAGTATTTATACGGCTTACGCGTAATACTTTTCGTCTCATTTACACGAAACTAAGGATTTGGCTTTCGACCTTGGTCCATATGGCCCAATTTCCAAGTTACACAATAAACGGAACAACTTCTCAGTTGTACAACTCGCTATTGTTTGCGATATATCCGAAACAAACATGTCAATTAAAAGAAACTTCGATGTAAACAAGTTACACGCATAGTTCTCATATTCGCTTCCTTTGTACAGAAGTTCTAAGTGATCCAAATGTTCAGTACTTCGTGTTCTGTTATGTGTTATAATGATATTTTTTAATTCGTTTAACTTTCTGTTTGTATCAAAACTTTTTAAGTGTATTGTAGACAAAATAAAAAATAAACTTTTTTTTATATTAATATGTCGGTTAACACAGTTAATCCAGTTTTATAAAAAACCTCCACGTTTGTATACAGATTCTTTTTTTAAACGGTATAACGCTTCCGTATGCCGTCATGACCCCTCTCCGCCGCCGCTCTCTGCACCCTTGAGTGCGCGTGGCGCGTATAATATACATGTATATGCCGGCGCGTGACATTAATAAATAATGAAAATCAGTTAATTGTGAGAGTTATAATTTGTTTTGTTATTTTTTTATCGTTGTTAAATTATTTTGATTAGTTTATTAGAGCGGATAACACCGAATGGAGTTGTCATGTCAATGATGGACTGGTGGACAGCGATGGTACGCGGTGATCATTCGCAAACCCGTTGGCTCTAAATGGCTAATTATTAGTGTAATTTCTCATTGTATAAGAAATTAAAGTGTCTGTAATTAAAATAGTAACAAAAGTCAACGTTGCAGTTCACTTATTTAAACATTTCCTGAGCATAACGCCCACCGTGGATTCCCGTGCTAACGAGTTCGCGAATCCACAATTAGATGCGATAGCCCGGCTTCCCGACGTCCCGTTATATATATATATATATTCGTTGCTTTTTCGTTATTCCCTTATATAGAAACTCAATATTTTTATTTATTTACCTCCTTATATTTTTTGTATTTATTGCTTTTCTCTTTTTTATATCATTCATTAGTTCATTATTATTTTTTATATATTTTAATCATTATTATTTTTGTGATTGTGATTGTGATTGTGAGTGTGATTGTGATTCTAATTATTATTAATTAATGTATGTTATGTTATGTGTAATAATCATGTACCAAAAGTGTGGGCCTTGATGCCTGAAGAATAAAGATAGTATTATTATTATTAATGATATAATTTACCATCAATTTCGAAGTTTCACATTTACCAGACGATTCGTAACGGTCATGTTATTTTTTTATTTATACACTTATTTCAAAAATCCAATGTGTATATTATATTGTTAGTTTTTTATAGTCTTACGCTTATGTTATACTCTATCATTTATAAAAATATTATTGTAAATAGTAAAATTTATAATTTAAAATTTAAACCAATTTAGAGACATTTTTGCGTTTGTAGTAGTGTAATGCATTTAGTGACTAAAACCGAAATAAACCAGTTTGCGCTAGCTAGTACGTGCCTCGAATTCTTTATAAACAGCGTTAGAAGTGTATTTTTTTTTATTCACGGAATTTTGGGATTAAATTATAAATAATAAACTGGGAAATTATTCACACACGACCATCTGATCCCAAAATAAGCAGAGCTTGTACTATGGAAACCAGACAACTGATATACTACATATACTACTTTTCTTTTGTAAATATATACTTATATAGATAATTACACCGAGACTCAGAAAAAACAGACATGTTCATTCACACAAATGTCTGTCCTGAGTGGGAATCGAACCAACAACCTTCGGCATGAAAGGCCGACCTACCAACTACGCCAACCGGCTCGTCAAATTATTCAATACCTTTTTCTTTTAGCAACAATAAACGGTATATACGTTATATAAAGGTTAATAAACGTAAAAATTTTGACATTTATACAAAAACATAAGGTTAATAATATTATTATTTCGTGGGACGATTTACTCGTATGCGTTTTTATAATTGGATTCAAGGAATTTAAAAATAAATTATAAAAGATGCTGAAAATTTTAAAACTAACTAGCTCCTAAAATAAAATGCTTTAAATTAAATTTGTATAAAAGTGCATGCCCTTAACAGACGCTTTCGCTCACTCGTTACTTTGAATAATTATATTATGGCTCAAAAAATCTGAAATAAAAAGAAACAGAATCAACTTTCAAGTTTTATTCGAAATGATTTTGAGTGAAATTATTATGTATTAATTAGCATGGAAGTTATTATAGATAAATTATTATCAAGTTATCACCCTATCTATCATCATCATCTGTTAATCATCATCCACTGCTGGTCGAAGGATTCTACCAAAAGCACCCACGCTACAGGTTCTTCATCTAAAGTCATTTACTTTAGGTCCTCAGGATCCATCAATTCATCTATCTGAAACGTCGGTAACGCAACTTTTGTGGTTCCATCGTCTTATTATATGGTTCTTCGTTATATATTAAATTATAGATAGGCGGACATGCAAATGGGCCACATGATGGTAAGTGTTCACCAACGCCTATAGACGTTGGCAATGGAAAAAATGTCGCTTACATCGCCAATGCGCAATCAACTTCGGGAACTAAGATGTTTTGTCCCTTGTGTCTGTATTTACATTGGCTCACTTACCCTTTAAACCCGAACGCAACAATACCAAGTAATTATGTTATCCGGTAGAATATCTGATGAGCGGGTGGTACCTACCCAGACGAGCTTGCACAAAGCCCTACCACCATATTTGTTACTATCTAACACTATCTATGTCAGTAATGCCAGTTGCCGAATATTTTTTGAATTTATATTGTTTTACCGTTTTATATGACACTCTTATGATTTAACTATACATGTGTTAAAATTCCTTTCGACTTGCACAATTTCTGATAAAATAAACGTCTCTCCTATTACGCCGGCTCAGACCCTTTTATACGCCAGCTTTTATTACTTCCCGCAAATCGTATTGTTCTTTATTTATTAGCAACGTCGGTTAAATATTTTTATCACAACATTGAAATGACTATTTTTTTTGCAATAAATAAATATACCAAAAAAATTAATGATAAATCTGTTACTTTATTTGATAAGACAATCGTTTTTCTTTTATTTTATTACAAAAGATATCCCAACCGATTTCCACAGACCATTACATTTATCATATCATCGGCGCCGATTGTTCAGCGAATGTGTTCATTCGTCATTCAGTTTATAGCCACTAAACTACAAGCTATTTACACAATAAATTATTATTCTGTTTACGTATTGCGTTTGGAAATTTCCATAGTAAAATTTCATTGATGTATTTGAGCATAAATTTGTATTATAGTTTTAATAGTTTAGATAAATTTTGTATTTAAAAAAATCTGTGTCTATTGTTTGTTAAGCTGTTACAATGTATATGATGATGTAATTTGTAAATTGCATAGCTCGAAATCTCATTCTCAAAAGGAATGCCTTAGCCTAGAACATTTGCAGGCTACATTTTATTGGTAATGGGTTTGCTGGTATGTATAATTGATCATAGAATAAATATTTGACTTTGAGATTAATTAATTTTCATATTATTCTGATTTCAAAATCGAACTTATTATTATGGAATAAATCAAAGATTTTCAATTTTTACTTTTGCCGTCATAGATCGAAATATTTCACGTTAATTCAGTTATCAAGTTACGACCGTAACGAATGCTTCTGTCAGGAAATCGAGTTGATCTTTTTACTCAGCCTTCAAATTAATTGTTCTCGAGAATTCGCCGATAAAACCATTAGTTTCTGTTTCCGTTTCAGTGCATGCGATGGTAAAGAACGTTATATTTTATTCGACTCTGAATTTGAATATTTGTCTATTGATTATCGTATTCGTTTAACGGTTTATAACAATGAATTTTAGTTTTATATTTTAGTCTGGAATTTATTTTATTATTCCTAAATCAGATGTCTAATATTTTATATTTTAAATTGTTACAGGAACTAGATTATCAATTAAGCTTTAGACTAGACAGAAATACTAACTCGTAGCCATTACTCCGCTTGATTGCGTGTTGCGCATATTTCTGATTTTCAACATACTTCATTTGTTACAAGCTTTTATTTACCTATCCCGGTTTCACATTATCCCCTACGATGATTGGTATCAAATCTAAGGTCTTGATAAGTTAAACATAGTAGTGACGTCATTCTATATCTAATATGACTGACATAACAAAATGGCGATTTATCATTACCAAAGAAGCCTTACGAAGAATTACGTAATGGTACCGTAACCGTAACAGCCTGTGAATGTCCCACTGCTGGGCTAAAGGCTTCCTCTCCCTTTTTGAGGAAAAGGTTTGGAGCTTTTCCACCACGATGCTTCAGTGCGGGTTGGTGGAATACACATGTGGCAGAATTTCAGTGAAATTAGACACATGCAGGTTTCCTCACGATGTCTTCCTTCACCGTAAAGCACGAGATGAATTATTATCCCAAATTAAGCACATGAAAATTCAGCGGTGCTTGCTCGGTTTTGAACCCACGGTCATCGGTTAAGATTCACGCGCCATCTCGGCTATAATACGTTATGGTAAGGGGATAAAATTGAAAAGCAAAAAACGATGCGGAAAGTAACTTAATTGTAAATTCATTATTACAAACTTTTATTTAGTTCCAACTGTTCCGGTGTCTGTCTGCTTATAATCAAATCTTACAAGTTATATTCCAACTTTGTAATAAAACGACACAAACTCATTGAGTTGGGATTCATTTGATTCTATTTGACAAGTATAACTCTGGTCCTACGATCTGATGATAATTTAGTTGACTATTATATAAAATAAATACTAATCTACAACAACCATATTAAATTTCACATTTTTTAACATTAGTTCCCTAAAAATATATACGCTTTATTTCATCGAGCAATTGAACAAACACGCTTATATATATATATGGAGTACGTTAGTAATATTATTTTACATCATTAATACTAACAAGTAAAAAATAATATGCGTTTCTTTTTTAAAATAAACTTTTTTATTAACAAGTAATAAAAGTTTGTTTAAAAATGTTACGTTTAATTTAAATAAAATCAAACCAGCATTTCTCTATAATATTTCTTATTTATTTAATTTTAAGTTCATCGTAAATATTTATAGTAAAATTTTACGTAAATTAATTATTTTCAAAAAAAGATAACAATAAATATAATTTGATATATACATCTCATAAGAATCCTCAACAGAATCTTTATATTATTTGTGTAATAATAACGATAATTGAATAAGTGAAACATTTATAAATTCTAAGTATATGTGAAGAAATTGTTTAATTCAATTATAAAATTTAAAAACTTAAATAGAAACGAAAGACTAAAATACGACAAATAAAAATGTATGTTGTTCATGTGTGTTTAAAAAGTATATTGTTTGCAGCACCATTGCTTCTAAAAGGATCGGATTACCGCATTGGAAACCCTTAATGGAACACTCAGTTTTAAACAAACGGACACGCTGATAGATTATTTATAAATAGAACTAAGGGTGTTTTTTTTATTAATTTGTTTATTTTTACTCTGTGGATAGGACGATTAAAATTGACAATCAAAATATTTTCTCGCAGTTACAATAGTTATTACTGCGATGCATTGTAATTTGTCTCATTGCTTTGTCTAATGGCTTATGAGGCTGCAGATATCGAACCTCAATCAGACCTATAGTTCAAAGATCGCGTGATGAGTCAATCAGTTAGTGATATTTCGCTTATATGTATAGATTATTCATTGTTCATATAGAAATTTAAAGTTAAGTAACAGCTTGGTCATGTCTCATTACTATGTTAAAGCCTACTGTGCTTTTGAGAATATTTGGAGATTATTCCATCGCGCTGCACCAATAAGTTTGTGGATACTCATGTAGCAGAACTCTGTTACTATGTAGGTTTCATACTTCCATGTTTTCCTTCAAAGCTGTCTCGTGCTTAGCGACTATAACATCAAGTAAATGAAAATTCAGTGGGGGTTTAAACCAATCTTGAGCCAAGATTTTTTCTAACCATTGGGCCATCCCGGCTCATATAGAATGTAAAATAGAAATATTCCTTGCGTTTCAAGGAGTTTGAATCGTAAAGTACCTTTAGTATTACTTACCGTGTACGTTAATGAATGTGATCAGTTATTGGAGAGGATACTTCAGTCATTAATCGAATTGAATTGGAAGGGATTGTAGGGAATTAAGTCAGGTCAGCCTTTGTGGGACATACGAGCGTGTGACGTTTGTGGCCTGTTATCTTGGCCTCATAATGGCTGTTGGTCGGGCGACCATGTTGATCCCTTAAAAACTGAGACATTCTTGGTTATTTTTTTAATCGAATGAACGAATGAATTGTATTATTTATCTTATATATTAAATGGATTATATTTATAATTTTAATTAGTTAATAGTTTATCCAATGTAATATGTTTTTTCATTAACTTTACTCAGAAATATTTGATAAAGATTAGACTTAACATCATTGTTGCATAGATTTTCTATAAAACTCTGTAAGAAATATTTGTAAATCAGATATTTTTACATAAAATTCCGCGATAGTTTATCTGACTCTATAACTTTATATGAAATTGATAAATGTGTCATTAAAATAAAAATGTCAAACAAATTTGTTATATTCAACAAATTTGAGTCAGTCCCCAATATCATAATTTCACGGTTCACCTTATTTGTAATAACCATAGTTCTGGCTCTTAGCGGTAATTCGGTTCAGCGGTAATTCCGACCACCAATATTAAATAGATGTGATAAAATTTAATACGACAATACTAAAATTTTATTTTATATCTGTTAATGGCCACGGAACACTATATATAGAACTTTAGGGATTCTAATCTTGTATGTAATACGCCTTCTCCTCAAAAAGAGGAGAGGAGGCCTTTAGCTCAGCAGTGGGACATTCACAGGCTGTTACGGATGTAATACGTGGTGATATTCTTAATTTATGGAGATTGAAATTGGTTTTCATAATATACGTTAGTAACATTCTATGGGCCAATTTAAAAGTGCCCAATTTTTCTATCTAAGAATTATGTGCTGTTTCTTCAATGTGCAATGTGTAATAAACACAGTAGGTCATGTTGACAACTGGTATGCTAATAAGAATAGTAAGAAGAAAAAGTTTACTAAGGATGTAATATAGTGTCTAAATCATGAAGACTGTTTTTTAAATTTCGAATTTAGTATTCCCTTAACACTAAACTATAAAAATGTATCCAGCGTTATGAATTCAAAAAGTATTATTGTTACTAATGTCTGTGTCCACTGAAGCAATAAATCGCAAACATTTTGCAGCATTAACTTTTTCCTGAGATTAATTCACTAAAGTGCAAACTTTGGTCATAAATAAAATAGCCTTTTTGCTTTTTCCCTAGGACTCGTTGTAAGGGAAATACTTACAGTTGTTTTATTGCAAATGTATATTACGTCATGACATATTAATTAAAATGCACTAAAAGTTAAAGAATTTCAATTTTTTTTTTATGTACTGTAAAACTGTCTGAAGTGACAAACAAATAGACCGACTAGTAAATATAGGATTTCTTTAAATCTCAATATACACATAGCCGTTTTATAAAATAAATAGAATAATTGTAATAGATTCACAATGGCACTCGATTAAATTTTAACTAACACTAATAAAACATATTTTAAAATCAGGCAGTCATAATATTAAGTGAAAACTTGAAACTGTTAAATATATTTGTCCAATTTCCACATATATTGGAACTCCAAGTAATATTATGTGTATTCTATTCTATTCTATAATATTCTCTTCATATTAATCAAACACGGTATGTCGCAAACTCGGTAAAAAATATTAATACAGCTTAAATTGAGTAAATAATAATTAAAATAAACTTATATTATTTGTAGATACTGTTAATATTTACATAAATTTCAATAATTATTATCCTCATTAATTTCCTCAATAATTAAATTATTTGTACTTTCAACGATTTCATTATATTATCGAAGTGACTTTGTGACACGAAGCCACGGGTCTCTCCCCTACGATAAGCCAGCTCAACGCGCCTAAAGAAGTAATCACTTAATAAAAATTAAAAAGCCACGCTAGTGTTAATAAATTTATTTATAGCCAGTTTCACTTGAGATGACGTTAAGATTCTTATGATACTACAAACATTCAAATCTGTTATGTAGAATAAAAAAACTCACAAACATACATAAGCCCTGAAAGCATTACTTCTCTTTGGGCAGTCGTGTAATTTCTAAATACCTCATTTATCTAAATAGAAAAATAAATGTATATTTGAAAGTCACAATAAGTTGTAACGCTTATTGAAAACGAACACAACATTGTATTTTCTTAGACGGGTCCACACAGTGCCCTATCGGGAATACATGCTGGCATAAGTTCCGTTGTAGACAGTTACGCCGTCGATAAAACCGTATTATACCAATAACAAAACCGTAATAATTCCCATGAGCATTGTCTGGTGTATAAACGACCTAAGTTTGCTTTACATCTTAATGTATAGTCGTGACAACCGGTTAACACACGACTTTTCTGATGTTTTTCGATTAGCAAACGATTGTTTTTACTACTTTTAACTTTTGAAATTTTTTCTAGTTGGTTCAGTTCCAGATTCATCCACTCGTTACATATTGTTAATTTCTTAAGGTGTCAATGTCTATGGACGGTAGTGACCACTTACAGGTGGCCCATCAGCCCATTTGCATGCATATATTATTAAAAAAAAGAATAAACTGATCAACAAACAATCATAGTCAAAAAATGTTGTATATAAAAATATTTTTTAAGATTTATTTATTTATCGAAATCGTCAAAAGGTTCAAAAATTAATAAAACCTGATCCGTGATCAGCACCCCAAATCTATATACCTAGCATGTGTATGTGTGTATCTAGTAACTATCGTATTGAGACTGCAGTTAACGAGTAATTGCTATCGATATAAAATGTGCAATTATTTTTATGGATCTCTACAAAACTGAATCAAATAAAAGCCATTTTAGCAACAAAGTGATTGTCGTATCAAAGTCGAAGAAAACTATATGAAATATTGTTCTTGGAGAGGATTTTTCAAGAGAGAAAAACGATGACGAAGGTGTGAGGTAGGTGTAAGGGCAAATGGTCTACGTCTAAGACTTTGTAAATAATATCGAATCAATATACAATTTATACAAGTATCCTCTTAAAAGTATATTTGAATCATATTATTCGACCAAACTATAGAAAGCAAAGAACTTTAGTCTCCATACTTTAGTTATATATTGCAATCCTATAAATTTTAATTTATCAATATTTTTGTTTTCATTTAAATATTGTATTTATTTTTCATTTAATCAAGTTCAAAGAAATTTTATTCTCAAATAAGACGAACGTCACTTACATGAGATATGACATAAAGTTAGATATAATAATGGTCGCCATATAGGTACTCAGCGAGAACCTATGGCGTATGGCGTACCAATATCAAGTAAGTTTCTTAAGTCATCAGTATTAATTTTCCAAAATGTAGCCCTAGAGCCGATACTTGAGCTCGTTAATTGAGCTTACATTTTTTATAGTAGGAAGTAATTTGTTATAAATTGTACTCCGTTACGTTACATCTTTTCGTGCATATCTAGTTCTAATTTAAGAGAACTAGTAAACTAGATCGGCGGGTGATACGCTTACTTACATGCTTCACAAAGGACAAATCAGAATGTATGGTAATGTACTAATGATTTTTTTGTATTAAGATAACAAGAGTTATATGTTCATAATCCTTGTTTCATTGTAAATTTTTATTATTTGATTTTGTTTCCTTTGAAGTTCTTGTAATTTTGTTTAAGCTGCATTACCCCTAATTTCGATTAAATATAACAGACGTGACTTAACCAAGGAGTTGTAAATAGTATAGCGTAGTTTCTTCAGGTATGCACCTAGAAATATTTTTTACTGAATCAATGAAAGAGGAAAGTTTTTTCTTAATGTGGTCTATGTGGTTGTTGAAAGTTAGATAGTTGTCTATTCTTAAACCAATTTAATTTTCTTTAAGTTTTCTGTTCGATTGGAATGTTGTTAACAGTTAGCGCATCATGCTTGGCAACAGTTTTGTATTTTGGTTAAAATATTATATAACATGTCTTGGAAATGTTCAGAGGGTGGATCTACCAGGTATCTGTCCGATAGTTGGTTGGAATCACTACGGGTACGCGACCCCGGACTGCTCTAGCTACTAGTGTCACATTCCAGTTTCCTCCGTGATCACAGTATCCTTACCCCTCTCCTGGATTCTCTGTCTCCAAAAATTATCGCACGCCCTTGTTCCCATGTCATTCCCTTCCTTTGTTTCCTTGCCTTCCGGCATATTGGACGTAGTAAATTAACAGCGTCGCTCTCTGCTAGCTGACTTTCTGTTTTGAAAGTAACAGATTGTCGTTAAAATCGTTGTTTTCTACAAACTCTCATCAGTAGCTATAAGAAGCTGTAATAACATCGCAGCGGCTACGTTCTTCTTCCTCACGTCGACTCGTGAAATAAAACCTGATGAGGGGAGGGCTGTAACCCAACCCGACACAGACGTCAACACCTTGTCAAAAAAGAAGGAAAACTAATATTAAACCCGGAGTGGCGCCACCGTTTAGGCGTAAGCCAGGTGCCTGCGGCCAAACCAGCACCACACGTATTGACCCGTCATTCCTGTGGATCCTGCTGGGGAGGAGGAGAGGGTGGCATGGGTACTGGGTAAGTCCGTGCTGCCATAAAGTCGCCTGACCCAGGCGTAGCACTCAAAGGAAAAATCCCAAAGCCCATACCAACGCTGCTTACATGCGCTTTGCGACATGGAATGTCCGAACTATGAGAACAGGCTTCCTGAACACCTACGGAAGCTCCGATTGCGCCCAAGAACTGCGCAAAACTTACAGTATCAACGTGGAGCTCAAAAGGCTCAATATTGATATTGTAGCCTTACAAGAGACCAGAACCGAAGACGAAGGGTCTTTGCGTGAAGCTAACTACACTTTCTACTGGAAGGGCAAGAGTTCCTCAGAAACACGAGAGCATGGTGTAGGTTACGCGGTTCGAAACCAACTCATCAACGCCATAGAGACACCTGTAGGCGTTTCCGAGCGGATTATGTTCTTGCGTCTAAACACAAAAAGCGGCTTTGTCACTCTAATTTCCGCTTACGCACCAACGCTTAATTCAAAACCAGAGAAAGGACCAATTCTATGACCAGCTCGAAGAGACAGTACGTAGGGTAAATCCAACTGACAGACTGCACATTTTGGGTGATTTTAATGCTCGTGTCGGCCAGAACACATCAGCCTGGCCTGAATGCCTCGGTGCACACGGCATAGGTAAGCTAAACGACAACGGGCAACGATTGTTGGAGTTTTGCTCAAAGCACCAGCTGTGTGTTACCAACACCTTTTTTAAAGGCAAAATGATGCGGAAAACACCAATTAGACCTTGCTCTGGCAAGAAGGAGGGACCTGCGGGAAACGCTCCACACGCGGGCGTTTCACAGTGCCGATTGCGACACCGATCACAGTCTCGTTGCTACTAAAGTTCGACTTGTCCCCAGGAGAGTCCATTCTTCCAAGCCACTCGGTCGAAAAAAGATAAATCTTTTTAAGACTCGTGACATGGAGGTAGTGGAGTCTTTTGGGGAACTTGTCCGTGAAGAAGTTGCAACTTGGGACAGTACGGCATCAGCGCAAGTCGAATGGGAAAAAGTGAAGTCTCTTCTAAATGACACTGCAGGAAAAGTGTTTGGGTATCAAAAGGTAAAATCTTATGACTGGTTTCTAGAAAACGAAGAGCACTTACTTCCCTTGATCGACTCAAAACGCCAAGCCGCTTAAATTTTCGCCTCAATCCTTGCGATGCGACGCGTGAAGATCTCACGAAGGCAAAAGCCTCACTCCAGCGCAGCACGCGCTTTTTTGCAAATGCGTATTGGACGGAGCTTTACCAAAGCATCCAAAAGAGCTCTTGGACCTACTCCAAAAAAGACGGCACCTCTCAAAGAAATAAACGGTTCTGTTATAACAGACAGCACCCGTCAGATGGCAAGATGGGTAGAACTCTACAAGGGGCTCTACTCGTGCCCAGTGGATATTAAGCCAAATGCAGTGGAGCTTGTCCCGAAACTGGCAACTTGGCACGAGCTAGACGCCGTACCCACCGTAGAGGAACTTTATCTGTCCGTCAAGCAGCTCAAATGCGGAAAGAGTCCTGGTATAGACGATGTTGTCACCGAAGTCGTCAAGCTTGAGTGCCTCTTGCCCATCCTCCACAACCACCTGGCTAAGTGTTGGGAAGAAAACTACGTCCCTCAGGATATGCGAGATGCTAACATTGTCACTCTTTATAAAGGCAAAGGCGACCGCGGCGACTGCAACTGTTACCGCGGAATATCTCTTCTTAGCATCGTCGGTAAGGCCTTTGCTAGGGCCATTTTAGGCAAACTACAAAGGCTCGCCGATCGCGTATACCCTGAGGCACAATGTGGTTTTAGGTACCAACGGTCAACTGTCGACATGATATTTTCACTCTGACAGCTACAAGAAAAATGTAGGGAGCAACATACCCCCCTAGTCGTTGCATTTGTAGACCTAAATAAGGCTTTTGACTCCGTGAGCAGAGAGGGGTTATACTCGGTTCTTGTCGGAATTGGATGCCCCCCGAAACTCCTAAGGATAGTGCAATCGTTCCATGAAGGTATGGAAGTCACAGTCCTGCACAATGGCAACACATCTACGCCATTTGACGTACGCCGTGGTGTTCGTCAAGGTGGTGTACTGGCCCCTACCTTGTTCGGAATATTCTTCTCGGTGCTTCTGAAGGTTGCTTTTGGGGATGAACAGCAGGGCGTCCACTTACACACGCGAACTGATGGTAAGCTGTACAACATCTCAATGCTCAAGTCCAAACGCTACAGGGAGGACCTATTTGTAGATAGTCTTCTCTTCGCTGACGACGCTGCCTTTGTTGCTCATGACCAGGCTCAACTCCAGAATCTAATAGACAAATTTGCCAGAGCTTGCCACCTTTTTTCAATGTCCATAAATTGCAAGAAGACCGTTATTTTAGCGCAAGGATGTTTAGAACAACCAGTCATCTTGCTTAACGGCGAACCTTTGCAGGTGGTTAACAAATTTTGCTACCTTGGGTCGCCATCTCTCGCTTGATGCAGAGATCGACTCCCGCATCGGCAAAGCAGCCTCCACGTTCGGGAGGCTCCGTTCAAGAGCTTGGGACAACAGACACCTTACGGTAAAAACGAAAATGCTTGTTTACCAATCATGTGTCCTAAGCACACTCTTGTATGGAGCAGAAACGTGGACAACGTACGCAATACAAGAACGCTGACTGAACACATTTCACTTGCGCTGTCTTCGAAACATTCTGGGCATCACGTAGAAGGATCGAGTGACAAACGAGTCTGTTCTAGGCGAGGCACAACTGCCTAGCATCACGGCCATTCTAAAAAAAAACGGTTACGGTGGCTGGGACACGTGCATCGAATGGAGCAGACTCGTCTGCCAAGGCAAATACTGCTTGGACAGGTTGCGGATGCAAAAAGGTCTGTTGGGCGGCCTATGCTCCGTTACAAAGATTGCGCTAAGCGTGATATGGTTGCGTTTAACATCCCTAGCAGCCGATGGGAGGAACTGACCGAGGACTGTTCCAAGTGGCGACGCCTTATTCACGAAGGTCAATCAAAGCATGACGATGCCTGGTTTAAAGTACTAAAGGAAAAACGCGTTAGGCGTCATGAGCGGGCTTCAAACCCCCGCCCACCTGGGGGCGCATACACTTGTCGGGAGTGCGGCAGAAGGATCCTCTCTCGCATTGGACTCTTTAGTCATGTACGCAAGTGCCTTCGTGCTGCTTGAATCATCTGTCATAGATGCAGAGGCCTATATATATGTCTTGGAAGCATTTATCGTTAATATATTATAATGGAACCATTCATACAAAAAATCTAGATATTGTTGTACTTTAGCAATAATGTCATTTATGTTGTTTCCAAAGTAAAATAAGCAAGTGTCATCCGCATACAAAGTTATCCCAAAAGTGGTCCCAAAATAGAGCCTTGTGGGACTCCATAGCTGATAGGCAAAGCCACACTTTGGCCACTTCCAACTCTAACAACTTGCAATCTGTTTGTGAGATAGGGTTTTAATATTTTAAGTACGCTACCTTTGATGCCAATAGTTCAAGTTTATGTAATAGGAGGTTATGACTTATGGTATCAAAGGCTTTTTTTAAATCAATTAACACGCCCACTGCGATGTTCTTTTTATCTATGTTTTGTCTATGTTTGTTACCTACCTTACGTTACCGATGCTCACTCACTTACAACTTAAAATATCGCTGATAGTAAATTATAAAATTTTATAATCTTTATAACTGGTTTTATTAATGAAGCGGTCTTGGTGGAACGAACCCCTTTCACTCGTACACCCCTTGATAATATCCATACTTAACATTATACAGCTGAAGAATTTGTTTATCAAACATGCTAGTCTCAGGAAGTATTGACTCGAATTAAACAAAAAAAAGTATTGGATTGGCCATTTATTGAGGAAGGAAATAAGTATTTCGACAAATAGGAGCGGAGCATAAATGAAAAATGTTGCAAAAACGGAGAAAATGTATTCCTTTTGAGAACTTCCGTTGCGTGCGCAGCGTAATCATGTATGATGGAATTGTACCTTTTAAAAACTTTTAAAAAATTCCGCGATAGCATCTCTTATATATCTTTTAAGGTTGACTTAATTGAACCTAACGCCTAACCTTATTCATGGAAATCCAATTTGTTCTAAAATAATGCATTTGCGAGATCGTTTTTTTAAACATGGCATTAATTCCTATGATTCTTTCATCGAGATAAGATCATAGACACTTAATAGTACTTTATATAGTTTGACATATTTCTAAAGGGTAGTTGAGTAGGTTGTTTGAAAATACCCATACTTAAGTATTTGTTATCGTTTTGTAAGTAACTTGACTTGATTGTAAAATATGACACTACGAATAAAATTAAGCTATACGTTAATAATATTTAAGTTGTATATAAACTGAGATGGCCCAGTGGGAAGACCGCGTGAATCTTAACCGATGATCGTGGGTTCAAACCCGGGCAAGCATGAATTTTTCATCACTGAATTTTCATGTGCTTAATTTGTCATTATAATTCATCTCGTGCTTTACGTTGAAGGAAAACATCATGAGGAAACCTACATGTGTCTAATTTCACTGAAATTCTGACACATGTGTATTCCACCAACCCGCATTGGAACAGCGTGGTGGAAGAAGCTCCAAACCTTCTCCTCAAAAAGAGGAGAGGAGGCCTTTAGCCCAGCAGTAGGACATTCATAGGCTGTTACGGTTACGGTATACGTATATATAAATACGTGAAAATACGTGAAATACCACTCATCACGAGATTTACTTAACTATCCACCCGATTGACTTGAAATTTGTCAGAGTAACTCCTTCCCCGATGCAACTCTTACTTAGAACGGATTTTACACAAATGCTATTCAAAATACTTTTGTTTTCCAATCTACGCGCGTGAAGCCGGGACGGTTAGCTAGGCAGATATATTTCTGAAAAGGAATAGGTGCGAACCCGCGACCATCGGCCCGAATATTTGTATAATCACATGTAAATCTCTCCTTTAAACCGGTAAAGGAAAAAAAGATTCAATATGCTTCAACCGCTATCGTACACGACTCATTGGACCGAAAATTTACAATTAAACGCGTTCGTTCTAACCGGTTTCCGGATTAAAGGAATAAGGTACACACGGAGAACATGAATGAACCGATTCGAGCTTGTTCGAATTGGTTTTATCCGGATTATTTTCAATTTAAAGTTTTTTGTTCCTCAGTAAAATACATATATGTTTTGTGTAACGTTACGTTTTGGTCTCTGCTCTGGTCCACTTGTGCTTATGAAATATTATATTATCTAAGGTTCTATTATCACGTTCTAACGATAATAACCACCAACCAATATACCAACCAAGTGGTATAATATCTTACATCATATGATGGACGAGATTTTGACGATGTAAGGAATCGTTTATATCTGCAAAACTGAGGTCTACGGTGACTTCTTGAGTCTGCTTTTTTGCTAGTTATAAAATAATGTGTCGGGCTGCAAGCATTTGGTGATGAATCCATTTATGTTACATAAAAAAAGAGCAAAAAAAAGCTCATAAACATATCGTTATACAGATCAGTGAATGGTGTAGGCGGATCAATTATTTATAATATTATTTATTTATTTTTGAATTTAGAATATTAGAATTTTTATTCTACACGTGTCATGAAATAGATTTTATTTATTGTTTTAATTACGAAGTGGGTTATCAAAAATAAAATAAAAATAATACTTCCTTAAAATTATTTACATTAACCGCTTAATCGTAAGCAATGACTTAATAATTAATACAATTAATTAACCTTACTTATTTTCTCAATGATTTTTAGCCAATTAGGAACAAGTCAGGTTAGTTCTAATTCAATCAAAACGTTAGTAGAACAGCAAGCAATTGTTTAAATGCTATAATAGCTGAGAAAAAATACTTATTGTATACGAGAATTGTATTTAATAGTGTTCATATATATTAAATGATAAATTATTTACTCAATTTAATGGTAAACTATACAGAACAATGGGACACTGAGTCTGCTCCGAGTCTGCTCTGATCATAGGCAGATATTGTTAGAAGTATTATCTATGGTTTATCTTGTCACAGAGCTGTCAACCTCTTTATTTAGGATGTTATATATTTTGTGCCTGTTATTATAGTACTGAGTATCTTGACAATTTAATGGCTAGTTATATATAAGGCTACAGATTCTGAAGACCAGGGTTCGTATCTAACGTTTGAGTAATAAATAAAAATTTGTTCATCGCCCGCGTATGTGATAGATCGAAATTGATAATAATTGTAAGATTTTATAGTTAAAGAAAACAAATAAAGCAATATGAAAAAACAGGCAGTCACTGCCGATACAAGTGAAAATTTGAAACTGTTAAATATGTTTGTCCAATTTCCACATCTATTGGCACTCCAAGTATACTCCAAGTAAGTTTAATATAAAGCTTTTAATTCATCAAAATACACAGTATGCCGCAAATTCGGTTCTAAATATTAATACAGCTTAATTTCAATAAATAATAATTATAAAACACTTATATTATTTGTATATACTGTTAGTATTTTCATAAATTTCAATCATTATTATCATCATTAATTTCCACAATACTTAAATTATTTGTACTTCCAACGATTTCATTATATTAAAATTAGCATGTCGGTGAATCGATACCACGAGTCTATCCCCTTTTTTTTTTCGTGGAGGAAAGGCATTTACGCCTCCAGCCCGGACTAGGACCGGGACGGGTATGTGGGACTCACGGGGCAGAAGGTCACCGTCCTACCCACAAAAACCTCCCCGTTTTCCGCCTCAGCGGTGGCGGTAGGCGGTGGGGTTACGGGAACGCGTTAGCTCACCACCGCGACCCCGAGACGAGACGAGCGGCCGTCACTATGGGTTAGCGACCCACCAATTGTTTTTTATTGAGGTTGTCTCCTCTTGTCTCTCCCAGCCGGTGAAGACAAGGCCCCGGAGACCAACTCCTCCTCTCTCCAGCAGCCCAAAAGGACCCCGGAGTCCACCTTTTTGCCACGAAGCTGCTCCACAGTCCACTCTGCTTATCAGAGAGGTACCAGGAACGGCCCATGACACTTCCGCCGCGTGAGTCTCAGCAGCGGTCGACAAGCATTCAGGGAAAACATCGGATTGCTTGTCGACCCTGTTGTCCAGGGTGCGTCACTTGGAGGTGACTAACATGCACCCCACGAGTCTATCCCCTACGATAAACCAGCACAAAGCGCCTAAGGAAGTTTTCACTTCAATAAATAAAAACATATAATTAATAAAATTAATATATTTTTTAATTTTAATTCAACGATTAAGTTTGCTTTCGAGTTGCAAGAAGTAGCATGCAGGAAAGTCTATATGCTACCGCCGATAAATCAATGCATAATGTGCACAATCGCGTGCTTTTTCTTGATATGTCGTTAGATGTCAATTTATATACTTTTGTTATATAATGGTTATGCGTGACATCTATAATTATATTATATAAGAGGCTATTGTTATTTTTATCTTACTAAAAAAAAGCTCATCGCTCATAGGGGGGTTTTTGCCTTAGTGCCTGCCCAAGATCGGGATGGTTGGCGTTCTATGGTTCTATTCTGAAAAAAAAAAGCTGTGTATTGAATTCGTTTTTTTTTTTTGGAGATAAATAGGTATAATTATGATTACAAAGATACTTAAATATATTGATGGTAGGGCTATGTCCAAGCTCGTCTGGGTAGGTACCACCAACTCATCAGATGTTCTACCGCAAAACAGTAATACTTAGTATTGTTGTGTTCCGGTCAGTTCAGAGGGTGGATCTATCAGGTATCTGTCCGATAGTTGGTTGGAATCACTACGGGTACGCGACCCCGGACTGCTCTAGCTACTAGTGTCACATTCCAGTATCCTCCGTGATCACAGTATCCTTACCCCTCTCCTGGATTCTCTGTCTCCAAAAATTATCGCTGCGTCACGCCCTTGTTCCCATGTCATTCCCTTCCTTTGTTTCCTTGCCTTCCGGCATATTGGACGTAGTAGAGTAACAGCGTCGCTCTCTGCTAGCCGACTTTCTATTTTGAAAGTAACAGATTGTCGTTAAAATCGTTGTTCTCTACAAACTCTCATCAGTAGCTATAAGAAGCTGTAATAATATCGCAGCGGCTACGTTCTTCTTCCTCACGTCGGCTCGTGAAATAAAACCTGATGAGGGGAGGGCTGTGACCCCACACCGACACAGACGTCAACACCTTGTCAAAAAAGAAGGAAAACTAACATTAAACCCGGAGTGGCGCCACCGTTTAGGCGTAAGCCAGTTGCCTGCGGCCAAACCAGCACCACACGTATTGACCCGTCATTCCTGTGGATCCTGCTGGGGAGGAGGAGAGGGTGGCATGGGTACTGGGTAAGCCCGTGCTGCCATAAAGTCGCCTGACCCAGGCGTAGCAGCATCCGCGAAGAGGACACTTCGCTCACCTGTCTTGCAGGTGGAAAACAACACGGAGAGAGGCAGTCACCGGTTATAAGTCGGCACGAATAGGCGTAAGTGCGGGCGCCAGGGGCCACTCTTGACAGTAGGAGGATCCATCGTAGATCCATTGATCAGCTACCGCCTGCTCTAAGTCGGGCAGCTCCCGATCAATAAGGTACTGATCCGCCTCAGCGATAACTCGTTCCGCCTGGGTGAACGGAACACAAGCCTTACAGCTGGACGTTGACGCTGTGACATTAACCACCCACTCAAAGGAAAAATCCCAAAGCCCATAACAACGCTGCTTACATGCGCTTTGCGACATGGAATGTCCGAACTATGAGGACAGGCTTCCTGAACACCTACGGAAGCCCCGATTGCGCCCAAGAACTGCGCAAAACTTACAGTATCGACGTGGAGCTCAAAAGGCTCAATATTGATATTGTAGCCTTACAAGAGACCAGAACCGAAGACGAAGGGTCTTTGCGTGAAGCTAACTACACTTTCTACTGGAAGGGCAAGAGTTCTTCAGAAACACGAGAGCATGGTGTAGGTTTCGCGGTTCGAAACCAACTCATCAACGCCATAGAGACACCTGTAGGCGTTTCCGAGCGGATTATGTTCTTGCGTCTAAACACAAAAAGCGGCTTTGTCACTCTAATTTCCGCTTACGCACCAACGCTTAATTCAAAACCAGAGACCAAGGACCAATTCTATGACCAGCTCGAAGAGACAGTACGTAGGGTAAATCCAACTGACAGACTGCACATTTTGGGTGATTTTAATGCTCGCGTCGGTCAGGACACATCAGCCTGGCCTGAATGCCTCGGTGCACACGGCATAGGTAAGCTAAACGACAACGGGCAACGATTGTTGGAGTTTTGCTCAAAGCACCAGCTGTGTGTTAACAACACCTTTTTTAAAGGCAAAATGATGCGGAAAGTCTCGTGGATGCATCCTCGATCTAAACACTGGCACCAATTAGACCTTGCTCTGGCAAGAAGGAGGGACCTACGGGAAACGCTCCACACGCGGGCGTTTCACAGTGCCGATTGCGACACCGATCACAGTCTCGTTGCTACTAAAGTTCGACTTGTCCCCAGGAGAGTCCATTCTTCCAAGCCACTCGGTCGAAAAAAGATAAATCTTTTTAAGACTCGTGACATGGAGGTAGTGGAATCTTTTGGGGAACTTGTCCGTGAAGAAGTTGCAACTTGGGACAGTACGGCATCAGCGCAAGTCGAATGGGAAAAAGTGAAGTCTCTTCTGACTGACACTGCAGGAAAAGTGTTTGGGTATCAAAAGATAAAATCTTACGACTGGTTTCTAGAAAACGAAGAGCACTTACTTCCCTTGATTGACTCAAAACGCTTTAAATTTTCGCCTCAACCCTTGCGATGCGACGCGTGAAGATCTCACGAAGGCAAAAGCCTCACTCCAGCGCAGCACGCGCTTTTTTGCAAATGCGTATTGGACGGAGCTTTGCCAAAGCATCCAAGCGTGCGCAAGCACGGGGGATATTGGCGGGGTTTACGCAGGCATCAAAAGAGCTCTTGGACCTACTCCAAAAAACGGCACCTCTCAAAGAAATCGACGGTTCTGTTATAACAGACAGCACTCGTCAGATGGCAAGATGGGTAGAACACTACAAGGGGCTCTACTCGTGCCCAGTGGATATTAAGCCAGATGCAGTGGAGCTTGTCCCGAAACTGGCAACTTGGCACGAGCTAGAAGCCGCACCCACCGTAGAGGAACTTTATCTGGCCGTCAAGCAGCTCAAATGCGGAAAGAGTCCTGGTAAAGACGATGTTGTCACCGAAGTCGTCAAGCTTGAGTGCCTCTTGCCCATCCTCCACAACCACCTGGCTAAGTGTTGGGAAGAAAACTACGTCCCTCAGGATATGCGAGATGCTAAAATTGTCACTCTTTATAAAGACAAAGGCGACCGCGGCGACTGCAACTGTTACCGCGGAATATCTCTTCTTAGCATCGTCGGTAAGGCCTTTGCTAGGGCCATTTTAGGCAAACTACAAAGGCTCGCCGATCGCGTATACCCTGAGGCACAATGTGGTTTTAGGTACCAACGGTCAACTGTCGACATGATATTTTCACTCAGACAGCTACAAGAGAAGTGTAGGGAGCAACATACCCCCTTAGTCGTTGCATTTGTAGACCTAAATAAAGCTTTTGACTCCGTGAGCAGAGAGGGGTTATACTCGGTTCTTGTCAGAATTGGATGCCCCCCGAAACTCCTAAGGATAGTGCCATCGTTCCACGAAGGTATGGAAGTCACAGTCCTGCACAATGGCAACACATCTACGCCATTTGACGTACGCCGTGGTGTTCGTCAAGGTTGTGTACTGGCCCCTACCTTGTTCGGAATATTCTTCTCGGTGCTTCTGAAGGTTGCTTTGGGGGATGAACAGCAGGGCGTCCACTTACACACGCGAACTGATGGTAAGCTGTACAACATCTCAATGCTCAAGTCCAAACGCTACAGGGAGGACCTATTTGTAGATAGTCTTCTCTTCGCTGACGACGCTGCCTTTGTTGCTCATGACCAGGCTCAACTCCAGAACCTAATAGACAAATTTGCCAGAGCTTGCCACCTTTTTTCAATGTCCATAAATTGCAAGAAGACCGTTATTTTAGCGCAAGGATGTTTAGAACAACCAGTCATCTTGCTTAACGGCGAACCTTTGCAGGTGGTTAACAAATTTTGCTACCTTGGGTCGCAATTGTCGAGCAATCTCTCGCTTGATGCAGTGATCGACTCCCGCATCGGCAAAGCAGCCTCCACGTTCGGGAGGCTCCGTTCAAGGGCTTGGGACAACAGACACCTTACGGTAAAAACGAAAGTGCTTGTTTACCAATCATGTGTCCTAAGCACACTCTTGTATGGAGCAGAAACGTGGACAACGTACGCAAAACAAGAACGCCGACTGAACACATTTCACTTGCGCTGTCTTCGAAACATTCTGGGCATCACGTGGAAGGATCGAGTGACAAACGAGTCTGTTCTAGGCGAGGCACAACTGCCTAGCATCACGGCCATTCTAAAAAAAAAACGGTTACGGTGGCTGGGACACGTGCATCGAATGGAGCAGACTCGTCTGCCAAGGCAAATACTGCTTGGACAGGCTGCGGATGCAAAAAGGTCTGTTGGGCGGCCTATGCTCCGTTACAAAGATTGCGCTAAGCGTGATATGGTTGCGTTTAACATCCCTAGCAGCCGATGGGAGGAACTGGCCGAGGACCGTGCCAAGTGGCGACGCCTTATTCACGAAGGTCAATCAAAGCATGACGATGCCTGGTTTAAAGTACTTAAGGAAAAACGCGTTAGGCGTCATGAGCGGGCTTCAAACCCCCCCCAACTGGGGGCGCATACACTTGTCGGGAGTGCGGCCGAAGGATCCTCTCTCGCATTGGACTCTTTAGTCATGAACGCAAGTGCCTTCGTGCTGCTTAAATCATCTGTCATAGATGCAGAGGCCTATATATATGTGTTCCGGTTTGAAGGGTAACTCACTCAAAGTTGGCGAGCGATGGTTAACTTTTCTTTCAATTTACCATCAGTTAACCCATTTGCTCGACCGCCTACCTATTCTGTAAAAAAAACCTTGCTAGTCTGAGCATATTTTATATCTTTAGATAGTAATAAAACAAACGTAATCACAGTATTATAATTATAAACGAGATTGCTTATTTTTGGGAGGATTGACGTAAACAGGATTAATAGTAGCGTCGTTAATAAAGAGTAATAGCTGAGATGGCCCAATGGTTAAACCGCGTAGAGTTTAACTGATAATCTTGGGTTCAAACCCGGGCAAGCACTACTGAAATTTGATGTTCTTAATTTGTGTTTATAATTTATTTCGTTTTTGACGGTGAACATGCATGTGTCTAATTTCACTGAAATTCTGCCACATTTGTATTCCACCAATTGGTTCCGCATTGGAGATTTGGCGGCTGTTACTATAGTAACGTTAGTGAATATGGGTAGCTTTTTTAATGGACTGAAACTATAATATGTAAATAAAAATGATAGAGAAATACCTACTGTTTGCGAACAATACCTAGTGTATCTACAGTTTGCGAACCTATTATACATGGGCTTTCCGCAAATGAGCCAGTAGCGTATAATATGAAAACGGTGTTTCAGGATTGGCACTCGCCGTGGCAGCGAATCTGTGACAAAGCGGTGCAAAATCTCATCCCACGTCGAGATGACAACTTGATTAACACCCCCAAGGCGCGGATAACTTTCTGATTATTTCCCGTGCATGAAAATAAAATGGCCTGTTCCGGTATAGATACTAGAAAACAATATTAGAGAGGGTGACTTGTATAAAAATGAACGAAAAAAAAATCATCAAACAAATAACTCAATTTATATCCCGTTTGAAATTGTTCGCAGAAATCTTTCCCAGTGTAATGAATACAAAATGCTTTATTAAAAAATGTTAAGCGTTTCTCTACTTATCGTATGAAAGAAATCCCTACTGTACGGAGTCAAAGTTAGTAACGACGAATGATAATTTTATATTTAGAAATGAATAGCATGTGTATTTTTACTAATGAAGATATATAAATTTATTTAATTTGCCGGCATTTAGGTGGAACCAGTTGAATCTATACAAGCCGTTTCTGTGCCGGTATCGTGCGATGGATGGCCCTCTACGGGGCACCCGTTTGGTCTCACAAGCATCCGCCGCTGCAGGACTAAGACCAAAAGTTTGCAGTGGCGAGTGGTCATCCATTTAGTGCAGTAATATCGCACAATATCCTACGAGGCGGCAACCACCCTAGCGTGCTTTCTGCCCTTGGATATTCTGACTCCATACGGAATCGTCGTGGAGGGTCGTAGCCTCCTTCTGTGAGGCCGTCATGGTGCCGAGGACGGCAATCTCACTGGTTTTAGTGAGTAGGAATCCCACATAACCAGGTCCAGGTCCTTCTCCACATGGGAGCCGAGAAAAAAAACGTTCAATCTATACAAATAATAACTATTTCATTTGGATACATTTACATAATACCATTTATTTAAATATAATAAAAGAAATTTATTTTATATATAATGAAAATAAAACTAAAAACATAAAAAACAAACTGTTTGTTTTCCTAGCTCTTAAGACCTTCTTTACTTTTTATAAGTAAAAATTGGCACAAGATAGTTCGAGAAACAAAAACGGACAAACATTTTATCCAAATTGAACAAATAGAACGGATTCGAATTTCGAATGTTAGTTATATATTAAATACATTTTGTAAGAGCTCAATTTATTTAATTAAATAAATATCTTCGTTATGAAAGTGCTTTTATTAAATTACATATAATTGAATCGAAGTGCACATTCTAACGTATCACTTTCGATATTAAATATGACTCGAAATACGTATATTAATATGAGATAAAATAATAATTCATAATAGATTCTGAAAATAAGATATATAATGGGCATGGGCATAATTGAAATACAACTTTATGCGATACGATTGCTATTGTGTTAAGTAATAGCCTGTGAATGTCCCACTGATGGACTAAGCCCTCCTCTCCTTTTGAGAATAAGATTTGGAGCTTATTCTACATTGCGAGTTAGTACATGTGTTGAGTATTTGAGTGAAATAAAACAGTTTTTCTCACGATGTTTTCCTTCACTGTTGATGAATTGTAAACACAAATTAAGCACATTGAGCACCCGCGATCATCGGTTAAGATTTACGTGTTCTAACCACTGGGTCTTCTGGCTTCGACATTGTAATTGTGTGGTTTACCGATTAAGTAATTATTTTGTTTATTCACTTCAATACTAAAGTTATATAAATCCTTATACTAGCCTACAGAATATAAAGAATGATAAATATTATAATACTTTAAAAATTACTTTGTAATCTGTCTTAGAAATAGTATAAAATGTATAACACAGAATGTCTCCAATGCCAATAGAAGTTAAGTTACTAGGGTCTCTGGTAATTAAAGTCAGTTCTTTTATTGCCCTTATTATTTCCTATTTAGTTAGTTTTCGACCGAGATTCGTAAATTACTTTCAGGGTGTTAGTTTAATATATACGACCTTTGTGGTTTCGAAAACCATTACAATATACATTACAGTATATTATACATAAGATGGACTTGTATATAGTAACTTGTTGTAATTGAAACTATAGATATGGTTGTTTAAAATGTTTAATAATCTTTAAGAAAAAACTTTTACCTTTAATATTTTATATGTGAAAAAATTGGTCCAATTTTCTTTGATTTTATGTATTTCAACACTTGTGACTCGGTTAGAACAATGTTATCGAATATCATAAAAAAATGACCCGTTAAATTTGTTTGTCATTCCATTTATTTCACGAACTATAAATACTAAAGTTATTAATAAAAATTCCAATAGATGTCAACCAACAATGAAAATCAAATAACAAAATTCGTAGAATAATTAATAAATTTTCATAATAAGAATTGTTGAAAACCAAAATGTTTCCGAAGACGTTTTCCTATTTATTTAATTAAACATTACTTATTGCATTAGTTTTTTTTGTGGTATTAGGTAGGAAGACTGACAAAATGACCTTATATATTAACCATCAAATTACATCGCCAATGTACCTCGTGCATCATTCAAGCCAAAACACGTTACTATTGCTGTTTTTCGGTATATATGGTAAGTGGGTGGTACCTACCCAGACGGACTTGCACAAAGCCCTACCTACCTATGGTCCTATTACCTATTGTCTTTATACTTATCTTATTCATGAGTACAAATGAAATAAGACGTAATAATCGGAATAAATGGCGTAACAATCGTATTGTTATCATAACATGAGTCAGTTGTTAGTCGATTCGTGTGTATGATGTAACCACAGCCTATAATAATAAACAGCTATGTCATCTCTCTACTCAAACAAGATTTTTTCGTCTTTTTTAATAATAATTATTAAAAAAAGGTACTAAGTAAAGGGATAAATAGCACTGAAAATTTGAGAGAGAGCTTAAATCGAGACAGTAAAGTAAAGGGCAAAATAAATAATCCTCCGAAATTCGTTGCATCTGGTCTGGTTTTAATTTTTTGCATCTTAATTGCATTGTATTATAGTTATTGATTGTCCAAAATGCGGATCGCAAGCAGCGCATATACATAACACGGTTTGGTTTCGTCTCATAGAAAAGGCCGAATTAGCATATAATATGAAACTTGCAATACTTGTATGTATAATTTTATTTCGCGTATTTAGGATTCTACGATACGCGTTTCTGATTTGGTTAATGTTTTCTTTCTGACTATGTATTTACCGAAATAACGCAATCCTTAAAAAAAAACAAACAATTTTTATTACGAATAATTAAAGCCGAGCGAAATTTGACTATTTAAATGATCTACATAAACGATCTTAAGTTGTATACATAAAAAAAAGCCGAGATGGCCTAGTGGTTAGAACGCGTCATTCTTAACCGATGATCGTGGGTTCACCCCGGGCAAGCACCACTGAATTTTCATGTGCTTAATTTGTATTTATAATTCATCTCGTGCTTGACGTTGAACTAAAACATCGTAAGGAAACCTGCAAGTGTTTAAATTCATTGAAATTATACCACATGTGTATTCTACCAACCCGCATTGGAGCATCGTGATAGAATAAGCTCCAAACCTTCTCCTCAAAAGGGAGAGGGGGCTTTAGCCAAGTAGTGGGACATTAACAGGCTGTATACATCACAATGACAAAATTACCACAATAATAAATTAAGCTTAATAGAACGTGAACAGACTGTTCCTAAGCATACTGTTTCTTTAAAAATTATTCGTGATTCAGCTACAGCAAAACAATACGCGGTTTGTGAGTAATGAAAACATATTCCACGGCCTTTCAAGATACCTATGAATAATTTAAAAGTATATTCTACTTTTAAAAGTTATTAAAAATATTTAAAACAGGTTTTTTATGCACTGAAACAAAAAAAAAATGTAATAGTATGTTCACCTCTGCTGGTAAGTTACCTAATATTATTTTTCTAGAGCAGAATATGAATCTTAAGTCAAAACAATCACGGGCTTTTAGCTGTGGATATATATATTTGAACTGACGCTGTTATGCCTAAAACATGGCCTTAGTATTGAAATGTATTGTTTTATTTTACAATCTATACTTGTGCTGCCGTTATGAAGGCTTTAATAAGATATTAAAAATAATCTTCTTAATAAAGACAGCAGTACCAACTCTGTTTCTGAAAATATATCTGACAAAAATGCATGAAACTGATTACGTGTAAGTTTTTCGTTGATCCAACTTCTCGACAGAATCCACGTTTCGACCAGTGGTAGTAGGTAAAGTAGCGTTTGACGATTCAAAATTACTTGTAACAGTATTTTATTAATAAAATATTTCTATTGTTACATTAAATAAGCCGAGATGGCCCAGTGGTAAGAACACGTGAAACTTAAGCGATGATCGTGGGTTCAAACCCAGGCAAGCACCAATTGAATTTTCATGTGCTTAATTTGTGATTATAATTCATCTCGTGCTTTACGGTGAAGGAAAACATCGCGAGGAAACCTGCATGTGTCTAATTTCACTGAAATTCTGCCGCATGTGTATTCCACCAACCCGCATTGGTGCAGCGTGGTGGAATAAACTCAAAAACCTTCTCCTCAAAAAGGGAGAGGAGGCCTTTAGCCCAGCAGTAGGACATTCACAGGCTGTTACGGTATTGTTATATTTATGGGCATGTAGTAACACTGGCTCACTCAATTTCAAACCGGAACGTAACAATACTTAATTATTACTGTTTAGCGATATATCTGAGGTGTGGTTAGTACCCACCCAGACGGGCTTGCACAAAGCCCTACCATCTAGATTGGTGAATGTTTATTCCTTATTGATAAAAAAATGCACAGGATAAAATACTTATTTTATCCGTACGAATTCGCGACGGGAAGCTAGTTACATATAATTCAAATTGTAATAATGCAAATTATTATTAAAATCGATTTCACAGTTCAGTTTGAGTTTCCAGACGATTGCCGACGAATATAAATGAACCGGTTTACAACGGTTGCTTGCGTTGTCATAACGCTAAGTCTAATTCTGTATATATGTTTCATTGAATATTTTAATTTCCTGATTAGTCGAACGTGAATCATGAATCGATACATGGAAAATAGCGATAGAATCCATTCACCTGGTGATATTTGTGAATTTGATAACTGATTCGCTGTTATTTGTATTTAGTATAATACTGACGAGGAAGTCTATTTCCAAAGGTGAGCTCTGATTGGCTGATCATGATGATATCAATAAAAAATTTTATGGTTCTACATTGAATTAATGAATTTAAATGAATCTGTGATATACAATTATTGATATAAAAGTATTTATGTCCAATTTTTTATTAGTATTTTTTTTTTATAGAAAAGGAAGGTGGACGAGCATATGGGCCACCTGATGGTAATAGGTCACCAACCCCCATAGACATTGGCATTGTAAGAAATGTTGCCCATCGCTTAAATCGCCAATGCGCCACCAACCTTGGGAACTACGATCTTATGTCTCTTAATTACAGGCAATTACACTGGCTCACTCACCCTTCAAACCGGAACACAACAATACCAAGTACTGCTGTTTTGCGGCAGAATGTCTGATGAGTGGGTGGTACCTACCCAGACGAGCTTGCACAAAGCTCTACCACCAGTCAAAAATTATATTATAAAAAAATAGTATTTTAGGTACAATGGCTAGGGCGTCGCCGCAAAAAGACGCGCGGGCACATCGCCCTAAACCTGCGACAAGTGGGAAAGGGCTACCGTGTCAAGTACGGGCACGGCTAAAGAAGCAAGTACCTAAAAAGAAGCTCCGCTTTGCCACCTGGAACATCGGCTCTCTCACAGGTCGCTCAGTTGAACTGGCTGACGTACTGACGAAGCGCAGGGTTCACGTTGCATTCTTGCAAGAAACTCGTTGGAAGGGCAACAAATCCCGTGATATTGGACTGGGTTACAAGTTGATCTACTCCGGCTCTCCCTCAGGGAAGAACGGTGTGGCCGTAGTACTATCTGAGGCACTCCAGAACGGTAATCTAGAAGTCGATAGACTGAGCGACCGACTTCTCCAGGTGAAGCTACTGATGGAAGGAGTAATTACTCATCTTATCAGCGCCTACACTCCACAGGTCGGTGGCTCTGCATCGGAGAAAGAAGCCTTTTGGAATGACTTGGAAGACATGCTCCGCTGCACTCCGAACACCGAGGGCATCGTGATTGGTGGAGATTTGAACGGTCATGTTGGTGAGGAGTCACGTGAATATGGACGTGTACATAGCGGTTCGGCTATGGTCGTGAGAATGCAGAGGGGGAGTCAATTCTCAGCACCTGCTTATTATCAAACCTTGCCATTGTTAACACTTTCTTCCAAAAGAAACCCGAGCACCTCATCACCTATAAAAGTGGGCCGCACTCCACCCAGATCGACTACTTGCTCATAAGAAGAAGCCAAATTGGTAGAGTGACTAACTGCAAAGTAATTCCTGGGGAATGCCTCACAACACAACACCGCATCCTTGTCATGGACATGCTGGTAGCATCAAGTAAAAAAGTTCCTGAACGAAGCAGACCTAAAACTAAATGGTGGCTGTTGAATGGACCAAAACAGCATGAATTCTGTAAAGTCGTAACTAGCTTCAAGTTAAGCACAGACACAGAGGAATCAGTCGATAGTCAATGGTCTAGGATCCAGTCAACAGTGAACACCATTGGAAAACAGGTGCTTGGCACTTCGAAGGGAGGCCGCGTCATCGACAAGGAGACGTGGTGGTGAAACGGCTCAGTACAAAAGGCAGTTCGAGAGAAAAAGACACAGTTTAAGAAGTGGCAAGAGACCAAATCTCCTGAAGACCGGGACGCGTATAAAGCAGTTAAATGTGCCACCAAACGAGCAGTTGCCAAAGCGCGTTACCAGACGCTGTCACCTCTGTATGACACGCTCGAGACAAACGAGAGCCAAAAGACTATCTTCCGTTTGGCAAAGGCTCGGGAGAAAGCGACACAAGACATAACAAAATGTCTTTGTGTCAAAGACTCTAATCGCACTTCGGTTTGCGATGCAATTAAGGTGAAGGAGAGGTGGCGCAGCTACTTTAACGTGTTGCTTAACACACAACACGCTAATGTGTCTCCTCCAGAACTGCCTCCTAATCTCGGACTTATTGCACCGGTAACACCTGACGAGGTACTCAAATGTCTTCGTACAATGAAGAACCGAAAAGCCGTAGGCCCTGACGACTTGCCGATTGAAGCGTGGAAAGCGATGGGTTCTCATGGTATGAACCTACTTATTAGCCGGAAGATGCCCAACTCTTGGAGATTGAGTATCATTACTCCAGTATATAAAGGCAAAGGTAGTGTACAGGACTGCGAAAGCTACCGCGTTTATTATTAAGGTTATGTGCCACACCATGAAACTCTTCTAACGCGTAATCGATTCAAGGCTTCGGCAAGAATGTACCGTCTCGGAATGTCAATATGGGTTTCGCCCAGGCTGTGGAACCATAGACCCCATCTTCGCCCTAAGAATACTGACCGAGGCCCACAGAGAAAAGAAGAAGCCGCTGTACATGGCGTTTCTAGACGTGCAGAAGGCATTTGACTGCGTCCCACGCCAAACTATCTGGTGGGCTTTGAAGATGAAGAATGTGCCACAAATCTATATTGACATTATCCGAGACATGTACCATGTACATTCGGAATCAATAGTAAGGACCGCCCCGCCGTTGGCGACACACACCCTTTCTCGATCACAGTTGGTGTCCACCAAGGCTCGGCCCTGAGTCCTTTTCTGTTCAGTGTACTGCTTGACGTTGTCACAGCGAAAGCCCATGAGCCGTCTCCCTGGCTCATGATGTTTGCTGATGACATTGCACTGGTAGATGAGGACAAGCAGGTATTGGAGCAAAAGGTGAACCAATGGAAGGGTGTGCTAGCGAGGGGTGGTCTGATGCTAAATGTTGCGAAGACCGAGTATATGGCCTGTGGAAGTACGGACACCGAACCCATAAAGATAGGCGGAGAATCCGTTATCAAGACGGAAAAGTTTAAATACCTCGGGTCCGTACTGCACGAGTCTGGTACGATCGACCACGACGTCAGAGCTCGAATAAACGCAGCTTGGGCCAAATGGCGGGAAGTCACCGGGGTAATCTGTGATCGCAGGATACCGGTCAAATTAAAGGGCCTTGTGTACAAGTGCATCATCCGACCAGTCTTATTGTACGGCAGCGAGACGTGGCCAGCTCTCGCGAGACATGTTCAGCAACTTCACGTCGCGGAAATGAAGATGCTGCGGTGGATGTGTGGTGTTACGCGACTAGATCGTATTCGTAATGAGCATATCCGTGGTAGCCTTGGCGTGTGCGATGTAGCGGATAAGTTGCAGGAAAGCCGTCTCCGTTTGACCACATTAGCCGCAGACCGCCAGACTATGTTGGGAACCGATGCCTGGACTTTGTTGTCGAAGGCCCCAGATCCCGCGGCAGGCCCAAAAAGCGCTGGCTCGATGTTGTGAGGGGCGATTTAAGAGAGCACTATCTCACTAAGGACGACGCTTTGGATCGGGTAAAGTGGAGGCAAAGATGTAGGAAAGCGTACCCTGGCATAAATAGGCCGGGAAAACGATAGGAAGAAGAAGAAGATCGGTATATATATTCAAGAAATATTCGTTGTGCTTATCAGTTAACAACCGTCAATTCTATCATTAGTCAATTCTACCATTGACTTTGAGGCGTAAGTCAAAAATGTTGCAATATAAAATGTTTTGTAAGTTTTGAAGTCTCATGTATGTTACGTATCGGCTCGTATTCATAATTCAGTCACTGAAAAATAACTGTTCGTTAAATATTGAAATCAGGCATTACATGATTACGCCTAAGTGATATTAAGTCAGCCTCATATATACTTAATTTACTTTGATTAATTGGATAATGAGATTTATATCAAGAAAATTAAAGTTTGATTGGAAGAGCGTTATGAGCGAAACGTTGGATTATAACTTCACTTTTGCAAATACAACTTTCATTATAATCAAATAATTCATAATAATATAGATTGTTTATTTAAATGAGGAAGAATATTTTGTCATAAATATCCACCTGGCTGATTTCGGTTTGGCAGACATCCTCGAGGGATTCTAGTCAGTCCTTAAAATGCACAAGTATGTGCGCAAGTAGAAGTGCACTCTTTTGTGACAATTTTATAAGCGGATGAGGTTGCATTTATAATACGACCCGAAAGAAATCCGTTGCAAGACCGACCGAGCTTTTCTTGCTTCCCGGGGCACCGGAGCTTAAATACACTTAACTCTCAAATTCCAGGCTGCCAGTGAGAATTAATTTGAACCTAACACGGTCTATAGTTATGATAGACTAGTGAAATAATCATATTTCTTAGTCCAGTCCCTTCTTTAAAAATATTTAACTCACGTACTTTGCGATAAGGGAATATAAGAAAATGATCTCCGTATATAAAAATCAAGATTAGTTATCGAGTACAGGTCGAATGTATGGAGGAACTCGTAATTGTATTAGCTTCCAATATACTGCTTCTCCTCCAATCTCCTCAACCCCTTTTGCCCATTGCTTGCATCGCCGATATGTTCATTGTACTAATATAAATGTGAACGTCAAACATACATTTTGACTTAGTGGTAGGACTTAGTGAAATCCCATTTGGGTAGGTACCACTCATTCATCACATATTCTACCACAAAACAGCAGTACTTATATATATACTATAATTTTTTTTTGACGGGCTGGTTGGCGTGGTTAGTTATACTAGTAGATACTTTCCTTTCACGCCGAAATTTGTGGGTTCGATTCCCACCCAGAACATACATTTATGTGCATGATCATGTCTGAGTCTGGGTGTAATTATCTATATAAGTATGTATTTAAAAAAAAATTGTATATGTAGTATATCAGTTGTCTGGTCTCCATAGTACAAGCTCTGCTTAGTTTGGGATCAGATGGCCGTGTGTGAATAATGTCCCTGTCGGCTTGAAGGGTGAGTGAGCCGGACTAACTATAGCCACAAAAAATGTAGAATTTAATACAATATTAAATTCTAAGAACTTATAATCAAAATCTAAGTGATCGAAGATCAAAATCAAAAATCGAAAGACTTTACAATGGTAGACTTATAAAATAAATTTTAAACCTTCTGAACCGGCGGTAGCTTCACAAATGTAAAAATAATGTAATGTAATGTAATTTAGATTCTGCTGAGAAGAATCAACAAGGAACTTAGTTACTAGTAGGTTAATTACATAGCACTGTATCGAGCCCATTGATTAGTCATAATTATGATTAATACAGGCAAGCGAGTCAGCTTACACAAGAAACATAATATTTTGGACAATAACCATATATTTTAATCAATACTTATGTCGGCATAACAGATGTTAATACGTGCACTAGCTATTGAGGGTCTGAGCTTTATTTGGAAACCGATAGTAATCTCATTAATTCAAAGCGAATGAAGCCGCGAGCGACATCTCATTTCAAAATGATCATATGATTTATATATACATTTATGAACAGAACAATTTATATATATAGATAAATTACAATATTAAAATATCACACAATTTATAATTATTTAAGTATATTTATATATTATTAATTTAAATATACTTATAAAAGAAAAAAAAGGATTAATCTTAAGAATACAATTTGAAATAAGAACTAAATCTTAGGTCCCAAGATTGGTGGCGCATTTGCGATGTTAGCGATGGTTAACATTTCTTACAATGCCAATGTCTAAGGGCGTTTGGTGACCACTTACCATCAGGTGGCCCGTCTGCTCGTCCGCCTTCTTTTTCTATAAAAAAAAACACTTATCATGCAGTGATATATTATTTGTTACTATATGTATAAATCAGTCACAAATCAATGTAATTGTTGCTACACAGAAAACAAAATTACCGATAAAGTATAAATTGTATGTAATAAAATAAAACTGTATACTAATATCATAAGCAGAAGAGTTAATTTGTTTGAATGTGCTTACTTCAGAATTAAGGATTTATTAAGTAGTTTTATTCTACGAGCCACGGAGACGGTATAACGTGAAACCGCGTAGAGCGTGACAAAACGTGTTGTTGATGATTTAAAAAAAAAGGCGAATTTAATTGTGTATAGAGCGAAGTTAGCGTTGATTAAAGCGATAATCTAGTGTTGTACATCGATCTCCATAGCTTGCAAAATTAGCAGGCTGAAGTGGCAGTGGGCTGGACACGTATGTCGTAGGACCGATGGCCGTTGGAGCAGACGAGTCCTAGAGTGGAGACCGCGGATCGACAAACGCAGCGTAGGGCGCCCTCCAGTCAGGGGGACCCATGACCTTAAAAAGGTGGCGGACACCAACTGGATGCGGAAGGCGGAAGACAGGGAGCTTTGGCGACCTTGGGAGAGGCCTATGTTCAGCAGTGGACAATGATTGGCTGTTGATTGATTGATTGATCTATTGAAATAAAATATTGTATAAGATATCTTGACTGACTTGATCTAAATAAACCTTTATGAACGTGAAAAGTAATTTTGTCTGATCTTATACTGAGATTTGTATCTGTGATAGTCTCAGATAAAAACTAAGCAGAGTAAATTGCGGAAAAAATTAAGTAGAAGTGATTATCAATGTCGAGGTAACGAAAGCCATTAACACCACCGGTTGGGTTTCCATAATCTGGAAATGTTCACTCCGACACTTTTATGACTGCCGAGTGTTTTAAACGCGTTAATTCAACTGTTATTAGGAAACATTAAATTATTCACAACATTAAATCCATTGCTTCAGTATTTAAAAGCGAAACAATGCAAAATAAGCCTAATTTACATTGCTTGGGATTCTTGAATTGTGTGACCTTGAAAATAAAATCGTGATTGGAATGGTTCAAAGAATTTCATGATAGTCTATTTAATTGAATTGTGTACATAATATACGTCAAAAGTAAAATAAAATCGTAAATATTGTATTGGCTCAGTTCTCGACTTGGACCGATGATCACAAATGGAATGGAATGGAAAATGATCACAAAGGTTGAACAACAAAATCGATGTCGAAATTACTTAAAAACGAAATTACTGATTAAAGGTCTATAATTAAGAGTATTCGGGTTGTTACTGCCCGAATCTCACCCACTCGTTAAACAGAAATTTCAAAGGTGCTTTCTTGCTATTAATAATAAAATCGTTAACGTATAATAATGCCTACCAAGTCTCAAATACTCAACACTTATCATATCAATAATAAACACACAAAAACTACATAACAGAAATGGTGCGCAAATGCGAGTTACTATAGTGAATATGTCCCAAATTCAAAGTTTCGTAAGTTGTTCCATTAAATGTCAAAATGAATTTCCTAAGAAATGGCCTTTGTAATCCTTGCTTTCTGAACTATTGAAGTTATATTTTCTAGCGCTGGCCTAGAGGACTCGCTTACAAAAAACCTCTGACAAATTTGTCACCATTCCAATTACCCTTTAGCGACCCTTTAACGTCCTTCGACACCCTTTGCGGCTTCTTATTGATGCCAACTGATTTCATCCCCTTTAAACGGGATGTAATCGTCAATAGTTCGAACATTGAATAGGACCTTGTTCTCTTAACGTGCGAAATACCTATAAAATTAATTGCACGTAATTGCTTAATTGCTAACCAATAATTAAACTGAGCTTAACGTAACGTTGTTATCGGTTTGTTGTTAAGCGGACGTATACTGAAAGTAGATTTTGTTGTTTACGGAATCTCATGATTGAGTTAAATCAGAGCGTGACCTTATCATGTATGTATGTTGATTTTCGTTCGTGTTTCATTCGCTCACGTAAATATGTATTTGCTAAGTCTTAATAGAATTTTATTTTTACTTACATAAACAGGTTAATATAACACTTACAACTATTAAGGGCTTTGTGCAAGCTCGTCTGGGTAGGTACCACCCACTCATCAGATATTCTACCGCAAAACAGCAGTACTTGATATTGTTGTGTTCCGGTTTGAAGGGTGAGTGAGCCAGTGTAATTACAGGCACAAGGGTCATAACATCTTAGTTCCCAAGGTTGGTGGCGCATTGGCTATGTAAGTGATGGTTGACATTTCCTACAATGCCAATGTCTAAGGGCGTTGGTGACCACTTACCATCAGATGGCCCATATGCTCGTCCACCTTCATAAACTATATAAAAAAAAAACATCATCAAGTAAATTTTTAAACGCCATCTGCGAACCCTGTAATTTAAGCATAGCGTACATTCTTTACATCTGATTTGTGATATAAACTATCAGTTTGGCAAAATTAAATTATTTATCTATCATACTCATTTAGACAAAAAATAACAATATAATCCAACGATTTTATTTTTAAGCTTCCTTTTGTTAATAATGTCTTCGTATATTTATATTTTTATAGAATTCAAATTGGAAGAAATCAAACCTCTGAGAACGAAAAAGATTAAAGACTGATATCAATTTTATCACGCTCCGATGATGACATCTGGATAACAATCAAAATGCTTCTAAAAGTACTCGATGGATACGAAATTAGGATTTTGTAATGAACTTAAATCTACGTAGACAAAGCCGCATAGTACGCTCAAGCTAGTAAATCTTTAATAATATCAAAATGCAAGCAACTGATTCGACCTTCAAATTTTACTATGCATATTTTATATCAATTTCAAAAACATCAAAATTTTACTACTACATACTCACACAAACATACACACATATCAGCGTTTGCCGCTAAGCAACAACACTTAGTATTGCTGTATTTCCGTTTAAAGGGTGAGTGAGCCAGTGTAACTACAGACACAAGGGACATAGCGTCTCAGTTCCCAAGGTCGGTGACGCATTGGCGATGTAAGGAATGGTTACTATTTCTTACCTCGCCAATGCCTATGGGCGGTGGTGTCCATACCATCAGGTATCCCATTTTCTCATCCGCATACCTATAACAGGAAAAAAAATTCGCTCGATCAACGCATTCGATTTTCAAATCGATTATCACACCTCCAAGTTTTTTATATCTCATATTAAAACAATATCTGAGTCTTAGTTTTTAAAAGAAACGAGAAAGTCAGCAGTTATAGCATAAGGAAAAATCTTTTATTCACAGTAAAAAAGTCAGTTCAGCGCAGCCTTTATTTGCGGTAGCATCGTGTATATATCCGTTTCCATTATAATAACAATATTTAAAAACATTCAAATTACGATATTTATATGGAAATAAACTTTGGACGTGGACGTATATATATATATATGATAAAGATAAAGATTAGGATTGAAAATTACGTCGCCACTATTTACCTCGAGGTGCACGATGTCGCTATTTACGCTCACATCCCCTACTAAAGAGTTTCCACAAAGTATATTTACAAGTATATGTGTGTATGCGTGAATTAGGAACCTAATAAATAGCGGATAAGTATTATTTTGTTTAAACATTAAAAATTATCTAAATACACGTGTATTTATTAATTTAATATTTAACTCACCTCAGTGATGTTGTGCATACGTATATACTATATAGTAAAGTTAGAGAGAGAGAGAGGACTATAATCCAAATTTTTTTAACTGAACAGGGTTCGAGCTTTAAGATATTTACAGATTACTGTTATACAGATTTTCTAAGTGAATTATATTTTTATAAAACCATTGAGTGACTTCTATTCAAGTAGGTAGCTTAGTATTAGTGTAGCTACAGACATGGGAAACATCTTAGTTCCCAAGGTTGGTGGCGCATTGGCGATGTAAGGGATGGTTAATGTCTTACATTGTCCATGTCTATGGGCGGTTGTGACCACTTTTTTTTTTTTTATAGATCAGGTTGGCGGACGAGCATATGGGCCACCTGATGGTAAGTGGTCACCAAACGCTCTTAGACATTGGCTCTGCAAGAAATGTTACCCATCGCTTACATCGCCAATGCGCCACCAACCTTGGGAACTAAGTTGCTATGTCCCTTGTGCCTGTAATTACCACTGTGCCACTTATCATATGGTGGCCCATTTGCCCATAAAAAAGGTAACCTATTATTAAGCACCGTTCGGTATCGTGTCGTCGTAAATAATGGAACCTCGACGCTTATTAGAGCCGGCGGTCGCAGCGTCTGCATCTCCGGCACACGCCACGTTGTTTCACCCAACGCAAAAAACATCTTTTGAATATGTACTTAAACGCGTGCAGCTGGAACATGTCACAGGTTTTCTGTGTTTATTCTTTGTCACTTTTTTTTTTTCAAAGTATGTTTATTGTTGTTTGAAAATATGTAAATATAATGCATAGTTTCAAACGGAAGTCTTCTATTGAGTTATAAAAGTTTGCGGTTATATCATGCTGGATAAAATAATTGTTCAAACAAAACAGTCGATCACTCGGATGATTAGGACGCCATGTTTCATTTTTGGCTTGCATATTTTACACTAGATAACAAAAACGTAAAAATCACTCCTCAAAAATCATCCCAAAAATATGTGTAAGATTTTTCGTTTGATGTCTTCTTTTTTTTTGTTTACATTTTCCCAAAGCAATGATTCGCAATGAATGACCATTTTTATGTGTGGTTGTTTTAATATTATTCCCACAATCATAATACTTATTCTTCACTAATATAAATGCGAAAGGAGGTTTGTTTTTTTTAGTTGTTTGTTAGTCTTTCACGTTTTAACTACTTAACCAATAATTATAACATTTTGCATACACGTTGTCAATGTTAGGGTACCTAACACAATTGTGCGGCAAAGTCGCGGGCGTAAACTAGTTACTAATAAAGTAAAGTCATAAAAATGATCATGATAATACTAACATTTAATGGTATTATACTCGCCATTGCTATTATATTGTAGGCAAGATATCACCAAGATTAATTCTAATTTAAGAAAAAAAAAATTGATTAAAAAAAAGAGAGATTTAAACTGCACATTGCATAGTTCATTAAAAATAATTGAAATAAGGAAAAAATGATTCTTATACTATATATATAATTATGTCTAAACTCAAACAAAATTACGTAATACAGGAAATAGATCATAGAAACATTAAAATATTGTAATATTTAAACGCATTTTGATTACCGATACATAATTATGTCATATATACGTACCAATATACGCTTTATTTCATACGATATCTACAATATTAATAATATATTTAACAATATCTTCATCACTTATTTATTGACGTTAAAGGCCAAAAATATTCAGATGATTTTCTGCGAAGCAATTAATACTTTGATTCCCTCGCTTCCGTTGTCTTTAAGTCATCATTAATTGCTTGTTCGTTAATTATACAAATAATCCGACATATTGCAATATTTGTTATAAATTGATTGTTATTATTACCTTTTTGGATAAAAAAGGAAAAATACACAAATTACAAACTACCATAATGAATCAATAAGTGTAATGCTTCTAATGTAATTTTTGAATAAAGAACTTTAGAGTTTGAATTTAAATTTGTTCAATATTATATTAAAGTGCTGTTGTAAATATTTTTTTTACCTTTTCCATTTGGCTTAGAAAACCTTTGGACACATATTTTGGTTACAGAATCGAATGCGATGACAGTGATGAGATAAACCGTAAATTAATAACTCTTACATTACATAAAATACCATCTATGTTTTGTTATATTTTTCATTATTATCCTATTACACATTATTAATAAAAGATTGACGAGTAAACTAAGAAGTATGACTATTAACTGATAATTACTTTTAAATAATATAATACAAAGAGTATATAATATTAGAGATAAGATTATATTTATTTCGTGGACGAATACACGCCTTGGGAATTAAATAATTGCCTGTAGGCCGTTCCAATAAAAATATAATTACATTAATTCTAAGCAACAAATCACATTGGTGAAATATGGTGGAATAAGCTTCAAATTGTTTCGCCATGAGTACCTCTGCCTAGCGGATCATTTACTGGCTGTAACTAACCAACGATTATGAAAACAAATAAAGTTATGATCTCTATGAAATTTTTACGCAAGTCCGAGGTATGTCTTTTTGAACCAATCAATTAATTAAATGCTTCTATATTGATTAAAGATTTCGAGTTCTATTTTCATAAGACACAGTTACAGAAATAAATCTATTTAAATTATATATTCAAACTTTATTTATAAGCAAAATATCATGAATTCATTTGCTTTGACAATAGAGGTGCCTAAATTGAAAAAATCTATTACATCATAAATTAAGACTAAAAGGTATGTTGTGTAGTCATTAAACAAATATACTTAGGGTATCTACAGACGAAACATAAGGAAAATTGAAAATTCACATTAGAAGTTTTGTCATATAGTCATCATTCAAGGAATGGATCATCATCAAGGAAGGAATTTCCTAAGTAAGTAATAACCCTTTATTATAGAGGAAACAATTCGAAAAATGAAGCAATTCTTAGTGTTGTTGTCTGACATCTTAATTCCTAAGGTTGGTGGCACATTGACGATGTAAGGAATAGTTAATACTGCTTACAGTGCCAATGCGATGTTTAGGTATTGGCCTAAGGCCTTTTTAGCCTAAGGGGGTCCATATAATATTACCCTATACCCTATTTACTATTAGGTGGCCGATTCGACCGTTCGCCTATTCCATAAAAAAGTTCAAGCACTGCCAACTTCGAGACTCCGGGCTATTGAGAAGTTTTTTAGTTTAACCCGAAACTTGAACCCAAGGCCTCGGGAGCTGCGTTCAATTTATCTTTCTTAAATATAAGTATACCAATAAGATGTCCGGTTTTAATAATAATAATAATCTTGAATTGTGTTTTATCTGTGTATTTCTGAAGTGTGTTAACCAATATATGCCGTAACATATTTACGTCGAAGGGAATTAAATGTGATTAATCTTCCTTAATAAACCTAATGATCATTAGCAGATTTGTGTGACCTAGACCGGGATTGATGAGTTTAAGTGCTCCCAAAATCTAATGAAATTAACCGTTGCTAATAAATAAGCAATTTACGAAGTGGTTACCAAGGTGGTTATTTACCAAGTTTCAATTTCTATGTACTCCGATATTGACAATGTTTCTTGGGTAGACGCGACTTGTTATTGAAAGCATATTTTCTTATTTGGTATTTATTAAGAAAATATTAAATACCTTTTATAATATTAACGTTATTTATATTAGTGATTTTTTATTATTTAGCTTTTAAGCTTTGTTTAATAAAAGAATAAAGTATTTGTAATAAAAGAATAAAGATTTCATGACTGATCTTCGGCAATGAATATAGACTTTGTATTAAAACATTATTTTGTGTTGAACCTTGCGTGTATAAAAGTTAACTTACACAATTGTAAACAAACGATATTGCTTGGGTATTACAAAAAAAAAATCCAAAAATATGACGGACATTCTTTTAAAACAAATAATTACTTTTGGGAGCCACTTAACAATCCTAGCTCTTTATGTAACAGTGTATATAATAACAATATTTCATTAGTAAATATTACTACAATATTAATTTTGAAATTAATGAAGCCTATTAGGAAACGCTTATGTACTTACGGCGTATCTCATTATCATGATCAGGTGAGACACTGCGAATGAAATGATCGCCTCAAGGTCATTTCAATGGGAATATATTTTTTGTATTTTTCAATAGTAATTCATTAACAGTATAATACTATTATATGCAATGATTTTTTGACAAATTTATATGCCTAGATAAATTATTTATAACTTCCTTAAATAAAGCTTAAAGAAATATTTAAATAGTAATTATGTAAAAGCGTTTAAGGTAAAATGTAGTCAAATTGTAAGGCTGCAACGAGGCCGAGCTAACCGCAGACTACTTTAGCCTGTGATTATATCTTTACCTCAGACTCGGGAGCCTCGGAACTTTAGTAACGCGTCTTAACAATTACGTAGTTAGGAATCAGCATTTGAAGTAATTATTATATACAATCCAAAAATTTTAATAACTTTATTCAAGTCGATCAATCGTTACGTTACTCGAATAAATCCCGAACCTTCTATCGAGTCGGGTTTTAAATTTTACCTTTTCAATAATTTAAACCTAATTAAATACAATTTTAAATACAATTTTTTTTTTAAATAAATTTATATATATATATATATAGATTTACTGGTGCTTTGTGCAAGCTCGTTCAGGTAGGTAACACTATTCACATATTCTACCGCCAAACAGCAATACTTATTGTTGTGACACACAACAATACTAAGTAGTTTGAAGGGTGAGTGAGCCAGTGTAACTACATGTTCAAGGTGCATCATTCTTAGTTCTAAAGGTTAGTGGCGAATTGGTGGTAATTTTTTACTGTCAGGTGGCCGATTTGCTCGTCCACCTACATTAATAATTAAAAAAAAAACATTAACAAAGATTGAAGACATCTTACGAAAAAAAAGTTAGCAACGACAAAAACGGTATGTGTTACAAGATTTTCTTTACTTCTAGTTTTTATACAATGTATATCACTGTTTCTATTTAAATTATCGATATTATAATGGTAAATCCATTATAATATCACAATGATACTGTTGTAAATATATTCAAGAGCATTGTTCTCGAATTCTATATAAAATTATTGCCGCACAAGTTTAATATGAATAAAAAAAATTATATGATGTTTATAATCAACCTTATTATACGAAATGTAATAAGCGTTTCAGACGTTGAGTAATAGCTGGCATTATAAAGAGAGTTGGCGTGGCGCCAATCAATTTTGTAAGGCTGTTTTGCGAGGTGTCCCGATCCAGGGGCGATTCTATCAATAACATTTGACGGGCCTCTGTAGATGTTGATAATGGCTTTGTGAGAATTCAATTCGATATTATTAAGCTCTAAGGTTCAATTAACGAATGGATAGAATTGCCTGTATTTATGTTCAATGTTTATTGCAATTTATTTTAGCTCACTTTAGCGATTAAACTCTTATCGGTAACAGCCTGTAAATATACCACTGCTGGGCTAAGGCCTCTTCTCCCTTTTTGAGGAGAAGGTTTTTGGAGTTTATTCCACCACGCTGCTCCAATTTCAGTGAAATTAGACACATGCAGGTTTCCTCACGATGTTTTCCTTCACCGAAAAGCACGAGATGAATTATAATCACAAATTAAGCACATGAAAAACTTCAGTGGTGCTTGCCCGGGTTTGAACCCACGATCATCGGTTAAGATTCAGGCGTTCTTACCACTGGGCCATCTCGGCTTCAACTAATAAACTCTTATACCGTTATATATTTAAAAATACGTCTTTATCGCCTTTTATCATAATATCACTATATATTAAAAATCACGACGCCGCATTGCCTGTCTGTTTGAATGAACTGCCTTCAGGAGTTTCATACGGTTTTCACCAATTCATAAGGAATGTTTAAGTGTATAATTCATTAAATTTTAGGCTGTAAATTGGCTGAAATATGACTATGATTATTGAACATGTCCGAAAACTCATATCAACTGGAACTTTTACTTACTTGTGCCGGGTAAACCAATGGAGTCATATGTATAACGATAATAAGGTTTTATACAAATTTATTCTGATTGTACAAAATCGTTACGAGTAGCTAGTTTAAGAGACAATACTCACCTGGATATGAATACCCAACGAATTTTATATATTGAATTGATCATCACAATATTTCATTGAACTATAAATTGCACTAAGAAAAAGATTAAATTACGATTTCCGCGTAAATAAACGCAAGGAATATTTTATGCTAACGCAATTGACCATTCACTTTAAGCGTTTTCCTTTAACACCGTAACCGATAAACGGAGCGGAAAAAATGATATTTTTATAGAATGATCTAGATTATAATATTTATGTATATGTGTTCCAAAATGGTTCAAGGTTAAATGAAATCTTGTTCACTAGTAATTGTTTAATTTTTCTTTTTAAATAAAAAGCATGCTACTAAGGTTTGCTTATTATAATAACCATAATAGTTTCGTTTATACAGACTAATGCTCTAAGAATCATTAATCGAGTAGATATTATAAATATTTTGAATCATGTTGCAGGATTAAATTAATGTAAGGCTAACTATCGTTTTAAAGATAGATTAATGGAACATCTATCTCGATAATTACATATGTATTTAAGAATTATATAAAATAAGTACAACAAACTAGATTAAAAATTTTTTTTTAGTGTTCACATCCATATCTACTGTTACCGTTCGTTCGTCGACATCACGTTTGGTGACGAGAAACCTACATACCAAAAATAAATTTTCCAAGCTGATTTCGTATAAGACCGTACTCAGCCAAATGGCATCTTTGCACCCCGTGTAGTTTAGACTTAAATATAATAAGCGATAATTACATCAACAAAATTAATTGAAATGAATTAAAATATTCAATTAAGATATATTGTATATAAAATGAGTAGCATGATAAACTAATGCAACAAAAGCTTAGCCTAATCGTATGCAAATATCCGCTTTGTATGCACCATTGTAACTCAATACGCAAATCAGTTTGACAATAAACACGATTATGGTTGCCGCAAATCATGGAGGAACCGATTTCGTTATTTAATTCTTATTTTTTTAATTTTTTTGCCTACGGTACGAGTAATATTTATTTAGTGTTTATTTATAAAGCTATTCTTGTAACATCACATGCGTTAAAGTTAGCTTTTGATACAAAAGTAGCAACCTTGGACCAACCAACAAACCACACCACATAGAAATAAAAATAAGTCGTCAGTAAAAAGGGCTTACATTTAAGTATTTGCACTTATAGTTTCATTCTTTTGTTATTAAGCATTATGTTACAAAACAGGAAAGACAAAGGTTTTGTTGGTTTCCTTATCTGAACCACCGTCACTGTCCTTTGGACGCCGTGCCGTTAGACAGTGGCCAGTATCGCACCCTAGGTATAGGTCCACGATTTAAGATTTAATTTAACATTTATTTATGTACGTTTAAATAGTGCCAGCACCTTGGGTACAATGCCACAGGACAGTCTTTTAGACGGCGTGTTTTTGCTATAAATTTGTAATGTGTATGTCGTTTTTTTTTTATTTTTTTTTTATATATTATAAAAATGACTGTACATAATTTTCTTACAAATATAATAAATTGGACTATACGTTTATGATGATTGTAAATTAAAAGTGTGATTTGTTTTCTACAAGATATCTGGAATATTGGGATGAGTATCAGCCATAACCACGACGCTTCACGTTATATTACAGAAATTAGCGCCAAATCACTCATCACGATAATTATTGCTGTCATTTCGTTGTCCGTCGAAAATTTGAATAATTAACTCAGCACAGCTATTCTGTACGACAACTTGAAACTCAAAACAAAACACGATCGTGACACGTCAGAATGTTAGATGCGACGTTGATTATGATAATTAATACAAAATTCAAAAGATACACCCATAAAAATGCCGTATGACCGTGAGACAGATTTCAACATTTCATTTGTGATATATTTTGTATATAATGCACTTTAGAATAGCACTGCTGTATGGTATCAAATCTCGATGTATTTTTTTAAGCACGATTGTCTTTTCCTACCGTAAGCAATAACGGTGTTTTAGGTAACATATTTATAATATGATATATTTTAAAAATATATATATAAATACATAAAACATATTCTTATAGAGACAGGGTGAGAATCGAACTTACAACCCCAGTTCGGAAGGGTCACTGCCAACTGTGCCAACGGGCCAGTCAAATTATAACTTTTATATTACTATATAAAACATTAATTCAATATATCGGGTATGAAGGAAAACAACGCGAGGAAACCTACGCATGTAAATCTGCCAAATCTAAGGCATCCTTACTTCATTTGGTTGGTTTGGCTTGTGGAGGCGGATTCAAATTTCGAATCCATCAAGACGTAGGTGTCCGTCATTAGATTAATCGTGTTTGTATATCACCATTGCTGATATAACACAAGATATGAACGTCCAAAATTTATTACTAGAAATCCATTGTATAATTTTGCAATATCATTAGTATAATTACAAATCAAATTATACTTGACGCTAATATTGTTACCTATTCAATAATTCACCGAATATTGGTTAACCGCTAATATAATTATTATATGACGAAATGTCATATGTAACTGTTCCTCGCATTAGCTATTAATCAATATGCTTAATTATGTTGAGTGATTTGTGAGTCTGTTGATCTTGGTGTTGATGATTGATTTGAATTCGTTTTTTAAATTTAATTTTAATATCTGTAAATCGAACTTCGATTTCATTTAATTATTAACATATTGGCAGTTGTGCTAAACAAGATAAAGATAAACAAACCTTAAAATAACATATTTAATTCAATTTTCTATTTTATACTGTAAGAACAAACTACAGAAAACGGTCGTGAAATGTCAAAAAGTGATATGCGACATTGACCGTAATAATTATAACATTACACATCAAAATAGTATATCACCATAAGTTTATTTAAATATGTGTTGCCTATGTCAACAGATTGCTGGTGTGAATACCGAGAAGAACCTACAAGAACCTCACTTGTTACTCTTTTCAAAAAATAATAATACATATTTGTATATAACACATATAATTAGGTAATTTCAATTTATATTCATCTAACGTGGATTAAAAGACAGCTGGATATCTATCATGCATATCAGATATATATTCTAACTGATATAGTAATTGAAGCCTGCTTAGGGACAGCTCAAGTATGCAGAAAGTATGAAGACTGTAGAATTTTATTGAAAATACGTAGGCTTGCCATAAAAAATATATTCACTTTATTAAAACGGAAGCTATTTTATTAATAATTAATTTATATACTGTTTTCAATATAAACTATAAAAGTTAATGATTTAACTAATTATACGATAGTTAAATCAAATTTGCAATGGAAACAATGATTCGCTTGTAGCGAATTAGCTTACACATTCAATCAAATTTGGTTTCCGAATAGATGATGAGTGTTCACTGGTGTGGTAAATGATTGTCAATTGTACTGTCAGTTAATTGCACTTTTGAATAAAGAACATTATTTAAAATAATATGTTTTTATCAATTATAAATGTGATGATAGTTAATATTTTAATTCACATTATTTATTGGTGTTTACTGTATGTATTGATGCTATCTAGGTTTATTTTGTATTTTAATTGTGTATTTTGGAACTAATCAAACCCAACAATTGGTCGTAAAGCTTGTGTTAGGAGTAGCGACGACAATAGTTCAAGGGGACAGGATCGAACCTGGGACTTTAACATCGCTTGGTGGCCAATAAATCACTGCGCCATTGATATAATAACGTGATATAATCTGTTACAGAATAAAATATGACATGCGAGTATATATATTAATATTTTCTATTTTATGGGTTTGTTACAAAATCAGGCGAAACTAATCGCGAGATAAATAAAACGTTAATATTATTAATATTTTATTTAGTATTTTATATTTAGTATTTTGATTCATAATATTCATGCATACCACATATAATATGCGAATGCCATTTTACCAATCAGTGTGAAAGATATCCTAAACCATAATTAGTTAAACAAAATTAAATCATAAAAAAGTAGATAAAACTAACTGTCCGTACAAGTCCCACAGCTGGGCTGAGATCACCCGTTCGAAGATAATTTTTAGAGCTTATTCCAACATATTCTTGCGGATTGGTGGATATAGTACATATGTAAGATTTTATTCAAATCATTTAGTTTTTCTCATGACGTTTTGAACCCGCAATTTAAGTTAAGATTCAGATGTTTAAACCATCGGGCCACATAGGTACACAGAACACATAACTTGTTCAATTAGAATATGAATAATATATCTCTATTGTATCAAATAACGTAGTTGGAATTGAAAATAAAACTCGGTAACTCGTGTTTCATTTTATTATTTGTATAGTGAAATTATAGAGGTTTCTCTCCACGACTTAAATATATTTGCACGATAAAACCATTTGTTTTATATTTGACAATTTAAAAAGTCGTAACATATATTATAAACGCGAAAGTTTGATTGATTGTTACGCTTTTACACCGTAACTACGCAACTATCCATTATTAATTCTGTATACATTCCTTTATTGATTAAAAAAAATAAACTAGGTTACTTAACGCTTCCTCTTCCTCACAATGGGGAGACGCGAGCAGAAACTATTATTATTTTGAAATAACTGAATGCTGAACAAATTTTAATACCGCTGTTCACATTCGGGCGATCCGATAAAACGACCGACTCATTCGGCCACGATTTCGGTCGGATTGGGTATAATATTATACTGATTTTTAGTGCCCCGTTCACATTTGTCGTGTCAGTGCTGCTAACATTATATCAGTGAGAAAGGATGTCTAGACATGGGGGACGAAATAAAAACAGATATTTGATTTCTCATGTATAAGACAGGAGCCCTATACTATGAAATAAGATAAGTGAACCATATACATATATTAAAACTTGATTTTCCTTTTCTTCAATCTTCTATTTAAATAGAAAATGAGACGTCGTCGTCGTCTATTGTACACAAAAGCCATCTCACGACTGCTTTATGATTCGATTGAGTGACGATGCTGGTGTTCGTAATGTCGAGCTGGCAGCTATAGTGATATTATATAGTCTCTAACCTTTTTCACTAAATATCATAAATTTAATGAAATTATTTAACATAGAAAGGTGATCGGGCAGATAGATCACCTAATGGACCACTGCCGATAAACATTGGCGCCGTAAGAAATCTTAACTATTCCTTACTTCACCAATGCGCCACCAACCTTGGGAATGAAGTTCTTTGTGCTTGTAGTTCGTACACTGGCTTACTCAATCTTACAACCAGAACGTAACAATACAGTAAAGCCCTACTAAAGTTAAGCAAGACTGGTAGATATTGTTTTCGCGCGCAAATAAACTCTTCAGTCCATTGTTAGTATAATAAGATACTTTGACTGAAGCTGTAAAAAGCCAATACTTATCAGTCACCATCGTTTAAGAATTATACGATACGTATAATTAACTTAAATTCACGAGATTGTGACTTCAACTTCAAATACCAACCAAGATAAATAAAAAATAAGAACATTTTCTGTCGCCTAATTTTTCGACAGCGACAAGGAGTTCACAGTGTTACATTCTAGTGTCTCTGACTATAAGTGTTAGCTAATAGAGAGTACACTTAAGTACGCCCACAGTTATAAATTATAAAACTTATTGCAGATGACTGTAGTCTTTATAGTGGCCGCAATTCAGTCAGGGATATTTTCATTTAATTTAGAATAGTTATTGAAGCTGGTTAATGGCCACCACTGTCCATAGATATTGGCACTGTAAGAAATATTAACCATCCCTTAAATCGCTAACTCTACTTTTAAACAACACGACAACAATAGTAAGAATTACTTTTGGCGGTAGAATATGTTATGAGACGTGCACATCCCTACCATCTGGTGCAATAGAATAATATACTAATATACTATATAATATACTGGTGGTAGGGCTTTGTGCAAGTTTTACTGTTGGTAGGACTTTGTGCAAGCTCGTCTGAGTAGGTACCACCCACTCATCAAATATTCTACCGCAAAACAGCAGTACTTGGTATTGTTGTGTTCCGGTTTGAAGGGTGAGTGAGCCAGTGTAATTACAGGCACAAGGGACATAACATTTCACAAGGTTGGTGACGCATTAGCGATGTAAGCGACCGTTAACATTTCTTATAATGCCAATGTCTATGGGCGTTGGTGACCATTTATCATCAGGTGGCCCATATGCTCGTCCATCTACCTATACTATAAAAAAATATAGAGTGAATAATAGACAATAGCTATGAAATTTTCTACTGGTAATGCACAAAGGTGATGAAGATTCGTTTTGTTCACACCATCCGTAAACCGAATCGTTTTTTAAATATAGTAACTGAACATTGAACAGCTTAAAATACTATTTTTTAGTTAAAATAGCTTTCAACGAAGTAGTTTCAGTAGACAAGCATATCTAAATAAGGTGGTCAACGGAAACGTCAGCACGTAGGAAATTTTAATCCAAATAAGCCTTGTTTCCTGAGATAATTACCATGCAGTGTAGTCAAGCACTGAGTTGGAAGCGAGCCAAATACGAAGTTTCATTCTATATTACTAGCTAGATAGCCGGGAACTTTTTATAGTGTTAATTGCTTGATACAATTAAATAATAAAAAAATAACGCATCGAGGATATATTCTATATACTATAACCTTGTCGATTTTCATAATAGTGAGGAACATTCAAATGTTAAGCTCATGTTTTTATGATGTGCACATCCTAAAGGTATTAGCCACACGTGATTTTGATATTATGTTGCCAAGTATGGCCTAAGTTGATACAGAACACGGAAGTGATCATCCATCATTCCGTAACTCAGAAGTGGAACTGTTTGATGGTAGAAGAAGAGGGTATGCTCTCTGACTTATTTTGAATAAAATCTGAGATTTATACAAAAATGTGCGGTCGCAATGCGGTGAACATGAAAAATATAAAGATTTAATTAAGAGTGCGTTAGATAAAAACAGGTCTTTTTGATTTTTTACAGGCAACTTTTAGATTATTGGTGTAAGATTTGAGATAGAATATTTAAAAAACTAAGATTGGAGGATGGTGGTGTTACTATTTATGTATAGGTATATAATGTTAATAAAAATAAACCTAGAGTTTCATGTATATCTCATATCGCATTTCCAAATGCAGCACAAACTGACATTTCGAATGGAGATAAAATTACAGGAAATAATAGAAAATTGCCCTATTGTTCGACCGGTAATCGTTATTTCTGCAGCAGACAGTGATAGTTTCCTTTAAGCGTGCCAATTCTGAAACTTATGTGGACCTGCTTCAATCTAAGGTCAGGAAGCAATCGTTCGATACTGTTTTCCGATAATCTGATCTGAACAAATTGTCTGAAGGTTCTTCCATACTGGAATAGCTTGGAACGTAATTCAATTATTATCATACAAGAAATGCATTTATAGTGTTCTATTTATTTTACTTTGTATTAAATAAACACCAACCGTCAACGACAAAATTGAGCAATGAAAATGAACATTGCCGATTACGATAGTCAAATTATAAATTTTTAACTTTAATTTTCCTCGTTAAATTTTTTCGCTCTCCGTGCTCTGCTTACTGTAAAACTCGCTTAGAAGTGTGAAAGTCTAAACTTCTCTTGAAAACTAGTCTTATAGTATATGATGAAGCTTAATAATGTCGTAATAAATAAAGGCAAAAATAAGAAAAGGTTTTTCCTCTGGTAGTCCAAATAGCTTACAGTATGAGTAATAGTTAGTGAGTTGTTCTTAATTATTACAGGAACATGCAAGTTTCCACACAGTCTGGTTTGCCTTAGGGTACAAAATGAATATTCAAATATATTTAACTGGCTTCAAACCCTTTTCTCATCATTCATGAGAAGCAACATGTTCTTATTGGAATTACAACTAGCGCAATATTTATATAGAAATAGATACTCGGAAGAAAATCGGAAGCATATCACCGGGTTTTCACAGTTCGATTGTTAAGTCTAGAAATATTTGGGCTATATGTTTTCAAAACAATTGAGAATGCATACTAGTTTCTTTATTTTCGAAGAATTGCACACTGATGTTTCCGGGTACTCTATATAAATAGCCCATTTTGTATTTTGTTTGTGACTGAACTATTAAGCTACAATTGTATACTTTGTTTATGTTTGCCTCGTAGTACATGTACAGATGTAATTCTATCATATTTGTATCCATCAACCAATTGGTGTGGTGGAACAAAGTTCGTTTCTCATCAAGAAGAGCCCTTTGTCCAGATGCTAATAAGATTTATATTTACAATAAATCAATTTTTCCTGCTTTACAGTTATCGACATATAAGAAGAAGAATATTCAAAAACAATTTTAGATTTGTATAAAATCACCTGACAGCTTCAGCTGAATGTTGACAGCTGTGTGCTGGCTAGCGCCACCTCTCCTCCCAAGGATATGGAGATTAATTGCGTTTCAGCATTTTATCGAACATTTTTAATACATATATAATGTATTTTTGTACAAACAATTTTGTAACTGTGTTTCATTGATTTTTTTTATTTGAATACAATAATGATGTCAGTTAAATCGCCGTCACCTAAAAAGTCACAATTAAAAAAAACTCGTTAACTTAAATAGCATTATAAAATCAAACTGACTCAAAATTAGCTTATTATTTTTGTCTTTTATTTTGGAATTTTGGCATTGTCGCCAAAGTATTATTTTCTTATATTTGAACAGATCCAACTTAAGAAATAAATCATTTTCAACACAATTCGATTCGTAAGACTTATGCGAGGCGAATCTTTTGTCAAAGATGTGAATTTGCTTTGACAATAGATTTTATTGTATTTTGGTATAAATCTCTTTATGCTTTGGAATATCTGAATGCACTAGTATTATTTTTGTTGCTCTCAACTTATTCAGATGTATGAGTTGCTGTAGAAATTTCGAGGGCACTTTTCCATTTGCTGAAGCGATGCAAGATAAGGTACAAAGGAATGAATTTATTCCACAAGATTGACTGTCCTGGATTCGAATGATAAAGGAAATCTATTATAAATTTAGCTTTGGAATTAAATATAATTGTTCTACAATTCATTTTTATATAACCTATGTTGTATTACGATAATAATAAGACAACTAGATCCTTGGTTGTTTCTAGGTAGCACTAGTGGTAGAGCTTTGTGAAATCTTGTCTGGGTGGGTTGAACTCATCACTCGTTCTAACGTCAAGCAACAAAGGTTAGTATTGTTATGTTCCGGTTTTAATGTGAGTGAGCGAGTTGTATTTAACAAGTGCCAGGGACATCTTAGCTTCCAAGTTTGGTTCCGCATTAACAATGTAAGGGATGGTTAGATAATGGGTTAGGAAGGATATTTCTTAGAGTACCAATGTCTATGGGTGGTGTTGACCACCTACCATTAGGTGGTATTTACCTATTCTAAATCGTTTACAAGTCAGATTAAGAAAAGTGATTGAAATTTTCAGCAACAGCTCTGAGTCAGAAACGTGATAGTAATACACTAACATAATTATCAATTAAACCGCTGTCCATGTAACTGACTTCTCTCCTGTCGTGTCGTGGGATGCTGCCGCCTCGAACTATGGGGATGATAGAGGCTTCGCGAGTTAATCTATACTTACATACTAGATTGGGCCTGGTTGAAGGGATTGGACATCGAGGTCAGATTTTGGCTTAAAAAATATTGTAACTATAATTTTACTGAAATAAGAGAAAAAAATCATGTTATATTTACATAACTTTAGGCTACTTTTACCATTCACCTGTACAAGACTAAATTAATTAAATGTAAAGATATCACTAATATTTTATATTTTTAATCTACGGAATATTAACAAATGATGATATTAATACAAAAAAAAACTTTAGTTTAATTTGGGTATTTTAAAGAACATAATCTAGAATAATTAAATAATTTAATTGCTTAAGAATATTTCTTTTTTAATGTACAAATTTATAACCTCTTATGTTCAGAGTCATAAATAATCTTTCACCTGGTTAGAATTTATATTACTTAATACAATAATTAATCTTCCATTCACCAGGGAAATAAAGAAAACGCCTGCCAAAAAAAATAGCAACTCAAATGAATATGATATAATGATTTAAAAAAGTCAGGTACGTTTCTTAATTTCAATGGAATAAATCGTATTTTTCATTAATTCGTGGCGAAATAAGCTCCAACCCATATTGTCTACATTAGAAGAGGTTGTATTCCAGCTCTGGGAAATTATATCTGGGATATTAATCAACTAATCTAATAAAATTGTCGAGAAATAGCTGACTCTGATAGTACAATTTATATTAGTTTCGGAGTCAGAGGTCCACCACCAGTGTTGTTAACGTAAAAACCCTAGATTTAGATAATACTTCAAACAAATTGTGTACATGATTCTTTTGGGTGTAAATAAAAAAAAAATATATTATTATTATTAATAAACGAATCAATAAAAGCAAGATTAAATTAATCCCACAAGCGTAATAAAAGTACACAGCCCTGTTCCAAAATGCTGAATGACAAGGATATTTATTTAATAGTGCGTATTAACGTCAGTGCGTTATTTCAATCGCAAACAATTCATCACAACGCTTATCGTAACGAGCGCTAGTTCACGCTGGCAAGATATATGGTGGAGCTGAGCGGCTTACCCTGACAAATGTACAATATCGTTTCGGATTAAGAATACAGGATTCCGGAAACGAATAGACGTCAAGTTTCATGTAGAGATTGAGTGACTATTTTATGTTATAACAACCGACCGCAGCAAATGATGAAAAAGGGCATACAAATCGTTACATAAAGAAATTTATTGAGTGCACTGAACAAATTTTGACAAACTTATTTTTATCTCTGAAATCTTTATTTGCAGATCTTTATTTTAAATTATGAAGCTATAATTGAAAGTACGTGAGGATTAAGCCTTTTTAAGGGTTTGAACTTGTAAAGAAAAATGGAAAGATACAATTAGCCACAGACATAATAAATTCTAACGTACCTATACAAAACAGAATAATTACTATTTAATGCTATGAATTATAAAGTAAAAACCTTCTATATAAAAAACGTTAAAAGTAAATGAAGTCGACGTCAACGTGATCTTAAACAAACCAGTCAAGGCGATATTAAGCAAACCAGTGTCGCCAATCAAGTTCACTTTTCAGAAACACTAAGGTTGGTTATTCAGCTGAATATAGCTGAAAGCTGTGCAGTGCACACTTTGTCCGTGTTTCTACATATTATGTATATCAACGAACCCCATCAAACTATTCTTTTTTAGTTCATGTGTTTTCTTTCTCAGCTCATGATAGATATTAAATCTTCGCCCAATAACATTCTAAAGTAATGCTGCTTGATGGGAGACTAGCTGATGAAGGTACATATGATGATAATGATATTTAATTTTGTTTATTTATGACTGATCGTAAATCTCAAAACCAATAAAATCTAAATATATTCTTTCAAATTCGATTCTACAAGTATCTTAAAACTTAAAGCGTTTAAACTTAAACATATGGTAATAATATGTTAACATGAATATCATAGGGGTCTATCTAATTTTATAATTAAATAAATACTTATTTTATAGCACAAAGTGAAGATATTTATATTGTATACCGTGATCAATCAGCTTAACACAAAGTAATATATATAAAAGCCCGAACAGAGAGCCCTCTACACTTAATGAGTTAATTGTTTGGTTTCGGTGCCTTTGACTGAGCATATTTTAAGCGAAATTAATGCTTCGATATTTTTCTTTGTCAAAATATATAAGTAATGCTTCCATCGTATATTCAATATATTGCATGCTAGCGGACCCGGTAGATGTCGTTTCGCCATACAGGTGTTTTTTTAATTTGGTGACATCATAAATAAAAAAAATAAAAAAATAACATTTAGTGACATACCGACAGCAGCGCCACCTACATGGTCCAATTATGTTTTAATACCATCCAAGAACCTTTTAATAAATATACACAATTTCATCCCAATTGGTCCAGCAGTTAGGTGACAAACACACGTACAGAAGAATTATATATATTAAGGTATAACATTTAATTTAGCCTACACAACTACGCTATGTGATGATCTAGACAATAATATTTTACGTTTATAGTATAACATACGCAACGCAAAAAATATAATAAATTGCTTTATAATTTATAGTAACAGCCTGTGGATGTGTCACTGCTGGGCTGAGGCCTCCTCTTTTTTTTTGGGGAAAAGTTTTGGAGCTTATTCTACCACGCTGTTCCAATGCGGGTTGGTGGAATACACATGTGGCAGAATTTCAGTGAAATTAGACACATGCAGATCCTCACGATGTTTTGCTTCATCGTTAAGCACGAGATGAATTATAAACACAAATTAGGCACATGACAATTCAGTGGTGCTTGCTCGGGCTTGAGACCACGATCATCAGTTAAGATTTACGCATTCTAACTACTAGGCCATCTCGGCTCGGTAATTTATGCTTATTAATTAATACACGTATTGTGTTTAATGTTAAAATAGTGTATGTTATATTCAATATTTGCCGTTATATTGTAAAGCACTATATCTTTTATTTTTATACACACACTAGCATGAATACAACATACGGATAACGCACACAAACGCGAGGCACATATAAACTTATATTGAAAATAAACTACTTTGTACTACATTTTAGTTCGAAACAAAATCTATTGAATCTAAAGAGTCTGAACGAAGTTGATACTAAGGTCGATTACAAGACTTCTAAAGACTTCTCGAAATGTTGTAAATGTTCTTTAGTAACTAACCTAAAAGTTTTTGAAACGAAATAACAATAGTTTGAGGATCTGTTAAAATATCTTATAAAGTTCTAGTGCTTTGAAGCGTCATCTATACGAGTACATATCGGTAATATAGTTAGGAGACTCCTTGATCCATACAATAAAGTTGTTAAAAAAAAAAGATTCGCGCCAATTTAATACCGTCATTTTGTTAATGGATGGAAAGTAATTAATTGATTATTGGCGCGACTTGTGATTTGTTGAATGTGTTCAATTGTTACATCAATTAATATGATTTTTTTTAACCTTTTGCCGTCCACGTGCTGGACGAAAGCCTCCTCCATAAAACGCTAACCATCCCGATCTTAGGCAGTGCGCATCCACCCCGTACCTGCCAGGTTTTTTTAAATCGTCGGTCCAATTTGCCGATATGATGATTTGGTGTTCTATTTTTAGAAAGTGGAGGTTTTTATAAAATCAGTTTCACTTTTAGATGCTAAATATATATTCATAATGCAAGCATCTCCAGCTGCAGGAAATATATTATAGGTGTTCAGCAGATTAGCATGACTTGCTTTTCTATAATTTTTTTTTTAATTTCTAATAAATATAATCAACTCATGGTAATATACTATTTTGATGTGTATATTCATGAAATGTGTTTGAGCGGTTACGGAACAACAGCAATAACATAACGCAAATGACAGAAAGGACAACGGTTGGTCCTGCAAAAAAAAAAAATTTAAAATCACAACGTCTTGAACTATCGATCGAGTAAAACGCATATCATTGAATACGACTTGGGTTGGCTGCGCATGGCGCCAAGATTACTAAAAACTTTTGTTCATAATAGGACAATAGAAATTCACGATTTGACGAAAGAGCATCCTTGGCGTCACGTAAGCGGGAAAGAGAACCCAGCTGATCTCGTTTCGCGTGGGGTCGCAAGTTTAGGGGAGCTCTCTTCTTCGAAATTGTGGTGGGAAGGGCCAAACTTCCTTCACGATAGCGAATTTGACTGTAGAAACGTGCCTCCTTTTTACACACATGAGGAACAGTCAAATGATTTGCCTGAAACAAAGGGCCCTAATATAACTGCTCTTACGGCCACCGATAGACCGAACTTTGAGATAGGACGTCTTATTAACTTTGAACGGTTTTCTCAATTTACCCGAATGAGACGCTCAATCGCATATGCTTTAAGGTTTTTAAATAATACGCGCAATATACTAAAAAAGCGAACGGGTGTTCTTACCGCCGGTGAGCTGAGAGAAGCCGACAAATTGTTGACTAGACTGTCTCAAGTAGAATCTTTTCCAGTTGAGTACAAGTCAATAGTCAACAATAACGAACTAAAGAATAAGCATCAATTGAGTAAGTTAAGTTTATTTATTGATGATGATAAAATTCTACGAGTCGGTGGTAGACTAGAGTATTCTCCAGAGTTTGATTATAATAAAAAACATCCAATGTTACTTTCAGGAAAACATCACTTTACACTTCTTCTTTTCCGACATGCACACAAGACATTATTACATGCTGCGCCCCAAGCGCTTCTATTTCACATTCGCGAATCTTGGTGGCCACTTGCGGGCAGAAATCTTGCCAGAAAAGTAGTTCATAATTGCGTGACATGTAAGCGCTTGAGAGGTCAAACACTTACTCCACTTATGGGAAATTTACCTAGTGAAAGAATTACACCTACTTTTCCGTTTTATCGTTGTGGTGTTGACTATGCCGGTCCAGTGCTCATTTTAAATAGGAAAGGTAAAGGCGCTAAAACTACTAAGTCCTACATTTGTATATTTATTTGTTTAGTCACGCGCGCTGTTCATTTGGAGCTGGTTAGTGACCTTACCACTAAAGCCTACATGCTTACTTTAAATCGTTTCATTTCACGTAGATCTAAGCCAGCTGAAATCATGTCTGACAATGGAAGAAATTTCGTAGGACTAATGCATGATTTCGCTAAATTTTTAGAACGATGTAGCTCTGAAATTGTTGAGTATGCTACTCAACATCAAATAAAATTTAAATTCATTGTACCATACGCTGCTCATTTTGGTGGATTGTGGGAGGCAGGAGTGCGATCGTGCAAATACCACCTTCGTCGTGTTGTGGGCAACGCCCATCTTACGTACGAAGAGTTTAGCACTATATTAACGCAAATAGAAGCAATCCTAAACTCTCGCCCTCTGTCTCCAATGTCATCTGATCCCAATGACCTACTTCCTCTCAGTCCCGCTCACTTCCTGGTTGGCCGTCCGCTTACAGCGCCTGCCTGCGAAAATCTGATAGAAACGCCTACACATAAACTGGACCGTTATCAGAGGATCGAACAAATCAGACAACATTTTTGGACTCGCTGGGCTAAAGAATATGTCTCTGAGCTCCAGACGCGGACGAAATGGAGAAAAAATATAAAGGATCTCAAGCCAAATACTCTGGTCATCATAAAAGAAGACAATTTCCCTCCATTAAAATGGCACCTGGGACGAATCGTTAAAAGTATTCCTGGGAAGGATGGAGTCTCAAGAGTAGCTGACATTGCAACTGCTTCCGGAATAGTGCGACGTGCTTACACGAAAATATGTCCTTTAATTGATCCAGACGAAGAATAAAACGAGTGGTGAACCAGTTGGAAACCAAGGGTTCCAAGGCCGGGGGCATGTTTGAGCGGTTACGGAACAACAGCAATAACATAACGCAAATGACAGAAAGGACAACGGTTGGTCCTGCAAAAAAAAAAAATTTAAAATCACAACGTCTTGAACTATCGATCGAGTAAAACGCATATCATTGAATACGACTTTCATTTTAAATTCCGAACGTTAACAAAATGTTATAATTATAATGGTCAATGTCGCATATCACTTTCTAACATTTCACTATCGTTTACCTGCTGCTCTATGTATAATCTGTAAGGGTGATTTATTTATGTACTTATTATATTAAAAGTCTAACTAAGTAAATTTATATATAGTGACATGAAAAGTCATAAGTAAAAGTATAGTAGCAGCCTGATTTTGACACGGCTGAGCTGAGGACTCCTCTCCGATGAGCGGATTAGGAGTAAATTTCCTCACGCTGGATACTTTCATCCGCTACATATAAGTTTCCTCAAGATATTTTCCTTCACGTCCGAGAACCGGATAAATATAAATCAAATTAAGCACGTCAAAATTCGGTTGGGGTTCACGCATCAACCTGGTAAGTTGGTATAACGACTGAGCGATTTAGGGGCACCATAATAGTTAATTCATGAATTTAATCAGATAATACAAAACATACATACACACGCGTCGACCACTTATTCTATATTTTACTGCATAATACTCAACTTCGGTTGGAATGCCAATTTTAATTTATTGTTAACGATGACGAATAATTGAAATATTAATATTTCAAATATTTCAAAATGAAAAAAAAATACTTAAGGAAACCCGCAAAAATGTAGCAATGCTTTTAATCGGGGTATGAAAATATTTCAATAGCATCGTATTGCTCGAAATTTACGTAATAATACCCCCGTTACGTAATAATGCCTTTGTGTTTGTTACTTATGATATTATTTTTTAAATTTGTTGACACAAAGAAAAATAGCACAAATTTCAACATGTCAATAATATAGTTATTTTTTTTCGTTTATTTTCAAGTTCGTAAAGTCGGAAAGAGAGCAAAGGAATTAGCATATTCTGCCAATGATTCAAATGCAAGATCATCTATCTGTCGGTGCCATTGTCACGATTTCGGAAACTTCTTTGTTCGGATCCTGTTAAGAGTTTGGGGTGAACGCACGTGATGGTACGTACGTGAGGTTATTTTTAGATTTAACTGACTTTACTTTCTTTTCTGTGATATAAAAATATATAATTTCAAATAGATATATTGTGTTAAATAAAATCATGTTTGTCTATACTAAAAAAAAACTGAAAGTATAGGTTGGTGATACACATGTGGCAGGTTTTTTCACAATGTTTCCCTTCGCCACCGAGCACTAAATGAATTATATACACTAATTAAGCACATGGAAATTGTAGTGCTACAATAGTGGTGCTTGCCAGTGTTTGAACCCGCAGTCATCGGTTAAGATTCACACGTTCTCACCACTGGGCAATCTCATTTCTTATATAAATTTATAATATTATATCCTGTTTAATTCAATCGCATGGAACGTGATAAATTATATACACATTATTTCTCAAACTTCTTTAGAATACCATATCATAAATAGGATATAATGTGTTCTAAAGAAATGTTTTGAAAAAATTGAAATATGTCTTTATCCGTGCAGTGACGGAGAAAGAATACATTTCACTGCCCCTTTCCCATGGGTGTCGTAAGAGGCGACTAAGGGATATCATCTGGTGGTAGGATGATAAACATCCGCCTGGCTTGTTACCACCGTACGCATGGTGAAAATCTCGTGAAGTGGCTTGCAACCGCGTTTCGAGGTCAGCCAGCGTACAGCCAGTGCCCGAGCGAGCATTGCCGCGATGGGTGTTGGTCCAGTGGAGACGACGGCTGAACCAATGCCGGGGGAAACACGCCTCCACACTTTGCCCATCCCTATCGTGGCAATACGTCGCTCGCTTCACGTCTCTTTACGAGGCGTGAAGAGGCATCTTGCGGGCCGGCAAGGCGAGGGCGGCTAGTGCAGAATCTTCTTCCAGACTGTACTGGCCGTCCTCGCGTTTGGACTCTACTACCACTTAACATCAGGTGGAGTAGTGTCATTTGCCCACCCGGCAAATATAAAAAAAAAAAAAAAAAATTATATAAAGGATAGTGTTGAAGCGACTGAAAGCTGACATTGTAAATTTAGCCCATTCAAAACACTTATCTTTACGCTATATTCATGTAAAGTGATAAATATATTTGAAGAGTAACGTGACCTACCTAAAAACCTCCCAATAGTACGATTATACTTTTATAGAAATATTATATTTCTGTACATGATCTATAACTCATGGACTGTACAAAAAAACCTTTCACGCCAAATAGAAATAATAGATAAGCTGAATTTCGAAGGCTTTCTTACTAGCATTCAATGTTGATTTATGAATCCAACGTCGACCCGTGGACGTGTTGCCAGCCTGTCTATGGATATTCTGTTACTCGGAAAAATTCGGAATTTTATTTACTTTCGCTTGTCTGCTTTACATAATCAATCCTTAAAAAAATTGAAACTATTTAAGTCTCCACTAAGAAGGGTAAAATCATAGTCAAAATGAATGCAACGTTTGTAATGTTTCATGAAACGTTTTTGATATAATTGTTTATATATGCGTATTCAAAGTCTATGCTGTTTATTTTTATGTATTTATTCTCTTTAATATATATATAATATTAATTTTAATTTGAATAGTGTTAGAAATACTTATTTATGTACTTCACTTAATATATTTAATAATTACATATTTCAATATTGTAATTGATCTAATATAAATATAGTCGGTTTTAGAACGTCATTGGTATTGTTTGGTAATAAAATTAAAAAAATAGTTTTCCTTCAGATATAAAAAAGAGGAATAACGACTCTCATCAAAATAACAAAATTTGATATATTTTTTAATTAAATTTAAAATATCTCATAAGTTTATTGTATTAAAGATATTAAAATTAACAAAGAGTACAATTTATTACTTCTACTGGTGTATTTATTAATAGATAATCAAAAATGTCTAAATTGGTAATGTCAAGATGAGATAAATCAAGTGACAGTCGGAGTAAACTTTAAAGTAATTATGCTAATAAAGGCTTCCTTCAATTAGTAATATAATATCTTCCCTGTTCTTAATTGTCTAGGATTGATTACATAAAGATTTTCAGTTATTAAAACAATATATAAATGTGAAATCTAACACTCCTGATAGATGGACTAATTAAGTGATTAAGCTCGTCAATACTCAACAGTTTGGTTACCTCTTATAATATATTTTTATTTAAATTATGTAATTCAATTTTGGAACACACATACATACAGATTGTAATCTAGAGGAATCTAGAAAACTAACTTTCCGCTTCGTTAATCGGTTACGGTGTTAAAGATTAACGATTAAAACGAATGATTAATTTTGCGTTAACATTTAATAATGTTTATGTATATGCAAATCGTAACTTATTCTTATTTTAAGTACAACTTGGAACGTGATGAGATATTTTAATAACTAATACAATAGATATAATACTCTGATTATATATTAAAATACAGTAAAATACAGTTTCATACTTGTAAATTAGGAAGTCCATATTTTTTTCCGACTCATGCAATATCCTTACGATTTTTTGCTTCACCGTCGATCACGCGATAAATATACACAAATTATTAGCAAATGGTAATATTAACAAATACGCAAGCTCTAAAATTAAAATGGCAATGGTCTGGACACGTATCACGTATATATAAAGAGGGTTGATGGAGAAATAAACCTACAGAGTGGAAAGGCTCACAAGGAAAAAGAAGGGTAGGCGGAAATAGCGGGGAGCGACTGGAGGGAGGTAGCAGTTCACAATAAAAATTAGAAGAAGCTGGAGGCCTTCACCCGCGGAGGGGCCCATACCGCAGAGAAATAATATAAATATATATATATATATATATATCATCGCTATATATATATCATGTTTAGTGTTATGGGAATAAAGGCCTTATTATTTTTATTATTATAATAGTAACAAATGTTCGATCTTGATTCAAAATCATCATTACATGATGTTAAAGTTCGTCTCAATAGCATCTCAATAAAATCATGGTGCCGTTACGCAGTTCGTCTCAGAGAATGTGATGAAAAATACGTCCGAAGCGTTTCCGAAGTGATTAAGTCAATCCCATTATCGGGTAGAAATCCCTGAATCATCAGTGCTCGAAGGGTCATCGTTGGTTTGGTCCAAGTTTGGAAATAGCGTTTTAATATATATATATATATATATATATATATATATATTTTTAATGTATATCCGATAGACCTCAACCGTTTATTATTAGTAAAATATTTGCTTTTATTTTTATTAATTAAGTTTTTTTAAATTGTAAACTAGATAAAGCAGTACGTTATAACAAATATTTCAATTATGTAATGCATGCTTCTGTGTAAGTAATAAAATGTATATTTACTTGATCTCTATTTAAGTGAATCCTGTGTTTGTTTTAAAAATAAATACTTAAACCGATGAATAAAATATTAGCCAAAAACCATTTTGATTATAATATTCGAAGTTTTAATTAAGACACCACAAAAACAAAACAATAGTCATAATAAATATCTTTTTGTTTTATTTTATTTTAAAAGCGAGAGAAAAGTATATGGTAATATAATAAATGTAATTTTTATACAAAGTTCGTTCGTTTAACATTTGAGCTACTTTCAAAGCTAACGGAGTTAGAGAGACTATTAGTCTACGAATGTGTAAGTATTTTAAAAAGCAATACAGATTTTTAAAATGCTTCTGCTACAAGAGTCAAAGAAATAAGTGTATATTTTTATATGAATTTACAAACAAGTCCATTCATACAACTATTTTAGCAAGAGAAATTTTTTATAACATTCTTCTCAAACCTCGTGCTTTGTATGGTGTCCCTAGAGTATTTTTTTTGTTGACAAACAGTTTTTGGATGCTTGACTAGACTAACTTATATCAAAATTTCAAAAGCTACACTTTTGTTCAAAAGCTTTTGTTGGCTTGACTATTATATTCAACAAAATTATTACGTTTACATGTTATAAACATTAAGTAAGGTTATATTCCATCTGTATTCTTGATTCATAATTAAAAGTTGTATTTTTTTCTACGAAATCTTATAACTTAAGCACTGTCAAGCACCCTTGCTCTGCCAAGATGAAATTTTCTTTGCTATTTGCATTTTCGCTTTATAATGATATGCCCAAAACTTTGCTTTATAAAGATACCGTTGTGAGGGAAACCATTAGTGTGGCTGAGTTTGAGTATTAAGCGTGTTTTTTTAATGACATTGAATTTTTTTTTCTTTTAAATTCTGTGTGTTAATCTTAAGCAAAGGACTGAAATCTAGGGTAAAATAATTGACGTTTTGATGTGAGGAGAACGTTTGGAGCACTAGATTGCTTTAATGTTGATTGTCGCATACTTTATATTCATGTGATATAAGTTTGTTCGACATATGCGTGTTTCATATTTAACAAAATACTACTAGCACAAAGAAAATGTTAAGTCGCAAAATGTTATTTATATTTCCATAATTTTACAATTAACTAAATCGCCCTTATTTCAAAGAAAATAAATTATTCATAAAGTACAGAGCACTCCAAAAAAAAAAACAAAAAAAATGAGAGAAATTATTTAAATTATACAGATTTCCAGTTCATTTAATAATAGCGTAATATTAAAGTTAATATGGTATCATTTCAGCGTGAGAATGTGATAAGCGAAATGCATTAATCCGGACCCTGCTTATACGAGAGCCTTTCTTTATTTGACGTCTTCTTTACTTGTGAAAAAAAAAACAATTTGACAAAAGGTTGAATAATGTAATACATTTAACAATAAAAAAAATAAAAGAATATATGAAAAATGGCTAAAATGAGATCACGGGAGTTTAACACTTCACATTTGCAAACTTATTGCTGATACCAATAATTTTTGGTCAATAAAACTTTTTTTTTGTCCTGACACGGGATTCAAACTTGGAGCTTAAGAATCTAAGCCATAAATCGAAGCCAGATTAACACGGTAGTCAAAAAGTGGCAACAATCACAGTCACGACCATCATTAACGGTGTGAAAAGACATTTAGTAGGATAAGCGAACGTGGTATCCATTAGTCTGAAGTAGTCATTAGTCGATAAGCTAGTGAGACTAAATTCAGACATTCGGATATTAATGTCGCATTCAACATTTATATAGTTTATTAAAATTAATGATTCTTATAGTCGAGTATTTGTTTATATTAAGCCAGGATGATTTCATTGTATTTTATTAATAGAGTATAGTAATAGCTATGTTCGTTATAATAATAATAATATTCTGGGACATTATTCACACACGGCCATCTGATCCCAAACTAAGCAGAGCTTGTAGTATGGAAACCAGACTGATATACTACATATACTAATTTTCTTTTGTAAAAACATACTTATATATATAATTACACCCAGAATCAGGACAAACAGACATATTCATGCACACAAATGTCTGTCCTAGGTGGGAATCGAACCCACAACCTTCGGCATGAAAGGCAAGTATCTACCAACCACACCAACCGACCCGATAAAATTGGTGGAAAAGAGTAACTGTTAAATTTCTTGGCGTTTAAAATAACCTACTTGAATAAAGTTTATTTTGATTTGATTAACGAAAATTAATAAATACTGAATGTTCATTGGTCCCCTGTTGCATCATCAGCTTGACCAATGACTAATCAGATTATGGATCAAATTAGTTAATCTGATTTTGACCATCGTTTCAGAAACTGAAGATCGGTCACATACATATATGACGCTATAACGACGAAATACTGGTTCAAACATCAATCGAATGTTTAAGATTTGAAATTCGAATATTCAAAAATGAATAGCCTTAATTATAAATGTTACTTAGCTGATATTTAGTTAAACACAAATTACTTCTTTGTCATTATTGATTTGACATATAAATGAAGAAGACACAGAATTTCTAACTAATCACCCTCTAAAAAATGTTTAAGTAACACCGTAAATAGAGTATAATCTTTTCTTAGCTTAATATGCTCTGCTTTTATTATATAAAAGCTCAATGTGCTCTATTTTAAAGGTAACTACCACAGTTAAATAGTAAGGTGAGGCTTTATAGTACGGTGAGAAATGGCTGAACGATTCCAATACTTTAAAAGGGCAGTTACATAAAGAACATTCGAAGATGTTAGCTTAAATTTTTAAGTGTATTCCCAGTTGTTAAATCAATTCTTAATCAATGTTAAAGAAATCTTAGAGGATTTTTAAATATGTCTTGGTAATTTGGACTAATGTTGGTTTTATTCAAAACAGTAAATAAATCTATACAAAAACTATTTCATTATGATAGTGGGAGGCTTCACGTCCACCCACTTATCACTTATTCTTCGCCAAACAGCAATAGTATTATTGTGTGCTGGCACAAGGGATGTAGTATATTAGTTGCCAAGATTGATGGCGTATTGACGGTGTAAGGGATGGTTTATATTACGTACAATACCATATTATTGTAATATAAACCATCCCCCTACACTTATGGGTTTACTTATGGGTGGTGGAGACCATTTACCAAGAGGTGGCCGATATGTTATCTGCCAACCTTTTTTTTATAAAATAGGTAGGTGGACGAGCAAATGGGCCATCTGATGGTAAGTGGTCACCAACGACCATATAAATTGGCATTAAAAGGTATGTTAACCATCGCTTACATCGCCAATGCGCCTCCAACCTTGGGAACTAAGATGTTATGTCCCTTTTGCCTGTAATTACACTGGCTCACTCACCCTTCAAACCGGAACACAACAGTACCAAGTACTAGTGTTTTGCGATAGAATATCTGATGAGTGTGTGGTACCTACCCAGACGAGCTTACACATGACTCTACCACCAGTAAAAAATTAAAAATCCCTGTTAAAAAAACAATATTAAGAATCTTTCTCAATATATAAATTTAAGTTATATAATTCCATTCCTACCATTTCTTCGTTGTGAAATTTAATTACACAAGTTTTATTCAGATACAGTCAAGTTTCATATTCCAGACTTTAGGTCGTTCAGAGTATAATTCTGCTTAACTTTCCAACATAAATGTGCACTGTTCCGAGATTATGTCGACTAAAAGTGTATTATCAGCCTTAATAATTAGCTTTAGCAGGTAATAAAATGCACTTATGTGCGCACGAGATTTGACGTTAATATTTCTGTTGACATTCCACTGAAAATATATTTATTTCAATTTTTTTTTTTATAAAAAAATGGTATGTTTGCTTTGGTAATATAAGGATGCTGACTTGCGGTAAACCACTAAAATCCTTCAATTAGTTTTATTTATAGAATCTTTACAAAGCGCTTTCTCTATATTTGATCAGATATATCCAAATTTATTGACCATAAGTGAAAATAATCAGTGATTATAAAATTATTATTAGTGTTGGTGTTAAAAAATTCTAAAGGGAATGACGGAATTGTCTCTGCTTTGTCGCTAGAATATCCTTAAAAACCAAATAAATGTAGGAACAATATTAAAAAAAAATTAATCTCTTATAATTAAATGCTAATTAGTTAGATAGTTAAAAAAAAACAAGTGGATTGACGATGTATAGAAAACGGTGATAAACCGCATACATATGGCACAGGATCGGTCGTAGTGGTGCCAATTATGGGTTCGATTCCCAGAAGTGAACTATAAATTCTGATGGATAAATGATATTCAAGGCACATAATATTATGGTCCAACTTTTTCTTTTTGATTAAGTTCGTATCTTAATATCCTTATTTTTAAGTTATAATTAAAATATATGTTCTATTAAATAAAAGTGTCAAATAAAATAAATAAGTTTAAACAAGAAAAATAATTCATTTTATGGGTTTTGTTATGTTTTCAAAATATGCTACCTCATAAACTTCGTACGTCGTTTTCTTTAATAACAGGCTATTAACCAACATAAATCTCGTTGCTGTATAAGAGACTTCACCTTGGTACCATACCTTCATGGAATGTGGCGCTTCTCCTTTATTTTGTATTATCTTAAATCAACACGTTATTAAAGAGGAACAACGAAAATATGAGGATATTACGATAATTTATATTTATTATCATCATAAAATTCTTTAAAGCTTTGTTTGTATTTATGATATACTCATGTACATGTTCATGATATACTTATGTACATACGTACACAAGATGGAAATCGACACTTACCATTTCGGTAAATTATTTATTATTAAATACATACTAATTTTAAAGGTATTCTGCAAAAACATGAACTCTTACAATTTAAGCTACAAAAGACGTTTCAAGTTTTCACAAGTTTAGTTTGACACTGATTGTAAAGTAACAGTAATCTTTTTTATATATATTTTATTGCTTTATTATGCTTATATATATTTTAGTTAATTTTAAAAGTATGTTTGCACAGTCGGTTAGATTTTTTAATCATTTTATACTTCATTATAAATTATAGAAAAAAAAATCGAAAGAGTTTTTATAGTCCATCAAAAAAGCTAAAAATAAAATAGACAACATAAATAAGAGAAGTAAAACCACATATAATGGTAGATGACAATGTACTGTAAAAATGAAAATCATCCTCAGATTATCATAATATAAAGTTAGGAGACTCCTTAAACCCGACAACAGCATTTAAAAAAAACAAAAGACGCGCGCTGATTTAGAGCCGCCATTTTGTTAGTGGACAGAAAGGTAAAGTAATTAATTAAATTATTAATTAAGTAATAAATTAAATAAATTTATTGACACGACTTTTGATTCGTTGAATGTGTTCAATTGCGTTATTTGAATTTTTAAAAGTAATTAAGTCATACTTCACATAAATATATATGACTTGGTATTCTATTGAAAAAAAAACCGATCGAGGTTTTTATGAAATCAGTTTCACTTCTGGATGCTAAATATATATAAACTGTAAAAATATAACACATATAATTTTATATTATACATATGTAAATACATACTTTATCATATATATTCTCTTTTTTAAATTAGATCCTAAGAAATTATATTTGTATTTGATATTTTATCTCTACTAAGAGCAGCAGCTGCGAACACCTGCACAAGAATAAACTTAATAATAAGCAAACTTATAATGCAATTTCTAACAGAAAGTTAACTTTTATATGTGTATATATTGTTGATGTTCTCTATCTCTCTCATTTAAATACTTAATAAAAACTTACCGGTAACCAGTAGCTGTCAAAATAATAATGTATATACAAAAATCTACCAACCACGCCAAGAGGCGTCAGTCAAGTCTAGGTAACTTTCAATTATTTAATTATTCCAATTCACAATTATTTCACTTTCAATTATCGTCAATCGCTTTTTAGGAATATCACCAACCAGTTTTCGCTTGCGGTTTCGCCCGCATGTTTGGGGGGTCAGGTGTTATGTCTCTTGTATTTTTTTTGTACCTCTGATAATGTGTATGCAAAATTAAATAATTGGTTGATTTGTTAAGACGTTAAATTGTAATAAGCAAACAGACATACTTTCGAATTTATAATAATAGTTAAGATTACTACATGGCGAACCAACCATTGGGAATAAAAAGTTAATATCCTGCGTTTGTAATTTGTTCCTATAACTAAGTAAAATTTTATAATATCTTCCTTTAAAATGGAACACATATACTTGTTAGCTTGTCCATTGGGAAATTTCTTGCGACTAGGACACTTTTTTCTTGAATAAATTATGATTAAAATAATCTTATCCGTTTAATTTCTTACTTTTCCTTAAGCATCGTATTTATTTCATTAAAAATGTATAAACCTTTTCTTCGTCTTTAATTTTTTAACCATTTGATTGTAAAATAGTAGACCTTATAAATTTATAGAAATAATTTGAATTAAGAATAATATTAAATGAAATTTGTTCATCTATTGATACGCACTTTCCATTTATTCTGTTAAACTTGTTAAAAACCTATTTTGTAAAATACGAATATAATGCAGTGCAATTATTTACTTCGCTCATAATTTTAAAACAAATAATTGCTCATTAATAACGTTATGTTTGCGATTATAAAGTCATCGGTTATGATCAGAAAAAAAGAAAACCAGTAAGCTTAATCGTATGAGTTTTAAACGTTGTTCATTGATGTTTTACGAAAATCGTGGTTATCAAGATCGTAGCAAGGAGCGCAAAAAATATCATGTTCTTAATTTTTTTTTATAAATCATATTGTGTTCAGCGGTGAAAGAAAATGTTTTAAGACTGCGTGAATAAGGTCGAAATTTTCCTAAAGAGGAGAGGAAACCCTTTGCCCGGCTGTGGGACATATTGTTCGGGCTGTTAGTTTATTTTTAAATTACGTAGTGTTCATAATTTATTATAAGAGCACAGCAAATATCCGCCTAATAGAGCGTTTAGTGTAAAAAAATCTTTAATTGGACAGTGCTAAGATATTTGCTCTTCTCTTTAATCTTACACATGAAAACGTGATACCAATATATTTATCTTGCCAAAATTTACTCAACTAGTTCAACAGTTTCGGTACTAGTATCAGGTGGTATTTACAAGTATTTATAATAAATGAAGCAAATTTAAGACCCGACTTTATTATTTAAGAAAAATACTGGACATATCTGATGATGTCACTTTTATTAATTGTTTGTTGTCGATTATTTATGATGGAATGTATATTTCCAACTATCATTGCTATTCTGTAAAATATATACGCCAACGTTTAAACAGTACTATTATTGTGTAATTACATTGGCCGAACAACCAAACATACGGGTTCAATATTTACTTGAGTTTACTACGCGGGTAAAGCCCCGGGCAACATACAATAAAGCAAAGCGAAGCAATATTTATATACGAAAGTTTTGATAGTGCATTTCCGTCATAGTTATATTAATTACACAATAAACAGACAAACCAATAAATTATCGATTAATTGTAAAAGCCATTAACGATTCATAAAGTTTGAGTTATTATTGATATAAATTCGGCAAACGAGTTCACTATGAGACTTTAATTAAAATTAAACATAATAAATATGAATAATAATTTCATAGCATTTCAGAATTAATGCGATAAAAAACCAGCTAATAATACTATGTATTCTTTATCTTCAGACAGCCAGACCATATGATATATGTCAAAATAAACATTGTTCGAGTAGGCTTTCGGTTCAAGCATTTTTGAATTGTAATTTTACTGTTTATAATTAATATCACCTTATCAAATAAATTAGGAAATAGCAAATGAAATTTCATTTTCTCATAATCGTTTTCTGAATAAAAATCCATCTGATCCCAAACTAAGCAGAGCTTGTACTATGGAAACCAGACAACTGATATACTACATATACTACTTTTCTTTTGTAAATACATACTTATTTAGATAATTACACCCAGATTCAGGATAAATAGACATGTTCATGGACACAAATGTCTGTCCTGGGTGGAAATCGAACCCACGACCTTCGGCGTGAAAGGCAAGTATCTACCAACCACGCCAACCAGACCGTCCCTTTTTTATATAAAGGTAACAAATATTTGTTCTTAAAAATAAATAAGCTATGGAACCGTAAAGTTTCGCAATAGTTTCAATCGGTATTATGAACCAGATTGTATTTGCTGTCTATATGACGTATGTAAGCAAGATTCTACCTTAATTCATTCAAATTAAGACCAATTCTCCTCATGACAAAATTAATAGTTTTAAACGTTATTGTTTTCAACGGTCTATAGAAGGGCGATGAAGTTGGACGAGCTATTCGAAGTAAGTTGACATCTTGAAACTATTTAAATGCAATATTCGTTGATATTCATGCAGAATAAATAATAAATTTAATTGTATTGAATCAAAATTCTATGTAAATTGATATAAAAGAGTACATGTTGAGTTTTTAAACTATTGAGATGTTTCGCAGTTATTAGAAGTGTCTTTATACTTCCTTTTTGAATAAATTTGATTTGTATTTGAATTTTTTGATTTTGATTTTTAATCTCAGGTCAGTCATATAAAAACCTTAGCCTTTCCCTCAATCAAGTCTTGGACACAACAGGAAGCTGCGTAAAGCCTTGGTCCTTTGTGTTTGCCGTTTTCCTGTTGTACATTACGTCTCATTCGCAATTGGCTAGTGTCGGATGAGAACGGCCGCAATAAGCCACGTCGACATCGTAACACTTAAACATGAAATTATTTTTCATTTTCCTAACAATGACAAAATACAGAGAGATATAAAAACCTACTTATCTCCTTTATTCTCTCTTAGATCTAAATTTTATTGTAAACCAAATTATCGAGAAACAAAAATGAGCCCGCTGAGCTTCTTTCCCCGGTTCCTCTCAGGTCTGTTATTTCTTTCTGATCATGTGTTAGACATTTTATAAATAATAAGCGAGTTTAAGCCTCTTATATTGAATAAATATTTGTGTATAAGTTACTTAATAATGTTTATCATCACGAATCTAGTCTTCAATGCACCTTCAGCTTATAAAATCGCGATTACTCAAACTATTTCTATTCGAAATCCGAATTTGTATTCTTTCCCTTCGAACATCATTTATCTTGAACTTTATCAGTTAAAGAACTTTTCTTTTGTGACACTTCAAAAACTTTGTAAGAAAATATTTTTGGCAGTTTTTCCTTTGAGAATATTTTTCTGTACGTAATTAAATTTAATTTCTTTTGTGATAGTAATATTATTTAACAAAAAGCGGTTTTTATAAAGAAAAAAAAATCTATATTCACTTTTATTGGGACTTGACATGCATGTGGTAACATCCGACGACTTTGATTGGCTTATAGGTCTAGAGATTAGCTGATAAGGCTGCAGATTTCCAGGTTCATGCACAGGATCAGATCAGTAAAAAGTTACTGGATGTTTCCGTCGAGACATTCCCATTATCCCACATAAAATAATGAAAAAAAAAGCAAATAAAATGATTACATATAAATAAACATAACATGAACGTATGTATGTTCAGTAAATTTTCTATTCAGACGAATTTGCATAGAAATTTACTATCAGTGTAATTTTATTTATCGTTGAAGAGAAACTGCTGCTAGCGATCTAGTCATCATCTGTGTCTCTTATTTTTACAGTTATTACTTAAAAAGCAGGTTGGTTTATAAATACATTTTTAAGTTATTTTATCCACAGATAATAATTAATAAAATATAATCTGACTAATTGTTTCATCTTTCATATATATATATATATATATATATATATATAATAGAGGATATGCTCCTTATATCCTTCAAACTGAAAAACAACTATGATACAAAGTACGGCTGTTTGGCTTTAGAATAAGTAATAATTTTAAATAAACGGAATATCCTCTATATTCCGTTTCGGAAACTATTTTTAGAAGCAAAAGATTTACAAGAGATACTACAACGACTTTATATATATGTCCAAACAACATGAGCAAGAAACATTTTTGGAATTCACGGATACGAATACAATAGTTGAAAAACTAACCGGTTACATTGTTATATTTGACATGACACAACTACGGATAAAAGTGTATTTGAAACCGCAAATAGTTGAACAAAATTCAAACCGCTTGGGAGTATGAATAATTCATATATGGTTACAGATAAAATACATTTAACGATAAAATAAATAGGTATATTTAAAACGCAATCGAGCGTGATGTGGTCGACCTATGTACGGATTTTGTAGTACGAACTTGTGTTCGTAAGTCGATGAATGTGAAATTTAATTGCTTATTAATGCTAATTATTATGAAATGGAATGTTATCAAAATATGATTATCAACAGACCAATATTTTTGTGTTGGTATAAGAATTAAAAATCGGGGATGACGAATATAAGTCCGCAGTAAGTAATTCCGTATCTGCAATTGAGAAAATTGCGGATACAAACCCGTAGCAGCACCGATTTTGTTTAGTTTTGTATTTATAATTCATGTTCGAAAACAGGAATGCTTCTGATGAAATTCTGGTATTCGTGTACCCACTTATACACTTTGGAGCAGCAAAACTAAGCTCAAAAACTTCTCTTCAAATGAGAAGAGCTTTTGTCCAGCATCAGCCATTCACATACCTCACATGTCGTTAATGTACTTTTATAGTAAGTAATTTACTCATTCTTCTTCCTGTCGAGACAGGATATGATGGCATAAGAGATCGTCATACCATAATATCTTCGAGTCCAGTCGGTTTTACCCCTAAGGCACAAGTATATACATTTCCCATCATAAATCATTGTAAAGGTTAACCGTATTTCATCGCACTAGCATTCTAAAACAGATCAATTATATTGGAGAGATATAAACCGGTTTAAACCACTCAGTGGCAGAGGTATCGGTGTTTAACATTGGCATAGCTGTGAATTATACACGAATAGACGCGCAAAACCCAGTATAAATATTTCAATGAATATATTTTCGTAAGTAAGTCATTGTATACGAATTTATCTACCAATGAAAATCAGTTTTGTGTTGGACATCGTTTTTGTAAATTCATGATTGATTGCAAAACTTATTACAATATATGATTTTACATCAACGTTATATGTCGAAATTTATGTGACCATATAAAAATTGCATATAGAAGTGAATTTTAACTTGATGAAATTATGCCTGGAAAGAAGTATCTTTGCGAAATTGGAATCTATATAAATTCTAAATGATAAACATTGTTAGCGATTCAATAGATTTCTTAATTGTGTAAAGATAATGCTATAATATGCTTGTGTTTAAGTCAACTAACTTAATATGAACATCAACAGTATTTTTCGTCTAGTTGATTTGGAACGGAAAAAAATATCAATAATTGTTTTATATTACATAATAACAGTGTTGTATGAAAAAAATATTAGTCATAGTTTAATTGTCAAATCCACTTTTTTAATATAATTATAAAGTGTCAAATTGTATGTGTTATTATTTCCCATTAACGGGGACATAATTCAGCCCAGTTCCTTCCGTGCAGCGCTCTGCGGAATGTTTCTCCTGAACTTAGCAAACGGGTTTGGCCTTCTTCATGCCAGACGAAGACTCGCTAGTTGATGGAATGTAGGAAGTCTCCACCCACTCCCAAAAGGGAGGCTGTGTGACAAAGTCACTTGCGCGGTTCATTTTGCTGATCAGAGAAGTGCCAGGAGTGACTCGTATGGCACCCATTGCGTTAATCATTAGCCGTAGCTGACAAACATTTCAAACAGTTCTTTTTTTTTTTATAGAAAAGGAAGGTGGACGAGCATATGGGTCACCTGATGGTAAGTGGACACCAACGCCCTTAGACATTGGCATTGTAAGAAATGTTGTCCGTCGCTTAAATCGCCAATGCGCCACCAACCTTGGGAACTACGATCTTATGTCCCTTGTGCCTGTAATTACACTGGCTCACTCACCCTTCAAACCGGAACACAACAATACCAAGTACTGCTGTTTTGCGGCAGAATATCTGATGAGTGGGTGGTACCCACCCAGACGAGCTTGCACAAAGCTCTACCACCAGTAAAAGACCTTACCGACAAAGACGGTTATGTGTGCAGAGGACTGATCTTAGCGATGTAATAAAATAGTTTTTATACTATTTAAAACAAACACATACATTTTATACACATTAAATTAATTACTAATTGAGTATTTAATTTAATGTGTATAAAATGTTCGTATTTTACAAAATATTAACAATGATAGTCGAAGCTTCGTTATTCACCACTTCAGTTTGTGTAACTCTCTAGTTGAGGTTCGAAACCAAAGTAAGTGTAGTACATATATTGAGTAAAGATTATTTATAAGTCTTTTTGAAAACCTTTGTAGCAGATTGATCAGTTAAATATTGATGTCTTTTTTCGAATGTCAAATCAACGAGGACAGAAAGTGCGAAATCAATGTTTAATTAAACAGCCGCTAAGCAACTCTTATTACATATAAGGCTGTATGACTGATATTATTAATATTACAGGCATATCGTATCTAGTATAATATTATAAAAGCTATGTTAACTAAACAATAAATTTGTTGGACCACTAATTGGAGTTACGAGTGTTTGTAACAGGAGTACCAACTTTGCAGTTCACAAATTCACTTTGCAACTTACAAAATGTTTTAATTGCGGTCGAGCCTAATGCATAACGTAAAATATATAATTTATATTGATTAGTTTCATTTATACGCCCGCTCCAGCGTATACCACAATTATATAATTAAGTTATGAAATAAACTAGTTTACCATTTAAACCGTTATTGTAACTGCCTCGTTGGCTTAGTGGCGAGATTATAAGGCCGGAGATCTAGAGGCCTCGGGTTCAAGGCCAAAAAAAGTTATTGGTTTTTTTGTCGATAAATTCTCAATATAAAGGTGAAGTCGGGATGTAGGCAATGTTTTAAACTCCGTGTTGCAGAAAAAACGTAAAGCGGTTCGCCTTTCGCGTCAATTTATTTTTGCCATATTGTGACTGATATATAGTCTACCTGATGGTAATGTATTGTAAGAAGAAATATTCATTGCTAGTCAATGCGGTGCCTACCTTGGTATAATACTGACATACTCACCCTTCAAACTGAAAAACAACTATTATACAAAGTATGGCTAGTTGGCTTTAGAATAAGTAATAACTTTCCCAGACGGGTCTGCACAAAGACTGATATTGTTCTAAGTAAAAAAAATACTAAAATAAATTACACTCTATAGGTATATTAAACATTATGAATAATATACTAAAGCTTTTCTAAACCATACCAGTTATAGTGCAGTTTTCGTAACTCACAAATTCACTTTGTCGAGTTCGCGGTTGAGCTCCGTTGAGAGGTGTGACGCTAGCTGGCTGAGATTTATACGTGAACTGTCGGTTACACAGTATTTCGAGGATAATTTCGTATGTATTTGAGTGAAATGTATTACTTGAATTATAGTCATGTTATGTCAATACATTAACGAGACATGCAAACGTGCTTAGCACATTAATTAATCATAATGAAATTGTTTTAGGTAATGAAGATTATATTATTTCGATTGTATGTTCGTTAATTTTATTTTAAAAATGTGTTTGCTACGAAACATTGAGCGTTTAATTTCAATTGCTTGATATTGTAACTCGGGGTATTATTTAACTACGGGTATGTTGGCATACCCAACGGTGAAATTCTGTTATATTTTTATCCAGCAACTCACACTGGATCTGCGTGTATCCGAAATAAGCTACAAACCTTCTTCTCCAAGGGGAGAAGACTTAGTTCAGTGGGATCTTGTATCTTAGTCTTAAGTAAGCATTTAAATATCCTTGTAAATGCTTGAATAAAGTATATTTTAATTTTCAAGGTTTATGTATGTGAGTAAGTTTATACGAAAGAGATATCGTTAATATTTGCTTATTATCTCGAGTGTCACGGGCTATTAATTCATTCATTCAATTATAAATGCAGTCGTGTTTTTAATTGTTAAGGTATGAAATTGTTTTTTTTTCCAAAATAATATAAGCGAGTTATCATGGTACACATTATGTATTACATAAATATATCAGAAGATACATGTGTAATATGTATACAGGGTGACTGGTGAATTAGTATCAATACTTAAGGACGTCATATTTGACGACCATATATGACCAAAAAAAATACATATAACATAAATATTAATAAACTTCTAAGTAAAGTTAACCAAAAGTTATGTAATTAATTACGCGTCATGTGGACACCCTAGCTGCGCTGACGACACAACACAGTTAGGTACATTTAGTTATCGCGCGGTACTTTACTTACGTCCAAACGCCGCCGCGTGTTAACAGGGTAGCAGGCTACCTTTGATAAACAAGCATGATCCAATCCCCCTTCATACTTTAAACCTTTATATGGGATAATTATATATATATATAATTATCCCATATAAGAAATTTAATGCTTGTTTTCATTCGTATTTTATACATTAATCCAGCATTTACCCAATGGAGTTGAAACTTTGTTGTTGTTAGCAGTTGTGTGGAGGTTGCTGGTACTTACAATAGGAGCCGAGAGTATATCGGATATATTAAAAAACAGTTGATGTTTTTATACAACACTGGCAAATGCTCGATATGACTTATATTGTGTAAATTAACATACTGTTCATCCAGTTTTCAACAATCATGTAGCAAAAAAAATAGGAGTTTTCGACAATGAAGGGTTCTTTAACTGAACAACTGCTGGTGGAGTCGCGGATGAATATGCAAGTGTGCCCTTAACTTCGCTCCCTGTGGAGTGAAGACTGACCGTGGTGGCTTTAGTCGGTAAGAGTCCAAAATAACCCTCTATCATATCATCTGGGGTGATGGGGTATCCATGAGGATTTCCCCACGTATAAAAAAGTGTTCATCCAGTGCACGTAAGTCGACTATAACATTTAAAAAAAACCTATGTTGCATGTGTGAACATTTTTCCTATTCAATAAAAAAGCCTACTATTAAATACCCATATAAAAATTAATTAAAATTTGAAGAAAACATATATAATTTTGCACATTTGGATTAAATTTTTTTTCTACTATTATTTTAATTTTTTTACTATTGCTCATACTAAAGCTCGTCAATGGCTACCGAATAAAAAAATGTTGATAAACAGATAATAAAAAGATAATTAACTGTTTTGTCTTTGCCTATTTATATATTAATATTACGAAAATAAGGATTTGCGTTAAAATATTCTCGATGGTCAAATGAATTCATGTATGTGTGTACGTTTAAACAAAGGTTAATCAATATAGAAGTTGTTGAGCAGTAATAGTTAACCATTTAATAGATATATAAAAGTCTTATGCATGCCAAAAAAATGACATTGTGTCAGCTTTCAAAAGTGCTCAAATCACTTGAAGTATTGAGGAACATTGATCTATAACCGAATGTTATGTTCGAAACATTAATGGTGTTGATATACATGGTATGTTGATATACATCGAAACATAATCATGTATGATTTTCAATACTACCTTTCTGTTATTCAAGCTACTCGATCAATGAGGCTTTTTGAGTTTTCTAATGGGAGACAATAAAAGCCAGACATTTCTCCATACACAATCTTGTCCAAACAACTAGTTTCACCCGCTGATGTAATTGTACATCAACAAACTGACTATTATTTTTCGGTAAAACTCTTCTAAATTCAAACCTTTTAATGTCACGTGACTCGTTAATAAACTAATCTTTTGAAAACAGGTTTCGATTCGAACAGGATTCGAGTAGGTCCGATAACTTACACACACTGTTATTTAAGTTAAAGATTTCATTTTATTTCGTTTTTTATTTGTTTTTTTTTTTTGTTTATCGTCAATTAGAGCAACAACTTTTATTTGAAAGTTAAGTTAATATGATGTATTTCTTTGCCTTATATAACGTTGCCTTTCTAATAATAAATAATTAAACTACAAAACTATCATGATTTATAATTTCCTAGCAATGTTATTGTTTTTTTGAGGATAATTTGAGATCATCTGTTTCAGATGTTAGTATGTTTCACATTGACAAGCAACTCGTAAGTTAATTAATTACTACTAGTAAACGGCCTTATTGGCCGTTTTAGCTCTACTAGTAGTACTACGAGTTAACTTTTGTTTATCAGAATAGGAACAATAACTTTACTGGTGGTAGGGCTTTGTGCAAGCTCATCTGGGTAGGTACCACCCAGTCATCAGATATTCTACCGCAAAACAGCAGTACTTGGTATTGTTGTGTTCCGGTTTGAAGGGTGAGTGAACCAGTGTAATTACAGGCACTAGGGACATAAAATCTAAGGTCTCATGGTTGGTGGCGCATTGGCGATGTAAGCAATGGTTAACATTTCTTACAGTGCCAATGTCTAAGGGCGTTTGGTGACCACTTACCATCAGGTGACCCATATGATCGTCCGCCTTCCTATTCCACAAAAAAAAAAAAAAAAACGGATGTTGGTTATTTAATATAGCATATGTGTTTTGCGTAATGTTTTTTATATTAGTAATGATAAGCAAATGCCGTTTAAATAAATCTGAACGGAGAATGTATTTTGACCTTCTTACCACCAGGCCAGAGGTCCAGGCCACAGGCCAGGCCTCCGTGTCTCCGATCATTACACAATCTAATTAATTAATGTGTACAATCTATGTTCTCTCTAGTATAATGCAATATTAGTTGAAATTCGAGTATTCTGTTTCAGGTAATTAAATTAAGCTTACATCGGAGTGGGTTTTGCCTTATTCAGCATGAACTATAGCAAAATTAAGAGTATATTTTCTTAATATTCACGCTGATTGAAAATTGCAATTACTTTTTAATGTTATATATTTATAATGACTAACGGCCTCACTTATAAACATCGGATAGCTGGTGACTGATTAAACAATGTTGTGTCTTTCTCTTTCGAATGACATATGACTAATGACAGAAAGAGAAGAGAGAAAGAGAGCGGAATCACGTCACGTTGCAAACGTGCTTAGCGGCTGTATAGTTATATACTAATTTCAATCTTCCTTCAATTTTCCTGAGTTTAATGTTTGTTTAGTTCATGTCGTGCTCGGCGTTGAAAGAATATCGGATGCAAATCCATACCTTCCATATATATACTACTTCCAAATTTCCAACTCCGGGCTACTAGTAAGAATTTTTTCACAGAAATCCAATACCTTTTTATTAGTATTTGAGCCCAGCAACTCGAGATCTGCGGCCTTATATCTAACCAATAGACCAAAGACCAAAGACTATACATACAACTTAAGTACTTACAAGATGCAATAAACCTCTTTAGAGACCCTATATATATAGGAGTATATTATTCCATTACATTAAAGCTCTCTAATAATATGTATATTAGTAATATAATTGGCTCTCTAATTGATTTAATAATGATTGCTAATTGAGCTCCTTGCTACGCTTGCACTTAAGAGAATCATCTTTAGTGGAAAGGGAAGACTCGTCTCAAGCCCAATATCCTGGGTTTTCCTCTACTCCTATTTTCTAGGAAGAGATAAGAGAATGAAGAGCGGTACTATCTCTTATCTTGGTGAAGATCTGTATCTGAACGTCGAAATCTCGGACAAAATAATAAAAAAGGTAGGATTTTTACGGGTAAGGTAAGAGCATTAATACCTAAATATAATATTTAAATGGTTACATAATAATATAAAACCTAAATTAGAGAGGAATCATATAATTCATTAATTTTTTTTTTATTGAAATATATTCAGTGGTATATGTAAAAGCAGACAAGAAAATACATAAAAGTAAAAAGTATATATTTTATTCTTGGAAAGAAAACGTCGTTACGACCAAGAAAAATCCAAAAGTACCAGACGGGTGCACGGGAAAAGGTTAACGAGTACTCAGTTAAGGGCATAGCGGAGCAAGGTTTTAACTAAAGCGAATACTTTGAATGAGTGTCGTAAAGCTAAGATCAAAGTTTGGCGAAATTTTGAATAGCTCGAATTACTATAGGGAACCAACTTGCTTTATCAACTAAAATTATATTCAAATTCAGCTGAGTTCTTTATATTCGAGTTTGTTACTTTATGAAATTAAATTTAATGAATTTTAAATAATGATATTTAGCTTTAACTAGCTATGTCACGCTGCATAAAACTTGGGTTATTCTTTATTAAACATGTTTTCGATCCTTGTGTTTCCTGTACTTTTGTCAAAGGCGTTTTTTTACATATCAAAATAAAAATATACTTTACTCATTTAGATATACACTTACAAGTATTTCTGCGCACTCATTTTTAAAGACAAATTTTGTCTGGCGAAAAAAGGTGTTTGGTATCTGTCCTTGTACGTACCCCTGACTACGTGTATGAAAAAATTCATGACGATAGACAAACCAGAAACCTCACTTTCGAATTTATAAAATTGATTTAGATATATTAGGTCCTTACATATGAAATTGGCGTTTTGTACGGGAGGAATATAAAGTCAATTTTTTTTTTGTAAAATATATTTAATTAATCAAAGTATGCACCGTTGTTATCTATGCACTTTTGCCATCTCATAGGTAGTTCATTGATCCCTGTACTAAAAAAAAACCATGGGGCGAGAATCAATAAACTCTTTGAAAGCGTTGGACTGCTGCATCGGAGTTGAATTTTTTTCCTTGGAAGAAGTTGTCCAAATTCCGGAAAAAATGGTAATCTGTTGGAGCAAGGTCCGGGGAGTATGATGGATGTCACAGACATTCCAATTGTAGCTCATCTAACTTAGTGGTTGTTTGTTGTGCAGTGTGTGGTCTTGCGGTGTCGTGAAGCAGCAGTGGCCTAGAGCGATTTCGCCTTAGATCAACCAATCTCGGTTGTTTAGCAGCTAGTTCTTCCTTCATGGTTTGCAGTTGCTGACAATAGACATCTGCAGTAATCGTTTGGCCAGATTTTAAAAATCTGTAGTGAATGTCTGTCTGTCTGTAGTAAATGAAATCCATTGTGACGAGCACTTCCGATCATCGTACATTATCCACTTTTCATCACAAGTAATGATTCGATTTAAAATCCCTTCATCATTGTGTCAGTTGCGCAAAGTAACACAGCAGTCGACGCGTGTTTGCAAGTTCGATTCACTCAATTCATGAGGTACCCATCGTTCAAGTTTTTTTACTTTCCCGATTTGCTTCAAGTGGATTAATACAGTTTTATAACTTACCCCGTAAACGTACTGTGCTTTCTTTTGCGACACCAGCGCCTTACACATGCCACGGTAGAACTCTTAGTCGTAAATATACCGATATTTCATGTTTTCCATTGTGCGATAATAAACGATGCCAAAGAAAAAAATAATAAGGAAGAAACAAATGAGTTTTTAAAACTGAAATGTATCAGCTAAATGAATTTATAAATTTGAATTTGGAAAATTCTTAACCAAAGAGGAGATATTTCAGATCAAAGTGGTCAGTACGACAAAACGCTAATATCATATGTAAGGACCTAATACTAATATTGAAACCATTTATAGGTACCAAAATGGACAAGAATTAGATATTTTTTTTTGCTATAGTTAATGACGGGAGTATCATAATTACGTATGTATCTATAATAATATTATTTTATTAAAGGTTAAGTTATATCGTTTATGATACTATTAATTAAATGTAATATCCGCCACAACCGTCTCAAACGAGCTGAATTCTCTTAAAGGGGTCGGTATAGGTATATTATAATGCTCTGTCGAAGTTCCACACGGGATAATTAAACAGTGCGCTCAATCGAGATTTTCGAGGTTCACAAACTGTATTATTTCGTACTAATATTAATGAGCAATCGCGAATAGTACTCTTACGTACGTACTTGACAGAGTACGTTTTGTATGTTAAATTCGATAAAGTATATAAGCTAATGTTTAGTAACATTTAAAACATGAACTTTGTTACGTTCTAAAATATTTCTTTTGTTTTATTTCACATTTAAGTCATTTCTATTTTAATGTGGATATGTAATACTAAAACAAGAGCTATAGTAATTAAGTAGGAGCGCTTAGATTTTGTCTTTCTTCTTAAAATAAGATTAAGAGGCGTTTGACTCTACTACCACTTACCATCAGGTGGAGTAGAGTCATTTGCCTTCCCGGCAAATATATATATATATAAAAAAAGACTAGTTAGCAAATATTATAACTTCTTTTATGTGATAGTTAAGCGGACGGACAAATGGGTGGGTCACCTGATGTTAAGTACTCACCACCACCCATATACATTGGCGATGTAAGAAATGTTAACTACACATTACATCGCTAATGCGCCATCAACCGTAAAAAGATTTATTGACCTTACAAAGATTACATCCCAGCTCTTGAATACGCTTCTTTATTAATATAGAATATAATACTGCTATACTTAAAGCCTTTTTTAATTAATTTGAATAATGGACGTTATAATACATTGATTGTAACCAATCACATGAAGTAATCTTTATTATCAGAACTGAATTACCATATTCAAGAATTTTTCATGTAATCTTACCAGCTGATTCTTCAATTCAATGTTTCTATCTAATATTTTCTTTATTTCTTCTTTGCTGTGATCGCGTTTTGAAAAGTTTCACAACTCCTTTGAGAATACTTCAAGGGTCAGTCTCAATTTAGCCTCTGTATCTTTAAAGAATGTTTTGCGGGCCCTGATTTAATACTGTATTTTTTTTAAATATTATGTATGCAAATACAATTATGGTACATTAAGTATTTATAAAATTCTTTAATTGTTTCAATTCAAAATTTGAATAATTTTACATGTCACTACAGGGCAGGGTAGTTTTGACCAACAATTTGACTACAAGCAGCTTATTGAATCTAATCTATTTTTTCAACCTATTATCTACACCTTGTTTAATTTTTTATTAGGCAGAAAATAAAACAATATCACATTATTTTGTACATTTATTATTATAAAATAATCTAATCATATTTTTTTAGTATCGCGTTTGAAAATACAAAAATAATAGCAAAAAACGGTGCATGAGAAACGAAAATGAATTACGAATATGACATTACATAGTTGACAGTTTGATCTTTGACGGCTTTACTTCTAATGGAAGGTTGCCAGTGCCAAATTATCCTCACTGTCAATATTTTAATGCTGCATTATTATTTTATTATATTGCTATGTATTTGATAAATAAAAGTAATAAAAATAACATACTTTGTAAAGTAATTCTGAGTAGGAAAATTGTAATGTGAGTATATTATGTTTATTTTAAACATTAAACTTTTGATAAAGCGAAATGAAACTAGCTGTATATGATTAGAAACTTATATGTATGTCAAAAAAAATGTGCAAAATTTAAAGTTGTCATTTCAGCTTCAGACTTCTTAGTTTCGGCTGGTTTTGATAAAATTACATTTATTTTTATATTGTACATTACAAATACTGATGGTAGGGCTTTGTGCAAGCTTGCCTGGTTAGGTACCACCAGATATACTCATCAGATATTCTACCGCAAAACAGCATTACTTGGTATTGTTGTGTTCTGGTTTGAAGGGTGAGTGTGTGTGTAATTACAGGCACAAGGGACATAAGACATAACATCTTAGTTCTCAAGGTTGGTGGCGCATTGGCGATGTAAACGGTGGTTAAAATTTCTTAAATAATAATTAAATTTGCCTTTTTTATTTATATATTATACTTTTTAATGTATTAAGAACAAAACATACATCATAAACATACTTTATTAGGACGAGTTATAGATTAACGTAATCTGCAAAATTAATTGAATCCGATTCCGTTCACCGTTCTACACGTCATGTTGTCATAATAAATTTCATGCTACGTGCGAGCTCGTAGCAGGCTACGAACTATCATTAATTGCTACGCCGTAGATGCAGCTCAGCCATAACGCTACTCGATTCGGATGTATGAATACTAAATACAATATATTATTGCCTTTCTGTTTAATAATTATTGTAAGAATATACATATAGAAAATTATATGTAAATGTAAATTCAAAATATATCTGTTAATCTTTTACCTAATAACATAATGATTGTTGAAGACATCGGAAAACTAGAAGCTTTCCTGTACATGCATGCATGCAGAAATATAATCTACTACGATATAAATATTCAAACAAAAACTCAAAAAATGACAAATATTTCATAAATATTTTGTAAAAGTTAAAGTTAATAACGGTTAGGGTTAATTTTAACGAAAAGATTCGGCAAGAAATTCATTAGTTATTGTTTCCACGATCATGTTACATGGGTACAATTGATTAATTATAATATTTGTCCTGGTATGGAATGCAACAAAGTATTCGTTCGCTACTATTACATGCTTACGTTTGTTTTTGCAACAGTTGTATAATGGCTTAAGTTTTAAAACTTGTGTGCTTTGTAATGTAATTAATTTAAATAGCCTTCATGTTACAACGTCATTAGTAGTGCAGGCAAGAATAGTAGAACTTTAACTGATAGAGTTAGCTACAGGTTTTAATCTATTTAACTGTTGTAGTTCATTGTTTATAATAAAATTAACAATATTAGAACTGCAACTTCATAACTTTATTATCTGTGAGAATGTATATGATTCAGTGGATAGAATGGGTGGTTCTTGATTGAAGATTAAGCTTTGAACCTGGACACGACGCCTTCATATAACATACTACATCATTCGTTACAAGTCATTATTTATGCTACAGCCAAAAGCAATACTATCTGCTTTTTTTATAGAATAGGAAGGCGGAAGAGCATATGGGCCACCTGATGTTAAGTGGTCACCAAACGCCCTTAGACATTGGCATTGTAAGAAATGTTAGCCATCGCTTACATTGCCAACGCGCCACCAACCTTGGGACCTAAGATTTTATGTCCCTTGTGCCTGTAATTACACTGGCTTACTCACCCTTCAAACCGGAACACAAAAATACCAAGTACTCCTGTTTTGCGGTAGAATATCTGATAAGTGGGTAGTACCTACCCAGTCCGCATATACGAGATTTACTTTACTATTATATCCACCTATATATATAATATATATATGGTGTTTGATATGTTACCAGACAGACGCAAGAAATCATCGTGAGGTCCTTCACCATCATACGAATTGCAAAAAAGTATGAAAGCTCTGTATTAATTGCCTGAATATGAACTAAAGACTTTCGGTTAAGATGCATATTTTCTCCCAACCAATTAATATTGGTTATAAAATGGAGAAATTTTGTTTCCTTGTAAGTTACTAAAAATTACAAAATGCTTTATATTTTCATATATTCGAAATAGTTGTTATTGAAATGTTCATTTTGATTTGACACTCGCCAAATAATATAAAACTTCGTTAATAACGTCACGCCTTTAGAAATATTAAAAGGAAGAGTTTTTAATATTATTATCGTGTAAGAATTTGTAAAAGCATCCGTAGCGTAGTTATATTTTAATGATCACGGCGTATTTATTTTGATATAACCAGACAACGTTGTCAGGTTGATTAGCCATACCTTCCACTGTGAGTATAGCGCGCAATAGCATAATATCGCTAGTTGTAATCAACTTTTTAACCGTCTTCAAAATTATATATAATATAAATTTTAGTTAATTTAAATTTAAAAGTATTTAAATTCTTAAAACCTACTGATGATATAATTTAATATTTGCGTTTTAAAATTTAAGGCTCTATAATATTACAGTTTACGCAACTCCGCCCAGTTTCATCCGCGTTGAACGATACTGCTCTGCCCCCGTGGGTCGTAGCATAATCATACATTATAGTCTATCACCTTCTCCCGTAAATGGTCAAAAGATTTTTTCAAATAAAACCAATTAAATCGAGTTCAATGAAACGATATCTTTAACTTTAGCTTATATAAAATAATTAAAATGAAATGAGGAATTGATTATATATAATTTCATTTTGTGTATCTCGGAAACGACTCTACCTATTTGTCTCGAAATATTTCAAGTCAACTCTTTCAAAAAATTATAATTAACGTCAGAGCCGGTCAGTTAAGTACTAAATATATTAGCATAGCCGACCGCACGTAGAAATATACTTAATTTTAATAAAATGTACATATATAAAAGGTATTGTGTTGAAACTATAAGTATTAACTGGTGGATGGTTAGGTGGTGGATGGTCGACTGGTGGTAGAGCTTTGTGCAAGCTCGTCTGGGTAGGTACCACCCACTCATCAGATAATCTACCGCAAAATAGCAGTACTTGATATTGTTTTGTTCCGGTTTGAAGGGTGAGTGAGCCAGTATAATTACAGGCACAAGGGACATAACAACTTAGTTCCCAAGGTTGGTGGCGCATTGGCGATGTAAGCGATGGGTAACATTTATTGCAGAGCCAATATCTAAGAGCGTTTGGTAACCACTTACCATCAAGTGGCCCATATGCTCGTCCGCCTTCCTATTCTATAAAAAAAGGTACTATATTGTAGAAAAGACCTAAATAATACAAACAAAAATTGAAAATACTTGTTGTACAAAACGTGACCTCTAGGAATGGTGGCAAGAAAAGTACTCGTAGCAGCATTACCCTTTTGAATAGCAATTCCGGCTCTCTGCGCGAAAAATAAGCTGTCTCTAGAAGAAGTGATGTATATGCGTTTTAAAAATGTTTATTGCTTATGAAATTATATTCTTAATATAGTTTATAATAAGAAAATATAACAATAAAATAAAAAATAAACCATTTATACATAAGATGTATTTTTGATAAGCATATATAGTTATATTAAAATAACCAATACAAACATATAAATACATATATTGTATATAAAACTAAAAAAAGAAAAACTTAGACTGGTCTTAAAAATTTTACTTTATAAGTGAATATTATGACTGTAAATAGAACATGTCTTCAAAGTTTTTAACATATTTTCATTAAACATTGGCTAGATCAATTCCGATTAAGTAAATCAAAGGGATAACCCCTTGTAATAATGCCTCCAGTCAAATAGATAACAAGGACTTCAAAATTATTATTCTGTTCTATAGTCCTGATATATTTGGTGTGCCTGCAATAACAATCGAAAGTTTGCTATCAAACGATTGTTTGGCACTGATCGTTTGGTCGATATAAATATATTTGTGAGATTATATTGATAATGATCTTTATCGGTATTTAAAAAGATAATGTGACTTATAATTGCCTTGTAAAGCCTTAAAAATTATGTAATCACTTTATATTTGAAAATTTTTGTTTCGTTTCAATTACTACTTGGTGGAATAATTGTCTACCAGAATCTGGAAGTGCTATTTTTAAGTAGTGAGTGTACAATGACGATACTAAATTTAATAATAATAATAATAATGTCCTCCAGACCGGTTTCGGCCAAGGCGGCCAATCTCAAGAGAGATTAACCAACTGCGAAGGAGATATTAAAATGCACAAGTGTGTGCGCCAACCCAGGTGCACTCTCTATTTTCTACTCTCATAATCCGATAGGATGGCAATCCGACACGACCGAAAAGAGTACAGGCGCAGGACCAACGGCTTTACGTGCTTTCCGAAGCACGGGGGTGTACACACTTCCAACTTTCAGACTCCGGGTCGCTACTGAGAATTTTTCTGATAGAAAACCCCGATAACTTTTTATTGGCCCGACCTGGGAATTGAACCCAAGACATCCGAATCTGCGGCCTCATATCAAGCCAGTAGATCTATTTAATGCAAAATTTAAATATACATAAATAAGCTTTTATAAGGACTTCAGAATTCTTATTTCACAAGATAAATAAACTGTAAATCTACAACCACTCTGGAATGTTTACCAGGAGCAACCGGCATAAAACCCAGAAGTAACTCTTTTTCACTAATTGAATTGAAAATACATCAACACATTATTTACAATAATGTACATTTATATTTTATACATAAAACACAACCTGTATCAATTACACTGTAGTATGCGTATAGTGTTTTAATTGATAGGTTTTAAAATCAATAATTTATATAATGCCAGGTTTACAAAATAATTTAGAGAGATATGAGTCAAATTACTTTCCATTTCATTGTTAAACGAATTTGTTGGTAAGTTTTAAAATTAAAAAAAAAAATCATATTATATTAGACCGTTAAGTTAATATTTTTAAATAATGTTTGAATAAAAAAATATACCTCTTCATATGATTCCATTTTTATTTAATAATTGCTATACTAGTAATGTTTTAGTTACTCGATGATAATCTGCTCAATAATTCAGTCGACCAACTGTGAAGGACATATTGTAGTGCATAAGTGTGCAACAACACGATCTATTTCCTCACTCATAATCTGATGCGATTGCAAATCTGACACGGCCGGAAGACCAGATGCTTTATGTGCTAACCGAAACACGGGAGAAGCACCTTTCAAACAAGTGACTATTGAGGATTTCGTGTCAAAAAACATAACTAATATCGTCCTGATCAGGCATTTGAAGTCAGAATTTTTGCATGATCAGCCTTATAATACATAGCCACATATAATTACATAGCCACTAGATTACTAAATAGACAAGACTTGTTTAATTATAACCAGAATGCTAACATTGTCCAGACTTTTAGGCAGCGGTCATTGTATTCCACTCCCTTTCAAGATGTTTAAGGTCATACAATGATAAAAACATAGATCTCTGAGATAAAGGTGTTAGTCAGCTTATAAGACTGTCGTAATTGGAAGTCATTAACGGAGACGGGTGCAATATCCAGACGTTTTAGTTTAGGTATAAGCGTAGAAAAAACATATTTATTAGTATTTATATGTTCAAAACATGCAACGGATCACACATTAATACGTTAACTTAACTGAATACTCAGTAGTTAATACACGTTAAGCATAACCGTTTTTACTGGTGGTAGAGCTTTGTGCAAGCTCGTCTAGTTAGGTACCAACCACTCATCAGATATTCTACCGCAAAACAGCAGTACTTGGTATTGTTGTATCCCGGTTTGAAAGGTGAGTGAGCTAGTGTAATTACAGGCACAAGGGACATAACATTTTAGTTCCCAAGGTTGTTGGCGCATTGGTGATGTAAGCATTGGTTAACATTTCTTATACTGCCAATGTCTGGGCGTTGGTGACCACTTACCATCAGCTGGCCCATATGATCGTCCGCCTTCCTATTATATAAAACAAAATCGATGATTGCGAATGAAACCCCGGACAAGCACAATATAATTCCAATACAAGAGCATATACTTGATGTTCTGTACCAACATGTAGAATTACAACACCATAAGATAAGAGGAAGCTCTAATTTAAAGTTTATATTTCAACTTGCAAGATTTTAGGTCAACTCTTCTACAAACAAACTATCAACATTGCAAGTTAAATAAAAGCTTGTAATAAGCTTCGTACCTTCTCAAAAAGAGTGGAGGCCTTAGCCCAGCTTGGGACAATTACAGACAGTCTTATTATAATATTTGTCTAATACTGTATTCAATAAGGTAAATATTCACAAATTTAATGTGGCTTACTTCACTAATAAATCATAATATTTAATTCATAGATAATAAAAACTATTTAGAAAAAAAAAATTAAAAAAAAAATTACCTGTATTACAAAAAAAAAACTCTACAGTAGCGAATAAATACAAGAAGTTAATGTTAACATTTCGTTTACATATATCCTGAATCTATTCGCGAGTCAACGAAAACAAACTACATGCCTTTTTATCATCTAAATAAACTATTATCCAACAATGTGTTATCTGTGTTGTAGCACAATACGAATTGCGGGCACATGTTATAGAATCGTATATATGCGGAGATAGGATCATAAATAATTATTAATTTTATAATTTTTTTAAATATTAATAACTAAGCTCTGTATAATTAATCATATGTTTAGTTTATAGTACTCAAGAAGCCGAGATGGCCCAGTGGTAAGAACGCGTAAATCTCAACGAATTATCGTGGGTTCAAACCCGGGAAGCACCACTGAATGTTCATGTGCTTAAACTTAACCTGCATGTGTCTAATTTCATTGAAATTGTGCCACATGTGTATTCCACCAACCCACTCTGGAGCAGCGTGGAGAGCAGCTCCTCAAAAGGGAGAAGAGGCCTTACCCCACCAGTGGGACATTCACAGGCTGTTACTGTACTGTACTGTACTGTAGTTCATAGTCGAAGCAACAGAACACAATATTCCATCAATGTTACACTATGTGTTCTCTTAGGCTGATATATGAGCTATTATGTTATTAAGTCTTTTTTTCAAACCATAAGTTAAGCACATCACGTAATAGGCAAAATATGTCTTCGAAAGATCATGGTGTGTTTTGAAACAATAATGGTAATAAAACGAACTATTAACATAAGTTTAAAACACAAGACTGTGGTTTTCTTAAAGAAATGATATTAATCCTTGCCAACGGTTCAAGGGTTTTAAAAAATCATCCGCTCACAATGCTAAGCGCGTGTTTACATAAGCCCATATTAACTGTCTACGAAATTACAAAAGACGTATACATACGTTATATCTCAAAAGAAAACATGATAAATTATAAAATTAAATTTGAATTTCGAATAATCAAGACAAAAAAATATGTCGGGGTAAACTTCGGGCGCAATTCGGCCGTCAGTAGTGGTCGGGCTTTCGAGCCGTTCGCACGTGTTATTGACGATGCGGACACTAATATTCATATACTTCGCGTCTTTAGTGCATTGTGAATTTAAGAGTGATGTGAAACATTTAAGACATGCTCGAACTTTGATCAGGCATGGGAGGTCCAGGGTTCATTTCACGCGGCTACATACGAGGGCAAGAGACCTGGTCGCTCAGGTCATAGAAGCAGAAACCAGCAGCGAATTAGGTAAAATATTTTGAAAATTTGGCTAATATACTATATAAATCACTTCAGTTATTTATAAAGTTTCTCATTTCAGAGTAATTTTAAGAGCAAATTTTCCTCGTCACTTCGTAGCGTTATCTAAGAAAAGGTAAATTGTTTCGTAAAAAGCGGGTAGGCGAAAAAAATTACAAAGATTTATCAATGTTGAGATTTTTGTACTGATTTTGAAAATATTAGAATAAATTTTGTTTTTTTGTCAGAATACTTTAATAATTTAATAATTATTTAAATTTAGAGATTCGAAAAATACGTTTTCTTCATTGAGAAAATAGAAATATATGAACGGAAAATATTTATCTTAAATATATTCGGAATTAAATTATGGTAAACCAATAATTAAATAAAAGTAACATTAAACAAAGGACTTTTTTATAATTCTTAAATAATAATAAAACTAATAGTTTTGTAATAAAGTATAATTTAACAAAATCGTCATTTCTAATCGAACATGTTAATGGTTCAGTTCATCAGATACGAACTTTTGTTTTAATAGAACTGATTCGGAAATGAAACAAAAACATAACTCAATTCGTTCCGAAAATAAAAAATTGTTTTAATCTAAACATACAAGGAAGCGAAAGATTGTCTCATTCCGTTTGACAATGGAATTCATTAACGAAACAAAATCAATTATGAAATTAATTTACTCATACTTCTTTGGACACTGACTATTTTTTTTAACATGTTTTTGGCGGAAATTTATGACACAAATAATATATTTTTGAACTCACCAAAGCATACAACATACAATCATTGTATGATACATTTTTTGCAAGTTATTAATATATGAGTGCGTATTTAAATATGTTTGATTAAAATAATCCTGTGTTCGTCTTTATCAAATTGTGACAAAATACATTTTGAAAAAGATGACTTTTTCAGACTTCATTTATTTAGGATAATAATTGCTAAAATATTAAGGTTGTTTAAATAATAAAGACTACCCATGAGCAAGTAATTCTAAATTATTTTTGATGTTATATGATTTTAAATGCTTTGGTTTTATATTAATATGATTTTACAATATAATCAAAGAAAACAAGTTGTCTTCGTTGCTAGATTTAGAAAAGTGTAAAATGTTAATTGAATGCGTAAAGGTTATGTACGATCTTGGTTGAAACTATTGCTTTCATTAATAAATTTTAAAAATAAAATCTATTAAGTATTGGAAAAAAAACATTAAATGTCTTTGCCAGTGCTCATTTTTCAAACCGATCGCAGTTTAAATCAATGGAAAATTGCAAGATTTCAATATTCAAAATAATGTGGTTGTCGCGGCTCGCCCAACATTGAAATTGATGGTTATTGAAATAATTGTAATTAGTTACGTAAATAGAAACATAGTTTCATTATTGAACACATTAATAATTTTTTTTTTTTCATTTTATTAGTAATAGCAACTTCACTCAAAAAGAAGGGAGTAGAGCGGCGGCGAAAAGGGGCGCATCACGCATAAGTAGACATTATGCCGTTTTCCAGTTATCAAATTATTTAAAAATGCTCTTACAACGATTAAATTAAATTTAAAGTTAACTTCGGAATGTAGCTTATATCGTTAGGAAGCAGTAAAAATCACAGTGTTGATTTGCGTAAACTATTTTCAGCTTAAAGATCTTTATTAATCAAAGAACATACAGTTCACTCAAAGAGCAATTTAATAAATTTCACACAGAAAAAGGGTAGACAATCATAAATAAGTCAAATTACAGTACAAATCAATGACCAGAAATGGAAATGGAGATTCTAGAAACTAACAATAAAGAGAACAAAAAATAAAAAACAAAAAAAATTAATGATACTTTTCCGAAGGTTCGACATTGTTGACAAACGAATAATGGCGCCATATGTTTCACCTATAATAACCAATAAGCTATTAATAACTTGGCATCTTGAGGGTACTACATTTCTTTACTTGAAGGGTGATCATAGACGTTCATTCCACAAGGCTCTAGTTTTATATGAAAACCAATTACGACTATTCTATCGTAAACAATTATAAAATGAAAGTTCATTTGAAAATTTAACTAGATAACCTGTGTTTTTTGAAATATCTATAAAATTAAAATGTATTTATTTAGATTTTTTTAATTCTATTAATTTTAAGCTATTTGCAGAGGCAATAGTGCTATCGTCTTGGGTAAAATGCCACAGGACAATCATTTAGACGGCGTGTTTTTTCTATAAAATTGTAATGCGTGCTTTGTTTTTTTTTATATTCATTTCATATATTATAAAAATAACTGTACATAGATACATCTTAAAATACACAAACAACTGTAAGGCATTCAAAAAACGCCCATCCGTCATACGAGTATACTGCACTAGACTATAGATAACATTTTAAATAAAATAATCGAAAATTCTTAAAATTTAAGCGTTATTAAAAAAAATACACGAACTATTTCGATTCTAAATTGACTTGTTATTTTTACAAACACCATACGATTTTATTTATTATAATTTATTTTAGTGTTAACCTAGAATATTTTGAAAATAAAATAATTATAATTATCGGACAAATTGTTTAATTGCTACTTAAGTCGAAAATTCTTAGAATTCTCATTTACATAAGAATCATGGTGCCTTTATGATTGAAACTCGAACTCTTGTATATCATACTCGTCGTTTGATTCTCGTTGGAAACAAATATTTATTTAGGTCTCGGATCTTATCCTTGTAGATGTAATATCTTTAAGAGCAGAACTCTTGATTGTTACCCCAAATGTATGATAATTTCCGTTCATTCCAAGGAAGGAGATTGCTTTAATTTCATGCTTAAGTGGTTCACCTATAATTAATTACACCAGGTAGCAATTATTCGTAGTAAAACTAGTTGTAACCAGTTCAATCTGGATTTAATTAATAAATACTGGCTGTAGCTGGTAAATGTGGTTTAATTACAGGAACAAGACAAAATTACAATATTAAAATTGTTCCTTTGTTGTGGTTCCCCTTTTAATAGAAAACAAAGTAGCGGTTGTATAAATATACAGCAGAAAGAGAAAAATCGGCAAGCATGATAAGCATATTAAATAATAATAACTTCAATCTTACTACAACTTAAGAGAACGCCAAGCCAGCAAAATTTCATATTTAATCCGGTCTCTTAAGCGCCCGTCTAGATACGCTATCTAATTTCTGGTCTTTTTCTATATTACCACGACCAGCAGTATTGTATTTAATGTTGTCAAAAAATAATCCGTAGTCTTCTCTAGTAGTCCTCTCTTAACAGTGACTGATTTACATTATAGTGACATACGACAGGCGATGTGATATTTCTCGAAAGGAAAATGTAGTAAGCTACATTAGCTTATTATCATTATAAAAATAAAACGAAAGGGTTTTGAAATCCAGTGACAGCGTTAGATCATTTGTAAACATAATTAATAATTATATTTTTGTCTCAAAAACCTTTAGCTCTACGATTATAAAGGCAAAGTGAAAAATGAAAGATTACAGAACAGTCATGATGTTTTTCGATCGAACACAACTCTTGAAAACATACTGTACTTATAAGTACATACATACATTATTTATTTCTAACTTTAAGCTGAATTGATCGTGTAAAATCAGATAAGAGATTAACAATTTTTCTTAATTTGTTATAAAGAAAATATAATTTAAACAAGGAATGGCTATTATTTCTGTCATAGCCATTGCCTACGAGTGAAGCTTATACCGTTCCATTGATATTAAAAAACCAAAATTGAAATACTTGTTATTCAAGGAGCGTCCTCCTCTTTATAAGCAATTTCATATCATCATTTTACGTGATTACATTGAATGTAGAGCTATCACTGTCTTGGAAAGTATTATAAATATCGAGAAGAACGGGGAACAATAATAATCAAATTTATACTCAATTTGTTACAGCTATATACGTAATTGTGTTCCTGCATATGGAGATCAACAAATAATGGTTTTACGTTTTTTATCACCAATATTATATACATTTTTTTTTTGAAAATAAGATTTTGAATTTATTAATCGGCATAATTTAAAATATTCGAGAAATTTTATCGTTTGAACGACAAACCTTGGAAGAATGTATTGACTTTACGGAGTCGGTGGCTTGTTGTTATGAGTTAATCTTTGCTTTTCGTGTTTATACAATACGATTGATACTGATTCTGTTAACGATCGCTATATTATTTTATATATTCAAATTTCGAATAGATTAAACACACCACTAGCAGTGGCAGCGTGACGCCAAACTAGATTAGGCTTATTTGCTTCCTAATTAATTTAAAGATATATTTTTAAGAGCAGTTTTAAAATAAATTTTAAAATCAATATTACAATTTTACTAGAAGTTACTATTTATAATGAACATAAATGTTGAAGCTATTTAATGAATATTACGTTTATAACGATAGACAATTATGTCGACTGACGATGAAGACGTAATTCTCACTCACTCCACTGGATCAAAATGTCTGCGGAAAATGAACTAAACCATTTGCTCTTATTGAAAGCGATCAGACGATTTTCGTTTTTCATTTTTTTTATTTGATACACAGCCTAAGCATTTCAAGTGAGACGGGAACAAAAGAACAATTTAAAAAGAGACTTACGTAATAACCGACTTAATTCAAAATTGCATAGATCGGTTCACAATCATTATTAATTTTATTAAAAGAGTATATTGACTTTAATAATAATAATGAAAAGCACGATGCGTAAAAAAATCTTGTAACATGCATTTTTTATTTTAACAAAATCAATTTATCCATTCATTGGCAAGGCGATCGCTTACATATATACATACATACAAATGCATTTCCATTGAGTAATTCATAAATATAAATTTAATGATAATAGTTCATTAATAAATAACACGTTACCTTTTGTAAGTATATAAAAGTAGATGACATAAAAGATTACTGAATTAAAATTATTATGTAATCTAATATATAAAAGAGTAATCATTGATACACTTGAACTTTCTATTCCAAATGAAGAAACATTACTTTTAGTAAAAAGTACCACATATGGCACATGTTTGCCACATATGGCAAACATTTCAGTGAAATTAGACACAAGAACCCACATGCATCGGTTAAGATGGACGCGTTCTAACCGCTGGGCCATCTCGGCTCTCTCACAATCATAAATGCTAAGGTAACTCTGTCTGTCTGTCTTCCGTTACGCTTTTACCACTAAGCCATTGAAACGATTTTGATTAAATTTGCTATAAATGAACCCGAAGACATGGCTACTTCATTACTTAATAGTTATTCCCCAACATACAGGTGATAACTAGTTTGCTATATTTTAAATGGTTGAAGTTATAATTGATATGAATGCAATGTTAAATGTTATTTTCGTTGTTATAATTAAACATACATATGACCTGATAAGACTGTCTTGATAGACTGTCTTGATAGACAGTCTTATCAGGTCATATGTATGTTTAATTATAACAACGAAAATAATATTTAACATTGCATTCATATCAATATATGTATATGCCGTGTCACACTGAAAAATTGTTATAAAAGCTGAATCTTAACCAAAGATTTTGGATTCGAACCCCAATTAATTTTCTAAGCCCCACTAATTTTTCATGTCATTAATTTGCATTTATAATTTATACGGCGAACTTTATATTTTTTTAGAAAATCAACCATATGTTTATCCACCATTCCATACTAGAGCAGTTCTCTCAAACGGAGTGGAAGAGGCCTTGGCCCAGCATTGGGACGTCTCATAACTTAAAAAGTTTAAAAAACACAAATGTATATATAACTGCGTAGCAGAAAATTAAAATGCTTCATATTTATTTAAATATTCATATTTAAACTTTGTTCAGCAGAATACATCATTATATTCAACTTGGCAATAATAATTGCTAAGTCGACTATGGACACATAAGATGTATTTACACTTACCTGACGTTCTCAACAATGTTCTCGAAAGTTCATCAGTGTTTATCAACATATATATGCTTATATGATGTAGTTGCAAAGTATCGGTGAAATTAATTGATTTCAATTATGAATATGAATAAAATGTAAATGAAAAAGCTTGTAAAGTATTCTTTTCTTTAGAACCTTGGTTTGGACTACAATTTTAACAGCTACAATTTTTCATACAAAGCTGCAGATTTCCAAAACTGAAATCATTTTGGTACTTTAGGTTAATCTGTTGAAATGATTGGATTGGACGGTTCATTCTGTAATACATATTCCTTGCCAAAGTTACTGATTAACTTTTTTATAATTCAAAATTATATTTAATTTCTCGCTCAAATAATACTTAGCTTTAGTTTTATCAAATAATATATATATATATATCTCGTATTTAATGGCTGATAGCATATTGATAAAGAATATGACTTTCATTCATTCATACTCGTATATGAGGAGGTATTGAGCGTAAAGAATTTTTCATATTAAAGCGCTTCAAAGCTAGGCTTTGGTGTACAACGTATTACACTTCTTGCTTGAAGTATTCCCAGTTGTTGTAATAATAAAATGGGAAATATGCGGTGTATCGGTGGGAAGTATGAATTATTGTATTGTAACAGCCTGTGAAAGTCCCACTGCTAGGCTATAGGCCTCCTCTCCTCTTTTTGAGGAGAAGGTTTGGAGCTTATTCCACCACGCTGCTCCAATGCGGGTTGGTGGAAGTATGAATTATAGATTCTAGCAAAAATAATAACATACGGCCTTACTTATAAGTGTTGTTTAGCGAAAGTTTAGTTCAACACAGATTTATCTCTTTTTTTCATTATTGATTTAACATTTGGAAGAGTAGGACACAGCATTGATAAACTCATCACTAGCTTAATAACTATTGTAAGTAAGCCCGTTAGCTTCTAAGCCAGCGTCATGCGTTAGCCATGGTTCTGTATCATGGCATTTAATATTAAAGATATGACTTGCAAAATAGCCGAGTAATATTTGAAAAAAACTTGAAATTATACCTGAGTTTAATAACACAGGAATGTTTTTAATGCACAAATACCGAAAATGGTATAATTTATAACTGTAAAATATGAACATATTATGCATAGGAGCAACCATACTTTTGTTTGTTACTTGTATTATCCGACTACACAGGGTTAGTAATTCTTTTGTGGGTTAATGTATAACGACTTTACACTGGCCGTATGGAATATGAATAATTTATTACTGTAAAAAAATATTGTAAATATTTTTGATTAAAAAATAACGTGTTCATTTTCTTTCGCCGGTTCTTCTTAGGTCTGAGGTGTTTCGTCATGATGACAGAAATTCTAGTATAGTGCGTATCTTAGTTCGTTCAGGTTTTGGCAAGTTTACTGTTAATATTCTCCTCGTTTCTGATACGCACGGCTAAGATTTGGAATACACTCCCGACCTTTCTTTTCCCCACCACCTACAATATGGATCTAGAGTGAATAGGCATCTTCTAGGCAAGCGCGCTCCATCTTAGACTGTATCATCACTTTCCATAAGGTATGATAACAGTCAAGCACTAGCTTATATATTAAAAAAAATTCTGAATATACAATTATAAGCACAAATTAACCAAATAAGAGTCCGGTGGTGCTTTCCAGAATATGAACTGATTTTTGGTTAAGATTCACGTGTTCTAGTCTTGATTCTTGTCAGTGAATTATTTTATTAATACACAATCATATCTTGTTCTTTTTTCCACTAATAACTGCGCGTGTAACAGCGGGAATAAGTTTAGTAATATTATCAAAACATTTGATACCAAAAAAATGATTCTCTTTTAGAATTATATCTACTTTTGTATATTAAAGTATTTTCAATTAACAATTCTACGGAGATAATTCTATGACAAATATTTTTTAACTAAATAAGGCTCATTGTTAATGCGACAGCAACCTCAGCTTTATATCTCATCTATGCGGTTAAGTATCAAAAATGATCACGACTTCTCGTTCGCCTCGCTTCAAAAATATTCTCCATAGTAAGCAATTCAGTTTAACTTGGGGTCGTTCGACAACTGACTGCCAGAATCGTACTTCGCAGACATACATATGCATTTAAAATGATATTCAATTTGATTATATATCATAAAATGGTATAAGCATATTTTTTTTATTTATCTAAAGCTTTTGATTACGTAGAACAGGAATAGCTTTTATATAATATATAAGCTAAAACATTAAGTTGAAGTATTTTATCTCATAAATTCTAAAAGAAATTAACAATGACATTAATGGAATGGAGTCTCCATTCCTGATTTATACTAAGATTGGGTATTCGACAAGGATCAATTTTAGGTCCTCTTATATTTAAGGTTTGTTAAATTCTATATATATATTGTGAGCAAACAAAGCTTCATTACTGTTTAAATTCACTAAAATATGTTGATAACTATAATTAATGCAATAACACTAATTACACATTATTAATTTACGATATCATCAAAATAATAAAACACTAACGTTTAAACTATCTAATTAGACTCCAAAATGTTAAGCTAACAATAAAAAACAAAAGTACTACAGTATTATTTTTACTTTAGACTTGAAGCCAGTGAAATGCTCATTCATCGTCCTTAATAGGAAGACTCAGTTCCGCAGCGGACGTGGTTAGAAAAGTTATACAAATATCTTATATTGATACTGGACGTTTAATATTATGGAATAGCTTACGGCGTTTTATTTTAGTGTAACGTTATAGAAGCTATGAAGCTATGTTTTTATTCAATCGAAAAGCATTGCCTAGATTATATATTATATCTTAAATATCGAGACACAAGAAGAGCAGGAAGTCTAAAAACTACATGACAATATTTTTACATGAACATTTTTTTTTATAGAAAAGGAAGGCGGACGAGCATATGGGCCACCTGATGGTAAGTGGTCAGCAACGCCCTTAGACACTGGTATTGAAAGAAATGTTAACCATCGCTTACATCACCAATGCACCACCAACTTGGGAACTAAGATGTTATGTCCCTTGTGCCTGTAATAACACTGGCTCACTCAACCTTCAAAACACAACAGTACCAAGTACTGCTGTTTTGCGGTAGAATATCTGATGAGTGGGTGGTACTAACCCAGACGAGCTTGCACAAAGCTCTACCACCAGTGAATTTCTTATAATTTAAATATAATCAATGACCATTAATAAATATACTCGGTAATAAACAGTGAATAGATTCTATATCTATATCAAAACTCCACAGGTATTTTTAATATTGCCTATTAATACATAATCGAATATTGTGTTCATTTCCGTACAATATATATATGAATTTAATTGTATGAATATTAAAACATAAATTAAGAGTAAAAAAAGAGTAAGGTGCAAGGTGTGTGAAATACGAATATTTCCAGGCTTTAGGCACACTCTTAACTAACAAGCTAAAATAAACTCGGTTTCATGTGTGTGGCCGTAGCTTTAAATAAGGCGCTTCTGCTTCGCTTGGCTCACGCACCACCAAGCCAGATGGATTGAAACTGTTTTCACTTTACTTAGATGATCTAGTGTGTGTACTTAAACCAAGAAATAAGGCGCAATTTGTAAAATTTATTTCTCAAACTCAATTGAAATTTACTACCCGATAAGATATAATACTATTCACTTTTAGTACTTTTTGCTAGTTTATTTATATAAAACCTTCTTATTCGTGAACTATCTCACTAGTTGAATGGATCGTGTAATGACTTCTTTGTTTTTTTCTTTAATACTTTACTACTCTAATCTTTCTACTATTAGCGGATCATTCTTCTTCTTCCTGCCCTTATTCCACTACGTGGGGTCAGCACAACATGTCTTTTCCTTTCACTTCTCTCTGTCACTCATCACTTACACCTTTCATACACATATCCTTTCTTACGCAATCTAAGGGAAGAGTACCTTGTGCACATTCCACCAAGCACCTTTAGGTACCCGCATGGTGGCGGGGAAATCACCAACAACAGCATCCCCAAGGAGGGTTGGCGTCAGGCAGGTGGCAGGATATAAACCACTAGCCAAAACCTTACAACAACATAGATATTAGCGGATCATTATATTAATTTATTTTGTAAGTAAATTATAATACTAAAATAAACGCAATTTATGTCTTAACTTTGAACTGTGAAAGGACCATTTAAAAATAATTTAAAAGCTAGATAGTAAATCAATAAGCCTACCAAAGGTCTCAACAATTTTCAGTTAAAAAGTACTATAAAACCCTTTCTCTAATCGGATTTAACGTGAGAAGTTGAACATCTGCTCGTTGTTCTTTACTTAGAAGGATCAACATGAGCCTTAGTTTTAATCGACATTCTCGAGGCTTACGTACGTCCGATGAATACGTGATGATTGTGGTAATGTTACAATAAGTTTGTATACGTGTGTGTTTGTTTCTGCGTGCAGTTGCAAATACGATCAAGATTTTTTACATTGTGTGAGTAGTGTATGTATGTGTAGAGTCTGTGTATGTGGTTGGTATATGAATATATAACTATATTGACTGCCTGTCCAAGTGGTGTATAAGATACAAGTCTCGACATAAAACATAGGTTGGCCCAATATATAGTCAATTGATTTATTGTGAAGAAATTCTCAATATCTGTGGAATTTGCTTTAACAATCTTTTGCTTGGGAAAGCTGAGCCCGTTGATCCTGCGCCTAAGCTATTCTGCGGTCATATAAGTGATGTGTGTCTGTGTGTGCTGGTATATAATTGTAATTATTCCCATCGTATGGATTTGTCAATTGTAATCTTACTTTAATATTCTTTATTATTGAAATTTTGTATTATTGAAAGATTGTCGATAATCTTATAGCAGTATTTCTGTTTTTCAAAGATTTTTTTTTATCTTTTTTAGTTTACGCTTTCAAAGCGGAAAATGTTTAAGTATTTTAGCGTTCTATAAAATGCTTAAATTTTATTTGAGCATCACAGATTTATTACTTTTAGTATAATAAATATAATCTTTTATATCTTTTTTTTTGCTTATTTCTTAATTATTGGCGATAAAAATTTACTACCGAGTTTCTTGCCAGTTTTTCTCGGAATCTACATAATATGTATATGTAATCGATATTATCGACATGATGATCCGAAAGTGCTTGCTTATAATAATGGTTGTTATCAATTGAAAAATGTGGCTTAGAATTATCAAAGTTTTACCGTCGGTTTATAGAAATATTTCCTATAATTTCCATCCCACCGTTCCAGAGATAGTCATTGTAGATGTAAAAGGTTATAAGTGTTCTAAGCATCGAAATATTGTGTTCCCAAATATTTGTACAAATTATTTGTTTTAGCTACTAAAATGCTACACAAAGGAATTTGCTCGAAGTCAATTTCTTAAATAAATATAGGGAAAATTTATTCTAACGGCCCATCTGACAATAATAGAGAAGACTTTATCTAGAAATCTTGGAATTATGCGAATGGAAGTTTTCGTCGGTAGACGTACTTATTACTATGTTCCATGTTCATTTTTTATGGGATGTTAAATAACATACAAATATCTGTATCCGTTAGTAATAACTTGCTAATATTTAAAGCTGTTGCCGAAATTCTTTTCTCAATATAAAAGCTATGGCTTTGCGCTGAATGACTCATTTAATAATAAAAAAAAACATGCTCGTGTACCTTATCCGGACCACGGCAACTAATTGCGAAGATTAGCGCGCTGAAATAAAGATACTATTTCATTCAAGTGTGTCAGCAAAGAAGTGCTCTCTATTCTATTGTTACACACTCATTGATCACGATAGAGAAGATCAAGTGCATACCAAGCGATCTAACGGTTTTATTTTCTTTTGTACGGGAGTACTGTTGGCAAACTCTTAATTCCGCTATTACCAATACCCAATACTCAATAATATTGCTTAAAATATGTAATAATAATACTCAAAATAACCAAACTAGTTTTTATTGTATGTGTGTAAGCCGAGATGGCCTAGTGGTTAGAACGCGAGAACCTTAACCGATAATCGTTGGTTCAAATCCGGGAAGCACCACTAAAATTTCATATAGTTAATTTGTGTTTATAATTCATCTCGTGCTTGACGGTCAATGAGAACATCGTGAGGAAACCTACATGTGTCTAATTTCACTGAAATTCTACCACATGTGAATTCCAACAACCCGCATTGGAGCGGCGTGGTGGAATAAGCTCCAAACCTTCGCCTGAAAAAGGAGAGGAGGCCTGAACACATCAGTGGGACAATCAAGATGCGTGTACAAAACCAAGAATGTACGAATTATTAATATCAATATATTACCAATGTAACATACATTGCACAGACATACAGTGCACAGATTATGCAAAAAACCTTATAATAAAATAAAAGACTAACATTCCGCTAATCGCTCATAGTCATGCTGTGCGCGATTGTAATTCCTAGTCCTCGAATGCCGTAAGACGTTCGTTTATAAACTTGCATCGTTATTGGATGGCATTAAAGCACATTTTTATAGAAGAATTTTCTAGAATGTAAAACGAAATATTATTTTATTATGAGTACTTTAATGTCTTTATAGTCTTATCCCTGTACTATTCGTCTAAGAACTATCTTATTTAATTTAATGTAAATCTTATTTAACAATGCATAAATGTTACAGGTAAAGATATCAACCAGTTCGTAATCTGTCACAAATAAACTTATTTTTATAAGTAAACATAAGTCATGTGTATCTATTGGTATTAAAATAGATATTATGAGTTATAACATATTATTATATTCGAAAACATTTTAGTTTATTTTACAATATTTAATGAAAAATAATTAAGGTTTTAATTTTTTTATCTTATCTCCTTAGGTTTACCGATGACACGATCAAAAGATCTTCAAAGGGTGAATAATTTTACAAATTTTACGTGATCTAAGCGGAACTAAAGATGGAAAGCCGAAATCAATATCACTCGAGTCTGACACAAGCTGTAATATAACTCATTAGCATAAATATTTTCTACCATTTCCACATTTTTATGGAAACGTTTCATCTTCGAAGGGACATCATATCTTATTTCCTGAACTACGAAATGACAATGATTCGATGTATGAAGTACTTCATAATATAAAAGTATCATTTAAATTTAGAAGTGAATCTTAATCGATGAAAAGTATCATATTTCAAGGTCAACATTGACCGCTACAAAAGTAACGTAACCGTTTAGTAGAACGTTTCGAATGCACTAAGCTTTTTGTCACGTTATACCACCATGTTAATATCTCTGAATAATAAATTATAATAATACTTAACTCACATTTGCACTACTTGGTCTTAGTTTAACCTTTGCTTAACTTTTTTATAGTTCTTTTGTTTATTTATTGAGTACCACTATGTAACATTTATTTTTATAATCTTTTCTATTTCTGTTTAGTCATTATTTATGTGCTTGCTTGCTTTAATTGAAGGCGTACACATATTTAAAAACATAATTCCAGGATGTAATGTACTCGTAAGTGTGTATGTATCCTTACATGTATCCTTTGTTAGATATCCTTAATAAATAAATATGCATCCATTTGGACTTCAAAAACTCGTTATAATTCAATGTGTTATACATTACGGTTCGTCTGTTAAAATGAGCGTTACGTGCTTATTGCGATGATATGTGACACTATACTGGTATAAAGTAGTAGACAAATTGGTTTCGTGGAAAAACGAGATTCAAAATCTTTATTCGACACAGCTGAGCTTTCGGGGCTCGAACAAATAATGCAGTAGCTATGCTTATTAATAATAATGCTCAAGTTGCAATGCTATAGGTCAGTCGCCACTTTTAGCCATACTGTAGTGTACACGTGTATTAATTTAATTATTTATCTTAAAACATGTAATGAATCTTACTTTCAACTTGTCTTGCTTATCTATACAATTGACACCATAACATACTATCAATCAAATGATTTTATAATATGTATTAATTTTCTCCTTTGCAGTATAATATTGTTACACCTGCGACATAGCCTTTTTTCTACTCTTTTTTGTTAAGTAATTTCCATAAGTATTATAAAAATATTAACAATTTTATAAAGTGTATGGGTTATTTGCAAATATTCTCGTATATAAAACCATAAAGGTTTTATATACGAGAATATAATGAATATGTATAACAAGCGACGCCATATTTTCTAATCTATATAATATTCAATTTTATTCATTGTATAAGAAAACAATAAAAATATTATATAATTGTATAATTCCATTTCTTACGATGGAGCGTGGAAAATTCTAAATGGAAACATTGTCTTTGAAAAATAATGATTATCGAAGATTTCCCTTTGTTTTCTTTCGCTTAGCCCTTAACATGAATATACAGTTATTGGATTATCCTCCAGAATTATTTAAGGACGCTTACCCTAAAAGTGAAACCTTATTACTGAGACCACGAGGCAAGTCTGACTTAATGTCATAAGTTAATACAGCAACGTAGTATTATATAGTATCCTATCAAAAACTTTAAATTTTTACCGCAAATTGTTCTGAGATTTCATATAAAACCAAGTCAGTTCATTTATTAGTCAGGTATTTAGTATCTATAGGAGCAGCCTAAAAAACTTTGTCATATATTTTTTCTTAATTAGTTACTTACCAACATTTATAGTGACCGTATCAATGTTGCCAAATTTATTCGTCCGCGATGGAATTGATGTCACAGTTAGGCGGTTGTATTGAGAGCCAGCACGCGTAGATTTGTTGGTAAGGGGAAGCAGGAATTAGAGAGAATAATTCCTCAGAGCACTCGCCGTGATACAGTTTATAGAATCGCAATCGTAAAGGCTTGAGGGTGCTTGAAACCTTTCCATCGCTAATAATGCGAAACGCATATCGATGCAACCGATCCAAGGTTTTATCTGAGTGCGCTTCCTTGCAACAAACAATGATCCCGTTTAAATTTCAAGTCGCTGTCTTATTGTCTAACTCACTCATTCACCCAACATTTATCATACATATTCCGATAGCTTCGCGATTTGACACGTCCGGTGTAAGTTCAGATGTAGAACCAATAGCTTTTAGTGCTTTACGAGAAGTTTGTGTAAAAACATATATACAGAATAACGTTTTATTGAACCGACCCAGGCATTCAACCCAGCACTTTACCATCTGTAGCCTAAATAAGCTAGCCACTGGACCATTGGTTGGCAATACATTGTTGATTGACTCTATAAAGATTAACAGAATCATTAGCTAAGCCGGTATAAAACTAAATGCTTTTAAGCGATTTTATAGTGAAGTGGACACTGATTTGTATTTCCACTTAAAATATTACGATGTTCCGTTTAATAAATTTTACTTTACAGACGAATAATTTTCGACAAAAAAATTGTAGGATTGCATCAGTGTCGATTTTACTACCAATTTTAGAGTAAATAAAATATCAAGATAACTTTAGAGTATATAAAATGGCTTCCATCGCAAATGAAATTGATTTATATTTTTTAAATATGTCTTAGTTATAATTTAATACATTTCACTATTAACTTGATTAAAAAGTAGCTCTTGTATAATATCTAAAATTAGTAGAGATAAAATTTTAAATAATTTAATAAATGCGAAACGAGAAATAATTTAAATAATGAGATATCTCAAAGGCAAAGACAATTTACACATTCAATAAAATATTTCTAATGTATATATTTCATTCATATATATATATATATATATATATAATATACATTCAGTAGTTCTATTTTAAAACCAATTTAGAAGTCGTTTAAGTATAAATAAATAGACAGACAATATAATTGTAAATAATATTTCAATATCATTAATATGTCTCACATAAAAAAAACAACGAAAATAAATATACATTGGCCATAGTGGTCTATCTCAAACAAAGCTCTAGCCACTACAATATCCGTATTATAGTGCTTAAGTGTAAGCATATACATAAATGTACTCTCTATTTCCTCACTCTCATAATCAATGACGAGAGCGAGGGAGAGAGAGAGACGCTTAAAGCGTAGAACCAACAGCCTGACGCGCTTTCCAAGGCACGGGAGTGTAAACACTTGATTTCCAGACTCTAGGCTGCTATTGTGAATTTCTCAAGAGAAATATCCAATAACTCTTTAGTGACCCGATATGAAGTTTCAGCTGCAGACCTCGGGGTCTGCGGTCTTGTAAGTCAGACACTAGACCAAAGAATCAGTTACAGATTTATTATAATATTATAAGGATAAATCATAATAGTAATATACTTTACTCAAGTACGATCTTACAAGCACCTTTCAATCTATTCACAAGATTAAATTTAATGTAAAGCCGCCGTTTCATAATGTAGATTTTGAAGAAGAGCCAATTGGATTTAATAATTTTGATGAAATAAAAGAAGTATTTTTTTATAAATAGACGTCAAGAATATTTTAAAAATGAGGAAGCGAAGATTTTACAATGCCATGTCTATTTACTCATCGTTTGTTCTTTCACACCACAATCAACAACAAAGTACACGTTTATATATTACAAATAAATAAACTATATAAAATATTAAATAAATCCAGTAGTATCTTATTATAGGTAATGACATGACACGTTACAATAATTCTTTATTTGTATTATGTTTATATATAGTATATACCTAAATAATTATATTTTAACTTACATTTACGATAAAAAAAAACTTATGCTACGAAAAAACTTAACTGATACAATAGAAATAATGAAAAAACTTCATCACTTACAGTGATCTCATCCAAGCTCGAGGTGATCTCTGGACAATAACTGGAATACAATGCTGTAGGAAATGAAAAGATTTTCTTATGAAATAATTGGGTCGATAGGCAAATGGGTCACCTGGTGGTAAGTGATCGTCCCAGTCCTTAAACATTGACGCTGTTAGAAATATTTACTATTCTTTCCATCACCAATGCGCCATCAACCTCGGGAACTAAAATTTTATATCTTTTGTGCAATTACACTAGCTCACTCACTTTTCCAACCCTAACACAACAACATTGAGTATATTTGGCGGTGGGATATTTGATGAGTGGACAGTTTAACCTCGATGGGCTAAATCCAAGTAAAAACAAAAATATATATTTTTTTAATTTATACAGACATATTACGACGCTACATACGACGCAAAGCTTTTAATATATTTTCAATAATCTGGAAGACGAATCGGTCTTTACTTTATATGGAAAAGAAATCGGTTTGTTTTCCGCTAAACTTGTATTAAAGATACATTCGGTACCAAATAATTCACGCTTGAGCGGTTTTTCTTCCCAAATACCATTAAAACTTCTAACATCGAAGTGACTTTCTGATTGGAAACTCGTGGCGAAGACGTAACATAGATAATACATAAAGTTGTTTGCATATTTTGACGAAATTCAAATTCTTGAATATTTATTTTGTATTCCCGTTTTGAATTTAAATAACCGATTAACGTCTGTGTACTATTAAAAAATAAATCATATAAATCGTCTTCAAAAATAGAACACAAGAGCTTTTTTTAAATTTAATGACTGTATATTTTTTTATGTTTAAAAGGGGTAACCCTTGCAACACTCGAGGGTTTGCAAGTGCGTTGTCGCCCTTTGAGGAATGATTATGCTCTTTTCTTAAAAGTTTTTATGTAATTTTGATTTGTTTATACTTTTTAAGTTTCATGTAGTTAAAAATAACGCCACATACATAAATAAAAATAAAGGCACATATCAACATCAGACTTTGGATATAAAGCTTAATACAGTTAAAGTTCAACTGAACACTACATATATTTTTTTCATAGAAAAACGCAATAACATATAAAAGCCCCATTCTAGATTCGAACCTGGGACACTACGCTCATGAGGCTTTGCTATTTCAATTTAAATAAATAGCATAACATCCATCATAAATCTGTAACACGTAAACACACTCCACTGACTTATAAGAATGTATTCCAAGAACAAAACATTTCCACTGTCGTACAATTTCCTAATGTAATGTAAGTATATAATATACTTACCCTGAAAGCATAAAATATAGTTTTTCCTACGTACATTAAGTTACACGCGTGATACGAATATTAGTTATGTTACGTGAAACAAAATGTACATTAAAATAATCACATTGTATAACGGGCTTACAACAGAAATAATACTTCACACTAGAAGTAAATTATACTCATTTCATTGTATACGTTGAAATGAGTATTGTACTTTGTTTGAAACAAAACAATATTGCTTAACATAATTTCTCATACAATTTGTGATGTAAAATATACATCTGACATTAAGTGATAATCTTCTTATAATTTTAAACTTCATTAACAAACTTAGGACCTAACCGCCTTACTTATAAGTATTGTTTATCGGACATTTGTCTCATTCTATCATCATTAATTTGGCATTTGAAAGACGAAGATGTAACAATACTTGACTAATCACACCCTAACAACATTTATATTAAGTAAAGCCGTTAAATGTCACGTTAATTGTATGTAATATAATATTCTTGATGTTAGGGTGTACAGGCTGGAATACTAGAAATAGGCCCACAAACTAATAAGCGATTCTACCTTTTAATTTCACTTCGTATTGCTGTTTTTTTTTAATATTATTATTACAGTCGCATTAGACGATATCTTGGTTTCAATGGTTGTTGACATGGTGAAGTATTGTAACATAATAAAAATAATAATAATATCCTGTGATATTATTCACACACGGACACCTGATCCCAAACTAAGCGGAGCTAAGAAGTGATTTACTTGCAGTGCCAGTGCTTATGGTCAAAGGTGAAGATATCAAGTAGCTTATTTGTTCGTCTATCTTACTATTAAAATAAAATAATAACGATACGATTGGTCGTAAGTAATATTTAACTACATATTAGTGATTGTTAGTCTTTACAAAATAACATTGCATACAAACGTTCTTTTACATCTTTTTACCTTGTTAAAATTTATAGAATAGGATTTTTTTATAGAATATGAAGGCGGACGAGCATATGGGCCACCTGATGGTAAGTGGTCACCAACGCCCTTAAACATTGGCATTGTAAGAAATGTCAACCATCGCTTACATCGCCACCAACCTTGGGAACTAAGATTTTATGTCCCTTGTGCCTGTAATTACACTGGCTCACTCACCCTTCAAACCGGAACACAACAATATCAAGTACTATTGTTTTGCGGTAGAATATCTGATGAGTAGGTGGTACCTAACCAGACGAGCTTGCATAAAGCCCTACCACCAGTAGAATGCCCTACCACCAGTCTTCTTGTATCCTTATTTTAGTGCAGAGTAAATTATATAAAAATATAATATTACAGTTGTAATAAGTTTCTGTTTGTTCCTTGTACTTTGCTCCTCCTTGTGCTTAAATTTCTTACAGTTGTTGTACATAGATAGTGTGAGAGGTCAGGATTGAACCTGCAATATTCACATCTCTAGCGTCACGTAAACCTTTGAGCTATTGGCGCTTTGATTAATGAGTTTGTTTGAATTAAATCCCGTTATATCTAACGGCCTGAATTTTGAATATCAACCAGTATTATTCCACGCTTAATTAGACAAACGCCAAGTATTTAATTTCAAAATGTCTAATTATTAAGCAAGCGTTAAAATCAGTGTCTAAATTGAAGTTTTAAATGATTAATTAGCATAATTATTACTAATATATGTATTATGTATATACATATGTATATACATATGTAGTGTATGTAAATTTTACATATTTCGTTCGACAAATTTGAACAATTATCACGGCATTATTTCCCTAATAATTAGTTTAAGTTGATTATATAATGCTTTATATAAAAACTAAATGACAAACTGTCAGGCGCTGTTATTTTCTTAGAACAAAGTTGAAACGCTGTCTCCTCTGCATTTCAAGTAAAATGCAACATATATATCTAAGTTACATAAGAAACAGACCCTCACTACAACTACTAGACTATATAGAAAAATATATGCAATACTTGTAATGAAACTTTATGTATCTCAATTTAGCAACTAATGAACTTTCTGTGCAATATTGTTAAAACAGAAGCAAGAGGAAATCGGTAAACGAGGTTTTACTAAAATTAATAAAATGTTGTCGTAATTTGTAGCTAACTTCATAGAACAAAGGTACAAATTAATAACATCGAATAAATAAATAAAAAATGTTAAAGTTGGTCTTTGTTAAACAAGTATTTTTATTTTTTTTTATCACTACAATTCTCGGCGCACATAAGTGCGATTTTCCTGGTGGCAGAGCGTAGCTATGATGATTTTTATTACTAATGAAATAACGTTATTACATTAGTTGAAATTGAAAATTGTGCGGTTTCTCGAGTGTCTGACTCTTCCACGCACTTCCGTGTGGGCTTGAAAATGTAGGCGACTATTGTGCGCACCGCGTGAAACCCACGCGAGCGACTTGCGTCGACCTTTAATATTCTTAAATGTTTGCAAAGATGAAATATTTTTTTATGTATGATCAAAATGAATAAATATTTTATTAATAATATTCTCGTGGTATTACAGGGAATTCTCAAGCTATTCAAATAATTAAATGTCAGGCCGCATCCAATTTGCGTATTTAAGTATCAATATTTTATTCGTTCAACATAATAATTAAAAAATTCTAACACATTATACTTTCATAATTTTTAATATATAGTCTATATTCATAAACTATTAAATTTAATGATCGTTATTTAGAAAGCAACTCTAAACCCTGAAGCCAAATATCGTCCTATCGAATATAACATTTGTGTATAGTGCCCACAAGAGACATCTCCTTAAAATAACGAACCTAAGACGCAGACACTCCCTAACTGGGACCCTCATTATTTCAAACTTTGAACGCCTTATCTTTTATATTTAGGAAAATAAGCGTAATATAAATGACTATAAGTCTTATGAACTTTCTTTATTTTACCGCCTCGTTGCGCCTTGGTGCCTCATTTAGCGTTTCAAATATACAAAACAGGTTGTCAACGTATATTTTTTTATTAAATAAGCAATTTTAATAGTATTCCTTTCAGTCGATAACTTGAAAATGTTATGGGTTGTGAATCTGTTTAATGACTCTAGTTCGATTTGATTATAAGCTTAGTATTTAGTAGCAATCGTAAAGTATTGGCCTGTAAATATTTTATTACCGTGAAGGAGTTCTTCGTCCACTGTGCTCGCTCGCAATGCGTGTCTCTCTTTGTTGTCATCCTTTCTTCGCTTCCCACCCACGCTAGATTTCATCCTGTACGTTTGCACACAGAGCATAATCTGCTTCGCTCTCACACAGGGTTTTATTCTTGTGGTTTGCTTGATGAACATAAAACAGATATTATCCAAAAAAGGTAGGTAATTTTTTAATTGAAAAACTCAACAGCTGCAAGCTTCACTTAATATTTAAAAAAATACTAGCTGACAGGGTTTTGGTGCAAGCTCTGGGGAGCTACCCACTCATCAGATACTCTATCACTAAACAGTAATACTTAATATTGTTGCATTTCGGTTTGAAGGTTGAGTGAGCCAGCTAAATACGGGCACAAGTGACATAACTTCTTCGTTCCCAAGGTTGTTGGTGCATTAGCGATGTAGGGAATGAGTAATATTTCTTACAACGCCAATGGCTAAGGGCGGTGTTGACCACATTACATCAGGTGGCCCATTTGCCCGTCCACCTACCTATAACATAAAGAAACGTATTATTACTTTACTTCTATATTAATTGCTCAATATAGCCACCATAGTGTATTTTGGGTACTACTGGTAGTATATATACAGAACCCTTGAAACTACAGTAAATACATTCAATTGAGAATCATCCGACCGCACTTCTGAAATGTAAGTAGAAAACAAGATTCGTTTGAAAACGTATGAAGTTTCTGTTCTCGACACATGGAGCGAGAAACTACTGTTACTCGTTTTAAAGAAACGTAAATATGAAACTCCTTGAGATGACGCTTAAACAAATCTGTTTCGAATGAAAAATAAGTACAACAGAGGAATATGGATGTGTGGAATACATGAATAGGAAGTTATTGAAGGCAAAAAGTCACGATATTAAAGAAAAACTACACTCGATATTGGATCATAACCAAAATATTATATAGAATTTTAAAAAATACAATTAATATTTATTAAAAATTGATTATAAATTTATGAATTAAATAATTGAATAAATAAAAATAGTAAATTTACAATCGTGATCACATTTCCTTTTTCTGGCTAGATATGAACCCATCTGAAAGCAGTAATGGTATAACATATGGTATTTTCTTTTTATATTATTATAGGAGGAATAACTCCAAGCTTTCAACTGCAATTGCAAAAGGATACGAGTGACGTTTGTTCGCATTAGCATTGTCCGCCGTGAGAATGCAGCGTGACGGGCCATTGCATCAATGGATATAGTGTCCCACAATACAGTCCATCTCCGTTTTCAGGAAAAAAATACTGTCAAAAGTTTTATAAGAGCTCCTGATAATATCCCTTGACAAATATATGTTCTCCTCTTAACTAAGGTAACGAGCTTGGAAGAACCTGATCCAGTTAAGTGTATATATGTATATATGACAGAATTTTATCAAAATTATAAATAATAATTATACTTTATTTAAACTGGGTTTTATTTAAACTTAATTTCACATGTAACCATGAATCGACAAATAAAATGACGTATATATAATAAAATCGAAATATGTAAATGAACTATGATAAAAAAACTTAAATGTATATAACAAAAATCTTTTATAAGCCGATGAAATGAGAAAACATTTATAAATTAAATTTAAAAAAATGACGATAACTTAGTAACTTATATAGCAACACAAACTCGAGATTAAATTGATTTACAGGATCGAAATCTTGTGTGTTTCTGGAAGATAATTTTATTTTGGCGTATAATACACACACACACACATAATAACTATGTTAGTACGTAGCTGACTAAGAAAATATATTTTTTATAAGCGCATACATGTTCCCTATAAATGATTAGATATAAATCAGATTAGATTATCCTCACAAAAAGTTTTAAAAATCTGCCAAAAATTACTACGCTAAAAAAGATCAATAAAAGAAAAGAAAAAATCAAATCATGAATCGAAAATGATATAAAAAAAAATCATAAATAATGATAAATGTTGAACTTGATCTAAAATATAAATGTTTTCTTAAGTGTTAATTGCGAAGCAAATGTTGAGACTTAAGTAACACAACCTGCAAATATAAATAGCTCTCGGTTTCGGTATTTTGTAAGCAGAGTCAGATCTTAATTGTCTGGTATGTGTTTATTCGTGAACGAAATGACAAGTGAGTTTAATCTAAGAGCTCTTTAAACTTCCCGTATAAAGCGCGTCCCATTTTGTAGAGAGAATAATATATTTGTATCTGACATTTATGATACATTGTGTTTGCATAAACTTAATTCAGATGCTCTTAGCGTAAGATAAACTCTACTTGAATTTTTTTCCATATTTAAAATTAATTGTTCTTTTAACCGAATATATTTCTGTTAACTATTTAAAATATTTATTTATGTGTGAGCAGTGGCGTAGCTAGGTTCACAAGGGCCCCGGTGTATAAGGAAAGAATCGGGCCCTTATCCCCTCTTTCCGCGTAGCTTGAACTTATATTAGCCTTCAAAATTATAGATAGGAACAAGAATAGTAAATAGTTAGTTCAACTTAACCCCAGTAGGCTAAATCCATTCGTCGTCTCTATGGTAGAATCTGAGGGGTAGAATCTCTATGCGTTTAAGAGAAGAAAATAGGAGTAAATTACCAACGTACATGACAATACAGAATATGTATTATACAGATGAGATCAATAAAGGAAAAAAACGATTTTTAACAGAATTCCCCGTCCACACAAGAATTTATTTTTATTTTTATGGGGGTTAGAGGCCGCCTGAGCTCCGGGGCCTTGGTGCACACTTTGTGTGAGTGTGATACGTTGAAACATTTATTTTGAAATTTTTTTTTTTTTTTTTTATATTTGCCGGGAGGGCAAATGACTCTACTCCACCTGATGTTAAGTGGTAGTAGAGTCCAAACGCGAGGACGGCCAATACAGTCAGGAAGAACGTTCTGCACTAGCCGCCCTCGCCTTGCCGGCCCGCAAGATGCCTCTTCACGCCTCGCTTGAAGGAACCCGGGTCGTAAGAGGAGGGGAATACGTGAGCTGGTAAGGAATTCCATTTTTTTGAAGTGCGACAAAGAAAGGAGTTGCCAAATTTCTTTGTGCGCGATGGAATTGATGTCACTGTTAGTCGGTGACATCTAGAGCCAGCACGCGTAGACTTGTGAAGGAAGGGGGAAGCAGGAATTAGGGAAAATAATTCCTCGGAACACTCGCCGTGATACAGTCGATAGAAAGCGCTCAGCGCTGCTATCTCTCGACGCAATTGTAAAGGCTCGAGGGTGTTAGTGACCTTTACGTCGCCAATAATGCGGACCGCACGTCGCTGCAACCGGTCCAAGGCCTCAAGTAGGTACTTAGCGGAGCCATCCCAAAGGTGCGAGCAATATTCAACGCAAGACCGTACCTGTGTTTTGTACAGCAGGCACAGTTGTTGTGGCGTGAAAAAACGCCGCACCTTGTTCAGAACTCCGAGTTTCCGTGAAGCTGTTTTTATCACAGCCTCGATGTAGTCCCTTGGACTAAGGTCGCAGCGAACGTCCATCCCCAGCATGGCGATTTTGCTATGTATCACCAGCGGAGTGCCACAGAGGGAGGGAAGAGGGGAAAATGGTGACTTTTTTGCTGTGAGAGCGCATACCTGTGTTTTCTTGGCATTGAACTCACCAAGATTATCTGAGCCCCATTTGGCGATAAGCTCTAACGTCCTATTGAGTTCAATGACAAGATCCTCCCGCCTCTCCCTAATTTCCGCTCGCCCAGCCACTGCGCGTCCGTGGTATCCACCATGCACTGTACTATCGTCTGCATAGCAATGAATGTTCCCGAGAGAGAGCATATCATTGATATGCAAAAGAAACAGAGTGGGAGATAGCACAGATCCCTGGGGGACCCCAGCATTCACTACATAGAATTGTGAAGCGCAACCATCAACTAAAACACGAAGGCTGCGCTTGTGTAGGAAGCTGGCAATCCAGGTGCAAAGCTGGGCAGGCAGACCATATGCCGGCAGTTTGGAGAGAAGACTTCTGTGCCAGACCCTGTCGAAAGCCTTGGAGATATCGAGGCTGACAGCCAACGATTCCCCATGCTTGTCGATAGCTTCACCCCAGAGGTGTGTTACGTACGCTAGAAGATCACCTGTAGACCGTTTTGGTCGAAATCCGTACTGACGATCATTAATTAAACAGTGATCTTCTAGGTAATGGATCAGTTGGTTGTTAATAATCCGTTCCATCACCTTACAAAGTACTGAGGTGATAGCTATTGGCCGATAATTTGCCGGGTCAGACCGATCCCCTTTTTTGGGAACCGCTTGCACATTAGCTCTTCTCCAAGCCTCCGGCACACATCCCGAAGAAAGAGACAGTTGGAACAGGCGCGTTAACACGGGAGACAGCTCCGCCGCACACTTCTTCAGCACTATGGCTGGTATTCCATCGGGACCGCTAGCTTTCCGTACATCAAGTGATTGCAGCTCCGCACGCACATCATGCTGCCTGATTTTGATGTCAGGCATCGTGTGGCCACAAGAAGGTATTATTGGTGGCAGAGCATTACAATCATCGATGACGGAGTTGTTGGCAAAGAGTTTAGCCAGTAAATCAGCTTTCTCTTGCGGACTGTGAGCTAGCGATCCGTCCGGACTTCTGAGCGGTGGCAGCGAAGGTTGGCAGAAATTGTTTTGCACAGACTTGGTCAGACGCCAGAAGCTACGGGAGCCCCTAGGATGTGAAATAAGGTCTTGACCAATCTGTACAATGCGCTGTGCATCCGCTCTCGTGTAAGCCTTCCTACAGGACTTGGAGTTCTTATTGTAGATTGCTTTCAGTGAGTCAATGTTAGATGCCCCGCTAATGCAGCCATTGATCCACTCGCGATATGCCGCCTGCTTAGATGATACAGCGTCGGCACATTCGCGAGTGAACCAACGGTTACGCGCACCCCTACTGTCGAGATCTGAGCTAGGAATGTAGTATTCCATTCCTAACATGATCTCGCCAGCAACAGCAGCGGCACCAGCTGTCGGGTCATTCCCACTGAAGCAACGTTCCTTCCAAGGGACTGACGCATAGTAATCGCGCATACCGTCCCAATCTGCTGACTTGTAGTGCCAAACGCGCCGTTTGCAAACCGTTGGTGGCGGCAGCTTGGCCTGTGGCACTTTGGTAGATATGAGGCTGTGATCCGAAGAACCAAGTGGAGCTTGAACCACAACCTGGTATTCTACCGGTTGAGAAGTCAGCAGAAGGTCCAGCAGAGAAGGCGCTTGCCCATCAAAGTCTGGGATCCTGGTGGGCTGATCAACCAGTTGGGTCAAGTCATGTGTGAGAGCAAAAGCATGAGCAGTCCTTCCAGCATGGTCAGTTTTGAGGGATTTCAACCATGATTCATGGTGAGCATTAAAATCCCCCAAAAACACCAATTCCGCGTTAGGAAACTGCTCTTGCGCAGCATCTGCCACCCGACTAAGATGGTCAAATAGTCGGCTTGTCTCCAAGTCACCATTGTGGGATCTGTAGAGGCACACGTAGACCCGACTCTGACGAACCAGATCCACACGCACCACCAACATGGAGAAGGAGGGGTCCTCCAAGCAGCGCAATCGGTGACAGCAAACATCCGTTCTGACGAACAAGCATACTCCGGCTTTCGCTTTGAAGGATTCTTCAAGCATGTAGCCGGGATAATTAAGGTAGCTGGTATCGGCAGGACGGAGTATTTGTGTCTCCGTGAGAAACAACATTGCTGGCCGTGCTGTCTCGAGATGATGGTGGACAGCGTTGAGGTTAGCGTGGAGTCCACGGATGTTAGTGAACTCGACCTCAAACAGCGTGGCTATGGTGGGGGTGTGCACCGCTGTACGACCGTTATTCCTGTTTTGATGCGCTACCATTAGGGAAAAAGAATGGAAAAGAGACGTGAAGCGAGCGACGTATTGCCACGATAGGGGTGGGCAAAGTGTGGAGGCGTGCTTCCCCAAGTGTTTGCCAAAAGGGAAACTACACTGACCCGCCGGACGGAAGGGCCCCCGAACCCCCCCGGAAGTGGCCGCCGGGACCCCACCTTCCGGTCACCAACCGGCACGACGGTCCACCCCGAGATTATGCGTGGCCTGGTGGGGCAGCCTCGCGTGCTGGTTAGGCACGCTCGGGCCCCTGTACTATGCCACGGGCGGCCAGCGGAATAGCCGTTTCTTCGGGTCTCCCTGTCCGGCAGGGCAATACAGTTTCCCCCGGCATTGGTTCAGCAGCCGTCTCCACTGGACCAACACCCATCGCGGCAATACTCGCTCGGGCACTGGCTGTACGCTGGCTGACCTCGAAACGCGGCTGCAAGCCACTTCACGAGATTTTCACCATGCGTACGGTGGTAACAAGCCAGGCGGATGTTTATCATCCTACCACCAGATGATATCCCTTAGTCGCCTCTTACGACACCCATGAGAGAGGGGCAGTGAAATGTATTCTTTCTCCGTCACTGCACGGATAAAACCTTTTTGATGATATTGAAATAAACCTTTTTGGTGATATAAGAGTATGAGAACATAATGAAACGTTTATGTAAAATGTATTAAATAAAGTACTTAAAGTCGTTGGTCCTACACCTTAAATTTACCCGGTCGTGTCGGTAGCTGTCCCATCCCATTATGAAAGGCGAGGGAGTAGGGATTGCATCTGTGTTGTCGCACACTTCTGCATTATAATATGTCCTGCGTAGTATGCCAGTCTTTCTCACCGCCGTATCCGAATATTTGATACGAACCGGTAAGATGGGGAAAGCTTTGCTCATTATAACCTAATATGTATATTGTGTGTTCAAGATAACAGCGAATTAACATTATATGTATACCTTTTTAATCCCCGATGTAAAAAGAATGGGTGTTATAAGTTTACCATGTGATTGATTCTGCTTGGCATCGTAGCTCCGAAACGAATAGACTGATTTGGATACCGATTTTTTCTGTTTAAACCTAAAGCTCAAAATTAATCATATTTATTGAAACGCTTCTCATAGTTTTTGGCACTAATAACTAATGTGTGGAACACTCTTCTAACATACCTTCAAGAAAAGATTGAAAATCAGATATTCTACCACAAAACAGCAGTACTTGGTATTGTTGGTGTCCGGTTTGAAGAGTGAGTGAGCCAGTGTAAATAATTACAGGAACAAGGGACACAACATCGTAGTTCCCAAGGTTGATGGCGCATTGGCGATGTAAGCGATGGTTAACATTTCTAACAGTGCCAATATCTAAGGGCGTTGGTGACCACTTATCATCAGGTGGTCCATATGTTAGTCCGGCTTCCTATTCTATATAAAAAAATGTAGCGCAACTATCGCAAATGCTAGACACCTAGCTGATTGGCTTTCATACTAGTACCAGGCCAATAGCGTCTAGTCAAAAGCAATCCGAAAAAAAGTAATTCTGTAACCAGAAAGATTCGAATGCATTTTTAAAATCAATTCAGTGCATATAGAAACAAAAACATATGCTACATAAAAAACAATAAACAACCATTCTACGTTTTTAATAATAAAATTACGAACGACACACTAACTGTTCATTCTTTATTTTCAACATAAACATTGAATTTATCGAGAAGCAAGAGTAAAAATGTCCGTTATTTTATTGATGTATGTAACGTTAACGATTTCAAGAAAAAAAAGGGTGTCGTAATATCCATAACTGTCACAAGTGACGTGATATACGATCACGATGACGTGATAAAATTGGACACTGAAATCGCACGTGTTGTAAATTTATTTAAAAAAATTTCAACCTTATAAATATGATCGGTTTCCATTTCACAATCGTACAGATATTATCCTAACTAATATTATAAGTTTGAAAATGAGTTTGTTCGTTTGTTACGCTATCACGTAAACTATTTATTTTATATTACAATTTTACTTATAAGTTGTTAGGGGTATAGAAAAAACATTGAGTACCTAGAACCTCACCCTTGTTAAACAATAATTAGAAACATAGATGTCCCAATTTTTCGATAGATTTGCTCTTCTTGCCGTTACTAGTAGACTTGGAGTTGAGTGGCAGGTAAAAAAAATGTTGAAACTTGATTATAATAATATATAAAATACTGTGCAGTGTGCAAAGTGATATC